>OZ010797.1:265269619-266666619 GCA_963932465.1 Maratus speciosus
ATTTCTCATTTTTGTTAAAATGTATTAATATGACGGCATCAGACGCGAGTTGATAAAAATAACTCGTATATAGACTTGAAAAAATATTTAAAAGTCTAATAAATTATTATTTGTTAAACTTTAAACGTAATTGTTTAAATACTTTTATACTTCAGATTAAAATTTTATATTTGAATAAAAATTACATTTAGTGAATAAAGTTTATTAAATTATTAGATGAATTACCATTAGTGAATAAAGTTTATTAAATTAGGTGAATGTTTTTATGAAATTAACAGCAAATTAAAAATGATTATAAAATAAAACGACAAATTAATGAATCATTAACAAACATATTAATTAAACAATTTAAATCAGTGTAGTTCGATTGATATATTATTACATTAACAATTGAATCACAGTGTATTAGAATTTTGAATTAAATTATAATGATATTAAGTGATGTATTACAAAATTAATTAATATTATTATTTAATACACAGTAGCGATCAAAAGTTTCCGGCCAGTCAGTTTCTTTGTTTTGTTTCACAGAACGTTTCAGCGAAGAAGATGCACAATTGCTCCAAAAGTTAGGAATAAGCAAAGTACCTCTGACCACGTGATCATTTTAATTGGATACTGAAGATACTTGATGGAAAGGGGAGGAATTCGAAATTCGCGTGTGCAAAAGTTTCCGGCCATTTGTCATCCGTTAGTTTTTGATATCGGTAAAGTGTTTTTTTGGCGGTGTTTGTTAATTAATCAATGTGAATAACGTATATGAAATTCAAAAATGAAAAGTTGAACAATTTATTGTTCCTAAACGAGTGATTTGTTTGTCGCTAAAGGGACAATCCTCTCGTGAGATTGCGGCAAAATTGTCGATCGGAAAACTTGCTGTGAACGATATTTAAAAAAAACATAAAGATGGTCATGGCCTTTGGAACTTGCCACGGTCCGGTGGATCCCGGAAAACGACTATTGTTGTGGATAGAATTATCAGGGGAAAAGCAGTTGATGACCCGCATAAAAATACCGCTGCAATTCTCCGCGATTTCCGGAGTTAAAATATTGCTGAAATAAATCGGTCTACCGTGTCAAGACGCTTACGTGACATAGGACTTTATGGAACCCGACTGGCATTTGCCAAGGAATACAAAAACTGGTCAACTGAAAACTGGAAAAGAGTACTATTTTCTCGACGTTCAATCTTTTTGGGAGTGATAACAGACACTACAATCGACGACCTAAAATCAAAAGATAAGATTCGAGATACGTTATTCCTACAATAAAGCATGGCGGAGGACACGTTATCTGTGGGGAGCAATTTCTTGAAAATGTGCCTGTCCGTTATTTGAAATCCGCGGCACGATGAATAATGCAAAGCATAAGGATATCTTACAAGATCATTTGCTGTCTTAGTGGAGGAAAAATTGCGGTCGCAACTATTTGCTTCATCCTGATAACGACCAAAAGCATACATGCAAGCTTATCAAGCAGTGGCTTTCGTACAAAAAATTCCGCTTTTGAAACGGACAGCCCAATCACCCGATATGAATCCTATAGAAAATCTTTGAAACTAGCTTGAAAACGTGTGTGGAATTATAAATATTCCAATTCAGCAGCATTTTCACAAAAATTGCAAGAACCATGGAAAAAACTTAACATTGACGGTCTACAACCGTTCATTGAATCGATGCCACGTTGCTGCGCCGCAGTACTTATTGCTAAATGTATGAATACAAAATACTAATTGTAAATGTTGTTGATCACTGTTACTTTCTCTTATAACACCATTTTTTTCCAAACTTGCCAAGGTGGCCGGAAATTTTTGAGAACATGCGTTTTCTTTTCCAATTAATTTTGTCAATTAAATTTATTAATATTTATTTTTTATTCCATAAATAAGTTCCTATCTATTATGTAAATAAAGTATATAAGAATCACTTTGAGATTCCTCTTCATATGGGTATACTTACAAATTAACCAAAAATTTTATGCTGGCCGGAAACTTTTGACCGCCACTGTATATGTATAGATAAATTAGTACGCATAAATTTTAAAAGACCAAAAAATATGTTTTTTATTAAAAAAAATCTATAGAATCATTAGTCTATAGAACTTCTATAAGTTTTATAGCGCTCTATAGAAAAAATGTTCTACACTCTAAAATTGGGAGGAGTGAAAAGTTCACTATTTGAAAGAGTGACAGGCATTTTTACTCTTTTTGGAGTGAATTTTTTAAAAATACACTTCTTAAAGAGTGGATTTTTCCACTCTCTAGAAATGAGTGAAATGTCTCACTCCTGAAAGAGTGACTTACGTATGCATTGCTTATTAACCAATCAGAACAACAAGGCGACGACACCCTTAAAAGATAAGAAAAATTATCACTTTTTCGTCCGCCATTTTAAGATTAACAGATTATGATATCATTAAAATTATTCTTTATGGAATACATAAAATAAAGGTAAGTCTTATTTAATTTTAAGCATTTATCCGTGTAGATATGTGGAATGTCAAGATTATGAGCTAAATAGTTGTATCTAGAAAAAGATTGATCGTAAAGTATTCAAAAGTGATAGGGAGATTTCTTCATGTAGCGGTCTGAAATGTAATTGTTTTAAGTGGACCGGGAAAGTCATATCTCCGCCATGTTAAATTCACCAAATTTATGTACCTTTTTCTCAGAAATTGTGAAAGATAGAGGTCTAGATTTTTTAGAGTAGTTTGAATAACATGCTTTACGTATTTTAACAGACCATTTTCGTTCTAAAGTGATTGTGAGATTTCTTCATGTAGCGGTCTGAAATGTAATTGTTTTAAGGGGACCGGAAAGCTGTATCTCCGCCATGTTAAATTCAACAGCTTTATGTACATTTTTCTCAGAAATGGTGAAAGATAGAGGTCTAATTATTTTAGGGTAGTTTGAATAACATGCTTTACGTATTTTAACAGACCATTTTCGTTCTAAGTGAAATTCAAAATTAATTATTAATTATTTATTGAAAGTCATTTTTAAATTAGCATTTTTGGTAAGATTTCACTGCCTAAAATAAATAATTCTCAACAAATCATTAAAGCGCTGTGTTAAAGTATACAATATAACATAATATGAGTATTAAAAAAAATCTGAGTTCTTAAGTTTAATAGATATTGAAACAAGTTGGAAATTGCTCGTCAAACATGGCAAATGAGGTGCGTTCGTACTATAACTAGTTTTAGAAATATTTTTTGCACCGCATATTGTACTGAATGTATATTTTAGTGCAATACATAAGTAAATATCCATTTCATTCTGTTCTGAAAGGCTGTAACATCATTAAAATGCACTTGAAATATTTTTTCCCCATTGGCCGTCATGTAACGGAAAACTTTCGACTGTCCTTGTCATTAAACTATGCATCCGATTTTCCTGAAATTTGAAATGAGTCTACAAAATTTTGAAAAAATTATATATTTAAAATTTCAGATCATTCGGAAGGCTGTAACATCATTAAAATGCACTTGAAATAATTTATTCCCATTGGCCGTAATGTAACGGAAAACTTTTGACTGTCCCTGTAAGTAAACTATACATCCAATTTTCATAAAATTTGAAATGACTCGACAAAATTTTGCAACAATTATATATTTAAAGTTTCAGACCATTCGGAAGGCTGTAACATCATTAAAATGCACTTTCAATAATTTTTCCCATTGGCCGTAATGTAACGGAAAACTTTTGAATGTCCCTGTAATTAAACTATACATTCGATTTTTATAAAATTTGAAATGACTCGACAAAAGTTTGCAAGAATTGTATATTTAAAATTTCAGACCATTCGGTTGGGTAGTTTTTGCTCTGTTATATGCGGACGCAGTGTTAAATTCAGACATTTTTCTCCGGGAGGGATTTCTGTTGCTCCCGGGGGGGGGGGACATTATAGAGTTCCGGGGAGGGTTGCACTTTTTGACCATTGAAAATACAAAATCTCAAATCTTCCGGGGAGGGGGGATCTCATTGCTCCGGGGGGATTGTCCCCACCGGGCCACCCCCTGAAATCAACACTGGGACAGACGGACTGAACGACGACTATAGGGGCTACGTATTTATATAATTACGAATGCACCTAAAAAAGGAACATAAACAGGAAAAATCCAAGTTTTAAGAAAAAGTCAGTTAAAGATTTAAATGCCCATTAAGCTGTGAAGTACTCTTAGAAAGAATGAATAATTTCAACACTTATTTTTGTTATATATAAACATGTGTGACACGTCGTTAGAAAGACAAACGTTTAAACTATTTAATGATATAAAAAAGTAAAAATCGATTTTTAGGTGCGTTCGTAGTTATATAAATACGTAGCACCTATAGTCGTCGTTCAGGCCGTCTGTCTGTCTGCACGCATATAACAGCGCAAAAACTACAAACCGAATCGTTTGAAATTTAAAATATATAATTGTTGCGTAATTCTGTCGCGTCATTTCAAATTTTATGAAAATCGGATGTGTAATTTAATTACAGGGAGAGTCAAAAGTTTTCTGTTACATTACGGCCAATAGGAATAAATTATTGCAAGTACATTTTAATGATGTTACAGCCTTCCGAATGGTCTGAAATTTTAAATAGGGTAGATGTGCCAGTAATGGACACCTCTTGATGTTTTTGGTTAATAAAAAAATAACTAATAAATATTAAATTTAAATTAATTTTTTTTAATTTCCCCTTGCATGTTTTATAACACTGGGTTATTGTTGACACTTTTAACCAAACCAATTAGGAAGCAGAAAATAATGTTTCAAAGTTTTGTTGTTTTTCTGTGAAAATCTTAATGAAGAGGCTAAGAGTTTGAATGAGAGGCTTCGTTTAGTTAATTTATATATTATTTATTTTCTTGCAAAATTTGAATGCTTTTGTTTGAGCAGCAATAGAAAACTTAGACTTTTATATACTAACGGTCATTTACGAAATTTCATTTATTTTTAAGATTTTAAGAGGAAAAAATTATTAAAGTATATTTTTATGATGCTACAGCCTTCCGAATGGTCTGAAATTTTAAATAGGGTTGATGTGCCAATAATGGACACCCCTTGATGTTTTTGGTTGATAAAAAAAATAACTAATAAATATTTAACTTTAATTATTTTTTTTATAATTTCCCCTTGCATGTTTTATAAAACTGGGTTATTGTTGGCGCTTTTAATCAAACCAATTAGGAAGCAAAAAAAAAATGTTTCAAAGTTTTGCTGTTTTTTAGTCATTTTCCACCAAAAGTTTTATAAATAGCTGCTTTTAAGTTATTTTATGTGATTAAAAAAATTTGAATATTTTAGTCTTTTTAGGTATATATATATATATACCTAACTATTTTAAAATCGGCAATCAAACTAGCTAGGAAGCACAAAATATTGTTTAAGAGCACAGTCAAAGAGGGTCTCATAGGGCTTAATACCTATCCGTTTAAATAAAAACAATTAAGTTACAGAAGCTATTAAAAATCTATTTTCTGTCTTAAATGTTCTGACGAAAATAAAAAAAAAGAAAAGAAAGTAATATTCCTTAATTTATAGGCAATATTCATTAAACTAGTAAATCCGCAGATCAGTGACCTCAAACATCAGTTCTACAATTTTATTTTGAAATTATTTTACTTAGCATTTAAAATATTCAACTCACAATATCATTTCTTTCATATTTGTAATATTAATTATTATAAATGATATATCAAGTAGTCTCTGGAAGATAAATTGCTAAATATAGCGAGACAAAACTAAACACTAACATTCAAAAACTTTTTTTTTATTATTATTACCTTTTAAATCCCCCACTGTTTCAATAATTTGATTAACTATAATTGCCTAATATTTAGTACTTTAAACTATCTATCTAAAATAATTAAAACATTGAGCTTCTGATAATTACAATAATTGATGCAAACAGTAAATGATTATCACAAATATTTTATTAATTACTGGTATCCTTATTGTTAAATTTATTTGAAAATAACTATTTTGTTTCATTAGTATGTATTCATTAAATTCTGGTTCTAAATACAGTCATAAAAACAATTATATTTATTACTTTTTATGGGTTGTCCATTACTGGAACAGAGGATGTCCATTACTGGGCCAGAGGGTGTCCATTACTGGGCTTTTGGGTGTTTTGATATATTTCTGTTATTTAAAATTAAATTTCGATTCATATTGGGAAATGAAACTATAAGAAGGGTTAAATATTGTTGATAAATTAATATAATATTGAAAACACTGGAATATAATAATTATAACTATTAATAAAAAAAATAATTTTAAAAGAAATTCCTTAAGGGTGTTCATCACTGGCACATCTACCATATATAATTGTTGCAAAATTTTGTCGGGTCGTTTCAAATTTTATGGAAATTGGATCTACAGTTTAATTACAGGGGCAGTCAAAAGCTTTCCGTTACATTAAGGTCAATGGGAAAAAATTATTTCAAGTGCATTTTAATAATATTACAGTCTTTCGAACAGAATGAAATTGATATGCCCTTATAAAGTTCACTAAAATATACATTCAGTACAATATGCGGTGCAAAAAATATTTATAAAATTAGTTATAGTACGAACGCACCTCATTTGCCACGTTTGACGAGCAATTTCCAACTTGTTTCTATTTCCGAGGTCAATCTTTTCCTATAAAACATATAAAATCTATTTTGCTCATATTCACAAAATACAATATCTACACGAATAAAAAATTTAAATTAAATATGACTTATCGTAATTAAAATAATAAAACTTTGTAAAAAATCACCATAAAATTAAAACAAAACACAGGACGCGTTTCGAGCTAAAAACATAATAGCTCGTCATCAGCTACAGCATACACGTGTCCGTAAACGAACAAGTTCAAAAATGAACTAAAGATAAAGAATGTTGCGAAGAATGCGACAGATGGCGCTACCTGATAGAGGGATATGCAAAAGGGAAATATGTTGAAAAAAGATAGAAGAGAAAATGAAATGGAAAAAATGGAAATAAAAGAAAAAATAAAAATAAAAGAAGTAAATTAAAAATATAAATAAAAATAATAAATAAAGAACTATAAAAGAACAAGAAAAAAAAAATCCAAATTATTATTATTATTATTTTTTTTTTTACAAAATAAAAAGAAAAGAAACAAGAGAAAAGGGAAAAGAATTACAAAATTAACTTCCACGCTGGAGATAGGAAAGGAGATGATGGGAGATCATTGACAAGATTAGCAGAATTTTTAGAAATAAAATATGCTTCATGAAAATCCAAGTGAGAGGGAGAGGCAGGGGAAGAAATAATTTTGGCCATGGAGAAATTGAAACAATGACTGGAAGACCAACAGTGAGAAGCAATCGAAGATTTAGAGATTTCTTGATTTGCAATATATCTCTGATGCTCGCCTAATCTGAATTTTAAAGCTCTCTTTGTTTGACCAATATAACCTAAATTGCAAGAGCAAGGAATGAAATAAACACCCCACCGGTTCTCAGTAGGAACAGGATCTTTTAGAGAAGAGAATTTAATTTTATTCATAGGTTTGAAGATAACTTTAAAGTTAAAACGAGAAAGTATTTTAGCAATTTTGAAACACAGAAGAGAATAAAAGGGCAGAACTATTATAGAATTAAAATTAGGAGGATTATTTGAATCAGAAAAAGGACGTTTAGGCTTATTAAATTTATACAAAGCTTTATCAATCAAAGAGGGATTATAACCACGAGCAAGGGCAAGAGATTTCAGATAATTAATTTCATTATTCAGAGCAGAAGAGTCAGAACAAATGCGTAACGCCCTAAAAACAAAAGTATAAAAGGACGCCACTTTTTGTTGAGGAGGATGATTTGAAAGGGCATGAGGCGGAAGGGAGACAGCGAAAGGTTTTCTATAAACGGAGGTAGAGAACCGATCTGGGAGTTTTGAAACCAAGACGTCAAGGAAAGGAAGAGAATTGTTCTCTTCGACTTCGAGAGTAAATTGAATACAAGGATCAACAGAATTAACAAGAGAAAGGAGATTAGAAAGATCAAGGTCAGATGGAATTAAAATGAAAGTGTCATCAACATACCTAAACCAGAAAGGAAATTTATATAAACTGAAGAGTTTTTCTTCAACAAAATGCATATAAATATCACATAAAAGAGGAGACAATGGATTACCCATGGCCAGACCCTCAGTTTGAGAATAGAAAGAATTGTTAAACTGAAAAGCAGTTTGCCTGACACAAATACTAACTAAATGCAGGATTTCATCAATCTCAATGGAAGAGTAATGAAATTCGCGCAACCTTCTTTTCAAACAATCAATTGCCCCTTGAACAGGCACGTTAGTGATTTCTCCATGGCCAAAATTATTTCTTCCCCTGCCTCTCCCTCTCACTTGGATTTTCATGAAGCATATTTTATTTCTAAAAATTCTGCTAATCTTGTCAATGATCTCCCATCATCTCCTTTCCTATCTCCAGCGTGGAAGTTAATTTTGTAATTCTTTTCCCTTTTCTCTTGTTTCTTTTCTTTTTATTTTGTAAAAAAAAAAAAAAAAAAAAAAAAAAAAAAATTGGATTTTTTTTCTTGTTCTTTTATAGTTCTTTATTTATTATTTTTATTTATATTTTTAATTTACTTCTTTTATTTTTATTTTTTCTTTTATTTCCATTTTTTCCATTTCATTTTCTCTTCTATCTTTTTTCAACATATTTCCCTTTTGCATATCCCTCTATCAGGTAGCGCCATCTGTCGCATTCTTCGCAACATTCTTTATCTTTAGTTCATTTTTGAACTTGTTCGTTTACGGACACGTGTATGCTGTAGCTGATGACGAGCTATTATGTTTTTAGCTCGAAACGCGTCCTGTGTTTTGTTTTAATTCTATGGTGATTTTTTACAAAGTTTTATTATTTTAATTGCTTCATATCGCCAGTTTTCGGTGCTGTTTCGCTATGACTTATCGTGTCGTTTCATTTGTATTATATTAATTCCATTTTTCAGCAATAACGGACGAAAATTAGAAATCATGATTAAGTTAAGGAATATGTTTAAAAGAAAAATATATACATATTCCAGAGAACTTACAATTTAGACTCCATGGTCATATTAAATACAACAAAAGCAAATGACAACGGATAAAATATATATATACATTTTTAATATTTAAATTATGCCTAGAACTTATTTAAAAAAAGATGTGAGTTTATAAGCATTGTTTTTTAAATGAAAAAATTAAAAATATTTTAGAACAATAGGACTTTGCAAAAATAGCAATAATTTAAGGAAAAAGTACGGTTTTATATTTAAAACAAAAATTAAAATCAAGTCAAACATTATTAAACATATAACATCCGCCTATTAAAAAGTTATTAATAAAACTTTAAAAGTAATATCTTTACAAGGCATGCAATAAAAGCAAACACAAAGGATAAGATTGGAATAAAATATTTTAGTTTATTTCTATCAGTAATCTAATTTAAATTCGTATGTAACTTTAATTGAATTTTTCCTTAAAAGTTCAATTTGTGTTACAAACTATGAATTAAATAAATATTGCTAATAAAGTATTTTATTCCAACCTTTACCACGCTTGTATCTATTTTCGTTGCATAAAGATTTCGTTGTAAAAGATGTGATTCTTTTAAAATGACCATAAAAGCAAAAAAATAAAAAAAAAGAATCAACTACATAAAAAATGAACATTCACTCCTATAAAAGAGTGACTATTCACTCCTACCAGGGGTGAAAAACCGCACTCCTTTAGCAAGAGTGAATAGTCATTCCTCCGAAAAAGTCATTATCCACCCCTGTTTAGAGTGAATATTCACTTCCCAGGAGTGACTATTCACTCTTTCAGAGTCAAAAATCTCACTTTTGCTCAGAGTGAATAGTCACTCTAAAGAGGTTGGGCATATTTTGACTCTGCGATAGAGTGAGTATTCACTCCTTTTTATTTAGAGTGTATAGAAGAAAATTCTAACGCATTCTATAGAAACATTTTCTTTAGAAAAAGTATTCTATAGAACTCTTCAAAACTCTATGGAAACAGTTTTCTATAGAAAGGCTATTCTATAGAACTTGTAAAGAATTCTATAGAGTTCTATACAGCTCTATGAACTATTTTCGTAAGGGATATTACTAATACAGAACTTTACTAAGCACAGTATTTGGAATGTTAGTCACAATTACCGAGTAGGCCGAAAGTTTGTTACATTTCAGAAATTAATTAAAAAGACAAATGGTGATAAAAAAATTGCGGTTTACACGAATGGGATCTAGAAGAGATCGGAGTTTTAAAAACAACAACAGCAAAAATTGGGCTTCCAAAAGTTATCAGTAGGTGGGTTCGGTATGCAATTTATGAAACAGCTTAATCCAAATCAGGCAATCAGTGACATGCCTTATTGCGCGGAATTTCTTCATTGGTTGCCAACAGCATGTTATTATTACCAGATGAAGCATCGTTGATTAAGCTTTTTAACATGAACGGTGAATCAGAAATCAAATCATGGTGAAAGCACTCTAGACCAGAAAAGAGCCCGTTTCAACTTAGGGAATGTTGCAGCTTCTCAGGCACTGTCCTCTTATGTTTACCTGTTGGTTGCGTTTTATTAAAAGCTCCATTAATATATATCTATATTAGTTCCTTGCTAAGCGCCATCTATCTGTGATTTTTAGATCTTTAGTTTTTTAACATTAAAAAAAAAATAATAACTCTGGCTGATCCAATTCTTTCAAACCGCAATTTTTATAATCAGTTGTTCTTTTTTAATTGTATTCTTTTATTTAACTCATCTGGTTTTTCGTATGTAATTTTGAATGAAATTTTTTGTATGGAATTTTACAATCGAATTTTAAGTCCCTTCCTGATAAGGTAGAATTACAGGGTGTTTCAAAACTATATGTCCGAAATGTAAAGGCAAGTAGAGGGGACCTAAATAAGCAGATTTAATATAGAAATGTGGATACGGAAATGCAATGTTGAGGCAGTAGGGGGCGCTGTTGATTTCGGAGGATGAAAGTGCTTCGCTGACTTGAATCGTCATTCCCCCCGCATGGATTTCGAGCAATATGCATCGTTACACCAAAGCGGAGCTTACCGATATGCGTTTCAAGTATGGAGTTATGCAAGGAAATTGAGTGGATACTCAAAGGATGTACATGGAAAGATTTACGGATAGGAATCTGACGAAACCCTGAACATTTGAGCGTTTTTACAGGAAATTGTGCGCAAAGGGATCGTTTTATGCTTCCAGAAGTAATATTGGCACTGGTAAATACGCAGGATTCTTTCAGTGGAATAAGCAGTATTACGCACAGTAGACGATAGTCCTTCGACAAGGTCGAGAGCCGTTGGATGTGAGCCATTTATTTGCTTAGCCCCATACATGAAATGCATGTCGGCAAGCTCCTCATTGGTGTAACGATGCATATTGCTCGAAATTCGTCAAGGAATGAGGATTCAAGCCAGCGAAGCGCTTTCATCCGCCGAACTCAATTGCGCCCTCTAATGCCTCAGCGCTGCATTTTCACACCCACATTTCTATACAAAAACTGCTTATTTAGGTCCCCTCTACCTGCCTTTACATTTCTGACAGATAGTTTGGGAACACCCTGTATAAAAGTTTGTACAAAGTTGTTTTAAGATGAAAACACAAAAATTTAATATTTTTATAATTTAATTATAAATTAATAACTTAATTTTAAGGCGTTTTTTCTTTAGACCAACACATGTGATAAATTGCAAAATGATGTTTATGGTTACAATTATATACAAGTTACAACGTTAATGAATTTAATTATGCTTTAAACCACGCTTAAACTTGTTGCTTGTATTTTTACGTTATTTGATGAATATGTATTGGAGAAGGTATATTTTAGAATGGCGGTTTTAGCAAACAAAATTAATGCTATAATATTTCTTTGTTGAAACTGCATTTTTTTTTTTTTTTTTTTTTTTTTTGATAAAAATACAATTCCATTTATTTTTCAGGTTAAGCATGGACTGGATACCTGCTAAAGGATGTGTTTCTAATTTCCTGAAAAATCACGTATCTTTTGTCGGATGTACCAAAGACGATATTTAAGCAACCTTACTATCTTATCTTAAACCTGTCAAATAGACACATATTTTAACATATTATCTTGTTTGAAAAATGTCTTTGATGGAAAATTATTTTTGATATTAATAAATTTAAGGAATTTTTGAAAGGTTTGTTGTTGACTGTTTTTCATCTTCAACGAACGCTTGTGAGAAATACTGGGTGGTTCAGAACTATACGTTAAAAATGCAAAGGCAGGTAGAGGGGACCTAAATAACAGGCAGTAGAGGGCGCTGTAATGTTTGGTAGATGAAAGCGCTTCTCCAGCTTGAATCGTTATTCCCTCACGGATTTCAAGCAACATGCACCGGCGGCGCTTGCGACATGCATTTTATGTAAGGGACTAAGCAAGGAAATGGTTAACACCCAACGTACGTCCAACAGCTTTTGAGCTTGTCGAAAGATAATCCTCTACTGTGCAAAATACTGCTTCTTTCAATGCAGGAATTCTGCTATGCCTTACAGCGCTCTTATCACTCCTGGAAGCATAAAACGATCCACTCCCGCACAACTCCTAATGAAGACGCACAAATGTTCGGGGATCAGGCAGAATCCTACCCGGGAATCGTTCAGTCTAAATCCTTTGAGCAGCCAATCCATTTCTTTGCGCCATCCCATACATGAAATACATGTCGGCAAGGTGCGCATTGGTGTAATAATCCATATTGCTCGAAATACGTGCGGGAAATGACGATTCAAAACAGCGAAAAGCATTCATCCGCCGTCTTCAACAGCGTCCTCTACTGCCTCAACACTGCATTTCGGCACCCACATTTTTATACGAAATCTGCTTATTTAGGTCCTCTCTACCTGCTTTTACTTTTTTGACACTTCGTTCTGAACCACTCTGTATAAAGCATATATGCAACGCCTTAAAAATATTTCTTTTCGAAATGCTATCGGCAAATCATCATAAGTTAAAAAATAAAAAATTAGAATAAATATTTACTTACATGTTGCCAGATAATTTGAAAAATCAGGTTTGAAATGAATTTTTAAGTGAAGGTGTTTACTTTTTTCTAATAAAAATTCTCTATCACGTACAAATTATGCACCAATCGATATACAGTTTTAGAATATTATAACTCGTGCAGGAATGGAATCGTATACGTCTTGTAGAATATGTAGTACGGTAATTTCCGGCGTATAATCTGCGAATCAAACAATAATATTTCAACCCAGAAACATTTAATAACATCTAATTTATTACATCGAGGTAAATATTTTACTTGAATTATTAAATAAAATTTCTGGGTCCAAACATGATTGCTTGATCCGCAGATTATATGCCTGAAATTGCGGTAATTTGTACATAACAATATTAGAATAGATTTCACATTCTTTTTTATATATTTTGTTTAAAATATTTTGTAATTTATCACAACAAGTATAAGTTTTACTTTCCATCTTTTTTCCTCATTTGTGTCTAATGCTTTTTATTATGGTTACCTATTATGGTCATTTATATATACAAGGACCGCCAAAAGCTCTAGCTCCCTCTTGCTATCTTCGGATGTTGGTGGAATTTCGGGAAGCTGTAAAACACGTGTCTAATAAGTTTGAGCGGCATTCAAAATATTTTAAGCAGTGGCGATAACGGGCTCATAGAAAGGTTCAATTTTAAAACTTCCAGTAATAACGCTTTTTTTTTTACATCACTAGAGGGCTCTGCTCCCTAAGAGCTACGCTCGACAATCCCCCGTTCAGACACCGCAGACTCTAAAAACCCGTTAATTTGATGGGCTTTAGAAAGATTACGGAAGATTGAATTATAATTTAAAAACCAGTGGCGATCTCCCTGTAAACGGGTTTCCATTCATTACCCTTTGATTGGGGAAGTTTAAGGCCGAATCAGCTGCTCTTAAGAGTTCCAACGGGTGTTTCCGTCTTTGATTAAATACGATCAGTTTAACAATTAAAAATAAGCTAATATAAAATGAATTAAGTAAACAAAGTCTTCGCCTGCCGGTATTTTTTAAAACGCTATGAGGAAATTATTTTAAATAAGACATTTTGAATGCATCTTTTTAAATGTGACGTAATTTTCACCAAAGTTTTCTTTCTCTTTTTAATATTCACGTAAAAATACTTTTCTTGTTAGAAAAGAACAATTATTTGCGCTGTTTTAGAACTCACAACAATAGTTAAAAAGATCATCTCAAAATATGAAATAAAAGTCTCGGGTAAGTATATTTTAAAATTTAATCTGTTTTGCAATATTATTATTTGGTCAATTTAAATATGACGTAATTTCTCCTATTTGCTGCTTTTAAAGCATATTTTTATAAATTAGAGAGATTTTTGGATTTTTCGAGAAATTTAGTATTACGATACCAATCGGGAAATCATTTAATCAAGTAGTTTAGAAACTACACTCTCAGAAATACTTTCTTCAATTTACAGAAATTCTCTTGGTAGCAGCTTCCAGGAGTTTTCCGTTAATAGACGAATATCCGTTTCTTTTTTTCTCCGTATAAAATATATGTCAATTGAAGAAAATGGGGATAAAATAAAAGTGACTGACCTTGGGATCGAATCATCTACCTTAGTGTTACGAGACCAGTGCTCTAACCACTGGGCCACCGTTGTACAGTCGCGAAACAGTTTGAAGCAAATATTTTTGCCGCAGATATCTATGACTTAATTAATTTCTTTAAAAATCTTTGTATTTTGGAGTTAATTGCGAGAAGATTTATTCTTTAATGAGATTATGGCTAGGGTTTTAATACTTTAGCATTAAAATACGATAAAAATATGAATTATAAATATCTTTATGTAGATTGCTAGATGTGAAATATGAAAATTATATTTTTATGCGATTTTTTTTTTTTAGTAAAATCTATTTTTTTCCATTTAATTTTTCAATTAAAATACCTATTTTAAATGTGTTCTTTTAAAATATACTGTATTTTAAGTGCGAATCTTTTCTTATAAATTTAAAACAATAAATTGTGAATACTTTTAAATGGATGAGAAAATTAATTGGTATTTATTTTTAAATTCGAAAACATTTATTTTCTTTTTTGTGGTTGGTTTAGTTTTTTTTATTTCTTTTAATTAAATTAGAAATCTTAATTTATAGAATTTTTGGTTTTTTTGTTTTTAAAAAATGAATTCGGATTTTATAGAGCTAATACGCATGCGTTCTGGGAATGAACAGAATGTCTCCCTCTTTTTCAGCCTTTGGGAAGAATTTACGGATGAAACATGTTTTCTAGGAGTACAGAAATTATTTGTTTAAAAAATGAGGAATAATTTTGTGTATATACAAGAGTTTTTCAGACAGCGTATGTAGAAACTATGCCTAATGTTAAATTTATTTTTAACCGTTACAAAATTTGTATTCCTTTTCAGATAACTTTTCCAGCACCGTGCGAAGAGAAAACTGCACCCTGAGAAAAGTTTCAATTTGCTCTCTCGCCCCCCCCCCCCACCCCCCCCTCCTCGCCGAACCTTCTCTTTGTAACAGAGCGCACAAAATTGACAAAGTGCAGAAAATAAATAAATTATCTTAAATACACTGTAAAAAAAAAAAAAAAAAAAATCCGTTAAAATACGGAAATTGTACTGTCAACCAAGACGCCAGTACTATTTCCGTATTTTAACGGAAATTTTTGTCTGTAAATTCCAGAAAGAATTCTGTTTTTTCACAAAACTTTTCCGGGTTCTTTTTCATATTTTCGTATTTAAAAATTTCCGCCTCAAACACAAAATATAATAATTTTTTAAGGAAAAACTTGCATATTTATGACTTTGACACTTGGCTTTTCAAGGACGCGTTTACATCAAAGTCAGAAAATCCCAATTTAATTCAAACTACACTAAATCAACAACACTTACCCTGGGATATTCGAACCAGGGAACTGCCCTCTTCCAGATTAGTGCCATTAACGTTCACGCCACGGCTTCTCAAACTACGTTTTCAAATATCGTTACTTATTTCAGATGTCTTTTATAAAGCAAAGACCAACAAGTTAAACAAGAAAGGCATTTTCATAGAGAAAATATTTTTCAACTGAGTATACAATTCTGAATATTTTACACCCCCCCCCCTTCCCTTATATTTTTGAATATTTAGTTTTTAGTTCCATGCTTTATAAAAGATAAATTTTACTCTTTAAAATATTACAGATATGAAAGAATGTATTAAGCAAGATTTTAAAAATTTTATTTGAATATTATTTTTATTTGTTTGTTTAGTTAGTTAGTTAGTTTTGCAAGAATACCAACATATTTTTTCAAACATGTACTTTTTCAAATTTTCCAAATTATTTGTCTGATGATCTACTGTAAACTCAAATAAAAATAATTACTACATGGTATTAATATAAATTTCCTTTATTGCTTATTAAACGTAGATAAACGTCAATTTTATAATAATTTCATTATTATATGTCAGATATGTTTTAAGTTTTATATGTGAATCTGTTAAAGTGAATAGATTAAAAATACTAAAATTAAAAATACATTTTTTCCTTTTAAAACATCCTAAGAGAAACTTAAAAAAATATTAACAGCTTGCTATAAATAAGTCAAACATTATTTTAAAATGATAATGATAAATAAACTGTAACATTTTCTTTTTAACGGTCTCAAACTTAAAAAGATATTAATAAGATTTTAATTTTTTTTAAATATCGTAAAAAACGTTTGCTTTTTATTCCAAAAAAAGAAATATATATATATATATTATAGCGAGTTGTTTAAAAATACATATTATAGGTGGCGCCATAATTTTTATCGGTTTTACTTGAAAACTCATGTAAAACAAACTATTTAGCCATTATTGGGAAATCATTGACTATATTTTCAATAGCGAGCTATATTTAGCCAATAATGGGATTTCAATAAAAATAATATCATTGTAAGACAAATATATACAACAATTAATTACTTTACTTTCCAAACAAAAGCAACTATTTCAAAACAACATTTGCGGAACTTGTTCTGTTTTGAAAGCAATGCAGTAATATTCCGTAAACTTTAGGTAAAACTTTCTGGATTTATACGGATTTATAATCTCAGAATGTCAATTACGGAAATTGTACTGTTTTCTTAGAAAAATGAAACTATTTCCTAAAACTGGGGTATATTAACGATTTTTTTTTTTTTTTTTTTTTTACAGTATACATATTATGCGTTTATTTTGGAACTGTAAAAGGTTTAATTTTAATTCATAAATACCAAACAACTAAATAACATGAGCGAAAATTCCAACTTATAATTTACCAAAGGGAATCTGGAAAATGGATGTAGAAAAAATGTATCTAACAGTATAACAGTTTGCAATCGTTTTGGATTCCAAAGAAGAAACGCATGCTATTTTGAGAGTGCATATTTTTGTCGCAAGTACAGAAAGTATATTTCAGACTCAGAATAGAGAAGGTCAATAAAATAGACTAAGACAATGATTTGTAATTTTTAAAAACCTCCCTGCTCCCCCCCCCCACACACACACACACACCTCTTTTCTGATTTTCGCCTTGTAATGGTATCAACCATGGAACCCTTATGAACAGTTGTGAAGCGAGGCTTTTATGAGCGAGTTATATACAAGTAGTTTTCGTAATGTCAGTTTAAACCTGAAATCCTAATTATATAGCTTAGCGGAAAGCAGTTAATTTTTATTATCATTAAACTGTACTAATAATCTTTTTGGTGTTGAATCATTTCTGTATTTTTATGTTGTGAAAGGGATTACAATTAAAAAAATAATTTTTAATTGATAATATATCTATTTTTGCGTTTGTTCTATGACGACCGAAAAGGCGTTTACGTAAAATATTTATGATAATTTTAATCTGTTTTCGCAATTTATACCGATATGTGAGAAATAGATGATAAGATTGATAAAGCATTTTCATTTTCTTAGTGTTATACTGAAAAAAAAAAAAAAAAAAAAAAAAAGATAAATTCTCCATTGAACTTGATAGGACATCGTTATCGCAAACAATATCTCAGTCGTTATGACTTTAAATGATAAAACCCAGAAAATATTCTACCTTTACTTCCTTTAGCTAGAAGAAGTAGAAAAGAGTTATATGTTTTAATTTCAATATACTGCAGTTCTCAAGAAAATATTTAATGTTGAAGAAAGTGTCCAATGTGTTGAAGTAAGCATTCATAGTAAGACAATCTATTCATTTATTTAATTTTAAATTATTCTTGTTAGCTCACGGTATGCTATTTCTTTCTCCCAGAAATTAAAGTGTCGTCTCCAAAAAATAACGTTCCATTGTATAAGCCGGCAGAGCCGTCTTTAGTGAAAGCGAGGCCGAGTGCAAGAACTTTTGGGAGGCCCTTTAGTTCCAAATTAGTTAACCTTCCGATTCCCGCAAATGTTGCCAATTTAGCTGTTTTTTATAATTCATCTACCAGGAATTTCGAATAGTAATTTTTTCCTTTATTTAATGACAGACATTCCGTGATTAAATAAAGTGAAGGTAAAAAATGCTACAACTTTTTCAGCAGATATGTTCCCGGCCAGGAGTTCATTCTTGCTGTGTCATTTCGAAGTGGCATTTCTTTCTTTTCTTTTCTTTTCATTTTTTTTCTTTTTTTGGGAAATTTGTGATATTGTACAGTTGTTAAAAAAAGAAAGATATAGCATCCCCATGCGTTTTTATCATGAAATTTCCGAAGAGACATGTATTGTAGAGTATTGTTCGACTGGAAATTGCGTCACTTCTAAATTTGAATACAAATTTTAAAATATGAATCACCTAGGTAGTATTAAAAATTGTATCGACTTTGAATTTTCCAGTGGTACCTATTTCTGACCGTTTAGTTCTTTTAATCAGGGTATCCTGTAAAAAGGCTATGATTGCATACTCTTTCTTAAATCTTCATAGAATTAGATGAGTTAAAAGTTTGAGAATGCTAATGTTGATTCATGTGACAAACTTTTATTTATTATCCTTCCAAAAAATCATCGGATTAATTTTTCTTAATGCTATAAACATGTATAGACGCAAAGATATTCCAAACACTTTTTCAATATATATATATATATATATATGTAGAAATTTAATGCACATTTATTTTAACGAATAAGTGTACACTGTGGTCGGTGTCTAGAAGTGAAGTCCAGGCCGATTCTTGATGGAATCTTAAACTTTAATGCTCTTGATTATGTGGGTGAAGTATTTACAGATGGGGTATTTACATTTAGATTAAACATGATAACTATAACTGGCCGGCGACATTCCGCCTTGACCCGGTATTCGGTCGAACAGCGACGTTTCAACACGTCTGCTCTCACGAGCAACCAACAGTCATCTCTATCTTTTCACAATAGTTTCTGTAAGTTCAGCAGTTTTTTCCCTTGACTCAGAGGTTGGGGTGGATCATCCCGAGCCTCATTTAAGAATGTGCTAGGCTTTGCAGTACAGAGTTCAATCTCTGTCACCACAATTCGGCCTACCTGACAGGGCTGGGTCCTCCCAGTCACCCATCTCCTTTATATACCTGACTGGTACTGGACTACTTTTTCCAGAACGTATAATATACACACAAAAAAAATTCACAAACAATATATAAAACAAAATATTAGTAAAATCAACCACTAAATACTGCTTTTTAAAAGTTTTCAGTCCTTGGCCAATATTTTTAGAGTTAGAAAAATAATAAAGTTTTTCTGCTTGTCACTTGGAAGCAGTTCTTTTCACAGTTTGTTCATAATAGTAATAAAAAAAAGATATCAATAATACACAGCTTAAAGAAATACATATAAAAAAACACAAAAATCACTTAAAGCTCAAATATTTCGTCTTAGACAGTAGAAGTCCAAGGCTTCATGTGATCTGCAGCCGTCGAGGTCGTATTTGTACCTTCATGGTGTCCAACTTTACTCACATTGTAGCGATCGTTTCTTTTTACTGCAGTAATCTCATAGGGACCAAGAAACTTAGGCTTTAGTTTGGTGCCTGTCCCAAACTGTGTTTTTTGAATGGCCACCAAATCACCGAGTTTATATGTGTTGGCCTTTTTTCTCTTTTTGTTATACGTTTTCACGTTTTCCTGTTGTATTTTTAGTATGTTTTGCTTAGCTATTTCTCTATTCGAATTTCTTTCCGATATGAACGAATTTAATTCCGCATCATCTAGCAGCGTTTTGATTTGCAGGTCAGTTTTCTGCCGCAGTTTCGTTCCTGCCAGTAGTTCAAAAGGTGTAAATTTTGTACTCCTCGATACGGTACTATTCATGATACGTTGCACGGGCGCGACAAATTTGTACCATTTAGTGGGGGTCTCTACGCTAAGTTTTGCTAAAATTGGGATAAGAATTCTGTGCACTCTCTCTATTTGACCGTTTCCTCTAGGTATCCTCGTTGTTATGGGAATATGCTCTATGTTCTCTTCCTTACAATATTTCTCAAAATCAGCAGAGGTAAATGCTGGTCCTTTATCGGTAATGATTCGCGATGGATTTCCGAAAATATGTTGTCGGGTCAATTTATCGATGACTTCTTTAGCGGCTGTAGTTTTAACGGGGTATAGCCAAACAAATTTAGTAAATGCGTCCACAACAGTAAAAATGTGATTGTAATTTTTATTTGTAGAAGGCATGGGACCAATGTGATCGATATGATAGGTCTCGAGGGGCATATTTTGTTTGGGGATCGGGTTTAACAGACCTTCTCCTTTTCCTTGCTTTTTATTGCAAAGTATACACTCTATGCAGTTGGCAATGACACTTTCAATTTGCTTTCTTAATTGGGGTATAAAATAATTTTCTTTTAAAATAATTTCAGTTTTAGCCACTGCGTAATGACCTTTGTTATGAACATCGCGTATTATTTCCTTTTGCATATTGGTAGGAATCATCAGAAGTTCTCTATCATTTTCATATTTGTATACGATGTCGTTTCTAATAAAATATTCTGAACTTTCATTTTTTTCAATTAATTTTTTTTATCGCTTGTATGTGTTCGTCTTCTTGTTGTGCATTCTTTATTTTTAAAGTTAATTCATCCTGTGATCGGGTAACTATTAGTACTGTATTTCTACGGAATGCGTCTACATGTTTCATTTGGGATCCTGATCGGTGGGCAATTTCATAATCAAATTCCTGTAAGAATAGAGCCCATCTGGCTACTTTTGGCGTAATGTCTTTTTTGTCCATTGTCTTTTGAAACGCGGAACAATCTGTCACAATTTTAAATTTCGTGCCTAATAAATAGTTTCGGAATTTTTTAACCGATTCTATTACCGCGAGTGTTTCCAATTCGTAACTCGAGTATTTTGCTTGAGTAGGTGTAGTTTTACGGCTCATGTAATGAATAGGATGTAAGTTTTTGTTTTCATCTTCTTGTAGTAGGACACTACCAAAACCCATGGCGCATGCATCGGTGTGCAATTCTAGTCTAGCGCTTCTTCGGAATGCATGCAATACTGGGGGGTTAACTAGTTTTTCTTTAAGAGTCTCAAAAGCTTGTTTTTCGAGGATTCCAAATTTAAATGTATTTCCCGCTTTTAATAAATCACTTAAAGGTCTCGCTATAGTTGCATAATGTGGGATGTATTTTCTGAAGTAAGAAGTTAAACCCAGAAAACTGTGTAATTGTTTAAGGGTGCGGGGTTCAGGAAAATTCTTTACTGCCAAAGTTTTGGCTTCCGAGGGCCTTGTAGTTCCGTTTTCAATAATATAGCCTAAAAATTCAATTTTCCGTTTAAGGAATTGGCATTTTGCAAAATTAAATTCAAGTCCGTAATCCGATGCAACTTCTAGGACGCGTTTCAGTTTTAAAAGCGCTTCTTCCTCAGTCTTCGCAAGTACTATGACATCGTCTAAGTAAATTAATATTACCTTTTCTTTAATTAACTGTTTAAAAACAGCTTGAATATATCTCTGAAAATTCTGCGGGCCTATCGATAATCCGAATGGAAGCTTTAAATATTCGTACTGGGAGTTATGCGTGACAAATGCTGTATATTTCCTACTCTCCTCTGCTACGTCTATATGAAAAAAACCATTTTTTAAATCCAATATAGTGAAAACCGTCGCTTCCTCAATGTTATCTAAAACGTCCTCTATTCTTGGCAAAGGAAAATTATCTCTAATTATTTTTTATTAAGGGGTCTATAGTCAACACACAATCTCCAGGAATTATCTTTCTTTTTCGCTAATACAATAGGCGATGCATAATTAGAATTACTCTCCGTTATAATTCCCATTTCCAACCATTCTTGTATTTGTTTGTCTACAAATTCCTGTTCTGGATATGCTAATCTACGCGGTCGTTGCGCAATCGGAATATCATCACTTAATACTATATTTACTTTTAACTCCGTGTCCTTAACCTTGTTTGGCTTATAATTAGTGATCAATTCCGTTAACTCTTTCTTAATAGTGTTGTTTGTAATATGGTTTAGCTCAACTTCCTGAAAATTAATAGAATTAGCTGTCTCAGCTAAATAAATATCTGTGGTTTTCGCTGAGTCTAACTGTGGGATGGAACACTGTTCACTTTCCAACAAACAATTTTTATCAGAGCTTAATTGCATATTTATTTTTTCACTAAAGTTGCAAGCTGTTTCATTTTGATTAGTTTGCTCCTTTCTCACCAATTCAGCTGTCGCAATCGTTTTTCCTATCGTGTGATTGTTTTGCTTCTCTGACCGCAACATCGCATGAAATCTGGGTGTGACATAGATGACGCGTCTGGTTTTTGTCATGACTGTTTCTTGTGGGAAAGCAGTTCGTAATTCACCCTAACTTCCTTCAATTTTCGTTTCCCTGTAATTTGCAATCCTTTTTCCGACATATTGAAATTTACCTGTTTCAAAAAGTTATTTCCTAAAATTATAGAATGGCTCAAATTTTTTACGACGTATAAATCTGCATTCACTGTGTAACCATCTATTTCAATTTTTACGGTCATAAATCCTGTGGGTGTAATTTGGCTACCACCAATACCTGATAAAATCAAATCATTTTCATGCAATTTAGGGCATCCCAAGGCTTTATATGTATCGTCGCTACACATATTGACGTCACTTCCTGTATCTATAAAAGCATCCATATTTTTCCCTAAAATCCCCACGCTTTTATTTATTTTATCAACCGGATTTGAGTTATTGCTTACGGTAGCATTTGCATTTTTAGGAGAATTATTTGTACACTAGTCAGACCTGTAGCCAGGAATTTTACACCTCCAGCAGACCGGACTTTCTTTTTTTCAGGGGCAATCCCTAAAACGGTGGGAAAGGTCATTGCAATTGAAACAACGGATTTTTGTATTTAAATTCTTTTGGAGGGTAGGTGTGTAGTTTTTCTCATATGGTACGCGACTAATGTCATTTCGATGGAACGCTCTATTATTTTCACTACCTTGACGTTTTCTAAATTCCGTGTTTGGGGGCTTAATTTCAGTTTTCCGTAAGTTAATTCTGGCGGTTTCAAAGTCATCCAATTTATTGGTCAAATCTTCTACACTCGTAATTTTTGGCAATTCGTCACAAAAGTGTTCCTTCATTTCTAGGGACAATTTTCGCCTAATCTGGTCAATGATTAAAATATTTTCTAACTCTTCGAACGTTGATATGTGTAACCCCGACAACCATTCATTCAGAAAATTTGCGATTTCAAATGAAAAATCTTTCCATGACGCTGAATTTTGTTTTCTATGTAAAAAGAATTTTTGCCTGAATTGCTCTGGTGTAAGTTTGAAACGTCTTAAAAGTATTTTCTTTACACAGTCGTAATCACTGGATAGTTCTTCACTTTCACGATTTATGAGACTAACGATATCAAGCGGTAACAGTGCCAACAGATATGTAACCCATTCTTCTTATCCTATCCCAAGACGCTTCGCTTGGCGTTCGAAAAGGGTTAAGTAAATGCTAATTTCTTCCTCATTATTATATCTATTTAGCAATTTTAGAACATCGGAACCCTTTCCGGCGATTGTAGATATCGGATTATGCAATTGGGTATTTTGTGTATTTTCCAATTGTAATTTTTTCAATTCAAATTCACGATTTTCGATTTCTTTTTGTTGCAACAATTTTTCTTTCTCTTCCCTCTCGCTTATAATCCCCACTAGCAAATTTTTAACTAGATCCTCATTATACCCATCGGATTTTAAAATTAAATAAATCAGTTGACTTTTATTAGCACCATCTGGAGGACTTAAACCTAACTCGATTACCGCAGTAACCAGATCGATCTTTTTAGACCTTATTAAGTGTGCCATTATTATATCTAACCAATTAACACATAAAATAAAACATTTCAATATAAATCAATAATATATAAGCACCCGATAAATCAAATATATCTATATATATAATAATATTAACAGTTTTCTGAAACAGACTTACTTTGTACCTGATATTTCCACACAAAAAAATAAATATATATATTTTCTTCACAATATAACAATAAAAAAAAATAATTATTTAACACCTGTTTTATAAAAACTTGCTTCCCTCTAAATATTCTCACAGAATATATATTCCTTTCTTTTCACATAAAAAAATAACAAGATAAAAAAAAATTATATCGTTAATACTTTTTTCTTTCAAAGAAGCAAAAAAAAAAAAAACCTTCCTATATTTCCTCTTCGCAGACACGTCTAAGCAAGTGCCTTATTTCTTTTATTAAAAAAAAGTGCAGAACAAAAAAAATCCACTTCTGCATAAATTACTAAATATTCTTTTTCTTCTGGCGTACACAACAGAAACTTACTGTACATTTTTTTATTAACACAATTCAAGCACTTATGGGGAAAAATAAAAAAACACTTCCCCATTTTATCACAAAAAAAGAAACTGAAATTGGGTCAACGTATATTTCTTCTCGCAGAGACTCGAAAATTTTGTCACCCTTTTTTATCAGCATCAGAATTCACGATGATCACAAATGGTTTATCTCACAGAACACGCTCACTTCTATCCTTCGATGAAATAAATACCCAGTTGAAAATCCGAATTTCTTCCTTCATTAACGGACTTTATCGACGCACAAGACAGAAACGACTTTTTATCTTTCCTTCTGCATGAGAATTTTCCTTTTTTTGTTTCTCTTTCCAGCAATTCACGGAACATTCGATGAAAGCAGCTTTTTTTCTTTTCTTTTTCAGAGAATTTCTTTAGGACATCAGATAATTTTTCACACAAGTTAAATTTCACTTTGCATGTAAATATCTCGGTCGACAGCCCCCAATCTGTAGAAATTTAATGGACATTTATTTTAACGAATAAGTGTACGCTGTGGTCGGTGTCTAGAAGTAAAGTCCAGGCCGATTCTTGATGGAATCTTAAACTTTAATGCTCTTGATTATGTTGGTGAAGTATTTACAGATGGGGTATTTACATTTAGATTAAACATAACTATAACTGGCCGGCGACATTCCGCCTTCACCCGGTATTCGGTCGAACAGCGACGTTTCAACACGTCTGCTCTCACGAGCAACCAACAGTCATCTCTATCTTTTCACAATAGTTTCTGTAAGTGCAGCAGTTTTTTCCGTTGACTCAGAGGTTGGGGTGGATCATCCCGAGCCTCATTTAAGAATGTGCTAGGCTTTGCAGTCCAGAGTTCAAACTCTGTCACCACATATATATATTCAAATTATAAAAATTATTAATAAAATCGTCTTCAAAAATTTTATAAAAAACTTGGGTATGTCAGTGCCAATCATCAATTTTCAAAAAATAGATAAATTTTACTTTTTGATGCCTAAAAGGATTGTCTCCTGTTATCAAAGCATCCACGTAAAAGAAAATGTTACAGTTTAACTGAAAAAAATGGCATTTTCTTACATATGAAGGGAATTTGATATTAAAAAAATTCTGTATAATTTTTCACATAGCTAATTGAATGTTCCCGATACATCTCTTTGTCAGATATTTTTATTTTTCAAAATACAGGGATTGGACAAAAATATGGAAACACCTCGTGAAACGCATGCTTGAGCGTAAATGTTGAATCTACCCCATCCTGTGGGTGTTGTTGTTGTATTTTCTCACTAACGCCACCTGTACAATGCCCTCAGTACGTTGCCAATCGTTGTCAGAACAGTGTTCTGTGTAGTTTTGTGCCCTTACGTACTTCACTATACTCCTTCATCAGATATAAATTCAGTTAGCTACTTCGATTGTACTTATGCAAGTACTGCTTTTAGAACTTTGTAGAACTTTTGAACTTTGGTTTCCAATGATCCATAAACTGGCTCTATGACTGTTATTCGTTTGCTTTATTCTTTAAAGTTGTCAGTTACCTATAAACTGTCACTTATCCGTAAATATTTTTAGTTTTGTATTTTATTTTGCGTTGGCGTGTGGGCAATTGCCATTTTTGTCTTTTTCCCAAGTTGGGGGTTTTATTTTTTTATTTGTGACTTTTCAACAAACGCCATTGATTTGGCTTGTTCCTCTGCCGGTGTTTTCGCTGGACAGCGGAGGGGACTTTCCCAGTTCTGAGCGCTTTGCGTCTCAGCTAAGTGAATTCGAACTTGGACAAATTGTTGGTGCTCGTATGGTGGGAGCTTCCTTTACCAAGGTAGCCGAAGTTTTTCATGTTTCAAGAGGCACCGTATCGAAGATTTATACGCATACGGGAAAAGCGAAAAATATCATCCGTTAAATCATAGTGCTGACAAAAGTGTGTGTTGGATAATCGTAACAGACGGTCATTAAAGCTGATTGTGACAAAAAGTAAGAAGACGACAGCTGCAAAAATCACTGCTGAACTAAATGTGGAACTCATAAAGTCTGTCAGCACCAAAACAATAAGAAGGGATTTTCAGGGCATGATCATAGGTTTTTTTAGGTGTTTCCATATTTTTGTCCAATTACGCCAAACAGTTACGCAACGAGAGGGTTAAACGTTAACTATAAGTAATTTTTAAAATTTTCTAATTTAAGGCCAATTTTTTTTACAGTATAGTATATAAGTCTACAAAATTATACACAAACATTAAAAGACAGCATGTATTCTGGAAAATTAATTATTGAAGCATTTAATTAGTAGATCTGTAAGTTACAAATTTTGGACATTCTGCCACGTAGGTTACGGATTTTGGACATTACTGACATGTAGGTTACACAGTTTTGACTTTTCCATAAATAAGTTGTACTTCGTATTTAAAAAATTATTAAGGCTAAGAATGTAGCAAATTTGCTCTATAACTGTATGTGTATACAATACAAGTATAATTAACTTTTTGCTATCCAGTAATAATAATAATAAAATCAAACGTTAAGCTTTTATTATCAAAATATTTACTACTTTTTTAGAAATAATACCTTAATTTTATAAGAATTGTACATTATGCAAAAAACATACCTTTACACAATATTAGAAGTATCCAACATATAATTTATTCATTTTATTTTCTTAAAAAACAAGTTACACTGCTATTTTTTTAATGCACATATCTATAATTTCTTTGTCAAAAGAAAAGTCTCCTCTTGCTGTCATAGGGTGAGGTGGAGATGGTGATTTCAAAAAAATATCTTCATATTTTAAATTTGCGCTATCCTTTTTAGAGGGATAACGAAACCTGTTAAAATCAATGTCTCACTGAGGAGTCAAAAAATGTATAGAAAATATTTGTTCACCATTATCAATGCTGATCTTTTCAATAATACCTGGCCATAAGTTTTCATGATCAAAGCACCAGTCACCAATATCAATCTATATTGTCAATCAATTTATGAAAGAATCTTTTCTTCACAAGCTTCACTGGTAATGCATTCTTGATTATTTTTACAGAGATTGCAAAAACAAGATATATTTCTTATTTAAATAGTGCCAAATTTATTTGTCGTTTGTAGGGAGTGAATCTTTTGAGTACGTTTTACAGTTTTTGCTGGCTGTCTTACTATATTTCGAACACTGTCAATTTCTGTTTTTTTTTTTTTTTTTTTTTTTTTTTTTTTTTTTTTTAACCAAAATTACAGCACGTAATGGCTTGAACTTTTTATTTGCCTTGCATTTTGGTGGGGGTGCAAAGATGAAGGATGAAATTTTAAGGAGAGAGGATTCTTAAACCTTGAAGTAAAATAAAATGACCTCAAGTACAATAATTAAAAATATATATGTTTATTTTATTTTATTTTTTATGATGTATGTTGGAAGAATGGACTCTGTTATAATATATTTATTTATTTATTTAGAAAATTAAAATTATTAGTGCTTAGATCATTCCACGATTTGGACATGGTTATTAAATAATCTTTTGGGGTAAATTTGCTACAAATAAAACTTTGCAAAGTACATAAAAACGCGTAAGATCACTGAATAATTACTTTTGAAATAAATAAAAGAAGTTTTACTATTAATTTTAAATCATACTTTTAAATAAGCATGTCCGAAATTTCGTAACGATTGCAGCGGCTGCCATTTTGTGTCGATCGTACATACGTAAGTTGAGCATGCTTCTAGTCAAGTTATATTATTACACGTGCTAAATACGCTTTATTTGTGTAAAACACGTAATTTACGATAAAACATTATAATAAATATCTTTTTATACGTTTCAGGACATCGAATCAACTTTAAAAATTGATTTACTGAAAAAAAAATATCTGTTTCGATCGTTACGCGATTCGGACATTCCAATTTCTTATTTCAGAAAAGTGCATTTATTGCAAAAAAAATCTTAAAACACATATAAATGTGGATGTGGCTTGCGGTTCCCAAAACAATCTGGACCACATCCTGGCCACAGTAAGGGATGAAGCTAAAATCCCATGCGAACTGACAGAGTAGACAAATTCTATAAGACAATAAACCTGATGAGTGAGTAATTCTGAACCGCAGCCGGAGGGCGAAGGTTCGATGTAACATCAGAGTTGTGCTGCGGACCGACATGGTAAGACGTACCCGGTTAGGCTTCCGAAATATATTGAATGCCGGTAAACTGCCGTAAGAAATTCCGCCTCATTCCCCTAAGCCCTGTATATAGTTAATGTGCTCTGTAATTATAATCTATGCTTAATCAAGACGTTAAAACGTGATTATTCCTATGCTACGAGTGTTCAATCTACCTTTACTACCAAAGTTCGACCACAGTCAATCCCACCTATTCTACATGGGCGCTCGACCTCGTCGAATCCACCTATTTTTAGAGCCTCTAGACATCCATGAAACTGTTGTAAAATCCAACTTCTGAAATATTTAAGATCTGCGAAGATTCTGTTCGAAGTTTCTCGCCGCAGTTCTGATAAGGAAAGAGCGACAGAAGGAAGATCTACTGACCTACTTATTTGTTATCGTCTCACCCGTTTTCTGTACGTGTGGTGTGAAAGAAGACTGTGAAAGAAGACATATGTGATAGTTTTTTTCGTTCGCAATGGATATCGGCGTTCTCTTTTTAAAAAAGTTACCAATTTGGAAGTAAGATTTATTTCTTATTCAGCCATGTTTTTGCAAGATATACGGCCGGTGTTAGCTCAAATTAATTCAGCACGAGTTGAACGAATCAAAATTCTACATACCTTGGTATTCGGCACTGATGAAAATAGAAATAATCGGAAAAATTTACGGAAGTTTCAGGGATTCAAATTTAAAATTGGGGATCCTGAATTTGACAATAAAATCGCGGAAACGGCCAAAAACTTCCCCTTAGCTCAACTCATTTCTATAGCAAATTTACTTTGTCTAGACATTGCTGGTAACGAAGCAGACATTTCACGACGTATTATTGAAGCCCTAGCAAACCTAACAAAATTCCAGTCCTCCATTTCACCACAAACCGATTCAGAGCCAGATGACGACGATTCTCGCAATACTTTGCAATCTAATCCATTAACGAGTTTTTCTGGTACCACTTTGCAAAATAATGCTGCCATCTCCACCCATTCGGCACCGCGTCAGTCCATTTCTTTTACCGATTTCGAAAATTTAATTACACCCTTTTCCGGCAAGCCAGTCGAAAACATTCTACAATGGTTAGAAAGATTTGAAGGCTTGGCCACAACATTTCAATTGAATGAGTTGCAAAAATTTCTTTTTGTCGAAAGGGCTCTCAAGGATACTGCATTGTTGTTTGTCCACAGTGAGCCAGAATTAACATCGTACGCAGCGTTAAAGCAAGCGTTAATACAAGAATTCGCGCAAATTTCCTCTTCCGCCCAAATACATGAAATGCTAGCTTCACGTACTTGTAAGCCCAACGAAAAAATGAATATTTTTTAGTAATGAAAGAGATTGCCCAACGAGCGAAAATAGACGACGCATCACTCATGCATTATGTTATCGCCGGTATTAGAGATACACCTAATAATAATATTAATTTTGTATATGGATGATCTCATTATTCCCTCAAAAACAGAAGCCGAAGGCCTCCAAAAGCTGAAACGAGTATTAGACACTACCGCTGATTACGGTTTAGAAATCAACTTCAAAAAATGTCAGTTTCTGCAGCGAAAAATCGAATTTTTGGGGCACGTCATTGAGAATAATACCATTGCACCTTCTCCAACAAAAGTTAAAGCAGTCCAACATTTTCCGGAACCCAAAAACGTCAAATAGTTGCAATCGCTCCTAGGATTGACGGGATATTTTCGAAAGTTTATCCCACAATATGCCTCTATCGCACGACCCCTGAGTGACCTCTTACGAAAAACATCAACTTTCGAATTTGGACCAGAGCAGAGGCAAGCGCTGCACACCTTACGTAGTCTGCTCACTAGCGCTCCAGTTTTACACATTTTTATACCGGGTTCGGACCTCGAAGTGCACACCGACGCCAGTAAATACGGTTTTGGCGCAGCACTTATGCAAAAGTCTTCTGACGGCCACTTCCATCCGGTTCAGTATATGAGTAAAAAAACTTCTCCACAGGAAGAAAAATTAAGTAGCTATGAACTAGAAGTCCTAGCAGTTATCGAAGCACTTAAAAATTTCCGCGTCTACCTCCATGGCACCAGATTCCGTATCATCACAGACTGCCAAGCATTCCAAAAAACGGTAGATAAAAAGGACCTTACACCGAAAATCGCGCGTTGGACCTTATTCCTACAAGACTTTGATTTCGAAATTAAACACCGCCCAGCTACGAAAATGAAACATGTAGACTCTCTTAGCAGATATCCCGTTCTGCATGTTACATTTGATGAACTCACACTCAAAGTCATACGGGCGCAAGAGAAGGACCCCTTTGTATCGGGTATCAAAACAGCAGCGGCCGAAAACCCGGTCGCCGATTTCGTGGTTCGCAACAACGTGTTGTATAAAGTTCAACGTGGTAGAGATTTATTAGTGATCCCCGAAGCAATGCAGCTTAACATAGTTCAAGATACACACAATAAGGGACACTTCTCTGCAAAGAAAATGTAAGAAATTGTGTCCCAAAACTTTTTTATACCTAAGCTACCCGTGCTCACAAGTACAGTTGTGGCTAACTGTATCCCGTGCATTTTAGCTTCCCGGAAGTCGGGAAAAAAAGAAGGGTTTTTGCATCCGATTCCTAAAGGAGATACGCCCCTCGATACATATCACTGCGATTTTCTAGGTCCATTGGCATCGACAAATAAAAATTATAACCACCTGTTCACAGTGGTCGATGCATTCACAAAATTTTTCTGGTTATATCCGGTCAAGTCTACGTCAGCAGAAGACGCACTGGATAAGCTCAAACTCCAACAAACCACATTTGGTAACCCCAGACCCATTATCACAGACAAAGGTCCAGCGTTCACATTTTCGGACTTTAAAACTTTTTGTGAACAAGAAAATATCGAACACCATCCCATTACGACGGGGGTTCCCCGAGGGAACGCTCAGATTAAAAGACTACATGCCACGCTCATCCCCATTTTAACGAAATTATCTTTAAACGACCCCACGAAATGGTATAAACATGTATCATCAGTCCACAGAATAATAAATAGTACGACTTCGGCCACGACCAAATTCTCCCCATTTGAGCTGCTTACTGGTGTGAAAATGAAAAGTAAGGATGACCTAGTCATTAAATAGTTATTAGAAGCCGAACAAATTCAGTTAACTATGCACCATAAACAACAGCTCCGAGATGCAGCGAAAACCAACATTTTAAACCAACAAGCATTAAATCGTACTCAATACAATAAGCGAAGGAAACCTCGTACGCAATATATCATCGGTGACCTAGTTGCGATTCAAAGGACTCAATTCGGATCTGGATTGAAATTGCGACCCAAATATTTTGGTCCGTATAAAGTTATTGAAGTCAAGCCCAACGACAGATATCAACTCCAAAAAGTGGGTCAGAACGAAGGCTCCAATACGACATTTTCTGCAATAGATCACATGAAACCTTGGCCGCAACATTAACCATATGCCCACGGTACTCTTTTGTACTTCAAATAAATTCCCGCGTTGCGAAAAGTGTGTTTTTTTTTATTTCGCCATAGGAAGTGTTCATGTTTTTTTGTTCTGTGTGTCACGTCTACTAGCCAAGTATCACAGTGTTTTTCATCAACCAGTGTTAATAGTGGTGCATTTTTTTTCTTTTCACGAGAAGTCACTTATGTTATCCAGACAGCAGACTGTAAGTAATTTTTTTTTTTTAATCTGGACTTCCTGAGTCGGACATTTCCAAACCTTATTTTTTTAATCAGTGACTGATAGGCCAAGAACTTATTTACCATCAAAAACTGTTTATTACAGAACTCTCCCAGATAAGAGAAATTTTTTCAAGACTTTTTTTTGTTCTCTCTCTTTTTATACACAGCAATGGAATAACAGCTTTTCATTTATTATTACTTCTATTATTTTACAAGTTGCCATCAATATTATTGTTTTTCGTATATGTATGTCTTTATATATTTGATAATTTTTGATATATTTTGAAATGTTTAATGCAAATAATTGTTTAAATTATTAGTATGTACCACACCCCCCCTTTCCCCAATACCAGCATTTTTTTTAGCTTAGTTATTTTTTTTTCTCTCTGTATAGCAACTGACTGCTCGCACTACTTAAGACGAATTTTTTTTTCTCCTTTCCTTATGTTAGATTTTTAAGAAGAATGACGAAACATATTTTAATGACGAAAGATCAAAAGACGAAAGATCTTAAAGACGAAAGATCTTAAAGACGAAAGACGGTCATGTTCACATGACACACGGAGACGTTTTTTATTTTCTTTATTATTTTTCTTTTTTTTCGAAGACGATTTTTTTTCTTCACGTAGTGTAGTGCAGATCAGCCTATGCATTGTAATGGAAAAGCCATAATTTAAATTAAATTTTTTTGTTTTGTTCGTGTTTCGTCAGTTCTCTCCCTTTCGGCCTCTAAATTTTTTTTAAAGATAAGTTTTTCTTTCTTTCTTTCTTTTAACTTTAGAAATTTCGAAAATTTTTGTTAGTGTTTTTTTAGATAAATTTTAATTTGCTTTTTTTTTGCTGCGGTTACTCTCACGTGTGCAGAGGCGCACACCTGTCAAGATGGACGAGTGTGGATGTGGCTTGCGGTTCCCAAAACAATCTAGACCACATCCTGACCACAGTAAGAGATGCAGCTAAAATCCCATGAGAACTGACAGAGTAGACAAATTCTATAAGACAATAAACCTGATGAGTGAGTAATTCTGAATCGCAGCCGGAGGGCGAAGGTTCGATGTAACATCAGAGATGTGCTGCGGACCGACTTGGTAAGACGTACCCGGTTAGGCTTCCAAAATATATTGAATGCCGGTAAACTGCCGTAAGAAATTCCCCCTCATTCCCCTAAACCCTGTATATAGTTAATGTGCTCTGTAATTATAATCTATGCTTAATCAAGACGTTAAAACGTGATTATTCCTATACTACGAGTGTTCAATCAGAAGCCTTTACTACCAAAGTTCGACCACAGTCAATCCCACCTATTCTACATAAATATTTTAATTTTTTTTTTTGTTAAATGATTTTAAAGTTAGATAAAATAGTTTAAAGTATTTACTTGATGTATTTTTTGTGGAAATGAACGCTTTGTTACGATCGTTACTTTTGGACATAACAAAATACAGAAAAATTCTTTCTAGTAAAGTCCTTCTATCTTCAAAAAGCAATAAATCAGACTGCTATCTATTAACGAAATTATAAAACAATCACCCGATTTCTTTATGCATTCGTTGTTTACCATTAGAACCACCTGGAAACAAGTTAAAACTCTTTTTCTTGATGGTACATTGGGAATGTTAACGTGATGAATGTCCAAAACTGGCCTCTTTAGCATAAAATAATAAAATTTTAAGATATTTATATAAAGCTTTTACAATAAATTATGCCATTTTCTGTCTCTGAACAGAATTAAAAAATCGGTGTAAAAATTTTTAAAGTCAATGATAATTAAATTTATTTATTGAAAAGCTTAAAGTTAAGATGTGTGTCCAGTGCCCACCTTTTGAAAACTGCCCAAATCCATTAAAAAAAATTTGAAATTTTAAGCCCTTTGAAAGAAAATATATTTTTGAAATGTCGCCATGTGTTTTATTTCTCTCTTTTTTCTTATAACTTAGGAGACGTTTTCAAAGACTGAAAATCTGATTTTTATGATATTGGCAAGCCTCTGAACTCGACTAAAACCTAAAGGCACACCCACAATTCGACCATTCCGAGATTAAATCAAGAGAATGAACAAAGGGAGAAAGAATTGTATCATACTGATTCAGCTGGGCACGCGGATAAACGTGATAGGATTCATTTACTGTTTTAAAGCCGTTCTAAGAATACGGAACTTAGAGCGATTATTTTTGTGGAGGGGGGGGGACTTAGGATTAGTTTTGGGAGTTCATTGGTTAAATGTAAAGGGGGGAATGGGGTGTAAATTCCCCCTTAATTTAGATAAATGGGTTTTTCAGGCAGAATTATCTGATTTGTATCATATTTTTGGTAAATTCGTTACTAATGTTTAAAAAACTGGCCACTGAAAAAAATCCATGTACTGGCCAGTGGCCATATTTGACCAGTGACTAACAAAGTTAATTTTGACCTCCATTACCCACAAGATCCTGTCATGAGTGTTGATGTCTCAGTAAGATTCCAGCACTCCCTACTGCTATTAAAAGCAGTAAGTGTATCTGGAACTACATCTGGGTCACCACTAGTGGAATCAGGGAAGTGAATCATCATCATTTCTGAGTGAGTCTCCTTTCCTGTTTCAGTATATTGCCCATTTGGCAATTTAATGGCCTTAAGATTGGAATTTTTATCCCTTGCTATAATTCTCATAAGCTTGTTGTAGGGACATCCTTAATACCATCACAGAAGTTTTCCCAAGAATCATACTTAGAGTTTCTGATTTACTTCTTATATGTGGTGAGTGCGGTCTTATATTGCTGCTAGTCACCACCCTTTTTGGTTTTATTAAAAGTGCTGCGGTGAATTCTCCTGAGTTTGTTAATCTCAGAGGACTACCAAGGCACAGGCCTTGGGGAGCTAAATGCAGGAGGTTGACGGTTATTATAAAAATACTAGAGAATGGATATTGCACTGAGTCAACACCCAACTACACGTCTGAAGAGTTATTAAAACTTAACTTATTTTTTAAAGACAGGATCCTTTTTAGATGCGCTCGTAATTATATAAATACCTAGCACCTAAAGTCGTCTTTCAGTCCGTCTGTCTGCCCGTCAGTCCGTCCGTCCGCATATAACAGAACAAAAATTACCCAAACGAATGGTCTGAAATTTTAAATATATAATTGTTGTAAAATTTTGTCAAGTCATTTCAAATTTTATGAAAATCGGATGTATAGTTTAATTACAGGGACAGTCAAAAGTTTTCCTTTACATTACGGCCAATGTAACAAAAAATAATTTCAAGTGCATTTTAATGATGTTACAGCCTTTAGAACAGAATGAAATTGATATGCACTTATGAAGTGCACTAAAATATACATTCAGTATAATATGCGGTGCAAAAATATTTATAAAACTAGTTATAGTACGAATGCACCTCATTTGCCACGTTTGACGAGCAATTTCCAACTTGTTTCAAGTTCCTGGCAGTAAGAATGGCAGTTCGTTTTCCTGGCATTTCTCCTCATCATTGCTGATCCAGTTGTCCCTGCAATGTTAAACTTGATTAGTCAGTGATCTAATAGTCAAATAACATCTGAAATCTTCCAATCTTTAATGATATCGTAGCAGTTTCTGCTGCAAAAAGGGACATCAAGAACCTCCTTCCTATATTTAATACTAAAGGTCGGATCATTCCCCTGTGAAGAATATATAGGTTATAAACCAAATTATATTTATTCCAATCGGTTATCTTCCCGTTTGTTACAGTATGTGCTGCCCCAAACAATATGATATGCATTTGCATCACACACGAACACTAACATGTGTCCCTTCCCAGAACAGTAACCCTTGATAGCTTTAGCCTTGCAAGAAAGAGGGTTCTGTTTCTCAAATGGAAGTTAAGAAGATGAGACAATTATATTATCAGGTCCATTCTCACCCTGAAAATCCACCTTGACGGCGACACAGTCACCACTCAGGTAGTTCACTTTATTGATTGCATTTTACCTAAGGCTGACACAAATGCAAGCTCTTAGCCTGAAATAGGTTCTATTATAATAAAGCCTATCCTTCTAGATTCTGGATCAAGAATGTTGCCATTCCCTGTCCAGGGTTTCCTGAATAAGTGCAATATCAACCTTCCCTTCAGAGATCATCTTTCCTAAAATGGCAGATTAACCCTTACTGTGATGTAGGTGGATCTGAACTACCTTTAGGTGGGTCATCTGGTTCAATTGCACCAACATCTGTTCTGTTTACCTCAGGGATAATCATATCCTCTGAATCCAGCTAACAATTGTTTCACTTCATCCAAAAACATGGAGGGGGAGTTATGGAACGGAGAGGGATGGAAACATTTTCAAGTTTAGTATTAATATTATTAATACAGCTTGTCTCACTTACTGAGAGGAAGTTTTTATAGCCGTAGCTTTAGCCTCCTTTTCTCTCATCTTCCTATCATTTGGATCATTCAAGATTTTCAATGATCCCTTATCAAGGCCGGTGTACACTTTGTAGGAGCTCTTTTCATGTCTTCAAAGGCAACAACATCAACCTCGAAGATCCAACAAATGAACTGGGTTCTGCATTATGGTTCAGAACACGCCAATCACCAGTCTTCCATTCCCGGTTGTATCTGTTGAGACTTTTTAGCAGCTCAATGGCATCTATAGTATACACGTCACTTGTCTTGAAAGCCTCCTTGACCGGTTTCGACATCTCATTCATGGGAAGTATCCTGAGGTGAATATCCTCAAAGACGGTAGAATTTCCCTGATATGTGTTTCTAATCCAGTTCTCAGTGGCATCTCCTTCGTATGTAAAGATTAATGCTCCCCTGGAACAATCCTGGAGCCAGTTATAGGGCCTGTCATTGGGAGTGTCATCAACAGATCTCATGACATTCTTCGAGGTATTAACTACCTCTTCTTGTGTTAGCCTGGTCACTGGGAAGTCTTCCTTAACCACGGCTAACTTCCTAACTGCTGCTACAGCGACAAAGGACCTCTGGATTTCCTCCCTAGGCCTATTCGCTGTTACCAGCATCCGTGGTGAAGGTGTCAATTCTATCACCTTCCTTTTATATCCATTTTCCTTAGATGCTTTCGGTAGAACATTAGCGGTGTTGTATTTCACCTTCTCCCGCTTCTGTCTCCTCCGTCGGTTTCTTCGTTGGGTCTTAGTAAGTACTTTCAGCCCTCCCGTGGTGGTTCCAAAGTGTTTCCCACATAGGTGGGTTTCGCCTCAGTTCCCCCCAGCAATCATGTCGATTTCCTCCTTTTGATACACTGCACTCTTCTCCGAAAAGTCGAGCACAATTGAGGTTAGTTGAGTGAAATAGTCCTCCGGTATTCGTCCGGGATGCTCAGCTGGAAGAGCATTGGCGTCTTCAGCCAATACATCCCTGGTTTGAATACTGGCCCGGACTTTTTTCATCCACTTGGAAATTTACAACTGTTATGATTTATTTACCAATTGAGTAATTGTGTTAAAAATCAATCTAAAATAAAACTTGTATTTATAGTTCAAACGTTCACATGACCCTTTATAATTCTATACAAAAAATAGCGCATTCTATCCTCACTTACATTTGTGACCAACTTTCTTGTGATATCCTATATAGACACCTAATACGATATTTATCTATACCCACCCCTAACATTTGAGGGGCCACCTAGGAATAATCAGGATTTTTGTTAGGAGGATGCCAAATGTTTAAAATTGGTAAAAAGTGACCAAAATTCTTACTGTCAAAGTTTCAGAAGGGGCCTTTGGCCATCCTCTTCCTAATTTCTTCGTATTATGACAAACAGTCTAACGTAGCTTAAATACTTGTCTTTATACCTCAAAGGTTCACATAAGCCTTTATATTCCTATATAAAAAAAATAGTGTGTTCTACCGTCTCTCAAATTTGTGACCATCTTTCTTGTGATACACTATATACTTAATACAAGATTCATGTATATCTCCATTTGAGAGCCCCCTTGGAAATAATCAGGATTCTTGTTAAGAGGGTGCCAAATGATAAAAAATTGCCAAAAGTTACCAAAATTCTTATATTATCAAAGTTTTAGTAGGAGACTTCGGCATTCCTCTGACTGATTTCATTATGTTATGACAAATAGTCAAGGGTAACTAAAAAACTTGTCTTTATACTTCAAATGTTCACATAAGCCTTTATATTCCTATACAAAAAAAATGCATTCTGCCATTTCTTACATGTGCCACCATCTTTCTTGTGATAACCTATATACATATTATTTTTGAAATTTTTGTAGAAAATTTAACGCGCCTTGAATTTTAGTTATTTTCATATTTTTAATTGTCCTTTTTAAAAAAGTTTTTTTATTTCTATTTTTTTTTTAAGGCGTACAGCCAACAGAGTGAAAAAGTGTCTAAACCTGGAATCGAACCAGGGTCATTGAATTTACGCTCAAATGCTTAGTCACTAAGCTAGCTGAACGATCCAAAGCGTAGCACTTTCCTCGCTTTCTTTCTTTCAAACCGATGACCAGGTCCCTACCTGCCGGATTGTCACAGCTAAACGGGTTTGATACCTGGTATCGGGCGGGGGATCGCCTAATCGCCATATAGCGGCAATAAATCTGACAATCACCTTTCTGTCTTCCTATCTGCAGTGCTTACTGTTTAGTTGTGAGTTTTGTTATGCCTGTTACTTAAGGTTTATATCTTGTTGATTGACACCTGCACATTTCTACTTAAGATGGTCTCGTAATTTAGAACCTTGATCAGATGAAGAGACCTTCACCTAGCAAGGCATCTACAGAGGTATAATCCATGGATAACTTTAACGATATGTTGGCAAGGCTGCAACCGCAGAACACGATTTAATAATTTTCGCGAACCACCCAAAGCGGGACTAACGCGAAACTAAAGGAAAACCAGCATCCATGAAAGTGAACTGGTGGCTCGCGAAAATTATTCCATCGTGTGCTGCGGTTGCAGTCTTGCCAACAGATAAGAGAGTGAAGTGATAAGCTTGGATTTTCCAGATAGTTTAGTGGCAAAGCATTGGTGCGTAGAGTCAATGACCCTGGTTAGATTCCAGGCTTGGTCACTTTTTCACTCTGTTGGCTGTGAGCCTTTTAAGCAATTAAAAAGATGAAAATAATCGTATACACCGAAAATGAAAGTTATGTAGACAATGGGCATTAAGTTAATACTAGTCACTTCAGCTTAGTTAACGAAAACATTGTATGGATATATACTGCCCTTTAGGATAATGCTCGTCCCGGGATCGTGGATATTCTAAGTCAGACTCTAGATCGCAAATGACAAAATAGAAAGGAATGAATCAGAGTTGAAATTCTCAAAAGAACTACAGACGTTCTCCAGCACCTTCTCTGCTTTGATCCACTCTAAGTACCGACCCAAGCAGCAAATAATCCCTGGCCGAGCGTCCACCGAATGCCCTAATATGTCTATGTTTCGCCCGAACAATCTCACTCCCTGACATCGGTGGGAAAGGCTTTTTGTCCACTCTGCAAAGTACATAAGGAGCATTTGCATCAAAATTATTATTGAATCAGTTTGAAGCTTTTGCCTATTAGTTTTCGATCTTTTGGTCACTAGGTAATCTTTGGCCGAGAACATTCCAATAACATATGATATTTTGCCGATTGGTTAGTGATATCCTACAAGAAAATTTGTAGGTGCAAAAATAGTATTTAAAAGTAAGAAAGCTCATTTAAGTTCAAAGGATAAATATTACTAATTGGCATCATTTTGACAAATAAAATGCAAAAATATTTACACGTAGATTACATAACCAATTAAACAGTCAAAGAAATTGTTTTTGTTTAAAGCTTAAAAATTGCTGTCAAAGGCCTTTGCTATAATAATTATAATTAATTACAATTAAATTTTAAATTGCAATTAATTTTGTAGTGTAAGAAGCAAATAAAATTATTTTTTAAGGTAAAAATTACGTTCTTACCTATTACAGATACAGTGTGTGTAAAAACTTTAAGGACAGCAAAAAATTGTGAAAATTTTGATAAATTTAAAATACAGCAAGCGAAATGGAAATTTATTGTTAATCATAAAGTGCAAATACTAATATAAAAGTCAACAGAATGTATTTGTGTCCTTTTTATTGCGAAAAAATCCTAATTATGCAAAAAAACACTATTTTTGACTGTGTAAAAACTATAAGGACACCAGTATTTTTTTTATGGAAATGTTACATAGAATTATTATTAAGGATCGACCGAAACATGTTTTTAAGGCCGAAACCACAACCGAAGCAGAATTTTGGCGATCTTCCTAATTTCGGCCGAAAACGAAAACGAATATGTCCAAAATAAATTTTTAAGTATTTAAATTGTATATTTTAAAGTAATTAATACATACATAAATATATTATTAATTAATTACACGTATTTATTAAATATGTATAAAAATGAATTAATTATGCGTTAACAACGAAGTTCATAGCAATAAATGGTCTCAAAATCGATGATAAGTGTTGAAAATTACCGAAGGGAGAAACGAGATTTTTGGAATACTGATAGTTTCGGTCGAGTTTCGGTCCAAAATCTGAATTTCGCCAAAAATTCGTTTTCGGCAAAAACTATCAGTATTCTCAAAATCTCGTTTCTTCCTTTGGAAAGTTATTGCTATCAATTTCGTTGTTTGTAATTATCAGTCATGACTGACTCAAGACTTGAATGCAGATTATAAAGCAAGCAATGCATATATAACTAAACTTTTCCACGTGCTCATTAAAAACTGCTGTCATAACAGTAATAGAAAATTTTCAGTTTGAAACCGCAGATGTGTTTCGAATACTCTTTGAGAAAGTTCTAGTACAACAGATGATCATTTACAGAAATCATTATAAAAGATAAATCGAGATGTGTATACATAAAAATAAAATATTTCTTAATTAAATGAAATTCGTATAATTAGAAAACCTTTCTGTGTCCTTGATGAATTAATTACGTTTTATTTTATATAAAAAAAAAGTTTTGGATCTAAGGCACAGAGAGACAATTTAGGCTACACGTATAATTAATTAATAATTATGTATATTTAATAAATACGCATAATTAACTAATTTTTATACATATTTAATAAATACGCATAATTAATTAATTATGTATTTATGTATGTATTAATTACTTTAATACATACAATTTAATTACTTAAAAATTTTTTTTGGACACATTCGTTTTCGTTTTCGGTCGAAAATAGGAAGATCGCCGAAATTCTGTTTCATTTCGGTTTCGGCCTTAAAAACATGTTTCGGTCGATCCTTAATAATAATTCTATATAATATTTCTGTAAAAAAATACTGGTGTTCTTATAGTTTTTACACAGTCAAAAATAGGGTTTTTTTTGCATAATTATGATTTTTTTCGCAATAAAAAGGACACGGATACATTCTGTTGACTTTTATATTAGTATTTCTACTTTAGGATCAACATTAAATTACCATTTCACTTGTCGCATTTTTAATTTATAAAATTTTTTACAATTTTTTGCTGTCCTAATAGTTTTTACGCGCACTGTAATATTGATGTATAAATATTTTTACATTTTAGAAAGAAAAATTAACTGTAATTTAAATTGTAATTGTAATTATTTGTAATTTTAATTGTAACATCCTTTAACAGCAATGTTTAGACTTTAAACAATACTAAATTTCTTACATTTTAAATAGTTACACTCGCGATAGGTAATTTTTTTTTGCATTTTATAGTGAAAAATATTGCCATTTAGCAAAATATATTATTTGTATTAAAACGAACTTTCAAACATTTAAATTAATTATACAGTATTTGCATCTTACAATGAAAATTAATCTCCCTTAACATTGTTAACCAACTGTAAAAAACACCTCCCTTAACACTTCTCATTGCATTATGGTTATGTATAAAAATATATATTTTTTTAAATCTAAATAATTATTTTAATGAATACTTTGTTCAGTCATTATTTTTTTACTTTTAAAAATAGCATAAAATTAAATTTTTCACTATCTGGAGCAAAAATAAACTTTTTTACCAAAAATAAAACCGACTTCAAAAACTACTGCAAAGTAAAAAATAATTTTTTTACACAATAGTTAATAAGAAATTAAATTAAGAGCATTTCATTTACCATGCGTATTATTATATTTATGTACATTAATTTGATTTTTTTAAGTCGGTGACAGCCAAATGAAGTTAAGTATAATTATCCAACAGACAAACATCCAAATATCTACGAGTTTTTTTACGATTTATTATTTAGTTAAAAAAAAATTTATTTTACCATTTTTGAAACATTTCATCTGATTTTATAAACGTGTATTTTCAAGTGAAATTAGCTATAATTATGTGTGCTAAATTAAGGGTTATTACAAAATTAGTGCGTTTATACCGGATATTATGTAAAAAATTCGTAGCCAAACACAGATTTTCAAATGCAGGATGCTGTCAGAGTTGATTGAAAATGGAATTTTTTTTCTGAAACGTTTTTTCTGAATCTTGTTACGATTTGTATTTGTCGATTTACGAACTTGGCTTGGCTGGCACCGACTCCAAAAAATCAAATTAATATATATAAATATAATAATACGCATGGTAAATGAAACGCTCTTAATTTAATTTCTTGTTAACTATTGTGTAAAAAAATTATTTTTTACTTTGCAGTAGTTTTTGAAGTCGGTTTTATTTTTGGTAAAAAAGTTTATTTTTCACTTTTTAGCTTTTTCGAGTTACGATTTTTGCATGATTGTTTTGGAGAAAATTGCAGACTTTTAAATAAACTTTTAAAGATGTTATTTTGATAAGTAAATAATTCTGTCCAGATTTGTGTGTACATTCAAAACACAGGTTTTTTCTGAAAATTCTTTATATACAGGGTGTCCATAGTTAAACGACCCTACTTTAAAGTTGTCTACAGACGAAACTATCGTTCCTAAATTGTGAAATTTCCTGAAAGACATAATAAAGGGACAGGAATTTGTTTAAGCAAAGAAAACAAACAAACAAAAAAATATTTCAAAATTTCGCCACCAGAGGGCGATTTTTCACAAATTACACATTTAGCATTACGGTAGATTAGAAATTTCATTTACAGAGTGTCCATAATTAAACGACCCTTTTAAAGTTGTCTACAGACGAAACTATCGTTCCTAAATTGTGAAATTTCCTGAAAGACATAATAAAGGGACAGGAATTTGTTTAAGCAAAGAAAACAAACAAAAAAAAATATTTCAAAATTTCGCCACCAGAGGGCGATTTTTCACAAATTACACATTTAGCATTACGGTAGATTAGAAATTTCATTTACAGAGTGTCCATAATTAAACGACCCTTTTAAAGTTGTCTACAGACGAAACTATCGTTCCTAAATTGTGAAATTTCCTGAAAGACATAATAAAGGGACAGGAATTTGTTTAAGCAAAGAAGACAAACAAAAAAAAATATTTCAAAATTTCGCCACCAGAGGGCGATTTTTCACAAATTACACATTTAGCATTACGGTAGATTAGAAATTTCATTTACAGAGTGTCCATAATTAAACGACCCTTTTAAAGTTGTCTACAGACGAAACTATCGTTCCTAAATTGTGAAATTTCCTGAAAGACATAATAAAGGGACAGGAATTTGTTTAAGCAAAGAAAACAAACAAAAAAAAATATTTCAAAATTTCGCCACCAGAGGGCGATTTTTCACAAATTACACATTTAGCATTACGGTAGATTAGAAATTTCATTTACAGAGTGTCCATAATTAAACGACCCTTTTAAAGTTGTCTACAGACGAAACTATCGTTCCTAAATTGTGAAATTTCCTGAAAGACATAATAAAGGGACAGGAATTTGTTTAAGCAAAGAAAACAAACAAAAAAAAAATATTTCAAAATTTCGCCACCAGAGGGCGATTTTTCACAAATTACACATTTAGCATTACGGTAGATTAGAAATTTCATTTACAGAGTGTCCATAATTAAACGACCCTTTTAAAGTTGTCTACAGACGAAACTATCGTTCCTAAATTGTGAAATTTCCTGAAAGACATAATAAAGGGACAGGAATTTGTTTAAGCAAAGAAAACAAACAAAAAAAAATATTTCAAAATTTCGCCACCAGAGGGCGATTTTTCACAAATTACACATTTAGCATTACGGTAGATTAGAAATTTCATTTACAGAGTGTCCATAATTAAACGACCCTTTTAAAGTTGTCTACAGACGAAACTATCGTTCCTAAATTGTGAAATTTCCTGAAAGACATAATAAAGGGACAGGAATTTGTTTAAGCAAGGAAAACAAACAAAAAAAAAAATATTTCAAAATTTCGCCACCAGAGGGCGATTTTTCACAAATTACACATTTAGCATTACGGTAGATTAGAAATTTCATTTACAGAGTGTCCATAATTAAACGACCCTTTTAAAGTTGTCTACAGACGAAACTATCGTTCCTAAATTGTGAAATTTCCTGAAAGACATAATAAAGGGACAGGAATTTGTTTAAGCAAAGAAAACAAACAAAAAAAAATATTTCAAAATTTCGCCACCAGAGGGCGATTTTTCACAAATTACACATTTAGCATTACGGTAGATTAGAAATTTCATTTACAGAGTGTCCATAATTAAACGACCCTTTTAAAGTTGTCTACAGACGAAACTATCGTTCCTAAATTGTGAAATTTCCTGAAAGACATAATAAAGGGACAGGAATTTGTTTAAGCAAAGAAGACAAACAAAAAAAAATATTTCAAAATTTCGCCACCAGAGGGCGATTTTTCACAAATTACACATTTAGCATTACGGTAGATTAGAAATTTCATTTACAGAGTGTCCATAATTAAACGACCCTTTTAAAGTTGTCTACAGACGAAACTATCGTTCCTAAATTGTGAAATTTCCTGAAAGACATAATAAAGGGACAGGAATTTGTTTAAGCAAAGAAAACAAACAAAAAAAAATATTTCAAAATTTCGCCACCAGAGGGCGATTTTTCACAAATTACACATTTAGCATTACGGTAGATTAGAAATTTCATTTACAGAGTGTCCATAATTAAACGACCCTTTTAAAGTTGTCTACAGACGAAACTATCGTTCCTAAATTGTGAAATTTCCTGAAAGACATAATAAAGGGACAGGAATTTGTTTAAGCAAAGAAAACAAACAAAAAAAAAATATTTCAAAATTTCGCCACCAGAGGGCGATTTTTCACAAATTACACATTTAGCATTACGGTAGATTAGAAATTTCATTTACAGAGTGTCCATAATTAAACGACCCTTTTAAAGTTGTCTACAGACGAAACTATCGTTCCTAAATTGTGAAATTTCCTGAAAGACATAATAAAGGGACAGGAATTTGTTTAAGCAAAGAAAACAAACAAAAAAAAATATTTCAAAATTTCGCCACCAGAGGGCGATTTTTCACAAATTACACATTTAGCATTACGGTAGATTAGAAATTTCATTTACAGAGTGTCCATAATTAAACGACCCTTTTAAAGTTGTCTACAGACGAAACTATCGTTCCTAAATTGTGAAATTTCCTGAAAGACATAATAAAGGGACAGGAATTTGTTTAAGCAAGGAAAACAAACAAAAAAAAAAATATTTCAAAATTTCGCCACCAGAGGGCGATTTTTCACAAATTACACATTTAGCATTACGGTAGATTAGAAATTTCATTTACAGAGTGTCCATAATTAAACGACCCTTTTAAAGTTGTCTACAGACGAAACTATCGTTCCTAAATTGTGAAATTTCCTGAAAGACATAATAAAGGGACAGGAATTTGTTTAAGCAAAGAAAACAAACAAAAAAAAATATTTCAAAATTTCGCCACCAGAGGGCGATTTTTCACAAATTACACATTTAGCATTACGGTAGATTAGAAATTTCATTTACAGAGTGTCCATAATTAAACGACCCTTTTAAAGTTGTCTACAGACGAAACTATCGTTCCTAAATTGTGAAATTTCCTGAAAGACATAATAAAGGGACAGGAATTTGTTTAAGCAAAGAAAACAAACAAACAAAAAAAAATATTTCAAAATTTCGCCACCAGAGGGCGATTTTTCACAAATTACACATTTAGCATTACGGTAGATTAGAAATTTCATTTACAGAGTGTCCATAATTAAACGACCCTTTTAAAGTTGTCTACAGACGAAACTATCGTTCCTAAATTGTGAAATTTCCTGAAAGACATAATAAAGGGACAGGAAAGCAAAGTTTAAGCAAAGAAAACAAACAAAAAAAAATATTTCAAAATTTCGCCACCAGAGGGCGATTTTTCACAAATTACACATTTAGCATTACGGTAGATTAGAAATTTCATTTACAGAGTGTCCATAATTAAACGACCCTTTTAAAGTTGTCTACAGACGAAACTATCGTTCCTAAATTGTGAAATTTCCTGAAAGACATAATAAAGGGACAGGAATTTGTTTAAGCAAAGAAAACAAACAAAAAAAAATATTTCAAAATTTCGCCACCAGAGGGCGATTTTTCACAAATTACACATTTAGCATTACGGTAGATTAGAAATTTCATTTACAGAGTGTCCATAATTAAACGACCCTTTTAAAGTTGTCTACAGACGAAACTATCGTTCCTAAATTGTGAAATTTCCTGAAAGACATAATAAAGGGACAGGAATTTGTTTAAGCAAAGAAAACAAACAAAAAAAAATATTTCAAAATTTCGCCACCAGAGGGCGATTTTCACAAATTACACATTTAGCATTACGGTAGATTAGAAATTTCATTTACAGAGTGTCCATAATTAAACGACCCTTTTAAAGTTGTCTACAGACGAAACTATCGTTCCTAAATTGTGAAATTTCCTGAAAGACATAATAAAGGGACAGGAATTTGTTTAAGCAAAGAAAACAAACAAAAAAAAATATTTCAAAATTTCGCCACCAGAGGGCGATTTTCACAAATTACACATTTAGCATTACGGTAGATTAGAAATTTCATTTACAGAGTGTCCATAATTAAACGACCCTTTTAAAGTTGTCTACAGACGAAACTATCGTTCCTAAATTGTGAAATTTCCTGAAAGACATAATAAAGGGACAGGAATTTGTTTAAGCAAAGAAAACAAACAAAAAAAAATAGTTCAAAATTTCGCCACCAGAGGGCGATTTTTCACAAATTACACATTTAGCATTACGGTAGATTAGAAATTTCATTTACAGAGTGTCCATAATTAAACGACCCTTTTAAAGTTGTCTACAGACGAAACTATGTTCAAAATGTTGTAAAATTTTGTGGTATCGGAATTTGTTTGAGCGAAAAAAAATTAGGAGGCCGTTTTTTAACGAATTACACATTTACGATAGTTTAACAAATTTTGTTATGACAAAAATTGTTCCGCATGAAGATCATCATTTTCAGATAACATTTGGAATCGTAATCTAGACTAATCTAGACTAACCTTTCGGATGATACATCATTCATCGTTCTGCGCTTTGTAAATGCACAGAAAAGGTGATATTGTCAAGCGAAATAACATACAGGGTGTCCATAATTAAACGACCCTATTTTAAAGTTGTCTACAGACAAAACTACAGTTCATAAAGTTGTGAAATTTTGTGAAAGACATAATAAAGGGATGGGAATTTGTTTAAGCTAAAAAAAATATATAAATAAAAATAGTTCAAAATTTCGCCACCAGAGGGCGATTTTTCACAAATTACACATTTAGCATTACGGTAGATTAGAAATTTCATTTACACGATGTTCATAAATAATCGACCCTATTTTAAAGTTGTCTACAGACGAAACTATGTTCAAAATGTTGTGAAATTTTTTGGAGGACATAACAAAAGTATGGGAATGTGTTTAAGAGAAAAAAAAAAAGTAGGAGACCGTATTTTAACGAATTACACATTTAGCATACATTTACGATAGTTTAACAAATTTTGTTATAACCAAACATGTTCTGCATGACTTTCATCATTTTCAGATACCATCTGGAATCGTAAGATAGCATGTTCCACAGTTGACGGCAGTGAGTTCAGGGAAATGCTAGGAACATGTCGCGAAATGCTTTCTTTAGAATCAGGTTAAGATAATAGATAAAATTTCTAAACTATCGTAATGCTAATGTGTATTTTATTAAGAATTGCCCTCTGGTGGCGAAATTTTGAACTACAGTTTTGGTTTGTTTTCTTTGCTTAAACAAATTCCTATACTTTTATTATGTTTTTCACAAAATTTCACAACTCTATGAACAATAGTTTTGTCTGTAGACAACTTTAAAGTAGGGTCGTTTAATTATGGACACCCTGTATATTAGATTTATTCTTCATTTCGGCATTTTGTTTATTTTTGGTTGATATGATTTCATCTTTCTTGACAAAAACAGCTTAACTTACTTAGGCATTTATGCTTCTTATAGCATCATCATTTGCAATACGTTGGGTAGTGGAGATTTTAAAACTGTTAAGTAATCTACCGTTATTGGGTCCACTGCCAATTGGCGTTTCTGAGCTAATATGATTTAGTGCATTGAAGCGTTTTTGTGAAATAAACATTTTATGATATCCACATTCACATTAAACCACATTGTTGCTGATATCTTTTTTGTTTCACGAGCCTTAACTGTGGGTTCCATTACGGAAGATTAGAAATTCATCGTTATGCTCATTAATAGTCTTGGTTAAAGCGTCATCGGTCTGCATACTAACTGGCGTATTTTAGTGAGTACAGTACCGCAAAACATAGAAATTTCGGAAGCAACTTATGATATTTGCATTTCCTTTAAACCATGTTTGCTGTTAGCATCGCGCATTTTTTGCGTTTATCGTGCAATCTGATTACATGTTACTTGCTCTCATTTGTTGATGTAATTCATATGTTTTCAAAACTGCGTAACTCACTGACTTGCTTTTGCAGTTATGCTTATGTCTACTGATGTTTAAGTTCTGTGTCATGTAAATACACCGCACCAACAATGCCGTCTGCAATATTAATTACAGTAACTCCGTTTTTCTTTCCATATTGTTAATTTTGTACTTTTCCAGTATAGGAATCTGGGTTTAACTTCTGTTTGCATATAAAAGTAGACAAATGGCGGTTTACAATAAATAAATTTATAAATATTGAAAAACTTGCTTGTGTACATGAGACAGTTAATAGGTTGTCAGAAAATATCCGTGAAAATTTCATTTTCTCTCCAAGGCCCCTATACAGGAATGTTATCGCTAATGTTATCTAGTGGGAATATTAAAGGCAATCATAAAGCATTCATACACATAACTGTTTAATATAATATAACATAGATATGCATATAATATTATATATATATATATTATGTGCCGCCAGTCTGATGTTATGTGTTTAATTAAACTAAACTACTGTATAATAAATTATTGTTTTGTAATTTAGTTTGCTTCAGTATTATTTAGCATTTTAAATAATGTTATATATTTAATAACTGCACATTAAATTACTATTTTGAACGCGATTGGCAACTGAGAATTGTAAATTTGACTGCCGATTAAAAAACGCGAAGAAACAGATTTCAGAAGATCCATTACTGAATTTGAATGGGAATATCGCCAAATTAGTCAGCTACAACCAAGTTGGCTTCATTTATGGCGACTTATTTTGGTCACCAAATTTGGCGGCAATTCACCAAATGGCGCCAAGTTATGCGACAACGTTTATGAATACATAGTTTTATGCTTATGATTGAGACACCGGTTACAACAATGAAAGATAATTTGCGAGAAATCCTTCATTTTATTGGTTTTTCTTGAATTACTAAAAAACCACTCAACCAATTTCGATGAAACGGAAGTGGTACCAATTCGAGAGTATCCTCTTTCAATTAAAACAAAAATCACATAAATCGGACGAAAAGTTCCGGAGCAATCGGTGAACATACATAAAAAAAAACCATACATACACGTCGAATTGATAACCTCCTCCTTTTTTTGAAGTCGGTTAAAAATACTCAAACATACTCAGAATGTCAGAGATCTATTCGTAATTTCATGATATTGGATACAATAATTTTATAAATTGCATTAATGTGATCTTAAATAAATTATCACTGTGAAATAGAAAAGAAAATAAACCTAATTATAGTTATTTATTTGACAAAATTAAGAAATGCAGTAAAAGTTCATCTTTATTATAAATAATATAATATCATTGTTATGATATCCAAGAATTTCACCAGATTTACATATATAAATTAGGAGTGTGAAATATTAATTTGCACAATACGTTTGGAAAACGTTTCATAGGGAATCTAAAAAGTCATCCACATTTGAAAGTGGGATATCAGCTGAAATATCAATTTTAATACTTGAATTTTTCAAAAATTTGAAGATAGTACTTTCTTTAAAACAGCACTTGATGACCAAATGAAGAGGAATAACATTTATAGCACAAAAAGTGTTCTTATTTTGTGCCATAATGTGTAGAACTTTTAAACAAATTATATGATGATATATTTATTAACCTCTTAATTGGTGCTTGCGAAGTATGTTAATGAAGAACCATTAATGTAACTTACTGAATCACAACTCTTGCATTATTACAAACATTCGTTCAGTCACAATGCAAAATATTTTCAATGTTTTATTATTAATTATGTTCTATTATATTGGGGACTCATAAAACATTCATCAAGATAAGACACATTTATATATTTCAAAATAGCGTTTCAAAAATTGCGATTTATTAATTTTATTATTAATTCATAATATGTAGTATTATAAGGGGTTTAAAATAAGGTATGTTTTGAAGTATTAATTTCATGATTAAAGAAAAGCTCTAAAAAAGAAACTTTCGATAGTAAAAAGCATTTTAAACAATTAGAATATTGTTTTAATTTATATTTTATGAAGTTTATTATTTATTATGTGTGCATTGAAATTACTTCAAAATTATCATAAAAAGCCAAGCAAATTAATAAGTTACATGTTAATAAAAATAAATTTTCAGTGAAACTTTTAAATTATTTCTTGCTCACAAAAAGTTTGACGACAGAGAGAAAAAATCATATCAAATTCATACCTTAAATTAAACATTTTATGATTCACCGTTTTTTAAATTCATGCAACATTAAACTATTTTTTGGTGATTAATAATCAAAACTTTGACCTGACATGAGAAAACTGATTAAATAAAAGAATATGAATAATATTAAAGTATTATAAGCTGCAGAAGTATCCTAATTAAATAAGACCCACACAGTTATTTGTTTATTTGGTGCGAAATCATTTTACTTTCACGAGATTAAAGTCTTAATTATCAATATCAAGATTCTAATGATGTCTTATCTCAAAACTGCATTGTGCAATCATTCAAAGTAATACACCATATCTAAAAAGTATAACACGCCGAACTGAAAATAATGCAGCTGGGCACGCGTGGAAAACGCTCTTCTTCAAAAATCATTTGGCATCCTCCGTCTTTCGCCCAGGTGTTGTATGCTTGAGGGTTCGGATATTATCTCGCGGGACACCTCATAGGAAGCACCCGTGCTCGGAGACTAGCGAGGGAGACCCCACACCAGCTTGCTTTAACACCAGCCGAAACTGAGGAAAAGTTCCATTAAAAAAAACAAAAGTTAGGGAAAAATGGAAAAGATATAGCAAAAATAGAATTAAATGTGATGGGACGGTATTTATTCAGCGTAATAAATACTGGTGAAGAAAACCCAAGTTTCTAGCCTTAGAAGCAAAAAAGTAACAAATGTTAAGGAAAAGTACTTATGATTACTGAAAATTATAAGTTTTGTAAAGTGGGACAGGTTAAAGATGAGGAATCATTTATAATCGAAGAAAAACCTGGTCTCTAGATCAAAAAACAAAAAAGTACCAAAAGTTAAGGATAGTGGAGGGAAAAAAAGAGGGGGCAAACATGAAATAAATAAATTTTTAGTAGTAGTCTTTAATTAAAAAGGTCATAAAGTGAAAAATTAGGCAACTAAGAAAAGATATAACAATGTGCCTTATTCTGCCCTCCCTGCCAGGGCCCCTAAATGAGTTAGAGCTGAACGGAGGGCGGCAAAAGAAGCAGGGATAAAGGTTTCTTTAGGCGGTTTACAGTTAATTTCAGATTCAAGATCAGAAGAAACAAAATGGAGAATAAAGGCTATATTTACTCATTAGTAGGTTAAATTGGTAAGTTCCATGTGCTGTTGACCCCTTAAGACCAAAGAGTATTTAAAATATTTTCGAAAATTAATTTCTGAAAGTTCCGGAATTGTTTTTGTTTTTTAAATTAAGATCTTATTCAATCTTTCCCATTGAGAATCTGTCTGATCCTCGAAGTGTTTTAACGGTCCACATAGGATCAAGACGTTAAACCTGGATTTCTCAGATGACCCCCTGAGACAAAGATATCTCTACTTGAAACAATATTAGTCCTTTTAGAAAGAACCGGTATCACTGCTTAAAGTATAACAGGCTAATAGTTTTGTAAATATTACTAGGTATCGGATAAGAATTCGTTTGTTTATTTTTGTAGCTAATCACATTATTTTTTTTCATATGACGTTACGCCAGACCACTACTTTATAGAGGTAGTCCAGCAACTTACTCAGAATTTTACTGTAAAAAATACATCTAAAACTTATTAATTGTATATCAATCCACATTATTGGAGCAACATCATCCACCCAATCACCAAAGAACAATTTTTTCCAATTTTAAAATTAAAATTAAAAATACTTTGAAGTGGAATAAAAACAAGTAACATACATCACTAAAAAGATACAAGATTAAGCTACCAGAAAATGTAAATAATTATGGAAAATGACTAAAATTAATAGTTAAAATTAAATTTTAAAAAGTAAACAAACTAATGTTATCCTATAGGGAAATGGGTGAAATCAAAACTATTTAAGCACTAAGAGAGCAGGCATACACTGAGACAGAACACAGATAGCCGACAGAATATAGACACAGAGCTGATATCAAGCAGACTAATAGCAGTGAGAGCAGGCGCACAAATAGCAAATAGACAGAATACAAATAGACAGAAGCTAGGCAGTAAACAGACAGAGCAGGTAGACAGACAACAAAGAAAGCAGGAATACAGAGAGACAGAGCACAGATGGTCGACAGAGTATAGACAGACAGCAGATATGAAGCAGACAGACCAACAGCAGTGAGAGCAGGCACACATATAGCAAATAGACAGAAGACAAATATACAGTAGACAGGCAGTAAACAGACTGCATATAGAGAGTAGACAGACATAGAACAGATATAGAGCAGACAGACAGCAGACAAACAGAAGACAGACAACATACAAACAGTCGACAGCCTGTAGACAGACAACAGATAGCAGGCAGACATAGCAGACAGACAGACAGAAAATATACGTACAGCATATAGAAAGCCGTGAGACAGTAGAAAGTCAGGCAGACAACAGGCAGTTCGCAGGAAGACAGGAAACAGACAGACAATAGACAAACAGACAGCTAACAGAGGGTAGACACACACAGAGAGAGGCTTACAGAGAGAGCCAGTCAGAGACATGGAGACCAAAAAAATGTCCAGGGGTTGGCGCACGAAGGGTGCAGGGGGAAGGCCCTAGTTAAATTATATTCATTTTCATTCCATTGTGCTCATGAAAAAATATACATATTAAAGTATAATTTGGATTCACGACGATTTTACGTGTAATTCATAAGAAATGCGTTAAAGTAATTAAAAAAAACTGTTTTCTTGTATATTTTAGTGCCTGAAGATAAATCTCTTACCATATTTAAAACTTTCATCTAATTACACGTCTTAAATAACGAAAATTATGTTAAAAAGAGTAAAGAAAAAATTCCTTCATCTCTGTGTACCATGTATATCAAATAGATGGCACTGACCTCCTGCATTTGTATATTACGCTAGACCTTTTAAAGGCTGACCGAAAACTTACATTTGGCGGCTAATGGCATGGAAAATACATCACCCCTCGCTGGCCCATTATCATTTAGAAGGTGGTTTCATTTAAACTACAACGATGACTGTATTTAAATGTCCACAGGTCTTGTGTTTGTTGGGTAGGTACTTAAAACTATACAAACCGCAAACAGTGTTGCCAAACCTGGTGGTTTTTTATTCAGAAATTTCAAGTTCACACCAGAAAATTTTCAATACTAATTTTCATTTATTTATATCGCAAACAAAAATATGTGCTATGCATTTGGAACCGGAATTCATCCACTTTCTACAAAAATCGGACTTAATTCGCTGCTCTCCTGCAACCCCCATTGGCTTCAGAAGTTGCTCGTCAAATCCGATAGTGACTTTCAACGTTACAGCTCTCTGAGACATACGCATCAAAATCAACTCTACCAAATCACAGCCAGTCATTTTCACTCGTAACCGCTCTACTCCAACCCCTCTTTGTCTTGATGGCTTATTTATTAGTTTTGGACGGGAGGTTAAATATCTGGATGTATTCTTGGATAATACTCTCACTTCGAGAAAGCAAATCAACTATAGTGTCCAAAAGTTTTATAATGCTAAACGTGATCTTGCTCATCTCTACAGTAATGAGATGGGATTGAGAAATAAAATACTGCTCTAGAAGACAGTGCTTCGACCCATTCTCTTCTACTGCGCTCAGATCTGGGTTGCTGCGGCAAAAACCAATCTTCAAAAGATTCGGGTGGTTCAGAATAAAACCCTTCGTGGTACTACTTATGCTCTATGGTATCGTAGAAATACTGATCTCAAAATTTCTCCTATTCATTCGGCCATTAAAAACCAAGCCAATAGGTTCTTTATTAATATGCACAACATCCCTAATCCTACTATTAAAAATATAAGTACCTATGATGAGAATGTCTGTTGACGTAGACCAAGGGCAACACTCTTCCTCCCAGAAGCATATAAACTACCTTTACTCGATTAGGGACCACAGAGAAGTTTCCAGCCTCCTAATTGGTTAATTTCTCTTTAGTCATGTGGGATATGTTTAAAGTCTTTGAGAGTTCTAATGACGCTAATAGTAAAGTAACATACAATTACAAAATCATTATTAAAAATAATTTTGTATATTAGCTAATCAGAATTTAACATGCAAAAAATATTAATAAATACTAATATTAAGTATTAAATTACAATACTACAAATATTACTATAATAATACAAATATTAAATATTAATAAACATAAATATTAATAAATAATACAAAATGTTAATATTTTAATCTAACTCAGTTTTTACCTAATGTCTGATTCCGATTTCTAGAAAATGTAATTGCGTTAGAAAACAATAATTAAACGGAACGTATTCAGAAAAAATATGTAGTGTCGCCATCTGCTTTTCTTACACTAAACTTCAGCTTGTTTCTTTAGTTAACATTTGTCTTTGGTGACTTTTTACACTCTCTTTTATTACTCAGCCTGGTTTTTGTAAGTAAAGGTGGAATTTTGCAATTAATTTTAAACCCATTTCCTGATAAGCTTGATTTATAAAAAATATTTACATAGGTGTGCTTCCGATGACAATACAACATTTTAATATTTTTAGAACTTAATTATTACATTAATTTTAAGGCATTTTTTAATTAGCCTGCCACAGGTGATAAATCGCCAAATAGTCTCATATTCTCTATATCTCACAGTTTGTGAATTGAAAAAACGACGTATTTAATCATGCGTCAATAAATGCTCGTCGAAATATGCCTAAGCGCTGTGAAACTGCAACAATGAAACACTTTAAAAACTTAAATGTAGAAAATAAATTGTAAATAAAAAAAAAAAATGAAGAGCGTAATAATAAAAAAATACGCTTTTATCAATCAATAGTTAAATATTTATTGATTTACGATTATACAAAATTTAAAATTCATTATAAATAAGTAAGTAGCGGAAGAAGTAACAATTAATCTAGGCCATAAAAATACTTTTTAAAAATGCTACCTAAATATTAAGGCTGTTCTCAAATCCAAAAGGGCAACTTTATGGCATAAGTTTTAATTTATTTTTGTTCCGAAAAGCATGAAACTAGCAGGTGTTGTTGTTCAGAAACTATGTAATCGAGCTGGTTTTTCCGTTTTTTTTCTTTTTTTTTTTTGTTGTTGTTGTTGTTTTTGGCAAACACAATAGGTTATTCAGAAAATAGTGTCAAAGTGAATGTTTTGAACCGAATTTACGCGCAAGAAGAATAAGCACTCAGGAAAGGGTGAAAAACGTGTTTGTTACGTGATCAAAATCGATAGGTAATTTATTTAATAATAATCAATAGGTAATTTATTTATCAAAAAATGGAAAACACAATTCAATTTCAAATTGCTTCCAAGGTCAGGTTTTCAATTTTATATCTTTCCGTTAAAAAATGAATTTATAAATGTGTCGAAACGTTTTGCGCTTGTTGAGCATAGCAGTTGAGAACAGCCTTAAGTTTCTAAGAGTTTAAAACGATCAATCGTTATTAAATTCATTTATTAATAAACTTAACACTTATTATTAGATATTATTTTTTAACTCGCTATTACATGAATCAAATAAAAAATTTTCATTTTGATCAGTGCACAATCAAAGCAAAATATATAAATATGTAAATTTCACATTACAAAAAAACTACACGAAAAATATTTTCTTAAAAATTTTGCACACAAAATATTTTGAAAATGAAATTTTATCAGTTTTCTCTGTACAAAACGAGAAAGGAATTTCAAATTAAACATTCTTTTCATTAAAAAATATACATAAATTTATGTTCATCATTATATAGATATATGATGCCACAATTTAATTAGGAAACATTTTTATAAATTACGGTCGTTATAAGAACAATATACAATAAACAATTAAATTAGAAATTTACATTTTGCTGATCTTTGAATTAATATTACACTTTCGAGATTGCGCGAGACATTTATTTGATATTTTGAGATGATCTTTTCAACTATTTCAGCGCAAATAATATTTCATTTCTAACAAAAGTATTTTCACGTGAATATTAAAAAGAGAAAGAAAAGTTTGGTGAAAATTAGGTCAGATTAAAAACGATACATTTAAAATGTCTTATTTAAAAGAACTTTCTTTACGTTTTGTTAAAAAATACCGGGAGACAAAGACTCTGTTTACTTAATTCATTTTATATTAGCTTATTTTGAAATGTTTAACTGATTTTATTTAATCAAAGACGATAACAGCCATTGTATCTTTTAACACCAGCTCATTTGGTCTTAAAACTCCGTAATCAAAGAGAAATGAATAGAAACCCGTTTATAGGTAGATCGCCACTGTTTTTTAAATTATAAATCAATCTTCCGAAATCTTTTTAAAGCCGATAAAATTAGCGAGCTTTTAGAGTCTGCGGTGTCTGAACGGGGGTTGGCGCGCGTAGCTCGTAGGGGCAGAGCCAGGCTTTCTTGATTATACCGGGCTGCTTTTTCAAGAAGGCTCACGTTTTGAGCACCTTATCGCCAGAGTAACAGTTGGTGCGGGGATGAATTCAACTCTACGCAACCTTTCTTGTTCGCGACGTCATACGCGTAGCGAACAGCAGCCCCCATTTTTTTGCTGAGAGCAAAGAGATAGTGTTTTTTTTTTCATTTGTTTTTCCGCAAATGTAAAAATCTTTAAAGCAGAGAATAAAGAATGACGAAATGTTATTTCACCGTGGTTTACAATTAAAATCCTGCTTAAAACAAAGAGCTTTTTCGGATTAAAATGCTTTTAATTTCACAATATATATAATTCAAACATAAGTTATTTTTTTTTAGTTCAATAATATTCATTTATTTGATTAATTCGCCATGTTCGAAGAAATTGAGAACGTATTTTTTTTTTTTTTTTAGGAAAAATAAAAACAGACGTAAAGATTTTCTTGTAAGAAATATAATTCTATTGATCATGTTTTTATGACACAATTGAACTTAGTTTTATTAGTATTACTACTGAATTAATTTAGTTTTTTTATTAAGCAGCATAATTGCGTCGTGACGTGTTGATTGCATTAATAAAACATATTTTCACTGAAATAATTCATTAAAAATTAATTGTTTTTAATTTAATTGCGATTAGAAGTTAATAGGAAGTTGAAACTAAAATAAATTCGATTATAATTAGATTGAACGATAAATCATAAATTATTTAGCTGTATCCTGCAATTAAATCAATCAGCTAAAATAATTGCAAGTTGATGCATGCAATTAAATCAATTACTATTACATTTTAATACTGTCAAATCTTTATCATTATTTGAGTTTTTACGAAAAAACATTGGTCTGCCCCTAGTGCACAAAATTAGAAATCTTTAAAATTTTCAGTTTATTTTAAAATTTTTGCCATATTTTTAAATATTATTTCGTCCAAGTTGTTTTATTTGTTATTTTAAAATAGTAATTCGTCATATTTGAATAAATCATCTAAATTCTTCTCTCGAATGAAATTCCAACCCCCCCCCCCCACACACACACACACGCACACCATTTTTCGTCATTCTGCACACATATTGCACTATTTAGTTGAAGTGGCAATAAAATAATTATAAATCGTCTGAGGCAACCTCCCATTTCGAATTTTCTCTTCTCACCCCCTCCCCCCAATCTCCTCCAGCTCACTATTTTTTTACCATTTAAAATTCATTGTTGCCTTGCAGAAAAGATTAGTTAAAATTGTGTCTGAAATGTTAACTATCCCTTCGCTTATCCAAAACAGTGCATAAAGTTTATTGTTTTGCTCTATCTGTTGATTTTCAAATGACAAATAAATAATTTACCATAAAAAAGAAAAAGAAAGAAATAGAATGAAATATAAGGAAAAAAAAATCAGGATTAACCTGATGTGCACACGCAATTCTTTACATTTTGTAAAATTTTCTTTCCTATTTATTACTTTGAAGTAACTATAAGTAAATGACCAATTATTCAAATTCTGCACACCCCCCCGCCCCTTGAAAAAAAAAAAAAAGAAAAGCTTATTTGCTTTTGTTTCATCCCCCCCCCCCCCCAAAAAGTTTAATTTTTTGGTTTGTTTTTTCTATTTGTTAATTGCTAAATTTAACTATTTAAATCTGCAGCCCCTCACTATCATACACAGTTTGAAAATTTCTCTAGTGATTTTATTGGTTACTTTGAAGTAACAAAAGATTGTCATTCAATATTCCTTCTACCCCACCTCCTCTTAAGAATTTCATCTCGCATTAAAAAGACAATTTCTAAACATCCTGGTTGGGGGTGCGGTAGGGTTTTTTTTTCTTTTTTTTTTCCTAGTTTGGCCTATTTTCACTCGACTTTGGGAACTGTTTCTGCAGAATGATTTGGTATTAAATTAATTATATAAGTTCATGGCAGAAAATATAGCAATTTTCTGTCACGGGTATTTTTTTAAATCTGTGTTTACATACATCAAAATGCACTGCATTAAACTTAACCCTTAAATTCCTGGTGTTGCTTTTCGGCAACATACCTAATTTAGGGTCTAAAATATTATTAGAATAATATTGAAGCTATAATGCCTAATGTTGCCAATAAAATACATTCTGAAAATATTATTAAATCGATTTTCAACATGAGAATGGCAACACTTGTGCTGTTTAAGAATAAAGATAGATTTTTTTTTCAATTGTTGCTACTTGTTCTTTTTGTTTTGTTTGGAAGCTTGCGATATACCCTATTTTGTTCTGCAGTGAGCATGTAAAATTTATTTCTTATTATAGTTAATAAAATTTTTGTGTGTTTAACATTATAGAATTTTATCAAGGGAAATTATTTTTTCAATTAAACACCAGTATTGCCGATTAGTAACAAACTGTTTTTTAGCCGTAAACTATACTTAAAACAAAATATGATTTTTTTAAGTAATTTCCCATGATTTATTTTAAAAATGAAAGCCGAAAGACATTATTACAATGCTTTTTGAAAAATCAGGCATTTAAGGGTTAATATTTAAAATAAACTAAACATTGCCTGAAACTGCATTAATCCATCATCCCCATAAATCCATCTTTATATGTAATCAAATATCTAGATTTATGAAAGTAATGAGTTTTTGTTTGTTTAATAGGTATGTAATTAATAATACTCAATTGAATGAAAATGTAGATTTTTCGAGGGGATCAAATAATCAAAAGTTTAGTCTATCATCAAAAGTAATAAAGGCATCTGATAAAACACAGTATAAGAGTTTGTAATACAATTTCTTCCGAAAAGATTTCTTTTCATCTAGAACACATAATTGAAAATATTTCTTTAATTTAGGTAGGACTTATTCTAAAATATGCTAGTTCGTCTTCCGCCATTTCAGTTCAAAACAAAACACAAGACGACGATTGGCGTTAGAGCTGGTTGAACGTTCTGGCTTTCGCCAACTCGCCAAGACTGGTGCTGAAAACGTGAGCCTTCCTGAAAAAGCTACCGGGCTTAGGCAGAGGTGTGGCTCTGGGGAGAGTCACGTGAACAAAGGAGGGAAGGATATTTGAAATCTTAACCTTGCTCCGATTCCTCTTCTGTTTGTTCTGTGCATTGGTATGGTGTGAGCAGTGAACACGTGCTTTGCTTTGATAGTTTGTATATTTGTAACGCTTTTTCGTCAGATGCAAAATTTGGATTAAGGTAGTTTAAAACGAGATGATTTAAATTCTGAAAAAGTTTGAAAACGAAAAAGATCCTGTGTAAAACTTTCGTCAAATTGTGAGAGAATGCGTACTTGGATATCGTACTGAAAAAATGCCCCGATATTGCTGCATTCTGAACTGCACATCTAATAGGCCTGGTGAAAAATATACTACATCATTTCGGTTTCCAAAGGATGAAATATTGAAGAGAAAATGGATGAAAATTATCTCATGGGATTTTACTCGAAATAATGATAGTGTTGTTTGCATCAAACATTTTGAGAAAGATTCAATCATTTTGGTTGATAAAGTCACATCAAAGGACGTAACATTGACAATATATTAAAGGAAGTATCAGGAAAGTAGTGATGTAAAGTAGTATGAAAGGAAGTGAAATTATCAGATGATGCTTATCAAACAATCTTTCTGATCTGTCCCAATTGCCTAAATAAAAAAATCCCAGTGAGGAATGCAACGATTGAAAGAAAAAGGAAGATGGATAAACTAGATGACGATTTATTGGATAATTCTCTTGAGAAGGAAAAAATTAACTGTATTTCTGATATTAAAGAAGAACTAAAACGAGAAAATAATAGGATTGGGGCATTTCTTGAAGCCAGTAATGTAAATGTTCATTATTGCGATGAAAGCGTTCATTTTTTATTTATCAAATGTGATCAATGTTTGGAAATTGTGAAATCTGTGCAAATCAATAAAAACTTATAAATAACCGTCTTCAAAGGTAACCAAATAATTCCCAATTTTGATATAATTTTAACTAACAATACTTTGAATTATTGAGGAGAGATAAAAATGTTTTGACCAATGTTAAAAATTACGAAATTGTTGATTCAAATGAAAAGAAAATAGATTATTATTCCAAGGCTATTGAATGTTGGAAATTGTTTTTAGAGGAAAATTCTGATAATGAATTTAGTGATATAATAACATTTATTTTAGAGCAAATATTATTGCTATGGTGTGAGCAGTGAACACGTGCTTTGCTTTGATAGTTTGTATATTTGTAACGCCTTTTTCGTCAGATGCAAAATTTGGATTAAGGTAGTTTAAAACGAGATGATTTAAATTCTGAAAAAGTTTGAAAACGAAAAAGATCCTGTGTAAAACTTTCGTTAAATTGTGAGAGAATGCGTACTTGGATATCGTACTGAAAAAATGCCCCGATATTGCTGCATTCCGAACTGCACATCTAATAGGCCTGATGAAAAATATACTACATCATTTCGGTTTCCAAAGGATGAAATATTGAAGAGAAAATGGATGAAAATTATCTCATGGGATTTTACTCGAAATAATGATAGTGTTGTTTGCATCAAACATTTTGAGAAAGATTCAATCATTTTGGTTGATAAAGTCTCATCAAAGGACGTAACATTGACAATATATGAAAGGAAGTACCCAAAATTATCAGATGATGCTTATCAAACAATCTTTCTGAACTGTCCCAATTGCCTAAATAAAAAAATCCCAGTGAGGAATGCAATGATTGAAAGAAAAAGGAAGATGGAAAAACTAGATGACGATTTATTGGATAATTCTCTTGAGAAGGAAAAAATTAACTGTATTTCTGATATTAAAGAAGAACTAAAACGAGAAAATAATAGGATTGGGGCATTTCTTGAAGCCAGTAATGTAAATGTTCATTATTGCGATGAAAGCGTTCATTTTTTATTTATCAAATGTGATCAATGTTTGGAAATTGTGAAATCTGTGCAAATCAATAAAAACTTATAAATAACCGTCTTCAAAGGTAACCAAATAATTCCCAATTTTGATATAATTTTAACTAACAATACTTTGAATTATTGACTATTGAGGAGAGATAAAAATGTTTTGACCAATGTTAAAAATTACGAAATTGTTGATTCAAATGAAAAGAAAATAGATTATTATTCCAAGGCTATTGAATGTTGGAAATTGTTTTTAGAGGAAAATTCTGATAATGAATTTAGTGATATAATAACATTTATTTTAGAGCAAATATTATTAGTAAAAAAATCTATACATGGAAGAAATTACAGCAGTAATTTAATAATATTTGCTTATTGTATTTATATTAGATCTACTGCATGTTATTTATATTTATACAATTCGAAATTACTTTGTTTACCTCTTTAAGGCATTTAAGAAGAATGTCTGCAAATTTAAAAGTTTCACCGGGAATAGCAACAGTTGAAAATAAATCATTTTTGAAAGAAAAATGTGATAATTTGAAACAAAATGAAAAAATAGTCAATTTGTTAACTGATGAAATATATGTTAAACAAAGTATCTATTATCTATATTATAAAGGACAAACATATCTGTGCGTAACGCATACGTCATTTTGCGAATGGCAACACTTTGAAATTTGAAATGAAATTTTCTGCAATTTTGCAAAACTCTACTGCAATTTTTTAAACTTCTAAATATCATACATTTTAAAATTTTACACCGTTGTATGAGGGAAAAAAAGCTCTTTTAAATGCAGTTTGTTTGAAAGCTGTATCTTAATTTATTTTTGAGATATTAATTTTTTTGTAGTTTTTAATACCATTTTTCTAATCGTGGCAACAAAAGTACCCCATTTCTATTGAAAGTAAACGGAAAATAGTCGGAAATAGGAGATACTGTATATTTTGTTGCCATTTTCTGATAAAATCTGAAAAAAAAGCTGAAATTAATATACGGGTTATGTAAAGAATATTGTCTGTTATTCCGTATAATGACGTCATATGCATACTTTTATATAGACGAAGTTTACAACTTTATTGTAAAAGTGGATTGCTTTAGAGAATGTAAAGGACGTCATTTTATAAAAAAGCGTGTAATTTAATTCTTAAACCTAAATTATGTTTTGTAGAAGTGCGTCATTTTCACAGCCCAGCTACTTTGAATTTGAACAGGTGAAAATGCTTCATTTTTGAAAAAATGTATTCGAAATCATACACTGATAAAACGCAAATGTTTTATAAAAATTTAGAGTGTCTTTATAAAGAGAGGGGTGACATGCAAATAATAGCGATTTATAATTATATTACAGAAATTGATGATTCTCGCCTGGATGGATTTGCTTCGCCGAGTTGGACAAGCAAACAGATAATTCGAGGTTTAAAATAATATCATGTTCCTGAAGTTTTTGTCAGAAATTTTCTCGAATAATGAAATTTTAATGATATTCTTTAGGACATTCTACTACAATTTTATCAAAATAACATAATTTACTTAATTTAATTTTTCATAAATTTATATAATCTATATATTTAAAACACAAGTGTGTTTTTTAGTCATCTGTCCTGATATTTCTGCTGAACCAATTTTACGATTTTTTTTAACATAAAGGTGTTCATTTGTAGATGTGATCGCACTATCTGTTTTTTTTAATATCCCCACTTTTATATTTTAATTTTAAAAGCATTTTATGAAATTTCTTCAAAATGGTGAAAATTAGATAGCTTTCATTATTGTAGAGAAGGGAGAAATAATGAGGTATTTTTATCGTTATTCATGGCATTTTCTGATAAAAATTCGAAATTGCAGGGACGCAAAATCGCATTAAGAGCATAATATTATATATGGGGCATAATAAGGGAAAATGCCTTACTGCTTTTGAAAACACGCATTTTTCCTCATAAATTATCTATATTGCTTTTCCTTCTTCATGTGTACTGATACTAAGTTTCAGACACTAGGTGAAATGCTTATTTAAGTGAAAATTAAGTCATATTTAAAAGAAAACTATCATTTTCTTAGATAAAACTAAACATTTTAACACAAATGCGTCTTAAAAACATAAATTACGGAAATTTTTACTCTCCGGAATTGAGATTAGATTCTCAAGTAAAGAGTGCGTCTGTTCACATAAAAGATGTTACTGACAATCGTGACTACAAGTTTTGAGTTAAAATGATTTTAAAATGATCAAACAAAATACAATTTAAAAAAAGAATGATGAATATGGATATGAGAAGTACGTATGCAAATTTTGAGAAGGTGAAAATTGCTGTTTTTCATTCTGGAATACCAAGCACAAGAGTTTCAGTTGATAACCACATCCTAATAACTGATCTTTATTATATTTTACAGATTATGTATCTATATTATAAAGAACAAATGTATCTGTGCGTAACGCTGACGCCGTTTTGCGAATGGCAACACTTCATGATCAAATTTCGGTTTTGAAATTTTCGCTACTGCAATTTTTTAATCTTCTGAACATTTCCGTACATTTTCAATTTTCGTTGCATAGGGAAAAAAATTACCAGTTTGTTTAAAAACTGCATCTTAATTGACTGATGTATTATGTTTCCTAAAATAATTTTTAAGCATAATTTTTTTTTTAAGTTTATCTTATCACGTGCCGGTTTCAATACATAATAATAATAAACATTTTGCACATAAAGCAACAAACATTGTTCAGCATTTGTTTCTGATTTTTTTTGCATATCGAAATTAATACTTCCTTTATAAAAAAAAATATTAAAAAAGTACCAATCTAACATATTTGTGAAAAACAAATTAACGAAATCAATACTTCTTTTATAAACAAATAAAAGAATAATGTTGAAAAAACACAAATGTAACATATTTGTAATCGGAAAATTTAAATTTTTAGATCACTAAATAGAATTTTTTTTTCAAATGGAATTTGTTTGCAAAGTTCATCTCAGTTTACTGATTGTCTATGGTTTTAAAAACAATTTTAAAGCGTAAAATATTTTTTAATTTATCTATAGTACGCGGAGCTCGATTACGAAAGATTAATCCGTTTGCCCTTAAAACAAAATAAAGAGTTCATCATTTTCTTTCGGCTAATATCCATTTTTAAAAAAACTTCCCTATGAATAAATAAATAAAATCATATAAATAAAACACAAATTTAACAGATATGTAAGCTCTGAAATTATCAGAATATAAAAGGATGCCGTAAGTAGCAAAATCATGGTCTCTTAGCATGTGGCTAATAAGAAATTATCGCTTTAGATAAATTTCAAAAAATTATTTGATTTTATAATTCGTATTTTTGATATGAAAAATGCTTTTATAATGTAAGTGGGTATTCTAAAAAATTTATTGCATATAAAAAAATTATTAGTTTTCAATTTAAAAAAATGTTTTCACCTATATTCTGTAACCCGGGAAGCCCGGGTACGATCCCCTAGTATATATAAAATCCAAAGGGAAATTTCGTTCCGAACGCCTAGATTTCGCGTTCTACCGGATGGATTTTTACGGAACTTATACCGTTAGATAGGTATCGTTTCAGGGTAGGTTTTAAGCTATAACACATCATTCTACCTAGATTACTTGTAGAATTATGACGGAAAGTTCTGTTATTTTGGAAGAAAGGGTTACGATTATTTTTTTTTTTGGCGAGAAATTTTGTTGATAAATGAATTGAAACAGCTGTACATCATGGAAAAAAACTTTTACTAATTTTATTTAAAAGAAAAAAAAAAAAAAGAAAAAAATGGAAAATAAAAAACAGTTTAAACGAGTTGTAATATTATAAAACAACAATATCGAATTTAAATATGAAAGGTAATGTTCGTAATGCTTAAAAATTTATTCAATATGAAAGATTGCAATTTTAAACTATATTTGGCAATTTATCGCTTGCATCAGGTTAAGAAAAATGTATAAAAAATTTTGATAATATCTGAGTGACAATTTTGTTTTTGATTTTTTTTTTTAATTTGCTTTTTATTTTTATTTAACTCATTCATCATGCGATTTGCAGAAGAAAATAGCAGATCTAATTATAAAAATGACGGTACTTGTGAGTTACATATTGTATGCTTAAATAAGATTTCATTTTATCGCCAAACAATTTAATTTTAAGCCAAAAATGCATAAGCGTGGCATCAGTTTGAGCGACGTTCACAATATTGGTTGTTTTTCGAGTAGACGACTGCACTTTTTGAAAAACCTAATTCTACTTATATATATATATATATATATATATATATATATATATACAGGGTGTCCAGCGAATAAGACCCTGATTTCAAAATTAAATATCTCGTAAACAAATATCAATAGAATTAAACGGTAAACGATTTCTTTATTAACTGAGTCGTAAAAATGTTATACAGAAGTTTAAAATTTAGTTTCAAAAACCGTTAACAGATGGCGCTGTACTCGATATGCCTATAAATTGTGCTTCGAAGTCCAAAGCGATCAGTTCGAGGCACTTCAACTCATTTTGAGGAGCCAATGCTGAGTCGACTCACTTGATTGATGAGCCAACATAGTGATTCGATTCTCCACTCACTTGCGGAAGTAACATTGGTTGGTTGTAAAGATAAAGCAATTCTATTTTTCGCATCGCGGATAAGAAAATTTTTGAGTGAATGCTTGAATTATTTTGGTTTTAATTTTACATAAAAGAAGTTTTTTATATTAGACTTTGTTGGATGGGAGCTGGGAACAGTCAAACTAAAAGTCTGCAAAGGCCCAAATTTATAAGACATGGTCCGGCCCGCCCTTAGAAAAAAATTTGGCCCACCTCTATATAAAATTTAAAAGTTCGACCCGTACAAAAAAAGTAATGGCCCGTCTCGGTATAAAACTGATCCGGCCAGGAAAAAAGTTAAAATATCGGACTGAGGCCGTCCGGTCCACTAAATTTCTAGAAAGTATGAATTTTTTACGTCAGTATGGTTAAAAGTTGTTCGTTACGAGGAGTTCTGACCAAAAATACTTATTTTAGCTTTTATTTTCATTTTTATAATCTTCATTTTTAAAGAAGAGACCTGTGCTGCGATATTTATGTTTTTAATGAATCTCTATTTGTATGTAAATGTTTCAGTTAAATTTAATATCGTTAATTCATATTCAGTGGCGTAGCTAGAGCATTTCGCTTGAGGGGGTGTGGAGATCGAATTTACCGAATGTTCATAGTAAATTTTGTATTTTTTAAAATTTTGTATTTATTTGTATTTTGTCTTTTTTTTTGCATTATTTTCTTTTGGGCGAGGGGGGGGGGGGGGATTAGACGTTTATTTATTATTTCAGCAATATATAAATAAACAGACCAAAAAATTTTATCAAAAAACTAAATAATTTCAACCATTTAAAATTTTTTCAAACTGTGGGGAGCGAGGATAGTAGAAATTATAAATGGAGGGAGTGAAGTAGATAACTGCTGATTTACATGGTGTGTTCACAAAGTTTCAAGACTTGTCTGATAATATAAAATTTATTAAACATTTTTGTACCGCGAACTAAAATTCTTCGAAATATGACCCTTGGGCATCAACACACCGCTGCCAGCGTTTTTTCCCATTATTCATAGGCCCCATAGAAGTCTTCGCACGAAAGGCTGTTTAGGGACCTCGTCGAAGCTGCCTGGATCGCTGGGATCCTGACAAATTGCTTCCATTTCAGGTCTTTTTTGATCCGGGCGAACAGAAAAAAGTCCTGGGAGCCAGGTCGGGCGTGTAGGGGGTTTGCGGCAGCATTTCCGCGTTAAAGATAGCCAAAACTTCGGCAGCGGCGAGCGACGTGTGAGAGGATGCATTGTCGTGGGGAACAATCCAATCGTTTCTGATGTCTGGGCGGACGCGACGGGTCAGGTCAGTTTTTCTCTGGAGTGCTCCATCGGTTTTGACTATATTTAACGTGGCAATACTGCTGTAAACCCCTTACAGCCCCGACCGTTTTCCCAGCAACATTTTTGTTCCCCCGGGTCAATTAGACCTGAAAGGGAAGCGATTTGACACGATTCCAGTGATCCAGGCAGCTTCGACGAAGTCCCTTAACAGCCTTTCGTGCGAAGGCTTCTATGGGGCCTATGAACAATGGAAAAAACGCTGGCAGCGGTGTGTTGATGCCCAAGGGTCATATTTCGAAGAATTTTAGTTCTCGATACAAAAATGTTAAACAAATTTTGAATTATCAGATCAGTCTTGAAACTTTATAAACACACCATGTATTTATCGTATTGCACAATTACGAATAAAGCAGAGGAAAAAAGTAATTTTAAAGACTTTAACCCTTAACTGATCAGGTGAGTTGTTTTACACCCCAGAGAAATTTCAATTATGAAGAAAAAAGTTTTGTGGTATTTAGATACGTGTATTTATATGTATATGTATGCACACTTACAGTACTTTTTCAGTTGTTTTTATTCAAATAAATAATGCAAAATTCACAGCAGATTTTCTTATTTTAATTCGCTACATTTTGTGGAGTGCACAAGACAAGAAATCAAATTTTGGGGTTGCATACACACCACCTCACCACGTTATTTAAAAAAGAATCACCTCATCACTTAAGGTTTAAGCTTTTCGTGAGGGTTACTCCAGTGAGGGGGGGGGGGGGGGGGGCAAAGGTAAAAGCAGTAATTTTTGGTGAGGTGTAAAAAGACAGATTTAGATTGATTATTTATTATTACAATAAAAAAAAATTCAATAGAAAATATTTTTTAAATAATTCTTTATTTCTTTAATTTATAACTCAAAGTTTGAAATTTGCAATACTTTTTTAATTTTAAGTTAGAAGTCTGTACGGGTAGAAATTTTCAGGCCCGGGCCAGGCCGACCCATAGAAAAAAATTCGACCCGGCCCATTATAAAAGGTAGGCCTGAACTCGACCAGGCCTGTCGAAAAAAATTTTTGGCCTGGCCCGGCGTTATAGCAGCTAAACGTTCAGCCTGAGACCATCCTGGCCCGGCGTTATAGCAACTAAAATTCAGCCTGAGACCATCCTGGCCCGGAAAAAAATGAAAATCTCGACCCGAGCCTGGCACGGCCCGAGTAAATTTTTACAAAACATTGATTTTTATGTCGATTTGGTTAAAAATTTGTCTGTACGAGGAATTCTGATCAAAAATACTTAATCTTAGCTTTTATCTTTCTTTTTTTTTTTTTTTGTAATCTTCATTTTTATAGAAATGCCGCAGGCTGCGATATTTATTTTTTTAAATAAATCTCTATTGTTATATGCAAATGTTTCGATTATCATTAATTTTGTTAATCCATATTCCATGTATAGGAGATTTAAAAATCTAAAAAATGTTTATACAGTAAAATCATATAAGATGGAATCGCATAGTAAATTAAAAAATGCATTATAGACAAGTTCCCTTTTAAATAGGTGTAAATGTGTTGCATATTCTTTTCTCACGTATTATTATATTAATTTTGCATGGATCAACACATTTTTCAGTTTAAAACAGGATTCCGTCATAGGCAGGTTCTTTTTCACACGTATTACTATATTTTAATTTAGCTGTATTTTTTCAACCAGGCCACGCTGAGACAATGATTTTCATACGTGTTGGGTGAAAACCGCGACTGAAAATTTTGGCCCGTGAAGACTTGGAAGAATGAAACCAGTCCCGGCTCGGTACAGAAAACATTAATTATGTCTGGTCAGGCCTAATTTATGTTTTTCCAAAATGGTGCCAAAGTTGACGTTTGTAACAGATTTTTTTAAAACGTGACACTCGGCAAAAGATCATTATGAGGTAGCAGTTGATTATAACTTTATTTGTAATACATTTATCAGAAAATTTAAAAAGGCTATTTGATTTCAAAGCACTTCATGCCTCATGTCTATTGATTTCATGTTTCTGGATAAAAAAAATTTCTACTTAAATGTGTCAGAAAATTCAACATTCCTGAGAGGAGTAAAAATATTTTTTAACAAGTAAACAATTTAACAAGTGCTTTTTTTCCGTAAATGTGGCATTTAATTCGAAGTTAGAAAATTGTTTAGTTATTTCAAATCTTAATACGTGTATGGTATATTTGATAATTTTGATCATATATGACAGAAAAATGCCCAATATAAGAATAGAAGGATTTGGATTTTATTTTTTATTTTCATTTATTTATTTCTCTTTTTCCATAACTATTTATCCAAGTAAAAATGTAAGATAAAATAAGAAAATTAATAAAAAATATGAGAGAATTGGTTAATTAGCAGTTTTTATTTTCTCTGGTAATTAGAATAAGGATAATTGTTGCAGATTACTTCAATGAGAAAATTTCAACGTTCAGTCCCCTCAAGCAGATCATAAGACCAAAACAAACTGCAGAGGACTTCGGATACATTTAGTAGACAATGTTGCATAAAGCCGGATAGAAGAATTTTTTTACTTGGAACTTTTTTACAGAACGTTTTTACTTGGATAAATATTTTAGAAAATCAAGAGAAAGAAATAAAATAAAATAAAAAATAAAATTCAAACCCTCACATTCTTATATTGTGCATTTTTCTGTCACATATGATCAAAATTATCAAATATACCATGCACGGATTCAGATTTGAAATAACTAACAGTTTTCTAACTACGTATGAAATGTCACGTTTATGAAAAAAAAAAAAAAAAAAAAAAAAAAAAAAAAAAACACTTGTTCTTAAAAAATATTTTTACTTTCTCAAGAATGTTAAATTTTCTGACACATTTAAGTAGACATTTTTTTTTTTTTTTTTTTTTTTTTTTTTTTTTATCCAGAAGCATGTAATCAGCAGGCATGAGGCATGAAGTGCTTTGAAATTAAATAGCACTTTTAAAGTTTCTGATAAATTTATTACATATTAAGTTATAATCAATCGCTACCTCATAATGATCTTTTGCCAATTGTCACGTTTTAAAAAAATCTGTTCCAAGCGTCAACTTTGGCACCGTTTTCTGAAAGACCAGTTACCTTTATAGGAAAAAAGAGAAACGCTATTCATTTACGAATAAGAAAGAATATCTGCAAATTTCGTGGATTTAAAAATTAAAATTTCTTCACGAAAGTGTCAAAAAAGATGAAAGTTACGATTTCAGAACAGCTTTAAATAGCTTTTAAAATCACAAAATGTGGCTAATCAAATCTGCACTTTATTTGTAGGATACTTTTTCTGTTGAATTTTTAAGCTGGAACTCGTAACATAGAAAGTTATCAGAATTGAAATAGTCAAATATCATGTTGAGCAATTGAGCATAAGTATATATATATATATATATATATATATATATAATAACTATTGTTATTTTAATTTGCAATATAATAAAAAAAAGAGTGTTGAACACAAATAGATTTTTTTTCGATGGAGAAGGGGAGAGAGGGTAGACAGTGTGGAAAATTATTTTATTTTCTGCAAAATTACTTTTTTTGAGAGCTGTAGCGTTGATTCTGTTACATGAATTAGCCTGATTCAAATCAAAGGATTTTTTTAATTAATTTAAATTAACTTTGAGATCCCTTCATTTCAGAAAACAAAGAAAAAAATTGCTTTCAGTTTTTGCAGCAGAAAGTAAATGTATGTCTCAAAACGCCAATTAGAAAGATTAATGCTTATCATCAATGCACTTGTCTTTAAATATCAATACAACTGATGATTTTAAAACTAGTTCAAAAACATAAGTAAAAAATATCTTTTCGAACTGAATGGCAATAACCAGTGCTGTAGTCGTAAAAAAACAAAGGTTATACGCTAAAGTCATGAACATTCATGGATACAGTATACGCTAATGCTTTATTTGAGAAGCAGAGGGCATGCGGAGCTTCTTTAAAAAATCCAGAGAGAGGGTATGCGGCATATATCTCCGTATACCCCCCCCCCCCCCACTACCACGCGACAAGAACAGATCCAGATCTTAAAACATATTGTCGGTTTATATTAAGTTATAAAGGAAAAAATCCAGTATTTTATAGTTCTCTATCTTATTATTATTTTTCTTTAAAGCGGTTCTATAGCTTCCTGCTGAACAACGCAAAATTTTCTGACACATTTTCTGTCTCATTTTTAAGCATATTGACAGGCCTGACTGTTGAAGCAGAATGCAATGGAAACTAGTTTTACATTTTTTGATAAAATTACTTATCGCGTTATAAGCGATTGTGGTCACATGACTACAAGTTTTTTGCCTTTCTCGAGCTGCCGTGTCTGGAATTCGGTTCAAAACGCCAACTTTCACAGTATTTTCTGAAAAATCTTTTGCGTTTACCAAAAAATGGAAAACGTCTTTCGACTACATAGTTTCTGAATAGCAACACCTGCCAATTTCCGAACAAAAATGAATTCAGAAATGTCTCAGAAAGTAGCTCTTTTGATTTGAAAACACCCTGAAAGATTTTTTCCCGCATTTTTTAAAATAATTTTTTCAAGAAACTTTTAATTTTTTGAAGATACAATATACCATTATAAATATAGTAGCTAATAGGGATGTACCGAATATTCGGTATCTATTCTTTATTAGGCATTTTCGGCCATGTTACCGAATACTTAAAAAAAAACTTTTAAAACATTTTTTTAAAATCTTACACAATTTCTACTCTTAACTGTCAATCTATAAAGATGTTCATAATAATTAGAAACAGAATCATATATAAGTAAAAGAGAATGTTTTTACAGTATTTGTTTTTTGTAAAGTATTACTTAAGAAAATTAACCATTAATGAGGATTTTCGTAGGAATTAACAATGTAAAAATGCAAGTTCCTGAATCTTTTCTAATAAATAATCTGTTTCTGGCTTTTTCACAAAAAAGGAAGCTTCTAATCAAAACAGAAAAACTTTCAGGGTTGATAATACACATCAAGAAAGACAATTTTTGCTCAGAAAACCATAATCGCAATCCACTTATTCAGTTATAAATAAAGTGTATCTCATCTCATTCGAGGTCAAACTTGGATTTTCATTTGTTAACCCTAACGAAGATATCATAGCTAAATTTTTAACAAACTTGTTTTGTTTTCCGTGAAATATAATATCATGATGAGAAGTGCTGGAAATTGCCACTTTTCATATTTGAACAACTATGAGGTAGACATTCCTTTATTCAGAATGAAATTTATAGTACTTATACTGTGTCACTGGCCAAAATTCAGTCATTTTCAATGATATCATCACATTTAATACAAACTAAATTAATATGAAACAAATCTTGCTAAAATATCTTCCTTTATTGATAAATGAAGAACGAAAATTCAGTTTCGGCTTGTAGTTGCACACCCAGAATTTTTGACTGAATATATTGTAATTTTGATGGAATAAATGGAGTGAGGTGTTGTTTCTTGTTCAAAATTTTTTTGGCTTGACCACATTATCTCTGTTGAAAGTTTGTTACAATATTTTTAGGAACAATATGTACATTTACAATCTCTGAAAATAATCGCCCATTCGAAACACTGATCTAAGATGCATTTAAAAACTTCCTTGCTAAATCAAAGACAGTGGAAAAGTTATTTTTGCTGAGTTGTTTGTTTTAGAATAAAAAAAATATATATATATTCACTTGGTTTAATTCATCAGAAGAAGCTATGAAATATCTGTTAGATTAAACATGAGACTGAACATGAAATAGTAATAATCACATCAATCACAAAATAAAGATAAGGTAAAGCTCCTTACCTTTTAATTGTAGATCGTCCACGTTGACACGGAAATTTTCTTCTTTATATACATTTAATAGACGTATCCAATTTGTGATGAAATATCTTTCTGATTTATCCTGTAATAAAAAACATTTTTTTTGTAATTAATAAGTGTAATTTTAATTCCTAATGTATCCGATGGATTTTTCAGGAACATTCAGATAATCCTGGTTAAACTATAATATTTTATATCATTTTAAAATACAAAATTGGAGTATACATCTTTGCTCCCTTCTGATTACATATCTAAAAGCACACTGAAGAAATTATAACTTACACAAAAGGATTGTTGATATATGATTAAAAAATAACATAAACAAAATGGAATCTTGATTATTTATATGTGAAAAAACACAAAATACTCAAAGTCATACTAAGTCATAAATTGTTAAAATAGTTCTTTCATATGTCACAATAGCAATCACTTAATCTGAATGTTTATTAGTTTCTTAATCACATATCTCACAAACAAAGAAGTAATTTTATAAAGTAATAAACAAGTCTTTATTTATGATAGCTAAAGTGTCTTTGAATGACAGGAAAAAACAGTTTATCTTGATTAATGATGTGTTTATATAATTTTGAAAGAGATTAGTTTGTCTAACATGATTGATAACGTTTATCCAATTCTGAAAGAGATTAGTTTTTCTAACATGCCCTTTTAATCTCTTCAGATTGATGAGGCAAACAAGTTCATTGAATTTCTGTGATTCACTAATTCAGGTTTGGGGACTGGTTTAGTTAGTGCATCAGCAATCATATATTTCGATGGACAGTGCTTTAATTCAATTATTCCATCTTCTTTTATGGCATGGAAACGAATGTCAATATGTTTGGTTCTTTTTGAAAACTTCTCACTTTCAACCATTTTAATACAACTCTGTTTGTCTTCATATAAACAGATAGGTTTTGTTTGTGCTAAGTCTAAATCTTTCAGGAGTTTAAATAAATAAATAATTTCTTGCCCTGCACTTGCGGCTGATACATATTCAGCCTCTGCTTATGAAAGAGCAATGCATGACTGTTATTTTGTAATCCATTGAATTGGATTATTACCTAAGGTAAAAAGATTGCCGCTGGTTGATTTTCTTGTACTGGTATCTCCTGCCCAGTCAGCATCCGCAAAAGCCTTTAAAATCGGTTCAGCTTTTGTGTCAATGCGCATGTTTAATTGTTTAGTACAGTTTAAATATCGTATTATTCTTTTAGCTGCCATCCAGTCCTTTTGACGCGGGGATTCATTTCTTCTGCTTAATATATTAATTGCAGCAGAAATGTCAGGTCTACTGACAGATGCGATATAAAGCAATGAACCTATCGCCTGTCTGTATTTAATATTATTCGGCAGTAAATTGTCATCATCTTCTAATCTATTAAAATTAGGTTCCATCGGTGTACCGACTGGTTTAGCATCCTTTAAATTAAACTTTTTTACTAGTTCTTCGATTTTAGCCTTTTGATTTAATTCGTAACCTTCTGCTGTTTTTTCTATTTTGATTCCTAAATAATAACTTAGTTCTCCTAGATTTTTTAATTCATATTCTTTCTTAAGTTTTTCTATTATCTCTTTAATTTCGTCATCTTTTCCCGCTATCAAAATGTCATCCACATAAACAATAATATACGTTTTGCTTTCTCCTTCATTTCGAATATATAAACATGTGTCCGAATTAGACTGTTTAAAATTTAAATCATTCAACGATTTTGTTATCTTAGTGTGCCATGCCCTGGCTGCTTGCTTCAACCCGTAAATGGATTTATTTAAGCGGCATACTTTGTTTTCCTGATTTGGAATAATATAGCCTTCTGGCTGAGATATGTAAATTTCCTCATCTATGTTTCCATACAAGAAAGCCGTCTTGATATCGACATGATTAATTTTTAATTTGTGGTAAGCTGCCGCTGCTATGAATGATCTAAGTGTCGTATATGAAACAACAGGGGCAAAAGTTTCTTCATAGTCTACGCCATATTTTTGATAATATCCCTTTGCCACTAATCTCGCTTTGTATTTCTGTATTCTTCCTTGATCATCATATTTAGTTTTAAAAATCCATCTGGATCCAATTACTTTTTTACCTAGTGGGGGATCGACTAGTGTCCATGTTTTGTTTTTATTAAGAGAATTTATTTCTTCTTGTCTCGCATTTAACCAGTGTTGTTTTTCTTCTGAGTTTTCAATATTTATTATGTCATTAGAATTTTCTGGTTTTTTTATATGTTCTTGTGTTGTGATGTAAATAAATCTATCTGGAGGGACTCCTTTATTTGATCTATCTGACCGTCTTGGTTCCGGTGTTAAATTTTTAGACTCACTTGATGTGTCTTCAGTGTTTGCGACTTCAATTTCTACAAAGTTTTTGTTCTGTGATTTGCCATTTTCATCGGATTGTTTTTCTCTCAAATTTAACTGTGTTTCTACCTTCTCGTGTGTATTTTTGTTTTCTAAAAATTTCACTGTTCTTGCGATTATTATTTCTTTACCACTTGTGTAGATGCGGTACCCTTTGGAGTAATTGTCATAACCGACAAAAATACCTTCAACTGCCTTATCATCTAATTTTTGTCGTTTATTTTTGTTGACATATGCAAAGGATTTACAGCCGAACACTTTAAGATAATGTAAATTTGGCGGTCGTTCATTCCAAAGCTCAAACGGGGACTTTTCATTAGCTTTTGTAGGCAATCTGTTTTGCAGGTGATTCGCCGTACAAATAGCTTCACCCCAGAATTTTTGAGGCAAGTTTGCTTCGCTAAGCAAAGCTCTCGTCATTTCAATTAAAGTTCTATTTTTACGTTCAGCCACGCCATTTTGGCTCGGAGAGTACGGAACAGTGTGTTGGTGCTTTATACCGTTTTTTATAAGATAATTGTCCACTAAATCATTGTTAAATTCACCTCCATTGTATGTTCTTATATTTTTCGGCTTTTCGTCAAATTTATTACTAACTAAGGCAACAAATTCCTTAAGATTTTCATAAACTTCTGATTTCTTTGATAATAAATACAGAATTGTGAACCTAGTATAATCATCTACAAATGTTAAGAAGTATGTTTTCCCCCCAATAGTTGGTACTTGGAAAGGCCCACATACATCAGAGTGTATCAACGCTAATCTTTTAGTGGCTCTATAATCTGCTAATTTTGGGTAAGGTGCATCTGTTAGCTTTGTTTTGATACAAGTTTCACAAGTTGTGTCATGTATACACTTATTTATTTGTATTCCTATTGCTAGGTGTTTTTCTTCGATTTGTTTGATAGATGCAAAATTTTTATGGCCAAACCTTCTGTGCCATGATTCTATGCAATTGTTATCCTTACAAATGTAAGTCTTATTTACATAATTTATGTTTGCGCTTTCATTTGCTAATATAATTTCATATAAGTTATTTTTCTTTACCGCTTCCAGGCGAGTTATTCCGTTATACGTTAACTTACATTTATCATTTTTAAATAAAATCTCGCATCCATTTTCTGTAGCTTTACTAACAGAAAATAAGTTTGATTCAATATCTGGAACAAATAACACATCTTTTAGTGTTATGTTATGTGTTTCACCGTCTGAAGTTAAAGTTTTTATTTGTGTATTTCCTGATCCATAAGAAACTAATTTGTTTCCGTTTGCAATGACAACATTAGTTTTTTCATTTGATTTAATTTCTGTAAATAAATGTTGATCATTTGTTATCTGACTAGAACTGCCACTGTCAACTATCCATGCTTTGTTATTGTCGGTTTTATTATAAACGCACAATGTTTATTACCTTGATGACTTTCAGATTCATTGCAATCGGCATTTTTATCCGAATTTGATACATAATCATTTCTTACAGTTTTATCATCCTTTTGGAAAACAAGCGAAGAATTAAAATTTTTCTTGTAGTTTTGTTTATAGTTCGTATGTGAAGAATTGTTTTGTTTATTTTTATAATTGTTATTATGCCAGCGATCTTTAGTGTTATGGTTTTTTAATTTACAATTTGAACAGTATTTTTGTTCCTTCTTGTATCCCACATTATTGAATTTATAACCCGCGTTGTTGAATTTCTTCGTAGTTTTAAATGCTCTAGCGGTGTTTTCAGATGATTCCGAACTATCGCTTCTGCGATTATGTTCATCAATCAATTTACTTTTAATAAAACTAGGTGTCAATTCTTCTTCATTACGGGATTCTAATGCCGTTATAAGTGTATCATATGAAGCTGGTAAGCTACACAGTAACAACGCTGAAATATGATTTTCTTTTATGGATTCACCTATTGCCGATAATTTATCTATCAACTCAAGTATGTTAGTGATATGCTTGACCATATCACCACCTTCATTTAATTTTGTGCTATACAACTTGCGCAAAAGGTATAGCTTACTTGATAAATTGCTGCGTTCATGAATTACCTTTAATGTGTTCCATGTATCTTTTGCATTTTGAATATTTTTTACGTGGACAATCTGGCTATCCTCAATACTGAGGTTAATAATAGCCCTTGCCTTCTAGTCCTTTTTGGACCAATCGGTCGTAATTGGGTTTGGTGGTTCATCAGTAATGATCTTGAAGAGATCTTCTTTGATGAGAAGCATCTCGATTTTAAATTTCCAAACATTGTAATTGTTCGAATTAAGCTTCTCTATTATCTGTGCATCTTTTGCAGTCGTCATTTTTGACTTCTATTACCACCTTTTAATTTTCAAATAAACCCTTTAAATTATCATATACTAATATTTAATATTTAAGGAAGGCAGCGCGTCAGTCTCATAATCATTGTTAGATTAAACATGAGACTGAACATGAAATAGTAATAATCACATCAATCACAAAATAAAGATAAGGCAAAGCTCCTTACCTTTTAATTGTAGATCGTCCACGTTGACACGGAAATTTTCTTCTTTATATACATTTAATAGACGTATCAAATTTGTGATGAAATATCTTTCTGATTTATCCTGTAATAAAAAACTTTGTTTTTTTGTAATTAATAAGTGTAATTTTAATTCCTAATGTATCCCATGGATTTTTCAGGAACATTCAGATAATCCTGGTTAAACTATAATATTTTATATAATTTTAAAATACAAAATTGGAGCATACATCTTTGCTCCCTTCTGATTACATATCTAAAAGCACACTGAAGAAATTATAACTTACACAAAAGGATTATTGATATATGATTAAAAAATAACATAAACAAAATGGAATCTTGATTATTTATATGTGAAAAAACACAAAATACTTAAAGTCATAAATTGTTAAAATAGTTCTTTCATATGTCACAATAAGCAATCACTTAATCTGAATGTTTATTAGTTTCTTAATCACATATCTCACAAACAAAGAAGTAATTTTATAAAGTAATAAACAAGTCTTTATTTATGATAGCTAAAGTGTTTTTGAATGACAGGAAAAAACAGTTTATCTTGATTAATGATGAGTTTATATAATTTTGAAAGAGATTAGTTTGTCTAACATGATTGATAACGTTTATCCAATTCTGAAAGAGATTAGTTTTTCTAACAATATCAAACTTTTTTAATTAATAAAATTTTGAAATTCTCTTCTTAAATACCTCAAAGCAGATTTTTTTCATGTATAAAGTTTACTTGTAAAAAGTTCTTATTTATCAATATGTAAGTTTCTGCATTAAATATTATGTAAAATTATTTTAAATTTTAACATTTTAATGCATTTAATCTTTGAAATATAAAAGTATTCGACTAGCCGAGTACTTGGTATTTGGACAAATAGTTACTACTCGGCTGGCCGAATATTCGGTATTCGGCCTAACAGTCAATTCGGCTAGCCAAATATTCGGTATATGGTTCGCCTTTAGGCTGAATATTCGGTAGAAAAGTTATTTTTGCTAAGTTGTTTGTTTTAGAATTTAATATATATATATATATATATATTCACTTGGTTTAATTCACCAGAAGAAGCCATGAAATATGAAACTTTTTTAATTAATAAAATTTTAAAATATTCGACCAGCTGAATATTTGGTATTTGGCCGAATCGTTACTGCTCGGCTACCCGAACATTCGGTATCCGGTTCAACTGTAGGCCGAATATTTGGTATTCGGTCAAAATCACTATTCGGTACATCCTTGGTAGCTGATGTAATTTTATTACACCGTTTTAATTTTCTTTGATAAGATGAAATGCCCGGTTCTTTCTTATTTTTTGCTTTGAAAAACAGACAATACAGCAGTAAACATCTGGCGACATCCTGTATCCAGAAAAAACAGCGAAATATCCTCCCCCCCCCCCCCCATAGCTTTCAGAGTCCAGCAAAACGAATTTTAATGAACAAGAAGTCTGGCTTCTAATTTCATTTGTATTGGTCAAGGAGTGTACGCATTTACCCTCAAGGCCTTTTCTCCAGATTCCTTTCTTGAATGAAGCGAAGATATTCTCTACAGGGATACTGCATAGAAATAGGAAGAAGGTATATTTAATCTTCTAAGGGATACTGTATCATGGACCTCACCCCCTCGCTCCCCTTCTTACACCCATGGAATACCTAAAAAGTGAAATTGCTATCGACTCCGAGCGAAAAAAAAAATTACATAATGCAAAGAGAAAGGAAGTTTCTAATTAGAAAATGTTTAATAATTTTAAATATGTTTTGACATTGTTTTCTGATTTGTAATAAATTTTGTAATGTGTTTTTAAAAATTCTTAAAAAAAAAGAAAAAAATCAGAGCCAAAGGATGCAGTTTTTGAACGAAAGTGAAATTACCGAATGTATATGAGTTTATCGAAGTGGGGGGGGTGTCGCACCCTCCCACACCCCCCCGTAGCTACGTCCCTGTTCATATTCTATTCATTGGAGATTTAATAATGTGAAAAATTCTATTTAGTAAAATTGTCGAAAACGAAATTGCTTAGGAATGAAAAAATCTACGTTATAGACAAATTTCCTTCTGTGCAGGTTTAAATGTATTATATACTTTTCCTCACATATTATTATATTCATTTTTCATTTATCAACACATTTTTTAGTTTAAGACAGCATTCCGTCATACACAGGTTCTTTTTCACATGTTTTATTGTATTTAAATTTTATTGCCTAGAAATGGCTTTTCCTTAAAAATAATAAATTTTGAAGTTTAATTATACAGTAGTATGGCAATAAGTATAATTGCAATTTAAAAATACATGAATTTTTTGCAAAAAGTCTTGGATCAGGCCAAATTTTACTTATTTTTGCACGGACCAGACCAGGCCAATACAATAATTTTCGTACGGGCTGGGCCGGCACTTAAAACGTCGCCCCTTGAAAACCTTGGAAGAAAGAAGCCAATCCCGGATCAATACTGAAAAATTAAGTTCGGCTCGGTGCGATCTTTCAGAAAAAAGAAAGGCCCTAGCCTTGTCCGGAAAGAGCAATACCTAGGCCCTTCCCAAGCCTTCAGAAAAGAAGTAAAGCCTTGTCCGACCCCAGTGCTGCGAAAAATTGGTCCTAGCCCTGCCCACGGGCTGGGCCGGTGAACACCTCTAAGCCAAACTGTAAAATATAGAAATATTCTTGTTTAACCCGGGAGAACTCGCTGCATGAGATTTTCTCTCACAGTCGTACTTTTTTAAGACTCTTATTTAAATCATTTTTCATTTTAATTAAAATTTCAAAATGTTTTACAATTATTTTACCTCTTTTGTGAATAAAAGTACTAAGCCAACCAAAAAAAGTTGATATTATATTAATGTAAAGTAAAAGAAAAGCAAATGGGCATTCTGACTAGCGAGTCCTCCCGGGTTAATCCCGTACCCCCCCCCCCCCCCCATGTCTAAAAAATTACCGTCTTTTTAACTGGGAGTGGAAGGTTTTGAGGAGTTATTTTTTATATATATTAAAATTTAAAAGTTTGAATTTTCTGCGCTGAAAACAAAACGGGAAACGGTTTTTTTTTTTGTGTGTGTGTGTGTGTGTGCGTGTGCGCTCGGGGAGCGCCCCCCCCCCCCATCCAACCTATTTCCGAATGTACTGAAACTAAAATGATGAAAAAAAAATTAGGGGCCATAGTAGTGTATTCAAACTTTGCTAGAAAATTATAGCGATTATCCTCGGTCACATAGTTTTGGAGAAGATCGTATTTTTTCCGTTACACACAAATTTTACTTTGCGGGGCTCAGAGGCAGCATTTTTAACTATCAAGTTATAAATTTGACAGGCCTGACTATTGAGGCGATTTCGAATCAAATAGCTTTTTCCATTTTTTTAACATAAATAAATTGATTAAATTTATTAAAAAAAAAAAAAAAAAAAAAAAAAACTACGTAAAGTGCGATTTTTGTCACGTAATGGCAAGTTTTTCTCTTTCTGTGCTAACATGTACGGAAATTCGATTAAAAACGCAAACTTTGACAGCATTTTTTGAAAGGTATTTTGTCAAAAAATGGAAAACGCCATTCGATTACATAGTTCCTGAATAAGAACACCTGCCAATTTTACGCGTTTTCGAATACAAATGAATTCAACAAGTAGTCCCCCGCCCGCCTCGAGGAGGGGGGATGAGACTAAGTTTTAAAATGTTCTTGTTTTCTCATGTTTATAGTTTTTGATTTACTCTCTTTTAAAATTTTATTTTGAAAACCATGATAATATATAACCATATAGTATTGAGATACATCCATAGAGACACACACACAGCCTAGCTGTTTACGAAAAAAAAGGGGGGGGGGGACGTGGTAGGTATAGGATTCCGAAAATACATTACATATCTGGGTTTAAATAAGGGACATTAAAAAAATCGATTGGCTAAACTTTTAAAAAATATATGTAAATTATATCCATTTAATATTACCTGCGAACATTTTTATTTAAAAAACGGAATTAAAATAGCATTATAAGGTCATTGTGCCTAAATGAGACGCGATTCCCCATAGTTTTGTCGCATTTAGGGTATATTTGGCATTTTATTATATTTATATAAATATATATTTTATTAAGCAACAAATTACTGAATACTGTACCTTTAGTTCAAAACTAACTTGTTTTGTATAAATTTAATAATTATCTCTAGTATAAAACCGTTATATATGATTGTCGCGTTTAGGTAATTTTTGTCGCATTTACGGCAGCTATAACCTGAATAAGACATCCATGGTCCTAAATGTGATAATGAATTTTATACATGACAATTCATCTGAAAAAGTTCATTTAACCTTTAACCCGGGAGAACTCGCTAGTGAGAATTTCTCTCACGGTGCCCAATTGCTTTTCTTTTATTTTACATTCGCTTAATATAATTTCTTTTGCTTTGCTTAGTACTTTTACTTAAAAATAGGTAAAATAATTGAAATAACATTTTTAAATTTTAATTAAAATGAAAAATGGTTTAAATAAGAGTCTTAAAAAAAGTACGGAAGTGAGAGAAAATCTTATGCCGCGAGTTCTCCCGGGTTAACTACTGTGACAGAAAATTACCACATTACAACTGTGAGCTGTTGTGAAACCATTCGATTAAAAGATGAATAAAAGGCGCGATTAACTCTTAAAATAGCAGTGAAACCTACAGTTTAGTGACATATATATCAGTTCAAGGCGGTGAAAAGGTTAAAAGATGAATGAAAGTCTCTATTAACTCACAGGGTACTGTTTCTGTACTAAACATTTAGTACAGGACTATTATAATTAAACTTCTCATATTCAGAATCTCTAGCAATAGTTTTAGGGCTCCAAATGAAACAAAATTTCATGGTATTCACTGGAAATTACGAGTTTAATTGTGAAAATTGAAAAATGTAGTTGTCTGTGAGACCGCTAACAGTTAAGTGTTAATAAAGAGTTGAAATACATGAAACTGAAAGATAACTATCTTATTATTGGACTAATAAATAAACTTTATTTAATGGTAATTTAAATAATAAAACATTAACTGACATGCTTGCATCGCACATTTGAATATTCATACTAACAGATCCAGCAAGTTTTACCAGATCAGTTGCTTTTCATTTTGCGCAAGTGAGTCGAGAGTCAATTCACTATGTCGACTCATCAGTCAAGTGAGTCGACTCAGCATCGACTCCTCAAAATGAGTGAAGTGCCTCGAACTGATCGCTCTGAACTTCGAAGAACAATTTACAGACATATCGAGTACAGCGCCATCTGTTAACGGTTTTTGCAACTAAATTCTCGAAACTTCTGTATAACATTTTTACAACTTAGCTAATAAAGAAACCGTTTACCGCATAATTCTATTGATCTTTGTTTGTGAGATATTTAATTTTGAAATCAGGGTCTTATTCGCTGGACACCCTGTATATATATATATATATATATATATATATACATATATATAAATTCAAATGGAAATTTCATTTCGGCTGCACAGAACTTGGGTTCTGCTGAACTTGCACTGTTAGATAGGTAATTTTTCGGGGAAGGTTTTAGTACATAACACGTCGTTCTACGTTGCTTGGTATCAAATTATGGTTTAAAATTCTTTAATGAGATGAACCTAATAATGAAAAATTAGCCTCTTTAAAAGATTCTGCCGAACGTATTTCGATGGAACTTGGACTGTTAATTAGATAATGTTCAAGGGAAGGTTTCAGTATACAACATGTCCTTCTACGTTGCTTAGTCATGCAGTTTTGGGGAAAATTCTGTAATGCGGTGAATTCAATTATCACAATTTGCCTCCTAAAAAGTTATAATAAACGTTTTTTGATAGAATTTGCATTGTTAGTTTGGTAATTTTTCAGAGATAGTTTTAGTATATAATATATTGTTAGATACTGTTTAGTCATAGAGCAATGGGGTAAATTCTGTAATTTTCCAATATAGGGCCCTTTGCAAGGTGGAACAAATGGGCTTGGAGAGAGAAGGAAAGTTTTCATGCATATTTTCTGTTCAATAATTATAGAATTTATTTACTATAAAGAAGACATTTATCTCTTTTTATATAAAAATAAAAGTAAATTGTATGTAAATAACAAAAATATTAATATTCATAAATAAAAAGTTTTTATATAGGAATACATATTTTAAAAAGCATAAAAGTTCATTTTATTTGTTTTCACAACTGTTTATACCATTTGGCCACAAATCTCACTTTCTGAAGCCCGAATTGCGCCAAGCTTTTTAACATCTAACAGTACCCATTAATCTTAAAATCAGGAAAATGGGAAAGTATAGATGTAGTTTGTAAAGTGTGCCTTAATTAAGGAGATAAATTACGTGAACGAGTCCACAGACATTTGGCATATTTAGTACCGATAAGTTCATAATTGAGTCTACAGAAAATTGGCGAATGTTACCGGGGGTGGTTTGGCGTACAATTAAATTAGGTCAATGTTTAAATTGATTCTGTGTTTTTAAATTGGACCTATTCTATAACCGAATTTACAGAGAATTGGCGAAATTTGGGAGAAAGTTTTTTGGAGACCTTTTGCTACTTTTACGTTATACCAAGACCATACCAAATTGTATGTTATTGCGCCATTTATTTCAATTCTAAACGTGCAAAGATTTTTTGGTACTTTTCCATATATAAACAAATCTTACATATATAAACACATATATAAATTTACATATATAAACAAGCAAAAAAAAATCATTAAGTTTGTTTTCTTAACTGTTTATATCAATTGACAACAAATCTCACTTTCTGATGCCCGAATTGCTCCAAGCTGTTTAAAAAAACGCCAAGGCGCCTATCGCGGGAAAGTACCAAATTCTTTTTGCAAACTCTGCCAAACAATGTGGCTTGCTATTTATTGAACGCGAATTTCTTTTGGCTTTAATTATTGTTTGATCATAACCATGCAAATAATTTTAATTTACTATTTTTTTTAATTCAAAGTATTTTTTATTATTAAGTAAAATTAAGTTATAACTTAATTTTTCGCTGATGTTTACTGCAATGCTAAGACACTCTTAGAATTTTATGTGCGTAGTTTAAATAACGATTTTGAAAAAAAAATTATAATACCAGAATCCACACCAAATTGGCTCATTTTATCGAGAATGTTTTGGTACAAAATGAAATACATTTGTTGTAAACATGATCGTAAATCTCAATACTCGCCGATTGAAATGTCTTTAAAATTATTCAGCAGAGACAACGAGAAATAACTTACAGTTTCATAAATTTTAAGAATCAATATTCTTAAAGACCTATCTGATTCTGCTTCTACTATATATACGAGAGTAAAATGCAAATGGGAAATTCGTCCCGGCTGCATATAACTTAAGCTCACCTGACTGGATATTGATGAGAATCGAAATGATAGATAACTTTTTAGGGAAGATCTTAGCATATAACATATCATTGCACGTTGCTTATACATATAATTATGTTTTAAAGTTATATAATCATACAAACTCGATTATGAAATATTAGCCTTTTTAAAAGATTCAGCCGATTGGAATTCGATTGAATTTGCACTGTTAGTTAGATAATTTTTCTGGCAGGGTTTTAGTATATACTATACCCTTCTGCATTGCTTAATACTAGAGATGTGGTGGAAAGTTCTATAATCAGTTGAACCCGATTATGGAAGTTTAGCCTTTATAAAAAGTTCTACAGAACGGATTTTGATAGGAATTCCATTGTTAGTTACATACCTATTCTGATATGGTTTTAGTATTTTGCATATTATTCTATGTTGCTCAGTCATAAAGTAAAGGAGGAAAGTTCCATAATCATGTGAAACCGATTATGAAAGATTAGACTTTTCAAAAAGTTCTAAATGGGGGATATTGATAATACTTGCTTTGTTGATTAGACAATGTTTGGGGAGGTTTTAGTTTATTGCATATCATTCTACGTTGCTTAGTCATAGAATTATGGGGGAAAGTTTTATAATCAGATGGACCCCAATATGAAAGATCAGTCTTTAAAACATGTTTTACTGGATGGATTTTGTCAGTTTGTTTGTTTGCATTATAGTTACATAATTTTTCAGGGTTTATTTTATTACATTAGATATTGTACTATCATTCTTTACCAAATCGTATTGTGATTGACCAACTAAACTGTTAAAAACTCAATAGCTGAAAATTTATCTGTGCATTAAAAAATATAATAGTACAATGGCGTTCATATCGTTTTCCGAGGTGCGAAAGGACATACCAGATAAGTTCCATATTGCTTTAAATCACAATGTCAAATTCACTGATACATTTTTTTATTCAAGGTTCGTTTGGATAAACAGACCAGCGTAGCGGGCAAAGCCTGCTAGTTTATTATAAAGCTCTTAAAATGGTGGGATTTGCAAATAATTTGGATGATCAAGCAACTATTATTCAGGCATTTAAGTATAAATCGCTTTTTTCAAAAAGTAAAGAAATTATTTCATTAGTGCCTGTAAATAGGTTAAATGCAGAAAATCTTTTTTCCAAATGACACATGAAGTCCTATTATTAATGGAAAATATTGGTTTTGGGGAAAAATCTATAATATCTGATAATAACCGCATCAATAGAAATATGTTTATAAAATTATGTGGAAACAATGAATTAAAATGTTATATTAAACATCCTTATAATGATTCAGAAAAATTATTCTTATTGTTTGACATTGTCCATTTAGTTAAAAGTATTATAAATAACTGGTTATCACAAGTAAATAAAACATTCTATTTTCCTAATCCTCATGACTGTACTGAAATTTTAGAAGCTTCTTTCACTGCACTGGAATATATTTATAACAAAGAAAAAAATGCAGTTATAAAATCTGCGCCTAAATTAACCTACAAATGCCTCCATCCAACCAGTATTGAAAAACAAAATGTTGCATTGGCACTTAAGATTTTTGATAATACGAATTCAGTTTCTTTAAAATCATTTGGTGGCGAATTAAATAATTACCAGTATTTAACAACAGCAAAATTTATAGAATTGATAAATAAATGGTGGGAAATAGTTAATATTAAACATCCCAAAAAAGGTAATAATATTCCTTTAAAGGAAGGTATTCCATTCAAATCAGTTCATGACGATAGGAGACATTTTTTAGAAATGTTTTCAGAGTGGGTTGATTCGTGGCAAAATTTAAATCAAAAGCCTAGACATGATGGTTTATCACCAGAAACATTTTTTACACATTCACATACAATTAAGACGTTGATTGAACTAATTAAATACCTTCTTACGGAAGTTAAACCAAAATATGTCCTAACAGGAAAATTTCAAACAGATAATTTAGAAGGTAGATTTGGCCAATATAGACAAATGTCTGGTTCAAATTACTACGTATCAGTTCAGCAAATTTTAGAGGCTGAGAGAAAAGAATTAAAAGCATTTTAAAATTCCATTCTGAATCACATGGAGAAATTGGAATTAAAGAATTTATATCTGCTTATACAGATAATAATGTGGAGGATACTGATATATCTTTTTATGAACCAATCTTAGAAAATATAAATGCTGAAAATATTTTAGAAAATGATATTAAAGTTATTGTATATGTTACCGGCCAAACCCGATTTTAGGCCAAACTAGTTTATCCTAACGCGCATAGGATAAACTAGTTTTTCCTAGGCCAAACTAGTTTATCCTAACGCCCTTAGGATAAACTAGTTTTTCCTGGGCCAAACTAGTTTGGCCTAACGTTCATAGGATAGACTACTTTAGCCTGCTATTCACTGGTCCAAACTAATTTATCCTAGGCCAATTCAATTTGGCGTGATTTTATTGTTCCCAAAGACCGCCACGGCGCCAACCTAGTTTATCCTAGGCCGATCTAGTTTATCCTAGGCCAATGCAATTTGACGTGCTTTTATTGATCCTAACTATCGCTCTGACGCAAACCTTGTGCAAAGTAGTATTGCCGTCACCCCTGTATAATATATTTTATTTGATGGGGAGTGGGATACTGTCCCCCTCTCTTCCCGATTTCACTGTCGACGGTAATTACAAAATATGTTCCATATGACAAATTGTGTGCTGAGGGGCCAAACAATAGGATGAGAGGTTATCATAAAATTTAGGAGAGGAAGAATTTAGATTTTTTTTCTCTCATATATATTACTTAGTTTTGAATTATTTGTGAATAAATGCATCATTAAGAATATCAGAAGTACATTTGATATTCTTTCAGAAATCTGGAATTTTAAAAAATCCGGCAAAGTCCCGGTCCCAGTTTGGCCCAAAATACATATATTTTAAGCTATCATTATCCCACGATTAAAATTCTCTTTAAAGAATAGTACATATACTTTTATACGGATGGGGATACAGTACTGTAAAAACTGTTAGAATAATCTGTATGACGAAATCCTGTTTTCATCGGATTTTTTTTTTTTTTTTTTTTTTTTTTTTTTTTTTTTTTTTGATTGGTGCAAATTCGATATTGTCCGTTACAAAAAAAAAAAAAAAAAAAAAAAAAAAAAAAAAAAAAAAGCATAATACATTTTCTAGAGACGACAGACCTGCTAGAAAAGGAACTTAAGTATAACGAAGTTTTTTTCTCTCTTATGTGATTCCGTCTTAGAATTTTTTTTCTATATGAAATTTTTGAGATTTTCAAGTCGCCAAACCATGTAAAAAAATTAATTGTATTAGTAATTATTCAGATATTTACATACAAATAGAGATTCCTTAAAAAATCAATATAGTTTACAACAGAATCATTAATATCATTAATCCACATTCTATGGCTTAGAGGTTTAAAAATTTTTAAAATTCTATATAATAAAAACTTCTAAGATCGAATGGCATTGGAAAAAAGAAAAATCCGTTATAGACAGGTTGTGTTATTAGTAGGTTCATCGTCTGTTGTAAATGCATTATATTTTTTTACAAGTACTAATATCCTCATTTTACATAGATCAACATATTTGTTTTTGTTAAATACGTCATTCCGTCATAGGCAGGTTATTTTTCTAAGGTTTTACCGTACTTTAATTTTATTACCTAAAAATGCATCTACTCATCTTAAAACTAATCGGATGTACCAATCCCAAAACTTTATTCTTTCTCAAACATGTTAATACTTCAAAATTCACTTTCACAGTGAAACATTAAATGGCAATCTATGCTTATCATGCGGGGATTCTAAAGATATGAAATTCCGCGCATTAGTTCTTGAGATATGACTATCGCTGAAATCTTTTAAATCCAACAAAATTCAGCATAGCAGCGCTATATGTTGAGTAATTTACACAAATACCTAACCAGAAACAACTTATGTCAACGTCTAATTGAATCTGAAGTTTGATGAAAATCCGTGCATTAGTTTTTGAGATACACCAACTGCGAAAATCATGAAAAATCCAGCATAGCAGCGTTACCTGTTGAGAGATTAACACCGAAACATAATCAGCAGCAATATTAAACCAATGTATACTTGAATCTGAAGTTTTATGAAAATTTGTGCATTACTTCTTGAGATAGAGCTATTGCGGAATTCGTGAAAATGCAGCATAGAAGCGCCCCCTTTAAGCGATTTACACTAAAAACGAAGCAGCACCAATTTATATTAAGGACTACCTCAATATAAATTTTTATTAAATTCCGTTCATTAGTTCTTGCGGTAGAGCGTCCACAAAATTTGAGTCACATACATACAGACAGACTCACGACAGACATTTTGTAAAAACATTTTTTTGGGGAATATCTGACCCCTAACACGTGTACATCCGTCGAAAATTTCACAACTCTAATACTTTCTTCTTGTAAATACAAAAGGGAGTACAAATTAAAAAATAAAAAAATATATATAAATTTATTGTGAAATAACAGCGATTTAAAAATATGAATTAAAAAAAATTAAAAAGCATTAAAAAAAAAGTTGGGCCGGGCCAAATGTTACTGATAGTTTTACTGAACAGACCAGTGATCCTGTCTGTCCAAATGATTTTCATATGAGCTGGGTTGGAAATTCGACTAAAAATTTCTGCCTGTACAGACCTCAAGAAGAATGCAGTCCAGTCCCGACTTAAGCCGGAAAAAAAAAATAAGTCTCGGTCCATCTCGGTCCGAACCTCTCGAAAAAAGTAATCCCCAAAACCAAGCCCGGACCGAGTGTCGGGAAGGAAAATTGGGCGGGCCCGTAAAGACCCTTTTACTGTATTACTGGGGGGGGGGGGGTGGCCTGAGCCAAAGCACCGCGACCAGGGGTCTATTGTGCTATCCCCCAAAGACCCCGTAAAGACCCTTACATTGAATAACCAAACCACTTCACAAAATTTTGTAAATTTGGACGCTAAACTTCTATTGTATTCTAAAAAATAATAATAAATACATAAACCACTATTTAGTGAACTACGCTCACTTCTATAAATTGTTTGAGTTGATCGGATTTTTTTGAAAATTTTTGAATTTGAGCTTGACCTTAACTCATTTTTGAGAAATAAATTTGAATTTAAATTAGTTCTTTTTCTTTTATTTTTTGCTCAACACTGGTTGGCATCAATTAAAGCACGTCAAATTGAATTGACCTAGGATGAACTAGATCCGCCTAGGATAAACAAGAAGGTTGGCGCCGAAGCGGTCTTTGGTATCAATAAAAGCACACCAAATTGAATTGGCCTAGGATCAACTATATCAGACCAATGGATAGCAGGCTAAACTAGTCTATCCTATGAACGTTAGGTCAAACTAGTTTGGCCTAGAAAAAACTAGTTTATCCTATGGGCGTCAGAATAAACTAGTTTGGCCTAGGAAAAAAAGTTTATCCTATGGGTGTTAGGATAAACTAGTTTGGCCTAGGAGAAACTAGTTTGGCCTAGGTGAAGCTAGTTTGTCCGATGCGCGTTAGGATAAACTAGTTTGGCCGGTAACATATATATTGGTGATTACTGTGAAACAAAAACTGAATTTAGCTTGTGAAATATGTAAGGAATTATTTATGTTGAATACCTTGATTTGTTTAGAAATTGATAATGAGGAATACAGTTATCTTAATAAATTGGATAGAGGTGGTTTAAAATATCCAACTGCTTTTGTCGTAGATGTATTAAATATGTGTTTTCTTTTTTTTTCTTTTTTTTTTAAAGAAATTGTATCAAAAGATTATGAAAGGGAATTTAAAAAATTTAATAATCAATTTTCTACATTTGTAAAACTTTCAATGTTAGGTATAGAAATGGCTGATATCATTGCAATTAGTAATTGTCCTAAATACCATTCAAGTATTCTTTCTCTATTGCATCAAATAGCTAATAATATTTGAAAAAACTGTATTAACATCAATTGTCATCCAGTACAAGTTTTAAAAAATTTATTTCAACTTGATAGGATGCATAATGAGTATTTTATTAACGATTGAAAATTTGAACAAGATAAATATATAAATATATAAATATATAAATAAATAAATATAGGGAGAGTGTGAGCTAATAGTTGGAATTGAAAAAAAAATTCTAATGTTTGTTTAAGTAACTATATGAAACAATGTAATGATAATATTCATTGTATGAAAGATCAAAGAAAACTTAAAACTAAAGACATAATTTTTTTAATTAGTTGCATTTCATTATATATTATTTGGTATACTCTTTAATGCGTATACAATACATTGTCAATACATATTTTTTTTTTCTGGAAATAAAAACAATACTGTATTTCACAGTAAAGCTAGGATAAAAAAAAAAAAAAAAAAAAAAAAAAAGTCAAACCTGTATCATGGCTGAATTCTGTAAAAAAAATTTATGGAATAAAATAATATTCTATTTTGAAATTTTCATTTGTCAGTTGTGAAGAAGTTTACAAATTGATTTGCTGTACGTTGATAAAGGTAATTAAATTTATTAAATAATACTGTATTTCATCAATTGAAAGATTTTCATTCAAAAGTTTTTGTTGGAGCTGTTTTATATAATATCTAGAATACACTATCTTTCCATCCCTTTAATACATATATTTCTTTTCTTTCTTTCTTTCTTTCTTTCAAGAAATCATGTTTACTCTATTAATAATAATGATAAAATTAATTGTATTCGTTGATAGGATTTTCAATCCCAATAAATAGGCGTGTGTAAGAAATGTAAATACGGACTTACCCTTTTTGAGAATACTCATCCATACCATAATGGTGTAAATCCACGTTTTACCTATATCAAAAATGTATTATTTGACAATATTATTCACGTTATATTTGGAGATATATTTATATTCTCCATGACTTTTCATGCCTCCCTTAAGTAAAGAAATTACAGATTATTTGTATTTTTCCAAATGAAGAAGCAGTGACATTTTACGTTAGTTAATTAACACTATTTAAATTATAATAAGAGAGCTTTTCTATATGCTCTTTCTGAGTTAGCTACATTTTCCAGAATGAAAGAAAATGTTTACATTACAAGATACATAATAATAACAATAAATCAGTTCACTGTAGTTTATGAGTATAATTTAGCCACCAAACAAGTCATTATCTTTACAGGAATTTGAAGGTTAAATGCATTAGCACTATAAAGAGATTTATGGCTAAGTTGAAAAGTTATATTGCTTATGTAACTGAAGAAATTAGTTTATTTTTAGCGCAGTTATTTATCTTGATGATTTATGTCCATCATTCGTAATATAAATTATTTATTCTCTGAACCAAGAAAAAAGGAATTTTATACATTAAACAAATTTGTAAATTTATAATTTTTTAACCCTCTTTTTTAGGTAGATTTCGTATGAAATAATACCTATTGGGATCGTTCCTATGTTGGAATTTCTGAAAAATTTTTGCAGATCTACACCGATCATGACTCCTAGAACCCAAAACCACCCTCAGTAAAAAACTTTATCTATCTATCTATCTATCTATATATATATATATATCACTTTCTTCTGGACACGATAACTTTCGTAATACTGCACCAATCTCTTCCAAACTGATACATAAAATCAAAGGGCATAAAATCTCGGACAAGTTCGTTAATGGGCAAAATCGGACCAAGGGGATGGAAATAGGGAGGGGTATTTTGAAAACCGAAAACCCCCATAACTTCTTAATTTTTGTGCATATCAAATCAGTTTAAAGATTTTATTACTTCTAAAAATAGGGCCAAAATTTTATGTATCACAGATTTTTGATAAAGTTAAAAATGGGCTCAAGGGGCGCAAAAAATAGGGTTTTTGGGAGAAAAAAATTCATAACTTCGTCAATTCTCAAGATATCAATTCCAATTAATTTTATTATAAATCTCCTTAATATTATCTACAACTTTCATATTCACAAGTTTTTGATAGGACAAATTCGTACCGAAAAAAAAAATTAAAAACGAAAACAAAAAGGGGGTTTGAAGAAGTAAAAAATCCATAACTCCGTCAATTCAAAAGATATAAAATCCCCATGAATTTATCATATATCTTCTTAATATTGTCTACAACATCTATATAGACAAGTTTTGGATAGGACCAATTCTTACAGCAAAAACAAATTAAAAATACATAGCGGTTGAAGAAAAAAATCATCTAAGTAAGGGGGTATTCAAATCCAAACTGCGTATTTTCTGATTCATTTTACAATTCATTTTTCCTCTCAAAGGCTTCCAGTTGGTACGTTTTCTTACTCAGAAACTATATAATGTACCGTAATGGTCGATTGTTTGATAGAGGCAGAATATACTTAAAAAAATGCTGTTAAAGTGGGCATTTTGAACCGAATTTCCCGAAGGGGATTGTGTTGGAAAAATCATTGCATTAAGGATGCACTCAAATCCAAACTGCTTATTTTCTGACTCATTTTTAAATTCATTTTTGCTCTCAAACGCATTTAATTGGTATATTCGCTTATTCAGAAACTATTTAATCTACCGCAATGATCGATTTTTTGATAGAGGCAGAATATATTTCAAACAATTATGTCAAAGTGGGCATTTTGAACGGAATTTCCCGAAGCAATTGTGTTATCACTTTCTTCTGGACACGATAACTTCCGCAATTCTGCACAAATCTCTTCCAAACTGATACATAAAATCAAAGGACATAAAATCTCGGTCAAGTTCGTTAATGGGCAAAAGCGGACCAAGGGGATGGAAATAGGGAGGGGTTTTGTGAAAACCGAAAAAACCCCATAACTTCTTAATTTTTGTACATATCAAATCAGTTTAAAGTTTTTATTACTTCTGAAAATAGGACCAAAAATTTATGTATCACAGATTTTTGATAAAATTTAAAATGGACTCAAGGGGCGCAAAAAATAGGGTTTTTGTTGAGAAAAAAATTCCTAACTTCGTCAGTTCTCAATATATCAAATCCAATTAATTTTATTATACATCTCCTTAATAATATCTACAACTTTTATATTCACAAGTTTTTGATAGGACCAATTCGTACTGCAAGAAAAAAAAAACGAAAGCAAAAAAGGGGGGTTGAAGAAGAAAAATTTTCATAACTCCGTCAATTCACAAGATATAAAATCTCCATGAATTTATCATATATCTTCTTAATATTGTCTTCAACATTTATATAGACAAGTTTTTGATAGGGCCAATTCTTAAAGCAAAAACAAATTAAAAGTACATAGCGGTTGACGAAAAAAATCATCTTATTAAGGGTGCATTCAAATCCAAACTGTCTATTTTCTTACTCATTTTTAAATTCATTTTTGCTCTCAAACGCATCCAATTGCTAGATTCTCTTATTCAGAAACTATATAATGTACAGTAATGATCGATTTTTTGATAGAGGCAGAATATATTTCAAAATATGATGTCAAAGTGGGCATTTTGAACAGAATTTCCCGAAGCGATTGTGTTAGAAACGAAAAATATTGCCCTACTGAGAAAATAATTGTTTATTAATCAAGTTTTAATTAATTGAAAGAAAAATAAAAACACAGGTCGCTTATAAATCTTTTAAAAAATCACGTCAGCATGTTTCATATATTTTTTTTTATTAAAAATTAATCTGAAAATGTGCCAGAAAATTTCGAGTTGTTGAGTATGGAAATTTTTTTTTTTAATATCGCCTTAGCATGATTCTCATAAAACCAGCTATTTTATAAAAAGGAAACAAAAACTCGTCAAAAGCAGACAGATAAAACTGTTAAAGTGGATTTATATCTAATCATGATTTAGTTTTTGTTGGTGAAATTAGTATACTTAACTTCGAAATCTACCTCTGCCTGTAGACCGGGCCGGCAGGGATTTTTTTTTAAATGTAATGAACTGTATTTCATCTATTGCAAAGCAAAGATTTAAAAATGTTTCTGTTAGGGTTGTTTTATACAGTAAATATATCTATAACACACTATATGTTTTCATTCATTTAGGTGATCTTTTTAGAATTTATGTGAAATTTTGTTCTATTATTAAAAATGATAAAAATCTATTGTATTCGTAATATAAATTATTTACTCTCTAAACTGAGAAAAAATAATTCAAGATATGATTTTATGCATTAAACATGTTAATAAATTTATATATATATTTTTTTCTTTAAATTAAATAATACTGTACATCATCAATTGCAAGACAAAGATTTACAAACTTTTTTGTTAGAGCTTTTTATACAATAACTATTTCTAGAATATACAATATCTTTCATTCATTTAGATTTTTTTTTTCTTCTCCTTTAGAATTCATGTGAAATTTTATTTTATATTATTAATAATGATAAAGACGAAATCTATTCCAAAGCGAAGATTTGAAGACGCTCTATTACAGCTGTTTTATACAATAAATATACCTAGAATACCCAATAACTTTTAATTCTTTTAGATGATTTTTTAGAATTCCTGTGAAATTTTGTTTCATAATAATAACTTACTAATAGTAATAAAATGTAGTTGTATTCGTTACACAATTGTACTCTCTGAACTGAGAAAAAAACAAATAAACACCTCAAGAATTAATTTTATCTAACTTATTAACTCCATAACATATTATTTGTAATGTATTTTGATAGATATTAAATATATATGTAAATAAATAAAAAAAAAGTATAATAATTATCATGAGATTTAATTTCAAATTTATTGAAAAGCAAAGATTTAAGTTTTTGTTTGAGTTTTGTTATACAAATATTAAATAAATAAATGCCTTTTTCATTTATTCAGTTAGTTTTTAAACATTAAAGTGAATTAAAAAAATTATATAACATATTAATACTTACAAAAGGAAGTTTGATTTGTTTTTTAAGTTAATTGCGCTTAGTTTAAATGTGTAAAGATGAAGATAGCTTAATATTTGTATGGTATTGTTGTTATTTGAAATGACAGGAGTGATATTGAATATCTTTGAACTTTGAAGCTGTATATTTTATAGTCTTGGAAGACGATAGTATTCCAAGTCACGCAGCCTTAAGCCGAAAATCGTATCATAGAATTCGTAGATGGCGGAACTCATATCGTCGGTACCATGTCAAACTATCCAATGTGAAAATAGCCACTTTTCAGGAGAGCAAAAAAACTGTTTTAATTGTGGATTCAAAACCAGCGCCAACCAACAGTAAACAATTATTATATTTTTCGGGTGCTGTTTTATATCCTATTTAAGCATGCTATTGAGATAAATCATTTTAATAATTTTACTCGTCAAAAAAACACATTGGATAGTTTGATACGGTATGTTTATTTGTACGTTTTCAGCTTTGTTGAACTTTTTCAGCTTTAAACTATCCAATATGCCGCATTGGATAGTTTGACTTGTAAAAAATTTGTGCTTTTCCCAGGTTCGCCATTCCGTAGTAGCGAATATGCCATATTGGATAGTTTAAGTTGTAAAAATGTTATGCTTTTCCGAGATTCGCCGTTTCATAGTAGCAAATGTGTATTATTCAATAGTTTAATTTGGAAAAATTTTGATATTTACATATTCAATATAAAACTCTTAAGAATTTTCTTTAATAATTTTAATAACTAATATACAGTGAATTAATTAAGAAAAAAGCTTATTTTTAAACATTCTGTTAATTTTATAAAATATAGGAAAACAAAAATATCTCAAACAATGAGGTGGGCAACAACAACTTCATACACTTAATTGTAAATAGTAGTCTTCGCGCTATTTATTCTAAGAAACTCATGGGCCGCTTAATACGACTATTTTCGAATACACATCTTTGATTCATTTAATCCCCCATTAAAAAAAGTTGGAAAAATGACTTTGAACAAAATCATAATAGGCCTTTTTAATACAATAATTGCAAATGTTCTCCCGAACGTGGGGAATGATAAAGGGGTAATCCCCTTATTCAAGATTTTTTTTATCGTTAAAAAGTTTTTAGGACTTTTGGTTTACTTTTCTGTCGTATTACCGTGCTCTAACTCTCGTAAATATACTCGGATTGCCATATAACTTATTTAAGTTTTTGAAGTTCACTATGGCATGTCCGGTACTAAAAACTGAGCGTATGTAGCATATATAGGCCAATTACAGGGACACTCAAAAGAATCTCGTTACATTACGCTTAATGGGCAAAGAAACGTTTGTAATTTACTTAAATTATGCTACACCATTTCAAACATAATAAAATTTATATACATTATTGAGGTGCACAGCAACATGCCTACGTTACAATATGACGTGTACAACAGTTATCGTTCATTTGCAGGGAAACACAAAAGATTTCGGTTAAAGTGCAGTCTATTAACGGTAATGACTGGAAATGTATTTATATTATGGTATGCGTTTTAAAACTATGTGCATGCTACGTGGTATGTATAAATTCTATAGACTGTATACAGGACTACCTAAAGTAATTCGTTAGCATTACTAAGTATGATTCTGAACTGCTTAAACGTAGTTTTTAATTGTGTTATGCATTTCAAAACTAAACTATAGACAGTATATGAGATGTTTCTGGATTATAAGTAAAATCAGATACAGGGCCACGCAAAAAACTAGAAACATGGACAATTATGAATGATAAAGTTTAAGCGTTTTTTAGCTTGCGTTAAATTTTTAGCTTATTATGTGGCATGTATAAAGATCTGTAGGTAATATACTGGGTTGTACAAAAGAATTCAGTTATGCTAGCCTATTGGTAGAAATAACTGAATGTGAATTTTCAACCTACTATACTTTTTAATACTTTTCAACAAGGTTGAAAAGTGTTTATAAATTCAGTTTGACTTTCCACGCTCTAACTCATGTAAATATACTCGGATTTTCATGCAATTGAAGAATGTAAATGGTGCTTACAATGGCATATTCGGTATTGCATGTGAAGTGTGTAACATTAATAGTTCGTTTACAGGGGCACTCAAAAGATTTACATTACATTATGATATAAGGGGGAAAATCGTTTGAAGAGTATTTTAATGACATTACGTTATTTCAAATGTATTAAAACTTATATAGTAAATCATTGAATTTCATTACGAGAATATTACGACAGAATAGGGCATGCATTCATAGCATTTGTTTTTCATTTACAGGGACACACAAAAGAATTGGATTACAGTACTGTCTTTGAGCAATAATTGCTGGAAGTACGTTTTTGAATTTCGGTATGCGCTTTTAACTTTAACCATTTTTTTGCATGTTGTATAAAAATTCTATACCTCGTATATAGGGCTGCACAAAAGAAGTCCCTTAAAATTAATTACCGTCCATAGACAGAAAAAGTACTCGAATCAGTTTGTGAAGCCCTGTAAATGATCTATAGATTTGTATATAATCTACACAGTATGCAACAATTTAGTTAATTAGAAAACTCGTAACAAAATTTACACTTCCAACCTTTAGCAATTTCCGGCAATAAACGGAAATATACTCGAACTTCTTGTAAGCCCTGTATATTATCTACAGATTTTTTATACATGTTACATAATATGGTAAAATTTAATTCAGGCAAAAAAGTGTTATAAACATACTTCCAGAAATTACCAGTCAACCGGCAATGGTTTTTCAGTTCTTTGCATAGCCCTGCATATTAGGAATTTCTACTAAAATATTTTAGTACAGTAAAAAGAAAGAAAAGACCGAAATTTCATAACTCAATTAAAAACCTCCTTTAAGAAATTCACGCCCATACAAAGTAATGTTTACAAATTCTTTTGTAAGCAAGCTATCAACCAAACTAGCAAACCAAGCTATCAACAATGTAACCGAATTTTTTGTGTCCCTATAAATTAACGATAACTATCATACATGATGTCATATTCTAGAGTAAGCAACTTGTTATGTAAATCGATTGTGGATGTCAATTTCACATTTTTGTTTTTACTATAAACCATTATACAACAAAATTCTTTTGTATGAACCCGTAAATAATAATAAAGGGCTTGTACACCATATTCTACATGAAACATGTTTTAATACACTTGATAAATCCATATTAATTTCATTATGTTTTAAATATCGTAACACCATTAAAAGACAGCTCTCTTTTTCCTATTGGGTGTAATGTAACGGGATTCTTTTGAGTGTCCCTGTAAATCAACTTAAAATTCTCACATTTCATTAACAATAAAAAACATATGCTATAGTAAATGTCAAAAACATATGTCAATAGCGTTAAATTTCAATCCATAAATAAAACAGTTTTTGTCTTCCAGAATAAAAAGACTATTTCCATATTGGATAGTTTGACATGGTACGGATGATTAGGAAAATAAAAATATCCAAACATTTGCGGCAGAGGATCGAATATGGCATATTGGATAGTTTGACATTGTAAATTTTAGAAAAAGGTGCATATTGGATACTTTGAGACACTCATTATCTAAGTTTCTAAGCAAGCTAGAGACGTGCCGATTTTAATTAGTACGTATCATGCACAATACAACAAAATGGCACCAAATGTGAAAAATGCATTTTTTCACATTGGATAGTTTGACATGGTAGCGACGATATATGTGGCTAACTCGACATCAAAGAAAAAGCGAAAAGCTGCCATTTAATAAACCAGCAGATTAGATCCTGTTGTTCTGATTTTTTTAGAACAGTCTTATATCTGCAGTCTAATCCTATTCTGAAAATTTTACATTTCTACGTGCAGTATATTTTGATATCTAAATACCCATTTTTAAAGCAGAAGCGATGTAACAAATTCCTAATGTCAATTTCTAGAAAACGGCCGGGGCGATTTTCTTTAAATTAATATATAATATGAATCTGATTAAGATGAAGTGAATAACACTTTCTTTTTTTCTAGGAAAACTCGTTTTAAATTCTGCCATTTTCGTTTCCCGTTAATGCGTAAAACGAAACCAGTCAACCATTAATTTCTCTGGTACTTTCCTCGTTCGTGATAGAGAGTAGGTTTGACGTCACATCGAAGTGGGAGAAGTCACCATCCATCTGACCAATGAGTTCAAAGTGCTGTGGGTTTCACTTCCAATAGAAACCTTTTAAATCGTTAATTGAATCTTGAATCCTAATCCACGCTTATTTGTTTACTTGTTAGCGAGCAGAAATTCGCTATAATGACGGATTTAGTGTTTAAATTCGTCGTTTCCTTATAGATTTGCAGGTTCGTAGCGACAGATATTTATTTGGGGGGGGATTAAAAAATTTTCCAACTTGAAACAAACTAATTTCCAACTCGAATGATATGTGCAATGTATGTTCAACTTACTTGAATGCTATTTGAGATCAAAATGAAGGGGAAAGAGAAGAGGCATCGTGTTTTTCTTTTGTAGTATTAGAATAGAATGCTATTTTAAAAGAAATTTTGTAATATTTGCAGATTATATCTAGCAGGGAACGACCTATTGCAGTAGCGCCAATCGGAAGGCACGTGAATAATTTGTTCAGAGCACACGATTAGCTCAAAATGAATCATATTATCCCGACTGGTTGTTTTGAGCTTCTAAAAGTAAAAATTTTCTTCATGTTCTTTTTGTTTATTTAGTTATTAAAAGTTATAGGTAAATAAGAGATATAACAGCTTTTTTTCCAAAGGTAAGATACTTGTTTTTATTTAATTCTAAAGTTAATATTCTTAAAAGAAAGCTTTAAATAATTTTCATTTGATTTTTTCTCATACCCTGCTTCAAAGTTCTTTTTTTACAATCATGTTGTCAAAATGTATTTTCACTCTGAGAAAAAAAAAAAAAAAAAAAAAGAGCTTGATATGTTTGTTTTATATAAAAACTAAATTGTTGATATACTCTTGCCAACCTAATTGGGTATGTTGATTTGATTGTGAAGGGGATGGGCGAGGGGGGGGGGGGGGTAATCTAAAGGATAAAACGCCTCAGATTGGTCCCAAATCGCGATTATGTGGCCAAAAATCAGAAAATCGAAGTTTCGTATTTCGAAATGAAATAAATTCCACAGTATTTAGAAATATCTGAAGATTTATATTCTTTAATATTTTGGTTTTATAAGCTCACATGAATTCGCATTGCTTATGTGAAGTTAGGAGTTTTGAGCGTTTTCTGCTGTTGCGTGAATTTCAGGCAAATTCGCTGCATTCACACCATAACTAAGACCTTTTCGGATAGTTTGTCATTTTTTTCTTTGCACTTCTCTGAAACAACATTAAATTACATATGTAATTTGATTTTTCGATTGCAAAAATTTCAAAAATTAAAAACAGAGGAATTTTTAAAAAAATACATAGTTTTAAGGAATTATTTTATATAAAAAGTGATATATAAAAAAAGTCCTTCCGAGTTCCTCGGGCATTTATAGTACAAAATGTAGAATGAACCTTTTAAAATCATATCCGAAGAGATTTATTGCGACTTTGAGAGAACCAGTAATTTGAAGCTGGACATTGGATATTGCCAGTATTAGTCCAAAATCGATAATCTGGTTTAAAGTCAATCTAATTTTCGCACTGACCCAAAATTATCAGCGTTTATATAGTGCAACATTCTAATTAACATAACACTGTCAGTTGCATTTTTTTAATTCGGGGGGGGGGGGGGTAATAGTTGGGATTTTTTTTTTTTATTTATATATATACATATTTTGTTTTTACAATTTTCCCCTTGCTTTTTTCCGAAAATTTTGGAAGTAATCTAATTAATGAATTGAATGATTTTATTATTAATTCTCAGTAAAGAGATGTCGAAAACTTAAAAAATAATAACAATATTTTTAGATTTTCCTTGCTATAGGGGCAAATGGAAAAAAGTAAGATTTCACGTGTGTGTGGGGGGTGGGTGGCAAAATTTAGCTGATTGATTATTTATGTATTAATTTCAAATGCTAAAAGGTATAAATTCAAACTTTAAAACCAGTAAAAATACGTTTATTTCGACTGTTGACATGTTTCGACTTACCCCGAGTCATTTTCAAAAACAAATAAATAAAGCTATTCTATATTGCCACGGTCTATGACACGCCATCATTCAGTTTTCCACGTGTTCTTTCATATTATACACGTTACATTTTTATTTTATATAGATGTTTATTTTATTTTATTTTATTTCCATACTCATTGAGTAGCTCGAGCCATATTTTTGGTAAGTGAAATGCTGCTGCATCGTTACATATTGAGTTTTTGCTCGTTACAATCTCTGTGGTTTCTCTTATAATGAATCGATAGTATAGACTGGAAGAGAAAGTTATTTTTCTTTTATTGAAATTTACTTGGATGGTTTCTTCTTGATAAAATCTTGTTAGGGCTGTGGTGTTTCTATTCTAATTAATATCAGTTATAGCCTCCTTTTTTCTATACCTAAATTTCCCGCAAGTCATACCAATATAGTAATAAAGATATTCTTCAATTTCGGAGGTTGTTTTGCTACTAAGCAGATATTGAAATGTTTAAGGCTATATTTTAATTTCTCAAAAAAACTTGGAATATATTGAATAGTATAAAGTTTGTATTTTTTCGAATCAAATTTACGTTCATGTTTCTTATTATTGGCAATCATATTTATTCATATCATATCATATTCATATCACATCATATCATATTATTAATGTATTTTATTGGTTGCTTATACTCTTTATTGTTACTTTTCAATAACATTAAAAAGAGAAAAAAATAAGATTTTAATCTGTATATTTTCAGGCAGGGAGGGAGGGTTAAAATTTCAGGGGAGATTTGTCTTAAGAAAATAAAAATATTCACCATAATCAAAAGTCGAAAATTCTCATTCATGCAAAAAAGAAAATTTAAATGTAATAAAAACTTGCCCCCCCCCCAATTTCCTCCCCCGGAACCCCAATTACATTTAGTATAACTTCACAATGTAATATCATTTTGAATGTTATAAAATTAAAAATGAATCATATACAACCACTAGGAAAGCCAGAAATGATTTTTGGCCACTTGATCGCGATTTGGGACCACTGTGAGCCTTTCCCTTCAAAATCACTTACTTTTTTTAGGAGATTATAGGCCACAGATTATCTTCCTACTTTGCAATAGAATTTTGTTTACGTTACTCGCTGACGTTTAACTAGCCAAACGTTGTGTATCAAGGCCAAAATTAGCTTTTTTTTGCAACCGAGGCGAACATGGATTTTGGCACCCTCACCTTCCTTGCACATAATTAAAGTTTTCAACCGCAAGTACCGTGTGCAAAAAAAAAAAAAAAAAAAAAAGAAAAAGAAAAAGAAAAAAAAATCCTCAAAACATAAAAATAATTTTAATAATAATTAAGATGCTAGCAAGAAATATGTAAACAACGCTCCCATAGGATTAACATGAACTTGAAGATTAGGAATCTGCACTAATCATGAGAAGAAACTGGAATTGCTAATGTTAAACCTATGGCAGCGTACTTTTAAAAATTTCCCCCTTGCATATTAATAGTTTTAAATGATTATTTTTCTTGCTTAGAATAGCTCAGATTGAATTCTAACCGGGTTAGTGTTTACTTTTTCGATTTTGGTTGCAGATTTTTTTTTTAAATTACTATCAATTTCACAAATTTGAAAAGAACGCTCCCATAAGTTTAACATGAGCTTGCGAGTATCTTGTTACTTCATATATACATACATTTTTGTATGAAACTATAAACAAAATCTTCATTTGGCACCCCCCCCCCCCCGCCCTTTGCCTTTCGTTCTGGCACCCGGGGCACATTGAAGTATGTGTTGGGTAGTATTGTTTTGAGTAAAGGGCATGCTTTATTCACTTTTATATAATAATATAAATTTTGCTTAAAATTTCATAAACATTCTATTTTTGGGTATAATTCTACTTCTGGGCCGGTCTGTCAAGCTTGTCGATAAATGTATAAGTAATTTGGCAAACACATATAATTTTGGATTGATAGCCTTGGTGTAGAAAGTGATTGCAGGCCAAATCGGCACCAACTGGCCTTTATACAGAAGACAAACTCTATTTTTTTTTCATTATTTACCTCTAAAATTGTCTAACGAACAAACATTGAATTAAAAGATATTTAATAAACCACAAACAATACAAGTCACTTAAAACTGAAGAGTATGGTGTTTTCAATAACGGTTTTATGATGCGGCTTCGATGCGAACCATCATCTTTTTCTTTGTTCAAAAACTGGGGGTGGAGGGGCGGATATGATCTTCTAGAGTAGGGATGCACAACCTGTGGCCCGCGATGGGTTACCATGTGGCCCGAGAATTTTGTCAATTTATAACTGAAAAAATTGAGATTTTTTTTCCGTAGATCGCAGGAAAAAATCTTGAATTTCGTCAATTTGCGTGGGGGAAATTGAAAATTTCGTCAGTCAGTTAAGAATAAAGAATTTTGTTGATCGGGCATGGAAAAATCGCGAATTTCAATGATCGCACATGGAAAAATAGAGAATTTTGTTGATCGAGTGTGAAAAAATAGTAAATTTTGTTGATCAAATGTGGAAAAATAGCGAATTTTGTTGATCGGGCTCGGAAAAATAGCGAATTTTGTTGCTCGTGCAAGGGAAAATCACGAATGTTGTCAATCAGGCGAGAAAAAATTATAAACTTTGTTGACCGGACACGGAAAAATCTCGAATTTTGTCAATTGGGCTCAAAAAAATCGCGAATTCTGTTGGTCGGGCATGCAAAAATCGCTAATTTCATTGATTGAGCACAAAAAAAACATCATTTTTGTTGATGATGTACGGAAAAACTGCAAGTTTTGTTGATTGGCTGCGGAAAAATCGTGAGTTTCGTAAGTTGCGAGAAAATTCGCGAATTTCATCACTTTGCAATGGGGAAAAATTGCGAATTCCGTTGATCGGGTGTGCTAAAATCGCAAATTTTGTTGATTAGGAGTGGAAAAATCACGTGTTTTGTCTGTTTATAGTGAATTTCGCCAATTTACCTCGGAAAAAATTACAAATTTCTTCAGAGTCAGTTATGAATCGCGAATTTCGTTGATCGGGCGCGGAAAAATCACTAATTTCAACGATCAGGCACGGAATAATCGTGCGAATAATCAGGCTCTCAAATAGCACTAATTTCGATGGTCGGGCTCGAAAACGGCACTGATTTCGTCGATCAGGCACGAAAAAATTGAAAATTTCATTGATCAGTTGTGGAAAAATCGTGAGTTTATCGCGAAAAAATAATCATGAATTTTGTCAATTTACTGCGGGCGTGTCAGTTAGGAATCACAAATTTTGCTTTACGGGTGTGGGAAAATAGCAAATTTCTTCGATCCAGTGCAGAAAAATAGTGAATATTGTTGACCGCTTCGGAAAAAATTAAAATTTTGTCGATAAGGCGCAAAAAAAATCGCAAATTTCACTGATAGGGTTCGGAAAATTTGCAAATTTCGTTGATGAGGCATGGAAAAATCTCAAATTTCATTGATCGGCTCTTCCTCCCTACGTTCATAAAGTTCACATTTTTTTTCGGCACTAGCCACTTTCTTTTTAGCACTTTTAATAAAACTAAATTTACTCCTCCGAATAAAGTCAAGAAATGTTATCACTCCTTCGAAATGATCCTTTCTATATATCTGTTATATATACAAACCTAAACTATTAATATATCCTTACCAACTGAATTGGATATTTTGACAGGGTAGGGGAACATAAAGAAATAAAACTCCCCCCCCCCCCATCACCTCTGAAACCGTATTTTTTATCTGATTGTAAGGCACAGATCACCTCTCCGAAATAGAATTTTTACCATGTTACTGATGTGGCCCTCAACAACTCAGACATTTTTGTAAGTGGCCCTTCTTCTTAAAAGATTGTGCATCCTTATTCTAGAGATAAAGAAAGGGACATGAGTATGACTTATAAAAACAATGAAGTTAAGATATATATTACTGTAAATTATTGTAGTAAAGCATAAATCTAAACTTTAATGCATTTTTTGGAAAATGTAATTTTCGGTAAAAATTAAACTAATGAGTGAAAATTCATACGCAAAACATGATTTCTCAAAAAGTTATTGGAATATCACTATGAAATTGCTGTTTACACTATTGTGAAAACGTGGCATAGAAAGTGATCGCGTGCCAAATCGGCACCGACTGGCCTAGATACAGAAGACGAGTTCTTTTTTTTTTTTCATTATTTACCTGTAAAATTACATAATATTGGATTATACATGAAATTAAAAAGTATTGAATAAACCACAAACAATCCAAGTCACTTAAAACTGAAGAACATTGTGTTTTTGATAAAGGTTGCATCGATGAGATATAGGTGAAAACTAGGAAATTGAGTTAGTAGCCAGTGGCCGGTAGACTCAGTTTCATTAGTGGCCACTTTTTAAAGTTAGTGGCCACTATAATGTTTCAAACTTTCTTGATGTCTACATGAACTATAATTGTTGTATATAGACATATTTTTCTATAAGTCAGAGTTTTATACCTGCCAACTATTCATGATAAGAATAGGGAAGCAGTCAAAATTCAAGAAAATTACTTTAAAATCACTGAATCTGTTACATTAATTTTTTAGAATATATTTTTAGATTATTTTTATATGTTCATAAACACTACTAACAATTTAAATTACTATTACTTTCTTTATATAAAAAATAATTAAATCAAAATTCCAACAGTTAAGTGTATACATAAAAAAAAAATAATCAAATAAAGCACAATTAAATGTTATTTGGATTTTATTTAATAAGTAAATGTTATAACCTACTATAAATTAACATACTACACACATTACATACAGTTGAAATCGAAGCTGATGAGTGTATTCCGCAGGATTAAACAGTATCTCTTGAAGAAAAATAATCTAACTGGTGAGCATGTGGCCAGAGTCGAAATATTGAAAATACTGCAATGTCCTTAAAATCCACTTGCATTCGGTGAAAAAAAAAAAGGAATAAATTATTTGAAATGCATGTGGAATCAAAGCTGATGAATATATTTTGCAGAATAAAACTGTATTTCTTGAAAAAATAATCAAACTGAACAGCAATGGCGAAAAGCTGAAATATTGAAAATACAGCTAAATCGTTGTAATCTGCTTGCATCCGGTAAGAAAAAGAATTAACCAGTAATTAGATGTAACCAAAGTAGAGATGCATATTTCTATGAAAAAAGCTATATTTCCCTTGGCGATCGATAACAGATTTTTTATCGCCACTTGGCGAGTGGCGACTAGGGTGGCGATCGATGGCCGATTTTTTAATCGCCACTTTTACAACTTTAATCGCCACGTGGCGAGTGGCGACCGCCAGTTTACACCTATACGATGAGAAACGTCATCTTTTGCTTTGTTGAAGAACCGAGAGGGAGGGGGGGGGGATATGACCTTCTAGAGATAAAGAAAGGGTCAGTACTTATAAAAAATGAGTATGACTTGTAGAAACAGTGAAGTTTAGATGTATAGTACTGCAAAGTACTGCAAAGTTTAGTACTGCAAACTCTTGTAGTAAAACATAAATCTAAACTTTAAATGCATTTTTTGGAAAAGTAATTTTCGGTGAAAATTCCATACGCAAAACATAATTTCTCAAAAAGTTATTGGAAAATATCATTATGAAATTTAAAATATATGTTGTTTACACTATTGTGAAGGCAATGAACTAAAGGTTTAAATTTAGAAGGAATATTTTTTGCCTTATGGGTGTTTTTGTGGAATGATATGAATGACATGGCGTAGAAAGTGATCGTGTGCTAAATCGCCATAGCAGAAACTGTGCAGCACGGCAGCAGCGCTGCAGATTATTTTAGACCTTGCTGATCAATCTACCAGCTTAAAAATAAATATTGAGTTTAAAAAAATCACTAAAAATTTACTTTGTTTTAGGCGTCATTGTGTTTATTATTAATTTTCTTTGTAAAATGTAAATTTTGCTTATTTTATGGGTTACTGTGAGTATTTATTATAGTAGCTTGGTTCAGTATTGTTGGGTCGCAGATAAATTTTGGTTTGCTGCAGATTGATACTGAAAATTCTGCTTCTGGTTGTCAAATCACCACTGACTAGCCTAGATACAGAAGACGATCTCTGTTTTTTTTATTATTATTATTTACCTGTAAAATAGTATAATATTGAATTATACATGAAATTAAAAGGTATTGAATAAACCACAAACAATCCCAGTCACTTAAAACTGAAGAATATGGTGTTTGGGATAACGGTCACTTCGATGCGAAATGTCATGTTTTGCTTTGTTAAAAAAACTGGGGGGGGGGAGGGGGGCAAAATATGGCCTTCTAAACATTAAAAAAGGTTCAGTACTTTAAAAAAATGAGTGACTTATAAAAACAGTGAAGTTTAGATGTATAATTACTGAAATTCTTGTAGTAAAACAAAAATCTAAACTTTAAATGCATTTTTTGGATAATGTAATTTTCGGTGAATATTCCATACGCAAAACATTATTTCTCAGAAAATTATTGGAATATCACTATGAAATTTAAAATATTATGTTGTTTATACTATTGGGAAGGCAATGAAATAAAGATTTAAATTTTAAATAAATATTTTTTGTTTTATGTATGTTTTTGTGGAATGACAATGATGAATTTTATGAAAATTAACATATAAACAAGTGCGATATGCTATAAGTTTTGAAACATTTAAAACATTTCTTAGATTTTAGTTCATTGCCTTCATCAATGTCATAAACATGAAATGTACAAAGGAAACTAACATACAGAAAAATTTTCTTTAGAGCATTTTGGGCCAAATTTCACTAAATTTTACTATAAGTTCCCCCATTAATCAAAATTTTATCAATGAAGGAAATATTTTTTGCTTTTTTTAACATTTTCTAGTCATAATCTTAATAAAAATACGTTTTAAAAATAATTAAATAGCTAAATTGCTCTGTACGTAGTCAGATACCTTAAATGATTGAAATGTTGGATAAAAAAGTATCTGTTAGATAAGTTATTTCTATTATGTTTATGAGCAGGGATGGGGAATTTCTAGAAAATCTTACCAGCCAAGGATTTATTTCATCAGCCAGTAAAATTCAATGTACAGTTAAAAAAATTTATGACAAAATTACGCAACTCAAAATAGTTGGTTACTATTACTGTAATGCATTTTCATGTATTTCTTTTCTATAAAATTGAGAAATATAAACAAGAGATGTAAGTATAATATAAAATAGAACTTTGTACCATGTTTACATTGCAGTAATTAGAAAAGTTGAAAAATATAGCTAACTACTTATTAAAAAAACATTTTCGGCATACCTCTATAGTTTGCAGTTTTCAAGTTTTCAAAAATTACCTAAAAATTCACTCGCCAGTGGCTCGTAAAATGATGCATTTTCCTACCCTTGAGCATGATATTGTTATTTTATTTTGATGTCATAAACACACTTCTCAGACTTATGGCAAATTATTTCACAAGATAATTCACTGATGATCTAGCAACCAATTTTTTGATCATTTGTACCTTTTGAACAATGTAAAACACTACATGAATCGTGATTCTTGTTATTCCAGGCATAATGCCTAGAATAATCACATATATGGCATTCAAAAGTAGGTATAGGTAAAATTAGCAGAAATTTTACTAAAGGAAATATTCATGTGTATTTTAAAAGAAACTAGAACTTTGTTGAGATATAATCAGTTATTGTTAAAGTTTCATCGGAGCTTGAGCAAAGCATAGGTTTGCATTAAGCCTAACCAAAGAATCAAAGGTCAATGCCTAGCTCAAATTGTTATTTTCGAATACTGAGTACAAAAGATATGAATTTTCTTAAATCACAGTTTATTTCAAGGAAAAATTGTTATTTAAAGAAAATTAACACATCATTTAAATTCATCTATGAACTTAAATGTTAAAATGAGTTTCATTACTTACATCCATGTAGTGCAGATTACAGCTGTTTGCAGATTATGCATTTTGCGGATTTCACAGAGTTTACTGCACTTTACTTTATAATAAGCATTCATTATGATTTCTAGTCCATTATTACCTTATTGCTCAAGAAAATTTAAGCATTTATATCCCATTTATGTGTATTTCTGCATTTGAATCACTTTCAGCATGATATTGTGTTATTTTATTTTCATGTCATAAACGCACTTCTCAGATTTATGTCAAATTATTTCACAAGAAAATTTACTGGCTGTCTAGCATCCAATTTTTTTATCATTTTTACCATTTGAACAGTTGAAAGCGGTACCTGAATCATGATTCTTGTTATTCCAGACATAATTTCTTGGAATAATCACATATGGCATGCAAAAGTAGGTATAAATACATTAGAATTAATTTTACTGAAGGAAATATTCCTGTATATTGTAAAATAAACAAAAATTTTATTGAGATAAAATAAGTTATTGTTAAAGTTTCATCGGTGCTTGAGCAAAACATAGGTTTGCATTAAAGCATAACCAAACAAACGTCAATGCTTAGCTCAAATTATTATTTTCAAATGCACGGTACAAAACTCATAAATTTCAACATATTTCTTACAATGTTGAAAAATTTTAAGACTTTTGGTGTATTGCAATGCAAGAGTTCAAGCAATTAACAATATAAAGCAGAAATGGAATCTTTATAATAACTGTGTGCTTTTTCATAGAAACATGTAAAACGGAAACGTAAAATTTTAAAAAACATGGAAAGCTTAAATTTACAAATATCGCTTGTTTTACACTTATTGATTGAAATTTTGGCTAAAACGGTTTCACTTAGATAAATTATTTTTCTATTTTCACGGTTTAAAAAGTACAAATTTTAAAATATTTCTGTAACTCGATTTTAGTTAATGAAATCTTGGAATATGCACACACAAATTGTTTTCATAAATTCTTGTGACACTTTGATTTGTTTTATTTATTTATGGTTGTTTAATAAACTAAAGGTGGATCATAATGAGAAAAAGTTTTATTTTACATGTATTTATAAAAAAAATAAGAATTTTTCATATCAATTTCAACATATTTCATACAATGTTGAAAAATTTTAAGACTTTGGGTGTATTACAGTGCAAGAGGTCAAAACATTAAGAATATAAAGCAAAAATGAAATATTTTTATAATAACTGCCTGCTTTTTCATAGAAACATTTGAAAGGGAAACGTAAAATCTTAAAAACATCGAACGCTTAAATTTCCAAATATTGCTTATTTTACATTTAATGATTGAAATTTTGGCTAAAACAGTTTTAGCTAGATAAATTATTTCTATTATCATGGTTTAAAAAGTTCAAATTTTAAAAGTTTTCTTTAACTCGATTTAAGTTAATGAAATCTTGTAATATGCACACATAAGTTGCTTTCATAAATTCTTGTGACACTTTGATTCTCTTTGATTTGTTTTATTTATTTATGAATGTTTAAAAAACCAAAGGTGGATCATAATATGAAAAAGTTTTATTTTACATGTATTTATAAAAAAATAAATAAATAAATAAATAAATAAAAATAAAAAAGAAGAATTTTTCAGGTTGTCAATTTCAACATATTTCATACAATTTTGAAAAATTTTAAGTCTTTTGGTGTATTACAGCGCAAGAGATCAAAACATTAAGAATATAAAGCAAAAATGAAATATCTTTATAATAACTGTCTGCTTTTTCATAGAAACATGTAAAAAGGAAATATAAATTCTTAAAAATATGGAACGCTTAAATTTCCAAATATTGATTGCTTTACGCTTAATGATTGAAATGTTGGCTAAAACAGTTTCAGTTAGATAACTTATTTCTATTTGAATCATGTTTATGAGTAACGTATAGTGTTAAATAGCTCAAATTTTAAAAGATTTCTTTAACTCGATTTTAGTTCATGAAATCTTGGAATAATGCACACACAAATTGTTTTCATAAATTCTTGGACACTTTGATTCATTTCATTTATTTATAGCTGTATAATAAACCAAAGGTGGATCGTAATGTGAAAAAGTTTTATTTTACATGTATTTATATATATATATATATATATATATATATATATATATATGATTATATATATATGACATATAGATATGACATTTCATATATATATATATATGAAATATATATATATATATATAATTTTAAATTTTTTAGAAAATCTTAAGACAAGAAGTAGAATGATTGCGTTTGCTTTGGTTTGTTTGTTGTTTGGTGCTATGGTCATGTTTTGCATACGATGGATTAATCGACATGGACCTTCGTTTAAAATGAATCTGAATCCCATGATGAAGTCGGGATTCAAACCCAGCATCTTTTGTCTAATAACCACCTCTTTAACCCTTTATCTACTGACGGTACTTATAAGGTACCTATTGTTAAAATAACTTGTTATAAAATTAATTTAATACATCGATTAGTTGTAAAATAGTTCAGAATGAGTTATAGATACATTACTTTATCTTGTTCCAAATGCATTATGGTTTGCACAAAACAAAAATATTTTTAAAGGGATGATTTCTTTTGCCTTTGCATATTTTCAGCTTCGTTGGTGTTGAGGTGCGGGGTGGGGGTTGGGATTTCTCAATTCGGAAATATTGCTATATTTCTATTGTAAGAACATTATATATGTACATTTACTAGATCTACAAAATACTAAGAAAAATATTTAAAATAAAAGATTTGAGTGGAGTTATAAATTTTGCACAAATTCCCTATAAATTCAAATTTAAGTAATCCTTCTAAATCCTTCAATCTTTCTAAAATTTATTAAATTATGTAAATCTTCTAATGTAGTTTAAACAATTCAGGAAAAATGCTTTAGAAGATAAAATTTTCATGAATTCATAATTCAGTACATAAAGGGTTAAGCACTAGACATGCAGGTGAGCAAGGAGGGAAATGAAACACTAGAGCGGAAGGACGATCGCGACGTCATATAGTAAGGATTCGATATGTGTATTGAAACAGTTATTCTGGGGCGTAAATGCAATCTATATAAATAGAATTTTGTTTTTCAAGCTTTCTATATACCATTATTTCTCTATCGGAAATGGAGTAACTTCTAATTCGACGATAATTCGAATAGTGTAAAACGATTCATGACCCTAACAGAATGATCAGTAGCAGAAAGGGACAGTTGCAGCATAGCCTTCTTTATACAACTGTTCTCCTTTAATGGTAATTGAAAAAAAAGTCTATTGTTGTTAATGTGCATTCTTCGCTACACTATTTTGTTTCAAAATCTTATATATAATTCTAATATATATTTTTTCTCTCTCTAGGAACTTATTATTTATATGATAGAAAATATGGAAAGGGAAGTGCTTTTATTTAAGATGCCAAGGAAAACAACTTCTTCTGTCACCTATAGGTTGAAAGTACCCAGTTTCTTTACTCTGCCAGAGTATGATAAATTCTTTGAGATAGACAGTCCATCTTTTGAGTTCGCTGATGCAACCTGGTGTTTCAGATTTGTGTCCCCAGAGAAAAAAGAGACACACGATTATATATACTTTTATATTTATCTCGTAAGATTACATTTTAAAATTCGAGTGCAAACAGTATTTATCTCTCTTATCTTACTGGACGCTGAAGATAATCAAGATTGTAATGTGGGTGGTATTTTCAAAGATCTTGAGGGAGAAAAAAAATCACTATCATTCAAAGAGCGGTTTTTTCCGGATAGACATGATAATCTGACTTATATCATCCATTTATTTGTATCAGCCGAAGTAGATGTCCAAACCAACATAAAAGTGTCCGATGAAACAGGAATCCGACAACACATTGAAGTGAATGCAGACCAAGTATCAGTTATTACGGATAGAGGTAAATAAATATTTAACATTTTTTGCACAAAACAGCATTTCTGAATAACATGAGCCTATACCTGGCCAGAAGTAATGGCGTAATGCTCCTTAAATGTTTCTTTCATATATCATTTATTCAATAAAAAAATATTATATTAGAAAATTTGACATTATTAAAATTGCTACCTTGAGTTAAGAGGCTACACTAGTCACTCAAAAAGACCCGGTTCGAAAATATCAAAATTTAAGCGAGATATTTGAAAATAACTTCCCCATAGGATTAACAATACCATCCAGGTGTTTTTGAGTGACTAGTGTGGCCTCTTAACGCTTATTTCAAAGTGTATGTTCCAGGGAGAGGGGTAGAGGCTCGCAATAAAGTTGAAAATTTGTATGTAACTTCATTTATTTATTTTTTTAGCGAGTTATTAAACCTTAATATAGGATGTCCGAAATGTATCTTTACACTTTTAAAAACAATTAAAAATAAACAAACAATTATATGCTCTTATGATTTTTTCCCGTAAGGCATGGTGACGTCACGGCGACGTCGTTGTGAAGTCACACTGTGATTTTGTGACCGTCGATGTGACGTCACGTGACGTGGATGTGACGTCACAGTGACTAGAATGTGAGGTCGTTATGGCCGTTTTAGAGGTCGTTTGTGACGTCACATTGTGACCACTCTGTGAAGTCACGGTGTGACTAATTTGTGAAAAGTGTGTCATTTGTGACTATTTTGGCATTAACTTTGTGACGAACCTGTGACGAAAGTGACAATGTTTTGAAGTCACACTGTGACCAATTTGTGAAATATGTGTCATTTGTGACGAACTTGTCATAAACTCTGTGATGATTTCAAATGAAAATCAAATTTCAAATTAATTGCTTAAAAGGCGCAAAGGCGAACTAGTGAAAAAGATTCCATGCTGGAACTCGAACCCGGGCCATCAGTATAGCGCACTTACGTTCTATCGACTAAACCACATGGAACGATACCCAGCCTGGAAAATTTCTCCCTATTACATGTTGGCAAGGCTACAAACGCAGCACAAGATGCAATATTTATCGTCAGCCACCGACATGGCGCAAGCACGAAACTTAATTAAATCCAGCATCGATTGAAACTATATTAATACTTGGAAATTTTTTCAGAGAGAACCATTCGCCTTGCATACAATATTTCAAATGAAAATCAAATTTCAAATTAATAGCTTAAAAGGCAATTTTAATTTGAAATTTGATTTTCATTTGAAATACTGTATGCAAGGCGAATGTTTCTCTCTGGAAAAATTTCCAAGTATTAATATAGATTTAATCGATGCTGGTTTAATTAAGTTTCGTGTTTGCCCCATGACGGTGGCTCACGATAAATATTCCATCTTGTGCGGCGTTTGTAGCCTTGCCAACATGTAATAAGGAGAAAATTTCCAGGCTTGGTATCGTTCCATGTGGTTTAGTCGGTAGAATGTCAGTGCGCTATACTGATGACCCGGGATCGAGACCCGGCGTGGATATTTTTCACTATGTTGGCCTTTGCGCCTTTTAAGCAATTTATTTGAAATTTGATTTTCATTTGAAATATTGTATGCAAGGCGAATGTTTCTCTCTGGAAAAATGTCCAAGTATTAATACTGTGATGATTCTTGTCATAAAAACTACGATAATTTTAAAGTAAAGTTTGTTTGAAATATAAAATTTTATCTTTTTACCGTACTTTTTAGCAAGATATCGCTATTTTGGAGTCCTATTCTTCTAAAATATTTTTAATTTTCCATTTAAAAAACAATGCTTATTAACTGACATCTTTTTTTATTAAGTTAGCTTGATCTTGAATTCAAGCTTAATATTAAGAATGTGTAAGCTTTTTAATGTGTTATGATTTGTCATTGCTTTTTTAAATACGAACATGGAGTCTAACGGACATTAATACAACTGTTACTTATAGAACCACATGATAAGCCCTATTTATTTAAATTTTTTATTCCCGTATATATTGTATTTTGTGAATATGAGCTAATTAGATTTGGTATGTTTTATATGAAAAGACTGATCTGGGAAATAGAAACAACAAGTAAGATATATCATGCGTTAGGCATAAATTATAAAACACTTTCCAACTCTTCCTAAATGTTTTATCAAGACATCGGGGGAAATAACGTAAATAAGATAACTAAGTAAACATGAAAACGCGTAAAACATTTAAAAACTGATTTACGCAGTTACCATCCACTAAGGTGTAAAAAAATCATAATTTAAAAAAAAAATAAAAAAAATCGTTTTTTTTTATTTAAATCAGATTTGTATGATTTTTTTCCCAGCGTTCAAATACTGAATAGCTATCATGAGTTTTAGGTTTCCAAAACAATTACACCACTAATTGCTAACATAATCTATGTTTTTACACTTTAATTAATAAAATTATAATTGTTAGTTTGTAATTACAGAAATAAAAACTGCAAATTAGTAGTTTCATTAGGTAGTATTATACAATAATGTTATATACATTAATATTGTAATACTTATGTAAAACTTTATAAATACTAGAGATACTTAACATTTATGAAAATTATTAACTGCATTTTATACTAAATAGCTAACATTACTTCAAATTAATTATTAAACAATCAACTCTCTAATTAGGAACATATTATACATTTTTAAGCCTTAATTATTAAAATGATAATAATTCATTTTAGAAAGAAAAAGGGACAGGATGCTAGTTCAAAAAACGGGCACTATTTCATGAGGAAATATATTAGTAATGTGTTTAGTAATGATGTAAGAAAAAAAAAAAGAATATTTTTTAGCATTATAAGTAAAGTGTCCTTAATTTTTTATAATTTTATGAATAACAAATTGAAAAATACAATAACATATTTTAATAATATCCTGTTTTTTCTAAAGAAATAAAGTTCTATATTTTTGCAAGATTTTTTCCACATGAATTTAGAATACTGTTGAATGGGGAAGTTTTTTACAAGAAATCTCTGGCTACAACTACAGGTAAATTTCAACTTTTTTTTTTCTTTTTTTAAGGCAGGGTGCATTTTGCCAATTTCAAAAGGGGCATGGTGTGGCACCATTAAACAAAATGGCCTAGAAGAAGCAGTATAAGTAATTACAGAATTAATAAAAACTGCAAATAAGTAAAATTCATTAGTTAGTAGCACAAATAACAAAACTAACAAATATTATTTGCAGCTCATTTTGCATTTGTATTTAGGAAAATTTCTGTAAACCACCAAAATCTATACTTACACACATGTACGTGTATGCTAACCAAAAAAAAAAAAAAAGAAAAAAAATGAAAATGAGTTAAACCCATTCATATAGAATAAATATAAGTTAGCCACTAATATCTGAAATCTCAAAATATTTAAGTAACAGCATTATTACCTCTATTAGCTTTCAATGGTTCAATTTTTTAATATATATGAGTAACAAAAAAAAAAAATAAAATAAAATAAAATAATAATAATAATAATAATAAACATTTATTCAACCTATACCAAAGAAGCTCTTGTTGTGCTTAGCATTTTTATACCAATTATTTCTTTTTCTCTTATGCATTCATTTACAATTTAGCTGCTGAGCAGATGTCATTCTTTCATTCTTCTTTAACTTGAGATTGCTATTAATTACTATTTATTCTTTTACTTGTAGAAATGTAATTATACTTGCTATGTGTATTTTATGTAAAATAATGCATAAATTGATTACCTAAAGGAAATTATGACATTGCAAATTATGTTAGATTTAAATATCATTTTTAAATGAAACTGTTTTAATTTGGATAAAAACTTAAAAACAATGCTTTTTACAAACTCAACTGTTTTTAATTTTTTTACAATACTAATGAATTAAGCTTAGAAACAATTATTTAAAGCTCTTTTTTTGTTTATTAATAAGTCAAAATACCTGTAGAAACTTTCAAATTATGTTCATGTTAGATTTTAATACTTTTTTTTGACATTTTAAACATTTAGAAAATTTTTGATTTTAACCAATGATTTTTTTTTAAAAAATCAGTTGATTAAAATCATGATTTAATCGCTGATTTAAATCAACCGATTAAAATCGTTGACACCCTACCATCCACAGCCAAATATGTTTTCTAATTCTTTTAAACAGTCCTGTATTTGATCTGTAGATTGATATATATATACTATATAATGGAAAAATTTAGTTTATCAAGGAAACGCATAACAGGTTGAAATTCTCTTTCAGCAATTTATACTAATATATGGAAACATACTTAAATAATTTTGTACAACCCTGTAGTTTACCTAGAACCTTTATTACACGCCACTATTTAGTTAAAATTTTATTCAAGCTAAAACACTCTTAAAACTGCTGAAATTACATTTCCAGAAATTATAATTCATAGATGGCAACGTATCCAATTCTTTGCGTGACCCTGTATATCATTTTATCTATATACTACAAACATTTCTTAGTAAATTAAATACAGTGCAGCGTTAAAATGCATAATTTATTTAAAAACCTCCTTTAAGCAATACCCAGTAACCCTTTCGAATACTTTTGCATATTCCTGTATATGAATTATAGCATATATATATACACCATATACTATGCATAAATGTAGTGAATCATAAAAGTGTATATCATAATTAAAAATGTATTTCCAGCAATCATCGCTAATGAACAGTACTTCGGATACAATATAGTATCTGAAATATTTTGTGTGTCCCTGTAAATGCTATATACACTTCGTATTATACATGAAATAATTCATAGTATGTAAATCTCAACGACGTATATTAATTTCATTACATATCAAATAGATTAACATAAATAAAGTACGCCGCAAACAATTCCCTCCACCCCTATATCATTATGTATTGGAATTCCTTTTTTAGCCCTGTAAATGAACAATAACTATTCTTTGCATCGCATATTCTATGGAATGCACATTTTAGTGCGCTTCATAAATGCATATCAATTTTATTCTGTTTGAAAGCGTGTAAAATCATTAAAAATCATTTGAAACGATTTTTTTTCCCACAAGCCGTAATGTAATGGAATACAATTGACTGTCCCTGTAAATGAAATAACATGCTACAAATTTCATTACAAATGTCTTGTTATGGTAAACGTTAATAACATCCAAAAATTTTAAATAATTTAATTATCTTTAAATGTCTATTAATTATGTTAATGATTGATGATAATACTTGTCCATATACTTTTATATTTATGCCACCATGTGGTTTTAACCCATATTTAAATAAGAAAATAAACCAGATTAAAATGCAATTTAAATCACTAATTTTAATAATCTGATCAAAGCTGTTGAAAAGGAAGTTAGATATTTTAACAAAATAAAAAATAAATGTAATGAAATATTTGTGTTCTATAACATGTTTATTAGAAGATAACTGAAATCATTGTAATTAAAAAAAAAAAAAAAAAAAAAAAAAAAAAAAAGCAAACAAGGAAAATAATATTTTAGATATTTCAGCAAAATAAAAAATAAATGTAATGAAATATTTATGTTCTACAGCATGTTAATGAGAAACTAACTAAAATTGTTGTAATAAAAAAAAAAAAGCAAACAGGGAAAATAATATTTTTACATACCTAATTTCATTGACGTTGTACGTGATACTTTGATTTTGGGGAACCAATTAAATCCGATTATAAGTACGATAGCAATGACTTGAATCATCTTCAACAAGTCAAAGCTGCCGTAATTTTCTCGGGTTTATATTTTGTTAGCTAAACTAACTTGGATCCTGAGAACGTTCTTGTTTCAGTTTTTAAATCCGTGTCAACACATCTATGCTGTCCAGTGTCCACAGAACTTCAGTGTCCACAGAACTGTCCAGTGTCCCGCGTTTATTCTAAAAAGTTTCACTGTTACTTTTATCCGTTATTCTGCGGTCGAGTGGTAACAACTGAAATAGTGCAGATGCAGACGATTTTTAAGTTTCGAAGTTCGAAGCAGATGTTTTTTTGTTTTATTTGTTTTTCTATACCACAGTTTCGGAAGGAAATTAAATACGTAATAATTTTGTCAAATTGTCTCTAATTCAATTTCCTGTTTGAAAATGTTTTATTGTATTTCATCTTTTATTTTTATCAGTTTTATTCAATTGTAAAGTTTCATTTACGTAAATTATAATAATAATATTATCCATAATTAGAGTTTACTAGATAAAACATTGCTTAAATTTTCAAAATGTATACAAATTAATTTAATGGTAATAATGATGACTGACTCCCTCCTTTTTTTTAAAAGTAAAATTTGTATCACAGGTAATATATACAAAATATCTTCTTAAAAAATACAACAAGATTATCGAGAAGAGATGAGTTTTTCTTTGTCAATCTGTCATTCTCTTAATATTAATTTTCTGTAGAATAAAACTTGTAAAATAATTTTTAAAGATATATTTTGAAAAGAAAAAATAAAACATGAATAATTAATTATGTCGTGGGCTTTGACTAAATTTTGTACATTAATTTTATATTCGGAAAATGTCAATTCTACTTTAAACGTTTGAAAGAAGTAGAATAATAATAAAAAAAAAAAATACTTAAAATAGTGAAACACTAAGAGGAAAAAAAATGACTTGAATGCAAATTATAAAGCAAGAAATGCATATATGACTGAACTTTGAAGACGCTTTCTGCGTGCTCATTAAAAGCTGCAGCCTTAACTGTAATAGAAAGTTTTTAGTTTGAAACGACAGAAATGTTTCGACTACTCTTTGAGAAACTTCTAGTATAACAGATGATCATTTACAAAAATCTTTATAAAAGATAAGTCGAGGTCTGCTTACCTAAAACATTTTTTTAATAATATGAAATTCTCATAATTAGGAAATCGTTTTGTGTTGCTGATGAATTAATTACATTTTATGTTATATGAAAATAAAAAGTTTTTGTTAGAGGCACAGATGCAACTTGGACCACGGTTTAAAAAATTTGTTAATCCGGCAGAAAAATATATTTTACAGTAAATAACATGTTTTTAATAATTTTTGTAATTTTTTAAAGTTTTCTAAGAAGTTCACATCTCAGTCACAATGTGACATCACTGAGTGGTGGCATTTTGGTCACAGATGTGACGTGACCACAGTGACTTACAGTGACGTCACAATGACGTCACTGTGACCATGCATGCTATGAGGGTTATGTTCCATAAAGAAAATATCAACGTAATTTTTTTTTAATGAAGTGTAAACTAGATGGTGCTACGTCAATGTTTTACCGTGGACATAATCTCAGGACATAACACCTTGGTACTTTTTTTTATGGCGATATATGAAAAACATTGTTTACCACTATATTTCCTTAGGATGTATTTTAGTTTTTCGTATAAATGAAGGATGTAAACTACTGCTATAAATTTAACTTCTTTTTTGCTAAATGATTTTCTGTAAACTGTCCTATCCAGGGTTGCCAGTTTGACATCCACTTTTAGGAAAAAAAATTAGGATTCACATCAGAAAACGCAAAAAGTATTTTCAGATTTATTTAATATCAGACTTTTCATGATTACTTAAAGTAAAAGTTCTTCTTTAAAAAGTTCCAGTCTGAAGTCGAAATTTCGAGATAAAAATGGAAGCCAAACTGGCAAACCGGGTCCTATCAACGTAATGAGTTATATCATTCCTGATGAGGCAAACATCCAAAAATGGAAAACATTTATTTGTTTCTAATTCCAAAGTGAATTTTATCTTATTGTCACTGTTGTTGGTATGGTCAAGAAAATTATTAAGGACTGGAACGCCATAATTCCGTGTAATTAAGATATCGTCGGCAAATCTCACCCATAAACTTGGTTTAAAAGTAAAGTTGATTTTCTAAGTTTTAATTCTACCAACAAACCAGAAATTGGTGACTCAATGCCCCCGCCCCTCTGTTTTTTTGTAGTAGATATTATTAAACACAAATACATTATTATTGGCAATTAGTTTTAAACCGGATATAATGGTATTCTTAATATTGTCACTAAAGCTTGGATTATTGTTGATCGAATTTATAATATAGTCCTGAACTTCTTATATAGCTACAGAAGGGTAAAGTGATACAAGAAGTTCAAAAAGAAGGGCGTAGGAAAGCGGGGGGGGGGGGGGGGGGGGAGTTCGGAGACTCAGGGAGATCAAGGCCCCCCCCCATTGGAAATCTTTTTCTTTTTTTTCATAAGAATTCTTTGAATATCTTACAAGCAGTAATTGAAATGTGGGAAAAAAAACGGTTCACATCAGACAAAGAAGAAAGACCAAGCACTGCAATAGAGTCCTTATCAATCTGTAATACGGCTGTTTACTCCAACATCTAGAAATTGTTGAAAGTTCTACCTACGCTACCAGTCTCAACAGCCCCTTCGGAAGGAACATTCTCTACACTGAGACGATTAAAAATGTATCTTAGGTACTACGTCTAATTCTCGGCTTTCTGGACTTGGATTGATGAACATCCATCGAGAAATACAAGTAGATACCGAATCCATTTTGAGCGCAATGTCAGTGAAGCGCACTTATCTTGAGTTAGGATGCCAAAATTAGTAAGAGCATATTTTTTCTTTTTTTTTTAAAGCAATATTAATAATAATATTTATTTCGTTCTCTGCTGTCATATTTCACAAAATTGTAAAATTCAATTCATTCCTTAATGTTTACTTTGAAATAATGCGCATACACATTTTTGATTATGAATAAAATTAATTATTAATTAATCTAAGTAATTACTTATTAATGAAACGATTTATCATTAACTTATTTTCGCAGTTTCGCAGCTATTTTGGGTAATACTGATTCAGAAATTATTTGAGCTTCCCCACCCTCTTTATAATTTTTAAATTGCTACCATTACTGATCATAGGCACTTTTCAACTTTGTTGGAAAGTGGTAAAAAGGATGTTGGCAATCGAAAGTAATGGTTTATTAGGATATTTTAGTGCTACTTCATTTTGACTTTGCCGAAACACTAAGGAAAACTGACGTTAAACGCAGAATGATATTTTAACCATTTATCTACTGCATTATGACCTACTGCAATTTTTTTCATGGGTTTTTTTTTTTTTTTTTTTTTTTTTTTTTTTTTTTTTTTTTTAGTTACTACAATTAAAGTTAAAGGATAAACATAAAAAAAAATACTCACTCGTGAGAAATTTTATTCCTTAGACGTAATTAATTAAAGTGGTACTTTGAAGTACTGTCAGAGTACACTATGACTAAAATATCGTAACCGAAAACCCGCAAGGTATTTCAAATGGCATCAGAATTGTGGTAAAATATTTTCGATTGAATACGTATGTGAAATATAGGCTTATTCTTATTTACAAATAAATATTTTAGCAAATTCCGGTGCCAATCATTTATTTCATCAATTTAGCATTGAAAATGCTTTAACCCTGAAAGGGTTAAAAATAACTATTTTATTTTTAGGTTTCGATCTTGTTAGTAGTCCTTTAGTTATGCGATGTCTATATTACAGGGGCAACATGTTCTCTCGCATCTCCACATATGCAATATATGAATTTACACATGCCATTTCTAGCACAACAAAAAAAAAAGCCGGTGACACAACTTTTTTGATTTCCTATAAAAAATAATAATAAACAGAAAAGAAATATTAGGAAAATTATTACTACACTACATTATAATAATTACATTTTGAAGCAGATGAAAACGATGGATAACTACACAGACGAAAAGTAAACAAGAAGTTTTTCTCTAACACCAATTATACTGACGGTACTTATAAGTACCACCGAGTAATTCAACTGTTAAATCAAGTACATACACCGATCACCTAAAACAGCTAGTCAAATTGTATTCTAAGATCATAATGAACACATAAAAAACTCCAACACTTATCTTATATCCTTTACTGTGTTTGCAGCAATAAAAGGACGAGCGTGACAATCTGTACAAAATGTCGGCACAAAACACATAGCCCGTTTCAAAGATAGCCTCCTTCCTCGCTAAAATAACAAACCTAGAACTACTGTTGCCATGTATCCGGATAAAGTGGAGTTAAAACAGTGTTTTTGCAAAGTACGATTATAATATTAGTAATATTCACTATGGGATGAAAGTTTAAAGTGAGTGGTGCATATATGTACCGTCAGTAGATAAAGGGTTAAGCAAGTGCCTATTTAACAAGGTCTTATTGTACATGTATTTTGGTTACTAAGATATTATTTTTTATACTTCTTATTTTTGTAGGAATTTTATCTCTAAGGCAAGAGTTTAAAGACGTGCTCCTAAACGGAAAAGATTACAGTCTAACGTTCAATGTCGGGGATAAACAATTTCGAGCACACCAAGATATCCTTCGAGCACGATCAGAAGTATTTCGCTCCATGCTAAGTCCAGAAATGCTCGAAGAGAACAATGGTGTCATCAATGTATCTGACTGTGAGCCTGAAGCCTTTGAACAGCTTCTTTGCTATGTTTACACTGGACAAGTGGATATTATCCATGCAAATAATATGTTTGACTTGTATTATGCAGCCCACAAGTATAGACTGGCTGATTTGAAAGATGAATCATGCAAATTCATTATGAAATCCCTTACTGTGACTAATGTGTGTAAAGCTCTCGAGCTTGCTACAAGATTTTTTAACCCAAATTTTCTAGATTATGTTTCGAACTATTTTATAAATAATATAGATGATATTTTACCAACAGTAGAATGGCAGTTATTCATGAAGGAACACACAACGGTAGCTAATGAACTGTTCATCAAATTTCGCAAAAAGGTATGAACACAAAATGCTTATTGAATTTTCTATTATTTTATTTAAGAATATATCGGGTATATTAAAAAGGAACTGACTAATTTTAAAGTTCAATAACTTGCAAATGGTGATAGCTATTAAAACAAATTCTTGCAGGAGGGTTACTTAAGAAGTCAGAATTTTTTTTATTACGATTCGTAGTTGTATTTTACAAATAGCACTGATAGTTGGAGCTACAAGCAATGAAAGCTAAATCAAGGCCCGATGTTTTGGCCTCGCTCTTCCCCCAGCATTAATGAGAAGAGAGGAGGTTATCTATATGAAGTGGGTTTCAGTCATTAGAGCAATCTTCTTCTTTGGAACCCACTCCATATATTTAATCCCGTTCCTTCGCATTAAAGCTGGGAGAAGAGCCAACACCGTCTCGATATTATAGACATGCCTTCCGACGGTCATAAAAAGTAGCCCGTGACGTCACAGATGTAGTTCCAACATTTTCTCCTCTCAACGTCTCAACCCCCCAAATTTAGTGGGAATTCCCGAATCCCGCGCTTGTTTCAAATGTTTTCCGTTGTGTCTTGTGTGTGACGCTTTTCTGAATGGATTAGAAATATGTTTCATTGTTTGTTTTTAAACTATTTTATTACTTATATGGGGGTGAGGCTCCATACAAAACTAACAACTCACTTTTAGGACGAGCACTGACATTTATTGGGACGAACACACAAATAAAAAATACAGATATAAACACTCTTCTCGTTCTTTAATTAGCTTAAAGTCTATAATTTAGGACATCGTTGAATATATTTCTGAGGTTTTCTTACGTCGTGTAAATATTCAATCTTATTTCATCGAAATATGTTCTGTTCTTTAATAAAAAAAAAACCTTCCGTCGTCGAACTCATTTCGTTCTCTTTACTTCTTCTGCATTTTCACTTCACACAGCTTCGTTAAGGCTCGTTTCCTTTTTAATCTCGAAGCGGAAAATACGGAGACACACAGTCTAATGCAGGTGTTGCTTGCGAAATCTCCACACTTATTATAAATAAAAACTTTTTCTGTTCGTGAAGAGGATCATCCAATGTATCTGATAATTTTTGTAAGGATTGGATACAGCTTCATGTAATACAAATATGCCAGCTGGGATGGTTATAGAGCTGAATGTAAAATTGAATTCCAGTTCTATAGCCAGACTAGCTAGATTTCATGCTGCATCTTTTTGGATATACAAAGATAAAAGCGAAATAGTAAGTAATTAAAGATTTAATATTTTTTTAATTTTTCCTACCCGTTAAAAAAGTCTAATCTGTGTTGATATCTGTGTTGATTGTTTTGTGAAGAAACATTTTCATTTTATTTTTAATAACTACTTATACTTAAATTGCATTTTATTTTACTGAAAGAATAAAATTTTGTAATTGAAAATTTATTTTATAAATAAAATAAGAGCTTTTTAAAAGGCTTTAATTACTGAATATTAACTCCGAATTAAGTGGTTAAAATATCAAATATACCTATAAAATAAACCAAAATACAATTTGTTTTAAATAAAACTATGAATGCTTTTTATATACTGTAATATCTAAAAAAAATTAAAAGTTTGAAAAAACTTTGGTTTGAAAACTATTCATCATTAGTCTTAAAAATGAAAATTTTAAGTACAAGATTTAGTAAAAATGTTACTGACGAATTATTCTTTGTTGGATACTTATTTTTTAATAATTACTTTCATTAATGTTTGACCTGTGTTTGTTTCACTGAAAGAATAAAATGTTGGTAATCAAAAGTTAATATTATAAAAAAGCAATAGACTTATTTTAAAAGCAGTAATTGCTGAATTATTGACGTCAAATTATGTGGTTAAAATGTGAAGTTGTCATAAAAATCATGAAAAATTAGTTAATAATATATTCATCTAATGTAAAAAAAATAATAATAATAATAAATAAATAAGTAAAATGAAATGACATGAAATAAAATTTAGTATGTATCAATGTTAAAGGTATTTACTATTTTATATTTTATTGAAATGATATAATATTTTATTGTAATATAACCGCAAAAAAATATATTCTCTCTGAAAAGAAAAATAAATTGTTTTTTTTTTTCATCATTTCAAAATTTTCTGAAATTCTACTCCTGTATATATGATAAAAATAAAATATATGGTAAAGCATATCTGTGAATGTGAGCAGTATTTTAATTTCAAGCTTTTAATTTAAAAAGTACGGATTATTCTTATCATCTATCAAATGTTCTTATTTTTTTTAAATTCATAATGCAGTAATTAAGGTTGAGATAAATATCACTTCTTTTATATCTCTATTATATAAACAAAAGTATATTACTTATTGTACTCACATCTTTTATGGTTTAAAGGATATGAATGGTGTGTAATATATACTGTTGAAATTAATTATGTAGGTGAAAAGTTAAATTTTTAATAATAAAAAAATCATTAAAAAATATTTAATAATATACATTTATCTAAAGTAAAAAATAAAATGAAAATTTTAAATCTAGTTTTTAAATGTTGTAGATACTTATTATTGCGTATTTTATTGAAATGATTTATATTTAATTGAAATATTCTATAAGGAAGAAATATAATAAATCAACTTTTCCACAGGGGAAAACGATAAAATTGTTTTCCATCACTTCAAAATTTTCGGAAATTTTACTTTTCTGTATCTAACGAAACTAAAACATATGTGTGAATGCAGTCATATATTTTAATTTCAGGCTTCTCATTAAAAAAAAAAAATAGATTATTATTAATCCTGTATGAGAATAATATGATTTATTTTTACATTTCATAATGAAATGGAAGAGATAAATATTACTTATTATATATCTTTATTAAATAAACAAAACTTATCAAGATATTTATGTTTTCCTACATGTGATTAAATAAGAAAAAGGTTACTTATTAGTAAATAGTGGTACTTATTTTTAAATAGAAACGTCCTCTTTTAGGATGAAAAATTTTGTGAAGGATTCTGTTTTAAGATTAAAAAAATTGTGAAAGGTCCTTTAAAGAACCAAATTTTTTCTTAAACAGATCCCTGTTCACATCAATGTTTAAACTGCAGAAAGAATAAAATTTTGTAATTGAATAATATTATAATTTTTTAAAAATATTAATAATTATGAATTTAATGAATTTTATAATATTATAAATTTTTTTAAAAAAACCTTTCAAAGGCATTAACTACTAGATACTAACTCAAAATGTTGTGTTTAAAAAGTGAAAGATTTCCATGAAATAAAGAAAAGAAATTCAAAATCCATTTTGTTTTAAATAAAAGTGTGACTGATTTTCATATCCTGGAAAATTTAAAATTAATTTGAAACAATCTTTTGTTTGAAGAGTAATTTTATAGTTACCACCCCCCCCCCCCCAAAAAAAAAAAAAAAAAAAAAAACTTCAGGCTTCCTAGTAAATCTTTTACTGGCGAATTATTCTTCCGCATGCACTTGTTTTTAAATAACTATCTTTATCAATGTTTGAACCTTATTTGATTTCACTGAAAGAATAAAATTATATAATTGAGAATTAATACTGTAAATAAAACTATAGTATTATTAAAAAAAAGAAGTTAATTACTGAATATCAACTAGAAATTATGGTATTGTGAAATACTTTCACGGAAAAAATAGAAAAAAATAAAATCTGGTTTTTCTAAATAATACTAAGAAAGTTTTCGTATTCTATAAAGTTTAAATTGCCCCCCCCCCCCCCCAAAAAAAAAGGTTGAAAGGCTTGAAGATTTTTTTTTTTCGAAAATTATTCCTATTGTTAGATAAAAAACGAAAAACTTGAATCGGGGATGCCCAGTAAAAAGCTTATTGGCGAATGACTCTTTGCTGATATATTTACTCCCTAGCACTTCGTTCGCCGCCATATTTAATAGGTGGATAGGCCTGTCTCTTCGAGACGGTACTGGAAGAGCGGGGCCAAAAAATTGGGACTATATTAGCGGCTATTGCTTGCAGCGCCATCTATCACTGATATTTGGGACTAAAACTTGAAATTGCAGTAAAAAAAAAAAACTCGTGACATCTTTTATAATCCTCCTGCAAGAATATTTTAATTGGTATCACCATTTGCAAGTTATTGAATTTTAAAAACAGTTCATTTTAGAACACCCGGTATGATACACATCTGTAATATAAGACCAAGATAAACTCAATTAACAAAACAAAGAATAAGATAGAAAGTACATAGGAAAATTAGACAAAATAATGTTTAAATAATAATAACAAGAAAAATAGCTAATATTCATTATTACATATAAAAGCAAGGTTGGCGTCAAGCAAGAGTAATGCTACCAACAATATTGCTTTAAATTTATGAGATTTATAAAATAACGAGGTGTAACCCGTCGAAATTCGACGATAAAAAAAGGTTTAAAATGTCCTTTTCAATCATTGTTCGTTTCAATTTCGTATTTTCTGAAACACATCCACTGTTTTAGGTTAATTGATTTTTATGTAAAAATGAAGAATATTTTTTTTTAATAACAATAGGACAATATGCAGATGAGACAAATGTTTAATGCTTTTAATTTATAATTTGTTTTATTTCCATAATCGGTATGGATGACCCTTTTCCACAATCAGGGATCATTTCCTTATTATAATGTAACGTACCCGCTAGATATAGGTATTTTTTCAAAAGGAAATACAATTTAGCATATTCTGATCCAAAACACATTTCAAACAATTTAACATGATATTAATTTTACGTTTAACATAAAATGATAAGCTGTCGTTTTTGTTGGCAGATTTCAGTTTAGTGCCAAAATGCTGCATCTTATGATTAATCTGATCTGTTTTTTTTTGCCTCCACTCTTTAAGTTGGTTGAAATGGATTTGAAAAATAATTCGTACTTGAAAATTACTTAAAAAGTCACTAAATTGAACGTCAGTTTTTAAATACATTTCATCAGAAAGTTAGTTTTGTTCATATTTGATAAACTAAGAATTGAAATTATACGTTATTTAGAAGTAATGTAAGAGCGATAAAAGCAAAAGTGATAGCACCGTTTGTTGTCACCATCGTTATACATTTCTAAAAACTGAAACTGGGTTTTGGCCGGCGGCTAAAAATAAACTAATATTTTTTTACGACGACAAAGAAATCCACAGTGAGCGAAATAGCACTACGATTACAAGGAACAGTTAAATGAACTTATAATAAACCTACAAAAATTACTCCTATAAAATATAAGCTTTACTTTATTTAATCTAACTCCCAAAACAGTTATTATTTCAAGTCTTTCACGTGCGTTCGTAATTATATAAATACGTAGCACCTATAGTCGTCGTTCGGTCCGTCCGTCCGTCCGTATATAACAGAGCAAAAACTATCCAACCGAATGGTCTGAAATTTTAAATATATATTTATTGCAAAATTTTGTCGCGTCATTTCAAATTTTATGAAAGTCGGATGTATAGTTTAATCACAGGGACAGTCAAAAGTTTTCTGTTACATTATACGGCCAATGGGAAAAAATTATTTCAAGTGCATTTTAATGATGTTACAGCCTTTCAAACAGAATGAAACTGATATGCACTTATGAATATGCGGTGCAAAATATATTTATAAAGCTAGTTATAGTACAAATGCACCTCATTTGCCACGTTTGACGTGCAATTTCCAACTTGTTTTTTACTGTAACGCCATTTTTTATTAATCTTAATTTTTCTGATATTCTTTACTTTTCTGAATTCTTTATAAAAAACTTATTTCATCTTACCTAGAATAAAAATTATTATTTTAGAGCAAAAGGTAACATATAATCAAGGTTAAATAATCAATAAAGCCGCCAATTCAAATCTTCATAATTAATACTAGGGCGCTCTGCTGAAGTCCCCTACGAGCTACGCTCGCCAATGACTGTTCAGACTTCGGAGATTCTAAAAACACCCTAATTTAATCAGTTTAAAAAATATTAGAGAAGATTGAATTATAATTAAAAAAAACAGTGGTGATCTTTCTTTAAACGGGTTTCCATTCATTCTTATTTGATTTTGAAATTTTAAGGTCCAATAAGCTACAGTTAAGATATCGAATGGCTGTTTTCGTGTTTCATTAAATAAGATCAGTACAGCACTTGAAAATAAGCTAATACAAAATGAATTAAGTAAACAGTCTTTGCCTCCCGGTATTTTTTAACAACACTATAAGGGTCAATACTACTGTTTACCCGTAACGAGAAAGACCCTGAGAAATATCTTCCTCCCCGTGGTCACTATAGAAACGGACTCGTCCACTTCATTTTCAGGTGACCGTAGTATTGTTGGCTTCTTTTGTATATAGGCGCGAAAACAAGGGGAGAAAAACGCAGTATGCTTTGTGTTCTTGCCATCGCCAGACGGTTATATTCTTCTCTCCTCATTATTGCGCATTTAATTTTATATTTTCCCACTGATTTAACTTTAATCATTGCTATCTGAGACTGTATACTACTGTCAGATTCCCTATCGTTAAAATAACATCCACTTTTAAGAAAGGAAAAACACTGCATTCCCAAGCACGTGAAATAGTAACGTGAATAGTTTCTTGAAAGCGGAGGCTGCTGCGAAATCTTTAAAAATACGGATTTCCCAAGCTACTAAAAGAGCAGCTGAAGCAACAGGAGTGTCCGAATCTACTGTGAAAAAATTAAACGTAAAGTGAGTAAATTGGAGTAGAGTGATGATAATATTTTGTCTACTCCAGGAAAAGACCGGAAATTCGGAACTGTATTATTGATAATTTCAATAAATTTGCTATAAGACAAATCATCCAGGAGTTTTATATTGATAAAATATAAAATATGAAAAAAAGAATTACACCAGCACACATAATTCCTTCTGTAATTTTACATCCATAGCATATTTATTCTATAAAACATATACGCAATTTATGATTTTTTTGCATTGTTAAGAAGGCATTCATTTTTTTTTTCTGAGTTTCCCCTAAGCAGTTTCAGGCACCCTAATTGCCATTTTGGTTTAAGAAATATCCCCATTTGCCCTTCCCCCAAAAATATGCCCTTCTTGCCCCTAAGTTAAAAAATGGCACCTTTACTGTCGTTTGGATCTAGAGAAAACCGTGCTTTATTCGGTAGAAAATTATATCCTATAATACAAAGTAATTAGTCTGATGTGCAATTCCAAAACTTTTTTCTATCTCATACATGTTAATACAGCACGGCTGTTCTTAACTGCTCTGCTCAACAAGCGCAAAACGTTTTGACACATTTACAAATTCGTTTTTTAACGGAAAGATATAAAATTGGAAAGCTTGGCCATGGAAGCGATTTGGAATTGAACTGTTTTCCATTTTTTGATCAATAAATTACCTATTGAGTTATAAGCGATTTCGATCACGTGACAAACACGTTTTTCGACCTTTCGTGAGTGTTATTCTACTTTCGCGTGGAAATTCGGTTTAAAACGTCCATTTTGACTATTTTCTGAAAGATCTATTGCGTTTGAAAAAAACGGAAAAAAAAGCTCGATTACATAGTTTCTGAACAACAACAATTGCTGTGCATTTTTTCATGCATTTTCCAACAAAAATGAATTAAAACTTATGTCATAAAGTTTCCCTTTTGGATTTGAGAACACCCTTAATAATAAATTGGCGTAGCCTAATCAGAACAAACTTACGTGAACAGAATATGAAATTTGAGGAAATTATGCGCATTAAGTTCTTAAGATATGAGTATCATTAAAATTTTGTCAGAAATTCGAAAACACTGTTTGATTCCATAGCTTCTTAAAAAGGAAATTTGGCAGTGTTATGCGTTTACGAATAAACACTAATTCAGGAATGTGTCAGAAAGCAGGTAGATTGTTAATATAAATAAAATACAAATTTAACAGACATGTAATTGAACTACTCGCTTAAAGCACTGAAAAGATCAGAATCAAAAAGACTTTCGTGCGTAGCACAATCTTCGGCTAATAATTCCTGGCATGCGACTAATACAAAAGGTTTTAATAATTTTCGGAACTTTATTTGATTGCATAATAACATTCCTCAGATAAAAATGCATTTCGGTGTTAGTGGACAAACTTAAAAATATAATACATGTAAAAAAAGTATTAGACTTATTAGAGAAAAAGGTTTTCTCCTATACTCTGTAACTCTGAGAACCCGGATATGATCCCCTAGTATTATTAAATTCGATATATTCGCGTTGTCAAAAAGAGAAAATAGAAAAAAAAGGAGAGCATCAAACGAATGCTAATCGCGCCAAGACTGTAACCTCCTCCGATTCCAACACACCTCTCCCAGTTGGTATCTTCTGAAGAAGCAACCCCTCTCAGGGTTTTTCTCCTTACGGTAGATCAGTACCTGAAAACCGGACAATATTATTCCAAAATTTTTATTTTTTTAAATTAATGTACGAACTACCACATATAATTATATACTATGTTACATGTTTTGTCATTTAAATGCTGTAGTGTTTTGAGATAAAGGATGTATATTTTATGCGTAGGATAAACTTTTGAGGAAGAGAGTGTGTGTTAACATCATAATCAGTGTCTAATAATTGGGACTGAGATGATGAGGACTGAGGTGATGTTTTTGTCTTAACAACTGCACAGCCATTTTGTTGAATCATTTTGCACACATGTAAATTATTAAATACGCCATGTGGCATTTGTATGTTATATTAATAAAGTTGCAATAAGCTTTTTTTATAAATAAAGAGTTAAATATAGGGACATGAATGATGCTATAAAAAATACTCATCTCTATTCAAAACAAAAACTATTGTTTTAATATTAATATTGGATATTTGTACCTGGGGACAGGGGCTGAAATGATGATTTAGTTTGTTTAAAGCTTAAAATTAATTATTTATTGATCATTATATGTCAATTTATCATTGGTAATTGTTATAGCAAATGTTACAATATATTACATTTTTCACTATTTTGTTTCAGTGTAATTAAGGAAATATTATTGGCGGTGGGCGCAAATTATCCAATTTTCATATATTGACCCATAAGAAAGTTGTTTTAAATGAGGCATTTTAAATGTATCTTTTTAAATCATACCTAATTTTCACCAAAGTTTTCTTTCTCTTTTTAACAGCCACGTGAAAATACTTTTATTTTTAGAAATGAAATATTATTATTTGTGCTGTCTTAGAATTGGCAATATCAGTTAAAAAGACCATCTCGGAATATGAAATAAATGTCTTGCATAGATATATTTTTAATTTTTAACTGTTTGTCAATATTATCATTCGTGCATTTTAAATATGGCGTAATTTCTCCAATTTACTGCTTTTAACGCATATTAAGGAATTTATCATTTTAAAGTTTTCTTTCTCTTTTTAATATTCACATGAAAATTTTTTTGTTGTTAGAAAGAAAATATTATTATGTGAGATACATTAGAATTTGAAACAAACGTTAAAGAAATTATCTCGAAATAGGAAATAAATGTCTCGTAAATATACTTTTTAATTTAACCTTTTTGGTAGTATTATTATTTGGCCATTTTAAATATGACGTAATTTCTCCCATTTTCTGCTTTTAACGCATATTAATGAATTTATTATTTTAAAGTTTTCTTTCTCTTTTAATAATTAGTGTAAATACAATTTTTATGACGTAATTTTCAACATTTTCCTGCTTTTAACATGTAATCATTTACTTTTAAAGTTTTCTCTGTTTTTAATAGTCACGTGCAAATAAATTTTTAATCATAAAGAAATATTATTCTTTGCGGTGTTCTTACAATTGGCAACAATTTGAAATAATAACTTTTTCTAAAATATGAAAAAAATATCTCTTGAAATGATGAAAATTTGTTTAAAATAAATAAGAAATTATTATTTATTTATTATTTTTTTTTAATATTACTATTTAATGAATTATTATTCTTTTAATTTTCCTGAAAATTACAATTTAATAACAATATTGTCTTCACTTTCGATTGAAATAAAAGCTAATTTCAATTACAATTTGAAAATTACAAAATTTAAAATATAAAGTCAAGTGCGAGTATTACTTGCGCTCAGAGGGTTCCATACAATGAATATATGAATTATAAACTCTATTAATTAAAACAATCGTTGCTAAAAGAATAATAAGACTTTGTAAAAAACTATACAACGTAGGGTTGGGTATAGCTGTATATACTAGAAAAGTATAAATGGGTATACCATAAATGTTCAAAGAGATATGAAGCCTAAATAATATCAAATATTGCTATTCTGTATAACTCTTTTTTTAATCTTACCCTAATCTGTTTATGATGAACTTAATTCGGTACTGACAATAAAAGTAGTGTATATTTAAACTTCATTTGGCATTTCATAAAACTAAATTCGTGGTAATAATCTTTTCTTTTTAGTGTAGTTAAAACAAAACATTTGTTCAAAGTTTAAACTTGGCATTGTGCTACTCGCGCTTTGAAAGGAGGTCGCAAAAATTGCAACGCCGCCATGGTCCGTGCCGCGTTTTTTCCAGATAGATTTTTAATTAAATTTTAAAGACACGGGAGGCATATTGAGAGATCCACTCAATGCAAACTAGTCGCGAATCCCATAGGACTTAAGTGATTAATTCTCATTAAATTAGTCTGTTTTTAACAATTTGACGTTTATTGCTTTTATACTGCTACTAGGCATTGCATTACACAAATATATCATTAAAAGTTGTTATCTAGGCTTTAAAAGCCGATGGTACATAGAGTACGCTGCCCTTGTTATTATGTATGTCCAAACCGTCGTGTCTTTAAGGGTTAATATCTCGACAAATTATCGACGATTTTTTTTCAAAAATCATTATGAACAATGCTTTTATATTTCTGATACGATAGATACCTTCAGCGCTCCTCAACAACTTTGCTGAATGCCCGCAAATCGAAGTTTATGTGTAACGGAAAAATGCGCTTTTCTTAAAAACTATGTGACCTAGGGTAATAGCTATAATTTTCCTGCAAGGTTTAAATTAATGTCTACTACTTATAATTTTTTCATAATTTTTGTTTTCATAGCTTCGGAAATATAGGGGGGGGGGGGATATTTTTGCACTGCATTTTCGACGATGTCTCTGAAAATGTAATACCTAAAATTAAAATGAATGCATTTTTGAGTTCAGCGTTACGAAAGCTTTCACGCGATATCCAAAGAAAAGATTTTTTTTTCAAGTAACTTAATTAGCCCCTCTACATCTTTCCTAAAAATTTTTGTGAAAGTTTAATAATCTGTAAATATGTGGCTCAATAATCTTTATTACTTCCCCCAATTTGAACTTTCCACGATCCATAGTTTACGAGTAAAATGGCTGTGACAGACAGACAGACACAAGAATGATCTTATAATGGTTCCGTTTTTATTTTTTAAGTACGGAACCCTAAAAACAGAAATGTAATAGTCCCTAAATTTTTCGCTTTCCTCCATTTTTTCCACAAAAATGAGATAATTTAGTTCCGATCATTACAGAAATATCATTAAAATTACAAAAGAATTAATATCTCGAAAACTAATTAAAATTTAAAAATACTATTACCATTCTTCAAATACGCGGATCAGTACGAATAATTAGGTGTTAATTTCACCGCCAAAGGTACCATATTTTAGGAATAATAGCTGTGAAACATAATCAGTCATATATTCAGCTGTTTCATAAATTCGTTTCATTAGGATTATATATGTACTATAGGGTAGATAAATGAAAAATCTGTAAAAATTATGTTATGTTTACACCATCATATTAATTTTTCTCTTTATTTTTGACAAGTTAAAAATACACTTTAAGCTCAGCCTAAAGTCACTTTCACATGCGTAAACTTTTCACACATACTTTATATACGTGTTTTTATGTTTAACCACCATATATTAAATAAAAAACGCTTTTCTATTTTATTCTAATAAAAAAATGGCATCAATAAAATTTTAATTCATAAAGATAAAATCATAAAATAAACCCAACAGACTCGAGATGTTTGGATTCTACAACAGACCCAAAGTGGATACTATTTTTTACCAATTTTGGGTCACAAAGAGACATTTCTAACATTGCTGCACCAAGAAATTTTACAACCCAATTTGGGTCATTTTTTGACTATTTTAGAAAAAAAAAAATTACAGTGAACAGAAAATATGAATTTTTATTTGCTTATCAAAATAAAGTACACGTGAATAAATATTTTTTACCCAAATTTAACTTGCAAATCAAAAAATTAATCTCAAAAGCCCACATGTCTGAACATTTTTCATGATTTCTCTTTTCTCTGCAAAATGGAAATAATCCAATTGCCACCAATGTAGATAAATTTTACAAAGCATTTTCAAAATTAAAATTAAAATCTAAAAATGGTAATATTTTTAAAAACAGCTAGTGCGGGCACATCTACAAATTAATAGCTTTCAATTAAAAAAATAATTAGCAAAATTGTTTCAGTAGAAATCTCAGGCAGATGACTAATAAAACAGCCTTGTCTTTTAAATAAATACTTAGATATCTACAGCTCATATTCAAAATATTAGAATAATTACTTTTTTTTTTTTTTTTTTTACAAATTGAAAATATCGTTTGGTAATTTAATGTCTTTTAATGCAAATGTGCAAACGATATTTTTATTAAGAACTTATTGTTGATTAAATTTATTATTATCTTAAAATTAATATCACTTTTGAAAAGATTAATTGAAAAAAAAAATTATTTTGAAAAATCAAAATATAAGAATATTTATTCAAGTGGTTCAAAATATAAGAATATTTCACATTAATTCTCCTTTCATTATCCCCATTTCATAACTGGTGGCGTCATTGATTAAATTCAGACGATTTTATTTAAAATCAGTATTCTTTTTGCAGTTTGTTGGTTTTTTAGTCTTAAAATGGATCGTGTGAGCGATATTCCTGAATCGATTAAACTTCGTATGGTTGATTTGTATCGGCACGGTAAAAATCACTGTTATATAGCGAATTATTTACATTGTTCGCAATCAAGCGTTAGTAAAATACTAACAGAATATTAAAAAAATGGAAATTTTCAAAATAATCGCCGAAATGGCGGCAGAAAACCAATAACATTTGCTAGAGATATCAGGAAACTAAAGCTTTTAGTTAAGAAAAACCGTTTTAAAAGTGTGCTATTCTTGCACTGAAAATGGAAAGAAGAAGGAGTTGAAGTTTCTACATAGACAACATTAAGATGTCTCCATAAATTTAAGTTTGAATCTCGTGTACTGAAAACAAAACCTCTCATGACTGCAAAACAAAAGCATATAAGATTGAATTGGTATAAATCAAGACGTTTATGGAGCGAAGGAGATTGGAAAAAAATATTATTTAGTGATGAAAGTATGTTTTGTGTTTCATATGGTAATCAAGGTATTCGAGTTTGGAGAATGAAGCAAGAAGCATTTGATAAAGAATACCTTAAACATTCCGTAAAATTTGCTGCTAGTGTCATGGTTTGGGGTAGCATGAACGCAGAAGGACCTGGAAAGTTATGCAACGTCTACGAAAAGGTTAACTCTCAGATATATCAAGAAATTTTGGAATATTACATGATTTCATCACCAGAAGATTTATTTGAAGAGTATTTCATCTTTCAACAAGATTTAGCGTCACCGCATACCTCGGTGTCAACTAAGAATTGGTTCCGCCAACGCAACATTAAGGTACTTCCTTGGGCACCAAACTCACCAGAAACTTAATCCCATCGAAAACTTATGGTGTATGATGAAGAAAAAACTCCAAGAAAACTCTCCTTCAAGTAAAACTGAGTGAGTGGCACGTATAAAGTATATTTGGGCTAATACTGATAGAAATATTTGTAAACACCTTGTATATAGTGTGCAATACATTATACGCTGTTATGAAAGCTAAAGGGGATGCTACAAGATATTAACTACCATTTACTTCATATTCATAAGGTAATATTGTTGCGTAAAATAAAATATTGTAATATTTTGAACCAATCTAACTTTTATTCTAATATTTTAACGTGTTTCAGAAAGCTGTATACTTAATTTATTGTACGGTATTTTATATTTTGTCAATGTTAAAATCTCATCTAAACATTCCAGATTTAATTTATAAGAAATTTAATTTCATTTACTTAGCATCAAAAATAAATAAATTAAAAATAATTTTTTCTTATTACTTTTTCTCAATTATTCTAATATTTTGAATATGAGCTGTATATTTTTAAAAGACCAGGCTGTTCTTTTAGTCATCGGCCCTGAGGTTTCTACTGAACCGATTAAAAGTCTTTTATAAAATTTCTTTACATTTGTGGCAATCGGTTTACATCCATTGCTGAACAGAGAAAGGAAACAATGGGAATTACCATAATATCATTACGGATTCCATTTTTGTGTTACAATTAAAAATAACTTCAAAAAATTGAACAAAATGTGACGCTACGATTTAAAACAACGCATTTTTACTCATAAAGTTGTTACATTTTCAATATTTTCTCATTCCACTGATACTGAGATTGAGATGCTAAAATCAGATTGCTTCAGTAAGTGAAAATGACGTCCTAGCAAAAATGAAATAAGTATTTCCTTTGATAAAACTAAATACAGGTTGATTATAATTAAAGTTTAAGTTTCAAAACGCTCTAAAAAACGAACCACTGATTAGAATGACGTCAAAATTGAACGGCGTATTATTGAAGAAGGGGGAAAGAACATGAACCAAAAAATAGTTCCAAATTTTGTTGACAGATGGCGCTGTAACCGCCAGAAGATGTAAATTAAAATACCTGGCATGCGCACGGCCATTTCAAGTGTTATAAAAGCGTTAGGTAAACGGCGTTTCTTCATTTCGCGCCTCAGACGTTCGCCATGAGTGTCTCAATGAAGGACCGCGTTCTGCTTGTAAAGCTTTATTATAAGAACGGTGATTCTGCACCAGTAGCTCTTCATAAGTTCAAGACTCTCAAGGGTATGAAAAAGGCGATGGACCGATGACTGTCATGGGTCTGGTGAAAATGATGAAAAAATTCGAAAATACAGGTTCGTTTGATGTGCAGTCTGGTAGAGAATAGAAAAGGTGTGATTTGGTGGTAGTTGACGAAGTGGCCACAGCAGTTCAGGAGGAATCGAGCAATGGTGTGCAACCATGCAGTGCACGGAGAATTGCCCGAACAGTGGACAGGCCTGTGAGCACGGTGCATAACATTCTACGAAACATCCTGCAATGCTATCCGTACAACATTTGCCATGTGCAGGAGTTGTTTACTGTTGACCTGCCAGTAAGAGAGGGTTTTGCTTTGGAATTTCGGGCTCGAATGGAAGTGGACAAGAATTGGAAGTGGAAAATTCTGTGGACAGGAGAAGCCCATTTCCATCTGACGGGATATGTCAATACACAGAATTGCTGAATATGGGCAACAGAAAATCCACTCGCAACGAACCCAGTACCACTTCAACCTGCAAAGGTCACTGTGTGGTGCGGATATACGGCATCATTTATCGTAGGGCCATATTTTCTCGACGAGACGGGTGCTTTCGGTCCTGTTACCGTTACCGTCAATGGTCAGCGCTATGAGTCTCTTTTGCGTAATGACGTCATTCCAGCTCTGTAACAGCGTGGATGTCTGGGTAGTATCATTTTTATGCAAGTCCTCCGCACATTGCAAATCGAGTGAAGCAGTTGTTGAGGCGGCATTTCGGAAAGGCTAGAGTTATCAGTCGTCATTTCCCTACAGACTGGCCTGCCCGATCACCTTATCTTAATCCGTGTGATATCTGGCTGTGGGGTTATCTGAAAGATGTTGTGTTCAGTACTCCGATTGCCAACGTAGCTGAATTGAAGACACGCATTGCGCAACACATTCTGAACCTGACCCAGGTGATACTTCGATCGGTTGTGGAACATGTTGTTTCTCTATTTAATCTTGTTGCACACAACGGTGGAGAGCATAGTGAACATGTTTTGCGCCAGTCTCGCGAAACTTAAAAACCGAGTGGATGGATGCTTTTTATGCGGTTATTGGCCTCAGGACAATTATAAACATATTTTTCCCATCCGATGTGATACGACCTTGCCGTGGTGGATGAGCTTACGTAACCAACACTATCACACCTGTACAGACACGCACACTGAACAATACAGTTGGTTTATCGTGCAACTTACGCCTTAGCCGTTGCTTTACGATTTTTCATTTGTAGTCGAAATTCTGACACCATCTGTCGCTAAAATTTGGAACTATTTTTTTTTTTTTTGGTTCATGTTCTTTCCCCCTTCTTCAATAATACGCCGTTCAATTTTGACGTCATTCTAATCAGTGGTTCGTTTTTTAGAGCGTTTTGAAACTTAAACTTTAATTATAATCACCCTGTATTATACTACAAATGCGCCTAAAAGTAAATTTCTGGATTTGGCCGGCACGCAGATGAAACACGACATCGCGATTTGGAATATACCTGTTAATAATCTATTGCATGTTAAAGTATTCTTAAAATAGTGATTATGAATAAGAAAAGTAAAAATGTAAATTTTGCGACGGTGAAAATGACGATATTTTTAGATTTCGTTGAAAATAATTGTAATTGTGTCATAGTGGCGCAGTTTTCGTTGATTTTTTATTAAGTAATACCAAAGATCAAAGGTTCAATTAAAAACTTCATAATTTCTTATCTCGATTGCATGTTACTGATTACATAGGAATAAAGTTTAAATTCTCAATAATTTGAAAAGTTAACATTAAACTTTAGTTGAAAATAATATTTGTTTTAAGAGTAGGGCTAGCCAATATAAGATTGATTATTTATTGTATTTATTTTTATGATTTTTTTATAAATTCATTTAATCAGTTCTTGGTAGATTTCGTAAGAAATACTACCTATTACATTCTCTCCTATGTTCGAAACCCCACAATATACTCCGAAAACAACCCACAACGTTTTAATTAAGATACATATCAAATCAGTTTAAAGTTATCATTACTTCTAGAAAAAGGGCCAAAAATTTAGGTGTGACAGATTTTTAATAAAATTAAAAATGGGCTCAAGGGGCGAAAAAATAGGGTATAGGGAGAAAACAATGTATAACTTTGTCAATTCTCAAGATATAAAATCAATCCGCTTAATTTTATTATAAATCTTCTCAATATTATCTGCAACTTTTATATTGACAAGTTTTTGATAGTACCAACTCTTAACGCAAAAAAGGGGGGGGGGGCAGTTGGAAAAGAAACAAATTCATAATTTCGTCAATTCACAATATATCAAATCCGCTTAAATTTATTATAAATCTTTTTAATAAAATCTACAATTTTTATATTGACAATTTTTTTTATAGAATCAACTCTTACAGCAAAAGCAAATAAAAAAAATAGGAGTTGAAGAAAAAATTATCGTATTAACATGATTCTGATAAAACCAGCTTTTACAGGAAAATTAAATTAAAAACTCGTCAAAAGTGGCCAGATAAAATTGTTAATCTGTGTTTCTTTTAATCTTGATTTAGTTTTTGTTGGTGAAATTAGTACTTGGCTTCGAAATCCTTCTCCGCCTGTAGGCCGAGTCGGCAGGGATTTTTTAAATATTTTTATTAGTCAAATTCGACTCGTTATTGTTATTATTGTTGTACATCCAAATAGCTTAAATTCTATATTTCTTTTAATATTTAATATGCGGTACTCTAAAACATGTTCTCAAATTAATATTAGAGTTAGCAAAGGATAAATAACTTTCTCATGAACACTGACATACATTATTCTTATGTGGATCATAGAACACTTTACTAAGTAACCGATAGCTTATAAAGGATTTCAAAACAACGCATGCGAGCTACTGTTAATTCTGTCTAAGGCAGATTCTGTGTAAGCAGGAATCTGGCCAACTCGTCCAGATGAATTCATAAACAGCAAAGATTGTCTATGTGGGAATACTGTCTGTGACGTAAAAAAAAATCAGTACCTCTCTTTTCCGCTTTAGACAGAGTTTACTTTAAATGCTCAAATAGTAGTAAAAACGTCTTATCTCATTGGGTAAAAAATTAATACATGTTTCTTCTCTAATTAAATACCTTTGTTTTCTTCGTTTTTTTCATTCAATTCTTCTTTCGAAGTAGATTTGTAAATAAATGATTTCGAAGACTAGCACAAAAATTGCCGAAACCGAAGATTTTACAAAAAATTAGCCGACTCGCTCGGCATTCCCGGGCCGGTGATAATAACCTTAAATATACCTAAAATCAGTCGAATTATTTACAAGATGTATCAGAATTCATCGTTCAAATTTGGTGGGAAGGCAGAAAATAGCAAAAGAAGGAATCTCGCATAGGAAAATATGGCGCAAACGAACGCGTGGCGTTGTACAGGGTTCTGTGTAGCCACAACTTCTGATCACGCATAGAAGTCTGTGATAAGCCCAGCCAGTCGTCATTCGACAAGGTGACTTAGTAGAAATAACATGAATCCTTATACGTTACATGAATTCGCAAATACAATGAAATTTCTTTTAAAGGCCACCCCAATTCAAGGGCCACCTCTATTAAGGGCCAATATTTTTAGGAACAAAAATTTTCCCCAGAGACATAATATTAAATTTACTCCTATTAGGGGCTGCACCTACCCCTAATAAAGGCCATTTTTTCACATGTGCCTTAAATCCTAAACAGATGTATTGAATTCCTGAACCAAAAGATAAGAGTTTAGCAAACAACTGCACTTGCAACAAAGAAGGCAAGGAGAGATGGGGAAGATTTAGAAACACAATGAAGGACCACAAACTTTTCAATAAGTGAGACAAACAGGTGTTCCTCACACTTTATTGACCTTTCAACCTGTAGGGGTTGGGTTGGAGGGGAAACTTAACCTGTTATCCTTTGTGTGGCCACAAGAAAGGGTCATCTAGAAAAACTGATTCCACATTTACTAAAACTCTGAATGCATATTGAAGCACAATTTTTACACCTGTCAGGTAATGCTAGCAGAAATAAATAAACTAATATCGCATTCTAAGGCATTAATAAATGATGCAAATTTAACTAATTTGTTCCATAAAGTAAAAGAATCATTAGAAACCAAAATTGTCTGCGAAAAAGTTATGAAACGTAATAGAAATTTTTTTCAATCATGTATAGAGTTTGAAAATGTTAATAAACAGTTTTTTCACCTATATAGGTTTTGATTTCCTTATTTTAGTTGTTTTTTTTTTTTTTTTTTTTTTTTTTGGTCACCTTATTCAAGGGTCACCCCTCATTAGGGCCAATTTTCAAGGGAATGGAATGTAGCCCTTAGAAAGAGGTTTCACTGTATACATCTAACTTAAGGTGCGATAGGGTAAAGCGGTCGGAGAGCTGCATAGATGTATGCAGAACGACCCCAAACGGCGCAAACCTCAGATTTAAATATTTACACATATTCAACAACAACTTAAAAGGAATGCAAACGTTTCTCGTTCTGTATACGCCACATTGTTGAGTAAAAAACATCAAACCTGCGGTTCTCCGGAAATCTGTAAGATAGTTTCCTCGATTGGAGCTGTTCGTGTCGATCGGTTGCCTCCTTTATCATATCAGTTACTGGTAACCAATCCAGTTTCGAATAGTTGTTGATGAACAAGTGAAAACATTTGATGATGAGGTGTGCTGCTGTTGGGGTAGCGTTCTGCATACATTTGGGCAACTCTCCAACCGCTTTCCTCTGCCGCACCATAAGGTAGATGCATATCGGCTTTGCATATTCATCTAACGTATAATGATTCAGGTTATTTCTGCAAGGTCACCTTGTCGAATTCTGACTTTCTGAACTTTTCAGAGAGCTTTTTGCGTGATCAGAAGTTGTGGATACACAGCGCCCTCTATAACTTCATGCGTTCTTTTGCGTCCATATTTTCCTACGTGAAATTGTCTTCTTTTGCAATTTTCTACCTCTTCACCAAATTTTAATGTTCTATTATGTTACACCCTGCATATAAAACTGATATTAAGAATATTTAAGGTTATTACAGCGGGCCGGATATTTTTTAAGAAAGGGGGCAGGAAAGAAAAAAAAAGAAACATTATTTATGTTTTTTTTTGAATTTCCAAATTAATTTCTCCCCGTATAATTGTAAATTAAATAGCATTTAACTATTAATAATAAAAGCTTTAATTTTATCAGCAGGGGCTGTACTCCTCCCCCCCCCCCCCACACACACACACACGAGCTACTCTCCCCAACCCCCGTTCAGACGCAGCAGCCGCTAAAAACTCGCTTATTTGATCTGCTTTTAAAAGATGATGGATGACTAAATTAAAACTAAACGACCAGTGGCGATCTCCCTTTATCGGATTTCAAACCAATTCCCTTTGACTGAGGGATTTTAAAGCTGAATCAACTGCTTTTAACAAATTTAATGACTGTTTTCCTATTAAATTAAATAAGATCTATTAAACATTTGAAAATCAACTTCTAAAACATGAACTAAGTACATAATGTCGTTGCCTAACGAAATTTTTTTACATCACTATAAGGAAATTGTTTTAAATAAGGCAATTTAAATGTATCGTTTTAAATTTGACGTAATTTTCACAGAAGTTTTCTTTTTAGGTGCGTTTGTAATTATATAAATACGTAGCACATATAGTAAATTAGGCAAAAGGGAGCAATTTTATCAATCTCTAATTATATAGAAGTAAGGCTTGTTTGTTTGTAAGGGTAATCTCTGGAACTACCGAACCAACTTCGAAAGTAATGGCGACCAATTGTTGGTGACAGTCCCTGTTTCAACATAGACTATATTTTATTCCGGCGCCACTAACTTCATGGAGGCACAGGGGCGAAAAAATTATGAAATAGCGATTTTTCTGATACTGAAGGGGTCAGAATTTTGAAATTCGACATTGTAGTTACTTATATAAAATAAAAGCTCTGAAGTTTCTAAAATGTTCGAAACAAAAAAGATCAAATGAGCAAAATATATTCTAAAAGATTTTCTAAATTGCAATTTCTATGGAATATTTAAGGGTATAAACATGAAGTTTGACATTGTTACTACTTTTAAGACACAAATGCACGCACAGAACAGTTTAAAAATAAAAACAAGTAAGAAAAATCATGCGTTAAGCATAGATTATGAAACACTTTCCAACACTTCCTGTATGCTTTAACAAAACTTCGTTATTTAGGGAAATAAAAAGAACTAAGTAAACATTTTAGAAAACGCATAAAACGTTTGAAATACTGATTTCAGCAATTACCATCCATATCAAATATGTATTCCAATTCTTTTGAACAGGTATTTGATCTGTAGATTGATATATATGCTATATAATGGGGAAATTTGGTTTAGTAGGAAAACGAATAACAGGTTGAAATTTCTCTTTCAGCAATTTATACTAATAGATGAAAACATGCTTGTATACTTTTGTACAACCCTGTAGTTAAGCTAGTAGTTTTATTACACGCCACTATTTAGCTAAAGTTTAATTCAAAGCAACACACTCTTAAAACTACTGGAATCACATTTTCAGAAATTATCATTTATAGATGGCCATGTATCCAATTCTTTGCGTGACGCAGTATGTAATTTTATATATGTTTTATAATTTTATCTACAAACATTTCTTAGTAAACAAAATGCAGTTAGGCGTAAAAATGCATAACTCATTTAAAAACCACCTTTAAGCAATTTAGTAACCATTAACCAGTAAACCAGTAACCATTGCGAATTCTTTTGCGTAGTCCTGTATATGAATTACAGCATTTATACACATCATATACAATGCACAAATATAGTGAAACATAAAAGCACATAACATAATTAAAAATGCATTCCCAGCAATCACCGCTACCTTACAATACTTCGGATACAATGTAGTATCTGAAATCTTTTGTGTATCCCTGTAAATGCTATGCACTTCGTATTATACATGAAATAAGTTATAGTAAACCTCAGCGACGTATATAAATTCCATTATACATGAAATAATTTAACATAATTAAAATATGCCGGAAAAATTTCCTCCGCCCGTATATCATTATGTAACGGAATTCTTTTGTGTGGCCCTATAAATGAATAATATTTATTCTTTGCAGCGCATATTCTACGAAATGCATATTTTAGTGCACTTGATAAATGCATATCACTTTTATTGTGTTTGAAAGCGCGTAATATCATTAAAAATCATTCGAAACGATTCTGTCCCATAGGCCGTAATGTAACGGAAAAATTTGACTGCCCCTGTAAATGAACTAAACATGCTACAAACTTCATTTGCAATAGGGTTCGTGCTATGATAGAGGTCACTAACATCCAAAAATTTCAGAATGATCCGAGTATATTTACGGGAGTTAGAGCGCGTACAGACGGACAGATGGACAGACAAACCGAATGCATAAACACTTTTCAACTTTGTTGGAAAGTGTTAAAAATTCTTATGTGTAGCCCTGTAATGAATTACAGCATTTATACACATATACAATGCACAAATATAGTGAAATATAAAAGCGCATAACATAATTAAAAATGCATTTCCAGCAATCATCGCTACCGTACAATACTTCGGATACAATATAGTATCTGAAATATTTTGTGTGTCCCTGTAAATGCTATGCACTTCATATTATACATGAAATAAGTTATAGTAAACCTCAGCGACATATATCAATTTCATTATACATGAAATAATTTAACATAATTAAAATACGCCGGAAAAAATTCCCTCCGCCCGTATATCATTATGTAACGGAATTCTTTTGTGTGGCCCTGTAAATGAATAATATTTATTCTTTGCAGCGCATATTCTACAGAATGCATATTTTAGTACACTTGATAAATGCATAACACTTTTATTGTGTTTGAAAGCGTGTAATATCATTAAAAATCATTCGAAATGATTCTTTCTCATAGGCCGTAATGTAACGGAAAACTTTTGACTGCCCCTGTAAATGAACTAAACATGCTACAAACTTCATTTGCAATAGGGTTTGTGCTATGGTAGAGGTCACTAACATCCAAAAATTTTGTTGGAAAGTGTTAAAAAATCGAAATTTAAAAGGTAGCCGAAGGAAAAATGTTCTAAATTACGATTTTTTGATACCGAAACGATTAGAAACTTGAAATTTGACATAGTCGGTTACGTTTGAGATACAAATGCTCGCTAACAGTGGTTTATAAAAAAATTCGAAATTTAAAAAGGTGAAATGAATGGAAAGCGTTCTAAAAATTCGGATTTATTCGGAAACATGATAGCTTTTAATTACGATTTCTAATAGAATTGCTAGAGATGAAAACTTGTAATTTGACATGGCTTTTACTGTTAAGGCATAAATGGTTGCAAAGAACAGTTAAGGTTGAAATAAGTGAAAAGCGATTTAAAAACGATTTAAATTTTTATTGAATTGTGTTGAGGGTAAGAACTTGAAATATGACAACGTTGCTACTTTGAAGACGTAAATTCTAGCTAAGAATATTTTCTAAAAAAATTCCCATTTTAAAAGGATGAAATGAGCGTAAAACTTGAAAAACCCCAATTACACCCTTTAGTCTTGACGACTGTTGGAAGAAGTGTAACACCTAGCACAAACGATCCCCCCCCCCCCTCGGAAAATTTAAACGCAATTTTCATTAATTTAGCACACTGGGATCAAAAGAGGCTGGCTTTTAATACATCGGACGTTGGCAGATTGTCCAAGTTAATTTATTACTCACACATTTGTCTTCTTGTTCTCATATCGTATCAAAATATTATGAGGCAAATTATAATATTCTTATTATATACTGGTCAGGATCTGCAAAATATGTTAAAATTTCATGCCGAAATTCGGAAGTATGATAGTGCTGGCAAAATGACGAATTGGCGCCCCGTTTCTGCTTAATCGTACTAAGATATCATGAAATAGACTAAATATTTGTATTTTACCAATCAGTATCTTCGATTGGCTAAAATTTCATATTGAAACTCGATCGTACGACAGTATTTCCAAAATGAAGATTGACCCCCCATTGTTCTAATATTCTACCAAGATACCGGGTGTCCCAAAAAGGACTGACTGATTTTAAAATTCAATAACTTGTAAACGGTGACAGATATTTAAAAAATTCTTGTAGGAGGGTTATGCATAAGGTCAAAAGTTTTTTTACGGTGATTTTCAATTTTAGTTCAAATTACAAACAATAGATGGCGTTGCGATCAATAGACGCTAAATTCAGGCTCGATTTTTGGTACTTCGTGGCCCGGATAATACATTTCCATCTCCTTTTTCTACATGGAACAAGATAAAGGACCAAAAATCGAGCTTGTATTTAGCGACTATTGCTTACAGCGCCATCTATTTTTTTGTAAATCGAACTAAAATTGAAAATCACTGTAATAAAACTTTTGACCTTATGCATAACCCTCCTGCAAGAATTTTTTAAATATCTGTCACCGTTTGCAAGTTATTGAATTTTAAAATCAATCAGTCCATTTTGGGACACCCGGTATATTGAGACACACTGATATATTTATGTTGTACTAATTGGTATTTACAACATATTAAAATTTCCTGCCGAAATTTGATAACCCGATAGTATCGTAAAAATGACAGATTGGCGACCGGTTCTCCTCATATCTTACAAAGATATCATGAGGCAGACTGATATATTTGTATTGCATTAATCGGTATTATAATGTGTTGAAATCTTGCCGAAATGAATGTCGGAATTCAATGACGTAACATTATCACCTAAAAGAGGGATTGGCGCATATGCTGCTCATATAAGTTGTGGCTGAGACGGATCAATCATTTATTTATCTATTGTTTATTATCTTGTCCTATATCATAATTTCATCCTATAACTCGATGACGTAGTCATTTTTGTCGACGCTGCCTGTTTTATGATATCAAGTGTCAAAAAACAAAACAAAACAAAACAAAAAAAAAAACCGGCTGCTACAATCTTAATTCAATAAAAAGGGTGGCGCGCGTTCTCCCTAGCCCACCCAAATGGCACCATATTGCTAACAGCACAAACGAACATTTTTTTTCTACTTACATACTATTAAAAAGCTATTGAGGGAAAACAGAAGCAGATTCAATGAATTTAACCGTTCATTTAGAATGATGAGAAAAGTAGTTAGAAAAAAGAAAAGAAAAAAGAAAAGAAAAAAGAAAAATGTGAAATAAGGTGCAACTTTTTTTTTTAACTCTCAGATTTTAATAAAATTTGTCTGAGATAAATACTGACATTCATATAGTGACTGGAGAAGAATTGAAAGTGTGATCTCCGGAGCACATAATTGCTGAAATTGCTGATTTTTTGGCGACCGTTGGCACCCTGTAAGATTAGAAAATAAAATATATCTGTTTTTAATGATAAAAAAAACGTCAAAAAAGTAGAAAAATGCAGATTTGCGGAAAAATCTAATGAAGATGTGAATACTGAAAAATATAATGCATAAAAATATAAAATGAAAGTCGATGAATTTGGATATTAGATATGAAATTTTATTTTTTTTTTTCAATAATTTTAATACTGAATCTATTCCAGGAAAACATTTTGGTAACAATGTAGGATTCAGCTTTAATATATTTTGATTAATTGCAGAATAATAGAAAATAAAAAATAAATATTAAAATATCCCCCAACGTGTGAAAACTTAATTTTTCATCATAAGACTGCATTAGCATATAAATAATTTTGAGAAGAACTTGGATTTTACTATATGAAGAATTGGATTTTAAGCATTAAACTTTACTTTTACTTTACAACTTTCAACCATATAAGTGTTTAATTTTCAAAATATATACATTCCAATATCATAAAGTTTGAATATCACTTACAGAAAAATAAATAAAATAAAAAATTTAATTATCATTTTTATTTAAATCGTCTTTTTCTTAAATCATCCTTTTCTTAAATCGTCATTTACTTAAACCATTTTTTTCCTTAAATCTGAAAGCATTGATGCTTGCAATCGATATTTGCTTAAATTGGTTCCTGCAAAATAGATTTAACATCAGATTGTCACTTATGAGGTAGATACATCATTGTACAGTGTTGAAAATTGGCGCAGAGGAGGAGCCTATTGACACCACTAAATTTTTATAGTATTCTTCACCTTAATAAAAACTATCAATTTCTGTTATTAGAGAAGCCGAAAAATACCACTAAAATTTAGTGGTATCAACAGGTTCCACCTCTGCGCCAATTTTCCAGCACGGCATTGTAGATAAATCAGCTCCGAAACAGTATTTTGTTTTAGCTAATAGATATTTTTGCTAATAGATAAATCTTTTTTCTAAATGTTAGCTTTAAATCGATTTAAGAACGTTGGCTAAATCGGATTTCCGATGTTATATGAAATCGATTTAACACCAGTGGTGAAATAGTATATCCGAAGATATCTTTATACAGATTTAAGGCACAGGCCTACTCCTCTGGAAAAATTTTGCTGTAAGTGACTGTAACAACATACTAAAATTACATTCTTGGAGCGCAAAGCCGCATTTAACAAAAATTCATTTAATCAGTCTTTTTATAAAATATTTCTACAATTTCATATTATAAAATTATTTCATTAAGATTATATCCATCTATCTATTTTTATAATTTTTTTAAATGAAAATAAGCACATATACATTCATTATATTCATATATAGTTGTCTTCTTTCGAAAAATACCCAGAACTTTCTTTTAAACAAGTAATATAAAAATTTTGTTTTTAAAGTCAATTCCTACTTAGGCCATCAAAGAAAAATTTAATATAATCCCTTAAGCTAATGTTAGTTTTTGTTGCAATAAAATATCTTAATTTGTTGATTTTCTATAAACAAGTAGGTTTACAATGGAACTCTATGGGAATTTGGCGAAATATTAGAGATATCGCCAAGTTGGCGTCACTTTTGGCGAGTCATTTTGGCCGCCCAAATTTGGCGATAAAATTGGCGGTATTTGGCGACAGAACAGGGTCCCCCCTATAGTAACCGCTTATTGAAAATACTTTCATTGATCTTCAATAACCAATGGCCGCCATTTTGTTTCCCATGTAAAACTAAAATTAATTAATTAAAATTTAATTAATGAATTAACATTTGAAAAAACTGTATTAACATCCATTGTCATCCAGTACAAGTTTTAAAAAAAATTTATTTCAACTTGATAGGATGAATAATGAGTATTTTATAACGATTGAAAATTTGAACAAGATAAATATATAAATAAATAAATATAGGGAGAGTGTGAGCTAATAGTAGGAATTTAAAAAAATCGAGTAATATCGAACCCGGAGAGTCAAATGCCTAATCACTACCTAACCAAACAGGAAATATTTAAAGACGACCCGGTCTAAGATGAGACCCGATGCAGGACCCAAGCAGCAATCAAGAGTGATTAAACCAGAAGAAACTTTAAAAAAAAAAGATAAAGTAAAGGCCCCAAAGCCAAAACAACACATGAAGTTTTTAATCACAAATCCTTAATTAGACTGACTAATTAGATTGATTATTTCGATTGAGAATTGATTTAATTGTAAACAAACCAAGCGACTACATCAAAATAATTATTGGCCATTAGTCTATGAGTAGGATTGAATTGATTTAATCGTAATCAAAGCACTGACTACATTAAAATACTCACTGATCGTTAGTCTATGAGTTGGATTGAAACTAAGTTTAATCGGTCAATCTTTAGTCATGATTAAAAAATTAATCGTTAGATTTCAATCGTCAATCTGATTAAAATTTTGTACAACCCCGATTTGTATACTAAAAGCATATCAGAAGGTGGTTTAAAAAACTATTGCAAAATTCCAACTTTACATGCAAAAACCAGGTTGAATTAAATAAAATAGTGTAAAAAACAAACATGCATGTTAATATACAGTATTTTTACATGTATTGGGATTGTATTTTGTTGCTAAACTGAAATATATTAACGAAAAGATATTAAAGTTTTATTTCTATCGCCATAATCAGTATAATGAGATTTTTAGTTGATTATTTATTTATTCATTTTAGGAAAAATCAAAGGACTGTCAAATATATTTAACTGAACTGCCAAGTGTAGCCGTTTCTTCTGCCAGCTATACACTGAAAGTACCCAACTTTTTTATCCTGCCAGAGTACGATGGAGTTTCTTTTCAACTGGTCAGTCCTTTTTTTAAATTCGCCAATGCAACTTGGTGTTTTCGATGTGACATAAAGGAGACTGATACAGTATATCTTAATTGGCCGGAGAGGGGAAAAGGTTTTGCTGTTGACTTGATAAGAGTAAATTCTGAAGTACCGGAGCAAAACATTTTCTACAAAAGTACGATATTGAACGCTGATGATGAAGAATACAAATCAGACCAGTATGGAGTATTGGTCAAAGTCGATGGCAAGAAGGTCGTCATGAGTTATTTTCGTAATGGCGACCCTTCTTATGACAGACGTGACACTCTGACTCTGATTATTCATTTATTTCACACGAAACCTGTAGAACCGAATGCAAATCAAATGGCCCTCGCCACAAAAAGAGGTAAACAAAACATTTTATTTTATGCTTATTTTTCAACTGACTTCAGAAAGAAGGGGGTTCTCAATTCCACGCGTATGCAGTTTTTTTTCTCTTTTTTATGCATGTCCACTTTTTACTCGGAAACTACGCGACCGATTCTTGCGATTTTGTTTAATGTAAAGAGGATTGATCTCTTGAATTGATCTCATTAAAATTTAATCAAGATTAGTTCTGCACTTTTTAAGAAAAAAAAAATCTTTAAAATATTTTATTTCAACGACTTTCACCAAGTGTCGTTGAATCGGAATTTTACCTGTTTGGCGAGAAAGTCGCTATACGATGATTTTCCTCCCTCTTTTGTTTCTAGGATTGTTGCAGGGAAAACCGAAAAGCAATGTTTTAATCCTTAAAAGCATTTATGACATAAACAATCAGTAAAGAAAATAAAAAAAGCAATTTATTAAATTACTAGCGAACCCCGCGGCTTTGCTCGCGTAATATTTGAAATATGCCAAGTGTATAGCCAAGTATGTAGTTATATGTCGTTTGTTGTTCCTGTGAGCCCCAGGTGGTAGAATCATCGGCATAAAATATACCCTGTGTAGGATCAGAGACTGTTACCATTGACTCGCAACTATTACTTTTATATTTGGTTTATATTCCCTGAAAATGCGTAGAAATCGTAATTTAGGACTTTTTTTAGAATGATTTTCGCACCTCCCCTTCACTTCACCCCTTTTTAATTCGAATTTATTTTCGACAGTCCTTCCAGGGCATTTACATTTTATAAGTAACTACCATGCCATATTTAAAGTTTCTAGCTTTTTCAGTATCACAGAAATCGCAATTTAGAAAGTTTTTAGCTCCTGCAACCCTCTGGTGGTAGTGGCACAGACATAAAATATAGCTTATGTTTGAGCAGGTTCTATCACCAACAATTTGTCATCATTATTTTTTTAATCGGTTTGGTATTTGATAAGATTACATAAAAAATGTAATTTATAACGCTTTTCGCTCACTTCATCTTTTTAAATTTGAAATTTTCTTTCGACAGTTCTTAGAAATCAGTTGCATCTTGTAAGTAAATACCATGCCATACTTCAAAGTGTTAGACCCTTCACTTATGCAAAAAACGCAAATTAGAACATGTTTTGCTTTTGCAACCCTCAGATGGTAGTGACAGAAAAATATAAAAATATATAACCTATAAAATATAACCTATGTTATAGCAGGGACTGTCACCATTTATTTACTACCATTACTTTTGAAAAAGCTTTGGAATTTCCCGAGATTGAGTAGAAATCGCAATTTAGAACGTTTTTAGAACGCTTTTCGCGCATTTTCACCCCTTTTTAAATTTCCAATTTTTTCGAAACTGTTCTTAAAGATCATTTATATGTAATAAATATGTATCTTGCCTAATTTTAAGTTGCTAGCCCCTACCGATCACAAAAATCGAAATTTGAAACGCTTTTTTGCTCCTGCAACGTCTAGGTCAGGGTTGGCGAACCTATGGCACGCGTGCCGTAACTGGCACGCGGGAAGATATTTTGGCACACCGTTTATTGAAGTTCTAAATCATAATTCAGTCAAATTCCCAAAATTCTGCACCTCTTTATTCTTTTCTTATTAATACACGAGTTTCATTGAAAATAGATTTTGTTTTCTATAATAGGTATACTTGTATACTTGTTATACCATAGAACTTATTTCCACTTAGAAATATTTCACCCTCCCCAACTTCCCATTTCTTCGATTTCGTTATGATGGCACCTATCATTCGCATAGAAAGATAGAAAGAGAGAAATCTAGCAAATCAAATTATTCTTTGCTGTAATATTTCTACATAATTTAACGCGTTTTGACCTGAACATGAAGCTTTATTTAACTTTTGCTAGAATTTGTTAATTGATCTTTAATTTGTTAAAATGGCAAAAGTATTAACCCATTTGTGCCTGAATTTTGGTTTTCTCAAATGTTTTGGTAAAATCACTTTAAAATATTGTAAAATGAACTGGAAAAATACTAAAAAAAAAATTACACTTACATTTTTTTGTATTTATTTAATAGAATGTAAAAAAAACTACGTATGAGTATTTTTAGTAGAGTAATATGCATAATTATATGTTTTGTCTATATTTATATTTAAAAAGTTTATAAATTGTATATTATGTACAATAATTAGCATTTTTAGGAACTACAAAAAAATATATTTTTATTTCTTTACAGAGACTAATAACGTTATAAATATTATTAATAATAAAATAAGAATAATCGTATTGCTGACTTAAAAACAATTTATTTCATAAATATCTTCAAAAGTAGATTACATAAATAACTGTCTCCTAAATGTCCAACAAAAATATGTGCCCATTTGTGCCTAAAACCCTATATTTTGGACGTTACAAAAAGGCATAAAAAATAGGCTTGAACATTTAATTTCGCAATTAAAAAAAATATGTATTTCAAAAAAAGTCTACAAGCTAAGATTATGACTTGCGTTTTTGGATTCTTGATAGAAAAAATACAAATAAACATACTTTTTACATTTCGCCATCTTGAAAAATTAAAAATTTATAAACACCGAAAAAAGCCTTCATTTAAGCAACTAAATATCCACCTTATGTTGTCATCTCTCGGTTATAGATAAAGGCATTTATAGACAATTACTTCATACAATTTTCATGTTATAAAGGAGAAGAAAAATATACTTATTCATTAAAATTTGAAACATTCCAAAAATGGGACGCTAGGCACAAATGGGTTTAAAACGTGACTTTTTTCATAAGTTATGAAAAAATAATAATTTGATTGCTAAAACATTTGCAAAATGAAATAAAAACTACAATTATTTTCTTCCTATAATTATTTCTATGATTAAATAATCTTTTCATGTGAAAAATGTTTTGGTTCGAGTTTTCTATACTATACATTGTTTAATTTAATGCGTATATTGGTATTACACGCAGGTATGTTAGCTATATTCATAACAATCTAATAATAATAAATAATTTTGTCACTTATTATGTATTATTATTAGAATTTAAATTAACTTATAATTCACTATTAACCCTTTAACGGTCGCATTAACCACTTCACTGGCGACAGGTATAGGAAAACAGTGCTTTTACCCCCGACTTATCTCGGGGCAACCGGTAAAGTGGTTGAATTACAGTTTAAAAATTCAAATTGCTTATTGCCCCCACTTTTCTGAAAAAGAAATATTCACTTTATTTAATGACAGGTAAAATGATACAATAATAAAGGCAATTATACTATTTTATAAAACTGGTGGGAATCAAACAATCCGAATAAAAAACACAGCCCGTGAATATTCAGGAGCGAGAATTAAGGTGTTAAATTAATTCTCTATTTTTTGGCGGAATGAGACGTGGGGTAACGGGGTAGCACGCCATGTTCAGTGTAATTTTTTTTGGAAAAATATTGGCACGCGGAAGTAAAAAGGTTCGCCAACCCTGGTCTAGGTGATAGTGATACCGACTTAAAATAGCGTCTATGTTAGAGCAGAGGCTGTCAGCATAAATTTCTTACCATTACTTTTGAAATCAGTTTGATTCTTCCTGAGATATTGGTGACAAATCGGCATTTAGAACATTTTTAGAACGCTTTTCGCTCATTTTGCTCCTGCATCTCCTCTGGGGTAGTGGGAACAAATATAAAATATAGCCTATCTTGGAGCAAGATCTGTCCCCATCATTTTTACACCATTATATTTGAAATCGGTTCAGTATTTCTTGAGAGCAGAGGCTGTCAGCATCAATTTCTTACCATTACTTTTGAAATCAGTTTGATTCTTCCTGAGATATTGGTGACAAATCGCAATTTGAACGTTTTTTACAACGCTTTTTGACTCCCCTTTTAAATTTCGACTTTTTTAGGAAATGTCCTTAGAGATCATTGATATCTTATAACTAACTACCATTCTAAATTTCACGATTCAAGGCCCTCCCGTCACGCAAAAACCGCAATTTAGAACGTTTTTCTCCTGCACCCCCTTTGGGGTAGTGGCACCGACATAAAACATAGCCTATGTTGGAGCAAGGGTTTTCGCCATCATTTTGACGCCATTATTTTTTAATCGGTTTGGTATTTCCTGAGATTGTGTAGAAATCACCATTTAGAACGTTTTTTAGAACACTTTTCGCACATTTTCACTCCTTTTAAATTTCGAATTGTTTAAGAACTGTCCTTAGAAATCCTTTATATCTAATAAGTAGCTGATACTTCAAATTTCATATTTCTAGGCCCTTCAGTAACACATAAATCTCATTTTTAGAACGTTTTTTGCTCCTACACCCCCTTTGGGGTAGTGGCACCGACATAAAACATAGCCAATTTTGGAGCAAACGTTGTCACTATCATTTTGACACCAATATTTTTTAAATCGGTTTGGTATTTCCTGAGATTATGTAGAAACTACCATTTAGAACGTTATTTAGAATGCTTTTTGTGCATTCTCACCCCTTTTAAATTTCGAATTGTTTAAGAACTGTTCTTAGACATCATTTATATTTTATAAGTAACTAATATTCCAAATTTCATATTTCTAGCCCCTTCAGTAACGCAAAAATCGCATTTTTAGAACTTTTTTTGCTCCTGCACCCCCTTTGTCGTAGTGGCACCATGGCTCCCAAATGGTCCACCAACTGAATACCAATATTATTTTAGAAAAATTATCTTTTTAGATTTTTCTTATAAACCACCTCGAAACCACCTTTGAAAGTTAATTCTTGCGCAAACCTACCATAAAATTTTCTGTTAAAAGTTATTGGTATTCAGTTGGCAAAACCATTTGGGAGCCCTGTGGCACCGACATAAAATATAGCCTATGTTCTAAGTTGGACTAACGCCATCATTTTGATACCATTACATTTTAAATCGGTTTGGTATTTCCTGAGATTATATAGAAACTACCATTTAGGACGTTTTTTAGAACGCTTTTTGTGCATTTTCACCCCTTTTAAATTTCGAATTGTTTAAGAACTGTTCTTAGACATCATTTATATATTATAAGTAACTAATATTCCAAATTTCACATTTCTAGGCCCTTCAGTAACGCAAAAATCGCATTTTTAGAACATTTTTTGCTCCTGCACCCCCTTTGGGGTAGTGGCACCGACATAAAGTATAGCCTATGTTCTAAGTTGGACTAACACCATCATTTTGATACCATTACTTTTTAAATCGGTTTGGTATTTCCTGAGATTATGTAGAAACTACCATTTAGAACGTTTTTTAGAATGCTTTTTGTGCATTTTCACCCCTTTTAAATTTGGATTTGTTTAAGAACTGTTCTTAGACATAATTTATATCTTATAAGTAACTAATATTCCAAATTTTATATTTCTAGGCCCTTCAGTAACGCAAAAATCGTATTTTTAGAACGTTTTTTGCTCCTGCACCCCCTTTGGGGTAGTGGCACCGACATAAGATATAGCCTATGTTCTAAGTTGGACTAACACCATCATTTTGATACCATTACTTTTGGAATCGGTTCGGTAGCTCCTGAGCTTACCTCCGACAAATAAACAATTTTTTCCTCTTTATAATAGGAGTATAGACAACCACCATTTGGAGAATGATTTTTCGAAGACTAAAATTTAAGACATAAAAAATCGCACGGTGTTGATCATACATTACGTACGCCATGAATTAAATATTAATTGTGTTATTACACGTAAAAATTCCAAGCGACAAAAATCGCATGCGACTCGTACGTATTATCCAACTGAAACTTATGTATTATCCAAGCATTTCATTGGCTGTTTGGGAAAAGGCTTTTCCATCGTCAGATTTCCAAGAAATCTGACGACTCATTTTAAAGGATATTTCATTCTTAAACTTCCAAACATCCCACAATATTACTTTTTACACCTTCGTATAGAGAAAAAAATTAACTTTTAAATGCAATCTGTTTGAAAGCTGTATCTCAATTTGTGTCTGAGTTATTTTTTTTTTGTAGTTTTTATTACTTTTTTGTCATAGTGGCAACAGAAGGTATCCATCTTTGCTAAAAGTAAAGGGAAATACAGATTACTGTATAGACCAATCAGGAAACGAATAAAATGCGGATTCAACCAATAAAAACCTTCAGATATGCTTTTGATTTCCCATCCTGACGAGAACAATAAAGTTTTTTCCAAATGGTTAAAAAGACAAATTGTAAAGCGGTTAAATTCACCCAAGATTTCTGCGGTACACTCATTCCATTTGAAGAACTGCATTTTTAGGGTGGAGGGATTTGTACGCTAATGCAGAGTGGGTCAAAAGTTCCTGGCAAAATTTTTTAATTGAATATAAAATAAAGTAATTGAAGTCTTTTTTTTTTTTTTTTTTTTTGCTTTTTAATTAAAAAGGTTGTAATTATCACAAATGATCTCATCCCGAAACACACATGGAAGTTTAGTTAAATGTTGTAATGTATAAGAAATTATAGATAGTTTTTTAGCTCACATGAACGTCACAAATCAAAATCTAACAATTTTGAGTAGTAATATCAAATATTAGATTAATATTAGTTTTATCTAGATATTTTGTTTGATTAAATAATATAAACGTTATCTTTATTCTTAAAAAAAAAAAAAAAAAATAAAATAAATATTGTCACTGACGCTGTAAATGAATTTTTGTAACCAGAAGTCTTTCTTCCGTAATTAAGAAACCCAATGCAATATATATATATATATATATATATATATATATTGAAATTGGTAGTATTATTGAGAAATGTTTCATAAACACGCTGATGTAGACAGTTTTTAAATCGAAGAATTAGGGTAACTCAAGGATAGATGGCCATAGGTTTTAAAGATTGAAATAAAAATTCTTACAATGAAAATAAAAGAAATATTGATGCAAATTTAAAATTCTTATACATATACTCATCATAGTTTGGGGAAAAAATAATTAAATATTGAGAACAATAAGCGGGAAACGATATTGAAATTAAAATGGCAGATGGCCATCTCTAATTCAAGTCGAGGAGAGATGGCCACCCAATACAAGAAAGAAAAGTGAAGTTAAAATAGCAAAAAATAACACATTTCATATAGTTAATCATGAAAAACATATTGAAATTTGTAAAGATGCAATTATATCACGGAATTTAGTGAAAAAAATTAGAATAAACAAAATTTGAAGTATATTTTCAATCCTTCACTTATCGTAAAATTTTACGACATTTTTGGCAAAATTCTTGATAGTTTGTACACATTTCATGGGACCACTTTAGACACCTTATGTACTGTTGTATGCAGTCATCCTTTTTGGCTGGAAACCCACAACCAACACACTGATCCTCATCCAATTTCATTCCCTCGGAATCTGTAAAATCTGATAATTTCAAATGTATTTCATCTTCTTCGTTGCTGAAAGTGTCGAAGTTTTGTTTTATTACTAGCATTTATCTGCTGCAGCAGATCTGAGATTGAATAGACCCCACACTGCATTATCAAGATTAGCACAAATTCAACCTATAAAAGTAGATTTCAATAGAGCCAAAATTATTTTCCATACAAGTAACCACCAAGAAGCTATCATAAGAGAATCTCTGGAAATAATATCAAATAAATAAATAGTTTGTAACGATCATATGATATCCACGCAGTCTGGAAAGAATTAATAAATAGTTAATAAATCTGTACTTTTCGATAAAAGAATAGCATTTATGTCCCCCCCCCCCTTATTTTCCAATCCACCCTTAAAGTGAAATGGTCTGTTCCGGACAAGGCTGGAGACGCAGAGACAGAACAACTGCTAGTTTTTCACTGAGGATGACCGAGTAAGTGTCGGTCGAAAACGTTATGAATTTTAAATGACTTTAATGTTTTTTAAACGATTTTATCATACTTGACACCTGTAAGCAATATATTTACATTTTGTGTATCTTATATATGTTAAAACAGTTTAAATTTAAAAATTGCGCGAGAGATTTATTTGATATTTCGAGATGATCTTTTCCGCTATTTTTGCTGGGTAAGCGCAAATAATATTTCTTTTCTAACAAAAGTATTTTCACGTGAATATTAAAAAGAGAAAGACAAGTTCGGGGAACGTCCACTGTTACTCTTGTGACCATTCGAGCGGTTTCTTACAAATACTTGCCATTATTTTATTGTAAAATATAATTAAGATAAAAAGTGATATAACCAGTGAAATGCTACTGTGCTCCACTCATTTAATATATATCTAATTTGAAATAAAAGGCATTTTGCTTGTCTATATAATAAATCAAAATTTTGTTACTCTTGTGACCAGAGTGTCACAAGAGTAACAAAATTTTGATTTAATATATAAACAAATAAAATTCTTTTTGTTGCCAATTAGATATATATTACGAGAGAGGAATACAGTGATAGTTAATTGGTTACATCAATTTTTATCTTTAATATATTTTATAATGAAATAATTGCAAGTATTTATGAAAAATTGCTCTAATTGTCACAAAAGTAACGAATGGACGCTCCCTTTGGTGAAAATTACGTCAGAAAGAACTTTCTTTTCACTTTGTTAAACTAGTATGTTGTGGCCATCACAAAACTTTCTTCTATATAAATCACGTCAATTAAATCATTTAAATAGTAAAAGAAATTATATCAATTTATTCATATAAAAGTACACCTGAATTTGAAGTTTGATGAAAATTCGTGCATTAGTTATTGAGATAGAGCTGTAGGGGAAATTCTAAAAAATGCAGCATAGCAGCGCCATCTGTTGAGCGATTTGCACCAAAACACAAACAGCACTAATTCATATTAAGATATACCGGAATCTGAAGTTTGATGAAAATCCGTGTATTAGTTCTGGAGCTAGAGCTACTGTGGAAATCACAAAAAATGCAGCACAGCAGCGCCACCTGTTGAGCGATTTATACCAAAAGGAACAAACATCAATTCATGTCAAGGACTAACTGAATCTGAAGTTTGATAAAAATCCGTGCATTAGTTCTGGACATTGAGCTATTGTGGAAATCGAGAAAAATGCTGCATAGCAGCGATGACAGCGATGACCACTTCAGGAACTCAGCTTTCGCTTTAGAGTGTTAGTGCAATCCCGAGGGGTAGACCACATCCACTCCTCCCGACTCTCAACCAGAGTCTGAGAGGGAGCGTCGGGTCCCTGATCCAGCTGCTGAGATTTATTTCGGTTACTGTGAGATTTACAATTACAATCACAATTGGTTACCCAATTTTTCTGGGCGAACCGAAGATTTCACATCGAGATATATGACTGTATGTAGTGATTACATGAGGATCATTTCACCTAATGTGATTGCATAATTGTTTACAATTTTCTTGGATATATATTCGTCACAGTACATTTAACACACAATATTTAACATGACAATTAGAAACACATTACAACACAATATCAAACACCTACTATTTACATGACTGTGTGTAGTGATTACATGAGGATCACTGCATAGCAGTGCCACCTGTTGAGCGATTTACAGCAAAACATAAAGAGCAGTAATTCATATCCAGGTATACCTGAATCTGAAGTTTGTTGAAAACCCAAGCATTAGTTCTTGAGATAGAGCTACTGCGGAAATCACAAAAAATGCAGCATAGCAGCGCCACCTGTTGAGCGATTTTCACCACAAGGTGCAAAACGTCAACTCATGTCAAGCACTAACAGAATCTGAAGTTTGATGAAAATCCGTGCATTATTTCTTGAGATAGAGCTATTACGAAAATCGTGTAAATGCTGCAAAATGCAGCATAGCAGCGCCATCTGTTGGGCGATTTGCACCAAAACGTTACCAGCACTAATTCATATCAAGGATTAATTGAACCTGAAGTTTTATGAAAATCCGTGCATTAGTTCTTGAAATAGAGCTAGTGCAGAAATCGCGAAAAATGCAGCATAGCAGTGCCACCTGTTGGGCGATTTACACCGAAAACTAATCAGCACCAATTTATATTAGGGACTACTTGAATATAAATTTTTATTAAATTTCGTGCATTAGTTCTTGAGGTAGAGCGCCCACAAAATTTGTGTCACATACACACAGACAGACAGACAGACGGACAGACAGACTCACAGAGTCACAGACAGACATTTTGTAAAAACATGTTTTTTGGAATCTCTGACCTCTAAAACGTGTAAATCCGTCGAAAACCGGAAGTAGAAAATTTTTACGAATCCAATACTTTCTTCTTGTAAAGATAGAAGAAAGTAAAAATACCGGGACACAACGACTCTGTTTACTTAATTCATTTTATATTAGCTTATTTTGAAATGTTTAAGGATTTTATTTAATCAAAGACGAAAACAGCCATTTTATCTTTTAACAGCACCTGATTTTTCCATAAAATTCCCCAATCAAAGAGAAATGAATAGAAACCCGTTTATAGGGAGATCGCCACTGCTTTTTAGCTCACAGGCTATCAAAGCCTGAGAGCTAATGTGCCCGCCCGTTCTGTATGTATGTATGTATGTATGTATGTATGTATGTATGTATGTATGTATGTACGTATGTACGTAACGCGATAACTCTTGATAGAAACATCCGATTTGCTTAAAAATTTTTTCCTAGGTTCACCGTGATAAGGCGCTTCCCTGATTAGTTTTTGGAGTTCATTGGTTAAGGATAAAGGGGGAAAAACGGGGTTAGTCCACAACCCACCCCCTTAATTCAGATAAATGGGTTTTTCATGCAGAATGATTCGATTTGCTCCCAATTTGATATACCGGTTTATTATGTTAAGGAACATCCCTGATTAGTTTTGGGAGTTCATTGGTTAAGGATTAAGGGGGAAAACGGGGTTAGTCCACCCCCATTAATTCAGATAAATGTGTTTTTCATGCAGAATGATTCGATTTGCTCCGAATTTGGTATAGCGGTTTATTATGTTAAGGAACTTCCCTGATTAGTTTTGGGGGTTCATTGGTTAAGGGTAAAGGGGGAAAAACGGGGTTAGTCCACCCCCCTTAATTCAGATAAATGGGTTTTTCATGCAGAATCATTCAATTTGCTCCGAATTTGGTATACCGGTTTATTATGTTAAGGAACTTCCCTGATTAGTTTTGGGAGTTCATTGGTTAAGGATAAAGGGGGAAAAACGGGGTTAGTCCACCCCCCTTAATTCAGATAAATGTGTTTTTCATGCAGAATGATTCGATTTGCTCCGAATTTGGTATAGCGGTTTATTATGTTAAGGAACTTCCCTGATTAGTTTTGGGGGTTCATTGGTTAAAGGTAAAGGGGGAAAAACGGGGTTAGTCCACCCCCCTTAATTCAGATAAATGGGTTTTTCATGCAGAATCATTCAATTTGCTCCCAATTTGGTATACCGGTTTATTATGTTAAGGAACTTCCCTGATTAGTTTTGGGAGTTCATTGGTTAAGGATAAAGGGGGAAAAACCGGGTTAGTCCACCCCCCTTAATTCAGATAAATGTGTTTTTCATGCAGAATGATTCGATTTGCTCCGAATTTGGTATACCGGTTTATTATGTTAAGGAACTTCCCTGATTAGTTTTGGGGTTCATTGGTTAAGGGTAAAGGGGGAAAAGGGAGGTTAGCCCGCCCCTCTTAATTTAGATAAATGGGTTTTTCATGCAGAATGATTCGATTTGCTCCGAAGTTGGTATACCTGTTTATTATGTTAAGGAGCTTCCCTGATTCGTTTTGGCGATTAATTGGTTAAGGATAAAGGGGGGTTAGTCCACCCCCTTAATTTAGATAAATGCTTTCTTTTTTTTGCAAGATTATTCGATTTGCTCCAAGTTTGGTATACCGGTTTATTATGATAAGGATCTTCCCTGATTAGATTTGGAGGTTCATTGGTTAAGTATAAAGGGGGAAACGGTGGCTAATTCCCCTTCACTTATTTTTTTGAGGGGCATTATCCTTTAAAATAAGAGTATAATATACAATTAGTGTGAATAGTCTGTGAGCTCAATGCCATCAGTTTAGCTGGGCACTTTTCTTTTTTATTAATTTATAATTCAATCTTTTAAAATCTTTTTAAAGCCAATCAAATTAGCGTGCTTTTAGAAAATGCGGTGTATGAACGGGGGTTGGCGAGCTTAGCTCGTAGGGGGCAGAGCCCCCTAGTCTTCTGAAAAAAAAAACATATATTTAAACCATATATTATATTATTATTATTGAAATATTTATATTAGTTAAAATTTAAACAATATCACTTAATATAATTTTAAACATAACAGATGTATAATTATTTTTAATATAATTGCATTAAATTAAAATCGTATAATTTTAAAATTTTATTAAAAGTAGCAAGTCTTTCCCCGATTTGATGTGGCCATCTATCCTAAAATTGAAGGATAGATATCTCGTTAATTTAAAGTATCAATTCGCCATTGTACGCCTTTGTTTTAGGCTTAGAAGCAAAAATTGGATTATATACGTGTCTTAAAAGTCCGCATAGTAAAAAGAAAATATAACGTATGTTAGTGCAAAACATTCAGATACCTAACTCTAAAAAATTATTCAACCACTAAATTAAATAAACATTAAAATTACACTTACTTTTTATAATCGAAAAACGCAACTGCACCTCGCAATGAATGAACACGTTGGACTATTTTCTAAGAACAAAGTTTATGCTGCAATCCATGATCAAGTTTTGGAAATATTTAGACTGGCCATCTCTCCTCTATGGCCATCTATCCTACAGTTACCCTATTTTAAGAGATTTTTAACGTTAAAGTTTGTCAAAATCGTTCCATTAAAAATGTTTTAACTATACTAATATTACAAAGAAGTAAAGTTTGTTTGTTTGTAGGAGGTAATTTCTGGAATTACCGAACCTATTTCAAAAGTAATGGTATCATAATGATGGTGCTAGTGCCAGTTCGAACATAGGCTATATCTTATGTCCATGTCATTTCCCAAAAGGGGGTGAAGGAGCAGAAAATGTTCTAAAAATGCGATTTTTGTGTTACGGAGGGGCCTAGAAACATGACATTTTGAATGGTAGTTACTTATAAGATATAAATGATCGCTAAGAACATTTCTTAAAAAATCGAAATTTAAAAGGGCTGAAAATGCGCAAAACGCGTTCTAAAAAACGTTCTAATTGGCAATTTCTACGCAATCTCAGGAAGTAACTGATTTAAACAATAATGGTGGGAAAACGATGGTGACAGCCCTCGCTACAACATAGGCTATATTTTATGTCGGTGTCACTACCCCAAAGGGGTTGCAGGAGCAAAAAACTTTTCAATTGCGTTTTTATGATACTGCAATGGCTATAGCAACTTAAATAGAACTGACAATGATAAATAAAGTTAGTTATATAAAAATTTTAGCAATATGCATGTTGGTAAATACTTGAGCCGAAGATTTATTTTGCAATTTTCTAAAGAGCATAATAACACGGACAAACAAATGCGCTTGCTATTTTCTCTATATTAAAGTGTAAATTAATCTTAGGTCTATTGTGTAAATAACCCAGATTATGAAAATAAAATACCTCTTAATATGTTGCTAAGTTTATGTGCTAAAGCTTATGTGCTAAAGTTTTTTTCAGCTACATTGAAAGTGTTGTTTTTTTATGAAATGAAATAATTTGAGATAAAAATAAATAATAATAAATATTCTTTTGTTCATATTCTTCATTAGGAAAAACCATAATTTTAGTAATCGCTAATTCCAAAATCTGTTTAATCTTCATTAATTTGATATACCGTCCATAGTTCCTTTCAAATGTAAATAAAATTTCCAACAATATTGTAAATACGCTAATTGGCGGGTGACATGATTCCATAAGATTAGTCCAATATGTTTAACGAAACCTATTTAAAAGAATGGTTAAGCAAAAGAAAGTTATGGAGGCATGGGCTGATATTATCAATTTCCAACCATTATTTTAAAAATCGGTTTGATACTTCCTGAGATTGCGTAGAAATCTCAATTTAGAACATTTTTTAGAACGCTTTTCGCACATTTTCACCCCATTTAAATTTCGATTTTTTAGGAAACATTTTTAGAGATTATTTATATGTTATAAGTTACTATAATGCCAAATTTCATGTTTCTAGGCCCTTCAGTATCATAAAAAGCGAAATTTAGAACTTTTTTGCTCATGCAACCCCAAGGTGGTAGTGACACCGACATAAAATAGAACCTATGTTAGAGCAAATTCTGTCACAATCAATTTTCAACCATTACTTTTGAAATCGGTTTGATACTTCCTGAAATTGTGTAGAAATTGCCATTTAGAACGTTTTTTTAGAACGCTTTTCGCGCTTATAACACCTTTTAAATTTCGAAGTTTTAAAGAAATGTTCTTAGAGATCCTTTATATGTAACAAGTTACTACCATGCCAAATTTCATGTCTCTAGGCCCTTCAGTAACTCAAAAATCGCATTTTTAGGACGTTTTTTGCCCCCTTTGGGGTAGTGGCACCGGTTTAAAATAAAGTCTATGTTGAAGCAAGGGCTGTCACCATAATTTTGACGCCATTATTACTTTTTTTAATCAGTTCAGTACTTCCTGATATTGCGTAAAAATCTCCATTTAGAACGCTTTTTAGAACGGCAAAACAGCCCCGAAAACTGGCGATATGAAGCAATTAAAATAATGAAACTTTGTAAAAAATTACCATAAAATAAAACAAAACATAGGACGCGTTTCGAGCTAAAAATATAACAGCTCGTCATCAGCTACAGTAAACACGTGTCCGTAAGCGGACAAGGTCAAAAATGAACTGAAAGGGAGAGAATGTTGCAAAGAATGCAACAGATGGCGCTAGTTAAAAGGGGAACATACAGAAGAGAACAGTGTTGCCAAAAAGATAGAAGAGAAATTGATAGGAGAAAAATGGAATTAAAAGGAATAAACATAATTAAAATAAAATAAAAGGAGTAAATTAAAAAATATAAATAATAATAATAATAAAGAAAGAAATATAAAAGAATAAAACAAGAAAAAAACCAAAAGATTGTTTTTTTTTTCAAAATAAAAAGAAAAGAAACAAGAGAAACAAGAATTCTTTTCTCTCTTCTCTTGTTTCTTTTCTTTTTATTTTGTAAAAAAAGAAAAAAAAGGAGGATCTTTTGACTTTTTCTTGTTTTATTCTTTTGTATTTATTTATTATTATTATTTATATTTTTTAATTTACTCCTTTTATTTTATTTTAATTTTGTTTATTTCTTTTAATTCTATTTTTTCCCTATCAATTTCTCTTCTATCTTTTTCGCAACACTTTCTCTTCTGTATGTTCCCCTTTTAGCTAGCACCATCTCTCGCAATCTTTGCAACATTCTCTCCCTTTCAGTTCATTTTTGACCTTGTCCTAAGCGGCATTTGCAAAAAATGTTCTAAATTGTGTTTTTTGTGATACTGAAGGGGCTAGCAGCTTGATATTTGGCATGGTAACTGCTTATAAGATGTAAATGTTCTATGAGAATAGTTTCTTAAAAAATAGAAATTTAAAAGGGATGAAAATGTGCAAAAAGCGTTCTAAAAACATTCTAAATTGCGATTTCTGTGCAATCTCAGGAAATATAAACCGATTTCAAAAATAATGTTTTTAAATTGTTGGTGGCAGTCCCCGCTCCAACATAGACTATATTTTATGTTGTTGTCACTACCACCTGGAGTTACAGGAGCAAAAACTGTTCGTAATTTCGTTTTTTGTGTTACTGAGGGGTTCTAACATTTGAAATTTGGAATGGTAATTACTTCAAAGATGCAAATGCTTTCTAAGGACCATCGAAAGAAAATTCCAAATTTAAAGGGATGAAGTGAGCGAAAAGCGTTCTATAAACGTTCTAAATTACGATTTTTATGCAATCTTATGAAATTCAAAACCAATTTCAAACATAAATGTTGCAAACTAATGGTGATAAAACCTGCTCAAACATTAACTATATTTTATGTCGGTGCCAAAACCACTAGAGAGTTGCAGGAGCAAAAAACTTTCTAAATTGCAATTTCTGTGATATTGAAGAGGCTAGAAACTTAAAATATGGCATGGTAGTTACTTTCAAATTATAAATGTCCTCTAAAAAGTGTCAAAAATAAATTCGAATTTTAAAAGGGGTGAAGTGAAGGGAAGGAGCGAAAAGCGTTCTAAAAGAGTCCTAAATTACGATTTCTATATGCAATCACAGGAAATAATAAACCGATTACAAAAGTAATGGTTTCGAATAGTAATGGCGCTCGGGGCAAATTTTCAATTTGGCGACCTCTCCCCCCAACTTTTCTTTGTGACAGGTGCCACAAAACTGAAAAGTGCAGAAACAGAAATAGTCCAGTGGTAGGGGAGCAAAAAAAGGCCGAATGCGGAATTAATTAGGGGAAAGTTGGAAATTGTTTTAATCCCTTCAGTTTAGGTCTAGAATGAATATACTATGTTTTCCCCCTCGTACTAGGTGAGCGTTAGGAAATATGTATAGATTTATAGTCAAAAAACACGTTTTTTTACATACCATAACAGTATCTCCAAACAGCTAACTCTGTCAAAAACATTGTCAATACAAATGCTGTAGAGCTTAAAATTCTGAGTAAAATGAGTACCTACACTTAATATTTTTGTTGAACATTAAGGTTACAATTCAAGTATAAAATTTTAGGCCCTTGGGCAGGGGGTTGAACTCAGAATTAATCAGAAGAAAACTGGAAATTGTTTTAATCCCTTCAGTTTAGGTCTAAAATGAACGTACTATGTTTTCTTCCTCGTACTTGTGTGAATGTTAGAAAATATGTATATATTTATTTTTGAAAAACACTTTTTTTTTAATTACCTTAACAATATCTCAAAACAGCTAACTCTATAAAAAATATTGTCAATACAAATGTTGTACAGCTTAAAATTCTGAATAAAATGAGTACCATAATTAATATTTTTGTTCAACATTAAGGTCGTAATTCTATTTCAAAATTTTGCCTTAATCGCTAATCAAGAGCTTGAAGCCAGGAGAGACCAAGTTAACTTAACAATATCTCAAAACAGCTAACTCTATCAAAAACATTGTCAGTACAAAAGTTGTAGAGCCTAAAATTCTGAGTAAAATGAGTACCTACACTTAATATTTTTGTTTAATATTAAGGGCGCAGTATTGAGATATTGTTAAATTAACTAGGTCTCTCATGGCTTCAAGCTCTTGATTTGAAAAATCTTGAAGTAGAATTGCGACCTTAATGTTGAACAAAAATATTAATCATGGTACTCATTTTATTCAGAATTTTAAGCCCTACAAAATTTGTATTGACAATTTTTTTTATAGAGTTAGCTGTTTTGAGATATTGTTAAGGTAATTAAAAAAAAACGTGTTTTTCGAAAATAAATATGTACATAATTTCTAACATTCACCCAAGTACGAGGAATAAAACATCGTACATTCATTTTAGACCTAAACTGAAGGGGTTAAAATAATTTTCAGTTTTCTCGTAATTAATTCTGAGTTCAACCCCCTGACCACGGGTCTAAAACTTTAAACTGGAATTGTGACCTTAATGTTCAACAATAATATTAAGTGCAGGTACTCATTTTATTCAGAATTTTAAGCTCCACAACATTTCTATTGACAATGTTTTTGACAGAGTTAGCTGTTTGGAGATACTGTTATGGTATGTAAAAAAAAGTGTTTTTTTACTATAAATCTATACATATTTCCTAACTCTCATCTAGTAAGAGTGGAAAACATAGCATATTCATTCTGGACCCAAACTGAAGGGATTAAAACAATTTCCAGCTTTCCCCTAATTAATTCCAAATTCAACCCCCTAACCACTGGGCTAAAACAAATTTTACTGAATACATATTTCGCATTTATTTTGAAACATTAGGTTTAATTTTAATTTATAAATTTCAAAAAACTAAATAACATAAGAGAAAATTACACTTACATTTTGGCAAAGAGGATCTGGAAAATGGGTGCAGTAAAACTGTATCTAATAGTAAAGTATAACAGTTTAGAACCCTTTTATATTCCAAGAAAGAAACCCTGTGCTATTTTGAGAGTATATGTTTTTGTCGCAAGCACAGACTCAGAAGACAGAAGGTTAACAAAAGAGCTCAAGACAAAGACCCAAGACAAGTTTTGAAAAGAAATAAGTTATTCATAAATTTGTATTTCGGTGTGTGTGTGTGTGTGGTGGGGGGGGTGTAAAATACAGTACAATAACTTTGAAAAGGAAAATATACGTACTTCCATTGGGGAGTTCCATCAATTTTTTTACAAAAAAAGAAGAAAAAAGAGGTTTGTGATATAAATTTGGCGCACCCACAAATTCTACGCCCGGTGCGGCTGCCCCCTTCGTCCCCCACTTTGCACGGCCCTGATAAGGAAATATCAAACGGATTTCAAAGTTAATGTTAGCAAATTAATGGTGACATTCTCAATTTCAATATAAGCAATTTAATTTGGTGCCACTAACACGAGACGGTAGACTTTTTAACAAAAAGTTTGGAATTTGACATGATGCTTAATTTTAAGATGTAAATGTGTTCCAAGAAGATGGTTTCTAAAAAATTCAAAACTTCAAATGAATAATACTGAAATGAGGGTATGAAATGGGCATAAAAGCCTCAAAATACTTTCTAAATTATCATTTATTTGGAATTAGTTTTAGTTCTTCTTATTAATTAAAATCTCATTTCTGTCTATTGCAGTGTAATAATGAAGTTTAGCAAACTGTGGCTTAATTAATAATTTTTGAATTACTCCTAAAATTATAATTTTTTCTAATAAAAAACAGTCATACAAACATCACATGGTATATTTCAACTATTATTCGAGCAAAGCCGCGGGGTTTGCTAGTACAAATACAGCTCATATTCAAAATATTAGAATAATTGAGAAAAAATAATAAGAAATAAATATTTTTCCTTTATTTATTTTTGATACTAACAAGGGAACCACTTTTGGTGTTGCTCGCACCTAGCATTGAGACCTGGTGCATTTTAAAGCCCTATATTATGAAGTTTGAGAATCGATAAAATTTTTCTGTTTAAATAATATTTCTTGATTATACAGCAGCATAACTTTCTGAAAATACAATTTTCGAGACCACTTATCGGATTATTAACATTGATTTAAAAAAAAAAAAAAAGCATTAAAAAATAAAAATTAGTTTATAATAAGTATAAAATATTGAAAAAAGTTTGAAAATTCCTTCAAAAACACACGAATTTTGAAAAAATGCAACATTATATTCATATTTTTGGCGAGGAAACAGTTGGCGTTTATTTTCAAAAGTAGAGCTTTCCGGCAACCCTAGCCAAAATTGCATAGCTGAATTTATAATAGCTAGAAATTGCAATGTCCGACCTATTTCGCCACAGTAATTTTTCTAAATTGTGTAAAAATATTAATTTACTTTATTATTACTGTTACCGAAGGTCTATTTTACAGCAACATTTCAAGTTAAACATTCGAAACTTTATTTCATTCAATTTCAAAAGAAAATAGTTTGCTTATTTTGTATTTCACTAAAAAATAGTTTTCAAGGATCTTCGAAGCTTTTATAGAATTATATTTATTACTTATATATTTATCGTCTGCATGGAAAAAAAAAATAAAACCTAATATTTGTTTCTTATGCTATCAGTTATAAAAAAAAAAAAATCGCTATCTGATATTAATTCTAGTAATATGTTCTGTACATTTTCTCTTTGGTTAAAGCGAACGGAAAAATTGTAGCGCCATATTTGGCGACTTAACTCACTTTTGGCGTAAAATAAACAAATAAATATGTAATAATAAAAAATTATAAGTATAAAAAAGTATATAAAATATTATTTTAACAGAGAAATTTTTTCTGTTCTCTAATTTTTATGTATAGGACTACAAAAGTGGTTCCCTTGTAAGTAAATGCAATTAAATTTCTTATAAATTAAATCTGGAATGTTTAGATAAGATTTTAACATTTAAAAAATATAAATTACAGTACAATAAATTAAGTATACAGCTTTCTGAAACACATCAAAATATTAGAATAAAATTTAGATTGGTTCAAAATATTAGAATATTTTATTTTACGCAACAATATTACCTTATGAATATGAAGTAAATGGTAGTTAATATTTTGTAGCATCTCCTTTAGCTTTCATAACAACGTACAATCTATCTTGCATACTATATACAAGGTGTTTACAAACATTCTATCAATATTAGCCCAAAATAACTTTATACGCGCTATTAACTCAGTTTTCCTTGAAGAAGGATTTTCTTGGAGTTTTATCTTCATTATACACCATAAGTTTTCGATGGGATTAAGGTCTGGTGAGTTTGGTGGCCAAGGATGAACATCAATGCTGCGTTGGCGGAACCAATTCTTAGTTGACTAGGAGGTATGCGGTGACGCTAAATCTTGTTGAAAGATGAAATCATCTTCAAATAAATCTTCTGATGATGGAATCATCTAATATTTCAAAATTTCTTGATATATCTGAGAGTTAACCTTTTCGTAGATGATGCATAACTTTCCAGGTCCTTCTGCATTCATGCAACCCCAAACCATGACACTAGCAGCAAATTTTACGGAACGTTTAAGGCATTCTTTATGAATGTTTCTTGCTTAATTTTCAAAACTCGAATACCTTGATTACCATATGAATCACAAAACATACTTTCATCACTAAATAATATATTTTTCCAATCTTCTTCGCTCCATAAACGTCTTGATTTACACCAATTCAATCTTATACGATTTTGTTTTTTCCAGTCATGGGAGGTTTTGTTTTCTGTACACGAGATTCAAACTTAAATTTATGAAGACGTCTTAATGTTGTCGGTGTAGAAATTTCAACTCCTTCTTCTTTCCATTTTCGGTGCAAGAATCGTACACTTTTAAAACCGTTTTTCTTAACTATATGCTTCAGTTTTCTGTCATCTCTAGCAGATGTTTTTGGTTTTCGGCCGCCATTTCGGTGATTATTTTGAAATTTTCCATTTTTTGAATATTTTGTTAGTATTTTACTAATGTTTGATTGCGAACAATATAAATAATTCACTATTTAACATTGATTTTTACCGTGCCGATGCAAATCAACCATACGAAGTTTAATAAATTCAGGAATATCACTCACACGACCCATTTTAAGATGAAAAAGCAAACAAACTGCAAAAAGAATACTGATTTTAAATAAAATCGTCTGAACTTATTCAATGATGCCACCAGTTATGAATTGGTGACAATTAAAGGAGAATTAATGTAAAATATTCTTATATTTTGAAAAACATGAATAAATATTCTAATTTTTTGACTTTACAAAATAATTTTTTTTCAATTAATCTTCTCAAACATTATATTAATTTTAAGATAACAAATAAGTTTAATCAACAATAAGTTCTTAATAAAAATATCGTTTGCATATTTGCATTAAAAGACATTAAATTACCAAACGGTATTTTCAATTTGTAAAAAAAAGTAATTATTCTAATATTTTTAATATGAGCTGTATAAACTACTAGCTAACGTATCCGGTATCGTCCGGGTCTGTCAAAAAACAGCACGAATTGCGAAAAAGCTCTGAAAATCACAATAAAAAATCGCTGTACAAATTTCGAATAAACTTCATCGAAATGCGAAAAAAATACTATACTCAGCTAGAAGATTAAAACTGGATTACTTTTACTAATGTAAAAAAATCGTAGCAAATCGCGAAAACACGCTAAAATAACATAAACAATTTATGAAAATTCAAAAATTGCTGTACGGAATCTGAATACATTTTATTGAAAAGAAAGCAGAATTTACTACGTTAGGTCAGAAATTGAATGTCAAAGAATGTAAAAAGAAATGTCAGCGGATCCACAAAAATTTCTAAAATCACGAAAGTCAAAATTTACAATATTTGAATAAAAGTTTCAAATTTAATTTCTTTGATGAACGTCAAACCGTGAAACGCGGAAAAAAGCTAAAAAATTGCGTTAAAATCGGTTAAATAGCAAAAATCGCACAGGAGAAAATTTATTATATTAGGCTAAAAGTTTGAAACCGATTTCCCCTTCCGTATCTCCAAAAAACCCCTGCGAACTCTAAAGAAAGAAAAAAAAACGCTAAAAAATTGCATTGAAAATTGCATTAAAAATCGCATTAAAAGTCTCTACAGTTAAAAAATAGCAGAACAGAACATTTACCATAATAGGCTAAAGGTTTGAAACCAAATTCCTATAATAGTCCAGGCAATAGGGAATTTTACCTCGCAAAATTAATGGTAGTACTGGAAATCGGCTTTCTAGATGATTTTTGGGTCGCTGAATCCGAATTTGTAACTTCCCACCAAAATTTCCCAAGGCAACCTTCCCAAACTTTGGTAGAAAGCCCCCCCCCCCCCCAAAAAGGTTTTTATTAAAAAAATCAATTTTTTTATTGTTTTAGAGAAAAGGTATCTAGAAATTCATAAAGTAGACAAAATTTCCAACAAATTAGATATATGACATTATGACTTAGGATGAAGGGGAAGGGGGGATCTGCCTCGGAACATGCGCGCGGTGCTGCGTAAACTAAGTTGCGCAATTCCACTTAACCACTCACACGTTTACATTCGCCCTCCCATCTCCCCTCCGAACTTCCTCTATAAGGTTTACTTTAAGATTTTTGGGTCGCTGAATCCGAATTTTTAACTTTCCCCCAAAAATTCCCCGCCCCCGAAACCCCCCAAATAGTTGTTTCTAACTTAAATTTCTTATAGTTTTAGGGGAAAAGCATTACGAAATTCAGAAACTAGACAAAATTTGCAACAAATAGGATATATGATATTATGAATTAGGATGAACGGGGAGGGTGAGGGCTGCCTCAGAACATGCACTGCGGCGCTACGTGCACTAAATTATGAAGTCCATGCAATAGGGGATTTTAACTGGCAAAATTAATACTAGTTCTGGATTTCGACTCACTTTATGTTTTTTGGGTCGCTAAATCCGAATTTGTAACTTCCCACCAAAATTTCATCCAACAACCCCCCAAAAAATTGATTTTTTGAAAAAATTTGGTTTTTGAGAAAAGCGCTATTGCTACTCAAACAAAAACATTCAAATTTTCCGTGATTTCTTGCTATTTTTGCAAAGTCCCAAAAATAGCAACGTAAAAATGCTATTGTTATAAAATATTGTTATAAAAATGTTATAAAATATTTTTAATTTTTCTAAAAAAACTATGCTTATAAACTCACATCTTTTTTAAATGAGTTCTAAGCATGATTTAAATATTACTAAGTGTAATTTTTTAGCTCACAGGCTATCAAAGCCTGAGAGCTAATGTGCCCGCCCGTTCTGTATGTATGTACGTATGTATGTATGTACGTATGTATGTATGTACGTAACGCGATAACTCTTGATAGAAACATCCGATTTGCTTCAAAAAAATTTTCGAGGTTCATTGTGATAAGGCGCTTCCCTGATTAGTTTTGGGAGTTCATTGGTTAAGGATAAAGGGGGGAAAACGGTGTTAGTCCAACCCCTCAATTCAGATAAATGGGTTTTTCATGCAGAATCATTCGATTTGCACCGAATTTGGTATACCGGTTTATTATGTTAAGGAACTTCCCTGATTAGTATTGGGGGTTCATTGGTTAAGGATAAAGGGGGAAAAGGGGGGTTAGTCCACCCCTTTTAATACAGATAAATGGGTTTTTCATGCAGAAAGATTCGATTTGCTCCGAACTTGGTATACCGGTTTATTATGTTAAGGAACGTCCCTGCTTAGTTTTGGGGGTTCATTGGTTAAGGATTAAGGGGGGAAAAACGGGGTTAGTCCACCCCCCATAATTCAGAAAAATGGGTTTTTCATGCAGAATCATTCGATTTGCTCCGAATTTGGTATACCGGTTTATTATGTTAAGGAACTTCCCTGATTAGTTTTGGGGGTTCATTGGTTAAGGATAAAGGGGGAAAAGGGAGGTTAGCCCGCCCCTCTTAATTTAGATAAATGCGTTTTTCATGCAGAATGATTCGATTTGCTCCGAAGTTGGTATACCGGTTTATTATGTTAAGGAGCTTCCCTGATTAGATTTGGAGGTTCACAGGTTAAGTATAAAAGGGGAAACGGGGGCTAATTCCCCTTCACTTATTTTTTGAGGGGCATTATTCTTTAAAATAAGAGTATAATATACAATTAGTGTGAATAGCCTGTGAGCTCAATGCCATCAGTTTAGCTGGGCACTTTTCTTTTTTATTTTTTATCTGCTGTGATTTGTATTTGTTTTAATATAACCATGGAGTCTAAATTTTGAGTTCTCTGGAATATGTATACATTTTTTTTAACATATTCCTTCACTTAATCATGGTTTCTAATTTTCGACCATTATTACTGAAAAATGGAATTAATACAATACTTATTACTGAAACGACTCGGTAAGCCATATTTAATTAAATTTTTTTATTCCTGTAGATATTGTATTTTGTGAATATAAGCAAAATAGATTTTATATGTTTTTTAGGAAAAGATTGGCCTAGAATAGAAAAAGTAAGCATAAAAATAAACACATTACATTTATTTGTATCTGTAATTTTAATAAAAAGAAAGTAAATGACTTCATATGAAATGTTCTTATTGTTTGAAAAACATTTTCATGTAAACAAGTAGTTAGTAATCTCTTTAAAAAATATTCAGTCGAACATTATGTAAGCAAATATGAAGTTTTTAAAAAATATACTAAAGCAGTCTTATCAATAAACTTCAAAACAGGCATAAAAACATTTTATTTCAATGCTTAAATATCATGTTTTATTTTTTAGTGCCAAAACTTAAGTGTATCAAAAACGTAGGAAATGCGTTTAAAATATAAGGAAATTTAATAACAGATGCAGAATGTCTATAATTAATTTTTTTTATATTACTCCGTCTCGAAATTTTAAAATTTTAAATCGCGGAAAAATGCTTAAATACAATAGAAAAAAAGAAAAAATAAATTAAATAATATACTAACCTTTTCGTAATGTCATAATCATCAAATATCGTATTTAACTCCACTCCGAAACAATAATAATGATGATAAATACTCAAAGTGTACACTCCAAGTTGTCGCCTTTAGAAATCAGTAATAAACAACAACAACAAAAAAATTCCCACAGAACGGCAATTTGTTTTCATCGTGTTTCAGATGTCTCCTGCTCAGCCTTGCAAACGAAACAGATAAAACTTTTTTTTTTTCTTTCAATCGTTTGCAAGAGTAGGATCACAGTATTGAATGGGACGAATAAAATAGTATTTACACTCATTTTTTTCGTTTTATTCAAATAGCTGAACTAATGAAAAGTTGATTATTTTTTGCTAAGCAATGTGTGCTATTCTATTGTTAAAATAATTACAGTAAACTCTCTGTGAGGCGTGCCCTGTGTAAGACGTAAATCTGTCTAACTCAGAAAGATTTTCAAATCCCTTCGAATCCATAGACATAGAATAAAATCTGTCTAAGGCGGAATATTGTCTACTACGAAAAATTTCCTCGGTCCCGATCGACTCCGCCTAATACAGAGTTTACTGTATATTTCAAACCGCTACATGAAGAACTATAATAGACAATAGGAAATCAATTTTCTAGGAATATAAATGAGGAGAACACTCCACGGTCAATCTTTTTCTATACAACATACAACTAGCTCACAATGTTAACGTTAACATATCTACACGAATAAATGGTTAAAATTAAATAAGACTTACCTTTGTTTTAAGTATTCCATTAAGAATACTTTTAATGATATCCATATCTGTTAATCCTAAGATAGCGGGCGAAAATGTGACCATTTTTCTTATCTTACGAGGGCGCGGTCGCCTTGCTGTCCTGATTGGTTAATAAGCAATGCATACGCAAGCCTCTCTTTCCGGCGTTGACAACTTCACTCTCGATAACGGAGTGAGATATAGCATTCCTTTCTAGAGAGTGGAAAATTCCTCTCTTTAAGGAGTGTATTTTTACAAAATTCACCCCAAACAGAGTGAAAATGCCCGTCACTCTTTCAAAGAGTGAACTTTTCGCACCTCCGAATTTTAGAGTGTACTAGGGGGCTATACCCCCTGCAAGCTACGCTCGCCAACCCCCGTTCAGACACCGCAGAATCTAAAACCACGCTAATCTGATGGGTTTTAAAAATATTAGAGAAGATTGAATTATACTGAAAAAAGCTGTGCAGATCTCCTTGTAACAGGGTTTCCATTCAATTCCCTTTGATTACAAAAATTTAAGGGCGAATCAGTTTCTGTGAAGACATCCAATGATTGTTTTCGTTTTTGATTAAAGAGGATCAGTTAAACATTTGAAAAGAAGCTAAAATAAAATGAATTAAGTATACAGATTCTTTGTCTCCCGGTATTTTAAAACAATCTCTATAACAATAGCCTAAGTCATGTGGCTATCATCAACAGTTCCGCGCGGAACACTTCGCTTTTTATACTGTAGGTGCCATTTTGGTACTTTAATGTTAGCCAGACACAGGTGATAAGTCGCCAAATATTATTCTATCGCCATCATTTCATCTATATTATAATAGTTCAAGTCATCAACTGCCATAAATATATACGAAATGATCCCTTCGCCTTTTATATGTGAGTTTGGCACAGATGTCATATACGCGCGATTTTTTTTCCGACGCCAATTTGGGGGAAAGCATCAACAGCATAAACAACAGCATCCGGATTACCATATCAAGCAAAATAACGATACTTTGGCGACAAATAAGTACCCGTTGCGTATATGACATTGGCGTCAGAAAAAAATCGCGCCAGTATGAGGCCGTATATGACATCTGTGTCGAAAGTTATCCATTTTGATTAAAAAATCAAAAATGCTTTTACGAATAAAACTACATAAAAGTTGTCATGGTCGCAAATAATTCTTGGTACTGTTACGCTAGCCGACTGTAACTCTCACCAATATCTTTTTTTTTCAACTCGCCAGTTAGCTTTTTTTTTATTTTTCGAGTGGTATGTGAAAACAAAGATTTGAAGTTGAAAATAAATGTCATGGTTTGTTCCATTATTTAATATTTTGCCAGATGTCATATACGCACCGCAGGTTTGGCGTGATTTTTTTTAACCATTTGGAAAAATTATTATTGTCCTCTGTCAGGGTAGGAAATCAAAAACACATCTGAAGCGTTTTATTGGTTTAATCCGCATTTTATTCGTTTTCTGATTGGTCTGTACAGTAATCTGTATTTCCCCTTTACTTTCAACAGAGAAGGATACTTCTGTTGCCACTATGAAAAAAAAGTAATAAAAACTACAAAAAAAAAAATTAATAACTCAGAAACAAATTGAGATACAGCTTTCAAACAAATTGCATTTTAAAGTACATTTTTTTCTCTATACGACGGGGTAAAAAGTAATATTGTGGGATGTTTAGAAGTTTAAGAGTGAAATTTCATTTAAAATTGGTCCAGGAATATTAATGTTTAATCCATGGCGTACGTAATGTATGACCAGCTCCGTAGAAGTTAAAAAATTTACAGTACCGAAAAGTGTAATCCATGGCGTACGTAATGCATGGAATTTCATTTAAAATTGGTCCAGAAATATTAATGTTTAATCCATGGCGTACGTAATGTATGACCAGCTCCGTAGAAGTTAAAAAATTTACAGTACCGAAAAGTGTAATCCATGGCGTACGTAATGCATGGAATTTCATTTAAAATTGGTCCAGAAATATTAATGTTTAATCCATGGCGTACGTAATGTATGACCAGCTCCGTAGAAGTTTAAAAATTTACAGTACCGAAAATTGTAAAACTGAAATTTCTTTTAAAATTTGTTCATGATGGGTCCAGGAATGTTAATGTTTAATTCATGACGTACGTAATGTATGATCAACTCCGTGCGATTTTTTATGTCTTAAACTTTAGTCTTCGAAAAAATCATTTTCCAAATGATCGTGGTAATTTGTTAAATTGCTTTTTTTTTTTTTTTTTTTTTTTTTTTTTTTTTTACGAAAATTTGGCGAAAACCTCGTTTTCGAATATCAGTTACATATGTATTTTTAGTACTACTTGGTTATACCGCCAACCAAAAATTTATCGCCTAACTATAAGATTAAATGCCAATAATGGCTGATCGTAAATGTCACATTCACTTGGCTTTAAGCAAGTTACACGTGTTTACGTCATTAAGTGATTTTTATTTCGAAGTTTTATTTGTATATTTATTAATGTTATACTAATTTATTTGTTCTTTCATTATTTAAAATAAAAATTATGTCAATTTGTATAATTTGGTGAGTGGATTGGCGATTTATATAATTTGGCGAAATTGATCGACGGAATAACTAAGTAGTACCGTATTTTTTAATTATTTTCTATTATTTTCAAAAGGAAATAACAAAAAAATATTTAATAACTACACTCTAAATAAAAAGGAGTGACTATTCACTTCGGAGGAGTGAATAGTCACTCTATCGCAGAGTCAAAATATGCCCAACCTCTTTAGAGTGACTATTCACTCTGAGCAAAAGTGAAATTTTTGACTCTCTGAAAGAGTGAATAGTCACTCCTGGGAAGTGAATATTCATTCTAAACAGGGGTGGATAATCATCGGAAGAGTGACTATTCACTCTTTCTAAAGGAATGTGGTTTTTCACCCCTGGTAGAAGTGAATTGTCACTCTTTCATAGTGGTGAATGTTCATTTTTTATGGAGTCAATTATTTTTTTTATTTTGCTTTTATGGGCATTTTAAAACAATCACATATTTTACAGCATGCAATGAAAATAGACACAAGCGTGGTAAAGATTGGAATAAAATACTTTATTAGCAATATTTATTTAATTCATAGTTTGAAACATTAATTGAACTTTTAAGAAAAAATTCAGTTAAAGTTACACATTGAATTTAAATCAGATTGCTGACAGAAATAAACTAATATATTTTATTCCAATCTTATCCTTTGTGTTTCCTTTTATTGCATGCCCTATAAAGATATTTCTTTTAGAGTTTTATAGGGTAGATGTGCCAGTAATGGACACCCTTAAGGAATTTCTTTTAAAATTATTTTTTTATTAATAGTTATAATTATTATATTCCAGTTTTTCAATATCATATTAACCTATCAACAATATGTAACCATTCTTATAGTTCCATTTCCCAATATGAATCAAAATTTAATTTTAAATAACAGAAATATATCAAAACACCCAAAAGCCCAGTAATGGACACCCCATAAAAAGTAATAAATATAATTGTTTTTATTGTATTTAGAACCAGAATTTAATGAATTCACACTAATGAAACAGAATAGTTATTTTCAAATAAATTTAACAATTAGGATACCAGTAATTAATAAAATATTTGTGATAAACATTTACTGTTTATATTCATTATTGTAATTATCAGAAGATCGATGTTTTAATTATTTTAGATGGATAGTTTAAAATATTAAATATCGGGTAATTACAGCTATCAAACTATTGAAACAGTGGGGGGTTTAAAAAGGTAATTAAAAAAAAGTTTTCGAATATTATTAGTGCTTAGTTTCGTCTCACTATTTTTAACAATTAATATTCCAGAGACTACCTGATATGTCATTTATATTAATTAATATTACAAATGTGAAAGAAATGATATTATAAGTTGAATATTTTAAATACTAAGTAAAATAATTTCAAAATAAAACTGTAGAACTCATGTTTGAGGCCACTGATCTGCAGATTTACTAGTTTCATGAATATTACCTATAACTTTAATATTACTTTTTTTTCTTTTTTGCGGCAGAGGTGAATAAGGAAACATTTAAGACAGAAAATAGATTTTTAATAGCTTCTGTAACTTGTTTTTATTTAAACGGAGAGGGAGTAAGCCCTATGAGACCCCCTTTGACTGTGCTCTTAAACAATATTTTCTGCTTCCTGGCTGGTTTGATTGCCAGATTATAAAATATGCAAGGTACATATACTTTAAAAAAAAGAATAAAATATTGAAATTTTATTAATCACATAAAATTAATTTAAAAGCAGCTATTTCTAAAAGTTTTGGTGTTATTACATTTTGGTAAGTATAATTTAAAAATTAAATTTGATTATTTAGGTTTGCAGTTAAGTCAAAATATTTTATGCACTATAAACATTACTGAAATTGCATTTTTAGCATTTTCTACATGGGGTGTCCATTACTGGAAAATGACTAATTAACCACAGCAGTAATGGGCACCCCCCTCTTAAAACATTAAAAATAAATGAAATTTTGTAAATGGCCTTTAGTATATAAAATTCTAACAAGGAGAGGGTCCGAGGTTGGTCTCACGGAATCCAGCGATCCTTTGTACATTGATAGAGTATAGTTAATAGATAAACATATCAACAGGATAAAGTGCAATATTCAGGAGGGTCGTAAAAAACGAGCCCCAAAGTTCACCCATTATTGACTCTTTAGTATATAACCGGATAAATTACGCTCGCTTGCAAAAGGCTCGGTAGTACAGTTGGCAGCGCGCCAGACTTTTAATTTTCTTCTTCTGGGACGTCTGCGGGTTCTGTACTCCAACAAGCTTTTTTTTTTTTTTTTTTTTTTTTTCCAGACAAAATAATGATCAGTTATTTTCAAACCATAATTAAAAAAATATATATCTAATTATTTAAAGTTAGAAAATATTCATAAAAATATGCTTCTGCACGCACACACACACTTATATATATTATGTGCTTATTAATTTACAGAGATATTGCCGCTTTATGGATCTAATGGGGGGAAAAAAGGAAAATAACTGAATTATTCAGTCGACAAAATTTAATTTTATTCACATTTATTTATAGACTTTTATATGAATAGATACCTGTTGTTTTCAGCAAAGTAAATTAAAATACGCTACATAAAATTAAAATATGCTATTTTACTTTTATCTTGTCAATTTAAAATGTTATAATTTTTAATTTTTTTTTCTTTTTTTAATTTTTAAAACATAATTATTTTTTATCATGGGATCTCATGTTTGGAATTAGAATAATTGTTTTCAGTTAAAAACCTTGTACGTAGATCTGCAGGTGGTTTTTAAGCAAAACAAGTACGCTTTAGAAAATGAAAAGGGTGGGTTTAAAATGTTTACCTTTCTTTTGTTGAAATTTAAGCACTCATCTGCCGCAGAGCGAATGACTACGGCATTTTGTTTTTAAAGTTTTGAAGTGATTAGACGTTGTTCTTTATTATAGTGTCATAATTAAAATGAAAAAAGTTATTTTGTAAAAAATGTCTAGTGAAGAAGCTTCTGAATTTACAAATATTGAAAAGCGAATTTCATAATACATAATTCATAGCGAATCATCAAAATTGATATTGAAAGATGTAGTCGTGTATTACGCAAAGTTACTCTCTGAAAATAATTTAATTTCATCGGAGTCTTCAGACGCTATTTCTTGTGAAGCCAAGCTTATCGGGAATGAACTTTTTCACAATAACCTAGAACTACTTTGTGATAGAAAAACTTATAGTTGAAGCACAGCTTTGGTAAAACCAGGCGACGTTTATTTTTATAGGCAGGTGAAAAATATGATTAAGCGCTTACAAAATTGTAATTGTTTAATTGAACAGAAAAGAGAAATTAATTCTCGCTAGGATTGTGTAAAAATTCATTCAATTGTGCATTATCAACTCTCTTCACCTATATTTTGTAACATGATAAAATACGGCTGGCATGCATCGAAACTTTCACATAAAAGAATAATATTTATGAATGTCAATGAAGTGTGTTTTCCAAATGATCTTTTTAAAACGCCTTGTTCTTGTAAAAACATTTCTTTTATTTTCGTGCGCGCTGTCGCAAAAGATTCTGTTTCATATGTTTTTATGATAATTATCATCCCGGTTCCTGCCCGTAATCAGAACCTTAATTTTAATAGAATACATTTATTTTTTAAGTACATAGTATAGACAGAAATGTAAAATAAATTTAAATAAGTGTAAAATAAGTGTACGTCATTGTAAAATATATGTAAGTAATTGTAAAATAAATATAAATGATTGTAAATAAAACTAAATATAAAATTTACAAAAATGTTGAATGCAAAAAAATACGTATATACTGCATAAGATTCTTGCTTTTTTTTTTCATTATATCCATAAGGATGCAATAAAACTGTCTCTCTCTGTAAATAAATAAATATGTGTGAATGCGCCAATATTTATATTTGTCTTACATTTAAATAATTATATATATATATTTTAATTGCGGTTCAAAAATAATTTATCATTATTTTGTCGGGGGGTAAAAATTCTCGTTGGAGGATCGAACCTGCAGATATCCGTAAAAACGAAAATTAGAAGTCTGGCGCGCTGCCAACTGTGCTATCGAGCCTGCCGCAAAGGGACTTAATTTATCCGATTATATACTAAAGAGTCAATTGGGTGAACTTTGGGGCTCGTTTTTAACGGCCCCCCCTGAATATTGCACTTTATCCTATTGATATGTTTATCTATTGACAATACTCTATCAATGTACAAAGGATCGCTGGATTCCGTGAGACCAACCTCGGACCCTCTCCTTGTAAGTTTTCTACTGCTTGTCAAACAAAAACATTCAAATTTTCCGCGATTTATTGCTATTTTTGCAAAGTCCCAAATATAGCAACGTAAAAACGCTATTGTTATAAAATATTGTTATAAAAATGTTATAAAATATTTTCTAAAAAAACAATGCTTATAAACTCACATCTTTTTTAAATGACTTCTAAGTATGATTTAAATATTAAGTGTAATTTTTTTTTTATCCGTTGATTTGTATTTGTTTTAATATAATCATGGAGTCTAAATTTTGAGTTCTCTGGAATATGTATACATTTTTTTTTTAACATATTCCTTAACTTAATCATAGTTTCTCATTTTCGACCATTATTGCTGAAAAATGGAATTAATACAATATTTATTACTGGAACGACTCGGTAAGCCATATTTAATTAAAATTTTTTATTCCTGTAGATATTGTATTTTGTGAATATAAACAAAAAAGATTTTATATGTTTTATAGGAAAAGATTGGCCTAGAAAATAGAAAAAATAAACATAAAAATAAACACATTACATTTATTTGTATCTGTAATTTTAATAAAAAGAAAGTAAATGACTTCATATGAAATGTTCTTATTGTTTGAAAAACGTTTTCATGTAAACAAGTAGTTAGTAATCTCTTTAAAAAATATTCAGTCGAACATTATGCAAAGCAAATATGACATAACATAAGCAAATATGAACTTAAAAAAAAATATACTAAAGCAGTCTTATTGATAAACTTCAAAACAGGCATAAAAACATTTTATTTCAATGCTTAAATATCATGTTGTATTTTTTAGTGCCAAAAATTAAGTGTATCAAAAACGTAGGAAATGCGTTTAAAATATAAGGAAATTTAATAACAGATGCTCAATGTCTGTAATTAATTTTTTTTATATTACTCAGTCTTGAAATTTTAAAATTTTAAATCGCGGAAAAATGCTTAAATACAATAAAAAAAAAAAGAAAAAAAAATTAAATAATTTACCAACCTTTTCGTAATGTCATAATCATCAAATATCATATTTAACTCCGAAACAATAATAACGATGATAAATACTCAAAGTGTACACTCTAAGTTGTCACCTTTAGAAATCAGTAATAAAAAAAAAAAAAATTCCCACAGAACGGCAATTTGTTTTAATCGTATTTCAGATATCTTCTGACTCAGCCTTGCAAACGAAACAGATAAAACTTTTTTTTTCTTTCAATCGTTTGCAAGAGTAGGATCAAAGTATTGAATGGGAAGTATAAAATAGTATTTACACTCATTTTTTTCGTTTTATTCACATTAGCTGAACTAATGAAAAGTTGATTATTTTTTGCTAAGCATTGTGTGCTATTCAATTGTTAAAACAATTACTGTAAACTCTCTGTAAGGCGTGCTCTGTGTAAGACGGAAATCTGCCTAACTCGGAAAGATTTTCAGATCCCTTCGAATCCATAGACTTAGAATAAAATTTGTCTAAGGCGGAATATTGTCTACTACGGAAAATTTTCTCGGTCCTGATCGACTCCGCCTTATACAGAGTTTACTGTATATTTCAAACCACTACATGAAGAACTATAATAGACAATCGGAAATCAATTTTCTAGGAATACAAATGAGGAGAACACTCCACGGTCAATCTTTTTCTATACAACATACAACTAGCTCATAATGTTAACGTTAACATATCTACACGAATAAATGGTTAAAATTAAATAAGACTTACCTTTATTTTAAGTATTCCATTATGAATAATTTTAATGATATTTAAATCTGTTAATCCTAAGATGGCGGGCGAAAATGTGATCACTTTTCTTATTTTACGAGGGCGCTGTTGCCTTGCTCCCCTGATTGGTTAATAAGCAATGCATACGCAAGCCACTCTTTCGGGAGTGACAACTTCACTCTCGATAACGGAGGGAGATATTGCACTCCTTTCTAGAGAGTGGAAAATTCCACTCTTTAAGGAGTGTGTTTTTACAAAATTCATACCAAACAGAGTGAAAATGCCCGTCACTCTTTCAAAGAGTGAACTTTTCACTCCTCCCAATTTTAGAGTGTATAGAACTAAATAATTTATATAATTTTAAAAAAGAAATTTAAGTAAATAAATATTTATTATTAAATAAACAACAATAGCCGGGTTACCATGTCAATCAAAATAATACCATTTTGGCATGAATTAGGTACCCCGGTGCGTATATGACATCTGTGCCTAATATTTTTCTTTCCGTTTTGTTAAAAAAAAAAGATGAAGTGAAAGCCATCAATTTTAATGTTTCAGTTTTAAATGAAAGTTTTGTATTTTAAATAAAATGTATGAAAGGATTATACGTATTTTAAATGAAATTAATGAAATAAAAAAAAAAAAAAAACGACGGGAAAAATGTTTGGCGATTTATCACCTGCGTCTCGCTAACATAAAAATACGGAGTTCTTGATTTCTCTATCAGAATCTTTCGATTTGGCGAAAGATTGTTCGAGTAAATTGAATTATGAATAAAAGTAACATGATACATTTCTTAGCATACATTTAAGGGAGGCCAAACTGGTCGTCAAATTTGTTTAAAATAATAACCTTTTTTTAAAATATGAAAAAAAAAATATCTATTATGATTAAAATTTGGGTCGCCATCATTAGAGAAAAGTATTTAAAATTAGAAAAAAATTAATATTTCGAAAACTAATTCGAATTTAAAAATTCTAGTACCAGTTTTGAGATCTGTGGATTAATACGGATTTTTGGTGTTGATTTCATCGCAAAGTATTCCATATTTTAGGAGAAATCGCCGAGAAACATAATCAGTTGTTTAATCAGTCGTTTCATAGAATCGTTACATAAATTCGTTTCAATTCAGTCGTTTCATAATATCCGTTTCATAAATTCGTTTCATTAGGATTTTATATATATAGGGTAGATATATAAAACTATAATAATATGTTTTAGTAATTGCACGAACCGGAGCAATATTTAGCAGAATTTCACGAACCGGAATATCGTTCCGGTTTTCTCGTGTACATTTCGATCCCTGGTTGTAAATTTGTAAGGTTAACCACTTTTTTGGCAATTTCGGACACCTCCCCAACCTTTCGATATCATACATTATCATTCCTCGACCCCTCCTCCCCCTAATAATATCGTTGTCAGTGTCTAAATATTCTTTTTTTTTTATATATATATATATTTTTACAATTTTTTTCTTTTTTGTTTGCAATTCCGTTTGCAATGATATACAGACATGATTGTACATTTTGTATTCGCATATTTTACTGATTAAAATTAAGAGAAGAAATTCACAAAATATCACTGTTATATAAAAAATAACTTTATATTAAATAACATTTTAAAGAAATCCTTATTATTTGAAAGTGTTTAATAACAGCTCTTTGCCACATAATGCATTGAGCAGTAATATTGTCTTTTTGCACTCAACCCTTGCACGGGGCTAAATAGAATTTCTTGTAAACAAACAGGTGGACAACATTCTTCACCATTTTTTTATTACTAAAAATTGCAAGCATAATTTCGAATCTGTTTTCTCTAACAACGAATTATATACGCATATGTCGCACGTTGTGTTATTTCATATTTTGGAATGAAATGATTTTATAATCACTCAGTGGTTTTAATAATAACTTTCTATTTTCATAAAAATAAGAAAATGTACTATAAAAATTTAAGATAATAGATATAAAGAAAAAGTTACCAAAAAAGTAAATTTTGGTTTGATCAAAAATGATAACGATATCAAATGACAAACCCCCATACCCTTACGGATATCTTCCGATATTAAGTGCCAGACCCCCCCCCCCCCCTTAAAGTGATACGTTATATATGTACACTGTACAGCACTACAGCCTTCTTCTATATGAAAATCATGATAAGCATGGTAGGCAAATTTTACCTTTTTGTTTGTCAGTTCTGGTATTATTACGTGAGAAGGATGCGCAGCACGCCAAAATTAACAAAATATTTAAAAACACGAAATAAACCTATAGGGAAGTGCTATGTATGGAACATTCTCTTATTTTGGCGTACTGCGCATCCTGCCCCAATGGAAATGTCCCGAACTGACTAATGCATTGATAGCAGCATATTTCTGCAAATACAAACAACGAAAGTTTACAAATATAAAAAAACAAATACAAATTAGCAAGTTGCTAGCATTGTTTTTGTTATAACTCAAAAAGCACATCTTCGGTTTCAACGAAAATTTTTTCCTTAAAAGTACATACTTTGAGTATTATCCTGTAATTTTTTGGTTGGTGTAAATTTAAAATTACTAAATTATTATTATTATTTTTAATATTTTGTATGTTAAAATTTATGTAAAAATGTGAAAAAAATATATAATGGGAACTAACATATTTTTCAATAATTGGCGTTAGTTTCATTTTTTTAAACTTTTGTACTGTTTGAGAAAAAGGTAGAAAGTAGTAGCGCATTGAATTCTCATGGTGAGCCTTATTACCGCACGTTTTATTTCAAACATTGGTCGTGGGGGCCATTTTGCTCTGCCTATCCGGCTAGACTAGTGGTTCCCGACGTGGAGCGTACGCCCTACCAGGGGGCAATTTGACTTTTTGGGAGAAATTCCAAATTTTTTACTAGTCCATTTGCTATCAGTTATTTTTGTCTCTTTTTTTTTTAAAGTAATGTTGCAGGATAGAAATAAATGGAATACAAGCAAAATTTAAAAAATTAGTTTTTTTTTTTTTTTCTTTTAATGTTTCCAATCAAAAGTTTTAAATGACAAAATACCAGAATAATTATACGAATAATCTTTTAAGGGGTCCGGAACACAATTTAAGATATTTTTTATTTATTAAGTTAAAATTTTGAATTTTTTTTATGATGGGTAACCATGTTATTTGTAAACAGAATCACATGATAAAACTTCTCATATATATTTTTTAAAAATTTTAATTTTAAAATTCATTAAAAAGGTGGGGTAATTTAAAATCGCTATAACTCGAAATATTATTTGTAGAATTTCAATTTTTTTTTCATTTTAATAAACAGAAATACATAGATTTTAATTTGGATTCAGCATTTTTAAAAATATTAATTTAAAAAAAATTAAAAATATTTAAAGTAAAAAAAAATGGTGTAACTTTTTAAAAAAAATCATACTTTTAAAAGTAAATATTTTTTTTCTAATTTGCTGAATCAAAATTAAAGTAAAACAATTGAAAAAGACATGTTCCAAGATTGAACCATTTATCTTTAACGGTTCTTGACTTATAGCGATTTAAATACGAGGAATGTTGAAAAACCCCATCATGGAGAAAAACGCATTTTTACAAGAAATCGTTTTCATGATAACCATTGCTTGAAATCTAGATTTTCAAAATAAACCAAAACGAAACATTTAATGTTTCCTGTTCTACTTAAGACAGAAACATGATTTAAACGTCATTTTAAGCAGAAAAACACAGAGAAATTTTTAATGCAATAAATTTTTTTTTGAAAATTTTGAGATTTTTGTGTCCCAGACCCTCTTAAATGATTAGTATATCTTTTTATAGTATTAAAAATCTCTATAATTTTCCTGCTTTATTTTGTATTTTAGGGTTTTTTGTAATGTTTCCTATTATTTATTGGAGGAGCTTTCTACTCCTATTCGCTCTGCTATATGCCATATGAATGATCTTTTACACATGAAACTACTTAAAAGTATATATAAACCTAGGTTTCTTGAACATATTTAAGCTAAAAAAATATATGAAATATCTGCATGGGGTACTACCGACTTTATAAAATTTATAAATAGTAAATAGCATTAGAAAAGGAAATGGGTGGATGGTAAATATGACTCTAGTGCAGGCATCCTACACGTAAATAATTTAATTTAATTTAATTTAATTTACATGATGACATATACATTTTAGTTGGTTGGTTGTATTTATGACGGCCAATTATCTGCACGAGGGATATGGGCCCAGGGGGGGAGTGCCCTTCGTGGAGGTCTTTCTAAGGGAACCTAACCCGTATTAACGCTTGGAAATCCAAGGTTCGAAGAAAACCACGAAAACTCCGAACGATTAGGCCGACGGGCGCGATTGGGTTCGAACCCAGCACTTCCCGTCTACCATCTTCGAGAGCAGAACCTCTCGGCCACTAATGGGGCCAATATACATTTTAAATTTAAAAATCAGAAAATATATCGACGACAATTAATTATATTGCGAAAAGGAAAGCAGGGGAAATGTATTGTGATGGTTGGTTGGTTGGTTGTATTTATGACGGCCAATTATCTGCACGAGGGATATAGGACCAGGGGGGAGTGCCCTTCGTGGGGGTCTTTCTAAGGGAACCTAACCCGTATTAACGCTTGGAAATCCAAGGTTCGAAGAAAACCACGAAAACTCCGAACGATTAGGCCGACGGGCGCGATTGGGATCGAACCCAGCACCTCCCGTCTACCAGATTCGAGAGCAGAACCTCTCAGCCACTGGTGGGGTATTGTGATGGAGAATAATGGCTACTTAATATTGATAGAGAATCTTGAAATGCCTCTTTTGTATTGCATTATCAATAGAAAAAAAATTTAGTATCTAAAGCTGCTCTATCAACTCTTTAATAAGTTACAAAAATGAATTATAAAACGTATGAATGTTATCAATTTACGTTAACTGTAAGTCACTCTTTCACTCATATTTTATGAAGATAAAAATTCTGACCGTATAACAATTTTCTATAACATTGAGGTAAGTTTGAAAAGTAATACAAAACTCTTTTTTGTTCAAAAGCAAAAATGTATAGCTTCATTGTATTTATAGAATTATAGCAAAAACATGTTTGTAACAGAAGATTCACGTATTTTTTAAGTTAAAAAATGTGAAATGAATAGTTATTATTAAAGATCTATTACGTTTTCAGCGTGTAAGTAGAGTTCACTTTCTAAATAAAAAGGAACATAATTTACAAAGTGATTGGGGAAGGGGGAGGGGTCATAGTTCATGAAGACATTTTTCAGGTATAAAATCGAATAGAATTCCCTTTTATTTCTATAAAATAGAATGTTTCAAAATATTTTGACAAAGTTGATATTTTAATTTGATTTTGGGGCATTTCATTCGGGAAGATATTGTCATGAGGAAATAATTAACTATAATTCAAGATGTATGACATTTGCGGAAAATGAAGCTTAAGTTTCGGTTCTGTGGTACAGTCATTACTAATGTCTGAACAAGTCACGAATTTATGGTTAAAAAGTATTTCGTGAATGTGCTAAAAAGTTTCGTGTGTTTGAGCGTAGGAAATAATAATTTGAGCAGAACCCTAATACACTACAGTACCTTTAAACATTTTGCTTCCAGATGGATTGTATATAGCGTGTAGTATTGTATATAGCGTATCCAGTAGTACAGCGGTTCTCACCTTTTTCTCGCTCGCGTATCCTTTTCAGCATTGCGTATATGCATACTCCTTTTCGAATAAATCAGGAGCTAAAATTATTCATTTTTGTTCGTTAGGAATGTTGCCGAATCTAGCGGGTTTTTTTTTTAATTTAGAAAATTTTATTACCAGAGGATTCTCAAAGGTGCCTAATTTTATTTTATTTCATTTATAAAATATCTAAAATAAAAATAAAAAGTTTCGGTCAGAATTCGGAATTTCGAAACGAAAAAACAGCCAGATATGACAACACAGTTCATTAGTAATGCTCTTATGTTAGTTATTAAAGTTAGATGCAGATCTTCTAAGTATTCCAGCTTTCAACCATTTATATATTTTGATACATAAAAAATATCAACAGAAAATCTTTCAAAACAATAAATAATAATTAAAGATACTTATAGCAAAATTATTTCATTATTATTCATCATTATTACTAAAATTATTTCAGTTATTAAGTATTTCAGAACTCATTTCGCTTTCTTAGTAGCCTATTTGAGTTTAGACAAGTTTCTATTCGTAAACAAAAATTATATTATGATTATTTAAATTCTATTTTATTAGATGAGTTTACATTTTAACTTTTTTTTATTTTTTGATATTACTAATGTAATTTTTATCTATTCCTAACAGGTCGGCCACGTACCTTAGGTTGGGTAACGTTGCACTAGGGGATACACTGGAAGCAAAGTTCTTAACAAATCATAAATTACTTTTCTCTTCTCTTATATAATATTAATTAATTTTTCAATTACTTACCAGCAGTGAAATTACGCTCGGAATTACTAAATATTTAATACGTGATTTATCACATTACTAACTAAGCGTAGAACCAACAGAGTGAAAAATGTCCAAGACGGGAATCGAACCCGGAACCTTTCGAATAGCGCTCCAAGGGTTCTACCATTTAAGATACGAGGGCGATACCCAGCTTAGTATCTCTCACTCACATATGTTAGTAAGGCTACAATTGCAGCACAAGATAGAATAGTCTTCACGAGCACGCAATCCTGCGGCGAAACATGAGACACAAATAAACCCAGCATCGATGAGCACATATATAATTTTAACTAATTTTTCAATTAATTTTCAGCAGTGAAATTACGCTCGAAATTACTGAATATTTAATACGAGATTTATCACATTACTAACTAAGCGTAGAACCAACAGAGTGAAAAATGTCCAAGACGGGAATCGAACCCGGAACCTTTCGAATAGCGCTCCAAGGGCTCTACCATTTAAGCTACGAGGGCGATACCCAGCTTAGTATCTCTCACTCACATATGTTAGTAAGGCTACAATTGCAGCACAAGATAGAATAGTCTTCACGAGCACGCAATCCTGCCGCGAAACATGAGACACAAATAAACCCAGCATCGATGAACACATATATAATTTTAATTATTTTTTCAATTAATTTTCAGCAGTGAAATTACGCTCGAAATTATTGAATATTTAATACGAGATTTATCACATTACTAACTAAGCGTAGAACCAACAGAGTGAAAAATGTCAAAGAGGGGAATCGAACCCGGAACCTTTCGAATAGCGCTCCAAGGGCTCTACCATTTAAGCTACGAGGGTGATACCCAGCTTAGTATCTCTCACTCACATATGTTAGTAAGGCTACAACTGCAGCACAAGATAGAATAGTCTTCACGAGCACGCAATCCTGCGGCGAAACATGAGACACAAATAAACCCAGCATCGATGAACACATATATAATTTTAACTAATTTTTCAATTAATTTTCAGCAGTGAAATTACGTTCGAAATTATCGAATATTTAATACGAGATTTATCACATTACTAACGAAGCGTAGAACCAACAGAGTGAAAAATGTCCAAGACGGGAATCGAACCCGGAACCTTTCGAATAGCGCTCCAAGGGCCCTACCATTTAAGCTACGAGGGCGATACACAGCTTAGTATCTCTCACTCACATATGTTAGTAAGGCTACAACTGCAGCACAAGATAGAATAGTCTTCACGAGCACGCAATCCTGCCGCGAAACATGAGACACAAATAAACCCAGCATCGATGAACACATATATAATTTTAATTATTTTTTCAATTAATTTTCAGCAGTGAAATTACGCTCGAAATTATTGAATATTTAATACGAGATTTATCACATTACTAACTAAGCGTAGAACCAACAGAGTGAAAAATGTCAAAGAGGGGAATCGAACCCGGAACCTTTCGAATAGCGCTCCAAGGGCTCTACCATTTAAGCTACGAGGGTGATACCCAGCTTAGTATCTCTCACTCAAATATGTTAGTAAGGCTACAACTGCAGCACAAGATAGAATAGTCTTCACGAGCACGCAATCCTGCGGCGAAACATGAGACACAAATAAACCCAGCATCGATGAACACATATATAATTTTAATTAATTTTTCAATTAATTTTCAGCAGTGAAATTACGCTCGAAATTATTGAATATTTAATACGAGATTTATCACATTACTAACTAAGCGTAGAACCAAGAGAGTGAAAAATGTCCAAGACGGGACTCGAACCAGGAACCTTTGGAATAGCGCTCCAAGGGCTCTACCATTTAAGCTATGAGGGCGATACACAGCTTAGTATCTCTCACTCACATATGTTAGTAAGGCTACAACTGCAGCACAAGATAGAATAGTCTTCACGAGCACGCAATCCTGCGGCGAAACATGAGACACAAATAAACCCAGCATCGATGAACACATATATAATTTTAATTAATTTTCAGGAGTGAAATTACGCTCGAAATTATTGAATATTTAATACGAGATTTATCACATTACTAACTAAGCCTTGAACCAACAGAGTGAAAAATGTCCAAGACGGGAATCGAACCCGGAACCTTTCGAATAGCGCTCAAAGGGCTCTACCATTTAAGCTACGAGGGCGATACCCAGCTTAGTATCTCTCACTCACATATGTTAGTAAGTCTACAACTGCAGCACAAGATAGAATAGTCTTCACGAGCACGCAATCCTGCCGCGAAACATGAGACACAAATAAACCCAGCATCGATGAACACATATATAATTTTAATTAATTTTTCAATTAATTTTCAGCAGTGAAATTACGCTCAAAATTATTGAATATTTAATACGAGATTTATCACATTACTAACTAAGCGTAGAACCAAGAGAGTGAAAAATGTCCAAGACGGGACTCGAACCAGGAACCTTTGGAATAGCGCTCAAAGGGCTCTACCATTTAAGCTACGAGGGCAATACCCAGCTTAGTATCTCTCACTCACATATGTTAGTAAGTCTACAACTGCAGCACAAGATAGAATAGTCTTCACGAGCACGCAATCCTGCCGCGAAACATGAGACACAAATAAACCCAGCATCGATGAACACATATATAATTTTAATTAATTTTTCAATTAATTTTCAGCAGTGAAATTACGCTCGAAATTATTGAATATTTAATAGGAGATTTATCACATTACTAACTAAGCGTAGAACCAAGAGAGTGAAAAATGTCCAAGACGGGACTCGAACCAGGAACCTTTGGAATAGCGCTCAAAGGGCTCTACCATTTAAGCTACGAGGGCGATACCCAGCTTAGTATCTCTCACTCAAATATGTTAGTAAGGCTACAACTGCAGCACAAGATAGAATAGTCTTCACGAGCACGCAATCCTGCGGCGAAACATGAGACACAAATAAACCCAGCATCGATGAACACATATATAATTTTAATTAATTTTTCAATTAATTTTCAGCAGTGAAATTACGCTCGAAATTATTGAATATTTAATACGAGATTTATCACATTACTAACTAAGCGTAGAACCAAGAGAGTGAAAAATGTCCAAGACGGGACTCGAACCAGGAACCTTTGGAATAGCGCTCCAAGGGCTCTACCATTTAAGCTACGAGGGCGATACACAGCTTAGTATCTCTCACTCACATATGTTAGTAAGGCTACAACTGCAGCACAAGATAGAATAGTCTTCACGAGCACGCAATCCTGCGGCGAAACATGAGACACAAATAAACCCAGCATCGATGAACACATATATAATTTTAATTAATTTTCAGGAGTGAAATTACGCTCGAAATTATTGAATATTTAATACGAGATTTATCACATTACTAAGCCTAGAACCAACAGAGTGAAAAATGTCCAAGACGGGAATCGAACCCGGATCCTTTCGAATAGCGCTCAAAGGGCTCTACCATTTAAGCTACGAGGGCGATACCCAGCTTAGTATCTCTCACTCACATATATTAGTTAGTCTACAACTGCAGCACAAGATAGAATAGTCTTCACGAGCACGCAATCCTGCCGCGAAACATGAGACACAAATAAACCCAGCATCGATGAACACATATATAATTTTAATTAATTTTTCAATTAATTTTCAGCAGTGAAATTACGCTCGAAATTATTGAATATTTAATACGAGATTTATCACATTACTAACTAAGCGTAGAACCAACAGGGTGAAAAATGGTCCAAGGCGGGAATCGAACCCGTAACCTTTCGAATAGCGCTCCAAGGGCTCTACCATTTAAGCTAGGAGGGCGATACCCAGCTTAGTATCTCTCACGCACATATGTTAGTAAGGCTACAACTGCAGCACAAGATAGAATAGTCTTCACGAGCACGCAATCCTGCGGCGAAACATGAGACACAAATAAACCCAGCATCGATGAACACATATATAATTTTAATTAATTTTTCAATTAATTTTCAGCAGTAAAATTACGCTCGAAATTATTGAATATTTAATACGAGATTTATCACATTACTAACTAAGCGTAGAACCAACAGGGTGAAAAATGTCCAAGACGGGAGTCGAACTCGGAACCTTTGGAATAGCGCTCCAAGTGTTCTACCATTTAAGCACTTGGAGCTTTTTACTTTTCTCTTTTTAACTTATTCTCTCTTTAATCATTTCTGAATACCGTGCGGACATATTTCATCCAGAATCTCGGGTGAAGGCTGCTGTCCAAGAGATTTGTCTGGGATAGCTCAGTTGGCAGAGCATTGTCAGCTTAAGCAACAAGCTACCTAGTTCGAATCCTGAGCTGGACACTTTTTCACTCAGTGAGAAAATTAGAGTTCATGTGATTTATTTACCAATAAAAACTTGTTGTGTTAAAATTAATAAAGTATATTTAGTGTTATTGAAATTCCATTACCTGCGATTTATTTTGTTGAGCTGATTCAAAGATGAGACCAGGTGTCATATTCAACAAGGTTCTCTGTGTGAAATATATCCGCCAGATTTGTCCAGGATAGTTCAGTTGGCAGAACACTGGCAGCTTAAGCCAAACGGTCCCTGGTTTGAATCCTGGGTTGGACACTTTTTCACTCAGTGAGAAAATTACAGTTCATCTGGTTTATGTACCAATAAAATATAACGGTGTTAAAATTAATAAAGTGTAATTATATTTTATGGAAATTCCATTACCATCGATAAAGCGCATCCGACATTCTACCAACTGAACCAGAACGTCGATGCGCTTTACCGATGATCCGGGTTCGAGCCCCGGCTTGGACACTTTTTCACTCTGTTGGCTGTACGCCTTTTAAGCAATTAAAAATTTGAAATATTATTTTTAATACTTTTTAACACAATTTGAAAAGTGTTGATGATTTCGGTTTGCCTGTCTACCAACTTCTATGTGTCTCTCCGTGCTTTAGTAAATATATTCAAATTGCAATGCAATTAATGTATGTCACTGAGGTTTACTATGACATGTTCGGTATTACAAATAAATATGTAGTATTTATAGTTCATTTACAATGACACCCAAAGAATTTCGCTATATTACGGTCTATGGGGGGATCGCTTCTGGTGTATTTTGGTAGCGTTACAATACTTCAAACATATTGAAGTTTATATATATCACTAAGGAACACAACAAGATACTTACTATAGAATATCGTGTGTAAAGCATTGATCGTTCCTTTACAGGGACATACAAAAGAATTCCTTTAAAGCAATGTCTGTAAACAATACATGCTGGAAGTGCGTTTTCAGTTGTAACATTACTTTTTAAATTTAACTGCAAATTTTATTTTGTATTTAACTTGGTATCTATAAATTCTACCGAAAGATTTTATACAGGGATGAACAAAGATCTTGAGTCCATTTCCGCTTATTGACGGAAATTGCTGAAGGGAATTTTTTATCTCTGTTATGCGTTTCTAATTGAATTAAATTTTAACATACTATGTAGTATATATCAAAAGTACGCCATATGTTTTCCAAATTGTATAGAAACTAATAGAATAGAAATTATTAATAAGAAAATAGAATGGATACTACTTACAGAGATAAAAACTAATAGAAATTTTTATCTCTGTTATGGGTTTTCTAAATCAAAGTATGCCATGCGTTTTCTAAATTGTATACCTAGACATTATTTTTTGCATTGTTAATCAGTGAAGTTTTACAATGATACAGTGAAGTCGTCCAGATAACTCAGCTGGAAAAGCATTGGCAATTGAAACCAAAGGTTCTAGGTTAGAACCCCAGCCTGGGCCATTTTCTATCAGATAGAAAAACTACTACTCGTATGAATTATTTATCAATCAGTTGATTGTGTGGAAAATAATTATAGTAAACTTTTGTTTCTATCAGTATTCTAAATCAATCTGTTGGAAAGTGTTTCATAATATATGCTTGACGCATGATTTTTTCTTCTTGATTTTTTTTTTATATTTTATTTTATTCTATTCAATGCTTAAAATTGTTTCTCTTTCTCATTTTCCTAGGATTTGAATCACTAAGTCAGGATTTCAAAGATATGCTGCTAAATGGCCAAGATTACAACTTAATATTGAATGTCAGGGACAAAAAATTCCGAGCTCATAGAGACATTCTGCGTGCACGTTCTGATGTATTCCGTTCAATGCTTAGCCACGACATGCAAGAAAATAACAGTGGCGTCATTGACGCACATGATTGTGACCCCGGAGCTTTTGAACAGCTCCTTTGCTATATTTACACTGAAAGCGTAGAGCATTTAGACGAAGATAACATGTTTAGCTTGTACTATGCAGCAGATAAGTACAATCTTACATATTTAAAGGAAGCATGTTCTGATGCCATTTTAAAATCCCTTACTGTGAACAACGTGTGTGACGCTCTTGAACTTGCAACCAAACACTGTGACGATGATATTCTATATAGTGCAACCAGTTACTTCCTCAGTAACGTAGACGATATATTGCTCACAGAAAGATGGTTATTATTCCTGAAAGACTATCCATCTGTAGCTAATGAGCTCATCATAAAATCCCGTGTAATATTAAGGAACACAAAGCCCTAACAGAATTTTCCGTTCTTTGGACTAAGAGTATGATGACTATCATGGAAGACGATAGTATTCCAAAGTGACGCGACCTTAAGCCTAAAATCGTAAGAATGGCGGAACTCATATATACACCTAACTCGAGATCAAAGAAAACACGAAATGCCGCCACTTCAGAACTCAGCCAATAGAGCTCATATTGTTTGATTTTTTAAAAACAGTCTTATATCTGCAGTCTAATCCTATTCTGAAATTTTTACGTTTCTACGTGCAGTATATTTTGAGATCTCGATACCCATTTTTAAAGTAAATCCGATGACCGCCTAAAAGTTAGCCCCCCCATGACGAAAAATAAGAAAGTGACATATGCATTTCGTTTGATCATCGTTTGATCAGATTTGATCAACAATTTTCATCGTTTGATCAACTTTATTTCATGAGTTATGATTAAAAAGGACCAGGGGGGGCTAACTTTTAGGATATTTCAAAATGGGCAAAACTAAAAAAAAAATTAGCGATCCTTATCAGAAATCGTCTGTAGAGATTTGATCAACCATTTTTAGCGTTTGATCAAACTCGGAAATGCCCCCAAAATCGATATTTTTAGGTTCACGCCCCTAAAAGTTAGCCCCCCCTTGACGGAATTTCGGGACAAAAATGGTGCCATCTAACGTGAAATCGTTTGTAGAGATTTGATCAACCATTTTTAGTGTTTGATCAAACCCGGAAATGCGCCTAAAATCGATATTTTAAGCAGCGGATCCCTAAAAGTTAGTCCCCCTTGCCGGAATTTTAGGACAAAAATGGTGCCATATAACGTGAAATTGTTTGTAGAGATTTGATCAACCACTTTTAGTGTTTGATTAAACACGGAAATGCGCCTAAAATCGATATTTTTAACAGCGGACCCCTAAAAGTTAGACCCCCCTTGACGTAATTTCGGGACAAAAATGGTGCCATCTAACGTGAAATCGTATGTAGAGATTTGATCAACCATTTTTAGTGTTTGATCAAACCCGGAAATGCGCCTAAAATCGATATTTTAAGCAGCGGATCCCTAAAAGTTAGTCCCCCTTGCCGGAATTTTAGGACAAAAATGGTGCCATATAACGTGAAATTGTTTGTAGAGATTTGATCAACCACTTTTAGTGTTTGATTAAACACGGAAATGCGCCCAAAATCGATATTTTAAGCAGCGGATCCCTAAAAGTTAGCCCCCCCTTGACGGAATTTCCGGACAAAAATGGTGCCATCTAACGTGAAATCCTATGTAGAGATTTGATCAAACCCGGAAATGCGCCCAAAATCGATATTTTAAGCAGCGGACCCCTAAAAGTTAGTCTCCCCTTGACTGAATTTTGGGACAAAAATTGCGGCATCTAACGTGAAATCGTTTGTAGAGATTTGATCAACCATTTTTAGCATTTGATCAAACCCGGAAATGCGGCCAAAATCGATATTTTTAGCAGCGAACCCCTAAAAGTTATCCCCCCTTGACGGAATTTCGGGACAAAAATGGCGTCATCTAATGTGACATGGTTTGTAGAAATTACATCAACCACTTTTAGCGTTTGATCAAACCGGGAAATGCGCCCAAAATCGATATTTTTAGCAGCGGACCCCTAAAAAATTTCCTCCCCCCACTTGACGGAATTTCGCGACAAAAATGGTGCCATCTAACGTGAAATCGTATGTAGAGATTTGATCAACCATTTTTAGCGTTTGATCAAACCCGAAAATTCGCCTAAAATCGATATTTTTAACAGCCGACCCCTAAAAGTTAGCCCCTCCTTGAAGGAATTTCGGGAAAAAAATGGTGCCATCTAACGTGAAATCGTATGTAGAGATTTGATCAACCATTTTTAGCGTTTGATCAAACCCGGAAATGCGCCCAAAATCGATATTTTTAGCAGCGGACCCCTAAAAGTTAGCACCCTTGACGGAGTTTCCGGACAAAAATGATGCCATCTAACGTGAAATCGTTTGTAAAGATTTGATCAACCATTTTTAGCGTTTCATCAAAACCGGAAATGCGCCCAAAATCGATATATTTAGCAGCGGACACCTAAAAGTTAACACCCCCTCTTGACGGAATTTTGGGACAAAAATGGTGCCATCTAACGTGAAATCGTTTGTAGAGATTTGATCAACCATTTTTAGCGTTTGATCAAACCCGGAAATGCGCCCAAAATCGATATTTTTAGGTTCACACCCCTAAAAGTTTGCCCCCCTTGACGCAATTTCGGGACAAAAATGATTCCATCTATCGTGAAATCGTTTGTAGAGATTTGTTCAACCATTTTTAGCGTTTGATGAACCCCGGAAATGCGCCCAAAATCGATATTTTTAGGTTCACACCCCTAAAAGTTAGCCCCCCCTTGACGCAATTTCGGGACAAAAATGGCTCCATCTATCGTGAAATCGTTTGTAGAGATTTAATCAACCCATTTTAGTATTTGATCAAACCCGGAAGTGCCAAAGATCCATATTTTTGTTTGCAAACCCCTAAAAGTTAACACCCTCTTGACGGATTTTTGGGACAAAAATGGTTTGAAAATAGTTTTCCCGAACTTTTTTAACCTTCAATATTTTCTATTAATAATGGATGCAAAATTATTTTTTTCCACATGGGTGAGTAAGTACTTGTAGTTACTTTACCAGCTGCATTAAACATGACTTTGAAATCTTTGATTTGTCGTAAGATGACTTTGTGGCATTTTAAATTTCATGAGAAAATTTCGTCGCAGTTATATTAGTTTGTGAGTTAATTTAATTTATAGATGTGATATTTTGTTAATGAATGAGAATCTGATGAACATGTAAGGGCGGTGATTTTATTTTTTCATTTGGAATTCCTTCAGATTTCGTAATGGCAACTATGGATTTGAAGTTTTGAAGTTATGCTAATAAACGTTTGTGGAGCTCCCAGCTATATTTCTCTGTGTTGTAAATTTCCTTGTGTGTGCTATCTCGCCCATGTATATATTGACGATGACTTATAAGCGAACGCTTGACGCCAAGCACACAGGTCAGATGTATGTCAATAAATGTGTTAATAAAAGACAAAGATTCATATTATTTTTTCTTACACTAAAAAATAACAACAATAGCACAGCAGGATTTAATTTGAGAATAGGGGGGGGGGGGGGGCGTATGGAAATGTTCAAGACAAGTCCGTGATTAGATTAAAAAAATAATAATAACTTATTTAGTGGGCGGATAGTCTTTAGGTAAATTACCCAATGCTTAGGGGCTGTACATATATAATGTTATCAAATTTTTAGCAATTTTAGACCCCCACCCCCTGCACTTACGATATCATACGTTATCATTCCACTAACCCCCCCCCCCCCCCCTTCCCTAATGATATCGTTATCAATGTCTAAAAATTCTTTTGATTTTTTAAATTGATTCTTTTGTTTGCAGTGATATACAGATGGTCATATATTTATTATTCACATAATTTATTCATTCAAAGAAGAAAATATCACTATTATAAATAAAATAACTTTATATAAAATAACATTTAAAAGAAATAGCTGCTAATTAAAAGTATTTAATAATTAGCCTTTTGTTTCATAATGCATTCAACAATAATGTATCTTCTTGCGCTTGCCTCCGGACGGTGTGTGTGGGGGGCAGTGCGCAGTAAGAACTTCTTATCAACAAAAGAGGTGGCCAACGTTATTTCACTTTTCTTTAGCACTAAACACAACAGGTATCATTTCAAACATACTTCGGAAATACTTTCCCCAACAGCATATTATATTCCCAAAATTCCGTCAAGGGGGGAGGCTAACTAATAGAGGGCTGCACCTAAAACTACGATTTTGGGGTCACTTCCGGCTTTGATCACACGCTAAAAATGTTTCATCAAATCTCTACAAACGATTTCACATTATATGGCACCATTTTTGTCCCGAAATTTCGTCAAGGATAGGGTTAACTTTTAGGGTTGTGAACCTAAAAATATCGATTTTGGGTCATTTCCGGGTTTGATCAAACGCTAAAAATGGTTGATCAAATCTCTATAAACGATTTCAAGTTAGATAGCATCATTTTTGTCCCGAAATTCCGTCAAGGGGGGAGGGCTAACTTTTAGGGGTCCGCTGCTAAAAGTATCGATTTTGGGCGCATTTGCGGGTTTGATCAAACGCTAAAAATGGTTGATCAAATCTCTACATACGATTTCACGTTAGATGGCACCATTTTTGTCCCGAAATTCCTTCAACGGGGGGCTAACTTTTAGGGGTTCGCTGTTAAAAATATCGATTTTAGGCGCATTTCGGGGTTTGATCAAACGCTAAAAATGGTTGATCAAATCTCTACAAACGATTTCACGTTAGATGGCATCATTTTTGTTCGGAAATTCCGTCAAGGGGGGGGCTAACTTTTAGGGGTGTGAAGCTAAAAATATTGATTTTGGGCGCATTTCCGGGTTTGATCAAACGCTAAAAATGGTTGATCAAATCTCTACAAACGATTTCACGTTAGATGGCATCATTTTTGTTCGGAAATTCCGTCAAGGGGGGGGCTAACTTTTAGGGTTGTGAACCTAAAAATATCGATTTTGGGTCATTTCCGGGTTTGATCAAACGCTAAAAATGGTTGATCAAATCTCTATAAACGATTTCAAGTTAGATAGCATCATTTTTGTCCCGAAATTCCGTCAAGGGGGGAGGGCTAACTTTTAGGGGTCCGCTGATAAAAATATCGATTTTGGCCGCATTTCCGGGTTTGATCAAACGCTAAAAATGGTTGATCAAATCTCTACAAGCGATTTCACGTTAGATGTTACAATTTTTGTCCCAAAATTCAGTCAAGGGGAGACTAACTTTTAGGGGTCCGCTGCTAAAAATATTGATTTTGGGCGCATTTCCGTGTTTGATAAACGCTAAAAGTGGTTGATCAAAACTCTACAAACAATTTCACGTTATATGTTACAATTTTTGTCCTGAAATTCAGTCAAGTGGAGACAAACTTTTAGGGGTCCGCTGCTAAAAATATCGATTTTGGGCGCATTTCCGGGTTTGATCAAACGCTAAATATGGTTGATCAAATAATTACAAACAATTTCATGTTAGATGACAGCATTTTTGTCCCGAAATTCCGCCAAGGGGGGCTAACTATTAGGGGTCCGCTGTTAAAAATATCGATTTTAGGCGCATTTCCGGGTTTGATCTAACGCTAAAAATGGTTGATCAAATCTCTACATACGATTTCACGTTAAATGGAACCATTTATGTCCCGAAATTCCGTCAAGGGAGGGGCTAACATTTAGGCGTCCGCTGCTAAATATATCGATTTTGGGTGCATTTCCGGGTTCGATCAAATGCTAAAAATGGTTGATCAAATCTCTACAAACGATCTCACGTTAGATGGCACCATTTTTGTCCCGAAATTCCGTCAAGGGGGGGGCTAACTTTTAGGGGTCGGCTGTTAAAAATATCGATTTTAGGCGCATTTCCGGGTTTGATCAAACGCTAAAAATAGTTGATCAAACCACTACATACGATTTCACGTTAGATGGCACCATTTTTGTCCCGAAATTCCGTCAAGTGGGGGGAGGATAACTTTTAGGGTTCCGCTGCTAAAAATATCGATTTTGGGCACATTTCCCGGTTTGATCAAACGCTAAAAGTGGTTGATGTAATTTCTACAAACCATGTCACATTAGATGACGCAATTTTTGTCCGGAAATTCCTTCAAGGGGGGAGGGATAACTTTTAGGGGTTCGCTGCCAAAAATATCGATTTTGGCCGTATTTCCGGGTTTGATCAAATGCTAAAAATGGTTGATCAAATCTCTACAAACGATTTCATGTTATATGGCGCCATTTTTGTCCTGAAATTCCGGCAAGGGGGGGACTAACTTTTAGGGGTCCGCTGTTAAAAATATCGATTTTAGGCGCATTTCCGGGTTTGATCAAACGCAAAAAATGGTTGATCAAATCTCTACAAACGATTTCACGTTAGATGGCATCATTTTTGTCCGGAAATTCCGTAGAGGGGGGCTAACTTTTAGGGGTGTGAAGCTAAAAATATTGATTTTGGGCACATTTCCGGGTTTGATCAAACGCTAAAAAAGGTTGATCAAATCTCTACAAACGATTTCACGTTAGATGGCATCTTTTTTGTCTGGAAATTCCGTCAAGGGGGGGCTAAATTTTAGGGGTCCGCTGCTAAAAATATCGATTTTGGGCGCATTTCCGGTTTCGATCAAACACTAAAAATGGTTGATCAAATCTCTACAAACGATTTCATGTTAGATGGCATCATTTTTGTCCGGAAACTCCGTCAAGGGGGATAACTTTTAGGGGTCCGCTGCTAAAAGTATCGATTTTGGGCGCATTTGCGGGTTTGATCAAACGCTAAAAATGGTTGATCAAATCTCTACATACGATTTCACGTTAGATGGCACCATTTTTGTCCCGAAATTCCTTCAACGGGGGGCTAACTTTTAGGGGTTCGCTGTTAAAAATATCGATTTTAGGCGCATTTCGGGATTTGATCAAACGCTAAAAATGGTTGATCAAATCTCTACAAACGATTTCACGTTAGATGGCATCATTTTTGTTCGGAAATTCCGTCAAGGGGGGGGGGGGGCTAACTTTTAGGGGTGTGAAGCTAAAAATATTGATTTTGGGCGCATTTCCGGGTTTGATCAAACGCTAAAAATGGTTGATCAAATCTCTACAAACGATTTCACGTTAGATGGCATCATTTTTGTCCGGAAATTCCGTCAAGGGGGGCTAACTTTCAGGGGCCCGCTGCTAAAAATATCGATTTTGGGCGCATTTCCGGGTTTGATCAAACGCTAAAAATGGTTGATCAAATCTCTAGAAACGATTTCACGTTAGATGGCACCATTTTTGTCCCGAAATTCCGTCAAGGGAGGCTATCTTTTAGGGGTCCGCTGTTAAAAATATCGATTTTAGGCGCATTTTCGGGTTTGATCAAACGCTAAAAATGGTTGATGATATCTCTACAAACGATTTCACGTTAGATGGCATCATTTTTGTCCCGAAATTCCGTCAAGGGAGTCTATCTTTTAGGGGTCCGCTGTTAAAAATATCGATTTTAGGCGCATTTCCGGGTTTGATCAAACGCTAAAAATGGTTGATCAAATCTCTACAAACGATTTCACGTTAGATGGCATCATTTTTGTCCGGAAATTCCGTCAAGGGGGGGCTAACTTTTAGGCGTGTGAAGCTAAAAATATTGATTTTGGGCGCATTTCCGGGTTTGATCAAACGCTAAAAATGGTTGATCAAATCTCTACAAACGATTTCACGTTAGATGGCATCGTTTTTGTCCGGAAATTCCGTCAAGGGGGGGCTAACTTTTAGGGGTCCGCTGTTAAAAATATCGATTTTTGGCGCATTTCCGGGTTTGATCAAACGCTAAAAATGGTTGATCAAATCTCTACAAACGATTTCACGTTAGATGGCACCATTTTTGTCCCGAAATTCCGTCAAGGGGGGGCTAACTTTTAGGGGCCAGGTCGATTTTTTTTAAATTGATATGGGTTAAACCATTTCAAGTGGTCTAGAAAATGATTTATTCGTTGCTTGACCATTTTTAAAAAATCTGAAATTTTTTGTACAACAACCCTAACATGATGGAAGTTCAAAATGGCTATTATTTTAATTTTATTAATTTTTGTTTGTGCATGGCGGCCATCTTTGTTTCATCGTCTGCAGCAATTTTCTCACAAGAAGGGCGGAACGGTAAATAAATCATCGTTTATTTCTCCAATTCACGTGCGGATTAAAGCAATTTGTACAGAATACATTGGGCTAAAAATTTGGTAATAGAGTAGTTTCCGAAACTAACTGCTTATTGGTGAAATTTAAGCATAAAGTTTTAGTTTTTTTCCAAAATTTGCGCATTTACAAGAGGAAATTTTTCTAGCAAGGAAAACTGTCAACTGGACATAATTTTTTTTTTTTTTTTACAAATAGGCCGAAAGTACTTGTACTCACACGCCAAGTTCAGATCTGGGACTTGCTTTCTCTTCGCTAAAAAAAAATCCAAAAATTGTCAAAAATGTCAAAAATCACATTTTTTGAGGCTTTGATATCTCTAGTGGGGCACGAGATAAAAATCTGAAGTTCTAGTTTCTGAGAGTATTGTAAGGTAGTGTTATGCACAAGAAATTACAGGATGGAGATTTGAGTACAAGTTGAGATATGGCAAGGGCAACATCTCAAAACAATACAGCAAACTATTGTTTTGTTGTAGTCACAGGTAAGTATTTATCTCAGATTGTCATTTAATTTTTTTTTATTATCTTTAAATAATAGTAACTGAAAATAAAGTCTTTTGCAAAGCTTAGCAATTAATTAAAAAAATAATTATGCCTAAGGTCATACATTTTATATGGTTTCAGTAATTTTTGTTGTAATTTTAGTAACTAAAAGAAACCTCAGCACTTTTACATAAAGAAAAATTTTTTTTTATACAAGACCTGAGACAGACCTGATTTTAGACCTGAGACAAAAACAGAATAGGGAAAGAGAAATGCTTTTAATGTTGTCATACTTGTTCAGGCATGATCAAACGTGTCAAAACACATTTTTGCTTGTTGGTCTAAAAACCACAATTTTGATCTTTCTCAAAATTTTATTTGTAGGAACCAAGTCTTGTCATCTATGGATAACTTGATTGAAGATCTTGGCCCTGTTGGCTCATAGAAATAAACTTTGAAATCACTATGTGCAAGTCTCACTTCATTAATAATTCCTAGCTTACTTCTTATGCAAAAATTTCATTTTTCTGCAGTATAAATTTTGAAAGGGCTTTAGATATCTTTACTTTCTGAAAATTACTTGAGGCTGATGCATGGTAACATTGTATAATGTTTCATTTACAGGAACATACTTATGGTAGGAACAAGTTTTAGGGACTGGCAAGCAGCATTAAAATTGTGGTTTTTAAACCAACAAGCAGGAATGTGTTTTGACACGTTTGATCATGTCTCAACAAGTATGCCAACATTAACAGCTTTTCTCTTTCTCTATTCTGTTTTTGTCTCAGGTCTTGTATAAAAACATTTTTTTCTTTAGTGTAAAGTGTAAAAGTTGTAAAAGTGCTGAGATTTCTTTTAGTTACTAAAATTACAACAAAAATTACTGAAACCATACAAAATGTACAGCCTTAGGCATAATTATTTTTTAAATTAATTGCAAAGCTTTGCAAAAGGCTTTATTTTCTCTTACTATTTTTTAAAGATAATGAAAAAAAAAAATAAATTTAAATGACACTCTGAGATAGATACTTGCCTGTGACTAAAACAAAACAATAGTTTGGCAGTATTGTTTTGGCATGTTGCCCTTGCCATATGTCAGCTTGTAGTTAAATGTCCATCCTGAAATTTCTTGTGCATAACACTACCATACAATACTCTCAGAAACCAGAACTTCAGATTTTCATCTCGTGCCCCACCAGAGATATCAAAGCCTCAAAAGTGCAATTTTTGACATTTTTGAAAGATATGGGATTTTTTTTAGCGAAGAGAAAGCAAGTCCCAGATCTGGAAATTGGCGTGTGAGTACAAGTACTTTCGGCCTATTTGTAAAAAAAAAAAAAAAAAAAAAAAAAAAAATTATGTCATATGTACTGTTTTTCTAGCTAGAAAAATTTCCTCTTGTAAACGGACAAATTTTGGAAAAAAACTGAAACTTTATGCTTAAATTTCACCAATAAGCAGTTAGTTTCGGAATCTACTCTATTACCAAATTTTTAGCAATATATACCTATACAAATTGCTTTAATCCGCAGTTGAATTGGAGAAATAAACGATGAATTTTTTACCATTCCGTAAACCCTTCATGTGAGAAAATTGCTGCAGTCGATGAAACAAAGATGACCGCCATGCACTAACACAAATGAATAAAATTAAAATAATAGTCATTTTGAACTTCCATCATGTTAGGGTTGTTGTAAAAAAAAATTTCAGATTTTTTAAAAATGGTCGAGTAACCAGTGCTGGACCGTTTGAAATGGATTGACCCATATATAATATGAATCGGTTTTAGATAAAGGGATTAAGATATCACTTGTTTCCAGGAATATTCGTGTTTCTTACATAATTCGCATTTTTTTTTTTTTTTTTTCAAAAATGACCTGCTCGATTTTATTAAAATTAATGTATAATATTATTCTGTTTTAGATGAAGTGAATAAGATATCATTTATTTGCAGGAAAACTGTTGTTTGTTATACAATCTGTATGAAAAATGAGACTACATTTTTGCGTAATTCTGTGAGAATTTACCGCAAATGCGCAACAAGTTACTAATGTATTCCTGCGCATGCTTTCTTTTTCTTCACTTTTGGGGGAAGCTAACTGTCAAAACATTAGCCGAGCGGTTAAGAGCGCTTCTCTCATAGACCCGAGATCTCGGGTTCAATCCGTAGTGGTGCTTTTATGTTTATTTTCACATGCTTCTTTTGATCTTTTTTCTGTCAGTTAATAAAAAGCATTCGACCATTATTATGAGTTCTTTTGTAATTCTTATTGCCAATTAGATCATTAAATAAAATTTTAATTAAAATTAATAAATTTTAATTAAAAAGTTAAACAAAATTAAATTAAAAATATAACTAAGCTAAATGAAATAAAATTTCATTTTAAATAAATTTCAATAATAAAATTTTAAAACTTATATAAGCTATTTTTTATTACCGTAAAATCCCGTTAATCCGCCCCCCCCCCCCCCAAAAAAAAATGCGACGGAAAATCGCAAAATAATCAGAGAGGGTTTACTTACAGGGTATTAAAATTGTAGTATCTTATACTATAATGCGAGCAAAAATTGTGTGTGTGTTTGTGTGTGTGTGTTTGTGTGTGTGTGTGTGTTGGTGCACGTGCGTGTGTGTGTAAGTATGTAAATTTTATCTTGAAAACGGCTCTCACGATTTTGACGAAATTTTACACCCTACCGTTTTCGGGCACGAAAAGACCATTGGGATGGGTCACGTGTTCGAGAAAATTCGATTGGTGGGTCATTTCGGGTCATAATGGGTCTGGGTCAAGCTAAATATATCTAAAGAACGGCCCAATCGATTTTCACTAAATTTTGTATCTAACCGTTTTCGGGTACGAGATGACTATTGGGCTAGGTCACATGTTCGAGAAATTTTGATTTGTGGGTCATTTTTGTGTCACTGTGGGTCAAGCTATTTCCATCTAAAAAACGGCTCTAACGATTTTCACTATACTCTATATTTTACAGTTTTGGATTACGAGAAGACCATTGGGCTAAGTCACATGTTCGAGAAAATTCGATTAGTGGGTCATTTTTGGGTCACCGTGGGTCAAGCTATGTTTATCTAAAAAACGGCTCGAACGATTTCGACGAAATTTTGTAATCTGTTGTTTTCGGGCACAAAAAGACCATTAGGATAGGTCACGAGTTCGAGAAAATTCGATTAGTGGGTCATTATGGGTCACGGTCAAGCTAATTATATCTAAACAACGGCTCAAGACATTTTCACAAAATTTTGTAACATAACGTTTCTGGGCATGAGATGGCCATTGGGCTAAGTCACATGTTCGAGAAATTTCGATTAGTGGCTCATTTTGGGTCATAATGGGTCAGGGTCAAGCTAATTATATCTAAAGAACGGCTCCATCGATTTTAACTAAATTTTGTATCCGACCGTTTTCGGGTACGAGAAGACTATTGGGCTAGGTCACATGTTCGAGAAATTTCGATTTGTGGGTCATTTTTGGGTCACTGTTGGTCAAGCTATTTCCATCTAAAAAACGGCTCTAACGATTTTCACTAATCTCTATATCTTACAGTTTTTGATTACGAGAAGACCATTGGGCATGTTCGTGACATGTTCGTCACATGTTCGTGAAAATTCGATTAGTGGGTCATTTTTTGGGTCACCGTGGGTCAAGCTATGTTTATCTAGAAAACGGCTTGAACGATTTTCACGAAATTTTGTAATATACCGTTTCTGGGCATGAGATGACCATTGGGCTAAGTCACATGTTCGAGAAAATTCGATTAGTGGGTCATAATGGGTCAGGGTCAAACTAATTATATCTAAAAAACGACTTAATCGATTTTAACTAAATTTTGTATCCAACCGTTTTTGTGCACTAGAAAACTATTGGGCTAGGTCACATATTCGAGAAATTTTGATTGGTGGGTCACATTTGGGTCACTATGGGTCAAACAAACTTTATCTAAAAAACTGCTGGAACAATTTTGCTAAATTTTGTATTTTATGTTTTGGATTACGAGAAGACTATTGGACTAAGTCACATGTTTGAGAAAATTCGATTAGTGGGTAAATTTTGGGTCACTATGGGTCAAGCTAATTTTATCTAGAAAACGACTCTAACGATTTTGACTAAATTTTGTATTCTATCGTTTTCAGGCACAAGAAAACCATTGGCTAGGTCGCATATCCAAGATCATCCGATTAGTGGGTCATTTTGGGTCACAATGGGTAGAGATCAAGCTAATTATATCTAAAAAGCAGAACACACAATTTTGACAAAATTTTGTTTTGTACCGTTTCCGGGCCCCAGAAGATCACTGGGCTAGGTCACATGTTCGAGAAATTTCGATTAGTGGGTCACTTCGTGTCAAGTTTATTTTATCTAGAAAACTGCTCTAACGATTTTGACTAAAGTTTGTATTGCGTCGTTTTCGGGCACAAGAATAGCATTGGGATAGATCACATATTCAAGAACATTCGATTAGTATATATCGTCACATATTCAAGCATATATAGTTGCATATTCAAGAACATTTTGGGTCACAATGTGTCTGGTTCAAGCTAATTGTATCTAAAAAACGGAACAAACAATTTTGATAAAATTTTATTTTACACCGTTTCCGAACACGAAAAGGTCATTTGGCTAGGTCACATGTTCGAAAAAATTCTATTAGTGGGTCATTTTTGGGTCACTACAGGTCAAGCTAATTTTATCTAAAAAACGGCTGTAACGATTTTATTTAAATTATGTATACCATCGTTTTCGGGATCGAGAACAGATCGTATGTTCTAGAAAATTTGATTAGTGTGCGTCATTTTGGACAATTGCGGGTCAGAGTCACGAAACTGTAAAGTTGGCGACATTTGGCCAAAAAATAAACTTTTAAGATCACGAATGCCAAAACACATACTTGGCGCCAAATGAAAGAATTTCAACAAATTTGGCTATATTTGGCGAAAAAATAAGCTTTCAGAATGTGAAGTTTTTTTTTTTTTTTTTTTTTTTTTTTTTTAAAAAATTTTTAATAGGACTTGAGATACGTTGTTAAACAGAGATGAGCGGAAAATGTAATTTGGACTGATGTCCTTTCGTAGTAAATATGTAAAGAATGTAAAATTTAGAAACATGTACGTACAGATATTGATTGTTTTGGTAAATAATACTGTTTTAAAATAACATGCTTTATAGAAATAATATAGAGAAAATTATACAATGTGAAGATTATATCGTGTTGAACACAAATCTAATTTTGACCGAGCTTAGCTCGGTCATCCCCGCTTGTATGATATTTATGGGTGGTCGTGGTGGCGGTAGTGTATGTGTGTATGGGGAGGATACTAATGGCCGATCGTCGCAAAGTATGCATTATTTTAATAAAGCGAGAAAATAAAAACATTTTGAAAAAAAAAACTTATATATAAAATAGAAAAACAAAATAACTTCGCGATTAACGGCAATTTCAGATTATGCATTTAGATATATAATAACATTAATATATGTCATAAGATAGATAACAACACTAATATTTGTCATTAATATGGTAACAGAAACATAAAAGGAAGGTAAGGATTTAAAATAAAAAAAACACTTAGAAATTGCAGTTGAAAATGTCCTGCAATACATTCTAAAACTAGTAACATTTTATGTGGTGTCGCCATCTGTTATAAATTAGTGAGATTAAATACCCGTACTACAGCGTCTAGAATATATAGTGTAGAAATCGGCTACCTCAGTAATACTTAAAAAAGTGCTAAAATATTGGACCCCTTAAATGTCAAACGATGCTGAAATCCAATGTGTCGATCCCAGCGACAGTTGTAGGATATTTTCTAAAACTAAAAGACGCTTTGGTCAAGACGCTGTAATATAATACGATGGTTACTTTTAAACTTGAAAATATATCGTAGTTGTCGCTGCGATCGGCTCCTTGGATTTCAGCATCATTGCACATTTAATTGATACAACTTTTTAGCGCTGTTTGGATAGCATATTTCCACACTGTATATTCTAGACGCTGTACTCGTACTTTGCTACCACCTCAGACACAGGAAAGAACACTAGACTAGGCAACATCAATTCAACCTATGTTAACGAATAAAGTAACTGAGAGCTTGATCTAGGGACGTTTTCTGACCTTTCCAATGTGGCGGCCAATGTGTGCGAGAGCAGTGAAACTAAAGTTAGTGATTATTAAAAATAAATTAATATGTATGTAATCCAAAGGGTTCTTGATTATTCCTGTTTTCAATTAGGAGTAAGACAGTCAATTTCAAGTGATTTCTCAACTTGTATTTAATATTTATTGAGGAATTTCCCTTAATCGAAGATCTGAGATAATAAAAATATCAACTGTCTACATTGCTGCTGCTGCCATCTGTTGAACCAAACTCGATGAACTTAAATTAAAAAATCTTTAACAGTAAAAATGTTTAAAAAATCTGCTAGATTAAATGTTACTAAATAATACTGAAGTACTCGAGAAAAATGTGTATACTGACACTGAAGTACTAAAATACTTCAGTTTTACTCAATAATAACCAATATTCCTCCACCATTTACTTTAGTGTTAAAATTCCAGATATTGAGCTACTTTTTTATTGCATTAATTTCATTAACGTTAAGTATTCTTATAAAAAAAGATAAAATTATGAATAATAAAATTTAAAGACAAAATTAATTGTTATCCGCCCCTCACAAAATACATTTTATTATTATTAATAATTTTATTTCACATTAAATCAAAAATGACGTTTCTAAATTTACTAGATTTTGCCTATCAGGAGATTTCTTAAAATAAACGTCAAAAGCGGTGATCTTAGATTTTAAACAGTTTTTACTGCATTAATTTCATTACCTTTTTTTTTTTTTTGTGTGTATGCACTCGGAAGGGGTGAGGAGGAAAAATTTGTAGGTCAGAATTTGATTTAGATAGGTCTATTTACTTTTATTAGTGATCAATTATTGTATTTTAAATAAAAAGGTTTAAAGAATAATATTTCTTGATATTTTCTTAAGAAAATAAACTTTTTCGTAGTAAAATTTAACAAAGATTTTTATATCTGTGAAACAAACAATAAAAAAAACTCATTTTGTATATTACTTCTATATCTTACTAAAAAGTTCTTAAAAAATCAAATAGCACAGCACTCTTTACAATTGAAGTATGAGATATGCTTTTTTGAGAGAAGGGGGGGGGGATTAAATGTGAATGGAAATCACGATTATGAGTTCATATCATTGGTCTTTAATTTTTTGTTTATCATTTTATTATTAACCTAAAAAAAGTAATGATATCAATACAAAAAACCCTTAACGGGTTAAAAGTTTGTGACGCAGCACTTTAACTTATTGCTAGAAGAATTCTAAATATGGAACTTAAAAGTAATTAGATAAAATTTTAAGAGACGCTATGCTATTAATTATTATATATATATATATACATAAATTATTTCATCATTTTATTTTTGTTTTATTTACGAGGGTCGGCTGAAAAGTCCCAGGCCCGACACAAAGATAGTGCCACTAGGGCAGTTATACGCTAGCATTGCATAGCACTATCCCTAACTAGCTTATACCCACAGTTTCAGATCAATAGCTTGGTTATTGTTTGATTGACAGCAGTTAAATCAAGTCTATTTTAGAGTTTTTGGCAAAATGGAAGATTTGGAAAAATGAGCGGTAGTGAATTACTTCCATTTGAAGGGTTTAACCCATAAAGAAATCAAGCAGGAAATGGACAGCAAACTTAATGACTCTGCTCCATCATATTCAATGGTTAAAAGGTGGTTTGCAGAGTTTAAAATGATCCGGGCGAGCATGAATGATGAGCCTCGCTCTGGACGCCCTGTAGTAGTGAGAACTACTGAAATTGTTGAAAAAATTAATCGACTAGTCCTGGAAGACCACAGGCTAAAGTTGTTCGGGATTGTAGAGGCTGTAAACATATCAAAAGAACGTGTAGGTATTATTTTAACTAATATTTTGGGCTACCACAAGGTCTGTGTCAGGTGGGTTGCTGACACCTGACTAAATGTCGCATCGGAAAACGATTTCAATTAAGAATTTTGAGCTCTACCGTGAAAATCCGAGAGAATTTCTGAGACGGCTTATAACTACGGATGAAACTTGGATTCACCACTGCACTTCTGAAAGCAAATTACAGTCAAAACATTGGACTGCACCGGATGATCCAGCTACAAAAAAGGCAAAGTCAACTTTGTCAGCTGACAAGTTTATGGCGAGTGTTTTCTCGGACGCAAAGGGAATTATTTTTACTGATTGTTTGAAAAAGGATAAAAGTATCACTGGTTATTACTGCCCAAGCTGCAACGTTTGAGCAACGAGGTAACGAAAAAACGACCTCATTTGGCGAAAAAGAAAACTTGTTTCACCATGACAATGTTCCAGCACATCGGTCAGTCATCGCAAGGGGAAAAATCTAAGAATTAAGGCTCAAGTTGCTTGGACATCCACCTTATTCGCCAGATTTAGTATCCAGTGTCTACCACCTATTCTCTAACCTCAAAAAATTACTTGATGGATGAAGATTTCATAGCAACGAGATGGTTATTGATGCCGTAAAACAGCTACTTTGAGGAGCTCGACTAATCGCATTATAGAGATAGTTTAATTAAATTAGAACACCAATATGAAAAATGTATTAGCCTTTCTGGAGATTATGTTGAGAAATAAACAAAAAAATATTTCATAAAAAATGTTGTTTTCTTTGTCAGGCTCGGGACTTTTCAGCCGACCCTTGTATAATAATTGCATGTGCTAGTTAAATGTTTATGCAGAATTATGTTAAATTTAAAAGAATGTATAAAAATTTATTCATTGATGCTTTATCGTTCACACCTTTCATGAATTCAAAATATGAGTTTTAAAAGATATGATATCAAAATTTAAGTATCGCCTTGATGTAGTTTTAAACAATTTGTTTTAAAATTTAATTTTAATTGTTTTCGGTTTGGCTAAATATATTTACACATAACCAAAACTTTTAATTTTCCAATACACTGTTAGAAATACCCTTCTCACTGAACTTACACAATGCACTGTAATGTAGTTATATGAATAAACTGATTTATCTTTTGTGCCACGCTATCCAAAATCAAAAGTAAAATTTATGTAAATAATTTCTTTGCGTAATAATATCCATTTGCATACATTTTGCTTAATTTGTATACAATGACGCAAAGCAATCATTTACATAAATTTTACTTTTGATTTTGGATAGCGTGGCACAAAAGATAAATCAGTTTATTAATATAAATACATGACAGTGCATTGTACAGGTTCAGTGAGAGTGATATTTTTAACAGTGTATTGAAAAATTAAAAATTGTGGTTAGATGTGTAAATATATTTAGCCAAACCAAAAATAATTAAAATAAAATTTTAAAACAAATTGTTTAAAGCTTCATCAAGGCGACACTTAAATTTTGGATATCATATCTTTTAAAACTCATATTTTGGGATTTATGAAAGATGTGAATGATAAAACATCAATGAATAAATTTTTTACATTCTTTTAAATTTAATATAATTCTTACACATGCAATTATGAATAAAACAAAAATAAAATGATGAAATAAATAATATATAAATACTATATACATTAATTAATAGCATAGAGTCACTTAAAATTTGATATCTTTTTTTTTTTTTTTTTTTTTTTTTTTTTTTACGTTCCATATTTAAAATTCTTATAGCAATAAGATAAAGTGCTGCGTAACAAACTTTTAACCCGTTAAGGGTTTTTTGTATTGATAGTCATTACCAGAATGTAAAGTTTAAGTATGAAGAACTGAAACCTAGAATGAGAAATTACTAATACGTACGTATAAATAAAAAGCTCGGATTATAAAGGTGGTATATCACAAAAAAAAAAGTTAATCATTATGATTAAAGATAATCAATGGTCATCTACCATCTGTTATATTACTATTTGAAAAAAACATAATACTCACAAAGAATTTAATTGTTAAAGGAGTCATTTGATAATAAAAAATTGTAATTTTAGTTCATAAAAGAGATTCAAAATGTATTTTCCGAAAAAGATGATACTATCACTTACCACTTTTATCATCTGAGAACTGCAAATATTAAATGTTGTGTCCCCAAAAAATGAAAAAAAAAAAATTATTCATCGAAATTTCTAAGTTTCTGTGATTCTTCTGAATGAGAAATTCCTGTTCCTTTCTTTTTTTCCCTCTTTTTTGCGAGCACATTGTGTGCCAGTAATGGTACAGTCGTGGAAAAAATAAAATAAACACAAAACACTCCATACGAACTCTGCAGCTATTTATACTAGAAGAAAGTTACTGGTACCAATCGATTGGAAATAAAGCCTGCTTTTAAATAATATAAATAAAATTTGCTTAGGGGCCATCTACAATTCAAAACTAGACCGCAATTTGTTTTTTTCAATGGCAACACCCATGTCTGAGAATACAATTTAAGTCTTCGGATCAAACTATGCCTAGAAACGAAATTTCTAGTCATTCATACAGTAAGTTTTTGAATTATAAACATTCAAAATTTAGAACTTCTAATGCTAACTTACATTTTCATATTTTTATTAATATCTCCTGAAAAGATAATCCTAATGTGATAATTTTGTATGTGGTTATAATACTAAACTAGTTGGATGTGCCAATCCTAAAACTTTCTTCTATCTTATAAATCTTAATATTTCAAAAAGTAGTTATGCATGTTAATACTTCAACATTATTAGTTCAATACTACACCAACTTTCATTTTCTTCTAAAAGTTCTGCTTCAGTCAATTAAACGGACTAAAAACGAGTTAATCTATATCATGATATTTGTCAAAATTAATAGTTTTTCCTTATTCTGTTGTTATCAGCTGTTTGCGAATAGCCGGTTTAGCAGGAAGCGAGTTCCCGCCGCTGCACGAGCCGCCGATGGACAATAGAACTGCGAAAAATCAAGAAAGGCATACAAAAATCGCTATCACTGAGCCCCTTTACTGCGCAATATTTCCAAATTCAAGGAGGACCTGTTGACCATATCTAAAATTATGCACAAAAAATTTGGTTCAATTGTATGCATAATTTTATACACTTTTCGATGGTACAATAAAGAAAATGGCACAAACATCGCTATTACAGCGTCCCCTTTCCGGCAGATTTTTTTCAAATTTAGGAAAGACTTGCTTGCCATAGCAAGAAACATACACAAAAAATTTGATTCAATTCTATGCATAACTTCATGCACTTATTGATGGTACAATACTGAAAATGGCGCAGAAATCGCAATTATAGCGCTTTCTTTCGGCGGAATTTTTTCAAGTTCAGGGAGGACCTACCGACCATAGCCTTACACATACACAAAGATTTTGGTTCAATTCTATGCATAAATTTATACAGTTTTCTATGATACAATAATGAAAATGGCACAGGCATCGCTATTACAGCACCCCCTTAAGGCAGATTTTTTTCAAATTCATCGAGCACTTGCTTGCTACTGCCAGAAACATGCACAAAAAATTTGTTTCAATTCTATGCATAACTTCATACACTTTTCGATGGTACAGTATTCAAAATGGCACAAAAATCGCACCAAAAATCACTATTACAGCGCCCCCTACCGGCAATTTTTTTCCAAATTAAGGAAGAACCTGCTTGCCATAGCCAAGAACTTAAAAAATTTTTTGCTTCAATTCTATGCATAACTTCATACACTTTTCGATGGTACAATATTCAAAATCGCACAAAAATTGCTATTACAGCGCCCCCTACCGGCGAATTTTTTCCAAATTCAGGGGGACCTGCTTGCTATGGCCAAATACTCAAACATTTTTTTTTTTGTTCAATTCTATGTATAATTTTATACACTTTTCGATGGTACAACATTCAAAATAAAACAAAAATCGCTTTTACAGTTCCCCCTACCGGCGAATTTTTTCCAAATTTAGGGAGGACCTGCTTGCCATAGCCCCAAACTTAAAATAAAAATTTGGTTCAATTCTATGCAAAACTTGATACACTTTTTGATGGTACAATGACGACAGACAGACGGACACACGGACAGACAGACATTTTCTATAAACATGTTTTCTTTGGGGATCTCTGACCCCTAATGCGTGTAAATCCGTTGAAAACCGGAAGTCGAAAACAATTTCGATTAGAATACTTTCTGCTATTGAAGATAGAAGAAAGTAAAAACCCAAACATAAATACATTGAATTTGTAATTTTAAAAATTTTATAATATGGATTATAAATTAGGAAATTAATATTCGAAAATAACATGAATTGCAACCTGCAATTTATTATGTCTACTTACTTTATACGAATTCTCAATTTCAAATTTTTCTTTTACACGTATTAGGGGTCAGAGATAAAAAAAAAAAAAAACATATTTATAGAAAATGTCTGTTTCTCCGTGTGTCCGTCTGTCTATCGCCATTGTACCATCAAAAATGTATCACAAACATATCTATGATACGCTAAAAAGCATTATTTGAAAAAATATATTTTACTCATTTTATTGAAATATTTGGGCTGGCAATAGCCGAAACATATTAAGCGAGTGAAATGGTCATATTTGCAAGAAGTAATACATCAATAGAAGTGACATATTGATCCTGTAGCATTTGAAGAATCGAGTACCGAACTTCAATTTGGATACAGCCCCTAAAATAGGCTAATTTAAAAAAAAAAAAAAAAAAAAAAAAAAAATTCTCGCAAACTAATCGTACAAATTTCATGAAAATTTGGATTTAGGTTAATTGAAGGATGTAGAATTTATTTATGGTGTCAAACTTGGGTATTGCTATAGAAAAAAAACAATGTTTGCGATCGTTTTGACATGTAGATGACCTCCTAAGCAAATTCTACATCATCATTTAAAAGTAGACTTTATTTCCAATCGTTTGGTACCTGTAACTTTCTTCAACGAAAATTTGTTTTAAGTGTTAGCAGGGTTGTTTTCTTTTTTTTCCACGACTGTACGTTCATATCATAACGATGCTTATCATAACATAACATAACGATAACTTTTATCTCTTCCTGTACTTTTGTCTGCACTTTTATCTCATATTATATATTTACACACAAGGACATTCAACAACGAGGGATATAACAAATATTTCTTTATATAAATAAAATTAAAATAATTTTTAAAAATCCATGATATTACGGACAGTTAAAAATACAGGGTTAGCGTAGCAGGTTTCAAAATACTGTTTATTAACAAGTATACGACGAACAAAGGCGGGTGATAGATGAAAAAGATACATACACTCACCAAGTTTCTGGCCTATACTGCAAATGTTCGATATATGTGCCAATGGTAATCCAGTTCCGTCTATACGTACAAAAACATGTTTCTGACAATGCCCATCACAGCAGTAGCGATGCATTGCTGCACGCGAACCACGAGGAGGGCTTTTAAACTTGGTGAGTTTATATATATCTTGTCATATATCACCAGTCTTTGTAGGTCGTATACCTCAAAATACACAGTATTTTGAAACCCGATAAATCATTTAGGCTAACTCTGTATATAGAATGTTGAAAACGCTAAAACACGTTTAAAAGCGACATATCGATTGCATAGAAGGCCTCATTTTCCATTAAGCGCCGCTGTATTAAGCGAGTTAAATAAATAAATTTTATATCTGTATTTTATATACATAAAACGTCTCTATGATTAATTAGCTGAAATTTCTTTAATAACTGTAACCGTTTAGAATACGTAACATGTTCCCGTAGCGGGGACGTTGGCGTCTAATGGGAGTTGATCCCTCCTCCTAATTGGAAAAAGCGCGCGTTATTTTCTCCTGCCAAATTGGAATTGCGGTTAAAAAATAATAATAAAAACTTCATTTTTCTGGCATGCTGCAAACGATTTTATACAAACATATAAATTATTACTAAAAATACGTACATTAAAAATTTAATATTAATATTTGAAAACACTCTCATTCCAATCTTTTGAACGAGTAGTCAAAATATCAGAATTATAATGTCACTCTAATTTTTTCTATGCTTTAATTAGAGATTGCCAATGGAACGTCAAGGAAAAATTTGATGTAACAATTTACTGCATTATACACTGAACTACACACACGCACGTACATACAAGTAGTATATGCATATGTTTTACATCTAGGCTTCTGTGTACTTATATAAAATAAGTTTATTCCATCGACACGTTAACTGTAAATTATAGCTATAATGATGTATTAAATATACTAAATGATGTATTAAATTTTCTTTATTATGTGTTTCAAATAAAGCAGTTATTTTAAAAATGGAAATTGTGACATCTCTCATTGAAATGTATGTATTAAATGCTTTTCACGATACCATACCTCGATATTCAAATTATGTTTTTAAAAAACATTACTTTTATTAAGTTTTTAATAAGAGGCTTGCGGATATTGAAAACTGATCTACAAGAGTATCACCGTTAGTACAATTAATATATGAAACAATTCAAATTTTCGAAATTTTTCTTATTCTTTTGGTATATGATATATGAATATGCCTATGGCTAACTGTTTCAAAAGTAGCTACTGAGTACTACTTTGTGATATCTTCATTTATGCTCCACGTTCTTGATACATACAATTACAACATACTCTTTTTTAATGATTTAGAAATAATTAACAATCACTCATGGCGGAATTTTTCTTTTTTGTATTTTAAATGAGACAAAATTCTTTTTTTTTCTTAAATTTTATACGGATAGACATAATAAATATAACTTTTCTTATTTTAAGGAGTTATCGATGCATTTTATTAAATCCAATCGTGTTCAAAATGGGATTTTTATTGTTGGGTGGTTTTTCTCTTCTTCTAATTATATTCCACTTTTAATTTACTCAAATAATTTTCACCAATGGCATTAACTTGACCTTATATTTTTAAACAAGGTGTGAGCAGTTTACCACAAAATAGATGTTGTTACCAAAGAAAAGAAATTAAAAAAAATAAGCAAATATGCTTCGAGAAATATCAATTTAGTAAATTGAAATTTAGAGCAATTACCAACAAACAAAAACAGAATAGAGAGGAAATACATAAATTAACTTTAAGTATGTCTGAATGTTACCATTAGAAATTGCAAGATTAAACCTTAATTCTTTAACAGTAGCAACACCCTCAACCATTCACAACTTATGAAGAGAATACCACCAACACTACTGGATTTGAAAACATAAGACATTCATAATAAAAAAAAGGAAAAGTAAAATTTGATTACCACAGAGCCTGAAAGGTGAAAGGCAAACTCTTAAGTCTGCACCAATTTTAAACAATATGTTTTAATAATTTAAAAGGATGGAATAATAAAATTATGACTGCACTTTATATTCCCAAATCCAGGGGCCCCACCAGTGGCTGAGAGGTTATGCTCTCGAAGCTGGTAGACGGGAGGTGCTGGGTTCGAACCCAATCGCGCCCGTCGGCCTAATCGTTCGGAGTTTTCGTGGTTTTCTTCGAACCTTGGATTTCACTGCAAATAGAAGCGTCTTAAATGTAGACACATATGTGACTGAAAAAGAATTTCAGACAATTAAGTGTCTTAATCTGAAAATTAAGACACTATAGATGTCTTAATTTAAGATACATAATCGTCTTACTATGACCATGGTGTAAACGAACTGAGAATAATGTCTAAAATATCCGCAAACGTCTTATTTTAAGACACTTCATTGCTTTAAACGTGTCTTAATTTAAGACGTTTTGATTCTTCCGACGCAATAACCACCAGGGGGCACTGGGGCACTGCCAGTCGCGCATGCGTTTTAGATGTCTTCGTTCAAAGTTGGTATACGTTTTAATTCAAACGAAGTTTGTTTTTATCTACGCGTGTATTTTAATTCGTTTTTCGCGGAATGTGAAGTTCTGTGATTTAAATTCGTATTCACTTGGATTATTTATTTATTGAATACATACATCTGACGTGTGTGCTTGACATCAAATGTCTCTTAGAAGCTGTCGTCCATATAAGGGCGGGATAGACACAGAACAGAAGTAGACGACGCTTGAAGATTACACCCGGAAATTCTACAAAGCGTGTGCAATGGACTTAGTGTTAATTCGTATTAATTTATATCAATAATATTGTGTTATTCATCTTCGTCCTGTCGAAGCTAGCAAAAAAAAAAAAAAGAAACTTTTGTCTGGCGGGTCCTATTTTGAGGATGAAACATTTTATTCTTTAAATATGGCTAGTCGGATATATTATGGGATTTCGTACTAAAATGATCCAAGCCTTTCTCCTTCACTGGGGTAGTTTTTGAAATTTCAAATCGAGGAATTTTCCTTGCCTCTTGCAGCAACTGAAGTAAGTTTCTTTATAGTACTAAAATTAGTGTATTTTATGATTTCATTTATTGTACTAAACAAAATCCTGCATGAAATTTAATTAGTTTTGAATCTGTTCGCAAGAAACCCCACTAATTCTGGAAGTATATATTTTTAAACTTATGACGTTGTTTTTTATTACGAATTATATATACAATGTCAGTTCTTAGTTTCAATGGATAATTCTTATCTCACAGTAAACGACGGCCACAAGGAAGTAAAGAAAAAAAAACTTTGAAAGATGACCTAATGCTTTCTTACTTCCTGGCATAAAACCGCAGATTAAAAAAAAAAAAATAAAGTACATGAGACTCGTCTATTATATGTAGCTGCCTGTAAAAATATACATATGTATTTGATTTGCAATCAACTCTAATACTTATTTTTTGATTATTTTTAATAAAAAAGTAATTTGAAATTTATAATGGGAAAAAGTAAAAACCTATAACTAGATTTCGTATTTAAAATTGTGGTAACTTTATTTATATGCACTTATAGGAAAAATACAAAAATGACAGATGTTACTGTACATATTTAAGACGAAAGAAGTTTGGAAACCATAAGTTATTTTTCCTCATGTTTTTTATATAGAATATGTACTTATTTGTTTTTATTGATAGTTGCATAGCTTTTGTGATTACCCTCTAATCTACATAAAAACTTGCCCATGTGGAAATATAAATTTTTTAAAAACATAATTTTTAAATAAGTATTTTCATTTTTTTTGGGGGGGGGGGGAGGGGGGGATTTTGCATGAAATTTTCGTAAAGCTGATATCTTAAATCTTGCACTGATTATAATGAAAGTTTTGAACTTTTAGAGTAGGACAAGTTAAAAAACGCAAATATATTTAACAAAACACCAAAGTAATTTTTCCCCAATGTTATTAAAGTAGAATATTTATTTATTTATTTTCATTATTCATAGTTAAATGGCTGTTGTGATTATCAAGTGATGTATATGTAAAATTGCCTATGTGGCAATATATTTTTTAAAAAATCTAATTTTTAAATTATGGGTTTTCATTTTTTTTTTTGGGGGGGGGGGATTTTTGAAATTTTCGTACATCTGATATTTTAAATCTTTTTCCGCATTCAACCGAGTATAATAAATATTTTGAACTTTTAGAGTAGGACAAGATTATAAAATATATATTTATATTTATCTATGTACCTTAAAAGCCCTTAATAGCGAACACTTCGGGACCGCGGAATTTGTCCGATAATTGGAGATGTCTGCTTTTATGAGGTAAAAATATACAAATATGTATGTCTGCTGATTAAAAAAGTATTCGTTAAATAGAGGTGTTCGCTATTCAGGAATGTCCATTAACCTCCACAACGGATACTCCCGAATACCGGGATCTCAATTTAGACAACTATAATGCAGGGTTGCGTCTTTTGCAAAAGTACTTCTTGATTAAAGGATGGGCAAACTGGGAAGTGCCCCGTCCCCCTACGACTGTAGTGCCCCCAAATTTGATGTGTAATATTTGTAAAGCTTATATTTTAAATCTGTTTCGAAATTGTACTGATTATAATCAATATTTTGAACTTTTAAAGTAAAATAAGGTTAAAAACAAAATAAATAAAAAAATCTAATATTTAGATAAATATTTTTTGTTTTTTAATCTTGTTCTACTCCTGAAGTTCAATATATTGATTATAATCAGTACAATGTCGTAAAAGATTTAAATTATCAGCGTAGCGAAAATTGTATACCAAAACTGAGAGCACCAAAAAAATCAGGCTGTATTGGGGGGGGGGAGGGGGCAGGGCCACAGCCAAATATTTTTCCAGGATTCAACGTGGTCAAACATGGCTACGTATGATGCTTGTAAAAAAATGGATGCGATTCAGACGTTTGAAGTGTCTGAAATTCAGACGCAAATAGTGTCTGAAAAAATTCAGACATTTTAAAATGTCTGAAAATTGAACACTCCATTTCAGACACTTAAGTGTCTGAATTTCAGACATTTTAATTTACAGTGTTCCAAGCGTTAATACGGGTTAGGTTCCCTTAGAAAGACCCCCACGAAGGGCACTCCTCCTGGGCCTATATCCCTCGTGCAGATAATTGGCCGTCATAAATACAACCAACCAACCCAAATCCAGGGGCCAAATAATCGTATAGTGTCATTAGCATTGAAAACTATAAAATCTGACGAATTTCACTTCTGACAAAGTTCTTTCTTAAGCCACTCATTTATGTATCAAAATTTGTATTAATTATTCCAGTGGCTACCTAGATTTCAGTATTTATAATTTTTTTTTTTTTTGAAACAGTGCTTACTCTTTTCAGAAGTTAATTACTTATATATAATACTTTATTTTTTCTCTTTTTTTTATCACTCAGGGAACACATGTGCGACTGAATTTCCGTCTAAAATGGATCTTGTTACCATATTACCTAACTCCTTAATTTAAAGAACTTAAGAACCAGCATAAGTATAACCAGAAAAGTAAGTTAAAGAGGGGTAACACACATTAAAATTAATCCACACAACACTCATAAAATGAAAGGGAAATGCATAGTAAGCATAAAAGCCATTAATCAAGAAAAAAGGTAACAAAAGCCTCAATTCATTTCGCACAGTATTCTTCACTTAATACATGATCTAAATAATAGTTCATAGTTTTAAAATTTTAAGATACTTTTTGTATTAATTTTACTTATCACTGCTATTCCTTCACTTTTAAAGATTATATTAGTTAAACAGAAGAAAGAGAAACAAAGCAGATTATTACATTTAACATAATTTATTAAGTATTAGATCTTATTAAAACTTTACTATAACTTTAAATCAATATATTGTAATGGTACTTTAGTGTGTAAATAGCAATTGTAAATTTAGATAACATATCTCATCATAATTTAGTTCACAAAAATTTCGAGAAATCACTATTAATTCTCAAGGGATTCTCCATTCAGTAAAATTATATTAATAGATGTCTCAGTACTTATTAATTGCACATTATTTACATTTCTTGCAATTGACAAATTTCAATATATAAAAGTACTAATGCAAAAATTACTTACATGACAGACCGCTAAACAGGAGATATATTGGCATTATGATTTTTTACATTCTTCACTGTCATCCCATGGTTGGCAGTCCTCTTAAGGGTACGAAATTCAACGCTTGAAAGTTGGAGGTACATACTGTCACACTGTTAGTTGCACTATTATAATTTTCCGATCATTAGAACTCTTGGGATGAGAAAAGATAGAGTCCAAAAATATCTCCCGACGATTGATCTCTCCACTCTCTAGTCCAGCGTACGTTGACGATTACGCAAACACTTCCTTTTTATTTATTGCTGGTGACCCCACTATACACTAGTAATTTTTTTTTGCTTTCGGTGTAAACTCAACCGGTCCTCAGAAAGACACGATGACTTGAAAGAAGCAAGCGTTCGGCATTCGTTCGCGCAACTTTTCTTCAATAGAAAACCATAATAACACGATGTTATACACAAGAGACTCCAAACTGTTGCATGTCTTCGAACAGGCTCACTGTATTACTGATTGTACTCATTACTTCTCTCCATCAGAAAATAGTTCGCACGACGTATTACTTAATTCTTAGGGACTACGCTTCACAGGATAAACAAGAGAAAAATGCCCTCCCTCTTTCGCAGCTAGACTCATTCTTCACTCTCATCCTTTTCTTTCATTTCAAAATTAACAAGAACTATCCACTGGACAGGGGGAGGGATAAAAGAAAGCCTCCTTTCCCCCTACCCCCACTCACTAAGAGAAAAATATCACATCTTTACTCTCGGAAAACTCCTGCCTTAACTAACTTTTTCCCCGTATCGTGTAATAAAATTTCACACGTGCACTACTACTTGCTGACGTCAGACGCTCCTGTTCGCTAACCTGGTAGGGTTCAACCACTTATCTAAAAGGGGGTGTAACCCACTTTCCACCTTATACACTTTTTCTAATGGGCCACCCATCTTTAAACACCAAGCAAACTATCTTTTCTCACGGCAGTATCCCATAAAAATTTCCAAAATTGTCTGTATGACAATAGCTTTTAAAAAGAGGGTTATAAACTTGCACCAAGCATTTTACTTAAAAGGCTCATAAAATTTTATATACTTGGTTGGCCACCCAAGCAGGCTTTTAAGCTGCGATCATAAGCAACACAAAATTGTGGGAAAATGCATCCGCAGAGTTTTTCCCGCGCTCACTTTATACTAACAAAAGGAGGTTGCCATGGTCACGGGTGCACCTGTTACATTTCCGTTCCCTTGTTTGGTACTGAGAAACACTTTTCTCTCTTTTTCTTCTTCTTTTTTTTTTTTTTTTTTTTTACTCTGCCCCAAAACATGAAACAAATACGCAGAACAACATTGTACTTTAAGGGTTCTAACAAGGATATAGGGGGTGTACATACATACAATTTGATAATATTTAGGTACTGGAATATTTTTAAATATACTGTAACATTATATATAATACTACACATTCACATTTAAGCGAACTGAAATACACCGTAGTTCATAAAAATCAATAGAAAATACCCTTAATCAAAATTTGTAATCACTATATCTAATAGTCATATGGTCTATAAATCATCTTATTTTCTTCAAATAGTTTAACTGGTTACTTTTCACTTACTGCTTAGGAACGCATTCCTTTCTTTATGTAAGCGTGCTTGCACACAAAGGGGCGGATGTGCTACAAACCGCCAATGCTCACTTTTGGGGAACATTCCAAAGAAACCTTTCTAATATTGCTTTAAATGAATATATTTAATTCGGGTTAGGAATGTATTGTTATTTGAAATATTGACTTTAAATATTCACTGTACTTGTAAAAATTAAAGAGATTCCTTCTTTTATTTTGCTAATTTTACATGAGATAGTCGAAAAACTAAAAATTATCTTTAAAAAAAAAATTCAAAAAATAGAAAATATATATATATCATTCTGAAATAATATATATTAGTCTCCATACTATTAACCTTTCCATACAAAATGTATTTTTTAAATATTTTAAAAATATTTTGAGAAAAAAAAATAATAAATTGTTGTTCCCGCAACGGGAGCGTTGGCGTTCAATGGGTTTTAACGTAAAAGTAAAAAAGTTGTAAAAATCAATTGACAGAAAGCATTGCACCAGACATTCAAGATGAAAGTTCTAAAATTCACATTGAAGTTAGTTATATTAACACTGTTGGAACTTATCCAGCTTAGTTAACTGTTTAAACCGGTAACTCTGGTGTACCATGCTTGTGGAAAAATTCAACTTCTATAAATGCTACATTTCAATCACATTACAAAAAAACTTCACAAAATCATTGAAATGGTCTTTAAGGCATAGTCAAAAGCTTGGAATTTAAATTTTTACCAGCAGGAATGACCGAGCTAAGCTCGGTCAAAATTAGCTTTGTGTTTATCTCGATATATTATTCCCACTAAATCATTCTTGCTGTTTTAGATACAATTAGCTTGACCCTGAGACATAGTGACCCAAAATGACCCACTAATCGAATTTTTTCGAACATGCGACCTAACACAACGCTCTTCTCGAGCCTGAAAGCGATGGAATGCAAAATTTAGTGAAAATCGTTAGTCGTTTTCTAGATAACATAAGCTTGACCCACGTTGATTCAAAAACCCACTAACCGAAATTTATCGAACATGTGAGCTATTTCAATGGTCTTTTTGTACTGTGAAACGGTATAACAAAAAAAATTGTCAAAATTGTTTGAACATTTTTGAGAGTCCGTTAGCTTGACCCCGATCCATTATCAGCAAAATGAAACATCTAATAGAATTGTCTTGAGCATGCGACACAGCCCAATGGTTTTAGCTTGTCCAGAAACCATGTAGTACAAAGTTTTGTCAAAATCTTTTGAGCCGTTTTTTAGATAAAGTTAGCCAGATCCTGATCCATTAGGTTGGTTGGTTGTATTTATGACGGCCAATTATCTGCACGAGGGATATAGGCCCAGGGGGGAGTGCCCTTCGTGGAGGTCTTTCTAAGGGAACCTAACCCGCATTAACGCTTGGAAATCCAAGGTTCGAAGAAAACCACGAAAACTCCGAACGATTAGGCCGACGGGCGCGATTGGGATCGAACCCAACACCTCCCGTCTACCAGCTCCGAGAGCAGAACCTCTCAGCCACTGGTGGGGCCCCCTGATCCATTAGGACCCAAAATGACCCATTGATTGAATTTTCTTGAACATGCGACCCTGCCCAATGGTCTTATCATGCCCGGAAACAGTATTACACAAAACTTTGTCAAAATGTTTTGAAGTGCATTTTAAATACAGTTAGCTTGACCCTGACCCATTGTGACCCAAAATGACCTACTAATCGAATTTTCTTGAACATGCGACCTAGCCCAATGGTCTTCTCGAGCCCGAAAACGATAGAATACAAAATTTAGTCGAAATCCTTTAAGCCGTTTTTTAGATACAATTAACTGGACCCTGACCCATTGTGACCCAAAATGACCCACTAATCGAATTTTCTCGAACATGTGACTTAGCTCAATTCTCTTCTCATGCCCAGAAACGGTATAATATGAAATTTGGTCGAAATGATTTGAGCATGTTTTTAGATTCAATTAGCTTGACCCTGACCCATTGTGACCCAAAATGACCCACTAATCGAATTTTTTCGAACATGTGACTTAGCCCAATGGTCATCTCATGACCAGAAACGGCCGTATATTAAAAAATTTCATGAAAATGTCTTGAGCCGTTTTTTAGATATAATTAGCTTGACCCTGGCTCACAATGACCCACTAATCGAATTTTCTCGAACACGTGAACCATCCCAATGGTCTTTTCGTGCCCGAAAGCGATAGATAACAGAATTTCGTTAAAATCGTAGAGCCGTTATCTAGATAAACTTAGCTGGACCCACGGTGACAAAAAAATGACCCACTAATCGAATTTTCTCGAACACGAGACCCATCCCAATGGTCTTTTCGTGCCCGAAAATGGTTATATACAAAATTTAATCAAAATCAATTGAGCCGTTCTCTAGATATAATTAGCTTGACCCTGACCCATTATGACCCAAAATGACCCACTAATCGAATTTTCTCGAACACGAGACCCATCCCAATGGTCTTTTCGTGCCCGAAAACAGTAGGATGCAAAATTTCGTCAAAATCGTTTGAGACGTTATTTAGATAAACTTGGATTGATCCACAGTGACCAAAAAATGACCCAGTAATCGAATTTTCTCGAACATGTGACTTAGCCCAATGGTCTTCTCGTAATCCAAAACTGTAGAATATAGAGTTTAGTGAAAATCGTTAGAGCCGTTTTTTGGATAAAAATAGCTTGACCCACAGTGACCCAAAAATGACCCACTAATCCAATTTTCTCGAACACGTGACCCATCCCAATGGTGTTTTCGTGCCCGAAAATGGTTAGATACAAAATTTAGTCAAAATCGATTGAGCCGTTCTCTAGATATAATTAGCTTGACCCTGACCCATTATGACCCAAAATGACCCACTAATCTAATTTTCTCGAACACGAGACCCATCCCTATGGTCTTTTTGTCCCCGAAAACGGTAGGGTGCAAAATTTAGTCAAAATCGTTAGAGCCATTTTCAAGATAAAATTTACATACACACACACACACACACACACAATTTTTGCTCGCATTATAGTATAAGATTTTCGAATGTAAGCTTGTGCTTCGGGAGATTTACTTCGAGTGTTCGAGTTGTCTCCCCTATATAAAATGCGGGGATACCATATACCACATCTTTAATCTGGAAACTAGGATATTTGTATTTGTTGTTGCCTAAACACTATTAACCGAGTTGTTTCTTTCGAAGTTGCTTCTCCTTTAGATGCGTTTAACTATTAACGAAGCTGAATCAATCCCAACAGAATATTCAGCTTTAATATAACTACAAATTTCATCTTGACTGTCTGATGTAACATTTTCTCTGAGCTGATGTTTTTACAGTTTTTTAAGACTTTTATGTTAAAATTTGCTGATGAGGGATTCTTTTGAATCCAAAACGTCCTTTTTAAACGTTTTTTAATGCTTTTAACATTCTATATAATTGTAATTGTCTTTAATCGCAATGATCTTTTATAGTTATAAATATGTTCAGACGTTGTACTATTGTTTACATCAAAATAAATTAAAAATGACTAATAAGGAAATTCAGTAATACTGATTCCACTAAATCTTAATAAATCTATTATACGTGTTATACGTAACACGTATATATACATGTTAGATTAATTTGTAGCGCTTTGATTAACCCTTTAAAGTTCGGTGATACATTATTTATACTACTTTTTAATTTCAAAATGTCACAATTGTACCAGGATTTTGGAATAAAATTTGACTTTTATAATGCGTGTGGAGAAATGTTTTCACTTATTTTTAAATACATTTGTGCGTAAATTCTGGTGTCATTCAAGCATTTCAACATTTTAGCGACAGATTGCCATTGAAACGAACTTGGATTGAAAACCATCCAAAAAATGATTAATTATGGGTTCAGATCCAGAAAATGTTTTTTTCATGATCGGAGTGATTTTATTATAACAGAGACGACGTTTTTCCGTCTAGTGAAAAAAATAAGCTACCCTGTTGCTTAAAAAAGTTATTTATTTCCATACATTTAATTCAAAATTTAAATTATTAAAAACTAGGGTGTTTAAATAACGCTGTTTTACTTTCCATCTGTCATGCTTAAAAAAGAAACAGATAAAAATTTATAATGTTTTTAATAAAATCACTCGTTCACACTACCTAACATAAATCAAAGCAGTGAATTTTCCATAATCGGAACTCTCACGAAATTAACGTATTTTAAGGGCAATATTTTAAAACAACATGAATTACAGTCATGCAAATAAACTTTATTTCAAGGTAAACATTGAATGCTTATAAAAGAGTGTTCCTTTTTTTTCTTTTTCTTTTTTTTTTTTTTTTTTTTTTTTTTTCTTTTTTCACTTTAAATTAAAATTTTTACTTTTAACTTTGCTGTTCAGAAAATGAAGAATGGAAAAGACTCATTATTATAATACTTAAATAGAGCTACCATTGAATAATGCTTAATACAATGCTGAATTCAGACATTTTTCTCTGGGGGAGATTTCTGTAGCTCCGTATGGAGGGGCACGATAGAATTTCGGGGAGAAAATTGTGAACATACTCGCAAACTAATGTTAACACTATGAGACAGTTGTTTTCGAATTTATTGTTTGAATTTGATTATTTTTAAGTTTTTTTTTTCTTTTTCTTTTTCACAGGATACCCGAGGACGATTTTTAATAGAGCCATTTTTTACTTTTTGATTTTGGTTAAAGATTATTATTTTTAATAAAGGTACTTTCACTTTCGGAATCGGTTTCGAAGGTGAAAGTATCTTTATTTAAAAAAATCTCCAACTAAAATCGAAAAAGTAAACAATGGTACTATTAGAGATCGACTTCAGCATCCCATGCAAAAAAAATATGTCTCTATTCTAAAAAAAAAAGTAACTAACGCTGTCACCGCCGCCGCCGGTTTTGAATTTTTTGTGACCGGAGGTCTTTCTCCGTTAATATTAAGAAAAATATTGCATACAAAAATTAAAAATCGGTGGTATTATAGAGAAATGTTTGATAAACACGCTGATACAGAAAATTTTCAAATCGAAGAATTATTTTAAGAGATATTTAATGCTGAAGATGGACAAAATCGTTCCATTAAAAAAAGTTTTATAGGAGCAAATCTATACATGGGTTAATTCATTTTTAGATCATTTTATACGTTATAATTTCCCGGTGTGCAGACTGCACTTATTTTTTTAATTTGACTCATTTTTTTGAGGTTTTATTTCTGTATTAAATTCAAATTTTCTGCATTTCGAGAGATATTTTTTACTTATTTTAGAAAATGGTATTAATTTAAACTTTTGCCAACTGTATAAACAGCGCAAACAATAATGTTTGCTTCAAATTAAAAATTTATTTACACGTGACTATTGTAAACAGAAGAAAACTCTTCAAATCGGAATTAAATAATTACGTATAAAAAGCAGGAACTTATTGAAAATTACTTCATAAAAACTATATTTACATGTGAATTTTAAAAGAGAAAGGATATTGTAAAATAATAAATTCATTAACATGCATTAGAAGTCTTAAATAGGAGAAATTACGTCACATTTACGTCACATTACACTTATTACGTAAAATGAACAAAAAATAATATTGCAAAACAGTTTAAATTTAAAAATTGTGCGAGACATTTATTTGATATTTTGAGAACTTTTCACCTATTTTTGTTAGGACAGCGCAAATAATATTTCATTTCTAATAAAAGTATTTTCGCGAGAATATTAAAAAGAGAATGAAAAGTTTGGCGAAAATTACGTCAGATTAAAAGATACATTTAAAATGTCTTATTTAAACGAACTTTCTTTTCGCTTTGTTAAAAAATACCGGGAGACAAAGACTCTGTTTACTTAATTCATTTTATATTAGCTTATTTTGAAATGTTTAACTGATTTTATTTAATCAAAGACGAAAACAGCCATTGTATCTTTTAACAGCAGCTGATTTAGCCTTAAAATTCCCCAATCAAAGAGAAATAAATAGAAACCCGTTTATAGGGAGATCGCCACTGTTTTTTAAATTATAATTCAATCTTCCGAAATCTTTTTAAATCCGATCAAATTAGCGTGGTTTTAGAGACTGCGGTGTCTGAACAGAGGTTGGCGACCGTAGATCGTAGGGGGCCGATCCCCTAGTGGTTTAAAAATATTCAAATACAAACGAAAAATTCAAAAAGAATAGTTCCTTAGGTTAAACATTATCTTCTGAGTGTCTTCAGGTGGCTGAAGCCGTGACTCTTAATAAGCTTCATGCGACGCTTAATCAGCATAAAACCCAACCTCTTACAAAGGGATACATTTTGATGCTCCTGGGAAAGTGTCCCCCCCTGCCACTTCCTAAATTCAACTATGGCTTCATGAAACCAGGCAAATCTAACAGAAGAAATCTACTTCCGCTTTGTTTTGTTTGTTTCTTGGTGTTGTTATATAAAAAAAAACCTCTTGTTTATTAAAAATTATAATAATGTTTATAATTGACAATTAGAAACGTTTTAAAATGATTTTAAACTTGTTTCAGGGCTTGAAATATATCTCATAAAAACATTTGAAAGTCATTTTAGAATTAACAAATTTATGACTAGTGTCCCATATTTAGTGTGCTTCGAATTTTAACAAATTTGCTAAAACCACAAGGTTGTGCGTTATATAGAATTTTGCGTTATATGGATCACAATTCACACATCATTAAACATACCTTGTAAACATGGCCAAATACGTCTGAAACATATCAAAATACATTAGGGTGTCTGTATACTGCATTCCTTGAACAGGAATTATCCGGATTATAAATTTTTGCATAATACAGATCATTTCATACATTGTTAAATTTACTTTATAAGCATGGTCCTAACATAGTGAATAAAAACTTGTGTGAAAAACAAAATCACAAAAAATCAACGTTTAAACGCACAATAAACATATTAAGCAATGTACACTGATGACGTGAGTCCTAGCACTCTCGAAACGTATAATGTCTGGTTATGTTCACATTGCTTAGTTAATTTATTGTGTGTTTAAGCGTTGAGTTTTAGTGATTTATGGTCCTAACATGTTTGGACCAAATCATTCAATATATTACTCATTTTCAAAAATGTTTATTGTAACAATAGCAATTTTTTCATTCAAAAGCTCTGAATTAAGGAGATAAAGTTGAACTAATGTATGAAATTTAGTCATCTAAAGAGTGTCAATTTTTTACAGCGTGGGATTTCAGGTGCTTCTTACCTGAAAAAATCATTGTTTACTCCTGAGAAGATATGTGTTATAAGGAGAATTGCACTATATGGAATTGCATTATAAATATCTTCTACTGTATATATTGTTTTCCTCTATAACACCAGAACTGCATGAAATCATTATCTATAAATGTCTTTAGCTGTTACCGAGTGATAGCAGCACAAGAGGGATACTTAATTGATTCGATGAAGACTTTTTTCGATGTTTAGATTTTTCATTTTTCAAGAGGGCGAAATGTAAAAAATAAATTTATTCTTATTATTACTTTCTTCTATCTTTACAAGAAGAAAGTATTGGATTCGTGAAAATTTTCGACTTCCGGTTTTTGACGGATTTACACATTTTAGGGGTCAGATATCCCAAAAAACATGTTTTTTCAAAATGTCTGTTTGTGAGTCTGTCCGTCTGTATGTGACACAAATATTTTTGGGGCTCTATCTCAAACTAATACACAGAAATTAATAAAAATTTATATTCAGTTAGTCTCTGATATAGATTGGTGATGATTAGTTTTTGTTTTAAATCGCTCAACAGGTGACGCTACTATGCTGCACTTTTTACGATTTCCACAATAGCTCAATCTCCAGAACTAATGGACGGATTTTCATCAACCTTCAGATTCAGTTAGTCCTTGACATGAATTGACGTTTTATACATTTTGGTGTAAATCGCTCAACAGGTGGCGCTGCTATGCTGCATTTAGCAGGATTTACACGATTTCCGCAATAGCTCTATCTCAAGAACTAATGCACGGATTTTCATAAAATTTCAGATTCAGTTAGTACTTGATATGACTTGGTGCTGATTACGTGTTGGTATAAATCTCCCAACAGGTGGCGCTGCTGTGCTGCATTATTCACGATTCTCGCAATAGCTCTACCTCAAGAAATAATGCACGAATTTTCATCTAACTTCAGATTTAGTTAGACGTTGACACAAGTTGTTGCTGATTAGGTTTTGGTGTTAATCGCTCAATAGGTATCACTGCTGTGCTGTAATTTGCACAATTTTTGCAATGGCTCTATCTCAAAAACTAATGCACGGATTTTCCCCAAACTTCGGAGTCAGTTAGATGTTGACATAAGATGCTGCTTTGTGGTTTTAGTGTAAAGCACCCAATAGATGGCAATGTTAGGCTGCATTTTATTGGATTTACACGATTTCAGCGGTAGTCATATCGCAAGAACTAATGCACAGAATTTCATATTTTCAGAATCCTCATGATAAGCATAGATTGCCATTTAATTTTGGCTGTGTGGTAGCGAATTTTGAAGTATTAACATGTATACGATAGAAGAAGGTTTTGGGATTGGTACATCCGACTAGTTTTTATCATGTAGCCAAATAAATAAGTTATAACTTAGTTAATAGAATTCTTTGAAATATGTATTTTTGTAAATTGTCAAATTATGTGTTCTAGGCTATTTTTATGCATGCTTGTAACGTCTCAAATCTAGGCACAAATGGGTACATATTTTTATTAGCCATTTAGAAGACAGTTATTTATGTAAAGTCTTTTTCAAAATGATTATGAAATAAAGAGTTTTTAAGCCTCAAACATTTTTATTCTTAGTTTAATAATAATTATTGTTATAAAGTTACTAGTTTCTGTAAATAAATAAATATAATTTTTTAGTGTCACAGAACAAGATACTAATTATAGTATATAAAATACAATTTAAAGACTATTTTATAGAAATCTAGACAAAACATATAATTATGCATAGTATATTATTATAATTATTATACATATTACAATGTTTAAGTAATATATATTTTATCAAATAAATATTTTTAAAAAATATCGGAATTTTTTTAGTATTTTTCAATTTATTTTGCAACATTTTACAATCATTTTATCGGCAAATTTAAGAAAACAAAAAGTCAGGCATAAAAAGGTTAAAATTGTATATATAGTAAATAATCGATAACATTGATAAGGTTCTTTCTTTTCCTTTGTTTAACTCGATAAAGCGATAAGTTTAATATCATATTGTTTTCTGATATTTCTGTGATTTCATACTGAAATATAGATAATTTCAACAGTTCGCAGTGCTAGAATTTTAAATAAAAGGTAAGTGTTTATATTTAACAAATTGTAATAATTTTCTAACTACATATCTTACGTAAGATGCTGTAGCATAATATTCCCAGTGGCCTTTCAATCATTGTAGATTATATAGACAACTCATGCTTGACTCATGCTATAGACACATGCTTGTTAGTTACTACTGGACCGCCATTCGGTTAATGAGTCTTTTTATTGACTAAGGTGACAAAAACAACAAGAGAGTAGTAAAAGTTATTTTTCATTTTATGTACGCGAAAAAGGGGAAGAAAAACTCCATTTTCATGTTTTTGCATAATGTTATTCTACATTATGTTCTGCACAAAATGCAAAATTTCCAATCTCAATATGTGCTCCGAGAGTACTTTGCAACTGTTTATGAAGTAGAGAAAGGAACGCTCAGAAGTGTGAAAAAATGAAAAAAAATATATATATATAGGGGAAGGTGGCCTAAAAGGACCCTAGCGAGTAAAATTATCCACATATGGTGTCTTGCAGATAGGTCATGCTATCTACCGGGTAATACATAAATTAGTTATGCCAAGTGAAGAAGAAGCAATCGCAGTATTACGCGTCTGAATAGAATTCTTTGAACAATTGGGTTATATAATATCTGTTATACAGTAAGCACTAACTTTCATATTTATTTAGATATACTCTTTTATGTAAATAAATATGATTTGGTTTACCTAATGGAGTATGTTTTTAGATATGAATTACACTTGCTAAGTTTGTTAGGTGTGTTCGTAATTATATAAATACGTAGCACCTATAATCCTCGTTCGGTCCGTCTGTCTGTCCGTCCGTATGTCCGCATATAACAGAGCAAAAACTACTCAACCGAATGGTCTGAAATTTTAAATATATAATTGTTGCAACATTTTGTCGAGTCGTTTCAAATTTTGTGAAAATCGGACGTATAGTTTAATTACAGGGACAGTCAAAATTTTCCTGTTACATTACGGCCAATGGAAAAAAATTATTTCAAGAGGATTTTAATGATGTTACAACCTTTTGAACAGAAGGCAATTGATAGGTACTTATGAAGTGCACTAAAGTATACATCCAGTACAATATGCGGTGCAAAAAACATTTATAAAACAAGTTATAGTACGAACGCACTTCTTTTGCACGTTCCACGTGCAATTTCAAACTTGTTAAGTTTTTCGGCGTCATCTAGTAATATGACCTAAAATGGGCTGCCATGTTTCCGGGTAAAATGTTTTCTATCATTGTAGCAACATTTTTCAACTCTGCATGTGCTCCTCTGTGATTGATGTTTATCTTACAGCTAGCGCCACCTGTCGCTCTCTTTGTATGCTGTCCTCGTTGCCGTGTGTTCATTTGTGACCTTGTCCTCTTACAGGCAAGTGTTTACACTAGCTGATGATGGACTATTATATATTCCAGTTCGAAACGCTTTCTGTGAATTGCTTTTATTTTATGGTGATTTATGTAAAGTTTTATTATTTTAATTGTGATTTATCGCCAGCTTTTGGTGCTGTTCCAACTGAAGGATCATTTTGCCCTTTGGTGAGGGTAATATGATCCTTTGGACACTTTTTCAAAAATCTATTCTTTTCATTACTCAGTTTTGGTTTAAAATATTATTAAAATGTGTTTATAATACAACATATAATGTAAAACATAGTAGCAAAGGGCCAAAGTTTTATTTAAACAGTTATGTAATTTTACACAAGTTTTTCCCTTAAGGGGATCATTTTAGGCCACCTTCCCCTACCTACATTTTTTGTTTCATTTTTACACATTTTCATAGTGAATTTACGTATTGAAAACCACACATATGTATTTTATTGACACATCAATATAGACCAGCACCATAAGCGGTCTATCCTTTTGCTCAGCTTGCTGAAACCCATTCTCTTATAATTTACGAAAGAAAAACCCAGCTGAGCTGCGCTCCCTATATGGGCCAAAATGCACCAAAATGAAATAAGCACTAGTTTATATCAAACTATAATTGAAAGTGAAATCCGATTAAATTTTGTGGGTTAGTTCTTGAGATAACAGGGTGTCCATAATTAAACGATCCTACTTTAAAGTTGCCTACAGGCGAAACTATTGTTCATAAAGTTGTGAAATTCTCTAATAGATATAATAAAGGAATGTGAATCTGGTGAAAAAAAAAGTTCAAAATTTTGCCACCAGAAGGTGTTTTTTAATGAATTACACATTTAGAATACATTTACGATAGTTTCGGAAATTTATTTATTTACTTTACCCGATCTTAAAGCCAGCATTTCACGACATGTTCTTAGCATTTCACAGAATATACTGCGGTTAACTGTGGAACATGCTAATCTTAAGATTGCGGACGGTATCTGAAAATGTCGAAAATTATAGCCGTTTCAACATGTTTGGTAGTAATAAAATTTGAAAACTATCGTAAACGTATGCTAAATGAGTAATTCGTTAAAATACGCCCTCTGGCGGCGAAATTTTGAAGTATTTTTTTTCTAAAATAAATTCTTGTAGCTTTTTTATGTCCTCCGCAAAGTTTCACAACATTCTATACAATAGTTTCGCCTGTACACAACATTATAATGTTTAATTCGTAAAAAACATGGTATGACAAGACCACCTACTGGGCAAACCACACTAAAATGTAATAAGCACTTATTTACATTTATACAAAAATTTAATTGAATATGACATTTGTGAAATTCCTCTCATTAGTTTTTTTAGTAAGAGTGGCGGCAAAATTTGTACCATATATACACAGATATATATACACACTACACAGGTATATAATACACACACAGGTATATATTGTGTACACAGATAGACAAGTATTTTTCAAACGTAATCAAATAATATTCAGGAGATCCTAAACGATCAAATTCTTCAAACAGCGAATGTCGAACATTTTTCTGGATTCCAATACTTTCTTCTTATGTATACAGGGTGATTCAGCTCGTCGGTGACAAACTTTAAGGATCGATAGAGCACACCTAGACGAACATTTTTGAATAGGGAATGTAGGGTCCCTGACGCGATGGTAAGGCGCTAGGCGCTTTCGAAAATTTGGGTGCCGAAATTCGAAACGTCATAAAAACTAGGGAAATGGTTAGATTTTCTTGCTTGTTGCGTCGAAATGATTCTGTTTGTTTAGACTTTCTTCAGTACCAATTTGATAAGCGTATCTCTTAAAACATGGATAGGGGGCGCTGCAGACTTTGGAGAGCTAGACAACAACTTTAAGCCCGTTATTTTGATAATTTAACACATGCTCGCCAAAGTTTATACTCTAACTTAAAGTTTGAACCCAAAAGTAGAGCCCTGCAAAAAGCGTAAGAGCCGGAATAAAATGTCAAAGTACAGGGTGGTCGAAACTCGAAGGCTCCTAAGAGATAAACAAACAGATTTCTTGACTTATGGCATGCATTTTCATGATTCTGTTTGCTGGGGCTCTCTGAAACTCAGTTGAACGGTACAAAAAGAAACATCGATAGGGGGCGCTTTGGGCAAAAAACATAATTCGTTGACATTTCGGACGCTAACTGGAAACGGGGCGCTACGATCAGTTAGTAATAATGAAAACACATTTTCTACCTCTGCTCAACACTTCTGAATAAATTTAGACCAAAAACATCAATGATACTGGAAATTTATTTACAAAAAATAACACTACAGAAGATGCTCGAAATTTCGACCTTGGGCCATGATGCAGGCTTCGCACCTCCGTCGCATTGAGGAGTGTGTGTTTCCAACAATGCCAGGAGTATCTCTGATCTGCCCTGCAGCTGCCACAATGCGCGCCACAAGTTCTTCAGCACTGCTGACAGGTGTATGGTATACCTCGGCCTTCAGGTAACCCCAAAGGAAGAAATCCAAGCAGGTGAGGTCTGGTGATCGGGCAGGCCAGTGAACTGGACCCCCACGCCCGATCCACCGCTGGCCATACCTTGCGTTTAGATGGAGACGCACGTCGTTCGTGTAATGGGCCGGAGCTCCATCGTGCTGGAACCACATCTGGCGACGCGAACCTTCGGGTACGTGCGCCTCATCCAGAAGCTGCGGCAGCACTTGATCCAGGAAAATCAGGTAATTTCCACCTGTCAGCCGTTCAGGTAACAAATAAGGGCCAATGAGGCAATCCCCCAGAATGCCGGCCCACACATTTACTGAGAAACGCTCCTGGGCTGCTCGGCTTCTGGTTTCATGTGGATTTTCATCACACCACACATGACTGTTGTGGGCGTTCCACATTCCCTCCCGGCTGAAGGTGGACTCGTCCGTAAACAAAATGCTGTTTACAAAACGGGGATCCCTGGATCTCATCGCCAAGTACCATCTTGAGAATTCCACTCGAGGGCCAAAATCCTGCTCTCTGAGCAACTGCACCCGCTGGATGTGGTAGGGGTGCAGATTCCGGGAACGTAAGATGCGCCACGCAGTTGCTTGCGAAATGCCAACATGTCTGGCGATATCTCTCGTGCTAAGACCTGGGTTGTCCTCAACCAGGTTAAGCACAGCCTCTTCGTTGTCGGGGGTGCTCACTGATCGCTCCCGTTCAGGCCTGCCTCCGTCGAAAGATCCCGTTGTGGACAACCTCTGGTGTACTCGAGCGAAGAAGGCATGGCAGGGGATTTGCCTGTTGGGGTAACGCTCGGCGTACAACCGCTGAGCGGCTCGTCCATTACAACCAGCAGCGCCATACGCCAAATGCATGTCAGCCAATTCAGAGTTTGTGTACCGTTCCATCCTACTACCGATCTGCAGACAAGTAACCCGAAGCTTAAGTAGGTACCGCACGTTCAAAAGACGTGTCTGCGCATACAACTACGTCATCTCGCGTTGTCGTCTACGCATTACGTATCTTTTGCATATCGATATGGTACGATATCTTTTGCATAAATCAGCAAAAAGCACCTTATGTAAATTTTATTGCGCGCATTGTGCATGATTGAAACCAGCTATGTTTGTTAAAAAAAACAAACAAATTGCAGTTTTAATAGCTTCTTATGATAAGTAAATTACTCTCTTGTTTTGTTTCTAACTGCACTGCAAATAGAGACGTCTTAAATTCAGACACATATGTGACTGAAAAAGAATTTCAGACACTTAAGTGTCTGAATCTGAAAATTCAGACATAATAAATGTCTTACTTTAAGACACATAAGTGTCTTACTATGATCATGATGTAAATGAACAGGAAAATATGTCTTAATTGTGATTATATGTCTGAAATTAAGACATTTAGAAATTCAGACATTTAAGTGTCTGGATATGATATAATAGCATCATAACTATGACGATTGTGTCATTATATTTTTCAGCAGCACCAGAGAATATTTTGGATAAATGAAAAATGTTTAAAATACAGTTCTGCACACAAAATTTGGTATTACTTTATAAAAGAAAAAATTTGATTAGAACATAGAACGTGTGTCAGTATTGTACAAATCCATTTATCAAGTTTTGGGACTAAGTTAATTTTATGATGTATTAAGTTATTAAATTATTACTTTTCACAAAATTATAAAGTTTTTCAAAAATTACTTACACTCATGGGTCTACGCCGGAGAATGCGGAAAACTACCACTAAAAGAGTAATATATATATAGCTTGAAAATTGAAATACTAAGATTTGAACGCGAGCAGAAAAAAAATATAGGGTTGGTTGGTTGGTTGCGTTTATGACGGCCAAATATCAACACGAGGGATATAGGCCCTAAGGGGGGGGGAGTGCCCCGTGGGGGTCTTTCTAAGGAAACCTAACACGTATTTACACAAGGAAATCCAAGGTTCGAAGAAAACCACGGAAAACTCCAAACGATTACGTCGACAGGAGTGATGGGTTTTGAACCCAGCACCTCCCGTCTACCAGTTTCGAGAGCAGAACATCTCGGCCACTGGTGGGGCAAGAAATGTAGGGAGGAGCAAGACTGAGGAACAGATATGCCTGTAGTCTACTACCTAATTCGCTTTTTAAAATGCAGAACACAAATATAAAATAAGCTAAACTAAGAATATTTTGTCACAACTCCCCATGCAAGACAATTTTTAAACATAAAAGCAATAGAACAAATTTACAATTAAGAAATATTAGATATTCGGAAATAAATTTGTAACAACATTTTTCAAAATCAAGAACTGAAGCAGTTTTTATTTGGAGGGGAAGGGAGGTGGGGGTTCTGTCTTCCTGATCCTTGAAATATAGCACCACAAATAGAAAACCTCTGTTTTAAATAGAAACACGTGAACGTTAAAAGGCGAGCAGAGTTAAATTTTCTCTTCTATGTGGGTTTTAGGGGTGTTTGATTATTCTCTAAGGCACTGGGACGAATGCATTTTAATATTTTCTTAATAATCAAATATAAAGAAAATTTCATTAAATTTCAAAATCTCCCTTCGTAATCCCCCCCCCCCCCCCACACACACACACTCATGGACCTACATTACTACTCAAAAGCTTGTAGAAAAATAAAGTTTTTGATACAGATGTACCTGCTTAAAATAGTAAAATAGAAAAAAAATGAAAAGGTTTATTAATAATATTGTTCGTAAAAAAGTGTTTCGCATAAAAACAAAAACCCCAAATTTTATTATTACTAATTTCTATTGTGGAACATTCGACAATTTTCCTAAATGGCAAATCTTTCCATATCGCAGAGACAGAGATAGGTAAAAAAAAAAAGAAGAAGAAGCGTAGAATTAGCCGCGCATGCGTAACTGAGACAGTGTCGAATGTAACAGCGGAGTGTTGAAGCGAGAATTCTTTGAGTATTTACAAGTCTTAGCACTTTGTTTTTTATTCATTTTTCTGTTCGAATAATTATTCCCCGCATTTTAATCGTGGAGTTGTACCCTTTCTGCATCCTGTCAGTGTTTTTCGTGGTTGTTGCGTGGTCTCGCACTGTTCATTTCTTCTAATTTCGAACGTTTTAAAACCGCTAAGCCTACCATGTGCCCAGCTTTACAAGCATGGCCGTCGAATCAAGTTCACATCCGGCTGCATTAATTCCGAGATTCTTAAGCATGAAAAAACCTACTGTATTAAGGATATAACATTTTTATCGAAAACCTCAATGGAACCATCATCAGTTCTCAAATCGGACCTAGTAGCCTAAATCAACGATTTCTTAATTAAATATCAATCTCCAGAAACAGTAATATTAATCATTCTCTCATGCAACTTTATTACGGTGGATTCATAATTTAAAACTTGTAGTGAGGCGTAAATGTTTTTGAAGACAAGCATTTTCCTATACAATAATAAAGTAAAGATCCCTACCGCCACAATATTACTAACTGTGCTTGGCATTATTCTACCTGATTATTTAATATTGTGGTATCAATATCAAAGATTCACAGTGTTTATTAATAATGTTTTAATTTAAATAAAACATGATAATGCATAAAAATATGCGTTAAAAATTCTTCTATTGGATTATTGTATTTACAGGTAACTCCTTACTGGTTTTTTATTTTTCTATTTTAGAATGAACGTAATTATTTAATAGGTATATTAAAATAATATATTGCACTCTTAATATTAAAGTTTATCATGCTAATTTGTTTAAATTGCTGACGCTGTCTCTTCTTAAAAAATCTCTTGAGAATTAATAAAATCTTTTAAAATTTTACAATTGTATGTTTAGTGTGTCAATTTTACTTTTTTTTATAATTACCTATGTGTTGCTTAAATGATAATTTTTTTTTTATGATTGCAAATAAGTAGTATATACCTATATCTTGATTATTAGTGAGAATTTTCGCATTAGTAATTAAGTGTAAATAATGTGTATTAACAAATGATTATTTTTATACTTGTTTATTCCCGTTCAGTCACGCGTTTAATAAGAATTAAACTTTTTTCTATAACCATGCTTCGTGTGTTAAATTTTAAGTGAATTTTGTGTTTGAAGTTCATGTACTCCTTCAACTTTTCCATAAGATTTTAATCCTATATCGATTAATATATGTTTTTTATATGGCGATAATGGTCCTTGTTATCTCGCAGAATGTGAGTATTGGCCGGGGGCGGGGAGGAAGGATATATGTTGTCATGTGTTAAAATTAATTTTCTTTTATTATTATTATTATTATTATATAGTAAAGAACAGAATTTCTTTTACGAAACAGCATTTCTCTAAGTTTTTGTAGCCTTAAGACCTTTTTCATCCCCCTCCCCCTAAGCCAAATTTTGGGTAACTGCAAAGGAAAGTTTGTTTATAGTCTAACAGGAGGGGTGGGGGGGAGTGGTTGTCACTCAAAATGTTAAAGGTACTTAGTTGAATTTTATGTAGCGGGCCAGTGATGATGACTGTTGACCAGTGAACTCTCATTCTTACTGGCCCTTGGGACCAGTACTCCTATCATTGAAATATTTTTTTTTTTCATATTGATAAATTTAGAAATTCATATTGAGAAATGTTATCAATCTTTTTTTTCGCTTCATACAGTGGATACAAGAGCATGAAAAGAAATCACAAAAGCATAAGAATGAAAGTTTTTATGAATTTCAGAATAGTTTATAAGTTTCAATTTTCCAATGTGAAATAAATCTCTCCTATAGTATTCAACTCAACGACTATTTTTATTTATTTATTTTTAATTATCTTTATGAAAACTTGTTTAAAAATAGAAAATTATTTATGTATATTTACTGTGTTACATAACATATTTAACCTGGAAAGATTAACACCAGGCCTGACAGACCCAGAGTGCGTATGGTTTTTACAATTGTTACCATTATTTTTTGTTAAATAATCTTCTAATTATTTTATCGCAGAATTTGTAACAATTGTCTGCGACTAAATAAAGTGACGATTATTATTTGTATTTATTGGTGACAAAAACTATTCACACCCTGGGCATGCGCCCGTCCTCCTGGGTTAAATTTTAAAATGGAGCCATATTTAAAAGATGCTTTAAGCAAATAATAAAATCTGTGTAATTAATCCAATATGCGCTAAAAAAATATTTAAAAAATCAAGTTGAGTATCATACACAGAAATGAAAAAAAATATGAGAAAAAAAATTATATGGTTATAAGTAAGACCCATTCGCCCATGACAGGGGAAGATACTTTTCTAATTGTTTACCATCTGATTGGTGAGTTATGTAACTTCGCTGATATTTAAGATTCTGTGAAAGAATGTGCTTTGAAGATTATTCTTTTGATTATGTTTGCTCCGTGTACGTATATATTTTTTCATATTATTCAATTTTTTAATTTATGCCTAAATAAATTACCGTATATACTCACGTATAAGTCGAGAAATTTCTGACAATTTTCGGTAAGCAAATTTGGGGGGTCGACTTATACGCGAGTCAGTTAAAAAAGCAAAAACATAAACATCGAATACTGCAAAATTATGTTCTTTTTATGTGTAAGAATAAAAAATAAAGTACTATATAAAATATATAAATGATAATATATCATTTAAATAAATTCAATGATTTGTTTTTATTTACTTACTACCTTCTCATTGGCAAGTGAAATCTATGGTTTGATTTTGTGCAAAATTGAAGTAAAAAGTTAGGGGGTCGACTTATACGCGCGTTTTTGATTTTTTACAGAATTTGCATTCGAAAGTTAGGGGGTCGACTTATACGCGAGTATATACGGTATTTTTATTACGATGTTTATAGGGGAAAATATTTTTAGAAGTTTCTTTTCACCTCAAAGATTTTTTTTTTTATCTGAATGTAAAAATCATGAAAATTAAGAATAAAAAGAAACTAATTTTCAAAAAAAAAAAAAAAAAAAAAAATGAAATAGGATTTTAAGTCTATTTTTTATGTTTGTGTTTGATAATGTAGCATCTCAACGCAAGTTATCTTTGTTGCATTTCAATTTTGTTTTTATATGATTAAAAAAAAAAGTATAAATGCACATTGTAATGCTACAAATTAAATAGAGTAACTTATCAAGTAATTAATTGGTTGGTTTGCATGTATGGATATTTAGATTCATATGATTTAAACTTTAAAGTAACTTTGCGAATATTATTGATTAATGTCAACCGCTGGACCTAGAATTTATTTAGAGCATTATTCCTACACTGTAACAAAAAAACTTTTTATTTAATTAGAATGCGCCTATAAATGAATATAATAGCAAAACCTCTGAATAGCGGACGCTTCGGGAGCACGTAATTAATCCGCTATTTGCTGGTATCCGCTATATATAGAGTAGAATTAACTGGTTCTATGATTTTTTTCTTCATTGTTTTTCTTTTTACACTAGACTGCTTAAAAATGCTGTACAATATATACATAGACTGCTTAGCAAATTTTAATATATTTGGACATTTTCCCAAAATTCTTTCTTTTTCTTTTTTTTCTTTTTCTCATTTAAAAAAAGGGAGTTCATAACACCAGCCTGTTTTTTTTTTTTTTTTTTTTTTTTTGAGATATTAATATTTGTATGACAAATTTAAAATATTCAGAGAAAGCAAAACCTTTAATTTATCATTAATAGTATTATTTTTGAATTATTATATTTAAACGTTAAAATATTTCAAAGCACACTTCAAGGAAAGAAACTTGTACTTTCTACTAAGAAATGAACAGAATAGTACAAGATATTTACTTTATATCAATTTTAATTTGGTTTCTTTCTCAATGTAGTTAACAATATACCAATCATGTGGATAAGTAATGGCTTTAGTGACTGCCATTGCTTGTGTGATTACAAATTTCGTGGGGAGCAGAAATGAAAGATATTTATTATAAAGGATTTCTGTTTCCAGTTATATTTACTATATTATTTATCGTTTAAAAAGTGTCAAATAGACATGCTGTCCATCCAGAATCCTATAACTACTGTTCATCTCAGCCGCCGATGTGTGATTGTCAAATTTTTCAGTATTTCTTGGTAATGATAAATACATGGCTCGCAGTGTTCCTAAAATTTTCGCATTTTGCTACCAGTATTTAAAGTAAAACTTCTTCGTGTTACATTCCTTTAACATTTATAATAGAAATATACGATAAAGATTATCTTTTTAAAATAGTGGTAGCAAGGATGAAAATTTTAGGAACACTGCGAGCCCTGTAAATAGTATAATAATAAAAATGAAGGAAGAAAAAAAAAAGTAAGAGTTTCATACTCAATTTTGAAATAAAAATGCAAAAACTGCTTAAAATAATTCACTGGGAATATCTAATTTCAATGGGAAAAAATTGTACAACAAAGCAGGGATGGGATTCTTTCTGAAGAAATGAATCATTTTTTATAAATGGGAATAATTTGTTACCATAAAGCAGAGCTGATTGCAGCATGGGCAAACTGGGCTGTTTCTATGGGCCTTTAGCTTTACGGGCCCCCAAATTTGATATGCAATATCCATAAATCTGACATTTTAAATTTGTTTTGATCTTATACTTATTTTAATAAATATTTTGTATTTTTAGAGCATGATTAGGTTAAAGAAAAAGATATATTTATCCAAATATGTATTGATAGCATCGAGTAGGCTTAATTTTTTTTTCTTTTTTTTTTTTTTCTTTTTTTTTTTTTTTGTAACAGTATATCAAAGCTGTGGGGACGGGCGCGAATGAATATTAGGTCTTTGAAAGTTCGCACTAAAAGTAATAAACATTTTGGATGCCGTAAGGCATATATGATATCACATAGATACATATTTAGGTGAAAATATATAGATATTAGTCTATTCTAAAACTACAAAATACTGATTACAATCATCATAAGGTCAAAAATGATTTGAAATATCAGCTTTATGAAAACTTCGTACCGAAGCATCCCAGTTTTACCACGCTGCAATCAGCTCTGCTTTAGGCTAATGTCAGACGGACGTCTTTTTACACGCTTTTATCCTTACGTATTATCCCTACACAATGCTAGCGGGATTGTGTAGGGATAATACGCAAGGGAAAAAGCGTGCAAAAAGACGTCCGTTTGACATTAGCCTTATGGTAACAGATTATTCCCATTTATAAAAATTGATTCAATGTGGTCAAATATGGCTGCGTATATGGCTTAGAATGAAAAGTGGTCAAAGATGGCTTCCCATTGTTGAAAAAAAAAGGCTCAAAGATGGCTGCAATTAAGACATTTGAAATGTCTGAAATTCAGACACAAGAAGTGTCTAAAAATTTTAAGACGTTTTAAAACGTCTGAAAATCGAACACTCCTGTTTCAGACACTTAAGTGTCTGAAATTCAGACGCAAGAAGTGTCTTAAAATTTTCAGACATTTTAAAACGTCTGAAAATTGAACACTACGTTTCAGACACTTAAGTGACTGAATTTCAGACATTTCAGTTTACAGTGTGATCATAGCGCCCCGTTTCCAGTTAGCGTCCGAAATGTCAACGAATTATGTTTTTTGCCCAAAGCGCCCCCTATCGATGTTTCTTTTTGTACCGTTCAACTGAGTTTCAGAGAGCCCCAGCAAACAGAATCATGAAAATGCATGCCATAAGTCAAGAAATCTGTTTGTTTATCTCCTAGGAGCCTTCGAGTTTCGACCACCCTGTACTTTGACATTTTATTCCGGCTCTTACGCTTTTTGCAGGGCTCTACTTTTGGGTTCAAACTTTAAGTTAGAGTATAAACTTTGGCGAGCATGTGTTAAATTATCAAAATAACGGGCTTAAAGTTGTTGTCTAGCTCTCCAAAGTCTGCAGCGCCCCCTATCCATGTTTTAAGAGATACGCTTATCAAATTGGTACTGAAGAAAGTCTAAACAAACAGAATCATTTCGACGCAACAAGCAAGAAAATCTAACCATTTCCCTAGTTTTTATGACGTTTCGAATTTCGGCACCCAAATTTTCGAAAGCGCCTAGCGCCTTACCATCGCGTCAGGGACCCTACATTCCGTATTCAAAAATGTTCGTCTAGGTGTGCTCTATCGATCCTTAAAGTTTGTCACCGACGAGCTGAATCACCCTGTATAGAAGGATATATTAACAAATATCTAAAATTCGGCTGAGTTTTAGTTTGAAATGGAAAACACATGCAAAGTTTTGCATTAGAACAAACTTTATGGAAAAAAGGATTTTTGCTAGCGCCATATATACAGTGTAAGGATTTTTCAGTCAAAATAGTTATTTTGCAGAATGCAAGGAAAAATGGCTAGCCAGATTTTCATGCAATCGTAACATATCTTGAAATAAACTAATGCACATGAAATGACATATAATTTTTAAATTTTTTATGTTAATGTTTCTTAAAATATACTTATGTTTTTATTTTTATTAATTTTATTTTTTTTTTCGAATTTCTGACTTCTATAAAATACTAAATAAAAAGTTTTATTTAGATTGAAGGCCATTTTAATTAGATGCCATTGTGTTCGAAAAATTAGCTCATACGACAGAGTTAGTGGTGTTATTATGCGCATAGTGAATCAAACATAAACTTATGACTTAAAATTAATAATAATTAAATTTATCCAAATTTTTAAAGATCAAAATTCCGAGCACTAGATTTGTGCAATATACTTCTTTAAACCATTGAGCCCGTGCGAGGATTTTGCGCTACAATTTAATACCTTTTAGCAATATCTATATAATATTTTTTTAATGCAGGTTTAAACTCCAAAGGAAAATTAAGGATAAAAATATCTGCAAACAACATTAGTCAAGTCAGAATATCATCTCATTTATTCCATCTAAGTTACAGTAAACAAGAAAGAAAAATCCTGAAATAAGCATAGATTATGAAACACTTTCCAACACTTCCTGAAATCTTTAACAAAACTTCGTTATTTAGTGAAATAAGATAAATAAGATAACTAAATAAAAATTTTATTAAAAAAATAAAACATTTAAAAAACTGATTTCAACAGTTACCGTCCATAGCCAAAGATGTATTGCAATACTTTTGAATAGCCTATATTTGATCTGCAGGTTGATATACATACTATATAATCGAAAAATTTAGTTTAGCAAGAAAACGCATAACAGGTTGAAATTTCTCTTTCAGCAATTTATACTAATAGATAGAAACATACTTGAATACTTTTGTGCAGACCTGTAGTTTACTTAATACCATTATTACAAGCCAGTATTTAGTTAAAATTTAATTCAAACACTCTCAAAACTACTAAAATCACATTTCCAGATTTTATCATCCATAGACGGCCATGTATCAAATTCTTTGCGAGGCTCTGTAAATCATTTTATCTATATTCTACAAACATTTCTTAGTAAACTGAATGTAGTTCAGCGTAAAAATGCATAAATCATTCAAAAACCACCTTTAAGTAATTTACACTCATACTCAGTAACATTTACGCTTTTGTGTAGCCCTGTATATCAACTACATCATTTATGCACACCATATAGTATGCATAAATATAGTGAAACTTAAAAGCGCATATCCTAATTAAAAATGCATTTCCTGCCATCATCGCTAATATACAGTACTTCGGATAGAATATACTATTGGAAATCTTTTGTGTGTCTCTGTAAATGCTATTCACTTCGTATTATACGAGTAATAACTTATAGTAAGTCTCAGTGACTTATATAAATTTCATTATATATGAAATTATTTAATATAATTAAAATACGTCGCAAAAAATTCCCCCTATACCATTATGTAATGGAACTCTTTTGTGTGGGTGTGGTTCTGTAAATGAATAATAATTATCTTTTGCACCACATATTTTAAAGAATCCGTATTTTAGTTTACTTCGTAAATGCATGTCAAGTTTATTATGTTTGAATGGGTGTAACATCTTTAAAATTCATCTGATTTTTCCCATTGGCCGTAATGTAACGGAATACTTTTGACTGTCCCTGTAAATAAACTAAACATGCTACAAACTTCCTTTGAAATAGAATTCATGTTAGGGTAAACGTCAATAACATCCAAAAATTTCATGGAAATCCGAGTATATTTACGAGAGTTAGAGCGCCAGACAAACCGAAGTCATGATCACTTTTCAACTTTGTTGGAAAGAGTTAAAAATGATCAAAGGTAGAAGGCACTAGAGATAAGTTCGGGCTCACTTTTCGAAGCCCGAAACATTTTCTGTCATCTGAGCCCAAGTCCGCACGAGCCCGATACCGAAAGTATGCAATCCCCTCACCCTGACCCCGAAAAAAAAAGCACAATATTTATAACTAATTCTAAATGTAATATTTCTTTTTTTTTTTTACTTCTTACATGAAAATAATGATGAATCCTTAGCACATAATTAATTTTATGAAATTTGCATTCAATCTTATCAAAAGCTTAGTATAAAATAAAAATATGCTTCCTTAAAAGGTCTCAATGCTCTTAAAATTGGAAAGAATGAAAAAAGAGACCATTTTCAGGATTTAATGTCTTAAAATATGTATGATTTAAAACCACAATTTTTATTGGGATGAAAGATATAAGTATGTTCTTTAATTTCATGATCTTAAAAAATTGCAAGATGCAGAATTAGTATTTATAGGCGGCTCCAAACTGTCAGACATTTGTCGATCAGAAAATTAGTATACCGGCATACGCGCAGGATTACAAAATAAATTTTGCAAATAGGATGAAAATTTTTGTACCTAATTATACTTCAGACTGTAATAATTACCCTGATCCTAAATAAATTTGTATATTTTTAATTAAATAGCATTTTTTATATTTTTAATAATAAGTTGTATTTAGTTAATGCAAAATTTTGAAAATTTCAACACTATAATCACCTAAAAAAATATATTTTTGAACAATAATAATGGAATTTTAGCTTCAGTTTATACAGTCTAACATGAGACATGTGTTTTGAAAATTTCATGAAAAAATAATCAGATGTTTTTGAGGTATCCTGCACGTTAATCCAACAAATGTCATTTAGAGAAAAATGACTTCAAAGTTTCGGAAACACTGCTTCAGCTATTGAGTGGGTATAATTCTAAAAGCCATAACTTCTGTTCAAATGGGAATTTCAAAGAAAAAAATTATATCTAAATGTTCGGAAAAGATAGGGGTTTAGCATCTAAAAAAATTTAATTTCCGATAATTTTGAAGCTTCAAGAGTCCCGACACTCCCTAAAAGGATTCTCATATTTTTATCCGACAAGAAGCTAATCTGATGGGTACATTAACGAAGTGCGTTTAATAAACAAATGAATGAAATTTGTAGAAATTACTATTTATATGACGAAGAATCGAAGTACATTTTTCTATTTCCTATAAATCACTTCTTCAAAACATTCTTACCTAATTCTCGTGTCCTTAAAAATCAGCTTAAATTAAAAGTTTGACACCGTTATCTGAAAGATCCGGTGTTTTTATAGGAAAAGAGGAAACACTGCTCGATTGCTTTCTATCGTAATAACAATACATACTAATTATATACTTACGAATAAAATAGACTTCGTAATATGAAAAGCAGAGCCACACCATAGTTTGAGCAGAGTTCACGAAAAAAATTGAATTGAATCACTGACGTTATTTTCATTTAAAGAGCGATTATGACTCGCACACAATAGAAGACTAAAAATATGCAAATCTTAACCCATTTATGCCTAGCGTCCCATTTTGGGGACGTTTCGAATTTTAATAATGTTTTATAATTTTCTTCTTCTTTACAACATGAAAATTGTATGGCGTAATTGTCTATAAATGTTTTTATCTATTACCGAGAGATGGCAGCATAAGGTTGATATTTATTTGCTTAAATGAAGGCTTTTTTTCGGTGTTTATAGATTTTTCATTTTTCAAGATAGCGAAATGTAAAAAGTAAGTTTATTTGTATTTTTTATATCAAGGATCCAAATAAATAAGTCATAATCTTAGCTTGTAGTCTTCTTTGAAATACATATTTTTTAAATTGCGAAATTATATGTTCAAACCTATTTTTTATTCGTGTTTGTAACGTACAAAATATAGGGCGCTAGGTGCAAACGGGTACATATTTCTATTAGCCATTTAGGGGACAGTTATTTATGTAAAGTCCTTTTCAAGATGATTTCGAAATAAATTGTTTTTTAGCCTCGAATACGGTTATTCTTAATTTATTATTAATAATATTTATAATGTTATTAGTATCTGTAAAGAAATAAATATATTTTTTAATAATTCATAAAAATACTAAATATAGTATATAATATATAATTTAAAAGCTTAATTTATATAAAATTAGACAAAACATATAATTATGCATTTTTCCATATATGGATATTCCCATATTTAGTACGTTTACATTTTATCTAATAAATATAAAAATATTTTAGCGTAATTTTTTTTACTATTGTTCACGTTCATTTTGCAACATTTTAAGGTGATTTTGCCAACAAATTTGAGATAACAAAAAGCCAGGCATAAAAGGATTAAGTTAATGCTGGCCGACTAGAAACAAAAGAAAATATTCATTTCGTGTTAGATCTCTAAAAAACAAATAATAAATAAACGTTCCAATTAAAAAATACCCTAATGGCGACGTATTCCGATTGGTGCTATATCATCAGATCGTCGTTCTCAAAGTCAGACATAAATCTGAAAATATCACAGACTTTCTTTTAAGAAAAAATTCTAATACTACAAATTAAAAAAGCACGATTTCTGTTTCCCTTTCATTCTGATCAAAATAGCATTAAAATGACATGAAATAGAATAATTAATTTTTAAGGGAAAAAGTTATTTTTATTTTTTCTATAAAAGAATAAATAAAATTCTCAATAGATCAGTTTCACCCGCATGACCACATGCCCATCAATTTTTCACCAACCAATCAAAATCACTGACCTTTTAACGCTCAACCAATAAAAGTGCAGAAACCCGGTGTCGAAAATGTGAAATAAAAGGCAGGTGGCGCTGCTAATTCGATATCCCCCCACTTGTGAAGTGAAATGAAGAGAACACTTCAGTGCTTGTTGTATGATTGAACCACCGATGTAACGATATTGTGTAATGTTCGCTTCGAAAAGAAGCTATGAAGGAGAGATCCTAATAATATCTTGGAATACTCATGATGAAGATTTACGAATAAAAATATTGTGTTAAGTTTAAGAAGCCACTGTATCATTTAGAAGTAACATCACTTAAAATGCCTACACCCGGCATAAATTGGAACGAAGCCAAATGGGTTTCTATACCCGGGAAAATTGAAAGGCGAACAAAAAACATTCCGGAGGTTCTCAAGTTGGTTTCTTTCTATGGTGTAACGTCAGTTGAAACTGGTCTATTTTGGAAAGAATGGGGCCGAGCCCGAAGACTCATATAGAAATCGATCCCCAGTCCGTGTCGGGTCCGGGATCTAGCTGAGCCCGTTTCATCTCTAGAAGGTCCTCGCGGAAAAAAAATAACAATTCTATTTTAACCGCATTAAAGGATGATGTCATCCGCTTAGGGAAAAACACGGGACAAAGGAAAATAAATTGAATACATATAAAATACAATTTAATCTAATGTAACAATGCATGCTTTTTAAGTTACACCGGAAATAGCATTGTTTCCACTGACCGATAGTGTCTTTTTCTTCCAAACATTTCAATTTCAAATTTGCTTTTTAATCATAAATATAAAATAACCGTGCGTGGATATCCACACTTTCTTTTTTGTACCATTTATTTTTTTTATAATCATTGCCGAGCATGATATAATGCAATATTTATTTTTGTGGCAAGATTGATTTGAGAGAAACCTTTCATTTAAAATTTATGAAAGTAATGCTGATATAACTTTTAATCAACTCCAGATTTAATTTCTAATAAACTGTAAGTTTTAATGAAACAACATAGTATACTATGTGAGTAGCCGGTTCAAAAACCTTTCGAAGTATACCTCATTCATTGTTTTAAGTTTTGCAGATACATTAAAAAACTGACGTTGACAACAGAAATAATACATGTGAGTTCTGTACAAGTTACAAGTGCATTTAACAGTTTTAAAAGGATAAACTTTAAACTTTTTTTTAACTTTTGACATTTTAAAATTACAGTAGTTCCAAAAGGAAACGGGAAAGGAACATCCCACATTATTTTATCAGCACATTGTCGCTGAGTGTTCGGAAGGTATAGTTCGACTGGAAATCGTGCCTCATTTCCAAATAAGAAAGCAAATTTTGAAGAAAAGCAAAGAATAAGAAAGCAATTCCTTTATATTAAACACTGTACAAACTTTCCTTTTTCAAATCGTAAACCCAATTTTGACATCTGTTGCTTGGATCAAACCAATCTGGAAAAGAGCACAGTTTATGTATACTGTACCTACAAGTATAGGAAGTATAAAAGAAAATGCGTTAGAGGCTTACCCATAAATTTAGAAAAATAAAATTAGGTTCGTACACTGTAAAAAAAAATCCCTATAGTTACTAAAATTTTTCTAGGAAACTAGGATTCCTAGAACTTTTTCAAAAATCATGTAAAAGGTACAAAAGGAACAAAAAATCATGTAAAAGGTACACTTTTGCACGGTAAATCAAAAAACCTGCAAGGTTACTAAGAATTTATTAGAAAACTGGGATGACTAGAACTTTTTATGTAACTGCAATCCGGGTTACAGATAAAATTTTAATAACTGTCATTTTAGTAGATTCTTTTGTAAAGCTACAGATTTCTGTAGCTTTACAAAAACTAGTTTTGTAGATTTACATCTTTTTTTGTACAGTGTACAGATAAAATTTTAGTAAGCATACAGATTTCTGTAACTTTATATCTGTAAAATTATAGATTTTTTGTTTTTTACAGTGTATAGGAAACAAATACCACAATTACTCAATCAGTAACGGGAACTATAAAATAAACTATTTACAAACGAAAAGTTCATGCAAGTTTTCTTGTTATTTAAAAAAAAAAATTCGTAGATGCAAACGATAACAGGAAACGGTCGAATACAAAATTTCCTATTTAGATACAAAACTAATCATGGTAATGAGTTGTCTGATCACACAGTCATACATGCTTTTGATGATCTTGGTTCTATACGAATAGTAATTTTTCCAATTCAGTAAATGTGTCGAATTCAAGACTCAAACCCAGAACTTTTGACTTCAGTTGCCAATACTCTTCTAATTGAGATATCTGAACGACATTCCTACCAACACAATTCACTGAGGCAACCATTTGGTATTGACAATTTGGTCTGTTACTTGAAACAGCACTGAGAAAAAATTATGGTTCTGGCATCTAGAATCCAAATTGTGGCTCTAGAAAAATAGTTCCAGGTAATCCCTATAAATTCTAGTTCTCTTTGCTAGAGAGTTCTAGAGTCTCCTGATAGAATTCAAGAACGTTTTCCTATATTCTTGTGGTCAAACATATTTAAAAATCTGTGCAAATAGATGCCAACACAAGAGGTTGGCTTTAGTAACTATAATTCTAGTTTATGAAACCATTCCAGAATTCAAGCGATAATTTCTCGCTACTGAAACGATTCATTATCGTTTCGTCACCTAGAAAACAAGAGACTAGAAATTCTAGATCATTCCAGCTTAGTTGTTTACCCTACTCCCGTAACTCGGAAATCTATATTTCTAGTTAAAGGATTCAGGAAATGACTAGGTGAAGGCGGTTTTTTTTTTCTCAGTGAGCTGGACAAAATAAGCCGCAGGTAAATGAACGCTAATAAACTATGGATGCGTAATTATACTAATAATATAGCGCCTAGAATACATAGTGCGGAAATCGGCTATCCCTGTAATACTTAAAAAAGCGCTAACATATTGTATCCCTTAAATGTGCAACGATGTTGCTGAAATATGAAGATCGCAGCGACATCTGCAGGATATTTTCTACAACTGGAAGATATTGCTAGTCTATACAATGTAATACTAGTAATACGAAAATCCCGCAGATGTCACTGCGATCGGCACTTGGGATTTTAGCAGTATCGTCGCACATTTAAGGGATACAAATTTTTAGCACTGTTTGAATAGCATATTTCCACACTAGGTATTCTAGACGCTGTACTAATAGTGTTCAGTCCCAGACATATTTTCACTCACTTAAAAAAATTTCTATTCGTACACTGTAAAAAAAATCTGTAAAGTTACTGAAGTTTTTCTAGGAAACTGGGATTCCTAGAATTTTTTATGTAACGGCAAGAACAAAAATTCATGTAACAGATACACTTTTGCACCGTAAATCAAAAAGTCTGTAAGGTTACTAAGAATTTTTTATGTAACTGCAACCAAGGTTACAGATAAAATTTTAGTAATATTATCGTAATTTTAGCAGATTCATCTGTAAAGCTACAGATTTCTGTAGCGTTACAAAAACTAGTTTTGTAGGTTTAAAGCTTTTTTTGTGCAGTTACCGATGAAAGTTTAGTAAGCATGTAACTTTACATCTGTAGAACTACAGATTTTTTTTTACAGTGTATGATTTATTTACCAATCAGCTGATTGTTTTAAAATAATTAAAGTATGATCTTGGTTATTTTTATGAAACTATTAACGTAGGTCATAATTAATATTTTAAGATGGATTTATTAATTATTTTCATAATAAAAATATGTATTTAAATCATAAACATACCTGGATTTTCTTTGGGTTCATTCAGAGTATCTCATTAAAAAAAATCTATCAGATGGTGTTTGGAAGAATGTAAATTAAAGTTGTTGCGTGGATTTAACATTATCATCCTCAGCTATAAAAGTAAATTTATTATTACAGCAATTTTAAAATTAAAAATTGCTTGTTAATCTTAAGCATTACGTAGTGTAAATAACATTTGAAAGTAAGTCAGTTTTTGTGTATACATTTTTTCTTTTATAGAATCCCTCTGTTAACATGAGTGAAAATACAAAAGGAGACGAAGTACATTTCAAAACATTATGCAAAACAAGCCCGTCTATCATCTGTACATTGAAGTTACCCAACTTTTTTACTCGACCTGAATATCATGGCATTCCTTTTGTAATAAAGAGCACACCATTTGAATTTGCCGATGCAAACTGGCAATTTAAATTTTATCCTGATGAAGAGACACAAGATTGCAAGTCATTTATTGTTTTGCTGGTGAGACTGAATTCTGAAATACCCCTGCAAAAGTTAATCTACCAGATAACTTTGCTGGACGGTAACGATGAACATTATTCCGATTTCAGTCATGTATATATTTTTGATAAAAACAATGCTGCAAAAGCCATAGTAAGTTTCAATAATAAGAAGTCCTCTTATGACACACGTGACAATCTGACTTTGGTTATTGAAATGTTCCGCGGTGAATTGACAAAAGAGGATGCAACCAAACAACCCTTCACTATGGAAAGAGGTAAGCAAACATTCAGCTTTTTTGCCTCAATGATGCCGATTCAGTATTGAATTTATTGAAATAATTCTAATACAGAGAGTGTTTGTACATTTTTGTAACGATTTTGGGAAAAAAGGAATGCATAAACAAAAATAAGAATTGTATTTTCTAACATGTTTAAGCTAATAGCCCTTTTTGTTCAACTATTATGTTACATTTATAATTATTTTAACATAATCATATGATTGGTAAATAAATCATACGAAGTAATTTTTCCAACAGCCTGGGATGTCGTTCAGATAGCTCAATCGAAAGAGCATTGGTAATTAAAGCCGAAGTTTCTTAGTTCGAGTACCGACCTGGACACATTTCCACTCAGTTAAAAAATATATAAATCGTAAGATTTATTTACCAATCAGTTAACTGGGTTAAAATAATTAAAAGTGTAATTATGCAGCGATAGTTTGTTGCAGTTCCTTTTCCTGCAGTTTATTCTGCCAAGCTGATTCAAATAACAGACCAGATATCTTACCAAATTATTGGTCTGAGTAAATATTGTGTTGGTTAAGGTGTTGTCTAGATAGCTCAATTGGAAGAACTTTGGCAGTTCAAGGGAATGTTTCTGGGTTCGAGTCTCGGCCTGGACACATTTTTACTCAGTTAAAAAAAATTTCAACTTGTATCATGGTGTGTTCACAAAGTTTCAAAACTGGTCTGCGAATACAAAATTTACTAAACATTTTTGTACAGCGAACTAAAGTTCTTCGAAACATGACCCTTGGGCATCAACACACCGTTGCCAGCGTTTTTTCCGTGATTCATAAGCTTCCTGGAAGCCTTCGCGTGCAAGGCTGTTAAGGGACCTCGTCGAAGCTGCCTGGATCCCTGGAATAGTGTTGAATCGCTTTCCTTTCAGGTCTTTCTTGATCCGGGGGGACAAAAAAAAGATCGCTGGGAGAGAGGTTGGGGCTGTAGGGGGCTCGATTCTTCAAATGGTGGAGCACTATAGCGTAAAACTGACCTCACCCGGCGCGTCCGCCAAGACATTAGAGAAGATTGGATTGTTAAGTACGACAATCCACCCTCTCACACGTCATTTGCTGCCGCCGAAGTTTTGGCTAAGTTTAGCGTGACAATACTCCCGCAAGCCCCCTACAGCCCCGACCTTGCTTCCAGGGCCTTTGGTTTGTTTCCCCGGATCAAAAAATACCTGAAAGGGAAGCGATTCGACACAATTCCAGCGATCCAGGCAGCTCGACGAGGTCCCTTAACAGCCTTATACGCGAAGGCTTCTAGGGAGCGTATGAACAATGAAAAAAACGCTGGCAGCGGTGTGTTGATGCCCAAGGGTCATATTTCGGAGAACTTTAATTCGCTGTACAAAAATGCTTAATAAATTTTGTATTATCAGACCAGTCTTGAAACTTTGTGAACACACCATGTATTACATCTTGATTTCCAAGTATAAAAATATGCGCAGCGTTCAAAAGAGTGACCAGCAATTTTCTTTAATGGGACTTAAAAGTCCCGTCGGAGAATAAAGGGTTAAAACATATTTATGATAACTAGCAAAAGCCCTGCTTTGTTTGAATTCGCGAAGCATTATTTCTACCCTATATATAGATAATCCTAATGAAACGAATTTATGAAATTACTTTATGAAACGATTTTATGAAACGACTGAATAAACAACTGATTATGTTTCACGGCGATTTCTCCTAAAATATGGAATATTATGCGATGAAAGTAACACCAAAATCCGTATTGATCTTCAGATCTCAAAACTTGTATTAGAATTTTTAAATTCGAATTAGTTTTCGATATATTAATTTTTTGCTGATTTTAAACACTTTTCTCTAATGATGGCAAACTCATATTTTAATCATAACAGATATTTTTTTCATATTTTAGAAAAGGTTATTATTTTAAACCAATTTGGCGACCAGTTTGGCCTCCCTTAAATGTATGCTACGAAACGTATCATGTTATTTTTATTCATAATTCAATTTACTTGAACAATCTTTCGTTAAATCGGAAGATTCTGATAGAGAAATCAAAAACTCGGAATTTTTATGTTACCGCGACGCAAGTCAGCGCGATAAAAATTTTAAAGGGAATCGCCAAACATTTCTCCCGTCGGATTTTTTATTTTATTTTTTATTATTTTTTATTATTTTTTATTTTTTTTTTTTGTATTTTATTATCATTTTATTTAAAATACAAAATTTCCATTTAAAACTGAAACATTTAAAATTAATGGCTTCCACTTTTTCTTTCTTTTTTTTTAACAAAATGAAAAGAAAAATATTACGCACAGATGTCATATACGCTCAGGGGTACCTAATTGGCGCCAAAATGGCTTTATTTTGCCTGGCATTGAAACCCGGTTATTGTTGCTTATATATTAATAAATGTTCATTTACATTTATTTTGTTTTAATTAAAAAAAAGCTATAAATTCTTTTGTTCTATTGTTATTAATTAAAGTTTTTTTATTTATTGTTATTTCATTTTTAACCCCTTAACCTACAATGACGGGCATAGCCCGCGTACGATGATCGTGCCAAATTTAAATTCTTCTTACCACTAAAATTTCACAGTAAATATAGTTTAATTTAATCGTCGAAATTTCTTGATTAAACAAGGCGAAAATCTCTATTAAATTTTAGTGGTAGCTATGGATTTGCAAACCGTGGAGCTGTTAAAAGTAAATCGTAGGTTAAGGGGTTAAAATAATAGAAAATAATTTAAAAATACATATGTAACTGGTTTTCGAAAACAAGGTTTTCGCCAAATTGTCATAAAAACCCTGTGCGTATATCACATGTGTGCCAAACCACTACAATAATAGCCTAAATCATATGACTGTTATAAACAGTTCTGTGTTGACCGCTTCGCTTTTTATGTGCAATCAGTCATTTCGGCGCTTTAATGTTAGGAGGGCGCAGGTGAAAAATCGCATAATATTGTCCCATTGCCATCATTTCATCTATATGATAACAGTCGAAGTCATGTGACTGTCAGAAACAATTACGGGCTGACCCATTCGCCTTTCATATGCAAGGTGGCTATTTTTAATCAAAATTATTTTTTCAAGTAAAACTACATAAAATTTGCCGTGATCGCAAAGAATTCTCGGTACTTTTATGTTAGCCGGGAGCAAATTCTGTAAATAGTATTTTTAAGACTCCAATTAGCCTTTTTTGTTTCTCGCGTGGTAAATTAAAACAATGCGTTGATGTTGAAATTAAATGTCATGGTTTATGGTATTATTTTTCTTTTTCTGTTATTTTGCTCTTTTTATTTTCTTTATTTTTTATGAAATAATGGAAAGTCATGAATTTTAAATGTTTCAGATTAAAATTAAAGTTAGGTGTTTGAAATAAAATGAGTGAAATGTTTATATTTTTAATGAAATACGAAAAAATGCAACGAGAATATTGTTTGGCTATTTATCATCTGCGCTCAGCTACCATAAAAATACAGAGTTCTCGATTTCTCTAACAGAATCTCCCGATTTGGTAAAGGACTGGGACAGTAAATTAAAATATGAATAAAAGAAACTTGCTACAAAGCTTAGCATACATTTAAGGAGACCAAATTGGTCGCCAAGGGCGGCTAGTATTAAATAATGCAACAAATAATGACATTTAATTTAAACTTCAAAGCAATGTTTTAATGGTACTAGTTAGTTATCCCATCGACCAATTTCGCCAAATTATACAAACTGACATAATATTTATTTTAAATAACGAAAGAACAAATAAATTAGTATAACACTAATAAAAATACAAATAAAACGTTGAAATAAAAATCACTTGATGGCTTAAACATGTGTAACTTCCTTAAAGTCAAGTGAATGTGACATTTACGATGAACCATTATCGGCATTTAATCTTATAGTTTGGGGATAGATTTTTGGTTGACTGGATAACCAAGTAGTACCGTTTTAATTTATCACTCGAAAAATAAAAAAATGCTAACTGGCGAGTTAAAAAAAAGGCTATTGATCGAGACTTGCACCCGGCGAACATAAAAGTACCAAGAATTCTTTGCAATCATGGCAACTTTTATGTAGTTTTATTCGAAAAAATAATTTTGATTCTTTAATCAAAATGGAAACCTTTCATATGAAAAGCGAAGAGATCAGCCCGTAATTGTTTATGGCAGTTACATGACTTGGTCTATTATAATATAGGTGAAATGATGGCGATAGAATAATATTTGGCGACTTATCACCTCTGTGGCTGGCTAACATTAAAGTACCAAAATGGCCGCCTGGAATATAAAAAGCGAAGGGATACGCCCGGAGCTGTTGATGATAGTCACATGACTTAGGCTTTTATTATGGAGATTGTTTTCAATTCTAAAAACAACGCAAAGAATAATATTTCCTTACCATTAAAAATTTATTTACACGTGACTATTAAAAACAGGAAAAAATACTTTAAAATTACTATTAAATGAGTACGTGCTAAAAGCAGGAAAATATTGAAAATTGTATTTACACGTGAATATTAAAAGAGAAAGGAAACTTTAAAATAATAAATATATTATTATGCGTTTAACCCTTTCACGGGCAAGGTACTTCTATTCGTAAAACGTTGAAATCAGTGAATGGCACCAGAATTTACAAACAAATTTATTTCGAAATAAGAAAATGATTTTGTTCACTTACTTGATAAAAGGAAATTTTTCATTCCTATATTCTTGTGCCAATGTGGCATTTAAGAATTAAAATTAAGTGGTCCAAAAATCAACCACCGCCCTTGAAGTGTAGCCCTTGAAGCAGTACATTGTAGTAATTGTAGTAAATTGTATTATGTCAATCGTATTATAACGCTGTTAAAAAATATCGGGAGGCAAAGACTGTTTACTTAATTCACTTTATTTTAGCTTCTTTTCAAATGTTTAACTGATCTTCTTTAATCAAACACGAAAACAACCATTGGATGTATTAACAGCAACTGATTCGGCCTTAAATTTTCGCAATGAAAGGGAAATGAATGGAAACCCGTTTACAGGGAGATCGCTACAGGTTTTTTCATTATAATTCAATCTTCTCTAATATTTTTAAAACCGATCAGATTAGCGTGCTTTTAGATTCTGTGGTGACTGAACGGGGGTTGGCGAGCGTAGCTTGCAGTGGGCAGAGCCCCTTTGTAAAAAGATAAATATTTGAAAGTAACAATATTTTTTTACATTAATTTTGCATCTTTATTAAGCAAAAACGTTATTTTATGTTTTGGCGCATTTTAATTTTAGAAATGTAAATTCAGCCAAATTGCCTCTGAATTTTTTATCTAATATACAAAAATGAAAATTTGTCTTTCTGTCTGTAATGCTATGCAAATCCACAGTTTGGTAGCCAGAATTGTGAAATGTTATGTATATGTGTGTTAAAACACGGCCGAGGTAACTAAAGCAATCCGGAATTGAAATAATTTATATTTATATTTTTATTAATAAAAAAACCCACCAAATTTTCAGCAAATTCCAATCAAATTTAAACACTTTTCGTTATAGTAGCTGCCAACAATAAAAAATTCACAATAAAATTCTTACGACAACAATTACCTTTCTATTGCAAGACGCATTGCATATTACGTACCCCACGCTGCAATATTAAAAAGCTGTAGCGGGTATTACGATAATTCTTTTACCTCACATGCAAATAATTAGAGATTATTTAATTGCACTTAATTATTACAATTTTTTAAAAATAAAGAAACACATTTTATCACAAACATTAACAAATTTTTTTATTCCCTTATTCCAAAGATATCTTTTTTATCGTCTGCTGACTTAGTAGCATGATGAATTTAATTTCATTTTTAAAAAAAGGCACAGTAGTAATAAAATATTTGTCTAAATCGAATAGTTGTTTTTAATTATGGTTTTAGAATTAAATTCATGAACGGGTTAAACAGCTAGTTTATGGTATAACGAATTTAACAATTAACAGGGATGTGATTTCCACGTTTTTGCACACCAGTATATTCTTAGAGAAAATTTTGTTCTCTTAAATCGCAAAAATGTGCAGATTAAATGAAATATCATTTTCTCTAACAAAATACTGGTGTACAAAAACGCTGAAATCACATCTCTGATTAATCTTTTTATTTTGCAATTCTTTTGTTGCTACTTTACCAAATAAAAAATATCATAATATAATTCTTTTAAAATGAGTAAGTATCGTCTGCGTAAATGTTTTCACATAATAAGAATAAATTGTGTGTTTGAATTCTTAACACTGAAAAATACTTTTATTATTGAATGTAAATAACTGAATTTTCACAAATTTTACTTCATTAAAAATATGCTATAATTTTCATAAAAAAGGTATTTTAAAATTTTCATAAAAAAATCGTGAAGCCATTTAATTAATCATGTTTCTATCTACAATGACTAACTCCATGATTTATTCATTCTTCTGAAAATATACGTGTTTCATTTTTTATTTACAAAAATGCGTCCGTAATGGAAAAGCATGTAAAATAAATTAATTAAAATAATAAATATTTTAAGGTCATTCTGTAAAAAAAATAATATTGTGCAAATCTACAAGTCAAGTCATAATTTATTTTTATGTTTAATTTCAAGTCAAAATATATTAAAAATTATTAGTATTCTTATATGCAGAGTATGATAGCTTTGAGTCGACTGATAATTAAATTAAGTACACATTAATAAGAAAGAAAGGAACGCATTATTTAGAAAAGAAACTTACGAAATGAATTTTAATAACATGAATACGGATAAAAGAACAGCCATTGCTTGCTATTACATTTTCTATAAGATACAACGAGTTTAGTTGTCTGTACTAATGAACAGCAGTAGTGTGATTATGACAGTTTGGCGGCACCTGCACGCCTGCACGCTCCCAAGGTCAAATGAAGGTCATTCATTATCGTACTATAAGACGATAACGAAAGTGTAACGCGATAAGCGAAGGGGGAAAGTGATAACGGAAGTGCAGTGTGATAAGCGAAGGGGGAGATAAGCGAATGTTGATAAGGATTTTTTGAGATAAAAGTTTTTTTAGCGTAGGATAGCATTTTTTAGTGAGAGAAAGATTACTTTTTAATGAAAAGTTTTACCGGAAGTTTTATTTATAGAACAAATGACGTTTAGTCAATAAATTTTAGGGGGAATTTTTTTTTTTTTTTTTAATTGTGACCCACCATGACCAACCCGTTTTGTTTAATTTAGAATTCCATCGGAACAGCATTTAATATTAAAAGAATAATGCTACTTTGATAAATTTCATATGTATTATATATCAGTTTCATATGTATTTAGGGGAAGGATTTTTCAGCGAGGTGATTCTTATCGCCAGGAAATTGTAGGACGATAGCGCGCGTTAGGTTCAGTGATAAAAGTCGAGTCTTTAAATGAATTTATATTTGAGAATCTCATCTACCGATGTTTATAAACAAATGGAATTATTTTAGGGCATGTTTTCTAATTTTTATAGTGCATATTTTTTTAAGGAACGAAATTTAACACACTGTTCTAAATTTTCGCATAATGTTTTAGAGAATATTTTTGCAAAGAACATTTTAGCATTAAATAAAAGAAAAATAACTTTATAAATGTAATTTAAAAAATTGATTTTTTATGTTTTCTTCAAGTTTTTTAAACACGTTTTTAGATAATTAATATATTTTTATAACACGTACCCTATTGAAATTCTTATATCAATTATTGATAGCATTGAAATAAAAATAATAATATTGAAATAATAAATCAATTTAAATAATAATAATAATGTTACGTTTAGCTCAAAAGTAACTGTAAGAAAGTTACGCATAGTTTTCTATAGGACAATATTTTTCTTTTCACACATACTAATTAAATTCTACTATCAATATTAATAGCATTTAAATAAAAATAAAAGCACACAGTTTGAAATAAAAAGAAGATTAAATAATAATAGCATATACTATTAGGATAATAACGTCATTACAATAATGATAAAAAAAATGTTACGCTGCGTTCAAAAGTAACTATAAGAAAGTTTCGCATAGTTTTCTATAGGACAATCTTTTTCTTTTCACACATACTAATTAAATTCTACTATCAATATTAATAGCATTTAAATAAAAATAAAAGCATACGTTATTAAAATAATAAGAGGATTAAAATAATAATAGAATATACTGTTAGGATAATAATGTCATTACAATAATAATTAAAGAAATGTTACGGTGAATTCAAAAGTAACTATAATAAAGTAACGCATAGTTTTCTGTAGGATAAAATATTATTGCATTTAATGAAATTTTAAAACTTTTATGCGAGGACCTGATTCTGTTGGACTTCAACTTGAAGGGGGGGAAAAGCATCGCAATTTATATAGCAAAAATCTTGACTTCGAATCAGCGAACTTGAATCTTTTTTTGATAATGCATTGCGGATTGTGGATAAGAGAATGTACTATAAGTAATTTAATGCATTTTCTAGAAAATTGACTTAAAGGAAATTTTACAAAATAAATTTTTAGCATAAATATCGAGAAAATAAAAATACTCTGTTTAAATTTGTTACCCTTTGCATAGGAGAGAGTTTTTTATTAGTAATATGTAATTTTTCAAACAGTGAGTTAAAGATTTTCAGTGTCTTCTTTCAATTTAGGGGAGTAAACCACATGAGTTCGTATGATAATTTTGACTCACTCAAGTTTAGGGACTGTTTGCTGTCAAAGTGAAGATATGTGATAAGAGTATTTCCAATTGTTAAAGAATAATTAAAAGAACTTTCTCGTAACTTCAAGTTTTCATTAATTTTAGAATGATAACATTAATTTTCTCATAAACACATATTAGTTCATTTAACGCAAATTAGTTTGCTTAAACATTTTTAAATTTTATTCACCCACACTACCTCTTTTTCAACATATTAAACAATCACTCAAAATTCAAAACTTGCTACTTATTGAAAGAAATATATTTAACAAGGAATTTGTTTAAATATCGAAAGAAAAAAAAATATTCGTTTAACTGCTATCGTAACTAAGCAATACGTGCGTGTGAATTACTAATAATATATAAGGATAGGGAAATTTATGAAATGGGAAATAAATAATAATAATTGTGTATACTAAAATTAGTGCATTCAAAACTTGCTACTTATTGAAAGAAATATACTAACAAGGAATTTGTTTAAATATCGAACGAAAAAAATATATTGATTTAACTGCTATTGTAACTAAACAATACGTGCATGTGAATTACTAATAACATATAGGGAAATAGGCCTAGGAAAATTCATGAAATGGAAAATAAATAATAATAACAGTGCATACTAAAAAATAGCATTATTAAAACAAAACAACATCCATTTAGGATAAAATCTATAATTTTTGAAATAAACTAACACAAGTTTCAAATGATATGTAAAACATGTTAAGAACTTTTAACTCTTTACTCTATTTGCATATGTGTTTAATAAATGAATCTTATATTTTATGAAAATAAAAAGAAAATAGAGATTTAATCACTTATGCTTTATTTAATAGAATCTGATGTTAACAAAGGTTTTAATTTGTTTCTAAAGTTTAGACAGCACACACATTCAACGTTCAACCAATTAAAGAGAAAAATAAATTTTATATGAGTGAATGAGCTTAGAGTTAGATAATATATGAATTATTTAAAAATACAATCATGCATAAATAGCTTTTATCATTTGTTACAAAACTTATTAAAATCTTTAATTTGTTAATACCCTATAAAACGACCAAACTTTTAAATTATTCAAATATATATATATATATCATCTAAATTACTTTTAACATAATAACTTTACGCTTATCATTTTTAACAAATTAGCATAACCTACATTTTAAGTTTTTGATTAGGTTCGATAAACTAAAATGTATATGCTATAACAGTTATGAAATAAATGCATAAGAAAAAATTAGAGTACACATACACTTTATATATTATTAAATTAAAAACATATAAATTATACTCACGTTATACGGACACATCTGCAAACATGTCTATTTCCCCAGGTTACTTGAAGAAGAATGCTTGATAAGTTCTTATCTGATGATGCTTCAAATCACTAGCAAGTTCAGACATAAGATATTACTCATTGATGGATTTTCGTCACCAACAGATGACGTCACTGAGAACTTAGTATAATTCGCACACAGTGTAATCTATCATTAACTTCATGCATTATCATTTAATAAATATATTTTTTAATTAATTTAATTTCAATTCATATATTTGCGAATTTACTATTATTTATAGAATTTTGTTCTTCTTAGTTTTGTTACTTCAAATATGCTCATATTTGTATCTAAAACCCCATGCAAAGCATCTATGTGTGAACTTTTTTGACATACACTTTGAAATAGAGATCTAGTTCAAATTTTGCTAAGTTAACACGTTACGTAATAGAGGTTACGTGATATCCTATCCAATCACACTATCTAGGCAAGTTTTGCTATTTTGGAATTATCCAAATTAGTTACCAGGCTTCTCATTTTATAATAACTACACTAACCATTAGTCTTATTGTTTAGTCATATAAATATAATTTCTATCGCTTTTGATTTTCAGTGACTTACTAGCATATAAACACCTTAGACGTATGCTATATTAATTCTGATATAGTTTAGGGCATATAAATTTTATCTAATTTCCCAGAGTAGATTTAACTATATTCGCTAACTTCCATATAAATATATTTAACATCGATCATATTACGTAATAGAATTTTTCCAATGTTTCTAGAAGTAGTAGGTATTTAATTTATGATTAATTACATGTGAACTTTTAACTGAAGTTAAGTGAACACTTTTCAGGAATACCCTATGATATTTTACATATCAAATTTCAAAACTACCACTTTATATATTAACTGTATGCTATTGACTCTTTTTGCTCAAGTTAACTTTGGTATTTGACAGAAAATTCTTCAATCATCAAGCGATTCAACCTTCTCATTTTCAAAGTTATTTATATAACATACTAACTATATATCACACATAAACATTAACATATTAAGAATACTATAGAAAATTAAATATATACTGAATGAAAATTTCAAACATGATTTAATATAATTAAACACAACAACAAACTGGAAATTAAGAGATTAATGAAATATATATTTGATAATAAAAATGAATTTCAATTATTACATAAAAATTTTACCACCAAACAAAAATACATAAATTGATAAAAGTATTTTTCCAAAGTTTACAAAAAGCTTAGAAATATTTTCAACTTTTCAAAAAGATTGTATTTGCAAGATATCAAAGAAAAATTAACTATCAATGAACGAATACCACCTATCATGCATATACTATTCCACTAACATACAACGAAAACACTTTTTGGTAGCCAAATTTGGCGATATTTCGACATGTGTAGCCAAACTAATGAGAATGTAAGACTATTCTTAGTACACAATTTTAACAATATATAAGCAATGGACTCAACTTAACTTTACCATTTATCATATAAATTGTCTAATCACCTAACGATTTGAACTTCTCATTTTCAAAGTTATGTTGAATTTATAAGTAATTATCAAATAAATATTTTATATATATATTTTACACAAGTATTAAATAAAATTAAATAACTAATTATCTATAACTTAACGCTGAATAAAAATTCCAAAAAACATTTAAAATAATTAATCACTTAAAATAATAATAAAACAAACATAAAAATAATGAACGATCAATATATATCTATCTATATATACATATAAGTTTTAAAAAAATAATAAAACTTAATAAAAAATAATAAAGCTTAATAAAAAAGTTTTGAAAAATAATTAAAAGTTAATAAAAAAAACTTTCAAAAATTACAATTAAAAAAAAATTATAATTTGATAAAACCATTCACAAAAAAATTACAAATTATCAAAAATTTAATATATATTTATATATATATTTGCAAGTCAAGAAATTTTAATACATATGTATATATATGTACAAACATATATGTATATTATGTTTTGAAAAAAAAATTACAAGTCTTTAAGAAAGTTATGAAAAAATTGCAAATTAAAACAAAGTTTAAAAAAAGAATCATTAGTTAAAAAAATATATGTACACACACACACACACACACATATATATATATGTGTGTCTGTGTGTACTTACACATATATGCATATATATATATATATATTATATGTAAATTATTTATATATGTTTCTATTTTTCAATATTTCTGTTTTAAATTTTAAATGAATACATTTCACTATCCAATTACTTATCCTATTGACCGTTTATTTACCCATCAACAAATCAACCAACCAACTGATTTCCATAGTAACCATCCGTTTAACCTAACAACAATTTACCATTTATATGCAAATATTTTAAGAAACTATGAAATACATTATAAATCGGATAAAAAAAAAAAAAAAAAAACAGAGAAAATCAAATAGTTTATGTCTTAATTTGAATTATTCCTTTACTTATGTAAGTTAAGATTTGGAAATATCTTATATAAAGTTACTATGCTAACTTGTGTTATCAATATACTAACTTAATAATTTTTATAGGTTTAATATGATAAAGAACGCGTCTTGTAATCTCACAACTATATCCAGCTAACTTTAAATTGTACTATTAAAAATTATGCTTAGAATTCACATATGTTATTTAAATCCTTCAAATCATAGAACGTAAAAAAAACTTACGAATTGTACATAAATAAGCTGTTCTTACCTAAAAATCCGCCATACTTCTATACTCAACTTGTGCGAAATAAAACCCAACCTTCTGCTATGTTTGCCACGAAGGGAAAGAATGATAACGCATCTTTTATCTGGTAAAACCCAAGACCACAAGATCACCCTTATCTATGACGTCACTGATGAATCATACTGATAAGGAGTAGATAATTTTTTTAAATTACTATGTTAGATTTTGGAATTAAAAGCTCTAATTCCTAATTACAATTAACACATCTCATATAATTATTTTTTTTAATAATTAAAATAATAATTTAGTTAGTCTATTACAAATAATTATTTTTAGTTATATTATTTAAAAAACATTCATATGAAATCATATATAGCAATTTTAAGACATTAATTTATATCATTTTATACTTAAGTAAAACATTCTCACCTAAAAATCCAACACACCACTATACCTAACATAGGTGAAATAAAAATCGACCTAGTACCATGCTTTCCGCAGAAGAAATGATTAATAATGAAAGCGCTTATCTACTAAGCTAAGATCACGTGATACTTATTGCTATCTAAGGTCAGAGCGCTTATCTAATCTATGATGTCATGGGAAATCCCCAGTCATGCTCATTTGTGTTGCCAATTCTCACAATACAAATATTTTCTGATAATAGCGTTGCCACTTTTCCATAAAAATAGCTTATCAACTCTCTTACCTCAAAACAGATCTTATCAATTTGTGTTTATCCGTGACGTCATCATAAAAAAAACTTTAATCAAATTATTAATATCTTTCATAAGTTTGTAATATAAGTAATTTGTAATATTTTTCTGCTAACTAGGTTTATAAGTATTCCGACTTAAAAATCTCTTTTATAGATTAACTATGAAAATCAATTGTCTTGTCAACCCGTTTACTATTTTCAGTTCAACTTAGTGTCATGAAATATATCAGCAAAGCTTAAAATTATACTTTTCAGTTATCTTACTATTGTAAATTATTGTTTTTGAAATCTATTCAAATTTGAAAAATTATTAAATACTCTAACATTATAATTTCACATTCATTTCACAATATAAATACACAAAATTATACTTACCTAGAATCAAGCACTTGACTGGAGCAAAAACACGTCCTTTTTCTAAGCTTCCCTAGCGAGAACTGATTGATAACATGCTTGCTTGCTTATCACTTTGAAAATCGTGTGACGTCACTAGTCACCAGAGCGCATGCTCAAGCATATCACGTGATAGATTGTTGATAAGATAAGATTAGCTGATAAGAACTTATACTATCATTCATTTACCTCTCAGACTTTGCTGGAAACGGTTGTTGTTTTCTCTCTCAAAATATTTTTAATAACTAAGTTAGATGATAAAATTTATTAATTAGTTAATTTGAATTAATTATTTTTAATAGACTAATTGAATTATTCTAAAAACAATTAGAGAGTGTGTTCATTACAAATAGAAATTTATGTTTTCATCTAGCTTTGTCATTAAAAATTTTACACGTGTTATCATTTCCTTTGAGTTAAATGATGCTTCACTTCGGTTAAATATAACAAAGTTTATATTTAGTTTCCATCTATGTAAAAATCTCATTTTCAAACGTTTAAAAGTCTTTAATTAAACTCAAATCTATAATTAATCTTTAATTAAACTCAAATCTTTAATTAAGCTTAAATCTTTAATGAATTTTTAATCTTTAATTAATCTCATATCTTAATTACACTACAAATTAATAAGGTAATATTAATTACGCTACACATTTACTAAAAGAATCTGCTTTAAAAATTAAAATGTTTTAGTATTGAATTAAAACCCTTTTAATTAGCCTAAATTAGCAATTAATAGCGTCTTATGTTAATGAGGGAATCTCATTAAAGTGTCTTCTTTTAATTTCTGTTCTTTGATAAAAGGTTTAGCGAAATATATCTTGGTAAATTTTAATTTAAAAGACTCCGTTTTCTTTCTTTCTTTTTTTTTCGCTTTTAAATGAGACAAATTAAATTAAAATTTACCAAGATATATTTCGCTAATCCTTTTATCAAAGAACAGAAATTAAAAGAAGACACTTTAATGAGATTGCCTCATTAACATAAGACGCTATTAATTGCTAATTTAGGCTAATTAAAAGGGTTTTAATTCAATACTAAAACATTTTAATTTTTAAAGCAGATTCTTTTAGTAAATGTGTAGCGTAATTAATATTACCTTATTAATTTGTAGTGTAATTAAGATATGAGATTAATTAAAGATTAAAAATTCATTAAAGATTTAAGCTTAATTAAAGATTTGAGTTTAATTAAAGATTAATTATAGATTTGAGTTTAATTAAAGACTTTTAAACGTTTGAAAATGAGATTTTTACATAGATGGAAACTAAATATAAACTTTGTTATATTTAACCGAAGTGAAGCATCATTTAACTCAAAGGAAATGATAACACGTGTAAAATTTTTAATGACAAAGCTAGATGAAAACATAAATTTCTATTTGTAATGAACACACTCTCTAATTGTTTTTAGAATAATTCAATTAGTCTATTAAAAATAATTAATTCAAATTAACTAATTAATAAATTTTATCATCTAACTTAGTTATTAAAAATATTTTGAGAGAGAAAACAACAACCGTTTCCAGCAAAGTCTGAGAGGTAAATGAATGATAGTATAAGTTCTTATCAGCTAATCTTATCTTATCAACAATCTATCACGTGATATGCTTGAGCATGCGCTCTGGTGACTAGTGACGTCACACGATTTTCAAAGTGATAAGCAAGCAAGCATGTTATCAATCAGTTCTCGCTAGGGAAGCTTAGAAAAAGGACGTGTTTTTGCTCCAGTCAAGTGCTTGATTCTAGGTAAGTATAATTTTGTGTATTTATATTGTGAAATGAATGTGAAATTATAATGTTAGAGTATTTAATAATTTTTCAAATTTGAATAGATTTCAAAAACAATAATTTACAATAGTAAGATAACTGAAAAGTATAATTTTAAGCTTTGCTGATATATTTCATGACACTAAGTTGAACTGAAAATAGTAAACGGGTTGACAAGACAATTGATTTTCATAGTTAATCTATAAAAGAGATTTTTAAGTCGGAATACTTATAAACCTAGTTAGCAGAAAAATATTACAAATTACTTATATTACAAACTTATGAAAGATATTAATAATTTGATTAAAGTTTTTTTTATGATGACGTCACGGATAAACACAAATTGATAAGATCTGTTTTGAGGTAAGAGAGTTGATAAGCTATTTTTATGGAAAAGTGGCAACGCTATTATCAGAAAATATTTGTATTGTGAGAATTGGCAACACAAATGAGCATGACTGGGGATTTCCCATGACATCATAGATTAGATAAGCGCTCTGACCTTAGATAGCAATAAGTATCACGTGATCTTAGCTTAGTAGATAAGCGCTTTCATTATTAATCATTTCTTCTGCGGAAAGCATGGTACTAGGTCGATTTTTATTTCACCTATGTTAGGTATAGTGGTGTGTTGGATTTTTAGGTGAGAATGTTTTACTTAAGTATAAAATGATATAAATTAATGTCTTAAAATTGCTATATATGATTTCATATGAATGTTTTTAAATAATATAACTAAAAATAATTATTTGTAATAGACTAACTAAATTATTATTTTAATTATTAAAAAAATAATTATATGAGATGTGTTAATTGTAATTAGGAATTAGAGCTTTTAATTCCAAAATCTAACATAGTAATTTAAAAAAATTATCTACTCCTTATCAGTATGATTCATCAGTGACGTCATAGATAAGGGTGATCTTGTGGTCTTGGGTTTTACCAAATAAAAGATGCGTTATCATTCTTTCCCTTCGTGGCAAACATAGCAGAAGGTTGGGTTTTATTTCGCACAAGTTGAGTATAGAAGTATGGCGGATTTTAGGTAAGAACAGCTTATTTATGTATAATTTGTAAGTTTTTTTACGTTCTATGATTTGAAGGACTTAAATAACATATGTGAATTCTAAGCATAATTTTTAATAGTACAATTTAAAGTTAGCTGGATATAGTTGTGAGATTACAAGACGCGTTCTTTATCATATTAAACCTATAAAAATTATTAAGTTAGTATATTGATAACACAAGTTAGCATAGTAACTTTATATAAGATATTTCCAAATCTTAACTTACATAAGTAAAGGAATAATTCAAATTAAGACATAAACTATTTGATTTTCTCTGTTTTTTTTTTTTTTTTTTTTTTTTTTTTTATCCGATTTATAATGTATTTCATAGTTTCTTAAAATATTTGCATATAAATGGTAAATTGTTGTTAGGTTAAACGGATGGTTACTATGGAAATCAGTTGGTTGGTTGATTTGTTGATGGGTAAATAAACGGTCACTAGGATAAGTAATTGGATAGTGAAATGTATTCATTTAAAATTTAAAACAGAAATATTGAAAAATAGAAACATATATAAATAATTTACATATAATATATATATATATATGCATATATGTGTAAGTACACACAGACACACATATATATATATGTGTGTGTGTGTGTGTGTGTACATATATTTTTTTAACTAATGATTCTTTTTTTAAACTTTGTTTTAATTTGCAATTTTTTCATAACTTTCTTAAAGACTTGTAATTTTTTTTTCAAAACATAATATACATATATGTTTGTACATATATATACATATGTATTAAAATTTCTTGACTTGCAAATATATATATAAATATATATTAAATTTTTGATAATTTGTAATTTTTTTGTGAATGGTTTTATCAAATTATAATTTTTTTTAATTGTAATTTTTGAAAGTTTTTTTTATTAACTTTTAATTATTTTTCAAAACTTTTTTATTAAGCTTTATTATTTTTTATTAAGTTTTATTATTTTTTTAAAACTTATATGTATATATAGATAGATATATATTGATCGTTCATTATTTTTATGTTTGTTTTTATTATTATTTTAAGTGATTAATTATTTTAAATGTTTTTTGGAATTTTTATTCAGCGTTAAGTTATAGATAATTAGTTATTTAATTTTATTTAATACTTGTGTAAAATATATATATAAAATATTTATTTGATAATTACTTATAAATTCAACATAACTTTGAAAATGAGAAGTTCAAATCGTTAGGTGATTAGACAATTTATATGATAAATGGTAAAGTTAAGTTGAGTCCATTGCTTATATATTGCTAAAATTGTGTACTAAGAATAGTCTTACATTCTCATTAGTTTGGCTACACATGTCGAAATATCGCCAAATTTGGCTACCAAAAAGTGTTTTCGTTGTATGTTAGTGGAATAGTATATGCATGATAGGTGGTATTCGTTCATTGATAGTTAATTTTTCTTTGATATCTTGCAAATACAATCTTTTTGAAAAGTTGAAAATATTTCTAAGCTTTTTGTAAACTTTGGAAAAATACTTTTATCAATTTATGTATTTTTGTTTGGTGGTAAAATTTTTATGTAATAATTGAAATTCATTTTTATTATCAAATATATATTTCATTAATCTCTTAATTTCCAGTTTGTTGTTGTGTTTAATTATATTAAATCATGTTTGAAATTTTCATTCAGTATATATTTAATTTTCTATAGTATTCTTAATATGTTAATGTTTATGTGTGATATATAGTTAGTATGTTATATAAATAACTTTGAAAATGAGAAGGTTGAATCGCTTGATGATTGAAGAATTTTCTGTCAAATAGCAAAGTTAACTTGAGCAAAAAGAGTCAATAGCATGCAGTTAATATATAAAGTGGTAGTTTTGAAATTTGATATGTAAAATATCATAGGGTATTCCTGAAAAGTGTTCACTTAACTTCAGTTAAAAGTTCACATGTAATTAATCATAAATTAAATACCTACTACTTCTAGAAACATTGGAAAAATTCTATTACGTAATATGATCGATGTTAAATATATTTATATGGAAGTTAGCGAATATAGTTAAATCTACTCTGGGAAATTAGATAAAATTTATATGCCCTAAACTATATCAGAATTAATATAGCATACGTCTAAGGTGTTTATATGCTAGTAAGTCACTGAAAATCAAAAGCGATAGAAATTATATTTATATGACTAAACAATAAGACTAATGGTTAGTGTAGTTATTATAAAATGAGAAGCCTGGTAACTAATTTGGATAATTCCAAAATAGCAAAACTTGCCTAGATAGTGTGATTGGATAGGATATCACGTAACCTCTATTACGTAACGTGTTAACTTAGCAAAATTTGAACTAGATCTCTATTTCAAAGTGTATGTCAAAAAAGTTCACACATAGATGCTTTGCATGGGGTTTTAGATACAAATATGAGCATATTTGAAATAACAAAACTAAGAAGAACAAAATTCTATAAATAATAGTAAATTCGCAAATATATGAATTGAAATTAAATTAATTAAAAAATATATTTATTAAATGATAATGCATGAAGTTAATGATAGATTACACTGTGTGCGAATTATACTAAGTTCTCAGTGACGTCATCTGTTGGTGACGATAATCCATCAATGAGTCATATCTTATGTCTGAACTTGCTAGTGATTTGAAGCATCATCAGATAAGAACTTATCAAGCATTCTTCTTCAAGTAACCTGGGGAAATAGACATGTTTGCAGACGTGTCGTATAACGTGAGTATAATTTATATGTTTTTAATTTAATAATATATAAAGGGTATGTGTACTCTAATTTTTTCTTATGCATTTAGTTCATAGCTGTTATAGCATATACATTTTAGTTTATCGAACCTAATCAAAAACTTAAAATGTAGGTTATGCTAATTTGTTAAAAATGATAAGCGTAAAGTTATTATGTTAAAAGTAATTTAGATGATATATATATATATATTTGAATAATTTAAAAGTTTGGTCGTTTTATAGGGTATTAACAAATTAAAGATTTTAATAAGTTTTGTAACAAATGATAAAAGCTATTTATGCATGATTGTATTTTTAAATAATTCATATATTATCTAACTCTAAGCTCATTCACTCATATAAAATTTATTTTTCTCTTTAATTGGTTGAACGTTGAATGTGTGTGCTGTCTAAACTTTAGAAACAAATTAAAACCTTTGTTAACATCAGATTCTATTAAATAAAGCATAAGTGATTAAATCTCTATTTTCTTTTTATTTTCATAAAATATAAGATTCATTTATTAAACACATATGCAAATAGAGTAAAGAGTTAAAAGTTCTTAACATGTTTTACATATCATTTGAAACTTGTGTTAGTTTATTTCAAAAATTATAGATTTCATCCTAAATGGATGTTGTTTTGTTTTAATAATGCTATTTTTTAGTATGCACTGTTATTATTATTTATTTTCCATTTCATGAATTTTCCTAGGCCTATTTCCCTATATGTTATTAGTAATTCACATGCACGTATTGTTTAGTTACAATAGCAGTTAAATCAATATATTTTTTTCGTTCGATATTTAAACAAATTCCTTGTTAGTATATTTCTTTCAATAAGTAGCAAGTTTTGAATGCACTAATTTTAGTATACACAATTATTATTATTTATTTCCCATTTCATAAATTTCCCTATCCTTATATATTATTAGTAATTCACATGCATGTATTGCTTAGTTACGATAGCAGTTAAACGAATATTTTTTTTTCTTTCGATATTTAAACAAATTCCTTGTTAAATATATTTCTTTCAATAAGTAGCAAGTTTTGAATTTTGAGTGATTGTTTAATATGTTGAAAAAGAGGTAGTGTGGGTGAATAAAATTTAAAAATGTTTAAGCAAACTGATTTGCGTTAAATGAACTAATATGTGTTTATGAGAAAATTAATGTTATCATTCTAAAATTAATGAAAACTTTAAGTTACGAGAAACTGCTTTTAATTATTCTTTAACAATTGGAAATACTCTTATCACATATCTTCACTTTGACAGCAAACAGTCCCCTAAACTTGAGTGAGTCAAAATTATCATACGAACTCATGTGGTTTACTCCCCTAAATTGAAAGAAGACACTGAAAATCTTTAACTCACTGTTTGAAAAATTACATATTACTAATAAAAAACTCTCTCCTATGCAAAGGGTAACAAATTTAAACAGAGTATTTTTATTTTCTCGATATTTATGCTAAAAATTTATTTTGTAAAATTTCCTTTAAGTCAATTTTCTAGAAAATGCATTAAATTACTTATAGTACATTCTCTTATCCACAATCCGCAATGCATTATCAAAAAAAGATTCAAGTTCGCTGACTCGAAGTCAGGATTTTTGCTATATAAATTGCGATGCTTTTCCCCCCCTTCAAGTTGAAGTCTAACAGAATCAGGTCCTCACATAAAAGTTTTAAAATTTCATTAAATGCAATAATATTTTATCCTACAGAAAACTATGCGTTACTTTATTATAGTTACTTTTGAATTCACCGTAACATTTCTTTAATTATTATTGTAATGACATTATTATCCTAACAGTATATTCTATTATTATTTTAATCCTCTTATTATTTTAATAACGTATGCTTTTATTTTTATTTAAATGCTATTAATATTGATAGTAGAATTTAATTAGTATGTGTGAAAAGAAAAAGATTGTCCTATAGAAAACTATGCGAAACTTTCTTATAGTTACTTTTGAACGCAGCGTAACATTTCTTTTATCATTATTGTAATGACGTTATTATCCTAATAGTATATGCTATTATTATTTAATCTTCTTTTTATTTCAAAAATGTGTGCTTTTATTTTTATTTAAATGCTATTAATATTGATAGTAGAATTTAATTAGTATGTGTGAAAAGAAAAATATTGTCCTATAGAAAACTATGCGTAACTTTCTTACAGTTACTTTTGAGCTAAACGTAACATTATTATTATTATTTAAATTGATTTATTATTTCAATATTATTATTTTTATTTCAATGCTATCAATAATTGGTATAAGAATTTCAATAGGGTACGTGTTATAAAAATATATTAATTATCTAAAAACGTGTTTAAAAAACTTGAAGAAAACATAAAAAATCAATTTTTTAAATTACATTTATAAAGTTATTTTTCTTTTATTTAATGCTAAAATGTTCTTTGCAAAAATATTCTCTAAAACATTAATGCGAAAATTTAGAACAGTGTGTTAAATTTCGTTCCTTAAAAAAAATATGCACTATAAAAATTAGAAAACATGCCCTAAAATAATTCCATTTGTTAATAAACATCGGTAGATAAGATTCTCAAATATAAATTCATTTAAAGACTCGACTTTTATCACTCAACCTAACGCGCGCTATCGTCCTACAATTTCCTGGCGATAAGAATCACCCCGCTGAAAAATCCTTCCCCTAAATACATATGAAACTGATATATAATACATATGAAATTTATCAAAGTAGCATTATTCTTTTAATATTAAATGCTGTTCCGATGGAATTCTAAATTAAACAAAACGTTTTGGTCATGGTGGGTAACAATAAAAAAAAAAAAAAAATTCTCTCTAAAATTTATTGACTAAACGTCATTTGTTCTATAAATAAAACTTCCGGGAAAACTTTTCATTAAAAAGTAATCTTTCTCTCACTAAAAAATGCTATCCTACGCTAAAAAAACTTTTATCTCAAAAAATCCTTATCAACATTCGCTTATCTCTCCCTTCGCTTATCACACTGCACTTCCGTTATCACTTTCCCCCTTCGCTTATCACACTGCACTTCCGTTATCACTTTCCCCCTTCGCTTATCGCGTTACACTTTCGTTATCATCTTATAGTACGATAATGAATGACCTTCATTTGACCTTGGGAGCGTGCAGGCGTGCAGGTGCCGCCAAACTGTCATAATCACACTACTAACAGCTCATCAATGCATAATGTCATAAGTTCACGTGAGACAAAATATGAATTAACATAAAACAAAAACTATATTTTAACACTTTCCCTAGTTAATTACATATTTAGTCTTTAGCCTGATAATCCCATTTGATCACACAATATTAGTAATCGAGTTTTGGCTAACGGCTTGGTCATAATATCTGCAATCTGTTTCTCAGTAGAAATTTGTTCTACAACTAACTTGCCTTCTAACACCTTCTCACGAACGAAGAAATACTTTATTTCTATATGTTTTATTCTCATGTGATATTCTGGATTATGGGCAAGTTTTACAGCTGCACTATTGTCTACTTGAAGAATAGGTATTTCTTTTAGTTTTACTATTCCTTCATACAATCTTCTGAGCCAAATAATTTCTTTAGTTGTTTCAGATGCTGCTATAACTTCAGCCTCTGTTGTTGAAGTAGCCACGATGGTTTGTCTTTGACTACGCCACGAGATTGCACCTCCAGCATATATTATCACTGACCCAGATGTTGATCTTCCAGTTTTTATGCATCCTCCAAAATCTGCATCACTGTAACACTTTAATACTCTATTTGAATTTGTTGCGCGATAAGTAATACCAAAATTTCTTGTTTTTAATATGTAGCGAAAAACTCTCTTTACTCTCACTACATCTTCAGCAGATGGGTGTTCTAGCGTTCTTGATAAAACTCCTACGCTGTAAGCTAGATTTGGTCTCGTTCCTACCATTAGGTACATTAGAGCTCCAACTGCTTGTCTATATGGAAAAATAACTTTCTTAGATTCTTCAGTATTTTGCGATCTTGATTCTTTTAACATTGGTGTTGTTACTGGCTTGCAATTTTCAAATCCAAATCTCTTAAGAATTTTCTTGGCATATCCTTTTTGACTAATAGTAATATCTCCGTTTTTCTGATATTCATTTTCAAGTCCTAGAAAACAAGAAGTTTTTCCAGTAACTATCTTGAATCTGGCTTTTAACTTTTCAATGAAGATTTCGCACTCTTCTTGATCATTTGCAGCAATTAATCCATCATCTACGTACAATGCTATAATTAACTTTTTGCCATTCTTCTCTCGAATGTATAGACATGGATCGGCATCACTCACTTTGAAATCAAGTTTTAATAAAAATTGACCAAAACACTTATTCCAACAACAACGTGGAGCTTGCTTTAAACCATACAAACTTCGCTTGAGCTTGCATACTCTCTTTGTGCCGTCCTCATATCCTTCTGGTTGTTGCATGTAGATTGTTTCTTCTAATTCTCCATACAAAAATGCTGTAGATACATCAAATTGTGATAAATACATTTTTTTCTTCTGCTGCTATACTCAATACGGCTCGTACTGTTTCTAATTTTGCTACTGGACTAAAAGTCTCAATATAATCAATGCCTTGACGTTGACTATAACCTTTTATAACAAGCCTGGCTTCATACTTGTTAATACTGCCATCTGGATTTGTTTTGATTCTATAAACCCATTTGCATGGTATAGCTTTGGCACCTTCTGGTAAATTGACTAATTCCCAGGTCTCATTTTCTTTTAAAGATTTTATTTCATTTTCCATAGCTTTCTTTCAATTAGAACTTTCTTTGCTGTTGATTGCTTCTATGTATGTTTCAGGATTTTCATTTTTATAAATTAATGACTCAGCTTCCATTATATAATCATCAAACCGTGCAGGCTTTCGAATCTTGTCACGTTCTCTCAATTGCATATCATGTGATGGTTTAACTTCTTCATCACTATCAACATCGCTGTCACTTAAATCATCTTGCTTTTCATCTTCTTCAAGTTGTTCATCTTCATACTTTCCCCGATTAGAAAGATTACTTGTATTTTCTTGCTTATTGTCGTTGAATGGTAAATGAACTGAATTATCACATTTATTCAATTTTTCATGAAAAATGACATCTCTAGAAAAAATCATCCTGTTTTCTTCTTCAATCCAAATTCTGTAACGCTCATCAGAATCGTAGCCTACAAGATAACCTTTGATAGCTTTCTTCTCCATTTTTCTTCGCTTTTGTACAGGAATATGAGCATAACATGTAGAACCTATTACACGTAAATGCTTTACTCTAGGTTTCTTCTTGATCCACAATTCATAAGGACTAACTCCCTCTACTGAAGATTTTCCCGTTCTATTTAGGATATATATCGCAGAAGATACTAGTTCGGCCCACATTGCATCCGGAAAACTAATTTCAGGATTCGAATGTTTGAATGTTCTTGCCATTTCTACAATTGTTCTGTTCTCTCTTTCACTTGATCTATTCTGTTGTGGCGTAAAAGGTGCGGTAGGTCTTTTTGTAATTCCTTCTTCACGTAGAATTGCTTCAATTTCTTTATTGTCAAATTCTCCTCCATTATCGCTCAAAAATTCTTTAATTTTGTGTCCCATAGTTTTGGCATGAGCAAGCATATGTTTTAACATATTGTTGACTTCTGACTTCTCTCTTATGATGTAACCATACCTAAACTTTGTGAAGCTATCTTTAAATACAACTAAGTATCGTTTCTTTTGAAAAGATTCAGGAAACGGGCCACAGACATCAGCCGAAATAAGCTCACCTGGTTCTTTTGCGTTCTTTCTGTTTCCAAAAGGTAATCGATGTGCTTTTCCATAAATGCATGGTTCACATAACTTATTTTCCAGTTGAACTTTGATTCCTAACTCTTTTTCAAGCTTTTGTTTGATGTGACATTTATCTTGATGACCCCATCTTTCATGATAAAGTTGTAATAAAGAATCGTTTTTCTCAGAATTGTTTATTTCTAAAATTTGCTTTGGCATGATTGGCTCAATTATTGCCTTAAACAAAGATCCAGATACATTGCGTGTTCCATATAGTACCACTTGATCATTTATCTTTAACCAACATTCAGTGGATGTCGATCGAAATTCACTGTCTTGATTTCTGTCTTGAGCAGCCAACACTGAAAATAAATTTTTGTTGACTTCGGGTACATACCAGACATCTTTCAGCTGAATTTCTTGACACATTCCTCCAGAAAAAGATTTAAAACGAATAGTTCCTTTTCCGATTGCAGCCAATCTTTCCTTTCCAGCAGCCTTAGTGCTACAAGGACTAAAAAATTGCGTGAAATCAGTAAAGTACTCTGAACAGTTCGTGATATGTTGAGTTGCTCCACTATCAATCCAAAACGCTGTTGAATCTGCTTCCGAAGTGTACGTTTCGACAGAAATAGACATCGCTGCACCACTAGCGGTTTTCTTTATATATTTAGTATCAGTATTTGGCGACTTTTTGGCTGGTTTTCCATCGGAAATCCATTTTCTACAATTTCTTACCCGGTGACCTTGACGGTTACAGTAGTTACAAATGTCAGCTCTATATGACTTCTTGATAAATTTGGAATTTTTATCTTTATTCTGTTTTTCTAATCTTGAAGCTGCTAGTGCTTCCTGAACAGCAATATCGCCGTTTTCAACTTTGATGAAATTTCTCTCAAACATACAAAGTTGCTCTGTTAATTCATCAAATGTTCTGTCTTCGTTTTTAGACAACAACATCCAGCTAGACTTAAAGGTTTCAAATTTTCGCGGTAAAATTTGCAATACTTTACAAACTAACATTAAATCAGGTAACTTATTTACACCAATATCTTTAAGTCCGTTATTTAATTCACTCCAAATGGTTCTTAACTTAGCTATGTGAGTTGATACATCATCGCCTAACGCCCAGTTAAATGAGAAAAATTCTGTACATATCTTAAATAACTGATCTTTTGACGTTGCTTCAAAATGATGCTTTAACGCTTCCCACATTTCATGTGCTGTTTCTTTATCCATAATCTTTTGATAAACTACATCAGTTACGGTACTTGCTATCACGGATTTTACGTAACTCTTAGCTTTACGATACAAATCAGAACTTACTTTATGTTCCTTGATTTCTCTATCTTCAGCAGTGCTACTTAATGGTTCAGGTTTCTTTAATTTACCATCTATAATATCAAGTGCTCCTTCGTGATAATCAAGTAAATCTCTAATCTTGCGTTTCCATATTGGCCAGTCTACTACACCAGTCAATAACTTAACTTGCTTTGTTAAATCCATTTCTTCTTAAACTTTAATGCGATTTCAAAATATTTTAATGATAATCTTCTCTACTAAAATAAACTAATGTTTTACTTCACTTGCTATGAGCAAAACCTAATTTATCTATATCTAATTCTAATCAATCAGACTTGAGCTAACTAGCGCAATTCAAAGCGAGCTGAAAAGCCCATAACCTATTAAAAATTATTAGTATTCTTATATGCAGAGTATGATAGCTTTGAGTCGATTGATAATTAAATTAAGTACACATTAATAAGAAAGAAAGGAACGCATTATTTAGAAAAGAAACTTACGAAATGAATTTTAATAACATGAATACGGATAAAAGAACAGCCATTGCTTGCTATTACATTTTCTATAAGATACAACGAGTTTAGTTGTCTTTACTAATGAATAGCTCATCAATGCATAATGTCATAAGTTCACGTGAGACAAAATATGAATTAACATAAAACAAAAACTATAATTTTCATAAAAAAGGTATTTTAAAAATTTCATAAAAAATCGTGAAGCCATTTAATTAATCACGTTTCTATCTACAATGACTAACTCCATGATTTATTCATTCTTCTGAAAATATACGTGTTTCATTTTTTATTTACAAAAATGCGTCCGTAATGGAAAAGCATGTAAAATAAATTAATTAAAATAATAAATATTTTAAGGTCATTCTGTAAAAAAAATAATATTGTGCAAATCTACAAGTCAAGTCATAATTTATTTTTATGTTTAATTTCAAGTCAAAATACTGAATAGTTTTTTTTGTACAGTGTACGACAAAATGTAATTTGTGTAGACTAGTAGAGGATTCGCTTCGCTCATCCTAATAATCCAAGTTAATTTTCCCACTCGAATGTCAACTTTGACGTTTCTTACACTTTCCAACATAATTGAAAAGAGTTCATTAATTTAGTTTGTCTGTCCATCTGTCCGCTTTCTAACTCTCGTAAATATACTCGGATTGCCCTGAAATTTTTGTATGTTATTACTGTTAACTATAGAACGATGCCTATTGAAGAGGAAATTTGCGGCATGTATAATTCATTTTCAGAGGCAGTCCAAAGTACCCCGTTACATTACAGTCAATAGAAACAAATAATTTCAAATTCATTTTAATTATGTTACACCTTTTCAAACATAATGAAACTGATATGCATTTATGACATGTACTAAAATATTAGCGGTGATTTCTGCAATTGCATTTTTAGATATGATATGCGTTTTTAAATTTAACTTAGTTTTTGCATATTATGTGGTGTTTATAACTGAATAGATCGTATACAGGGCTACACAAAAGAATTCGTAAAGGTTACTGCGCATAAACATAAATTGCTTAAAGGTGGTTTTAAAGTCAGTTATGCATTTTTACATTTAGTATACTAAGACATGATTGAGGAATATAGATAAAATGATATACAGTGTCACGCAAAGTATTGCATACATGGCCGTCTATGGGTGATAAATTCCAGAAGTGGTGATTTCAGGAATGTTAAGCATGTTTTAGTCTTAAACAAATCTTAGCTAAATAGTGGCGTGTATATAAAGGTGGTAGTTAAAATACAGGGCTGTACAAAAGTATTCAAGTATGTTTCTGACTGCTGGTATAAATTGCTGAAAGTGAAATTTCAACCTAATATGCGTTTTCTTGATAAACTGAATTTTCGCATACTATATAGCATATCTATACCATCCTATAGATCAAATACAGGACTGTACTAAAGAATTGGAATGCATATTTTCTATAAATGGAAATTGTTGAAATCAGTTTTTCAAATATTTTATGCTTTTTTAAAAATGTTCAATTAGGTGTATTATTTACCTTAATAACTACCGTTTGTTCAAGTATTCTGGAAGTATTGGAAAGTGTTTCATAATCTATGCTTAACGCATGATTTTACTTTTTTGCTTACTAAATATGTCACTTATTTTACGTGTATAAATATTAAAACCATGTTTTTCACAGTTTTTTGATAATCAAATAAGAGTATTTCTCTCCGCAAAGCACAAATACATACCCTTTGATCCATTGTTTATTTTCTATTGACATTTTAAAGCAAAAGTATTTTACATAGAGTAAAGAGAAAGAATAGAGATGAAGTATGGTGGCTAGGGAAGACGCCAAAAATGTAACCCTAAAATCAGCTACGTTCGGCCCAAACACAACCACATTCTTTCACGAAAAAAGAAGAAAACTTTTAGTAATACAGTTTTTAATTCATAATACAATGAAATGCTACTTCAGAATTCTTAAACATAAGCAGATCATTTTCGTTTAGAGAAAAAATGCACAGGTGGTGTCAAAGAATTCTGTCCCTGTCCCAGGTGTTTGTTTTGTTTGGGGCCGAATGAGAGGATTTAAATTTGAGCAATAGCCGGATTCATATTGCACACCGTTTTTTACAGCATACTGCACTTCTACTCTTTCTTTCTACTCTATGAGCATTTTTAATGATGCAGACGATAATTAAACTCTCTTCCGAATTCATGCGATATAGTTTTTTTATTTCATTTAAATTTAAATAACATAGAAAGTCAAAATCATCACAAAATTCTATACAGAGGGAATTATTATATATAGATGTATATAATAAGCCTCGTTAAAATCTAGATCAAAAACCGAATTACATTTTTTAGTAATTTTAGCCTCGCAAGAGTTAAACTGGTGGTTGGAATTCTAACAATACTATAGTAAATTTATCTAATTTCTGCTCCTAACATAATTATCATGTGGTTTGGTGTCATGATTACGTAATAAGTTACGTTTCAATGTTGTAAATTTGTATCTTGTGCATTTAAAACAATGATTACGTCCGAACTTCGTAAACAGATTAAAATTGATAGCGCAGTCAATCTTTTTTTTTTTTTTAAGAAAAAAAAAACTATAGTCTTTTTTGTTTGTTTGTTTTCATTTCGCTGAATTTGTTATCTACAGCTGGCGTTCGATTATGTTTTTACACTTTATTAGCTCACAGACTATCAAAGCCTGAGAGCTAATGTGCCCGCAGGTTCTGTAAATACGTACGTATGTACGTAACGCATAACTCTTGTTAGAAATATAAGATTTGCTTCAAAATTTGTAAATAGGTTCATTCTGATAAGGTGATTAGATTAGGTTCCCTGATTAGATTAGGAGGTTCATTGGTTAAGTATAAAGGGGGGAAACGGGGGCTACTCCCCGTTTAGCTAAACGAGTTTTTCAGGCAGAATTAACCGATTTGATTCAAATTTGGCACTCCGGTTTATTCTGGCAAAGCACTTCCCTGGTTAGACTTGGAGATTCATTGGTTAAGTATAAAGGAAGGGGGAATGAAAGAGCTAGTCCCCCTTAATTTTTTTAGGGGCATTATTCTTTGAAATAAGAGTATAATATGCGATTAGTTTGAATAGCCTGTGAGTTCAATGCCATCAGTTTAACTCGGCACTTTTCTTTTTATTATTTAAAAACTCAACTTGTTTCTCATATATAAAGATTAAATTAAGAAATCAATTTTTCAATCATTTGCTCATAAGTTAGAATTATAAAAATTGTGTACACAGGCGTGTTTCCGAAGACAATACATAATTTTAACATTTTTAGAACTTAATTATAAATTAAATGTAAGACATTTTTCAGATAGCCAGTTGCGGATGATAATTCGCCAAATATTTATTACGGTTACAACTACATACAGGTTTCAGAAACAATGGAGGTAACTATGCAACAAACTAAGGTCGTCAAAATATACCAGCTGGGTATGAAATTGAAACAATAAAATATTTTGAGCACTTAAAAGTAGAAATTATAAAATTCAAACAAGCAAGAAAAAAATCATGTGGCAAGCATAGATTATGAAACACTTTCCAATATATTCATAATAATGTAATAAAACCTTGCCGTATAATAAGTTAAAACATTATGTATAATTCAATCATATGGAAACGTATAACACATTTGAAAACCCAATTTCAGCTGTCCCCAACTACAAATGGAAAATTGTCCGAATTCTTTGAGTAGCCCCGTACATAATATATAGATTTCTATCTATTAACTACATGCATGCCAAAATTTAGTTCAGTTAAGAAATGCTTATACCTCTGTTGAAAATTCCCCTTTAGCAATTTCCGCTAATGTGGAGATTGGGATGTGAATTTTTTTGTGCAGCTCTGTATATGAGGTGTAGAATAATACAACAAGTAACGTGCAAAAGAATATTTAAATTGTAAAGCGCATACCAAATTTTAAAACGCATTTCCAGCAATTATTACACAAAGACAGTACTGTAACCGATTTCTTTTGTGTGCCCCTGTAAATGAACGACAAATGCTATGAATACCCTATTCTATCGTAATCATCTTCTAGTGAAATTCAGTGTTTACATCTGTTTCAATTTATTTGAAATACCCTGCAAACGATATTTCCCCATGTACCATAATGTAATGGAATACTTTTGAGTGCCCCTGTAAATGAACTATTAATCCTACATACTTCATATACAATATCAAACATGCTTTCGTGACCCTAATAAAGGTTTATCAATTGCATGAGAATCCGGGTATATTGCGTGAGTTAAACCGTGGACAGACGGCAGACGGTCAGACAAACCGAATGCATAAACACTTTTCAACTTTGTTGGAAAGTGTTAAAAAGTATGTTTTTAATAAGCTTAATTAATTAACAGTTTAACATTAAATTATGATTATACGTAGAGGAGAGAACAATTTAGAAATTCTGAATGGATCGTTTAAATAATGTATTTTTTGCTATTGCAATTTAATAGAACAAAATAAAGAAAATATACAATTATTTTAATAAATTAATCAGTTTGCACTTTCTACCAAGCATATGTTAAGGATGTTTATTATCGCTTGTTCGATGTTGAAAATCAAGAGTGTAGCATTTACAGTTGATTTAAAGGGACATTCAAAAGAGAGGAACAATTGTTTTCGGAGTATTTTAATGATTTTGCACTATTTCAAACATATTGAAATTGATATACAGGGTAATTCATAAATATTGAAACAATAAGCTATCTCCTTAATTAATGCCCCTAGGCACATACTTCCAATTGCAAAGTTTCCTAAAAAAAAGTGGAAAATTTGACGAGATAAGTTACAACTCCGTGGGAGGTCTATTTGGGAAAATACGAAAATTAAATTTTTATGCGGCCCCCGTAGGGTAAAATTTCCAGTTAGGAATTTTTTCCTTATTCATTCCTGAATTAAACACAAAAAGTTCCATCTTCATATCTGCAAAACTCATGGAGTTATGCCTGTTTAAATAATTCGTCAGATTTTAAGGGATTAGATACAAATTGAAATGCGTGTTATTCAAGAAACAATGTTACTTTAAAAGTTCCAGGATACATGTAAAAAATATATTTATTGAGTTAGAATTAGATATTTATTTATTTATTTATTTATTTATTTATTTATTTATTTATTGTGATGTTAACCATATAATTTGCAAATAAAATCACATCCTAAAATTTCTCAGAAAGTTTAAAATTTTTAAAATTATTATTATTTTTTAATTGGGGTAATTTAAAATCGTTATAACTCGAAATATTATCGTCGAATTTCAAACTTTTTTTCATTTAATTAAAAAGGAAAATATAATTTTAATTTTGTTTCAGGATTTTTTTAAATATTAATATTAAAAATATTAAAAAAAAATTTAAAAAAAAATTCTGGAACTCATTTTTAAAAAAATCATATTTTCAAAAATAAATATATTTTCAAATTTGTTGAAACAAAATTAGTGTAAAATAATCAAAAATGTCATGTTCCAAGTTTGCACCTTTTTTTTTTAAACAATTTTTGACCTAAAATTGTAAATTAATAATTTAAATTTATTTTTTTTTAATTTTAATTACGCATTTAAATTAATAAATTTAAATTAATTATCTTTAACAATTTACATTAATAATTAAAAACGCATTTAAAGTTTTAAACAAAGATTGGCTCCTAATAAAATGTTTAAATGCTTTTTAAAAAATTACAGGTGAGTATGAAACTCTTTCCTGTAGTTCATACTTCCGATTCGGTTTAACTTTTGGCCTTTCCACCATCTTTCTGTATTATTTAAAACAAGGTTTTTTTTCTAACATACCGATTAAGAGTGTTTTTATAATTTTAAATCTCACAACTGCAGGTTTTATATCGTCCCGGTGAGCGGTTAAAAAATGTCTGTATTCTGGTGCCGGACCAGTCTCGACCGGGCCTAATGTATTTTTCATACCTAATCGGGGCTGGCTTCCTTTCTTCCTATAGGTCTGCACGGGTCGAAAATTTTAGTCCCGGTCTCGACTCAACCCGTATTAAAATCATTCTATCTGACTCACTTAATCCGTGCAAAAATCAGAAGTTTGGCTCAACAAAAAAAATTTACAAAAAATGAATATATTTTTAAACCGTCATTACAATTAAAACATATTACCATTTACAATTAAACTTTAAAAATCGTTTTTAAAGGATAGTAGATTTAAACGCAAACGAAAAAATAATACAGTAACACAAGTGAAAAAGAACCTGCCTATTACGAAATCCTGTCTAAAACGGAATACTTTTTTGATCCATGCAAAATTAATATAATACTTGAGAAATGAATAGAACACATTTGCACCTCCTAAGATGGGAAATTGCCTATAAGGCATTTTTTTCTTGTCTGTGTGATTCCGTCTTAGAAGGTTTTACTGTATATCATTTTTTTAAAGTCTTCAATGCATGGATTATGGATTAATGATATTAAATGGTAAGTGAAACATTTACATACAAATAGAGATTCATTCAAAAAAATAAACATCACAGCCTTTGACGCTTATTTAAAAATGAAAATTATAAACATATAAAAAGAAAATCTATAAGCTATTATAAAGCTATAAAGTTATTTTTGGTCAGAACTCTTTCATACGAAACAATTTTTAACCATATCGACGTAAAAAACTCTGTTCTAGAAATTCAACCAGGCTGGACCAGATTCGGGCTAAGGTTTAAACATTTTTCCCGGCCGGGACGAGCTTTTTTTTCTATGGGTCGGCTCGAGACCGTAGTCGAGACCGGATATTTCGACCCATGCAGACCTCTAATAAAGACCTTCAGCATAATTTGAAAGAAGGTTTAACTTAAAATCTATACGCGGCTGCTTTATGTCCAAAGCAGAGGCACTGTCTTAAATCTACTTTTAATAGCGTGCAATTTGTGGATGATCCCTATCTTGCATTCAAAATGAGTCAATAACTCGTCGCTCAGAGGCATGAGAAAATGGTGTAAGTCGCGAATTTTGAATTTTAATAACTCTGCGAATTTTGCAGATACCGAGATGATTTTTTTTGTTGTTGTTGTTGTTTAATTTAGGAAGGAATAAGAGAAATTTTCCTAATTGGAAATTTTACCCTACGGGGCCATATAAAAAATTAGTTTTTGTATTTTTTCAAGTAGACCCCCCATGGAGTTACAACTTATGTCATTAAATTTGGCACCTTTTTTTTATGAAACTTTGCAATTGGAAATATGTGCCTAGGGGCAATATTTAAGGAGATAGCCTATTGTTTCGATATTTATGAATCACCCTGTATATCATTGAGGTACACTAGAAAAGGCTGCCTATAGAATAGGGTGTGCATAGTATTTATTTTTCATTGGCATGGGCACACAAAATTCGGTTACAGGATTATCTATTAACAATAATTGCTGATAGTGCGTTTAAGTTGTGATACGCGTTTATAAATTAAAGTAATATTTTGCCTTTAAATTGCAGTGTATAAATTCTATAGATCATAAACATGACAGTACGAAAGATCGCGAGTACGTTTCCGTGTATTGACGAGAATTTCTGAAGGGTAATTTACAACTGTGCCATGCACTTCCTAACTGATCTAAATTTAGCATACTATGTAGTATATTTTTATTATATTTTTATTTATAACCTGCTGAACTATTATTAAATCCTAGTCAGATTTTTGTTGGGTTGCATAAAATTCGTACCACACTTGGAAAACATTGCGGCTGGAGGCATCAAAATTGTAGAATATTGGCAGCTGTTGACAGGCTGAGTACTTTGCTGTTGATAAATTTAATCACCTATATTGATTTGTTGGTAGTAGTGAGATTGGTTAAGTCCAAACGAAACATCAGAGATTCATTAAAACCCCCTGACCGCCGAGAAAAAGGGGGAAAATTGTAATGTTGTTTTCTCTGTAATTTTTTAAGATGCTAAATAAAGATGTTTTTTTCCTGCATAATATTTTTTTTTTTTTTTATTACGTATAGGCATGAAGGCCTTTAGAGTACTAATCATAGCTGATCATCTAAAACTGGATTGTATATATAGAATTATATTAATTTAAATAATGATTCTACTGCAGTAAAACCTACAGCCTAGTGAACGGATATATCAGTTCGCGGCGGTGAGAAGGTTAAGCAGTTGATCTATATTCAAATGGTCTGGTAGTAAGGCAAAATATGAAGAAATCCCGTGGTTTCGCCATTAAAACAGAGGCCAATGTCACTTTAAAATGCTTATTCAGACATACCGGGTGTCCCAAAAAGGACTGACTGATTTTAAAATTCAATAACTTCCAAACGGTGACAGATATTTAAAAAATTCTTTCAGGAGGGTTATGCATAAAGTCAAAAGTTTTATTACAGTGATTTTCGATTTTAGTTCGAATTACAAACAATAGATGGCGCTGTAAGCAATAGTCGCTAAATACAGGCTCGATTTTTGGTCCTTTCTGTTGTTCCATGCAGAAAAAGGAGATGGAAATGTATTATCCGGGCCACGAAGTACCAAAAATCGAGCCTGAATTTAGCCTTTATTGATCGCAGCGCCATCTATTGTTTGTAATTCGAACTAAAATCGAAAATCACTGTAATAAAACTTTTGACTTTATGCATAACCCTCCTGAAAGAATTTTTTAAATATCTGTCACCGTTTGGAAGTTATTGAATTTTAAAATCAGTCAGTCCTTTTTGGGACACCCGGTACATAAAAACGTAAACAACTCCCATATTACGAGAGTTTTCGTAGAGTCTTCAGGCTAGAGCACGAATCACTACTTCAAGCTAAAAAGAACTTAATGAAAAAAAATTAGACGTTCTAATTGACGATAAGACACCTGGTAACAGAATTTTTAAAACATTCGAATATCACAGAATTCTCTGCTCTGACCTCATGCGCGGCGGTTTTGATAGCACTAGCGTAAGAAGACAGATTGGAATGTAAACTTCATGACGAACCAATCAGTTTAAGGAACGAGCCATAGAATGAAATGCGCTCGGTTATTCAACCAATGAAGAGTGAAAGAGGAGCGTAATCGAGAATGGGTTCCGTACCTGCTCACGGAGGAATTTCGAAGTAAAACGTCCGATGCCTGGAAAATGCGCGGGGAGTTGATTTGTGGAATAAAATAAGAAATACTAAAATGACTTTTAAAAACGTTCGAAAAATAAAAATAGCTGCTCTCAGAATAGTATAGTTTTGGTAGCTGATAAAAATTAATGAAGGGATTAAAAGGTTTAGATTAAGATTTCGAATAAAATAATTATTATGATACGCGTTTTGTTTATAGGAATTTAACTGGAAAAAAATAATAGAGATTATTAAGAAATAAGAAAATAATGAATATGATGGAAATTTAGAATAATTTTAATATAACATATATATACAAATCTATAGAACCATAGACAATCTATAGACAAATCTATAGACAGGGTTGCACAAAACAATTCGGTTATTTTTCCGACTATTTAAGGTAATTCCTGTCATGCGTTTTCCAAATTGTTTAGTTAGACATCATCTTTCACCTTATTAACACGTTCACGCCAGCGCGATATTCAAGTTTTTCGATGTGGGATGGCGCTCGAATTCCTATTTCGCTTCATCTGGCGGCGCGGTACTATCGCTTATTCAGACACTGTATGTAAAGACCCGCCGCTCTCATATTTATTGAATTGAACTCTAATATAACAAGCAGAGTTGATTGTGAATGTCTGAAAGTTCGTAAGGAGTAAGCAAATTACTTAGAGACATGATTTTATTGACTACATATGTACGAATTTAATATAAAATGTCTTACAATATAAAGAAATATGGACAACATGATATAAATGTATTTTCGTAAGGTAGAAGCCGCTCCCTTAGTCAATGATATTTTTTGAATGAAAACGAGAATTCTCGTTTCGCGTCGTGAATGTATTAAGTTTATAATAATGAATTGTTTTTACTACAGAATTTTTGAATATTCAAGTGTGACTCACCTGTAGTGCACGCCGTCTGTACCATAGTCGAGTATGACCCACCTGTAGTACACTTCTTCTATGGAACAGTCGAGTGTGACACACCGGTGATGCACGAGTCAAGCGTGACTCACTGGTGATGCACGCCGCCTGATGGGACAGTCGAGCGTAACCCACCAGTGATGCATGCCGGCGTGAACATGTTAAACGATAAAGTTTTGTTAAAGTATTCTAGAGGTGTTGGAAGGTGTTTTTATAATCTAGGCTTGACGCATAATTTTTCGTTCTTGTTCTTCTCGTATAATTTTCTTCTGCTTCTTGCTTTTGCAGGAATTGTATCTCTAAGTCAGGATTTCAAAGATGTACTGCTCAGCGGACAGGATCACAACTTAACGTTTAACGTGAGAGACAAAGAATTTAGAGCACACCAAGATATCCTGCGAGCACGTTCAGAGGTATTCCGCTCCATGCTGAGTCATGATATGCTCGAAAAGAACAGTGGTGTCATCAACGTGCCTGACTGCAACCCTGAGGCCTTTGAGCAGCTTCTTTGTTACATTTACACTGGAAAAGTAGAGACATTAGATGCAAATAACATGTTTGACTTGTATTACGCAGCTGATAAGTACAATCTGGCACATTTACGAGAACAGTGTTGCAAATTCATTAAAAAATCTCTTTCTGTAACCAATGTTTGCAACGCACTCGAGCTTGCGTCGAAACATAGCGACGAAAGTTTGCTACATAGCGCTATGAGCTACTTCTTCAGTAATGTAGATGATATTCTTCCTACAGTAGAATGGCAATTATTCATGAAAGAGAATTCCACGGTAGCTAACGAACTTTTCATTAAATCTCTCAAAAAGGTTAGAGGCACAAAGACTTGACTTGACTCTTCAGCAGTCGCGCCAGATCTTACAGATACATGATGAGTGTAGTTCACAGATACAATACAAATAATTATTCTATATGCAATATTTGTATTTTGTTGGTGATCTTTAGTCTTTTAATAAATGTTCTAAAATTATTGTGTACGTATTTTTTCTCCGACATCTGAATTAATTACTGCTAATTGCAAGAACTGGATCGTGTTTCTCACAGTTAAAAGACAAGTCCCAATGTAATGCTCAGTTAATAAACTACTGTACTGTACTCGTAGTTACAAAGAGAGAGAGGACACTATATATAATTCATTTCCAAATTGCCACAGAAACATGGCAGTGGCGTCGTTCTACTCGGAATTTTGTATACTTTGCGAATATAAATAAAATTTTTGAAATAGGTGTTGTCTTAATATTAAAAAGAGATTGTTATCGTTGGTTTCAACAGAAAAGAAAATCTTAAACAGTCATCTGAAAAAAAAAAATGAACTTTATTCTTTATAAAGTTAGTTTAATATAGAATCTATGTATTTTTTTCTGGTAATTAATTTAATGTTCCCGGTACTTCTCCTGCTAAGATCTGATTTTTTTTTTTTTTTTTTTTTTTTTTTTTTTTTTTTTTTTTTTTTTTTTTTTTAGTTTCCGGATAAACCCTGACAACTTTTCTTTTAAAACTACATGAGTATTTAAGGAATATGTATGAAGCAAACTTTTCTGGGCTGCATTGGAAATGGCTCAGTGAGAAAGTACTCGTATAATCTTCTGTGCAACTCTCTGTATGATGTTTAAAATTTATACACACCAAGTAATATGCAAAAAATTATTTAAATTTAAAAAGCATACTACAATTGGAAACGCACTTCCAGCAATTATTGCTCATACAGAGTTTTGTAATCGAATTATTTTGTATGTCGATGTAAATGAACGATAAAGGCTACACTGTTAAAAATCTGCAGCAAACTGTCCAATCATTCGGCCGTTTTTTTAAAGATAACGGTTGCTTGACCACAGAAGCGGATTAACTACCTCCCGGGCTTGACTTTTTAGGAGAACCCCTCCTCTCGTTCAAAGCAACACATTTCAGTGTCTTCTGGTATTAAAAACGGAAAGAAGTACTTTTAGTGTAGGTAAACATTAAATTTCATAAGCTTCAAAAGTGTCATAATTCCGTAAGTTTTGGGCGTAAAAAAATGGGATTTTTAAAATTTCTTCTGTAGATATAGGGCAATATGTTTCTAAATATATAGTATTAGAACCTATACTATGTAAAAAATACAATTTCGTGTTTTAATATGCATATAGAACCCTTATAAATCAAAAGCTGTAGTTTATTTCCATATTATTTGAAATTGGAAGCATTTTTCTACACATCAGCGGTTTAAACAATTATCACCATAACCACTATTTTGCATTATCTAGTATTATACAATTAGGAGAATATTTCTAATTCTTTTGTATACATTTTCTTTTAGAATGGATTTACAGTAAGCAATTTACAAATTAATGTATTTTCACATAGACATTTATATAGAGTCTGTAACCTCAAAAGAACTTTCTTGGTTTAAAGATGAATTTTATTAGAATAAATGGCAAGGTCGGGTGAACGCCTAGGGCCCTTAAAATTAGGGGGTGAAAAATAGATAAAATACGTGATTAAAACTTAATAGCTTTTTTTTTTAATATCATTCGTAGAGGTTCTGAGAAAACCTCGTCTTAGTCGTTGTGGCAGCAAAAACCGCCTCTGTAAATCTATCCAAAACAGTAAGCCAAAAAATTGCAAGAATTCAGTATTTTCTTCTTATAGATATAAAAGAAATTAAAAGGGGAGTAGCCGTAAGGTTTGGAATACCATCTGTATGTTAATAACCTACAAGATTAAATAAATACGTGAAAGAAATATTATTGCAAATCATTTTTCAGTTCATAAAATATTAGATCAAAAGGAAGAAAAACATGAAAGAAAACCTTAGCACCCGGGGCCTTTTTCTTCCGGGCCTCTAGGCTCCAGCCTTCTCAGCCTAATGGGTAATCCGTCCCTACTTGACCATATTATAAAGCGTATCTGACCATATTATTGCCCATGTTATTGCCCATATTGTTGTCAAAATAGAGTTAAATTATACAGTTATGTAACCGTCTTCTACAAAAACGGTTAAATGACTGAACAATTTGCTGGAAATTTTTGACAGTGTATGCACACCACATTCTATAGTAAGCATCCATCCTGCAGTGCGCTTCAGTGATTCATATTAATTTTGATATCTTTGAAAGAGTTTAATATTACAGTCGTCCCCGTTTAAACGAATATTGACGGTTCCAGAAATAATAGTCGATTAAGCGGGATATTTGATTAAACGGGTAATCATAACTGTAATATTTAGTGCGTAATAAAAAGGCAAAATAACCATCTACGGTGCATTTAATTAACAGCATAATAAATAGTTAAGAGAATAACATAAACTAAAATAAATACAAATGCTAATATAAAGTAAATATGTATTAAATTAATGTTAGTACATACATTTATATGGTTTACATCACACTTAATGCAGCTCATTTGAATTGGGTCAAAACTTTGCTACTTCTAATTTACGTTACTTATACTGCCTTAAAAAAATCGTTTAAAGTGGTTTGTTTAAGTGGAATTTTAAAGGAGTAAATATCAAGTTATTTTTCGAATGAGCGCAAAATATCACAATCACAACTACCATCTCGAGTCTCGAAGTGACGGTGCATTGGTGGAGAGATCAAGGTGGGGAAATCATTTGACCTGTCCATTATACACCTGCCTGCCGAAATCATTGCAGGAGGAACTGCAAATTGGTTTTCAGAGTAAAGGAACCAAAAATGATGAAAGGTGAAGGGAATTTCCAGCTGAAACGTGCTTTCCGCGCCTATTTTCAAACATAGGTCACACAGTTGTTATTCGATTAAGCGCGGACGTTCGTAAAAGGTATTTGGTTTAAGCGGGGAAAAATAACGTAGAATCAATAGGAATAAATTCTGTTCCGGAGGATTCTATTCGAATAAGCGGAATATTCGATTATCCGTGATCCGATTAAGTGGGGAGGACTGTATTGAAATACACTTGCATGCAAATTTTCCCCATATACCGTAATATAACGGAATTATTTTGTGTGTCCCTGTGAATGAACTATAAGTGCTACATACTTAATTTTCAATACCGAACATGCAATAATAAACCTCAATAATCTGTACCAATTGTATATTAATCCGACTCTATTTACGCGTGATAGAGCACAGACAGACAGACAGACAGATAAACCGAATCCATAAACAGTTTTCAACTTTGTTGGAAAGCGTTAAAAATTCGTTGCTTTGACATCATTTCGATATTTTCCCACCACCGCCTGAATAATAGGCCTGAGCGCTGATACAAATATAGCGGGTATAGTAGGCTGATTTTTCTCAGCGTTTGTATGGTACCTTGAATTTCAAGACCAGTATTTTATAAAAGTATTTCTGCCATATTTAGTCTCAGAAAAAGAAAGCGAAGAATAGTTCTATATTATACTGGTATCAAAATTCAAGGGGAAGAACATACGCTGATAAAAAAATCCACTTGCAATAGACGCCTTTTTTGTTTCAGCACATAGGCCTATAATTAAGTTTTTTTTTCTTTCTTTGCGAATTCGGATTCCATCAGTCGCAGACGAAAATGACACATTTCGAAAATTCATTTAAATGCTATTATAACCTCTATATTATCATCCATATATCTACCTTATCTACCCTATATATATAAAATCCTAATGAAACGAATTTATGAAACGGAAGTATGAATCGACTGATTAAACAACTGATTATGTTTCACGGTGATTTCTCCTAAAATATGGAATACTTTGCGATGAAATTAACACCAAAATTCAATATTGACCCGCAGATTTCAAAACTGGTATTAGAATTTTTAAATTCGAATTAGTTTTCGAAATATTAATTTTTTTCTAATTTTATATACATTTTTCTAATGATGGCAACTCAAATTTTATTCAAACAGATATTTTTTTTTTTTTTTTCAGAAAAGGTTGACATGGTAACCCGGCTATTGTTGTTTATTTGATAATAAATGTTTATTTACTTTTATTTCTTTTTACAAATTATATAAATTATTTTGTTCTATGATTATTAATTATTTTTTTTATATTTCCTTTAGAAAATAATAGAAAATAATTAAGAAATACGGTACTACTTAGTTATTCCGTCGACCAATTTCGCCAAATTATACAAGTTGACATAATTTTTATTTTAAATAACGAAAGAACAAATAAATTAGTATAACATTAATAAGTATACGAATAAAACGTCGAAATAAAAATCACTTGATGACGTAAACACGTGTAACTTGCTTAAAATCAAGTGAATGTGACATTTACGATCAACCATTATTGGCATTTAATCTTATAGTTTGGCGATAGATTTTTGGTCGTCGGGATATCTAAGGAATACTAAAAATGCATATGTAACTGGTATTTGAAAACGAGGTTTTCGCCAAATTTTCGTAAAAAAATAAAAATCACGCCAAACCTGTATATCTGGAACCGTGTATATTTGTAACCTGTATAACCGTATCCGGCCAAATATTACCACTCGAAAAAAACAAATGCTAACTGGCGAGTTGAAAAAAAAGCTATTGGCAAGATTTTCATCCTGCTAGCGTAACAGTACCTAGAATTCTTTGCGACCATGGCAACTTTTATGTAGTTTTATTCGAAAAAAAAATTTGATTTTTTAATCAAAATGGAAAACTTATGGTCCCATATTGGCGCGATTTTTTTCTGACGGTCATATACGGAACGGGCACATAACTGGCACCAAAGTATCGTTATTTTGCTTCATATGGTAAGCCGGATGTTGCTGTTTATGCTGTTGATGCGTTCCCCAAATTGGCGTCGTTAAAAAATCACGCCAATATGGGACGTATATGACATCTTTGCCAAGCTTTCATATGAACGGCGAAGGGATCAGACCGTATTTGTTTATGGCAGTTGATGATTTGAACTATTATAATATAGATGAAATGATGGCAATAGAATAATATTTGGCGACTTATCACCTGTGCCTGGTTAACATTAAAGTACCAAACTGGCACCTAAAATATAAAAAGCGAAGTGGTCCGCCTGGAACTGTTGATGATAGTCACATGACTTAGGCTATTGTTATAGAGATTGTTTTAAAATACGGGGAGACAAAGACTCTTATACTTAATTTATTTTATTTTAGCTTCTTTTCAGATGTTTAACTGACCATCTTTAATCAAAAACGAAAACAACCATTGGATGTTTTAACAGCAACTGATTCGCCCTTAAATTTTTGCAATCAAGGAGAATTAAATGGAAACCCGTTTACAGGGAGATCTGCACAGCTTTTTTCAGTATAATTCAATCTTCTCTAATATTTTAAAAACCCATCAGATTAGCGTGTTTTTAGATTCTGCTGTGTCTGAACGGGGGTTGGCGAGCGTAGCTTGCAGGGGGTAGAGCCCCCTAGTATGTATATAAAATCCTAAGAAAACGAATTTAGGAAACGATTTTATGAAATGACTGATTATGTTTCACAGCTATTTCTCCTAAAATATGGACCTTTTGGTGGTGAAATTAACACCAATTATCCTTATTAATCCACATGTATCAAAAGTAGTATTAAAATTTTAAAATTTGATTAATTTTTTTGTGGAAAAAAGAGAAAAGGATAGGGATTATTAGATTTCTTTTTTGTCATTTTCAAATTGTAATTGAAATTATCTTTTATTTCAATCAATAGTGATGACAATATTATAATTAAATTATGTTTTCAGGAAAATTTGAAAAAAAAAAAAAACATTTTTCACATTTCAATCGTTAGGAATCAGTTTACTTTTCAATACGAAAATCGTCTGTCAATATTCAACTTTGGCTTAAATTCAAAATAAATAAATAAAATAAATTCTGTTTTTGTGGGTGAAAAGAAAGAAAAGGGAAAATGAAAATGATTATTAGATTTCTTTTTTGTCGTCATTTTGAAAGTGAAATTATTAAAAACAGAAAGAAAATTTTTAAATAAGAATTGAATAATCACGTGTAAAAAGCAGAAAATTGGGAAAATTAAGGCAAAATATTTACACGTAAATATGAAAACAGTATGAAAGCTTTCAAATAAGGAAATTATTGTCGCATTTAAAGGTGTAAATAGGCGTCATATGTAAAGTGCCCAAATGTTAAATATCGCCATATTTAAAGTGCCAAAAAAATAATTCATTACATGTGAAAAATTTTTAATGGTAAATATTAGGTCATATTTAAAAAGCTCAAATAATTATACATTTAAAACGGTTTTTTCCCCCCGGAGAATTTTAATGTGACGTCACATGGTAGAAAAGTAGAGTGCCTAGCAAATTTATTTATATATTGCATCAATTGATGCAGCAAAAATACAGGTAAATATACATGCGCAAAATACTTTCAGTTTATTTTGTATGAATTATTATTCGATAAATGCATATTAGAAAATTGGGATATTCTTATTAATTAATATAAACAACATACATTGTAAACATAACAGGAACATATGCATGATGGTGTATTAAAATAGAGAAACGTATTCATGAATAAGGTATGCATGTTCCTGAAAATATCTAAAACTAGATCAGAACATAAAATATAATCGTAAAATTACAAAACACATTACTTTTCAATACCGTTGTTCTGAAAGCTATTCCCAGGTAGACGGAGTTTTTAACCTCGAGCCTAAAGGGAGAATATTGTCCATAGCGTCATTATAAAAGTCAGAAAGATAACGACCTAAGCATTTTATCCAAACAATTTTATACAAGTTGATTCTCAAATGTGTAATTGGTCTAACTTATCAATCCCAAAAACAGTCGTCAGTTGTTACGACAGCGATGGATGAGGCGGTGGTAGCCGAAAAATGCATATTCAAAGGGAAAAGCGTAGCAACCTGATAACAGAAAGTAGACTACGTTATAGTGGTAAGATCATTCAATCTTCCATATCCTGGTAATATTTTTTAAACAGGGCAGATTACTATCCTGAACGGAGGTTGGCGGGCGTAGCTCGCAGGGAGGCGTCGCAGTCCCCTTTTATATATTGGTTGGAAAAACAATCCGAAAAGTTTTAAAGTAGTATGTTTTTGTCAGATTTTCGAAATTAATTTGTAGGATTTTGAGAAATTTTATGTACATTCGTTTGTAAAATATAGAATTTTTTTTATTTCATTTTTATGCAAATTTCACATTAATCTTTCATTTGGTTTTGATCTCAGTACATTAAATTAAACTATATTGCATTCCATATCAAAATAATGAATTATTTAAAATAAACTATCACATCACTTTAATTATTCCTATCTACAGGGTGTATCTAAACTCTTGGGCAAAACTTTAAGGGGTGATAGTAAACATCAAGACAAACAATATTAAATAGGAAACTAAGGGTCCCAAACGTCTTCCTAAGGAGATAGGCGCCTTTAAAGTTTAGGATCCAAAATTTCAAATGATTATAAAAAACGGAAAATTTGGTCGATTCGTTTGCGGATTTCACTAAAACTATTCTTTATGTCAGTATTTTCTTGAAAATAAATTTTAAAGATACAGTTCAAAAAATGCCGATAGAGGGCGCTTTAGACTTTGGAGTAACCAACAACTATTTTTTACCGTTATTTTTTTTTTTTTTTTTATCTCATTACATGCTTTCAAATGCTTAGACTTAAACTTAAATTTTGAGCTCAAAATCTGAATCGTTGGGAGTCGTTAAGTAGCGCAAACTGAACTGTGTTTAGGAGTTAAAATTTCAAATGATCATAAAAAACGGGAAAATTGGTCGATTCGTTTGCGGTTTTCACTAAAACTATTCTTTATGTCAGTATTGTCTTGAAAATAAATTTTACAGATAAAGTTTAAAAAAAAAATACCGATAGAGAGCGCTTTAGACTTTGGAGTAGCGAACAACTATTTTTTACAGTTATTTTTTGTATCTCATTACATGCTTTCAAAAGCTTAAACTTAAACAAATTTTGAGCTCAAAATCTGAATTGTTGGGAGTGGTTAAGTAGCGCAAACTGAACTGTGTTCAGGAGGGGGGTTCAAATTTCAACACATGAACGCAGTTCAGTTTGCGCTACTTAACCACTCCCAACGATTCAGATTTTGAGCTCAAAATTTAAGTCACTTTTGAAAGTCAGTGCTTTTGAAAGCATGTAATGAGATACAAAAAATAACGGTAACAAAATAGTTGTTCGTTACTCCAAAGTCTAAAGCGCCCTCTATCGGTATTTTTTAACTTTATCTTTAAAATTTATTTTGAAGACAATACTAACATAAAGAATAGTTTTAGTGAAAACCGCAAACGAATCGACCAATTTTTCCATTTTTTATAATCATTTGAAATTTTAACTCCTGAACACAGTTCAGTTTGTGCTACTTAACCACTCCCAACGATTCAGATTTTGAGCTCAAAATTTAACTTTAAGTCTAAGCTTTTGAAAGCATGTAACGAGATACAAAAAATAACGGTAAAAAATATTGTTGGTTATTCCAAAGTCTAAAGCGCTCTCTATCGGTATTCTTTAAACTGTATCTTTAAAATTTATTTTCAAGAAAATACTGACATAAAGAATAGTTTTAGTGAAAACCGCAAGCGAATGGACCAATGTTTCCGTCTTTTATAATCATTTGAAATTTTAACTCCTGAGCACAGTTCAGTTTGCGCTACTTAACCACTCCCAACGATTCAGATTTTGAGCTCAAAATTTAACTTTAAGCCTAAGCTTTTGAAAGCATGTAATGAGATACAAAAAATAACGGTAAAAAATATTGTTGGTTACTCCAAAGTCTAAAGCGCTCTCTATCGGCATTTTTTGAACGATATCTTTAAAATTTATTTTCAAGAAAATACTGACATAAAGAATAGTTTTAGTGAAAACCGCAAACGAATCGACCAATTTTTTCCGTTTTTTATAATCATTTGAAATTTTGGACCCTAAACTTTAAAGGCACCTATCTCCTTCGGAAGACGTTTGGGACCCTTAGTTTCCTATTTAATATTGTTTGTCTTGATGTGTTCTATCACCCCTTAAAGTTTTGCCAAGAATTTAGATACACCCTGTATAGATAGAAAAAGTAATACAAGAGATAGATATATCTATCGTATTACTTTTTCAGTGCTAATAGCAACTCTAAAGCTCTTTTTTTTTTCTGGAAGTAGGCTGGAGCTTTGTATTTTATGTTCCATATGTCTTTGAAAGATCGATATGTAAAACAAAATGTTGTGAAAAATTATTTTAGAATAAATTTTTTCATAAGTAGCACTTATGTAGAAGGAAATACAGATAAAATTGATAATGCAGTTTCATTTTCTTTGTTTTAATTCGAAAAGCGATAAGTTTCATGAATTTTGATAAATCGATTTATTATCGTTATACGTCATCTGAAGCAATATCACTGTTCATGAGACTAAATGATGAAACGCATAAATGTCTCTTCTATCCAGTAGCTAGAATTTAAAAAGTGGTAAGTATTTTTATTCAGTTTGCAGTAATTGTGTATGTAATCATATATATTATATATCTGTTATCAACATCCACGTTTCCATGAACATATAAAACGCACAACGAAGGATGAGGTATCATTCGACATGTTTTTGAATAGACTTCTAGCATAGCACACTGACATTTAGTTGAAACATGCTGTTAGACAAAAAAAATTACAGATAAATTTAAAATAAAAATCTTATAAAGAGAACATGTAAGGGAGAAAAAATGAATGTTTTCATGCATAGCCAATAGCAGTGAATTGCAAATGACGTCATAGATTCCGTGCTCAATCAAATCCATCAAAATGGCTGAAATAATAAGTTTGAAATTTTCTATAAAAAAGAATCATAACCGAAAGGGCTGCTTTTTATACCAATTATAGAGCACAGGTTTAAATTAAATCCAAAATTTTGTTATCTGAATGCAAAAATAATATATTTTTTTAAAGCTTGAATTAAATTTTAACTTAATAAGTGTCTTTATAACATATAGGAATGTAGCTAACTTGTAGGATTGTACAAAAAATTCGAATGAATTTCCGTCTGTTAGTGGGAATTGTTGAAAATGACATTTCGATAGTGTTGTGCGTTTTCTAATAGAACTGAATTACGTCGATTCTCTCTATTCTAAAAAAAAAGTAACTAGCGCTGTCACCGCCGTCAGTTTTAAAATTTTTGTGACCGGAGTTTCTTTCTTTGTTAATATTAAGAAAAATATTGCATACAAAAATATGAAAATCAGCGGTATTATAGAGAAATGTTTGATAAATACGCTGAAGCGGACAGTTTTCAAATCGAAGACATGTTTTAACACATATTTAATGTTAAAGTGGGTCAAAATCGTTCCATTAAAAAAGTTTTATAGGAGCAAAAACTATACATGGGAATTTAACCATTTTTAGATCATTTTATATATTAGAAGTTTCCGGTGTGCAGACTGCATTTTGTTTTTTTTTATTTGACTTATTTTTGAGGTTTTATTTCTATTTTAAATTCAAATTTTCAGCATTTTGAAAGATATTTTTAACAATTTTTAGAAAAGGGTATTACTTTAAATTGTTGCCAAATTAAAAACAGTGCAAAGATTAATATTTCCTTCAAATTAAAAATCTATTTACATGTGATTATTATAAACAGAAAAAAACTTTCAAATGAGGATTAAATGATTACGTATTAAAAGCAAGAAAATATTGATAATTACATCGTAAAAACTATATTTACACTTGAATTTTAAAAGATAAAAAAAAAATTGTAAAATAATAAATCCCTTAATATGCGTTAAAGTCGTAAATGGAGGAAATTACGTCATATTTAATATTGCCAAACAGTTTAAATTTAAAAATATACTTGCGCGAGACATTTATTTCATATTTTGAGAAAATCATTTTAAACTAAGGTCGAAAATTCTAAGATAGCGCAAATAATATTTCCTTTCTAACAACAAAAGAATTTTCACGTGAATATTAAAAAGAGAAAGAAAACTTTGGTGAAAATTATGTCAGATTTAAAACGATAGTTATAAAATATCTTGTTTAAAAGAATACTTTCTTATAGCGCTGTTAAAAAATACCGGGAGACAAAAACTCGGTTTATTTAATTCATTTTATATATGAAAACGTCCATTGTTACTCTTGTGACCGTCAAAGCTAATTTCAATAAATATTTCCAATTCTTTTATTACAAAATATATTTAGGATAAATTTGATGCAACCACTTAAAAATACATGTGCTGTATTCTCATAAACCATATGAAATTTGTAACAAAAAGCATTTTACTTGCCTAGATAATAAATGAAAATTTTGTTACTCTTGTGACCACAAAAAAATGCCATTTTCAAAAATTGTGTTTGACGCAGAAATTCTGTGGATTATATGAGACTATAGAAATAAAATTTACAGAATACAGCAGAACAATTATATCTTTTCAGAAAGGATTAATCATTGAAATCATCTGATAACACATGAATTAGTTACATTTGATTTTGCAAAATGCTAAGTGTTACTCTTGTGACATTTTGTCAATAATGGAATTTTAGCAAAAATTCCTTTAAATATTAAACAAAATAATTAAAATAAGTTTTAAAAAATTATTTTTCCATAGAAAATAAATTTTAATGAAAATTCTATTTTAAAATAACATAAAAGAATGTAAAAAATTCTAAAAATAATTAGAGTTTGTAAAATACTGGAGAGTTTATCAATCTGGGAGCATTAATGTCAGCCACAACTTGATTCTTTTTTGCCAAATATTGTGGTCATCAGATTCAAACTTGAAAATTCCTTTTGCTTTTCATAGCTCTTAGCACTTTATTTGATAATTTTCATTTACTACTTCAATTGTAAAACCATGAATCTTTAAATCATCACATTTTAGAATCACTTACTATAACCACATAGAAACCTCTTAGTTTCTGCTACTAAACAGAATAAATAATTGTCTTCATTATCAATAATATCACTTGCAACTTCTCCTGTATCATTATTTACTTAATGAAACACAAATTCTTTGTACGAATCATGTTAGTGTATGGTTTGTAGTAGATATCGTCCTTTTCATAGTTTTAACAAAATGTATTTGTTGAATGCGCTTCGCCGTTAGTATTTTCTCTCAAAGTAATAAAACATTATTGTTCTATTCCTTCATCTGATGTATGGAGTATGCTTACTTTTATTTCTCCATGAACAATTTTGCCAATATAAACAGTATTCCTTAGAATTTCTTTTTTAACAAGCACTTCACTCCATGTATATCATTATACAACAGCACAAATTAAATCTACAGCATCTATACCAGAAGTATTTGAAAAAAATATGCCCAAATAAGTTAATTGAGAAAGAAATCTGATTCATTGCAGGCATATTTGCATAGTTATATTTTTGTTTAAATTGGAAAGCACAACCATCATATAAAAAAACAAAACAGATACACTTTAAGAAAATACAATTCCCTTTACGGTGCTATGTTGAAATTTTACATACGAAAGTATCTACAGAAAATTGATTATGAGTTACATTGTCTGAAATAATAACATAAGATTTTACTTTATTGGGATCATACTAAATAATGGCGGAAAATACAATCGCTTGTGGATTTGTCCAGTAATGCAGTATTTTGTACCAAAATTTCGTCTTGGCATAAAAATGTAGTTTTCAAAAAATCCACTGGCATAACGATTCTTTGAGAAATGGTTATTTTTGGCATTATCAAAATAATCCCGTGTACAATTTTGAATTAATGTGAGCCACAGAAATGGATTTAGTTACTTTCGAAAATCTCGTAAAAAATCAGAAATGGTTTCTTCAACTGTTACTTTTTCAAAACGTTTATGAACGTTTTGAGAAAGTAACAGTATTGACAAAATGTTGATAAACGTTTTGTCAATAGCTAAAAGTTTTTTTTACAATAACTTATAATAAGTCCCGTTTCAAATAATTCTTCGATGTTATCTTCGCAAATTAGTCATTCTTAATTAGTACATTCTAATTATGATGTATCTCGGCAGACAAAGTCCTTAAATCCTTCACAGGAATGTTTAATGCAGGAAGTACAGTCACTGCATTAGGAATTGTTAGAAATGTTTCCTCGACAATGACAAAATGCAGATATTCTGATGAATAATTTTATATTGTTTTATGAAACTGGGCTTTAAAGCTGCAAAGGAATCTGCAGTTTTTCAATTTAGGAAAGCTTCTTTAAACAAAAAACGTATTCTCTTAGTAAATATCACCTAGGATTGACGAAATTATGTGACCTTTTTCACGCCTAACTAATGTAGATTTAGCTGAAGAATGACCTCTTCTTAAATCTTCATCGACATTAAACTCTCAAAAGCTGTGGAGTTAGATATTTTTTCCGTTACAGAATCTGACGTTATCTAGTTCTCTACTTTTCCTTTTTTTTTATTTCCATTCTCTTGCTGAAGCTTTTGCTGGCTCTAAGACTTTTCTTCATCTTATCGTAATATATTTTGTTTTGTTTCTTTCTCACATCAACATATTCAATTTCATTCTTATTTTTTCTCTATAATTTTTGGCGCTTAGCAGAATGTTTCCTGCTCTTTAAAACGATGTCGCGCTTCGAGTATGAGAAGCAATATTAAAATATTCCCTTTAAAATATAATGTCAGAATCGTTTCCATAAGCATTTCTACAAGAATCTCTGTAGGTCATACAGCAGAATTTAGAAAACGAAGTTTTACAAAGCTTTTAAAATATCTGATCAAAGGCCATGTGCTTTTGAATCAAAAGAAAGCACACAAAAATGACACGAGTTGAGCTGTTTTAATCTATCTTTAATTACTCGTCATGATTATTTTATAATTTTAAGTAATAACAAAAATGAATAAAAATAAATCCATCCATTAAAAAAACATTAATAAAGATAATTTATGTTCCTTAAAATTTACAAAATAACCTTAATTATGGCTAAAACTATTTCAAGAACTGTTCTAATAATGGATAAAAAAGCAAAACTTTAAGCTTTCTGTTTGTTTTGTTGTAACGCAGTTTTATGTCTAACTATGGACAAAAGTGTTATGTGTTACTCTTGTGACATAGACGTTTGTTACTCTTGTGACAACACCCCAGAGTCTATTCCATGCATCGCATAAACAAAATATTTAATATAAAATTTGCCTTATATCTAAAAATCAGAGAATTAGAAGTTTTGGGTAAAAAGTTTAAGTAGATTTTATAAAATTAAAACTTTAATATGTTTTCTGTTACTCTTGTGACATTTAATTATCAACTAATAAATAAAGTTAAAATTGCATTTAATACTTTAGATAAAACCTTTTAAATATATAGATCTGACGGATACAATAATATCTTGTTATTTTTAATCCATAATAATTTCATTTAATGAACAGAATTAAAAAAACTATACAACTCAAAAAGTGAATTTTTATGCTCAACTGTAAATGAATTTTAATACTGTCAGTTTACAGCCCAGTTTCGGTGTAGACTTATTCTTATGAAAATAAAACTTACAAATTCATATACTACAACTCTGTAGCTTTAAATTGATGTATCACACTTGTATTTCCGTTTAACCCATTAAGGACTAGCGTTACCATCAGGGGCCTCGCTAAGGGGGGAGATGGGGGGGAGACTCCCCCCCCCCCAAACATTCGCGAATGTTATTACACTTGGCAAATTTACAAACTTAGTTGGCAAATTTCTTTTAAAACTTTAATAAAAACTACAATATATTTTCTATTTCTGATAGACTTGGCAAAAATTACAAAACCAATTAGGAATATTATTAAACTTTTAACAAATAAGAGCTATATTACATTTTCTAACTGTGGTAAGTTGGCAAAATTGTAAAATGAGTTGGCAAATACTGAAATTTGACTTGGCAATTTGAGGTTCTCTCCCCCACCAATAAAAAGTCTTAGCGATGGCATTGGTTACCGTATGGTCACAACATAGCTGTCAACCCCTTTGCTGTTTAAATACCAGTAATTTAGAACAAAAACTTTCACTTTCTTTATTGACAGAAACTCTGCTATAAAATAAGATAAATATTGCTTTTCTGAAAAGTGGTACGAAAGGCAATTTATGTATTTTAAAAAGAAAAAATAATTCCGTTTTTAATGAGTTAAAATAATTTTTTAGAAAATTTTTTCTATTGCCGTGGACGTTCCCATATCAGCTTATTTTCACATGTTTTACGGATCTCATTTAATCAAAGACGAAAACAACCCGCTAACAGGGAGATAGCCACTGTTTTTTTTATTATAATTAATTCTTCCGAATTTTTTTTAAAGCCGATCAAATTAGAGTTTGCGGTGTCTGAACGGGGGTTGGGGAGCGTAGCTCGTAGGGGGCAGACCTCCTAGTATATATATATATATAAATCTATTGATCATATATAGGGTTGCACAAAAGAATTCGAATACCTTTCCGTCTACGGGTGGTAGGTTGCTGAATTTGGAATTTCGAATGTGTTGTGCTTTTTCTAAATTGTTTACCTAAGATTTGGGCCGTGCTAGTTGAGCATTAGCCCTTCGGTAGGTCTCTCCACCTAGCTGAACTTGGTTATCTAAGGTAGGGCGGGGTTTTTAGTGCTAAAGCCATCTGGTAGACTTATGGTAGGCCTGAATCTTACTTAACTAAGATATCTTCTTTCTAGATTTGGGAAATAGAGTTACTTTTGGTTAACAGGTTGTATCGTTCCACACTTGCACAGGTAACAGATTCCAACAACCTGTTATTTTTGTGACGTATAACTAATCACTATGTATGCTGTCAACGCAAGGTTTGAATTACAAGGCTTTTAAACAAAATGTTTGAAATAATTTTGACGTAAGTATAGACGCTGTTTTCAGGTAAGATGAATTTACCCCATTAAAATTAGTTTGTGGTCTAAATTTTTGCAAGACAAAAACTTACCTACAAGGCAGGTCTCCATACGGGCATACTCCGAAAAATCTGAAAAAAAAAACATAGAATATTCTTCTCATGAGGATAGATATATTTATAAAAAAAATTTCGGCGGATGCTCGATAGAGCGTCCGTAAAAAAAATGAAAATTTTGTCATCTGGCGATTTATCACCGGTTGGCGATGGAATAAAATTTCAAAAAATAATTTTCATGTCAAATACTCTTTAAGGTAAAAATGTTTCATGTTGAAATTGTTTAAATAACTTTAGTTTTGACAGTTTTACTTTGTTTTAACTGTAATTTTGTGATATATATATATTTATAATGAAAGTTAACTATGAAATTTTATGAATTAAAACAAAATTTAAAGTAATTAAAATTGATTCAATCTGAAAACTAGATTAGATTAAGCTCTGTCGATTCAATTTTGTTGCTATGGAAACAAAAATTTCTCCGATATTGAAATGGAGAACTGCAGCATTCTTCATCTGTCCTTTATTTCGGAATACGCCTAAATATATGAAAATATTTTTTATACATGAAATTATTTTCACAAACTGCAGCAAAATATGTAATCCAAAAAAATATATGTATTAAACTCTCTCATTGTTTAAGTTTAAATTCATTAAATATTATTTACACGCATTTTTAAAATCAATTAACAAGCAATTTTCAGATTCATTAAAATCGTTTGCTTATGGCGAGGAAAAGTACTGCTCGCCAAATCGCGTGACGCTTTCCTCTTTTCGCGCCAAGTACTCGAAAGTATTTTTTTTTTTTAGCCTTTTTACTGTAATTCCACCGTTAAATTTGACTGATCATTTATTACATACAGAAGTAGTTTATTTGTTTTTTTTTTTTTTTTTTTTTTCAAAATATTCTGAGTATGCCCAGTAAGGAGACTTTCTTTGCTAGTTTTGATACTTTGAATTTCATGCATTTTCTGTCACTAAAAGCACGTTTTTCCTGTAACGACTCATACACGATATTAAATAGGGATGTTATCAATCTCTAATTTGCTTTTCACAACACGGCGCGTTGTAACAACGCCCCCTAGATATTTGAGAAACCCTTGACAAGCGTCAGGAAAACGTCACACAAAGCAGGCAAAATAAAGAAAAAAATTCAAACAACTTGCATGTTTCTATTTCGTTGGCTCGTGGAATTATTAATAATTATTTTCTAGTCGTTAGAATTTTTTTCTTCGTTTTGCCCGCTTTGTGTGAAGTTTTCGCGACGCGTGTCAAAGCTTTTAAACTTATCTAGGGGTCGTTGGTTGTAACACATTCATAGATTTGATTCTCATGCCAGTTATTTATGTGTGTTCTACAGAGACTATTCGCACATTTTTTCATTTCCTACTATTAATTCACACTCTCCCTATATTTATTTATATATCTTGTCCAAATTTTAAATCGTTAATAAAATACTTATTATTCATCCTATCAAGTTGAAATAAATTTTTTTAAACTTGTACTGGATGACAATTGATGTTAATACAGATTTTTCAAATATTAATTCATTAATTAAATTTTAATTAATTAATTTTAGTTTTATATGAGAGACAAAAGGGCGGCCATTGGTTATTACAGCATTTATTGCATCTTCATATCTATAAGGGGGGTTACCATAGGGGGGACCCTGTTCTGTCGTCAAATACCGCCAAGTTTGTCGCCAACTTGGCGATATATCGCCAAATTTGGCGATCAAAATGAGTCACTAAAAGTGACGCCAACTTGGCGATATCTCTAATATTTCGCCCAATTCCCATAGACTTCCATTGTAAACCTACTTGCTTATAGAAAATCAACGAATTGAGATATTTTTAATGCAACAAAAACTAATATTAGCTTAAGGGATTATATTAAATTTTTCTTTGATGACCTAAGTAGAAAATGACTTTAAATACAAAATTTTTATATTACTTGTTTAAAAGAGTTTGCTTTGGTTTAAAAGAGCAGTCAGAGCATCTGACTGCCGCACTGTAATCAAGAGTTCGACTCCCGGCTGTGCAAGGTTCACTCAACCTCTCATCCCTTTGGGGTCGATAAAATGAGTCCCAAGCTTGCTTGGAAACTAAACACCGAAGGTCCCACGTTACACTGATCACCTGCCCGTGACGTATGCTATATAGTACCTCGGGGCCCAGGGTCAAGAAAATAGGGTTGAGCATTGTCGGCCCAGGAGGCCTACCACGAACAGATCGAATTCTCCCCTTTCTCGTAAAATCTTCTGCATTTCCCGATGTGACGTTGCATTCCGATGACCATGGGATAAATGCTACCACGACACAATCGAGAACGTCTTCCATCGGATTACTGTGATCGAGATCTCCACGAAAACTTCCGACCCAATTGAAGGGAGTGAGAAAAGCATATATTGTCGGAAGTGCGTCTTTGGGGAGAGATTTTAAAGCGGTTGATATTGTTTTCTCTGTTTAGTAAAAATACCATCGACACACGCCTAATTAAGATATTTTCATAATCTTTTTTTAAAACGAGAGTGAAATGTTCAGATTTTCAGTTGTCAAAATCTCAGTGATATGACGGATAGTTATTTATAAAATGGAAAATAAAAATGAAATTTGTTTTTTTAACGAAGCAAGAGTTTTTCTTTGAAAATTAATAAAAAATTAACATGTTAACCTACAAATATTTAATTAGTATCATAAGAAAGATCTTATTCTAGATTTTTAAATGGTATAAAAAGAAAAGTTTTATAAGTTCTTCTTAAGCAAATATGGGTATAAATACGCCAAAATTTCAAGAAATTCTACTTAAATATAAAATAACTGGGAAAATATTATAAGTTTTGAAACTAATTTTTAGCACTAATAATAAGCGTTTTTTTTTTTTTTTTGCAAATACCGCAAACAATTTTTTGTAGATTTAGATTGATTTTTCTTTGTGATACGCTATCTTTTTAAAATGAAATGTTAACTTAAAATAACAAAAACTAATACTAATTTGAAAAAAAGTAATTGAAATGCTTATTAAAACATAATCTAACAAATCATCACGCACAATCTTATTAATCTGCTTTAAATAAACAACGCGCAATACTAAGAAAGCTAATTATATCATAGTTCTTGCACAAATAATTAGCAGTGTGACCAAGCGCTGCATATGCCCCAAAAATAATTGACCATATACTTTTACTAAAACTTCTGTAAACATTTATGCTAATATTTAAGCCCATGTGCGCTCTACCGTTGTTTACTCAAACAAAATAATTATCCAAAATTTCCAAAAGATTTTCCTTTTCTTTTTTTTTTAATTATTATTAAATGCTTGCTGTATCAATTTTAATGACTTGTTGTATAATATATATATCTATATATAAATATATAAAATCTTTTAATAACATCCAATGAGAATTTCCGATTAGTACAAAATCAAAATATTCAATTAAAAAGTTTTCGGAAAGAAAAAATCTTAGGAAAGTTTTGCATGTTTTTGAACGGCATATTTTATTATGGAATTTAAATAAATTGTAGCGTTTCTAAGGTCATCAAAAAACAACGTATTTCCTCGTAACTTTTTTACAATAAATTTCGAAAACTTTCAAACAAAATAAAAAATATATATATATATTGTTTGAAGATGATGTGAATCAGTCTTCTTCACTTTTCATTTTTTTTTTCTGCCTTTGATTATAAAACTATTTTTTCGGAATATAAAATAATTATTGCTCAAATTAACAAAAAAAAAAAAAAAAAAAAAAAAAAAAAAAAGAAGTTTCGATATTAAATAAAGCTTAATATTAGGATCGCCAGAGAGTCCTCTTTTTGTGTGTGTGTGTGTAGATTGAATAATATTTAACTTATATTTTGAAAGATTAGTTTTATATAGAAATTAAAGACGGAGACAAAAAAATAAAAATCTAAGAAGACTGATTCACATCATCTTCAAATAATATATTTTTTATCTTTTCTAAATTTACTGTAAAGTTACTATGAAATAAGTTGCTTTTTTATGTTATTAGAAACTTTACAATTTATTTTATATCCAATGAAATATGAAATATAAAAAATGTAGTATCTTAAAGTATTCAAAATCCTGCAATACTTTCCAAAGATATTTACTTCTTTTTTTTCTTTTTTTTTTTGCGCAAAAATTTTAAATTTAATATTTTTATCTTGTTCTAAAAAGAAATTCTCTATCTATTTACTAAAGTATTTTGTTATTTAAGCAACAAATAACAAATCTTAAAACTGATACAACATTTAATAATCTATATAAATAAATATTTGGAAATTTTGAATATTTGATTTATTTGGGTAAACAAGGATAGTGCACACATGGGCTTCGATATTTTCAGAAATGTTATATTTACTATAAAGAAGTTTTAGCAAAAATATCTAGTCAATTATTTTCTAGTAAGCACAGCATGTTTTCTCTGCTAATTTTTTTATGCGACAACTATTATATAATTAGAGTTTTCTCAGCATAACACAGTGTTTATTTAAAGGAAATTAATAAACTTACACACGATATTTTGTTAAACTATATTTTAATATGTACTGCAATTATTATTTTTTTAATTCACATTAGAATTTATTTTTTTAATTTTGCGTTGAATTTTCATTACAAACACAGACTCCATGCTCCATCAATCTAAATCTACCAAAAACTGCATGCAATATTTTCAAAGTACATTTATTATTAGTGTTTAAAATGAGTTTCAAAGCTTAAATATTTTCCCGTTTATTTTGTATTTAAGCAGAATTTCTTGAAATTTTTGGGTATTTATGCTAATATTTACTTAACAAAAACTCACAAAAAATTTATTTTCATATCATTTTAAAGTTTAAAATAAGGCCTTTCTTATGATAGTTATTAAATATCTCTAGAGTAATTTGTTAATTTTTTATTAATTTTTAAAGAAAAGCTCCCGCTTAGTCAAAAAAAGCTAATTTCATTTTTATTTATCATTTTCTAAAGATCTACCGGTCGTATGATTTTGAGCTTTTAACAGCTAAAAATCTGTATATTTCACATTCGTTAAAAAAAAAAGATTATGAAAATATCTTAATTAGGTGTGTGTAGATGGCATTTTTAATAAACACAGAAAGCAAAATTAAACATTTGTTTTCTTTTCAAACGGGAGAAAAGGAGGGAAGGTCAGTGAGAATTGTCTCGTAACTGAAGTGGTCAATTTAGTTTTTTCCGATGCCTACTTGAAAAGGAATCTAGAATCCGTGAGCTATTGCCGTGCTCTTCGTGGTAGCACTTAATCTGTGTATCGGAAAAAATTTTCGGGAAACATGTAAATTCGACCTCGGGTTCTTCTCGCTTCGGAAGGAACTCGATGCGCTTTTGGTAGGGCCCCGCCCCAGATCCTTCATGGATAGTACAGCCACAGAGTTTAGTTAGAGTTTAGCTTAGTTTGCCTTTCAGGGGCAAGCAATTGTGTTCTTGTAATGTTGAACGCACGCCGGAATTTACGACAGAATTTAGTTCAAAAGGAGGAAAAGCAATTTTTCAAATTTTTTCAATCAACGTTTAAAAAGTAACATTTAATTTAAAGTTTTTGGTGCGAATCATGATTAAAATTAGATGGGAAATAATATATCCCACCGCCCATCATGGGATTAGGGAAAAGTGGACATTAAAACCAAATCCTTCAATTTTCAGTGGGTTCATTTTAAAATTGTCCAACTTGTTAATTGCAAGCTCAAATAATTATTATTCAAAATTTGGTGTTAAAGCAATAAAAAAGTAAAATAATAGAAAAGTGACGTATTAAAGTTTATGGTACAGCAGTTAATTATTTTCTTCTATTCAAATTCAATCTGAAACACTGCTACTTCGACTGTCCAGTTGCGCATTTAAAAAGTAAAGTGACGTATGTGATCAGAGTGTTGTAATAAAATAAATGGAACTGCAGTTAATAATAGTATATGTTTTCTCTAATTAAATTTAATGCCAGAAACTGCTACTTCTACTTTCATCTTTAATAATTATTGGCTCTCTCATTTTCAAAACGAAGTGACGTAGTTGTATAAATAAACAGCAATCAGTTATTAAAATATTCTCTGATGAAGAGCATAGAAAAGCTTGAAAGTACTAAGAAGTTTTAAATAAAATGCATATTTTTTAACTTGTAACATCTCTTTTATTAGGTGCATTCGTAATTATATAAATACGTAGCATTTATAGTCGCCGTTCGGCCCGTCTGTCTGTCCGTCCTTCCGTCCGCCCGCATAACAGAGCAAAAACTACCCAACCGTATGGTCTGAAATTTTAAATGTATCATTGTTGTAAAATTTTGTCGAGCCATTAAAAATTTTATGAAAATCGGATGTATAGTTTAATTACAGGGACGGTCAAAAGTTTTCCGTTACATTAAGGCCAATGGGAAAAAAAATTATTTCAAATGCATTTTAATGATGTTATAGCCTTTCGAACAGAATGAAATGGATATGCACTTATGAAGCGCACTAAAATATACATTCAGTGCAAAATTCGGTGCAAAAAATATTTATAAAACTAGTTACAGTACGAACGAACCTCATTTGCCACGTTTGACGTGTAATTTCAAACTTGTTATTTTAGTTACCTTTTGTAAAACAGCGAATATTTTAAAATTCATATAATATATTTTATGTTTGAATCAAGGTGAAATATTGCGTTTCGTCTTATGATAACTATATAGTAGCTATATATTTTCATATGCACATAAACTTCAACACTAAAATACACATGAACTGCAACTTTTCATGCTAACATTTATTAGCCTCCGGTACGCTATTTCTTTCTCCCAGCTTATATTGTCTCCAATAAAATACGTTACCTTGTATAAGACAGCCGTAAAACAAAAGCCGATGTTTCATTGTGCGATTAAATACTCTACGGTATTTTTTAAAACTTCTAAGCATCGCACATTTTCAATGTTTAAACCGTCGTATTGGGAAAAAAGTACTTTTTAATGCAATTTGTTTGAAAACTGCATCTCCATTTATTTTTGAAATATTAACTTTTTGTAGTTTTTAGCGACATTTGTTTCATTTTGGCAACTCAAGTACTCCATTTCTGTAGAAAGTAAAGAAAAAATAGTTGAAAAATAGCAATTATATCTTCTTGTTGTCATTTCCCCATAAAAACTGAAAAAATGTAACTAAAATACGTGCTATTTTGAGATAAATATAAAAGAATGATTTATGATAAAACATGGAGCTATTATAAACTATATTTAATTTTAAGTATCTATATTAATGCAAATGACGTCATTTTACATAAATTAAAAGCGTGTGCTTTAAGTCTTAAAATTGAAATATGTTTTGCACTACAGTAGAGTCTCGCTTAACCGAGTTATTTTCTTCTGAAGGACTGGTGGTTTCTATTATTATGAAACAGCTATTATAAAGGAAGCGTTAGGTGAAGATGAAAGAGCAGTCGTAAACAGTTAGAACTCTGATATTCTGGTCAGAATGAAAAAAAAAATGGCCATAATTATTATTATTTTTTTAATTATGGCCATTTTTTTTTCCAATCTGACCAGAATATCAGAGTTCTAATTGTTTACGACTGCTCTTTCATCTTCACGTAACGCTTCATTTATAATAGCTGTTTCATAATAATAGAAACCACCAATCCACCAGAAGAAAATGAAGTAACGGAAATGTCGGGGTTGACACTAAATTCTGAAAAGCAGAATTCCTGTTCTCTAGTCATTATTTATTGTCTCAGGTTGACGAATAGTTTCAAAATACCATAATGATCGAGATGTTTTCAAATTGCTCAAAATTTTAAGGAACGCGATTAAAAGAAACTCTACTTGTTTAGTATTGAACAGAGGATATACAGTATAAATTTCAAAAGAATCGGATAAATAGGAATGAGCATGGGACGTTTCCTAATCTAGAAATGAGCGAAATTTTCAGTTTTGAGAAAACAGCATTTTAAGTAAAAAGTATCAGATGCGAAAAGAATCGAAAACTTTCTTCTATCTCATACATGTTAATAAATCAAAATTCGCTATCACAGTGCGTATCAAAATCAAATGACAATCTATGCCCATTATGAGGATTGTAGAGATATGAAATTCCGTGCAATAGTTCTGGAGATATGACTATCGCTAAAAGCGTGTAAATCTTGAAAAATTCAGCATAGCAGCACCACCTGTTGGATGATTTACACCAAAACATAATCAGCAACAACGTATGTCAATGTTTAACTGAATCTGAAGTTTGATCAAAATCCGTGCAAAAGTTCTTGAGACATAACTATCGCTAAAAGCGTATGAATCCTGAAAAATTCAGCATAGCAGCGCCACCTGTTGGATGATTTACACCAAAACATAATCAGCAACAACGTATGTCAATGTTTAACTGAATCTGAAGTTTGATCAAAATCCGTGCGTTAGTTTTTGAGATAGAGCTATTGAAGTAATCGTGAAAAATTCTGCATAGCAGTACCACCTTTTTGGCGATTTACGCAAAAAACTAATCAGCATCAATTTATATCAGAGACTAACTGCAGCTGAAGTTTGATGAAAATTCGTGCATTAGTTCTTGAGATAGAGCTATTGAGTAAATCTTGAAAAAAGCAGCATCCCTGTTGGGCGATTAACACCAAAGCATAAATAGCAACAATTTATGTTAACATCTAACTGAATCTTAAGTTTTATGAAAATCCGTACACAAATTCTTAAACAGCTATAGCGGAAATCGTGAAAAACTCAGCATAGCAGCGCCACCTGTCGGGCGATTTACACCAAAAGGTAATCAGCACCAATTTATATCAAAGACTAATTGAATCTACAGTTTTATTAAATTCCATTCATTAGTTCTTGAGATAGAGCGCCCACAAAATTTGTGTCACATACAGATAAACTCACAGACTCACTGACAGACATTTTCTAAAAACAGTCAAATCGTGTTCAGGAACTTCTATGAAGCCACCGAAAACCGCAAGTCGAAATTTTACACGAATCCAATATACTTTCTTCTTGTAACGATAGAAGAAATCCCAAAAAATGTATAAACATAATGGGCATTCTCGTAAAATTTTAACTTTCAGGAATAAAAATCTGGGAAAATTAAATTTAATAAAATAACATTTTAAACTGCTAGACCAGGATCGGCGAACCTTTTTACGTGCGCGTGCCAAAATTTCACAAACAATATCTATCAACAATGTAACGTGCCAAACTTTGACATAAAATAGTTTTGCAGTGTGCGATGTTTATACAAAACACTAGTTAAAAAATCAGTTGTTTTCATGCATTAATAATTAATAATTAAAAGTATTAAAAATTAAAATACGATGTCTCTGTATTTTGAAATAAGCTATTAAACTAATGACATTTTAATTCGTAAAAATGATTTATACGTAACTGTAACAAGGAAATGAAGATAAAAAAATTTATTTTAGTAATTTTTTAGTTTATTATTAATGCAACATCTGGTTATAATTACCAAAGTCACATTAAACAATGTATTGATGAGTAAACTTGCTGATGAGATTTTTGCTGATTTTCGATGGAGATTTCTTTGTAACTGATTCATATTTTGATAGTTTTATAAATATGCATAGAAATTGGACCCATTTTCAATCTGATTGCAGTGACTGTCGAACAAAATTAGTCTGAAAAATGCAACTTTATAAATTCGTATAGAAAAGCAAAATACATGTTAAAAACCCTTCATAATATAACAGGAAAAAAAAATTCTTTTGGTGTGTTGATCATGGTAAAATAGTTGCATTTTTTGTGATAGTCTGTGGAACAAAATTTTATTGATTATAATAGAAAAAAAAGAATCTGGTATCTGTATAATGATTATAAATTTATTTTTTCGCGTGCCAGAGAAATTTTCTTACGTGCCAAATCTGGCACGCGTGCCATAGGTTCGCCAACCCTGTGCTAGACGAATGCCTTAATGATTCGAAATAAAGAAAAAAAGGTCAGTAGCGGCGATTTTTTTTATGTAACTGAGGTTTAAGTTAAACTTGAGAGTTTAATTTTCCATATCGTATTACATCTTTAACTTTTTTTATTTTCTTATAAAATATTACTTATAATGAATTTGCATAGTACCCACAGAACTTTCAAATAAGAAATAATAACAATGCAGTATTTTTAGTACAAAATTTTGGTATAACATTGTCTTAAAGGTGTATTAAAGAAGGGACGGTAAGGAAAACAAGTTGGAAATTGCTCGTCAAACGTGGAAAATGAGGTGCGTTCGTACTATAACTAGTTTTAAAATTATTTTTTGCACCCCATATTGTACTGAATGTATAATTTTTTGCACTTCATAACGTGCATAGTCTGATACATCATTAAAATGCACTTCCAATAATTTTTTCGGAACACTTTTGACTGTTCCTGTAATTAAACTATACATCCGATTTTCCTAAAATTTGAAATAGCTCAACAAAATTTTGCAACAATTATATCTTTAAAATTTCAGACCATTCGGAAGGCTCTAATACCATTAAAATCCACTTGCAATAATTTTTCCCATTGGCCGTAATGTAAAGAAAAAATTTGGCTGTCCCTGTAATTAAACTATACGTCCGATTTTCCTAAAATTTGAAATGGCTCGACAAAATTTTGCAACAATTATATCTTTAAAATTTCAGATCATTCGGAAGGCTCTAATATCATTAAAATCCACTTGCAATAATTTTTCCCATTGGCCGTAATGTAAAGAAAAACTTTTGACTGTCCCTGTAATTAAACTATACATCCGATTTTCATAAAATTTGAAATGGCGCGACAAAATTTTGCAACAATCACATATTTGAAATTTCAGACTATTCGGTTGGGTAGTTTTTGCTCTGTTACATGCGGACAGACGGACAGACGGACGGACTGAACGACGACTATAGGTGCTACGTATTTATATAATTACGAACGCACCTAAAAAAGGGGGATAATAAGGGGGGGGGAAGGACGGTAAGGAAAATTACCACCTATATTTAGGCAAATCATGTTAGGACTAAGTGATAGCCGCAATGTTAATTTAATTTTAGCAACAGTTATTTACATTGAATTAAAAAAAAAAAAAAACATATTTACCTTGAAAAGTGCAGGAATAAACCTTGGGGACGGTAAGACTATCAATAAAGTCACAATGCTTGAAATTAATATTTAAATGCTGATTTAAATTCTGCAGTAAATTCCTGTTAAAGAATTTTATCCATTCTTTCTCTAGCATACATCTGCATGAGAAAAAACTTGAAAAAAATTCTGTGGCTGCATCTGAAGCGATTTTCTGTATAATTTTAGCAAGAGGGACGGTAAGGAATCTAAAATTCAAGGACAGAGTTAAAAAAATAATAACAACAGTGGGCAATGTGGGTAAATTTATTTAATGGTTACTCAATTATAGTTTATTTCCTATGGAAAAATCAGTATTAGCTTCAACAATGAGTATTTGTTGAAAGTTACTAATGACAGGGTTACCACAATAGCGCCTAATTTTGGCGCCAAATCACAAATTTGGCGAGAAAAATAAGTTTCCATATATGAAGCTAACTTGGCGATAGCTGGATAATTTGGCGAGATTCCCATTTAAATAAATTAATCTTCCATAGTCGATCTCACCACAATTCATTTAAACTCCACGCATTTAAGGGTTTTTTTCAATACTTTTCTACTTTTTAGTGCATTTAAGAATACATTTTTTTAATCTACATTTTTGTAAATTTTAATGAAAACATGTTTTAAAAAAAATTACATTTATACTTATATTTATTTCGTTTATAACAATCAAAAACAGGAGTCCGCATTACATATGAGTAAAAACAGAATGCTCTTTATTAGTTCCTCTGATTTCTTTAGTCAAAAACTTTGAAACGAAAATCATACAATTTAATTGTCTTTTTTTTTCTTATTTTAGGATTTACCTATTGCCATGACAGAAAAGTCGAAGGACTCTAAGATATCTTTATCACAAAAGAAAACAAATTCTTCAGCTGTTTATACGTTGAAAGTACCGAATTTTTTTACGCTTCCAGAGTATGATGATACTTCCTTTTACTTCGAAAGTCCATCTTTCGATTTTGCCAATGCCACTTGGCGCTTTCAATTGGAGTCACGTAAGAAAGAGGTGGCAGAGACTGGAGACTGCAAAAAATCTTTCGCTGTTTATTTAGTAAGGTTAAATTTTGAAATTCCACAACAAAATATGTTCTACGCACTTTTTTTACTAAACGCTGATGATCGGAGATATAAATCTTTAAGTGATGCAGACGTTTTCAGTGAAAAGTACAGTACGAATCTAATGTGGATACTCAGTAATGATGAGCCTTCTTACGATACCCGTGACGCTCTAACTCTGATTATCCATTTATTCTGCGAATCAACAGAGCTGGATGAAATACAAGAAACACTCACTGCAGACAAAGGTAAGAAAACGTTCAACATCTTCAATTAACCTTATGCACTCGATCTGAGGCCGAGACTAAAATTCGTCTGTTGGCGGTATTTACTACAAAGAAATTACGTTCTTTGTTTACTATGGACTGCATTCTCGTGACGTCACAGTAGGAATCACATGATGTAAAAATAGTTTGTTGACCTTATTGCGGCATTTGATGCAGCCTAAATTCAGGTAAATGCATGCATAAAGTACTGCAGATTAATTTTATACGAATCATTTTTGATGAATACTATATACATATTAATTACAATCCATACCTACTTATTAATAAAATAAAAAAAATTATTTTACAAATAAAATGAAAAACGTCGTGCAATTCCATTAAAATAGAGAAAAGATAATATAGAGAGCTATATCTGTCCCTGAAAAGTGTAAAACTCCATATAAAAATGAAATATAAGCATAAATTTTCGAAACACAATGCTTTTCAACGGCGAAGTTATTGTTATTCCCAAGCAGACGAATTTTCGTAGCTTCGAACCCAGAGGGAGAATATTTTCCATTGCATAGTGCTCTATGGAGAGTTGTTTGTTAAAAATAGAGCAGAAAAAAGTATCACTGTTGTAGCAATAGATACTTGCTATCTATATCCCAAAAAGGACTGACTGATTTTAAAATTCAATAACTTGCAAACGGTGACAGATATTAAAAAAATTCTTGCAGGAGGGTTATGCATAAGGGCAAAAGTTTTATTACAGTGATTTTTAATTTTAGTTCGATTTACAAACAATAGATGGCACTGTAAGCAATAGTCGCTAAATACAGGCTCGATTTTTGGTCCTTTATCTTGTTCCATGCAGAAAAAGTAGATGGAAATGTATTATCCGGACCAGGAAGTACCAAAAATCGAGCCTGAATTTAGCCTCTATTGATCGCAGCGCCATCTATTGTTTGTAAATCGAACTAAAATTGAAAATCACTGTAATAAAACTTTTGACCTTATGCATAACTCTCCTGCAAGAATTTTTTTAATATCGGTCACCGTTTGCAAGTTATTGAATTTTAAAATCAGTCAGTCCTTTTTGGGACACCCGGTATATAAAAGCCGTTCTCTGTGTGTATGTCCTTTATACAAATCTTTAATTTTTGACCGATTTGCACGAAACTCGATGTACATACGTTTTAGAACGTGGAAAAGATCACTGTCTACTTAAAAAAAATTATCAGACCACTATTTATCCCTTTTTTCTACCACTTTCATAATTTAACATTATAGAAATATCTCTTTTTAAATCTTTTTTAATTCAAACGTTTCTTTCCTGTTGCCAAACCCTAAAAAATGACACAATAATGTGAAAAAAAATAAGGATAACGCGTGTATTTTGTTTCTATTTGTCAATAAAAATTCAGATTTTCTTGCTATATTTTTGCGTGTTTGATACTGACGTCATTCTAAACAGAAAATTTACATTTTTTTGTATATAAAATAAAAACTTTAACTATAAGAGCGGGAAAATAACGTAGCACCTCAATTTGAATGTTTTTGTTAATTAAAATATCTATTTTAATACAAACAGTCAAATTTCATGAAAACATTTTAAGAAAAAGAAACAAAAAGGCTAGATATGACGTCACATTCTATCAAATCTTTTCAACGCGTAATCAAACTCATTGTAAACATATGGCTCCTATATTTTGCTTACTACTTCGATTGTATACTACAGCCATATCTTATAGCTATACGTTATCGCTAAGTGTTGTATTGGTTTAGATTCAGTGCTAACATTTTCTGTGATTTATAGCAAAAAGAGAGCGGCTATTTACATTTTCAAAAAAAATCTTGACAGATGTCTTGATTTAAAATTTATGGAAAATGACATCATTTCATCTAATCATTGTAGATTTAATTTCAATAAAATTTCAAATTTCCAAATAAAATTTTAGTAACTACTACCTCATTTGGATGTATTTTTTTGCATTTCCCCGTGTATTGTGAAGATATTGTATTACTTCTGTTACGCGCGCCAAAGAAAACATGTATTTTAATTTTAAAAATTAAACAAAATTACCACAATGTGTCAAAAGAACATCCTTTTCCTGAATTTAAATTTCGCGAGTTCCAAAATTAAAACTAAAAATGTGAGTTTTTTTCATAAACTTCAAGTTAAGGCTGTTCTCAAATCCAAAGGAACTATTTTCTGACATATTTTTTAATTAATTTTTGTTCGGAAACGCATGAAATTGACAGGAGTTCTTATTTAGAAACTATGTAATCGAAAGATAGTTTCCATTTGTTGGTAAAGGTATAAGATCTTTCAGTTGATTTTTTAAACTGAATTTCGGACGCTACAGTGCAATAAAGGATAAAAACCGGCCGTCACGCAACCACAATTGCTCATAACTCAATAAGTAATTTATTTATGAAAAAAGGAAAAACTCATTTCAATTCCAAATCGCTTTAATAATCAGGCCTACAAATTTTAAGCCTTTACGTTTAATGAGTCAGAAAATGTGTCAGAAAGTTTCGCGTTGTTGAGCAGGGAACTGGAGAAGCACCTTACGCATTTGCAGGTTAGTATTTTGTAATCAAGTTGCATGCCAGGTAGTCGCTTAAAACATAAGTCATTCTATATTGTTTTAAACAAAGGTGCATGTCATAATAGGTGTCAGGCACACTCACTAAAATAAGAATACCCTAGTGCACAGCACCATTACCGAAGATAAACCCGTCAATATACGTAGTGATAAAAATATTTCTGCATTTTTCATTCAGCTAATAAGACTAATCTTTTATAATTGGGTTCACGGGATTATATAACTTTCCCCTATAATTCTATGACTAAGTAACGGAAAACAATATGTTACGCACTAAAATCTTCCCTAAAAACTAATAGGTCAAGTCGCATGTAAATCCGTTCTGAAGAATTCAAGTTATATGCACCCGGAACGAAATTCCCATTTGAATTTTATATACTTATCAGGTTATTTTGAGTAGTTTGATTTGATATCTGTTAAATTCGTGTTTTATTTTATTTTATTTTTGGCGTTTTAATTTCGTTTGCCAATTTAGTTATTGAATATTACGCGAAAGCAAACAAATTCTGAATTATTTACAATGTTTTTGAACAATTGAGTTAATCTTTTGTATTTGGGTTGCAAGCATATTTAAAAAATATGCATGCTTAAAAATTATTTTAAAACCCATAAAAAATTCGTAAATTGAGATAAACATTACAAACAAATATCACTGAAAGTACTTTTGTTTTCTATAATACGTTGGAACAATCGAATGTACAATGTTTAGACGTTAAACTGCAATAAAAGGGAAATTTGTTGTGTTAGGTTGTTGCCACCGAAAATATGATACCAGCGTTACTCATAGACATGTCTTTTCTTTATACTATTGCATTAAGTGTAAACAGGTTCATCTTTCGTAATCGGGTTGCACTCAACTTTAAAAATATCCATGCTTAAAAATTACTTTAAAATCCATTAAAATCAGAAAACTGAAGTACAATTTTCAAACAAATTTCATTTGAGAGAACTTTTTTCTATTCGACATTGTAAAAAATGAAATTGTGTGATGCTTAAAAGTTAGAAAAATTGCAGTAAAGGCACATTTTATGGGTTACAATTTATGGGGCACAATTTATGGGCACTGACATAGTGTTTTTACTTTATAATGTAGATAATACCATACAAACGAGAATTTCACTAAGTGCTGCGCGATTTGGAGGAATTTATTTTTTTCGTATTGTCAGGAAAATCACATATTTTTCTCTTATACTCGCCAAAGAAAACGTGCATTCTGTTATTAAAGCTCAGGGATTGTACTATGGTTGCAAGACAATAACGCCATGTTTTTTGATTGTCTTTATAACGATTTGTGGATGGGAATGCACAAATTTCAGTTATTGTGATTGCCGTATTATTTCGTTTTAATTTATTTTACCTGGAAGGCTTCTTATAATTGACACGGGCGGAGCCGGATAGTTCTGCTAGTATTGTAATATAAATTCAAAATGTTTTTCTATATCCGGGAACATTCCCTAAAGTTGTAGAATTTTGGCTAAAATTTATGCACGGAACCTGTGTCGAGGCTAAAGCTTATCTGCTGACGGTGTATTTGGCATTCTCATATTGGCATGCTCGCGGTGCAGAGGCTAGAATTGCGGAGGAAATATATAAATGGAGATGCAGTATACCGTAAAAACGGTTTGCAATGTGATTCGCGTTATCGCTCAAACTTAAATGCCCTCATTTGGCCCAAACCAAACAAGCACGTGGAACAAGGACTGAATTCTTTGACATCACCGGAGCATTTTTTCTCTGAACGAAAATGATCTGCTTATATTTAAGCATTCTAAAGTAGCCTTTCATTGTATTATGAATTAAAAAAATATATTATATAAAGTTTTCTTCTTTTTTGCGAAAGCACGTGGTTGTGTTTGGGCAGGATATCCTAGATACCGGGGTTGCTCATTCATTATCATGACGTCACAAATGGTGGCAAGCCGCTATCAACGACATACGGTAATTGGTACAAAGCGGCGCGCCAATCGTTCTGTAACAATCGCTGCATGTCGTCGATAGCGGCCAGCCACCATTTGTGACGTCATGATAATGAATGAGCAAGCCCGGTATCTATTGTTGCCCTGGTTTGGGCCATAGATTAACATCCAAGATAGGACACTTCCATAGAGCGTAATGGTAATGCGATTCCGATCGTAGCGCCTTTAGTGACAATGGGGAAGAAACTCCCCATCCTTGTAAAATTTTTATCATTGAGCATCTACCTTATTGTAAGCTTTCTTTTTTTAATGTTTCATGTTTACGTTTTTAATAGAATCTTACACTGATACATGAACATAGAATATATATTCTGTTTTATATACAGTAAAACCCGTTTAAGAAGTTCCCGCTTAAGAAGTTTTCCCGTTTAAGAAGTTTATATTTTCAATTCCCATTTTTCTCTTATTCTTACAACGCTAAAATAACTCGTTTAAGAAGTTTAATTCGAAACTCTTTCCCGCTTAAAAAGTTTTATTTTTCCTTCCATTTTTACTTTCAAAGCGCGTTTATTTTGTCTTTTTGATTATTATTTTATTTTCTGGGCTGCAAATCTCTTTCTTTATATTCTTCGCTATTCAAAAAGGTCAATGTTTAGGACTGATAGCAGTTGTTGTGGTCACCTCTATTTCACCTTAAAATCTGCTTAACGTGTTTGATCGAAATGGAATGTGGGTAGAGGATGGGTCTCTCGTCACTGTAATAATAGTGACTGATAAAGAGAAAAGGGAATTGCTCCGCCCTACCGAGGGGTGGTTCTTTCAGTTCAATAGTTACTTTCTGTTACAACAGATTCTCTCCCACCCTCTTCCGTGAGTGTAATGTACCAAAGCTGCGTTTGGTTTATTCATTTCACAGTTTTTAAGTCAGTGTAAAGTGCATAACATCAAAGCTTTCTCGTTAGAAAATACACAAACAAAAAATTCTGTTTTTTTCCCCAAAAAATGTCGGGCAAGGCAATTAAAAGGTAAGCCTTGTCAATTGAAGACAAAATCAAAATTTTGAACGAAGTTGATAGTAACTTGAAAACAACAAGAGTTCAAATTACAAAGAAGTTGAACATACCAGTGACTGCTCTGAATGTAATTGTAGCAAAACAAGATCTCATTGTAAACTGTTCTGAAAAATCTCGTAAAATTAAAAAGGTGAATAGAGGAAAATATGAAGTTATGGAAGAAAAGTTATTGATTTGGTTGAAACAATCTAGATCCGCCAATATTACTATAAGCGGGCCTATTCTTAGAGAGAAGGCTGAGGAAATTGCCAAAAAAATGGAGTGAATTTACTCCTTCAAATGGATGGATTGATAGGATGAAGAAAAGAGCTGGATTGACTTATAATTCTATACAAGGCGAGAGTAAAAGTGTCGATCCACAAGAAATCGAAGAGTGGAAGAAAATCTTACCAGATTTGATAACCGGCTATCATCCTAAAGACATTTTCAATAAGGATGAGTGTGGACTTTTCTACAATCTTTTACCAGATAAAACATATGCATATAAAGGTGAAAAATGTCACGGGGTAAAAGAAATAAGGAACGACTTACAATTTTATTGGATGCCAACATGGATAGTTCTGAGAAGTTGTTAATTTTAGTTGTTGGAAAATCGAAGAAACCCAGATGTTTTCAGAATGTGAAATCGCTGCCTTGTGATTATGAAAGCAACAAGACTGCGTGGATGACAATGGACGACAAGCATTACTGACGTCATACAACGTCACGATGGATTATAGCTAATAAGCTTCTAGATTTTTCCCACAAGCGCTCACCAAAAGCCAATCAAATACTCCAATGCTTGTGGGAAACATTGCGAGCTCCGCCCAGTGCGTGTGGTCAATTACAATTTATGAAGCTTACTTAAAAAGACTGTGATAAAATAAGGAAACCTAAGAGAAACATCATCATTTTCGTGGACAACTGTGCCGCCCATTCCAAAGACACGAAAAACTTGAGCAACATAAAAGTCCATTTTCTACCATCAAACTCCGTTTTACTACTTATGGATTAGGCTATATTAAATTATTTATTATTAAAGTGTTTAAGGAGCATTTTAGAAAACGGCTAGTGAAATGGATGATTGAAAAACTTGACAATACTGGAGAGTTAAAAAAAGTGAACGTTTTGGAATCAATTCATTTTATTTTATCTGCATGGGAGTTAATAACCCCATGTGTCATTGTCAATTGTTTTCAAAAAGCGGGATTCTTGGATGGAGAATCAACAGAAGAATATGAATTTGATATTGAGGATGATTGGAAGACTCTTCAAAGAAAGATGGATTTCACTGCATCGTTTGAGGAGTATGTGTCGGTAGCTGATGAAGTAGTACCATGTGAAATGCTTACAGTGGATGATATTTGTGAAATGACAGTAGATAAAGAAATGAGTGAAACTGAGAAAGAAGATGTAGAAATTCCTAGTTTTTCGGAAGTTGTAAAAGGACTAGAAATCTTTCGGCGTTTTATAGAAAGTCTCGAAAGTTGCCTGAAGAAGTTTTCAAAAGCTTAAGATAATTAGACTGTTATCAATTAAAGGTTGCCGAAAACAAACAGAAACAAAAAACTATAACCGATTTTTTTTGCAAAAACATATCAAATGCATGACTCTTAAAGAAATTTCTTGCCTTGGATTAAATAAAGAGTTTCTAAGGTAATTATGTATTTTTACTTTATTAGCTAATTTTTTAAATGTGCAAACTAATTTAAATTTCTTAAGAAAACTCAATTTTATAGAAAGTACTCTTTGTATTATTGTACTAAGATAAAATACACCCTCTTCTAAATATCAATATTTAAACTATTGATTTTTTCAAAAAAAGCTAATTTTCCCGTTTAAGAAGTTTTTCCCTTCCATTCCCTTCCGAAACTTCTTAAGCGGGTTTAACTGTATATAATATGTATTCTATGTTCATACACGGATATGTGATTTTTTTTTTTTTTTTTTTTTTTTTTTTTTTTTTTTTTTTACATGAGTGAACGACGAAAGTGCAACGAAAAACAGGGTAAAAATTTCGTCTTGAATGCTATATATGAAGTAAATATGATATAATTGGATTTAACCCGTAACTGGAGACGGGAGTCAGAATGACTCCGCGTTGTTCTTTGGCTCTGATTACACAAGCCTGCGATGAAAAAATTGCCGGCATAGTAAATGGTATTTTTTGTAGTTTTTTGGATGCTGATTACTAGAAAAATAATGAAAAAATGCCATCACGTACAGTTTCATCACAAATCGCAGTCTATTTTTTTTTTATGAATTTAGTATATTTCGGACCAAAAATTATTATTTATATGAGTTTAATGAATAAATTTATGGACTTAAATTAGTAAATTGGTGCATTAAACTAATAAAAAAGAAAGAAGAAACTATTTCAATACAAAATATTTCTTTTAATCGGTAAAGTGCCTATTAAATACAATATTCAAGACAGAAAAAACCAGTTGAAATCGTATCTCTCCTGCTTGCAGAAGCACGTGTCTGCTCGCCACCCCTTCTTCACACGTATTTTCACTGACCTTATGTCTACTCCTGAATCAGTCTCTTTCTTTACTCTGTGCTGTACACATGTGTTTTTATTCCAACCTATGAGTTATAAGTTATAGTAGTAAATTTTACTTCTAGTTTTTGCTACATTAGAGAGCATGGTTTCAAGGGGATGTGCTAATTCACCGAATTGTTTCTGCTGTACTTGTGGTAACTATACAGTGAAAAAACAACAAAGAAGCATATCTGATTTTCTAAAAAAAAGTGTATTTCGCTTATTTTGGCATGAAATTGGGCGATCAAGACAAGCCTTGGCCTCCACACAAAAAGTTTGTCGTATTTATGTAGAAGAATTAAGGCAATGGTTTCAAGGTAAAAAGCAATCTTTTGGGTTTGGTATACCAATGGTTTGGAAAGAACCTAAAAATCACAGTGATGATCACTATTTTTGTATTTGTAATGTGAAACGTTTCAATTTAAAGAACAAAACGAAAATATTTTATCCTGACATTCCGTCTGCCGTACGTCCCTCATGAACCTGGTAAAGGAAAAATCTTGTTGATCCAAAAAAAGTGTTACTTCCGCCGCTTCATATAAAATTAGGTATCATGAAACAATTTGCCAAGGCTTTACCAAAAGAAGGTGAATGTTTCAAATACCTTTGTGAGCAGTTCCCGGGTTTATCCAAAGCAAAACTGAAGGAAGGTGTGTTTGTAGAACCAGACATCAGGAAAATTATGAAAGATGAAAATTTTGAGAATAAAATGAAAACAAACGAAAGAAAAGCCTGGAAATCTTTCAAACTAGTTATTAATAGCTTTCTTCGCAACAAAAAGGACTCAAACTACAAATCTATTGTAGAAGAGATAGTAAAAAATTTCAAGATTTTAGAGTGTAATATGAGCTTTAAAGTTCATTTTCTTGATTCACACCTAAACTATTTTCGTGAAAATTGAGGTACAGTTAGTGAGGAACAAGGTGAAAAATTTCGCCAGGATATAAAGGAAATGGAGAGGTGATATCAAGGCAAATGGAATGTCAGCATGATAGCCGACCATTGCTGGATGCTACAAAAAGAAAATCCCTGTGAAGTTCACAATAGGATAAGTGGCAAAAGAAACTTTTGATGTAAAGAGAAAACATTACTCTAAGGACTTGTAACCTTCTACATATACTTACCTATTACTTGAACTCGGATATAAATGTAATTTATATAGATTTATAAATAAAGGAAATTTAAATGAAATGTCAAAATTTCATGATTTCAGCATTTTCTTTAAAAATATGCAATCATTTTGTGAAAAATCCTTACGTGATAGAAAAAAATGGATTTCATTTTCGGAATCAGCAATAAAAAAAACAAAAATTAGTTATCAAAATTAATGCAATTTTCAAAAAGTATTTTTTTGCAGGTCTGTGTTATGCGTTTTTTTTATCTTTCAATAAAATCATTCCTCAGTGCCGATAAGTAGTTCTTTTATCATTACATGATTTCCAGAATATATTGCGTTTCTAAAAAAATTCCAATGCAATTCCAATACAAAAGACAAAAAAGGAAAATATCATTATATCTCTAACGCGTAAGAAAATTCATGTCTCCAGTTACGGGTTAAAGCTACATAAAGTAATGGTGTAATACAAAAATATACGAAGTATTGCACTCTAAACATCCCAGAAAATTTCACAAATTTTCTCATTCGGTAGCAAAATTTTTATAGCCGATGTTTTATTAATTTATGAAGTTTAATGTATTAAACAATCGTTACAATAATATTTTAAAATTTAAGCATTTTCCCTTTCTTACAAATAAAATAAAAATATTATTTTTAATGTAAATAACGTACAATCAATTCAATAACATTTGTAATATTAACATATAAGAAATAATAATAAAATTACAGCTGGGGAAAAATTTCGGCAAATTTTTAGAATTACATAAATCTAACAGTTAAAAATAAATAAAGGTACTGACATGAAACTCAATAAAGTTTTATTCGATATGAATAAATTAACACAATACCTGAATTTGATTTTTTACAATTTAATCTCATAAACTTACATATTTACGTTATTAACAGAATTTTCTAGGATTTTTCTTTTATATTATTGCTCTAATTATCCTTTTGTAAGTTAAAGACGACCAATACAAGTACGGTAAACAAAAGCAGCTAAATAAATAAAGCAAGCATGAATAGAATATCGTCTGACACCTGCTTCGTTTTAGGAAAGAATAGATATTCAAAGCATAGAGGATAAACATATTTCTTCAACAGAGGTAAATTTCGGAGGCTTGTTAATTCTTCCGCCTTGTCGGAAGTGACGCTAGTACTGTTGCCATTACAGATTTTGCCGTAAATGTCCCATCTTGGTCCTTAATCTATGGTTTGGGCCGAATGTAGCGGATTTTAGGGTTACATTTTTGGCGTCACCATTAGCCATCACACTTCATCTCTATTTTTTCTCTTTACTGTATGGGCTAGAATAATGGATCAAGATACTGCCAACTCTGGGGTGTGTCCTCTCGTGCATAAGGTTGTCTCATCTCATACAGATAGAAGGATGTTTTTGCCAGGAACATATACAGTCAACAAAAGAGAAACAAAGAAAAAATCATGTGTCAAGCATAGCTCATGAAACATTTTCCAACACATTCAGAATAGCGTAACAAAACTGCACCGTTTATGACGTTAAAATATTATGTCTAATTCAACCATATGGAAACACATGATACATTTAAGAACCCAATTTCAGCTGTTCTCATCTGCAATCGAAAAATTATCCTAATTCTTTGAGCAGCCCTGTACATGGTATATAGATTTGTATCTCATAACTACGCATGCCAACATTTTGTTGAATTAGGAAATGTATACCGCAGTTTAAAATTCCCCCTTCAGCAATTTCCGCTAATAAGGGCAACAGTGCGGGAATTCTTTTGTACAGCTCTGTATACGAGGTATAGAATTTGTATAAAACGAGTAACATCCAGTAAAATCCATTTAAAAGCACATACCTAATTTAGAGACGCAATTCGAGCAATTATTACCAAAGACAGTACTGTAACCGTTTTCTTTTGCGTGTCGCTGTAAATGAACAAGCAAATGCTATGAATGCACTATTCTAACGTAATAATCTTGTAGTGAAATTCAGTGATTCATATAAATTTCAATACATTTGAGAAATTATAATGTCATTAAAGTACCCTGCAAGTGATTTCTCCTCATATACCATATAATATAACAGAATTCTTTTGAGTGTCTTTGTAAATGAACTATTAATGCTACACACTTCATATACAATACTGAACATGCTATGGTAAGCATCATTAACATATTTGATTGCATGAAAATCCGAATATACACTGGTGTGCAAAAATTAAGGACGAAGCAGATAAATTAAAATTCAAATATGGCAAAAGGAACGGATATTTAAATAATTTTGATCACTTGTCCCATATTTTCACATCTTGGACATCTTATGGTAATGGGTATGATTTCGGCCAATGTGGGAATCTCTGCACGACGATAAATTCGAAACACCATCTCGTCCTTAATTTTTGCACGCCAGTGTATTTACGTGAGTTAGAGAGAGCATTGAGAAACTCACAGATAAACCTAATTCATAAACACTTTTCAACTTCGTTGGAAAGTGTTAAAATGAGAGATAAAGAACATACATTTTAATCACTACATTATCACAGAAAACAGTTGGATAATCAGATGATTGGAATTTATGTCGTCTTTTAATTTATGTTTAAAAAAATACTCTTGATTAGTAGGGGGCGGGAATATTCATACTAAAATAGCACCAAACTCTGAAATTTACCGAACAAACACTTAAATTTGATAACCGGTATTTAGTTTTTTCAGCAAATTTTACCTAAGGATACAACACGGGAAAGTATTATTCAGTCAATTAGTTTGGTAATTATGAAAGTATAAAGTTTGGAATTTCTCAGTTTAACCCATATTGGACCACACCGATTAAATATTTTTGAATTTTTTTTAAACTTCGATTATATCATTAATATGGTGTAATTAAGTAGATACTAGCAAAATTTTGGAAAAAAGTTTTTAATTTTTTTAAGTAACTAGCTGTCCTATAAACAGGACATATTAGTAGGACACATAATGAGGACATATAAAATGCGTACATAAACTAATTTTATAAGCAACTATTTTATTTTACTTTAAAAATACTCTTTATGTTGTACAAAAATACTCTATGATTTCTCCAATAAAAAGATAATAGTAACGGCAAAATTCTAGATTATAAGATCACAATTTTTAAAGTATTTTTTAAATATATTTTTTTCAGTTAAATTTTAATTGGTTACTTGTTTTTTTTGTTTATATGTTGTACTTTTATGTATTTTAAAGACGTCATAACAAAATGAATCCAGAAAATCCTTACCAATTTTATTTTTTTAAATGTTTTATTAGCTGTCCCATTTATAGGACAGCAGTCCAATATCGGTTAAATTCCTTTGTAAATCGGTGCAAAACAAACTTCAATGCGGATAGTTTTTAGGGTTTCGTACTTAAAAAGTAAAAACGGAACCATTATAAGATCACTCCTGTGTCTGTCTGTCCATCTGTCACAGCCCTTTTACTCGTAAACTAGGGAGCGTGGAAAGTTCAAATTGGGGGAAGTAATAAAGACTATTGACTCACATATTTACAGATTAATAAACATTCATAACTATATTTAGGAAAAATTAGAGGGTCTAATTAAGTTACTTGAAAAAAAAAAGTTTTTCTTTGCATACCTTGTGGGGTATCGTGAGAAAGCTTTCGTAAAGCTGAACTCAAAAATATATTTCGCCTAATTTTAGGTGTTATATTTTCAAAATTATGGTCGAAAATGTAGTGCAAAAATATGTTTCCCCCTCCCATCTAATTCTGCATCTACTGAAACTAAAATTATGAGAAAATTAGAGGTAGTAGACGTTAATTTAAACCTTGGAGGAAAATTATAGCGATTACCCTAGGTCACTTGGTTTTTGAGAAAATCGCATTTTTCCGTTACACACAAATTTCGATTTACGGGCATTCAGCAAAAATATTGAGCAGCGCTGGAGGTACCTATCGTAGCAGAAGTATAAAAGCATTGTTGATCACGAATTTCGGAAAAAATTGTCGGTAATTAGCCGAGATATTAACCCTTAAAGACATGGACTGTTTAGACATACATAATGACAGGGACGGCGTACTCTATGCTCCATCGGCTTTTAAAGCCTAGATAACAAATTTTAAGGATATATTTGTGTAATGCAATGCCCAGTAACAGTATAAAAGCAATAAACGTCAAATTGTTAAAAACAGACTAACTTAATGAGAATTAATCACATACATACTAATTCGCGACTAATTTGCATTGAGTGGCTCTCTCAATACACCTACCGTGTCTTTAAAGGTTAATTAAAAACATATATAGAAAAATGCGGCACGGACCAAATTTGCGACGTCCTTTAGAAGCGCGCTTAGCACAATGCTAAGTTTGAATTTTGAACCAGGGTTTTGCTTTAGGTACACTGTAAAAAGAAAAGATTATTACTACGCTAAGTTTAAGTTTATTAAATTCCAAATGAAGTTTAAATATGCACTCCTTTTATTGTCAGAATCGAATTAAGTTTATTTTACACAGATTACGATAAGATTAAAAAAAGAGTTATACAGAGCTACATTTGATATTATTTAGGTTCCATATCTCTTTAAACTTTTATCGTATATCCATTTATACTTTTCTAGTTTGTACCCAACCGTACGTTGTATTGTTTAGCATTCTTTTAGCAACGGTTTTTTTAATAATACACTTACTAATTCATATATTATTGTACGGAACCCTCTGTGCGCGAGTAATACTAGCACTTGACCATTTATTTTAAGAATAACTCAAGCATTAACGTGACGGAATAGACTCTAATTTGGAATTCGCCTGCTTGAAGCTATTAGAAACCAACTTGTTTTTAAAAAATTATAAGTGACAATGTCAGATTTTTTTTTATTATTATTACTTAGAAAAATGTGTTTTGTTTTTAATTAAAGTTTAAAAAAAATGAACTATAACCTATGAGTCGAAATCAATTTCTAGAAACTTCAAATATGTAAATCTAAAATTACAGCTCATTGTGCTGAACAGTGTTTGAGTTGTGCTTAAAACCAACACGCAGTACAAAATATTTTGCAATGATTACAATGAATTTAACATTAGGAGTTCCAGATTTTAAACTTTCATAATTCCTAAACTATTTGACCTAATTCGCCTAGTTCCAAGCTGTTGTCGCCCAGTGACAGCTTTCGATACCGGAAATTTTTAAATGAAAAACAGATGAATAGCATAAGCTGACCCCGTGACTCAGGAGAAAAGAGTGGTTTCATCGCATTCGGTTTTCAACAAATTTGTGCAGTCATATGTTTATTTGACACTTCACAGTGCTGGCCCAGATAGAACTTTGTTAAACATACAACGCGCTTATGTAACATAAACATGTAAAAATTAAATTTAAAACATCAAAAAGCCCGACAGCGTAAAAAGCGAACTAATTATTTCTCACAATGTGAAACTATTTTTTATATTACTTACATATTTTTTTTTACTTGTATTGATGACTTTTAAGTTGTGTTTAATTGTTTGTTCCTATCTATAAACACTGTTTTGATGAGGCCTATAGATGTCTATGATGGTTAGAGTTGCAGTAAAGCTAGAGATCCTACCTATATAACTTCCAGGCTGTGTAATATTTAAACGGAACTTCTGACTGTAAAATAGTCAATGAAATATCGTCTTCATTTTGAAAGACCTATCCAATAATATGTCACTCAGTAAATAGGGTGCGTAAAAATATTTTTTCGTCTCTACCGCCATTTTGTATTTTACGGCCGCCATTTTGAATTTATAAAAACAAAGCCTAGCCTATAACCATCGGACGGTTAAGAGGAATCGATAGAGACCTCATTCATTCAAATCCATCCAGCCGTTGGGATGTTTCGAGGGTATAAAGAAATCCACATACCCAGATACGCGTGAAACACATAACCCTTCTTGGCAGTCGGGTAAAAATTACAGGTCATTGCGCTGAACAGTGTTTGAGTTGTGCTTAAAACAAACACGCAGTACAAAATATTTTGCAATGATTACAATGAATTTAACATTAGGAGTTCCAGATTTTAAACTTTCATCATTCCTAAACTATTTGACCTAATTCGCCTAGTTCCAAGCTGTTGTCGCCCAGTGACAGCTTTCGATGCCGGAAATTTTTAAATGAAAAACAGATGAATAGCATAAGCTGACCCTGTGACTCAGGAGAAAAGAGTGGTTTCATCGCATTCGGTTTTCAAGAAATTTGTGCAGTCATATGTTTATTTGACACTTCACGGTGCTGGCCCAGATAGAACTTTGTTAAACATACAACGCGCTTATGTAACATAAACATGTAAAAATTAAATTTAAAACATCAAAAAGCCCGACAGCGTAAAAAGCGAACAAATTAATTATTTCTCATCAATGTGAAACTATTTTTTATATTACTTACAGCTCAGATTCAAAATATTAGAATAATTACTTTTTTTTCACAAACTGGAAATATCCTTTGGTAATTTAACATCTTTTAATGCAAATATGCAAACGATATTTTTATTAAGAACTTATTGTTGATTAAACTTATTTATTATCTTAAAATTAATATCATTTCTGAAAGGAATAATTGAAACAAAATTATTTTGAAAAGTCAAAATATTAGAATATTTATTCAAGTGGTTCAATATATTAGAATATTTCGCATTAATTCTCCTTTAATTATCACCAATTCATAACTGGTGGCATCATTGATTAAATTCAGACGATTTTATTTAGAATCGGTGTTCCTTTTTATAGTTTGTTTGCTTTTTCGTCTTAAAATGTGTCGTGTGAGTGATATTCCTGAATCTATTAAAATCCACATGTTTGATTTGTATCGGCACGGTAAAAATCAATGTTATATAGGGAATTATTTACATTGTTCGCAATAAAGCGTTAGTAAAATACTACACAATATTAAAAAAATGGAAAATTTCAGAATAATTGCCGAAATGGCTGCCGAAAACCAAACGCATATGCTAGAGCTGACAGGAAACTGAAGCTTATAGTTAAGAAAAACCGATTTAAAAGCGTGCAAATTCTTGCACCGAAAATGGAAAGAAGAAGGAGTTGAAGTTTCTACATCGAGAACATTAAGACGTCTCCATAAATTTAAGTTTGAATCTCGTATACCGAAAACAAAATCTCTGATGACTGCAAAACAAAAACGTATAAGATTCAATTGGTGTAAATCAAGACGTTTATGGAGCAAAGAAGATTGGAAAAACATATTAGTTAGGGATGAAATTATCTTGTATAGATACAAAACATACTTTCATCGCTAAATAATATATTTTCCCAATCTTCTTCGCTCCATAAACGTCTTGATTTACACCAATTGAATCTTATACGTTTTTGTTTTACAGTCATGAGAGATTTTGTTTTCGGTATACGAGATTCAAACTTAAATTTATGGAGACGTCTTAATGTTCTCGATGTAGAAACTTCAACTCCTTCTTCTTTCCATTTTCGCTGCAAGAATTGCACGCTTTTAAATCGGTTTTTCTTAACTATACGCTTCAGTTTCCTGTCAGCTCTAGCAGATGCGTTTGGTTTTCGGCTGCCATTTCGGCGATTATTCTGAAATCTTCCACTTTTTGAACATTGTGTTAGTATTTTACTAACCGTCGATTTCGAACAATGTAAATAATTCCCTATATAACATTGATTTTTACCGTGCCGATACAAATCAAACATACGAAGTTTAATAGATTCAGGAATATCACCCACACGACCCATTTTAAGACGAAAAAGCAAACAAACTGTAAAAAGAACACCGATTTTAAATAAAATCGTCTGAATTTAATCAATGATGTCACCAGTTATGAATTGGTGATAATTAAAGGAGAATTAATGCAAAATATTCTAATATTTTGAACCACTTGAACAAATATTCTAATATTTTGACTTTTCAAAATAATTTCTTTTTCAATTATCCTTTTCAGAAATGATATTAATTTTAAGATAATAAATAAGTTTAATCAACAATAAGTTCTTAATAAAAATATCGTTTGCATATTTGTATTAAAAGATGTTAAATTACCAAAGGATATTTCCAGTTTGTGAAAAAAAAGTAATTATTCTAATATTTTGAATCTGAGTTGTACATATTTCTTTTTACTTGTATTGATGACTTTTAAGTTGTGTTTAATTGTTTGTTCCTATCTATAAACACTGTTTTGATGAGGCCTATAGATGTCTATGATGGTTAGAGCTGCAGTAAAGCTAAAAATCCTACCTATATAACTTCCAGGCTGTGTAATATTTAAACGGAACTTCTGACTGTAAAATAGTCAATGAAATATCGTCTTCATTTTGAAAGACCTATCCAATAATATGTCACTCAGTAAATAGGGCGCGTAAAAATATTTTTTCGTCTCTACCGCCATTTTGTATGTTACGGCCGCCATTTTGAATTTATAAAAACAAAACCTAGCCTATAACCATCGGACGGTTAAGAGGAATCGATAGAGACCTCATTCATTCAAATCCATCCAGCCGTTGGGATGTTTCGGGGGTATAAAGAAATCCACATACCCAGATACGCGTGAAACACATAACCCTTCTTGGCAGTCGGGTAAAAATTACAGGTCATTGCGCTGAACAGTGTTTGAGTTGTGCTTAAAACAAACACGCAGTACAAAATATTTTGCAATGATTACAATGAATTTAACATTAGGAGTTCCAAATTTTAAACTTTCACAATTCCTAAACTATTTGACCTAATTCGCCTAGTTCCAAGCTGTTGTCGCCCAGTGACAGCTTTCGATGCCGGAAATTTTTAAATGAAAAACAGATGAATAGCATAAGCTGACCCTGTGACTCAGGAGAAAAGAGTGGTTTCATCGCATTCGGTTTTCAACAAATTTGTGCAGTCATATGTTTATTTGACACTTCACGGTGCTGGCCCAGATAGAACTTTGTTAAACATACAACGCGCTTATGTAACAAATATGTAAAAATTAAATTTAAAACATCAAAAAGCCCGACAGCGTAAAAAGCGAACTAATTAATTATTTCTCATCAATGTGAAACTATTTTTTATATTACTTAGATATTTTTTTTTTACTTGTATTGATGACTTTTAAGTTGTGTTTAATTGTTTGTTCCTATCTATAAACACTGTTTTGATGAGGCCTATAGATGTCTATGATGGTTAGAGTTGCAGTAAAGCTAGAGATCCTACCTATATAACTTCCAGGCTGTGTAATATTTAAACGGAACTTCTGACTGTAAAATAGTCAATGAAATATCGTCTTCATTTTGAAAGACCCATCCAATAATATGTCACTCAGTAAATAGGGCGCGTAAAAATATTTTTTCGTCTCTACCGCCATTTTGTATTTTACGGCCGCCATTTTGAATTTATTAAAACAAAACCTAGCCTATAACCATCGGACGGTTAAGAGGAATCGATAGAGACCTCATTCATTCAAATCCATCCAGCCGTTGGGATGTTTCGGGGGTATAAAGAAATCCACATACCCAGATACGCGTGAAACACATAACCCTTCTTGGCAGTCGGGTAAAAATTACAGGTCATTGCGCTGAACAGTGTTTGAGTTGTGCTTAAAACAAACACGCAGTACAAAATATTTTGCAATGATTACAATGAATTTAACATTAGGAGTTCCAGATTTTAAACCTTCATAAATCCTAAACTATTTGACCTAATTCGCCTAGTTCCAAGCTGTTGTCGCCCAGTGACAGCGTTCGATGCCGGAAACTTTTAAATGAAAAACAGATGAATAGCATAAGCTGACTCCGTGACTCAGGAGAAAAGAGTGGTTTCATCGCATTCGGTTTTCAAAAAGTTTGTGTAGTCATATGTTTATTTGACACCTCCCAGATAGAACTAACTGTGTTAAACATACAACGCGGTTATAAAACATAAAAAACAAAATTGCTTTTCTTGCTGCTTGATTCTGCACTCCAATTTATAAAAACCATTGTAATTATTGTTGTAGCGTTTTGGAGATATTTTGATTTTTTTAAACATAAAAAGCAAAATATATTTCCTTGTTTAATTCCACTATTTGAATTTGCAAAATACAATAACTTGTAAAAGTCAAAATATGTTTAACTACAGTAATTATTGAATTGGCATTTCGGAGGCATGTTATAAAACTTAACATGGTAATTTTTTTAATTTTTAATTTGATGTTTTTTAAATATAAATTATGGTTATAAACAAAAGACAAGTGAACAAAGAAACATTTTAACATGTTTTTAGATGAGAATTTTCTTACATAAACTTTTTATTAGGTATACAAATTTTGTAGGTTGAATGTTATGGTTGGTCCATTACTAACATAACGATTACCAATTTGTATGAAGTGAGACTGTATCCTTTCATTCAAGTTACCCAGCTATAAATGAAGCGGCTTAGAAAGTTCAATGAAGATTTTGTAGTTTATTAACCAGTAACATAAGAAGTAGAATAGACATAATTAATAAGATATATAAGTTTACCATCCAGTCGATATTCTTATTATTTAGTTTGCGGTTATCGGGGAGGGTTAATTTATAGATATTTGAGTCAACAGACTGAACCTACAGTCCCCAGGGAAAATTCCTTATAATATTCACTCGTACTTAAATTTTCAGAGTTTGATACAATTTCAGGATGAAGACGACCTCTTAAGCTTACTTATTCATTAACTACTAAACTACTCTGTGGCTATACAAGCCAAGAAAGATCTGGGCCGACAGTGCCCATCCCTGTTTCCTTGACATTGGGCCCCGATGTGTTACAGTAGACACCCCTCCCAGGTGGTCAGCCCAACGCGGGACCCTCAGTGTTTACAAGCAGGTGAACTGAAATGAGTCAGCTATAATAAGGACTGGCGGGCCACTCCTTCAATCGGGGTCTCTAATTTATACATAATCTTGTAATATGAAATCTCGAACTGAACGAACCTCGAACCGGGTCCCAGCTGCTTGAGGCAAAGTGGAGGTGGGGGGGGATCCATAACATTAATAAAAGGTCACAGGCCTTTCCAGCAATATGTCACATCAGGGGTGTCGGCAAAATTTAGAAAAGGGCCCGGGGTAATGTGAGGGGAGGGACACCGGAGGTGTATAACATCAATAAGTGATCACAGGCCTTTCCAAAGATATGTCACATGAGGGATCCCGGCTAAATTCAGAAAAGTGCCCCCTTCGTAGTGGCAAAGGGGGGCTAGGGACACCGAAGGTGCATAACTTTTATAAGTAGTCGCGAGCCTTACCAACGATATGTCACATGAGGAGTCTCGGCAAAATTTAGAAAAGTGCCCCGGGGGAAAGGAGGGGGAGGGGCGCGGAAGTTGCATAACATGAATAAGTGCTCACAGGTCTTTCCAACAATGTCACATGAGGGATGTCGGCTAAATTTAGAAAAGTGCCGACCCCGTGGTGGCAAACAATGGAGGGGCACTGGAGGTGCATAACATTTATAAGTGATCGCAGGCTTTTACAACGTTATGTCGTATGAGAAGTCTCGGCTAAATTTAAAAAAGCTCTGCCCTGGGAGCAAAGTGGAGGGAGGGGCGCGGGAGGTGCATAACATGAATGAATGGTCACAGGTCTTTCCAACGAAGTCAGATGAGAGGTGTCGGCAAAATTTAGAAAAATTCCCTGGGGTGGAGTGTGGGATTGAGAAGGTGCTTAATATGAATAAGTTGTCACAGGACTTTCCAATGATATATCACATGAGGGGTGTCGGCATAAAGTTATGACAGTGCGGGAGTCCAACTATCGCGGCCCCCGGAATACAACCCCTTTTTTAAATTTCATATACCTATTCCAAATGTTTATCGGAGCTATCCGTAAAAAAATCCAATCTATAATGATGAAAACGCTGCGATTTCAAAAAAGTTCGAAAAGTACCCCCTGCGGGTGCCAAATTGGGGAGAGGGGAAGAAAGGTTCATAATATGAAAGAGTGATCCGAGAGCTTTCCGATAATATATCATATGACGGGTCCAAAAAAGTTTAAAAATTACTCCTCCTCGTGGGTCCACTCTTTCGGCCCGGAATACACCAGGAATTTACGCAGCCCCCACTTTTAAATTTTTATACTAAATAATAATATTTACCGGAGGACTGCGACAAAAACCACATCTAAAACTATACTTATTGTAGAAATCGCTACGGTTTTTAAAATTTGGTCCCCATCACCACACACACACACACCCGAAATTCTACTCCGGAAAGAGAAAGGTTCATAATATGAAAGTGTGGTCAAAAAACTTTCCGATTACATGTTACATGAGGGGTTCGGTAAAAATTTAAAAATTGCTCTCCCCCATGTATCCACTCTCGCGCCCCCAGAATTTACCCACTTCCCTCTTTGAAATTTTTATATTTATCGGAAGACTCTAGGTATGTGACAGCTTGGTAGGGCTAAAATAAGAAAAACACTGAAAATTAGGGCTTCATTTCACAACTCATTGTCATGCCTCTCTCTCTATCTCGTCCTTTGTTATATCTCTTCTCGGAATTTCTTTGCCGAGAACGAGAAATTGATTTCTCATTCTCGGCCAACATTCAATAAGATGTGTGGGAAGACAATAAGCGACGAATACACATCGGGAAGCAAAGAAAATTTATTTCTCTTTCTTGGCCAATATATGAAATGCTGAAAAGAGAGAGAAACAATCGAGAGGCGAGAGATGATGATATGCATGCTATTTAGAGTTTTTGGAATCTACTGAAACACTCCATTTTTCATTACGCCACTACCATGTTCGTTCATGTTTTTCAACCGATAGGCACGAATTGTTTGGAAAAATTTCTACCATCTTAGTTCTAAGATCTTGTTTAGTCACTACCAAAGCGTAATGGTGAACATACATACAACTATCTGTTGTGTATATTATTATTTATGTATACATTATATGATTACAGACATGCATAGATAAAAATATTAAAAACAATTAAAACATAATTGAAAGTAGACGTTTCGGCTATTCCATAGCCCTCATCACTACTCGAACAGAATCACAAAACATGCAAAATCCATAATAATTGAAAACAGTTAAAATTACGGTTTAACCAAGATATCATAATCAGTCGAAACCTGTCTAGCTTCACTAATTGGTGATTCAGCCAAAACAGGTCATCCAACCCTCAAGAAAGACACGGCTGATGTATATGGAGCAATTAGATTTCACAATTTGCGCGTTTTCAAAATCGAAAACATAATTATACTTATCCAGGCATAATTACGTAGGTATTTTTAAATATATTTTTATTGTATGTTATTATGTATATTAATAGCCCCCACAGCAGTGATGTAGTTGTAAAAAACGGAGAGGGTATATACTGCAGGCAGAGGGTATTATACACCAGAGAGTACATGCTAGTACTACGAAGGATATAGGGAGTTATTCAGAAATCATAAGGCGCATACCGCTATATACCCTCCACTACATCCCTACCCCTTAGTGTAAAATAAATATTTCAGAAATATTGGTATTTCATTGCAAATATTTACAGCGTAAAGTCACTGTTTTACTAAAATTGGTATTTTCGATAAATGGAATATTATTACAATACGAAATTCTACTGCAACCAATATAATCAATGTTGGTTTGGTATTAGAGTATCATATATTTTTATTCTAAAATGATTGCATGAGCAGTGCATAATTTTCTTTAAATCTTCAAAATTCTTTCAAGAAGCTTTATACTTCGTTTTTCCTTGTTATAGGTGCTGAAACATTATCTAGTGATTTTAAAAAGTTACTTCTGAATGGAAAACACCACGATTTGACCTTAAAAGTTGCTGACAAGGAATTTAGTGTCCATCAAGATATCCTGATGGTGCGATCTCCAGTTTTCGAAGCTATGCTAAGCCACGATATGACAGAGAAAAACAAAGGCTTCATCGATGTGCCAGATTGTGACCCCAAAGTTATGGAAGAGTTCCTGATTTACGTGTACAGTGGAAAAGTGGACCAATGGAATCAAGATAATGCAGTTGGATTGTATTACTTAGCCGACAAGTATAACATGCTGCTTCTTAAAGAGGAATGTACGAAATTCATAAAGAAGTCGCTCACTCATATAGTTGTTTGTGACGTCATCCAGTTGGCATTGAAACACAGCGATTCTGACATGCTCGAATGCGCGACTGAATATTTTGGAAAGCACTTAAGCGACATTTTGCCAACACCGGGATGGATGTTATTCATGACATCAAACGCTGCGGCAGCTAACGAACTCTTAATTAAATCTACAAAAAAGTAGAGTTCCGCGAAAGTCATCCATTTATGGATTGTGCGATGGTTGCATCTGTTAAATATATTGTATATTCAATAAATATCTTATCGGCAAAACATGTTGGCGATTTAATTTTTTTCTATCAAAATTGCGGAGCATTGCATTACATGTGTGTGGAAAAGCAATTTATTGTATCAACAAAGATGTTGCTATTGAATTGTGAATTTTTATTGGGTGTTTTTTAAGAAGCCAAAAACTGGTGTCTATTTCTGGCGCATTTAACCTACATATTAAATTTTTTCGATTTCAACAAATTTTTTAGGAATTGTTTAATTCAGTTACTAATACATACTGAAAGAATTTTGTGAGTAGTCACTAAGTGGCTTGGGTTCGAATTATGTTTAAGCATCGGAAAATTAATATACCTTACAAGGGCAGGACCAGAGGTCGGGGACACAAAATCCTGCAACCCTTTGTGCAATAATATAGTTAGTAGATAAATATATCACAAGGATAAAGCGCAATATGCAAGGGGTCTTTAAAAACAAGCCCAAAGTTACCTAATTTTGAAGCTTTAGCACATAATGTAAAAATTATACACACTTTTGAGCGGTCGGTAGTACAGTTGGCAGAGCGCCAGATTTTTTAATTTTCATTCTCAGAACTTTGTGACTTCGTTACTCCAACAAGACTTTTTTTTTCCGCTATGAATTGAGTCTTCTAAATACATTCTTCAATATTTGTAAGTATAGAAACTTCTTCACTACACATGTTTTGTCATTTTAATTATGACACTGCACTACAGAACTACGTCTGATTTCCGTAAAACTTTAAAAATACTATCTACTCACTCGGTCTGCAGCAGATCGCAGTGAAAATTTTAATACAAACAAGAGTAAACATTTTAACCCACCCTGTTTATTTTCAATATAGTACATGTTTTGCTAAAAACCAACTGCAAGTCTACGTAATTAATAAAATGTAATGCAACAGTTGTTCTAAATCCAAACATAAGATCCTAAAATAAAAGAAAATACAGTGAAAATAAAAAATTAAAAAATGGAAAATTTATAAAACTTTTAAATTGAAAATTATTAGAAAAGATGAAATTAAAATACCATATTTTAATTTTATTGATTTCACAGGGAAGAATAGGAGATTTATTCGTATATAAAACTATAAATAAATGTGCATAAAATAAAAATTTAGCCGTTTGCGGAATTCAAATTATGTATTTATTTTTTACATTTCATGAGATCCATAAGACTGGCATAAAACTGAATTTTTCTGTATATGTGCGCGCAGAAGCATGTTTTATTGAGCTTATTGTTTTTATTAGTTTAAATTTAAAAAATATATATATATTTATATATATTTAGTTACTTAGTTCGTAAATAATTAAGCATGATTTTGCTGCAGTAAAGTAAAAAAAAATTGAAAAGCCTGGTCGGAATATAGAACCCACAGAGTCTCGAGAAAGAAAATGTAGAAATTTGGCGCTGTGGTAACTCTACCATCCGGCCGCTAAGAAATATCTGCAATTTATCCGATTATGTACTAAAGCCTCAAAATTGGGTGACGTTGGGGTATGATTTTTAAGACCCCCCTCCCCCTTTTGAATATTGCGCTTTATCCTTGTGATATGTTTATCTACAGTGAGCAAAAAAAGTATTTGCACACCAGGTAAATTTGTTGTAACATATGTATAAATAAATAAAAAGCAACTAAGAATTAAAAATACCAACACTTTTACAAAACAAATAAACATATTTTATGTGGGAACTCCGGGCTTGTAATGCACATTAAGTGACACCAACACCATTATAAACTTGAGCCTGATACCATTAAATTTTAAAGTAGATTATATTGAAGGTTAAACTATATACAGAAATATATACAAAGGAAAGTGCTGCCATTTTAATTACATCATTATTCTGCGAAAACGGTCGCAGCACATTCTCATAACGCACAGATCAACATTCTACCGTTTTACCGCCGAAAACATAACTCACTCTCATAGCCGTCGTCTCTCACTTCGTTTCAGTTCTCCAACAGCTCGCTTCGCTTCTTTTCTGCGGCTGGCACCAAGCCACGCCTTCTCTATTCAGCCGATTTCCAGAGAGCCTGGATGATGCGAGCTTCGATAATCAATCGTTCCCACTAACAAGGAGAGGATCCGAGGTTGGTCTCACGGAATCCAGCAATCCTTTGTACATTGATAGAGTATTGTCAATAGATAAACATATCAATAGGATAAAGTGCAATATTCAGGGGGCCGTTAAAAACGAGCCCCAAAGTTCACCCAATTGACTCTTTAGTATATAATCGGATAAATTAAGTTCATTTGCGACAGGCTCGATAGCACAGTTGGCAGGGCGCCAGACTTCTAATTTTCGTTTTTACGGATATCTGCAGGTTCGATCCTCCAACGAGGATTTTTTTTCTCCCGACAAAATAATGATAAATTATTTTTGAACCACAATTAAAAAAAAATATATATAACTATTTAAATGTAAGACAAATATAAATATTGGCGCATTCACACATATTTATTTATTTACAGAGAGAGACAGTTTTATTGCATCCTTACGGATATAATGAAAAAAAAAGCAAGAATCTTATGCAGTATATACGTATTTTTCGCATTCAACATTTTTGTAAATTTTATATTTAGTTTTATTTACAATCATTTATATTTATTTTACAATTACTTACATATATTTCACAATGACGTACACTTATTTTACACTTATTTAAATTTATTTTACATTTCTGTCTATACTATGTACTTAAAAAATAAATGTGTTCTATTAAAATTGAGGTTCTGATTACGGGCAGGAACCGGGATGATAATTATCATAAAAACATATGAAACAAACTTTTGCGACAGCGTGCACGAATAATAAAAGAAGTGTTTTTACAGGAACAAGGCGTTTTAAAAAAGATCATTTGGAAAACACACTTATTTTTTAACTTAGTGGAATCTGAATCCTTTTTAAGGGTTTTAGCACTCTTAGTCATCTTAATTTGCTTTTTTAACTTAGTCATTTCTTGTCTTAAATTTTCGAAATCTTCCTGGGAATTATTCAATTTTATCTGGATTCTTCTTTTGTACATTTTAATTCTAGAACACTCATCTTCTGATTCTTCTAACTGTTTTTCAAGATGTTTTGAATAGTTATTTATTTTTATTAATCGTAATCAATATTGTTCAGAAAGTTTACTTTCTTCATCTAATTGGGATTTTATATCTTGAAAATATTTCTCTAATTTTTTATACAATTTACTAACGGTCTGTCTTTCTGTTATTTCTTATTCTAATTTATCTTCTAACGATGTTATTGTAATTTTCGACTTAGTTTTTTCTGACAAAAATGCTTCTTTTATCGATTACATCTAATTGTAACATTTTATATTTTCTTTCAACTTCTTTAACTTGAGCAGTTAAATTTTCATTTTCTAGACGTAATTCTTTAATTTCAGAGCTAGAATAGGACAATTGATGAGAAGGCAAATGTTCGTTTTGGTTTAGAATTTGTGGGTTGCTACTGTGCAAGGTGGAAGAATAAGTGTTAAATTTAGGATTTACAGTTACTTCACTTGAATTAATAACGTTGACTAAGGAATTATTCTGACTCTTATTTAACTTAACATCATTACCAGAAACAATTAAGGAGCCTTGTTGTATTACATCAATACCAATAATTAAATCATATTCAATAGATTTGTCATCAATCACAAAAATAGATGTTTGAAATTTAGAATCATCAATTTCGATTTCAGCCTCAAAGTAACCGATTGGTCTGAATGATTTTTTACCTAATCCACTTAACAGCATATCTGTTGGTTCTAAGTTTACATAATTGCTAATTTTATCAAAATTACTTTTCTTTAGAATAGTTTTTTCACTTCCTGTATCGATTAATGAAATTAAATTTAATGAATGCAACTTTACATCTTTAAAAACTAAATTCTGAGAACAGGTTAGAACATTTACTTGAGAATCATTAAGCAACTTTAAATCTTTGGTTTTACCACATTCGAATGATTTGTGGCCATATAAATTTCAAGAAAAGCAGAGGGGACCTTTATCTTTATTTCTACACTGATTACTTTTATGGAATCTATCGCCACAATTATAGCAACGTATATCAGATTTATTCAGTCTAGATTTATTTTTAAGCTCAACTTCTGTTTTCATCTTAGGCCTAACATCAACATCAGGTTTACTATCATAATCGACACGTAATTTATCATAAATTTTAAGCTTCTCTTTAAATTCAACAACATTTGGGCAACCATACAAAAAGGATTTTTTAAAAACAGGATCGTTTATTCCATTAATTACATACTGAATAAATGAAGAATCTTCTATGTTGCCTTTTGAACATAACTGTTTCATACTTAAAAAATATTCGTCTAACGATTCGTTTGGTTTAATTTTCCTTTTAGATAGCAATTCATGTAATTCTGCTGAATTGCACCTTTTACCAAATTCAGAAATAAGTAACGCTTTCAGTTTAGACCACGAATTTATTTTTGTTTCACTTTTAATAAATAATTTAGCTCTACCTGTCATACGGCGATTAGCCAAAATCAATTTGTGCAAATCACTAACATTATAAATAAAGAAACAGTATCTTCAAAATCGGCAAGCCATTTTTCAACATTTTGGTATTGGCTACCATCAAATTCAGAAACCATATTTTCAATATCATTAATAGAAATGGATGGTTTAAGAACATATTCAGGAATTAGAATTTTCTGATTTTCATTATTTTCACAACTAGAACTACCAGAATCATTTCTCAAATTATTTTCAGAAACACTCAAAATATCATTATTTTTACTCGATTCATCATCGCTCTCATCATCACTAAGAGCACCTTCATCAGGAATTAAATTAGATTTCAATACATTAAAATCACATAACGAAGAAATTATTCTGGCAGCAATTTCATCGAAAGTTCCAGAATTATTTATACACAAAACATTGCAAATAGTTATTAAGTCATTAACGGAAAAACTATCTTTAATTTCTTGCAATTTTGAGTTATATTCATCCGAATCTATTTCGAAAACAAAGCCGGTAAAATTTCGAATTCTACGTCTATTATTTTTATCACCGACTTCTCCAAAAATTAATGTATGCAACGTCTTAATACTCGAAGACTTTTCCGCTTTCAATGAAAGTTCTAATTCCTTGAAATCCATTAACTTTGACATATTGAATAAGAAAAAATAAACTCACTTCATAGAAATATATCCAGCTTCATAGTAATCACAATACAGCTATCAGCCAGCCAAAACCATCATATTTATTACTTTTTACACGCTTAAATAGCGATTTCATAACAAAACTTCAAATATTAGCTTTGTGGGCGTAACGTTCTCATCACAGTTCTCGACACCAAATGTGGGAAACTCCGGGCTTGTAATGCACATTAAGTGAGACCAACACCATTATAAACTTGAGCCTTACACCATTAAATTTTGAAGTAGATTATATTGAAGGTTAAAATATATACAGAAATATATACAAAGGAAAGTGTCGTCATTTTAATTACATCATTATTCTGCGAAAACGATCACAGCACATTCTCATAACGCACAGATCAACGTTCTACCATTTTACCGCCGAAAACATAACTCACTCTCATATCACTTCGTTTCAGTTCTCCAACAGCTCGCTTCGCTTCTTTTCTGCGGCTGGCTCCAAGCCACGCCTTCTCTATTCAGCCGATTTCCAGAGAGCCTGGATGATGCGAGTTACGATAATCAATCGTTCCCGCTAAGCGCTGTAGCTCCCGCTGTAGCGCCCGCTAAACGCAGCTTGCTCTGCACTGTTAAAAATATCGTGAAAAATTACCTCTGTTTTTAAAGGCTATCTATTTTCTGACAAATGAGAATGCTACATAAACGCCTATGGAGTGTTCTAATTGGTCAGAAAATAGATAGCCTTTAAAAACAGAGGTAATTTTTCACGATATTTTTAACAGTGTGGAAGCTAATTAAGGCACTTGGGATACTAAAAAGGCTTTCCCACATTAATATCTGACTTAATAATTATATTTAAAATATGAAAACATAAAAAAGTAGCATTTGTACCGCCAAAAAAATATTTGCACACTAGCAATAAAAATAGAACTAGAGGAATTATTTATAAGTTAAAAACAGTGCTAATATTTAGTATGCTTCAATTACAGCTTGTAATCGTCTGGGCATTGATTCTATTAATTTGTGACATGTTTCACTGCTGATTTGTAGCCATTCTTCTTGCTTAATTTCTGATTTGTTAGAAATTTTCTTTTTCCTTATTTTCACATCCAAAATATGCTATAAATTTTCAATCGAACTGATGTCTGGTGATTGTGGCGGCGTTTTCAATTGATTTTTTACATTATAAAGCAACCATAATATATGCAGTGTGTTTCGGATCGTTATCCTGTTGGAAATAATATGAATTAGGAATTCCTAATTTCAGAGCACTATTAGATAAATGATCTCGCAATATATTAATATATATTTTAGCATTCATATTGCCTTCAATAAAGGTCATTTCGCCAACTCCGTTAAAAGACATGCATCCCCAAATCATTACATGACCACCGCCATGTTTTACAGTTGGTTTCAAGTTTTTAATTTGAAGAGAAGTATTTGGCTTTCGCGATACAGTTTTCTTACCATCTGAGCCAAAAATATTGAACTTGCTTTCATCGGAAAAAATAACAGTTTTCCAAAACTCTAGTGGTTTGCTGGCATAAGCTTTTGCAAATTCAAGTCTTTTCACCCTATTTGTTTCACCAATAAATGGTTTTTTCGAGGGGCTCTTCCTCGAATATTTGCATCATGAAGAATATTTCTAATTGATTGTGGTGTAACTATTGTTCCCGACGTTGAAGCGACATCAACAGCCAATTCTCGAGCACTTAGAAAAGGGTTTTTTGAAGATTCTTTTATGATGGCTCTCCTTTGCCTGGTATTTAGCTTTCTTGGACGCCCAGTTCGCGGCTTATTTATTGTCGAACCAGTTTCTTTTTTCTTCTTAATTACATAATGAACACTAGAAAAGTTTAGATTTAATTTTTTACCTATTCTTCGGTAACTTAATCTAGAATTGTGAAGAAATATAATCTTCTCAGACGGGTAGCAACAGACAGTTCGAACGTTTTCGGCACCATTAGAACAAAAACTCCCTAGAATCCTTGCTCCAGTTGATATATTACGTGACTTTAAAGTGCGGGGCTAATGTACTGCGGGACTGATATGCTAAACATTTGCATAATGTTCACATTTAATGCCTTTTTTAACAGTCAATGCTTCTTGTGCAAATACTTTTTAGGTATGAGAAAATATTAATTTATTTTTTTTAATGTGTAATATTACTGTTTAAGGAAAATGGGTAGTTATTTTTATTTTCTTCTTATTTAAATAAATGAATAATTAAGAGAATAGTATCAAATTTGCTTTCTGTGGTTACTTATGCAAAAAATCGTCTGCGTGCAAATATTTTTTTTTTTTTTTTTGCTCACTGTACTAACTATATTCTGTCATTGCATAAAGGAATTGCATTGCCTCGAATCCCCTCCTTGTTAGTATGATGAAATATTAGTCTTGTGGTATCACAATATCGTTCAAAATATTAGTTAGATTACAACAAAATTTGAACATTACATTGATCTATCTAGTATCATAGCTATTAATCAAGAATGTATCTCTTATAATTTTTTTACACGAACACAAAGAATTCCATTTCATTACGGTCTATGGGGACAAATTGTTTGCGTGCATTAACCCTTAACTGCTGTTAGTGTTCTCACAGACCGCTGCTTTTTTTCAATTTTCACAATTTAACTTGTAATTTTCAGTTTAAATATACATACTGGTTAAATTTTGTTTTTTTTTTCGGACCCTAGTACTATCACTAGAGACTTTTAAATAGGTGAATGTTATGTATCATAATCCTGTACATAAATTTTAGTACAGAAATAGTATTATATGAGTTAATATAGCCTACTGCTCACAGTTGTTATGCGACAATTTTTTTCACAGCGGTTAAGGGTTAACGATGTTGCATTATTCAAATATTATTTTATTTTTTAGAATTAAATTTCTTGGATGAGTTTGATAATCAAGAAGATTCAGTAATGTGTTCGAAAATGACGCACTATGACAATATGAATAACATTACGGTCAATGAACCAGTTCTTTATTAATACACCTTCAAATTCTGCGATTTTGGTAAAATCTTTGAAATTTCTTATTTGTTAGATGGGGCATACAAAAACAAAATCGATGCAATCCATTGAAAGGTTTGATGGACCTCGTTTGAAATTGGGGAATATAACAACGGCGGTTCAATAAAGAACGATCCTAATTTTTTTTATTAGGATACTTTGTTGCACACAAATTTGCTTTTATGTTTCATTGTTAGTTCAATTTTGTAATGAATAGGTCGTAATTTTTTTTTCGTTTATTTCCAGTAGTACGCCACTGACAGCCATAAAAGTGTAGATACTAAGTATCGCCTACAGGAATGATGAAGGCAACACGCAATAAGCGGTATGCTCTTGCATGCTGGAAATTTTGCTTTCGTCAAAAGAAATCGTTAGTCGAAGCGTATGCTGTAGGAGACTAAGAGGGCTGGTCACTCAGCTTCCGATTTCTCCTCACTCATGTAAAGTCCATGGGCATTGGATGCATTCGTATATTGAAAATATCTCCTCGGGAAATTAATAGTTTTAACTTCTATTTTTTGTGTACACTTCCTAAAGGACGTCTCTTTTTTTCTTAGTTCTCAAAATATTTCGAAAGTATAGGCTTAATTTTATATGAAGCGTTAAAATCTTATTCACAGTTCGCCAGTTTTTAACACACAAAATATTAAATTCAGCATAGGTTTTAGAAATATTTTGAAAACTAAGAAAAAAAGAGACATCCTGTAAGAAGAGTACACAGAAAAAGATGTTAAAAATATGAATTTTCCGAGAAGATATTTTAAATATATGAATGCATCAAAAGTCCATAGACTTAACATTACGGAGGAGAATTCCGAAGCTAAGCGACCAGTCCCTTTCTTCCCTGTAGCACAGTTAGAAGATTCTGTGAGATGTTTAAAGAAGAGAAAGACAATCATCTTCAAAGGAGGATGGATCCGGAGTTAATATCACTGCGCTTACAGAAGTCAACATTAATAACGCCAGTGTTGCCAATTTGACCTCCACTTTTAATCCGAAATTTCAACTTCATACCGTTAATTTCGAAAGAAGAATTTTTATGCCTCTTATTAAATAAACCATTAAATTTTTTTTTCTGGTATGAAATCGAAATTTCTGAATAAAAAGTAGGTCAAACTGGTAACCCTGAATACCGTCGCTATTATTGACATAGAAAATCGTTAGATATGAGAACTGTTAAAAATATTACAGGTATAATTGCGTGCCACCTACACGTTGATAACAGAAACGTTAACATGAGACGCGTTTGCAAGCGGTGAGTTCTGAGACTCCTCATACTAGAACAACAGAATGTTCGCTTGGAAGTTTGTTCGAAATTGAAGGTGATGTTACAGGAAGATGAGATGAATTCGCTTCTGTGAAGAAATATCTTCTTGAAAAGTATTTTTCAATTTCTACTATTAGTTCACACTCTCCCTATATATATATATATATATATCTTGTTCAAATTTTCAATCGTTAATAAAATACATATTATTCATCCTATCAAGTTGAAATGAATTTTTTAAAACTTGTACTGGATGACAATTGATGTTAATACAGTTTTTTTCAAATATTAATTCATTAATTAAATTTTAATTAATTAATTTTAGTTTTATATGGGAGACAAAATGGCGGATTTGGCGACCAAAATGAGTCACCAAAAGTGACGCCAACTTGACGATATCTCTAATGTTTCGCCAAATTCCCATAGAGTTCCATTGTAAACCTACTTGCTTATAGAAAATCAACAAATTGAGATATTTTAATGCAACAAAAACTAATATTAGCTTAAGGGATTATATTAAATTTTTCTTTGATAGCCTAAGTAGGAATTGACTTTAAAATCAAAATTTTTATATTAGTTGATCATTATTAGAAGCATTTGTGAAGACGGTGGACGCGATTTTGAGGAACCTATTTTTTAAAAAAGTGATTTCTTCACGTCTTTGAAGTGTGAAAAAATGTGGGACAAGTGCATTCCATTGAATATGAACTACCTTGAAAAGCAACATTAAAATATAGTCGATGAGTGAGTATATGTTGATATAAAAAATAATGACCATTCTTTACTGAAAAGTACTCGTATCACGATCTATGAGTGATTTTTAAACAATGGTTTAAAAAAATGTTAGCATTTTTATGTAGTTACATTATATCCATTCAATTACATTTGGTAAACGAAATTTAACTTCGTTGTCATTTTTTGTTGAATATGGTGTGCATAGCAGTTATCATTCGTATACAGGACACACAAAAGTGTTCGATTACAGTACCGTCTATAAGCAATAATTGCTGGAAGTTCGTTTTCAGTTATGCACGGTTGTTGTGCCCCTCAGGGCATAACAAGATCCTTACTGTTGAATATGGTGTACATAGCAATTATAATTCATATACAGGAACATACAAAAGTTTTCGGTCATCGGTCTATGAGTAGTAATTGCTGTAAATGCGCTTTTATTTATGGTATGCATTTGTAAATTTAACAGGTTGTTTTGCATCTTACTTCGTGTTTTAAAAATATATAAATAGATCATATACAGGGCTGTACAAAAATTAAGACAGACATATAACAATATTAATATATTATTATTGTACAATTATTAAGACAGACATATATAAGAAATACAGTGCTCCATGTCATACAGCGGGTGTTATTAATACGTGGTTTGAGGAAATTAGATGTGGAAAACCACCCCTGAACTGTTCAAATTCCAGACTTCAACCCTTTGGATACCAAGTACACTATATTGTTTTTACTACATTTTACCAAATTTTCTGAAACTGGTGTTAAATTCTGTTAAAAACGCTGCATGATATAAGTAAAAAACATGAAAGAATGTTTTGAACTTTTTAAAGGAATCGCTGTATCTCCATGAATATACATGCTATGTTTATATTAAATTCATATGTTTATATAGAATCTACAAATGAGTATACACATTGTACAATGTGTACAAATTCATGCACTGTAGCGATAGATCATTTCGTGCATTTTATTTTATAGGGTGATGCCAGACATCATTAGTTTTTTTTTCGATTTTTTGTTGGCCCCTTAATTATCCTCCTGATCAAATCGTCACTGTTAAATATGAAGTCAAACATATTTTTTATGAAAGGTCAGAAGAATCCAACAAATATATCTTTAAATATTAGACAAAATGTCTAAAATTGAAAGTGTACGGTGGCTTTTGGCCATATACTGTAGGTACTCAACATGACGCCAGAACACCTGTGTGATCTGACGAAAATACAGCTTAAATTGAAGTATTTAACATATCTTCATGTCTATTGGTGAAGTTTGTTTTGAGAAATGTAAGAAATGAAAACGGAAAATATTTGTGAATAAATGGGATATAATTTAACGAAAAATTACATGTCCATTCACGCATTGTTTGGTCTATGGTTCGGCATCTATTTAATGAAATAAAAAGAAAACTAATATACAATATGCTTTTAAAGAAAGATTATGCTATATTAATCTTGGTTTAACGAAACAGGGACCTCTGCTGTGTTATGTCTTTTGCAATTAGCATTATATGGTACTTGAAAAAAGTTTAGGACCACAAACAAAAACTGTTATCTAGTCAACCGATTTTACTTGTCACTTATGGGTAATATGGGTTTAAAAATTTACGTAAACTTATATTGATTTAATAGCTTTTCTTTCTGCATTTTAATGCTTATAGAACTTCTTTATTTTAAAAGCAATACCTTCATTACCTAGGATATAATGTTGATTCTTTTCTAAAACATAAATTAATTTAAAAGAACCGACATTAAAATTAAGTGTTTCATAGATGGCGTTAGCTGTTCCGTAACTGACTATTCTCAGGCATACCCTTTTTATAAAGTGGAATCGTCCAGTTCAAAGGTATAAATTGCTTTTCGCTAATCAATCGCGGCGCTCTCTCTTTTCTGTTCATTTCTTTAAAGTTATCGTTATGATTATAATATGTTTGTGTTTAAGTTACAGTAAGATATTTAGTTTGAGTTTTACGATGTTTTTAGAAAACGGTTTTAGTTATGATTTAAATTTAAGCTGTTTTGAAAAGCTCCAGGTGTATTGAAGTTTAATCCTATTTTAACCAAAGTTATTTTTAATGATTTACTTAGCTATTTTAACCAAAGTTATTTTTAATGATTTACTTAGCTGTTTTAAACAAAGTTAGCTCTGAATACTTTTCAACTTAAAGCTGTATTTTTATGAAGAATACATTGAATGAAATAGAATTTAAATAAAGAACTGTCGTCAACAATATGTGACTTTTCTATGGATTCAACACTCAGTTTTATTACAGGTGTCTTCCACAGCACGTTTACAATTCTTCTGCTGATAGCATTATAAGTGTATATCAGACCTGTATTGATACAGGCTAAGAAAAACAGTAAAGCACATACTATTTTAACGAAAAATTAATATTGGTACTTTCCAGTATAGGGGCCTTAGTGCTTTTTAAAAAACGTTTGGCGCAATTCAAGCTTCAGAAAGGGAAATTTGTTGCCAAATGGTATAAAGAGCTACGTAAACAAACCTGATAAGATTATATGCTTTATATATATATATATATTCATATGTATATAAACATTTATATTATATATATACATATATAATATAATTGTTTGTTACACAAAATTTGCTTCTGTTTGTATATAAAAATAGCTAAATAGCTAAACAGCTTCTTTATCTTAAATAAATTTTATAAATACTAGGTTGAGAAAAAGTTCTGGGAAATTTGTGAAAGTTGCGTTGTATGAAAGTTACGTTAAAAATTTCCCAGAACTTTTTGCTCAACCTAATATTAAAAACTGCTTGTATATATGAAACAGTTAATAAGTTGCTAGAAAATATGTTGCCAAATTTTCTTCTTCAGCCTTCTCTTTGCAAAGGCCATTTTTGCTATTTCGCCAAGCCCCCCTCTACAGGAAAAGCATCCTAATATCGTTACTAAATTATACACATAAAGTTATGGAAGTTTTGTTACTTGTTTTCAATTACAATAATATATTTTAAGAAAATAAGCAAAAATTAATTTCTACATAACACAGTTGTTTTTAGATTTAGAAACATGTGGTCTTAAACTTTTTTCAACAATGTCGTTGTATCTGTAGTTCTATTGAGTAAAAATGCACCAAATTTTATATTGGATGTCCATTAGTATAAATAAATATGTTTGTCTTGTAAATAAGTTTAGCTTAGAATACCGAACAGAGTTATGCTGTTCTACTTTGCTTTAAAAAAAAGTCCTGGACGTTATAATTGTGCCTGCATGTGAATTCAAAGAAATGTACAGTACTTGATATTCATAACTGAACTTCTAACTTTTATTGGTGTGTAAGTGCGCTTTTAAATTTATATTTCAGAATTATATATATATATATGAGGACGTGAATTTCAAACTTTGCCTTATCCAGAAAATCAAGTATTGGGAAATCACGAAAAACCTCTTACTGCGTCCATTGGTTTTTATTGTAAACCAAGATTTTACAATGCCAGAAATAAACGATAAAACTAGGGGTTTTTTTTACAGATTGTAGTGTTTTTTCGATGCAGGTTCACCAATAGAATAGATTGATAGAGAAAACTTGATTTTTTTAAATTTTGGATAAGGCGAATTTTGAAACTTAATCCTCATATTTAATATATATATATATATATATATATATGAATAGATTTATATGTATATATATAACCTATAAATATATATAGAGAGAGAAAAAAGAGAGAGAGAATATATAGAGGATATAATATAGATATGTACTTCCCTTCTTCCTTTTTTTAGTAGACACACCATATTGGTTTTCGTTTTGTTTTTATAGAAAATGAAATGCAGATTTCATTTTTATTATTACTTTATCAGTACACATAACAAAATTTGAGCTTTCTAGAATATTAAAACCAGCTTAAAACTTTGTGTTTTTTTGTTCCAGAAGTCTTAGAAATGTCCATATGTAAAATATTACAAGCATTTTAGAAGATTAATTTTGTCACAATTGAAACCTAAATGTAGGAAGTAATAATTAACACTGATAACACATTTTCATTTTCATTGTTTTAACTCTAAATGAGATAAGCTTCATTTGATTAGGAAAATTAATGATAGGATATCATGTTTCGTCACCCGAAACAGTATCACTGTTCATATGACTTAATTATGAATAGTAGAACTATCTGTTCACTGCAGCGTTCAGCTAATAAATCAGAATACTGAAAATAAAAGGTAAGTCTTTTCATTTAATGCAATGTAGAATTCACTCTTTTTAAGATGGTGATTTTCTTTTTAGGTGCGTTCGTAATTATATAAATACGTAGCACCTATAATCGTCGTCCTATCCGTCCGTCTCTTTGCCCGTCTGTCCGCATATAACAGCGCGAAAACTACCCAACCGAATGGTTTGAAATATGTATACAGTGTGATTCATAAATATTGAAACAATAGGCTATATTTTTATATATTGCCCTTAGGCACATACTTCCAATTGCAAAGTTTCATAAAGAAGGTGCAAAATATGATGATATAAGTTGTAAATCCATGAGGGATCCATTTGAAAAAATACGAAAATTAAATTTTTATACAGACCCCATAGGGTAAAAATTCCAATTGCGAAAACTTTCCTTATCCATTCCTGAATAAAACAAAAAAACTGCATCTTCATATCTGCAAAACTCGCAGAGTTATGGCCGTTTAAATAATTCATCAGGTTTTAAGAGGTTAGACACAAATTGAAATGCGTGCAATTCAAAAAACAATATTACTTTATGAAATCTAGGAAACATAAAAAATATATATTTATTGAGTTAAAATTTTAATTTTTTTTTCTTTTTTGTGATGGTTAACCATATAATTTGCAAACAAAACCACATTCTAAAATTTCTCATAAAGTTTTAAAAAATTTTAAAATATTAGTATTATTTTAAGTGGTGTCACTAAAATATTTTTCATTTAATTAAAGAGGAAATTATAATTTTAGATTTGTTTCCGAATTTTTTTAAATATTGATTTTAAAAATATTTAAAATCTTTATTTAAAAAATGATGTAACTTATTTAAAAAAAAATCATATTTTCAAAAGTAAATATTTTTTCAAATTTGCCGAAACAAAATTAATGTAAAAAAATCAAGAAAGACACATTCCAAGTTTGCACATTTTTTATTTAACGATTCTTGTTTTATAATAATTTAAAGGGGGGAAAAAACTTCATGCAGAAAAACGCATTTAAAGTTTTAAACAAAGATTGGCTCCTAATAAAATGTTTAAATCCTTTTTTTTTTTTAATTGCACGTGGAGAATTAACTCCTTTCTGTAGCTTAAACTTCGATTCAGTTTAACTTTTGCCCTTTCCACCTTCTTTTTGTACTATGTAAATGTCCGTAAATAAATGTTAAATGTGTAATTTAAAACAATGCTTTTTCTAGCATGTCGATTAAGAATGTTTTCATAATTTTAGCCCTTACAACTTCAGGCTTACTATCGTCACGGCGAGGCCGTTAATAAGGGTCTGTATTCTGGGGCCGGGACCGGCGACTTTTTTTCTGAAGACTCGGCCAGGCCGCGCCTAACGAATTTTTTCATACTGAACCGGGACTGGCTTGCTTCTTCCTAGGTCTGCACGGGGCGAAATTTTCAGTCCCGGTCTCAACACAACCCGTATTAAAATCATTGTCTCTGACCGACCTAATCCGTGCAAAAATAAGTAAAATTTGGCTCAGCCCAAAAACTCCTACAAAAAATACATTTTTTAAATGGCCATTATTTTACAATAAAACTTTAAAATTCATTTTTTTAAGGGATAGTTGATTTTAAAGTAAAAAAATTAAAATGCAATAAAACTAGTGAAAAAGAACCTGCCTAAGACAGAATCATTTCTTACACGGAAAAATCCCTTGATCCATGCAAAATGAATATAATAATACGCGAGAAAAAAAATAGACTACATTTACAACTCCCAAGAAAGAAACTTGTCTATAATGCATTTTTTCTTCTTTCCTATGTGATTCCGTCTTAAAAGATTTTACTGTATAGCATTTTTCAAAGTCTCCAACACATGGAATATGGATTCACGATATTAAAGGATAAGTGAAACACTTTCATATAAATAAATATTCATTAATAACACAAGTAACCACAGCTTTTGGCACTTCTTTAAAAATAATAATAATAAACATGAAAAAAGAAAAGCTATAATACGTATTTTTCGTCAGATCTCCTTCATACGAAACAATTTTTAACCATATCGATGTAAAAAACTATGTAGAAATTCAGTCGGGCAAGGCCAGGATATGATTTAAACTTTTTTCCAAGCCGGGCAGATTTTTTTCCCCTATGGGTCGGTTTGGGATCGGATCTAGATATTTCGATACGCACAGACCTCTAGTGCAGACCACCTGCATATTTTGGAAGCAGGTTTAAAGTAAAATCTATACGCTGCTATTTTATATCCAAGGGAGAGGCACTGTCTTAAATCGACTTTTAATAATGTATAATTTGTAGATGATCCCTATCGTGCATTCAAAATGAGTCAAAAACTCGTCGCGTCGTTTACAGGTATGGATAAATGGTGTAAGTCACCAATTTTTGATTTTAATATCTCTGCGGATTTTGAAGATATCGAGATGAATTTTTTTGTGTGTGTGTTTAATTCGGGAATGGATAAGGAAATATATCCTAATTGGAAATTTTACTCTACGGGGGCCATATAAAAATTTAGTTTTTGTATTTTTCAAATAGACCCCCCCCCCCCCATGGAGTTGCAACTTATGTCATTAAATTTTAAACTTTTTTTATGAAACTTTTCCATTGGAAGTATGTGTCTAGAGGCAATATTTAAGGAAACAGCCTATTGTTTCGATATTTATGAATCACACTGTATAATCGACGCAGAATTTTTTCGAGTCATTTAAAATTTTATGATAATCGAATCAAAACTTAAAAAGATATTAGTAAAAGTTTCCTTCATTCTGTTAAATCATATCATACATAACTAATTCAATGGTATTCCATGATAGGTAATGATTCTAGGTTGTCATGGTAATTATGTCATATTTAAGATGCAGTCATATTATTTCCTTCCGTATTATTGAATTTGATATATATAATTGTAAGAAATGTTGTATTCATGCATTTTTGCATAAGAGTACAACAGCTATTGCACCAAGATCTGAATATTTATAAAACTAGTTATAGTACGAACGCACCACATTTGCCACGTTTGATGTACAGTTTCAGACTTGTTCTTTTGATATTTTCCAACATTGTTGAAAAGTGTTTATATCTTCGATTTATCTGACCGTGTACTCTCGTAAATATACTCGGAATGCCCAGAAATTTTTATATATTATCGACATTTACTACAGCACGATCGCTACTGAGCATTAAGTGTTCATTAATTTTTAGTTCGTTTACAGAAAAACACGTAAAACATATTCCATTACAATACGGTCAATAGGAAAAAATACTTTCAGATGAATCTGGGGAATGTTACACCACTTCAAACACAAAGAAATTGATATGTATTTATAAGCGCATTAAAACAGATTTCTGTAGAACATGGTGATCAAAGCATTTAATATTCATTTGCAGTGTCACACGCATATAAGTGTTCTGTTAAATAATAATTTACAGGGGAAAATAGTTCGCAGTATATTTTAATGTTGTTACATTATTTCAAACTTGTTGAAATAGTGTATATAGTATCAGAATAGTGTATATAGTGTTGAAATAGTGTATATAGTATCAGAATAGTGTATATAGTGTTGAAATAGTGTATATAGTGTAGTCTTTTCAGTTAAAACAACAACAAAAATGCAATGTTTGATACCTACCAAAAACCTCGTCGTACAAAAAAAAAAAAAATAGCAGTTTACGATTTTTTTTTTCCATAAATATACAATTTTTGTTGCTAAAAATGTAATGAACTGTAATCTACTCCATATAATAAAAACTCCAGAGATAAATCCATTCAAATTATCCCTTTGATGATTATTTTTTTTTTTTTTTTACTTTCTACATGTTAATTTATAAAAATAACTCTAAAATGCTAAGAAATTATTCTATATTTAAACCGATATACCATTAAACTCCAATAGCACATAAATTGTAGACTATCAATTTTATATAAATATAAGCTTAACTTTTGGAGATAAAATGTTTTCGTAATTTATTGCTGTGAAAATCATGTTTTCAGAATATGCATTTAAATGATTTTTATTTCTAAAAATCTTTTCGAAATAATCAAAAATAGTCTTAAAAATCTCCATGTTTATATGTTATAGCTTCCTTAATATCAATATTAGAATTATTTTCTTTCTTAAGCTTACTTAAATGCACATTTCTGATGACTTAAGTACAAACTTCCAATATGAGAGGTGAAACAAAAGTAGTCACAACAACTTGCCCAATAATCGTACGAAGATACGAATAAAACTTTCTTTTAGGTAGATTTCGTAAGACATACTACCTATTGCATTCTCCCCTAAGTTGAAATTTCTAAAAATGTTTTGCAGATCTACGCCAATCATGACCCCTAGAACCCAAAACCACCCGCAGTTCAAAACTTTATACATACATATATATATATATATATATATATATATATACATAGCTGCCACTTGTACGGATTTTTGCTACCACTAAAATGTAACAGAAATTTCTGCCTTATTTAATTATCAAAATTCACTGCAATTCGGCGATTAAATTTGACAAAATTTTTTATTAAATTTTAGTGGTAGCAAAAATCCGTACAAGTTGGCAGCTATGGATATATATATATATGTTATAAAAAATTTTTACTTTTACTATTCATTTAAATTATTCTAAATTGGCGGCATATTCATTATTTCCTTTTTTTTTTTAATACGCTCTATTATTTATTTCTAGTTAAATTCCTATAAGTTTAAAACGTGTATCTTAATAATAGTTTTATTCAAAAATTTTATCTAAACTTTTAATCCCTTCATTAATTTTTATCGTCTACCAAACTATAAAATTCTGAACGCAGTTACTTTATTTTTCGAATGTTTATAAAAGCCATTTTTACATTTTTATTTTATTTCATCTCATTTTCCCGCCAGTTGGGCGAGCGTCAGCTTATTCGCATCGAAATCCTTCCATTAGCAGCGCAGGGATTTTTTTCTGTGACGTTTCTCGATCGCTCTCCATTGGTTGAGTGACGGATCGCATTTTCATTTCGAGTTTCGTTCATGAATTTGTTTGGTTAACCTGAAGTTTGCATTTCAATCGGATTTCCTCCGCGCATTCTAATAAATAGCTCGAGGATGAGCTCAGAAGTAGATTTTTTGTGCTGTTTGATTGTTTACTTAATCTGTCACCTGATGTCCTAAGACACGTAGAATATTAAATTGTTATTTAACATCTCTTTCGCATGAATAACTACTTCGTGCTCCAGCAGGATGACTCTGATTTCTCATCCTGTGGGAATTGTTTTATGTTGGTATATTCTGATGGAATAAACAGTTTCCGGTGACTACGTTTCTATGTTCTTATTGGGAAAACCCTAGATTTCTTCATAAGCCTTTTTTCACCACTCATGCGGCCTAATCTGCCTTGTCTTCATCATGAATAAATGAGTGTTTGATTGGACTTTACCAATCTCATCATTGATCCACAGCTGCTAAATTTCCACAGTGTTGACCCCTCCAATAGCGATGCTTGCACTAAGCTATACAACCTCACCAATGGCTGATTAAAATATGGTACTAATCCAGTAATATGTCGAAAAAGCACGACGTGATTGTTCGACTTAACCCATTAATTTGTTTCGTTATATACAGGGTGATTCAGCTCGTCGGTGACAAACTTTAAGGATCGATAGAGCACACCTAGACGAACATTTTTGAATAGGGAATGTAGGGTCCCTGACGCGATGGTAAGGCGCTAGGCGCTTTCGAAAATTTGGGTGCCGAAATTCGAAACGTCATAAAAACTAGGGAAATGGTTAGATTTTCTTGCTTGTTGCGTCGAAATGATTCTGTTTGTTTAGACTTTCTTCAGTACCAATTTGATAAGCGTATCTCTTAAAACATGGATAGGGGGCGCTGCAGACTTTGGAGAGCTAGACAACAACTTTAAGCCCGTTATTTTGATAATTTAACACATGCTCGCCAAAGTTTATACTCTAACTTAAAGTTTGAACCCAAAAGTAGAGCCCTGCAAAAAGCGTAAGAGCCGGAATAAAATGTCAAAGTACAGGGTGGTCGAAACTCGAAGGCTCCTAAGAGATAAACAAACAGATTTCTTGACTTATGGCATGCATTTTCATGATTCTGTTTGCTGGGGCTCTCTGAAACTCAGTTGAACGGTACAAAAAGAAACATCGATAGGGGGCGCTTTGGGCAAAAAACATAATTCGTTGACATTTCGGACGCTAACTGGAAACGGGGCGCTACGATCAGTTAGTAATAATGAAAACACATTTTCTACCTCTGCTCAACACTTCTGAATAAATTTAGACCAAAAACATCAATGATACTGGAAATTTATTTACAAAAAATAACACTACAGAAGATGCTCGAAATTTCGACCTTGGGCCATGATGCAGGCTTCGCACCTCCGTCGCATTGAGGAGTGTGTGTTTCCAACAATGCCAGGAGTATCTCTGATCTGCCCTGCAGCTGCCACAATGCGCGCCACAAGTTCTTCAGCACTGCTGACAGGTGTATGGTATACCTCGGCCTTCAGGTAACCCCAAAGGAAGAAATCCAAGCAGGTGAGGTCTGGTGATCGGGCAGGCCAGTGAACTGGACCCCCACGCCCGATCCACCGCTGGCCATACCTTGCGTTTAGATGGAGACGCACGTCGTTCGTGTAATGGGCCGGAGCTCCATCGTGCTGGAACCACATCTGGCGACGCGAACCTTCGGGTACGTGCGCCTCATCCAGAAGCTGCGGCAGCACTTGATCCAGGAAAATCAGGTAATTTCCACCTGTCAGCCGTTCAGGTAACAAATAAGGGCCAATGAGGCAATCCCCCAGAATGCCGGCCCACACATTTACTGAGAAACGCTCCTGGGCTGCTCGGCTTCTGGTTTCATGTGGATTTTCATCACACCACACATGACTGTTGTGGGCGTTCCACATTCCCTCCCGGCTGAAGGTGGACTCGTCCGTAAACAAAATGTTGTTTACAAAACGGGGATCCCTGGATCTCATCGCCAAGTACCATCTTGAGAATTCCACTCGAGGGCCAAAATCCTGCTCTCTGAGCAACTGCACCCGCTGGATGTGGTAGGGGTGCAGATTCCGGGAACGTAAGATGCGCCACGCAGTTGCTTGCGAAATGCCAACATGTCTGGCGATATCTCTCGTGCTAAGACCTGGGTTGTCCTCAACCAGGTTAAGCACAGCCTCTTCGTTGTCGGGGGTGCTCACTGATCGCTCCCGTTCAGGCCTGCCTCCGTCGAAAGATCCCGTTGTGGACAACCTCTGGTGTACTCGAGCGAAGAAGGCATGGCAGGGGATTTGCCTGTTGGGGTAACGCTCGGCGTACAACCGCTGAGCGGCTCGTCCATTACAACCAGCAGCGCCATACGCCAAATGCATGTCAGCCAATTCAGAGTTTGTGTACCGTTCCATCCTACTACCGATCTGCAGACAAGTAACCCGAAGCTTAAGTAGGTACCGCACGTTCAAAAGACGTGTCTGCGCATACAACTACGTCATCTCGCGTTGTCGTCTACGCATTACGTATCTTTTGCATATCGATATGGTACGATATCTTTTGCATAAATCAGCAAAAAGCACCTTATGTAAATTTTATTGCGCGCATTGTGCATGATTGAAACCAGCTATGTTTGTTAAAAAAAACAAACAAACTGCAGTTTTAATAGCTTCTTATGATAAGTAAATTACTCTCTTGTTTTGTTTCTAACTGATCGTAGCGCCCCGTTTCCAGTTAGCGTCCGAAATGTCAACGAATTATGTTTTTTGCCCAAAGCGCCCCCTATCGATGTTTCTTTTTGTACCGTTCAACTGAGTTTCAGAGAGCCCCAGCAAACAGAATCATGAAAATGCATGCCATAAGTCAAGAAATCTGTTTGTTTATCTCTTAGGAGCCTTCGAGTTTCGACCACCCTGTACTTTGACATTTTATTCCGGCTCTTACGCTTTTTGCAGGGCTCTACTTTTGGGTTCAAACTTTAAGTTAGAGTATAAACTTTGGCGAGCATGTGTTAAATTATCAAAATAACGGGCTTAAAGTTGTTGTCTAGCTCTCCAAAGTCTGCAGCGCCCCCTATCCATGTTTTAAGAGATACGCTTATCAAATTGGTACTGAAGAAAGTCTAAACAAACAGAATCATTTCGACGCAACAAGCAAGAAAATCTAACCATTTCCCTAGTTTTTATGACGTTTCGAATTTCGGCACCCAAATTTTCGAAAGCGCCTAGCGCCTTACCATCGCGTCAGGGACCCTACATTCCCTATTCAAAAATGTTCGTCTAGGTGTGCTCTATCGATCCTTAAAGTTTGTCACCGACGAGCTGAATCACCCTGTATATATATATATATATGTATTATGAAAATTTAATTTCCGCGCTTTATTAAAATTATTCCATAAAAATTTCTTTTCTAAATTGTTCTACAGTCCGAGTTTATTAAATTATTCCCTATCTTAAATAATATTGCATTCATACCGTTCATTTAAAATCATTCTATTTAAAACAAAGTTTAATTTCCTTCAAAATCTTCTAAAAAACATTTCCCCTTAACAATTTTTTAAGACCTTTTTATTTCTTAATCTAAAATGGCTGATATTTATTTTATTAAAGTTATCTGATTTATACCATTTTTTTCTTTTCATCTTTTTAACACTTTCCAACAAAGTTGAAAAGTGTTTATGACTTCGGTTTGTCTGTCCGCCTGTCCACGCTCTAACTCTCGTAAATATGCTCGGATCGTTCTGAAATTTTTGGATTTTAGCGACCTCTACGATAGCACGTTCCCTATTTCAAATGAAGTTTGTAGCATGTTTAGTTCATTTACAGGTACAGTCGAAAGTTTTCCGTTACATTACGATCAATGGGAAAAAATCGTTTAAAATGATTTTTAATGGTGTTACACTCTTTCAAACACAGTAAAATTGATATTCTTTTATTAAGTCCACTAAAATATGCATTCTGTTAAATATGCGGTGTAAAGAATAGTTATTGTTCATTTACAGGGCCACACAAATGAATTCCGTTCATAGTCGTATAGGGGGAATTGTTTGCGGTGTATTTGAAAAGATTTCAGATACTATATTCTATCCGAATTACTGTATATTAGTAATTATTGCTCGAAATGCATTTTTATTTATGATATGTGCTTTTTTCTCTATATTTATGCATACTATAAAGTGCGTATAAATGGTATAATTCATATACAGGGCTACAGAAATGAATTCGAAAAGGTTGCTGAGTATGAGCATAAATTGCTTAAAGGTGGGTTTTAAAGGAGTTATGCATTTTTACGCTGAACTGAATTTAGTTTAGTAAGAAATATTTGTAGAATATAGATAAAATGATATACAGGGCCACGCAAAGAGTTGGATACATGGCCGTCTATGGATGATAATTTCTCGAAATGTAATTTCAGTATTTTTAACAGAGTATTTTTCAGCATTTTAGTTTGAATTAAATTTTAGATAAATAGTGGCATGTAATAAAGGTACTAGGTAAACTACAGGGCTGTACAAAAGTATTCCAGTATGTTTCCTTCTATTAGTATAAATTGCTGTAAGATGAATTGCAACCTGTTATGCATTTTTTTGCTAAACTAAATTTTCCCATTATATAGTATATATATCAAACTACAGATCAAATACAGGGCTGTTCAAAAGAATTGAAATGCATATTTGGCTATGGACAGTAACTACTGAAATCAGTTTTTCAAATGTTTTATGCGTTTTATAAAATGTTTACTTAGTTATCTTATTTACCTTATTTCCCTAAATTACGAAGTTTTGTTAAAGCATTCAGGAAGTGTTGGAAAGTGTTTCATAATCTATGCTTAACGCATGATTTTTCTTTCTCGTTTATTCCATAACTTGATTTCCTTTGTAATTTTGGTTCGGCCAATTCTCCTATGAAGCTTACAATAAAGAGTTCCCCAACTTTGCCATACGCTCATTGGTTCTTCCTCATATCTGCATTGGCGTAAAAGATCGTCCGCTTCTGACTATTTGACCTAAAACATGAGCGCGGTCCTCAGGATTTTTCGTGGCATTGGTTATAAAAAGAACTACGTAGCTGTCCAGAAGAGGTCACTGAAATAATTCGAATGAAGTTCTAACATCGTATAAACGCGATCTGTCTTCGTATAAAAGCGATAGAGTCTGTAAAGCAATGACGGGAAAAGCTGTTTAGTGTTTTCTAAATTGTGGTGAATGCTTGGCCCATGTATTATGATAAAGGAAGTAATAAAACTTCTCCTTTTGTCAAAAGTGTTTTTCCTTTTTTCGGGAAACTGCCAGTGAGTATTGACCAATGCCATAGGTAAAATGTAGACGATTGCAGATAAACTATTGAATGTGTGATTGTGATCGGTATCGTAATAAAAGCTGCTTAAGTTATTAGAATGTTACGGAGTGGTCTTTGATTCCTTTTACATCGTTTCATGACATATCGCCCAGTATCATCACGTAAATCCCTTTTTTATGGACACGATAACTTCCATAATTCTGCACAAATCTCTTCCAAACTGATACACAAAATCAAGGGGCACAAAATCTCCGTCAAGTTCGTTAATGGGCAAAATCGGATGAAGGGCGTGAAATGGGGGATTGTTTTTGTGAAAACAGAAAAAAAAAACATAACTTCTTAATAATGATGCATAACGAATCAATTTATAGTTATCACTATTTCTAGAAAAAAGTGCCAAAAATTTACGTATGTAATTTACGTTTTAGAGTTATTAAAATTGGCCTCAAGAGACGGGGAAAAAATAGTGTTTTAACCCTCCGACTGTCTTGGAAAAGGGCAAAATTGTAATGTTGTTTTCTCTGCATTTTGTTTTAAATGCTAAAAAAAATGATTCTTTGAACATTTTATAAAAAAACTTAATAACGAATAGGAATGCAATCTTTCGAAGTATTAATCATTGTTCAATGTATTAAAAATACATTAAATTAATAGAATTATATTACTTTAAATATTGCTTGTATTGCAGTGAAACCTGGAGCTTAGTGAACGTGTTAACAAGGGCTTGTCAGTGAGGGGTTTTAAGAAGAAAAAAATTCATAACTGCGTCAATTGACAAGATATCAAATATACTTAATTTTTTTATAAATCTTCTTAATATTATCTACAACTTTTATATTGACAACCTGTCTTGGACAGGACCAACTCTTACAGAAAAAAAAAATTTAAAAAAAAGGGGGAGGGGTTGAAGAAGAAAAGATTCATAACTTCGTCAATTCACGAGATATCAACTCTGCTTAAATGTATTACAAATCTTCTAATTGTTATCTACAAGTTTTTTTACTGACAAGTTTTTGATGGGACCAACTCTTACAGAAAAATAAAAAATAATAATAATAATAATAATAATAATAATAGTAATAAACAAAAAATATAAAAAAGGGGGAAGGAGGGGTTGTAGGAGAAAAAAAAAATCACGTATCCTTTAATTCGCTGCTAATGCGACAAAAAGTATCATTGGCGAGACGAAAATTTTTGACAACCCTTAGAGATGCAGTATATAGGTTTGCATTATTAAACGCACGCGTGTCTCAATAAAAAGAACGTCAGAATTTAAAATATAAAGTGCAATTCACTCAAGGAAACAATCACCACGTGGATTAAAGTTATTATGTAAATCTTCTTAATATTATCTACTCTCTTAAAAATAAGCAGCTTTTTAACTCAGACGGAGTTATTTTTCACTCCTTTCCGGTATTGAAAATGCACTTATCCTATAGGAGTGAACTTCAACCATTTTGCGTAGTGTTTATTTTCACTTTTTGATAACCCATTTTCAGTCGTTTTGGACTAAATTAATCTGCAGAACAGTGACTGCACTTCTTATTGGGAAGCTATTTTTTCACTCCTTTTTGACTAAATCACTATGCCAAAGGAGTTTTTTCACTTTTATTTTAAGAGATTAGTAACTTTTTATTTTATTTTTTAACATATTTCATACAAAAAGAATTTTTTGTTTTTTGTTTTTTGTTTTTTAAATGGCTGCGATATATTTTTTTTCAAATATATTTTTAATGTATATCTTGATTAATTTTAGATATTTCATTGATTTTTTTAAATTTCAATTTAATTTTTATCATAGTTTTTTACTTTAATACGCAGAGCCCGATCAAGCTGAAGTTGGGCCCAGGGCCTGTTAAAAAGTTGGGCCCCCCTACCTCTCCATTCCCGGCGACACTTAAAAAAAGGAAAAAAAAAAAAAAAAAAAAAAAAAAAAGGGGGTTTATTTGATGAGTTGACAAAGATGTTTGGGTGAAAGTTTGAAGTTTACAAAAAAAAATTAACTTACAAGAATAATCAAGAAAATGAATTACCGTCCACTTTCTCAAATAAGCATTTGTATAATTTACAAACATCTATGATCCACAGTTTATGTTGCAGAATAAATGAGGACGTCTTTTTCAAAACTCGCCTTATCCAAAATCATAAAAATTGTGTTTTCCCTAACAGTCTAGTAATCATTTTAAACTATAATTCTGACATTGTAAAATCCTCGTTTATATTGAAACCAATTGACACGGTATGCAGTTTTTGGCATTTTCCCCAAATTTGATTTTTTGGATACGGCAAGTTTTGAAAATTACAGGTACTCTCAAATTGAAAAGGACTTTTACAGAAAAATTAAATATGGAGGTTTTTTATTACAGTAAAACTTTGTTTTTACGTCAGGCACCAAAATATAAAATGCAGACAGTGGAAAAACTTAAATTGTGAGAAAATATACACAAATTTGTGGGCCCCTGAAATTGGTGGGCTCAGGGCCGAGGCCCCGGAGGCCCGTGCATTAATCAGGCCCTGTTAATACGTATAAATGTCATGATTGGAGAGAAATTTTAGATGAGATTTCATCCATTGGGATATAACATATATAAGATGCTATTAAAATTCAATACTATTTAATGGTAAAATTTTAGAGTTTTTTTCTTTTACTTATTAGTTTACTGTAAAAGCTAAACCTCGAATGATTAAAATATATAACTAAAGTGACTTTTACTGTGTCAGATACTACGTTTTGACAGATTTCTATTTTTATTAAACTTCGCCCATATTTTTGTGCCCCCTCCCCCCCCCCCGAGTACACACAACTCTGTTTTTTAAAACTTTTAATTTTTTTCTAATTTAATCCTGATGCAGAGAAATTTGATGGTAATTTTCAAATGATAAACTGGGGCTGGAGGGGGGGAGCGGGGGAAATATAGTCAAATCAAGACAATATTTTTCTCCTAACTTAGAATCATAAGATGCATTGTTTTATGTTATCTTTTTCATAATGATATACTTTGTTGTATTTATACATTGTATATATAATTTTAGCGTCACTTAACATTGTTACTTTTAAAATGAAAAATATTAATTTCGTCAGTTATTTCTTATATAGTTATATAGAAAAAAAAATTTGTAGAATAAAGAATGCGTAATAATAAAGACTTTTTTAATTTAGGATAAATGTTCTATGTTTGTTAAAATATTTAATCAATACAAGTATTTAATAACTTATGTTCATTCAGATATATACAAAGATGCACATCTATAATTTATTTATGTATAAAATGAACTTTTGTCAGGAGAATTTGATTATTTTCTACTTGTCATATAAACATACATTTGCAATTGCTTAAATGTAGAATTCAGCTTTTAGTGCACATCGAGGTGAATATAATTTAATAAATACTTGTATACTACGTAATGAAATATTTTAACATAAACAGAAAGCATATTCTATTAATATATATATATATATATATTTTCATGGATCTCTGTGTTCCACAAATATTTCTCTGTATGATTAGCAAAATACGTTAATAAATAATAATGTAAACAAAAAATCATATCGTTTACATAAAGTAAATCTCAATTAACGTAACTATACAGCTTGACTACAAGACAATAATATTTTCAAGAGTATTTTATAGATCATAATAAATTGCTTTCAAATTTCCAAAAGTAATTGTACTAAATCATAATATGAAATTTAAAAAAAATATTTTGAAATACAAAAAAAAAAAAAAAAAAAAAAAAAGTTTAAAAAAACCATATTACAAAAAAAAATCATAGAAATTAATATTTTTTGTTAAAAAATAATAACATTAACGTCAAAATAATATATACAATGTAAAAATACAACAAGAATTGTCAAGATACAACAGCGTTTCCTCAGAATATACTGCAGGAGAAAAGTCTTGTTTTTGTATGACTGGCCATCTTGTTTTCTGCCGTTAAGTATCATGTATTTTTCATGTAAAAGAATAGATTTCTCTTATTATTGTGCTTATGGAAAAGTGTGATCACTCCTATTCTTTAAGGATGCAACATTTGTATCGTTTTAGAAACATATCATTATATATGCAGCTAGGATTGGGATCAAGCTCAACAAAACAAACCACTCACTCACTTTTTAAATAAGAGATAGATAACGAACTCGCCAAGCCAAACTATATACCGCTTGACGGGTTTGCAACCGATGTTTATGCTCTGAAATTACATCTTTAAAGAATTTTTTTTAGTTCACTTTAAAATCAGAGCGGTTCTGTGTATTACTCCAATAGGAATACTTTCTCAAACTAGTTTTCTTCGAAAATAGTAACTTATTGACAAAGTCGGTACTCGGAAAGAACGAGCGTCCACAGAAAATCTTTCATTCTTTTATTGAGTGAATAAATTATTCTTTTGAATTAAGAGTGATATAACATTTGTAGTAACAAGTTTTTGATAAGATGAACTCTACTAATGGATGATATTACTAAACATGTTCTCAAGGGATGAAAAAAACTAGGGATTGAAGAAAAAAATATTGTATTAATATGATTCTGACAAATCTAACTCTTACAGAAAAAGGAAATTAAAAGCTTGTCAAAAGCGGCCAGATAAAATTTTTAAACTGGGTTAATCCCTAATCTTAATTTAGTTTTTGTTGGTGAAATTAGTACTTAACTTCGAAATCTACCTGCGCCTGTAGGCCGAGATGGCAGGGATTTTTTTTTTAGGTAATTGTGTCTTTTATAAAATGTAAAAAAAAAAAAAAAAAAAAAAAAAAAAAAAATCTGCTCAAAATATTTACTAAAAATTGTCTTTTTATACATATTCAGATACTTTAATATATTTCGTATCAAAGTTGTATAATTCATTTGATTCTTTTCTCCTTTTTTTCAGAAGTGCAAAGATAACATGGCAGACAAAACAAATGACTTCAAACTATATTTATCGACAAAGAAAACATCTCCTTCTGATTATACATTAAAAGTGCCCAATTTTTTTATTCTGCCAGAATATGACAACACTCTTTTTCAAATGGACAGCCCATCTTTTGATTTCGCCAATGCAATTTGGTGCTTTCGATGTGAATCACGACCGAAAGTAAAATCACCGACAGGACACTGGATTAAAAATTTCGCTCTTTATATGATAAGGTTAAATTATAATGTACCAGAACAGAGGATTTACTATACACTCATTTTGCTAAACGCTGATGATGAAAAATATAAACACTTCAGTGATAATGATGTTTTCTGCAAAAATGTCGGTCATTCACGTTTATTGTGGAGTCCCAATAATCACGAACCTTATTTTGATACACGTGACTTTCTGACTTTCATTATCCATTTATACGATGCCGAAACAGTGATGAAATCTGATGAAGTACCAATCGATACAGACAAAGGTAAGAGTAATTAAATTTAAAAAATCAAAAAAACCCGACAGCGTAAAATGCGAACTAATTAATTATTTCTCATCAATGTGAAACTATTTTTTATATTACTTATCAATTTTTTTTATTTACTTGTATTGATGATTTTTAAGTTGTGTTTAACTGTTAGTTCTTATCTATAAACACTGTTTTGATGAGGCCTATAGATGTCTATGAAGGTTAGAGTTGCAGTAAAGCTAGTGATCCTACCTACATAACTTCCAGGTTATGTAATATTTAAACGGAGCTTAAGACTGTAAAATAGTCAATGAAACATCGTCTTCATTTTAAAAGACCTATCCAATGATATGCCACTCAACAGGATGGGTAAAAAAAATTTTTCGTCTCTACCGCCATTTTGTATTTTACGGCCGCCATTTTGGATTTATAAAAACAAAACATAGCTTATAACCATCGGACGATTAAGACGAATTGATAGAGACCTCATTCGTTAAAATCCACCCAGCCGTTGAGATGTTTCGAGGGTATAAAGAAATCCACATACCCAGATACGTGTCAAACAGATAACCCTTCTTGGCAGTCAGGTAAAAATTAAGAAACATTTATGTCGCATTCTTTTATTTTAGGGTTTCATTCATCTGATGAAACCTTATTCGTCTCACTCCTCTGTCTGTCACAGAGTCTGATCTCAAAAACTATATAAGTTAGAGACTTGAAATTTTGTGTACTTTATAGCTGAATACCACGGACCACAATCCAAATTATAAAAATTTAAAAAAATCATATTATTTTAATTAAATGAACTAATTTAATGACATCCGACCACTTCTACGATTTAGATTTTAAATAAAATATAACCTTAAATTCAGTCTTTTTCGCAGGAGCTAGGTAGCTTCGTGGTAACGCGCTTGCCAGCTAATCAAGAGGTTTCCGGATCAGATCTCAGCGTTGGAGTATAAATTTTTTTCCACGGAATAGATTTATCACCTAAAATATTCAATTTTACAGAAATTCTGTAGTATATATTTTTTTTAATTCAAAAGGTATATTTTGTTTAAATTTGCCCGCAATTTTTTTAATTTTTGAATTTTCGGAATTTTATATATTTTTTAAACAATATGTTTTGTTTTGAAAAAATTCGAAAATTTAATTTTTGCTTAAACATCCACTAAATTCTTGAGAAATTTCAGCATTTAAAATTTTTTTTAACAATTTCTTTGTTTTTAGAAATTTTAAATATTATTTAAATCTCCGCTAAATTTTTGAAATTTCAGAATTAAAAAAAATTGAATTTTGAATTTTATTTAAATAATTTGACTTGGATATTTTTATTTTTATTTAAAAAACATCCTTTTGAAATCATTTTAAAATTAAAGTTAATGGGGCTGCCATCTATCTAAGTATTTAATAATTATAAAGTAATTATTCAGATTTTTTAATTGAAGGATAAAGTGCTTTGAAAAGAATATGAAACGAAACCTTCTGTGCGAAGTTTGGTCACAGTTACCCAACTTGTTTATCTCATCCGTTCGCTATGTTTTATTAATTTATTAAAAAATTTTCCAATGAAATTCCTGCATGAGATAGCATAGTATTAGCATGGAAAGAGATTAAAAGGATACAGGAATTTCATTAAAGCACCGTTAAAAAATTCTGTAAAAACACAGAAAAAAATACACCCTTTGTAAATTTACACCAATTCTCAGTTAAATTTGAGTTTCTCGGTCATCATTTTACAGATATTTCCCTTTTTTACGTGCGTTAGTAATTATGTAAATACATAGCACCTATAGTCGTCGTTCGATCCGTCTGTCTGTCCGCCCATCCGTCCGCATATAACAGAGCAAAAAGTACCCAACGAATGGTCTGAAATTTTAAATATACAATTGTTGCAAAAGTTTTTCAAGTCATTTCAAATTTTGTGAAAATCGGATGCATAGTTCAATGACAGGGACAGTCAAAATTTTTCGGTTACATTACGGCCAATGGCAAAAAATTATTTCAAGTGCATTTTAATGATGTTACATCCTTTCGAAGAGAATGAAATTGATATACACTTATGAAGTGCACTAAAATATACATTCAGTAGAATTTGTAAATATATTTATAAACTAGTAGCAAAATATATTTATAAACTAGTTATACTACGAACACACCTCATCTGCCACGTTTGACGTGTAATTTCCAACTTGTTTATATAAAATTTCCTGTAAAGATTTTCACATTTTTACCTAAAGATATTTTTCTTTTTGTTATAACTTATAATTCAAAATACACGCTTTTAAAATTCTTTTACAATTTTATTAGAAATATTAAAGAAGAAAATTTGTTTGAAAATTGTTTTATTAAAAATTAGTATATTTTAGAAAGAGAAAATTCGTCTTTTTGAAGTTAGTGGATATTTTTGAAATTAGGGGGGAAAATAAGTTTGTATTTGTGCATCAACATTGATAATATTAAAAGTAAATTAAAAGTAAAAGTAATTCTTCGTTGAATCATAAAAGGCATGCTTTGCGTGCTGTTGTAACAGCTCGTGTAGCTCACTCCGCAAGATGTCCGCCTTCAATCCAGAGAACTTGGGATCGAAGGCCTGGATCGGATGCTAGAAATAAATCTTGAAAAGAAAAATAAATGGTACAGCAGTTCTAATCATTCGGAATTCAAAAATTCACCAATTTCTAAAAATACATTGAGTTATTATCAATAAAAATGAGCTAAATAAGTTTACAGAGTTACATTTTCCAAATTATTTCTCTGTTATTTAACAGAATCTGTTTTTCTAATCTCCGTAATTTTGCATAAGACTTACGGCTCCTGTCCCTGCCGGAGAAGACACTCATGAGCTAATGCTAATCCTATGGAGAGGGATTTATCTAATACCTCGTTTGCATTTCGACATTTTAATTTTTTTTTTTTTTTTTTTTTTTTTTTTTAATGGGATAGCCGAGGTCCGTCTCTACATCGCACCTTTCTTACTTTTTCAATTTTGATCGCAGATATTTTTTATAAAGTTGCTTTCACTTTCAAAACCGGTTCTGAAAATGAAAGTGCCATTTAAAAAAATATCTGCAACCAAAATTGAAAAAGTGAAAAAAGTGCGATGTAGAGACGGATGTCGGTTATCCAATGCAACAAAATTATTTAAAAATGTCGAAATGCAAACGCGATATTAGAAAAATCCCTCCCCATAGGATTAGCTATAGCTCGTGTGTGCCTTCACCGGCAGGGACAGTTGTCTTAAGAAAATGGATTACCAGTAGATTTCACAGAAAATATTTTAACAGTGAAGACTCAGTAGGGATCTACCAATCAACCACTAAAATGGAGTCTGAAGGTGTTTTTTCCAAGATAGGACTTGGCAGACCAGTTCCATTTTAATCTGCTAATCGAGTTCCATCTAATCTTGAAATTCCAGCACTTATCTCGATGAGGGTATGGTTTGTCTATCCGCCACCCTCAGTATATCTTTCATCCAAAATAAATGCGTGCTGAGCAAAAAATTAAAGATGATTTTCCATGCATCGTTCCTTTAGGGCAGGGTTGGGTTTTTGACATGACAAGCGTCAAAAACTGGTTTAAACTGTCATAAACTGGTTTAAACCGTCGAAAACTGTCAAAAACATGTAGCACACTAAAACATTTTAAAAAAGATAGGTAAACATTAAATAAGTCAATGATTTATGCACTTATGTAATCTTTAATTTAAAATTATTGTAATTTAATAATTGTAAAAAGTTAATTATTAATTGCAATGAGATATTTTTATTTTTTAGAATTTTCAATCGGAAGAAAATATTTTGTATTTTAAAATAATCCGGTTCAATGTTACCCCGCAGCACGCTGCCACACGACACAACATGTTTAGCACATTTATTTACACCCCAATGATTTCCGAGTTTAGAGTGTATGAAACGTTAGAAAATAATCTGTCTCTTCTTTGATGCTGAGCTAGTAGGACTTGATTATACCAAAAGCATTGCTAAATGAGCAAGTTTTGAAGCAGGCTCAGTCGAGAAGCTATTGCATTTAATGATACCTTTCCACCAAGTAATGGGGTCCTTCCTATAGTACTGAAATTGGAAAACGGGAAAGAGGATCTGATATATCAGTCTTGCCCTGATGGTTGGGATGCAAAATATAAGCCAAACAACGGTATGGTTTCATGAATTGAGCCCTTCTATTATGCACTTTTTCAATATTATCGGCTTAAGTGAATTTTCTTTTAGAAGACAGAGCAAATTTTATTCAGTTTTGAAATCGAAAAATTATTTTTATATATTTAAAGAAAGCATGTTTTAAAAAGATTTTGACTTTAAGCCTTTTTTTAAAAAAAATACTTATTTTGTAAATGTTTAAGATAAATAATCCAATTTCAATTTTGAATGGAATGATTATTGCCTAGACTAGAATAAAATTGATGCACATTATCTTTATATATATATATATATATATATATATATATATATATATATATATAAAACTGAATTTAAGTTTATTTTTCCTAAAAAAAAAAAAAAAAAAAAAAAAAAAAATCCTAGGTAATGCTTTAAGCTCTCTCAAAAGTAATAGAGAAATTAAAAAGATTTTAAGTAAGAGAAAAAATGTGCAGCTCAGGTGAGCTTAATGTCTACTTTTTAGAAAAGCACAATTTTATAAAAAAAAAATTAATAAAAATTTTACCCTGTTAAAAAGTTGCACTTAACAATAATACTTTACTATGTAGTAATTATTGGTATACAGTAATAGTGAATTTTAAATATTACATGTAATGTTGTTATGCCATTTAATGTGAAATTTTACAGATCAATGTAGTAGTTGAGGTTTATGACGGATGGTTTTTGACAAGAGGTTTTTGACATGACGGTTTAAACCATGGTTTAAACCCGACATAAACTGACACGTCAAAAATCTGCCAACCCTGCTTCAGGGGAACGCTTTAACGATACTTGTAATGTATGATTATAATTTCTTTTTTATTTACTTTCTTTAACTGGAATAAAAAAAGAAAGTTAATATATTAGACAGTATTTCTATATTATCCGAATTTCTAATTTATAATCCTGAATTAGGCGGGTGTTGCAAAAACGAGAGAGTATTTAATGTTAGTTCTATATTTTATAAATGACTCATACAAAAAAATGTTAATATATTAGGCAATATTTCTATATTATCTGGATTTCTAATTATAATCCTGAATTAGGTGGGGGTTGCCAAAAGGAGAGGGTATTTAATGTTGGTTCTATATTTTATAAATGACTGGCGCAAAAAAGAAGGTTATACAATATTCTATATTTCTGGATTTATAATTTATAATCCTGAATTAGGTGGGGGTTGCAAAAAGGTGAGGTTATTTAATGTTAGTTCTATATTTATAAATGACTGGCATAAAAAAGACGATTATACACGATATTTCTAAATTATCTAGATTTATAATTTATAATCCTGAATTACATTGGGTTTCAAAAAAGGAGAGGGTTATTTAATGTTGGTTTACTATTTTATAAATGACTGGCATAAAAAAAACGGTTAATATATTAGACAGTTTTTCTATATTATCTGGATTTATAATTTATAATCATGAATTAGGTGGGGGTTGCAAAAAGGAGAGTGTATTTAATGCTAATTCTATATTTTACAAATGACTGGCACAAAAAGAAGGTTAAAATATTAGACAATATTTCTATGTTATCTGGATTTCTAATTTCTAATCCTGAATTAGGTGCGGGTTTCAAAAAGGACAGTTTATTTAATGTTGGTTCTATATTTTATAAATGACTTGCACAAGAAAGCGTTAATATATTAGACAATATATCTATGTTATCTGGATTTCTAATTATAATCCTGAATTGGGGGGGGGGGGTTTGCCAAAAGAAGAGGGTATTTAATGTTGTTTCTATATTTTATAAATGACTGGCACAAAAACGAAAGTTATACAATATTCTATATCATCTGGATTTCTAATTTATAATCCTGAATTAGGTAGAGGTTGAAAAAAATAAAAAAGAGGGTATTTAATGTCGGTTCCATATTTATAAATGACTGGCATAAAAATCACGGCAATAGGATATTTCTATATTATCTGGAATTCTAATTTATAATCCTGTATTAGATCGGGTTTCAAAAAGGTGAAGGTATTTAAACCGGGAGAACTCGCTAGTGAGAATGCCCAATTGCTTTTCTTTTACTTTACATTCATATAATATCAACTTTTTTTGGTTGGCTTAGTACTTTTATTCACAAAATAGGTAAAATTATTGTAAAACATTTTGAAATTTTAATTAAAATGAAAAATGATTTAAATAAGAGTCTTAAAAAAGTACGACTGTGAGAGAAAATCTCATGCAGCGAGTTCTCCCGGGTTAATGTTGGTTCTATATTTTATAAATGACTGGCATAAAAAAGACGGTTAATATATTAGACACAGTAATTCCATATTACCTGGGTTTTTAATTTCTAAGTCTGAATTAGGTGGGGGTTGCAAAAAGAAGAGGGTATTTAATGCTAGTTCTATATTTTATAAATGACTGGCACGAAAAGAAGATTAAAATATTAGACACTATTTCTATATTATCTGGATTGCTAATTTATAATCCTGAATTAGGTGGGGGTTTCAAAAAGGAAGTTTATTTAATGTTGGTTCTACATTTTATAAATGATTACTTATTTTCATATCATTGATTATCGCAAAAGTGAAGTTATTGGGGAAATTATTATCTGTTGTTTTACCAGGAGTTTAGGTTGAATACATGGAGGAAAGAGATACATGGAGATGCAGTATGCCGTAAAAACGGTTTGCAATATGATGCGCGTTATCGCTCAAATTTAAATGCTCTCAATCGGCACAAACGAAACAAGCACCTGGAACAGGGACCGAATTCTTTGACATCACCCGTGCATTTTTTTTCTCTAAATGAATGTGATCTGCTTATTTTTAAGCCTTCTAAAGCAGCATTCCATTGTATTATGAATTAAAAACTGTGTTACTAAAAGTTTTCTTCTTCTTCTTCTTCTTCTTTTTTTTTTTTTTTTTTCGAGAAAGAACATGTTTGTGTTTGGGCCGACTGTAGTTGATTTTAGGGTTACTTTTATGGTGTCACCCCCAGCCACCTTACAGCATTTCCATCTATCTCTTTCCTCCACGGGTTGAATAACATAACATCTTTACCTCATTCAGCTCAATTTCCACTTAAGATGGTAAAAACAGTTACTTTCCTGTAAAACGTTAGTTCGTTCCAGCTTAGTAATAGGACCAAAAAACCTATTAATTTTATAATTTGTTATCAATGCTGAGATGTTAATGATAATTGCAAGTGGAACCTTTATTCTCATTCAAAGACGTTATTTTTATAAATTTAGAGCAATGTTTTAACTGTCGAAATAGTTTCTAAAATTTTAGAATCATTTTGCAGTTTTTCTAATGAAGTAATGAAACTGTACAAAAATTTCAGTATCAAATCCATGAATAGGATTTTTAAAGAAAAAAACATCATAGAATAATTGAAGAATAAGAATGGAAAACGCTGAAAATCCAAAAGAGGAAATTTATCAAGAGAGCTAAAAAAACAAAAACTCCTTCTTTGGTACTTACACTCCTTTTGGGCTCTTAGTTCAACACTTCAAACTGTAGGTTTGAAGTGTGCTTCCTTCTGCTTAGTGTTTAAATACCTAATATCATCATTTGTAAACATTTGTTTTATTTATTTAATATTTTTTGCCTTGCTTGAAAATATTTCATTGACGTAAACAATAACAACATGATCAAGTTGTGTAATCGCCACCAGTCGTTGCGCATCTTATCACTGGCACTTTCAGCCTTCTCCACTTCACTTCGTTTGGCACATTCAACACCAGCGACATTTTTCTACTATTTTTTGAACTACTTTTATTAGGCTAAAGGGTTCGCCTGTTTGTTAAGCTTGGCATATTTAAGACATTTCTTCGTCAAAAGAAGGAAAAAAAAAAGATTTTCGATTTTTTAGTACTTTCAGCGTTTTTCCTTTTTAATCCTCAATTCATCTTAAAATTATTGAACAATGTACGTTTACTGAGCAAAGGTAACAAAAAAAAAAACATTGCATCGCATTGCCACGTTACTACATCAGAAGATCTAGAATTACAAAAGAATTAAGAAACATATTCATAGAACACATCTTAAAATATTTCTAGCGCAGCGAAATGGGTAAAAAGCTTCTCGTTTTTGTAGTTTCTAATATTTGAAATTCATCATGTTTGAAATATCACAAGTTCTCGAAATACTACTGTATAGAATAATTATTTTAAGACGAAAATTCGTATATTCGAGAATTCAAAATTGTCATTTTCAAAAAAAAAATATGTACTATATTTTATAACACTATTTTCTCGAGTACCATCAAAATGCTTTTTTTTTTTTTCAGGCAATGCTCAAAATCTTGTTACAAAATGTAAAGACAATTTATTCATTGCTAGCTGAAATACCTGGCGTTGCCAGGGGTTTTAAACATGTTTGATTAGAAAAATCAATTTTAAAATTAAACACCGTACGCACCTGAATCTCGCGCAAATATGCCCTCTTTTTTAGGTGCGTCCGTAATTATATAAATACGTAGCACCTATTGTCGTCGTTCAGCCCGTCTGCCTGTCCGCATATAACAGAGCAAAAAATACCCAACCGAATGGTCTGAAATTTTAAATATATGATTGTTGTAAAATTTTGTCGAGCTATTTCAAATTTTATGAAAATCGGATGTATAATTCAATTACAGGGACAGTCAAAGTTTTTATTTACATTACGGCCAATGGGAAAAATTATTGCAAGTGCATTTTAATAATGTAACAGCCTTCCGAATGGTCTGAAATTTTAAATATATAATTGTTGCAAAATTTTGTCGCGCCATTTCAAATTTTATGAAAATAGGATGTATAGTTTAATGACAGGGACAGTCAAAAGTTTTCCGTTGCATTACGGGGAATGGGGAAAAAATTATTGCATGTGCATTTTAATGATGTTACAGACTATGTACTTATGAAGTGCAAAAAAATATACATTCAGTACAATATGGGGTGCAAAAAATAATTATAAAACTAGTTATAGTACGAATGCACTTTATTTGCCACGTTTGACGAGCAATTTCCAACTTGTTAATGTATTGAAAGCCTTGAGAAATTTCGCTTTTATACCAGTAATTTAAAAAAAATGTTTCCTAAGCATAATAAATGTAGTCTTGATTCTTGAAAAAAAAAAATTTAAAGAGAATTGTAAATTCATGAAAAGCCCTTCATGATATCACTTTCTCTTGTAAAAGCCATGCATTAACCATACATTCGTTTTAAATATGAGGTCATACGTGAATTAACCTATATTATTCACAACTATAAAGAAATGGAGTATCTAGTATTTGTCGAGAATTAAATAAAAATCATGCACTCGTGACATCATAGTTAATGAGGCTACTATAATTTTGTGACTCGTGTTACAGCCAGTATACACGTCAGGGCACATTGCCGTTACCATTATCTTTTTATGCGTGAAAGTTTCGGTATGGTACTCCATTGTGAAATTTGGTGATTTTTGAAATTCAATATTTTAAAAACGGCATAGGGCGATTCTCAAAAGGTGGACACTAGACACAAGTCATAACTTTAAGCCTTTCAAACATAACTTTAATTATCATTGACTTTATGTTATTTTTTTTTATTTTTTTTTTTTACACTGAGTTTTTAATTCTATTCAGAGACAGAAAATGACATAATTTATTGTAAAAGCTTTGTATAAATATCTTAAAATTTTATTATTTTATGCTAAAGAGGCCAATTTCGGACATTTATAACGTTAACTGCTCCAATGTACCACCAAGAAAAAGAGTTTTAACTTGCTTCCAGGTGGTTCTAATGGTAAACAACGAATGCATAAAGGAAACGGATTATTTTTTGATAATTTCGTTAAGAGATGGCAGGCTAATTTATTGCTTTTTTGAAGATAGGACTTTTCTATAAAGCATTTTTCTGTATTTTGTTATGTCCGAAAGTAACGTACGCAACAAAGCATTTGATTTTATTATTATTATTACTGGATAACAAAAAGTTAATTATACATATATATATGTGTGTATACAGACACATTTACTACATTCATAGTCTTAAGAATTTTTTAAATACTAAGAGCAACGTCCAAAATCTTTAAGTCCAAAATCTGCAAATGTCCAAAATTTGTAACGTACAGAACTACTAATTAAATGCTTTAATCATTAATTTTCCAGAATAGTTGCTGTCTTTTAATGTTTGTGTATAATTTTGTAGACATACTATTAAAATATTTATATATTATATTTATAGACAAAATACTATACTATTAAAAAAATTTGGCCTTAAATTTGAAAATTTGAAAAATTACATATAGTTAACGTTTAATGATACCACCTTTTGAGAATCTCCCCATAATCATTAGATTTGAAATTTATATCAAGAAAAATACATTTTTTTCTTTTTTAACCTTTCTAACGCAGTTTGTCTAACAGTTTTCTGACAAATATTTTTCGAGCTATTAATGTTTACAGTAACCTCAAATGTTTCATTTTCCGAGAATAATCTGTGGCAACGATTAGCGAAAAAAACAGTCGTCAGCAACGCGTAACGTTTTATTAAAGAGGATTATATCATCGCGTTAAGTTTGCGGTACATATTGAAATTCTGGGATTCTTCTTTATTGTACGCTAAACACCTTAAAAAATCTATAATTTTCATTTTTTTTTACCGCACCAGATTCCAAAATCACACGTTTTATTGTGCAAAAAAAAATAAAATTAAACATGAAAAAGGATTTTAAAACAAGAAAGAAGAATCATGCGTTAAGCATAGATTATAAAACACTTTCCAACACCTTCAGAATACTTCAAAAAATTTTCGTTATTTTGGTAAATAAGATACTTCTATAAACATTTTAGAAAATGCATAGAACATTTGAAAAACGGATTTAAGCAATTACCGTCCATAGCCAAATGTATATTCCGATTCCTTTGTACAGCCCATTATTTGATCTATTGGTTGGTCATATTCCATATAGTATGAGGAAATTTAGTTTAGTAAGAAAGCGTATAATAGGTTGGAATTTCCCATTCAGCAATTTATACCAATAAACTGAAACATGCTGGAATACTTTGGTACAGCCCTACATTTTACCTACTACCTTTATTTACACGCCCCTATTTAACTAAAATTTAATTCAAACGAAAGCATGCTTAAAACTACTGAAAGCACACTTTCAGAAATTATCATCCATAGACGGTCATATATTCAATTATTGGATAGAATCCAATTCTTGCCGTAGAATCGAATTCTCAGATTATCCTGTTCTTACGTGGCCCTGTATATCTTTTTATCTATATTCTACAAACGTATCTTAGTACACTAAATGCAGTTCGGCGTAAAAATGCATATCTCATTTAAAAAACACTTTTAAGCAATTTACACTCATACTCAGTAACCCTTACAAATTCTTTTATGTAGCCTTTATACGATTTATAGAATTTATACACACTACATAGTATGCAAAAATTAAGTTAAACTTAAAAACGCATAGCATAACTAAAAATGCACTTCCAGCAATCATCGCTAATATACAGTACTTCGGATTTAGTATAGTATCCGAAATCTTTTGTGTATCTCTCTGAATGCTACACACTTGATATTATACAGGAAGTAATTTGTAGTAAACCTTAGCAACGTATATCAATTTCATTATATATGAAATAGTTTAACATAATTTAAATGCGCCGAAAACAATTTTTCCCGTATACCATTATGTAACGGAATTGTTTTGTGTGGCCCTGTAACTGCATAAAAAATATTCTCTGTGTGTATAAATTCTATAACCCGCATAACGTACAGAAAGCATATTTTAGTGCACTTCATAAATGCATATTAATTTCATTATGTTTGAAAACGTGTAAGATCATTAAAATGCATTTGAAACGATTTTTCCCCATTGGCCTTAATGTAAGGGAATACTTTTTCCTGTCCCTGTAACTCAACTATGTATGCAACAAACTTTATTTTCAATAGGGATCGTACTATAGTAAACGTCAATAACATTCAAAAATTTCAGAGCAATCCCAGTATATTTATGAGAGTTAGAGAGCGGACAGACACACTGAAGTCACAAACACTTTTTAACTATGTTGGAAAGTTTTAATAAAATTTAAAGTTTGTTTAAACAACATCAAAGTTTGGTTAAAGAATTGATATTTCGCATACATTTAAGATAGTGTAAGAAAAATTACAAAAGATAAAATGAAAATCTGATATATTTTCATATCTTACTTACTTGTCAAATTACTAATATAGCGCTGTCAGGTAGCACAAGATGATTGGATGAACACTGTCTAATTCTTAAGTAATTGGTGGCGCACACTAGCCTACGATAAGAGATGTCCACCTTGCTGTACCATTGGCTAACGAACCATTTGCCAAGCCCAACAATGATGCCTCAAAATCCTTCTCAATTACGTACCAAGTTAGAGTGACCTCTGGTACCCTACCATTTCACGAGGAAAAAAAAAGATTTAGGTAATATAGCCCCAGCTAAAATGTTTGGTTGGACTGACCAAATTTTGATTCGACTAATCAAATGATTTTGTTCGTTCAATAAAATTTTATTCAACTAACAAAATGATTTTCATAGTACAACAAAAAATATTTGGTTAGGGCAAAATTTGGTTGGCACAACAATTTTTTTTTTTTTAACAAAATCGTTCTGCTGACGATCAGCCAACAATTTGAGCTATTTTGGATATGGATGTACAGGGTGTCTATTCTCAACGGTGTCCAATGGCTAAATCCTAAACCGTTAAAAGTAGTTTACGTTTAACGGTTAAACATGTGTTAAACGTAGACATGTAGTTCAAATTACAAAAAGGTTTTTAATGAGTTAAAGAAGTATTTTTAAAGCTATTTGGATCAATAAAAACATTTCTTTAAAAAATTACGAAATTTAAATTTTTATACGATACCCCGGTCATAAAGTATACTTAGTTAAAATATTCTGTTAATCTAAGAAGTAAAACAGAAAAAGTCCCATTATTCTACGATTAAAACCGTCAGAATAATAGCTATTTAAAGTTGAAACATATTTTTTTGCTCCGAAATACGGCTTATTTACTAATTTACTAGAAATATAAATAATCATCAGATATGAAAAAAATAATAGTTGTGAGTGAAATTAACATAACAATATAAATTTTAAATCTATTTTCATTTTGACATATTAAAGCAAAATATACAGCTTGTACTGAAAATATAAGTGAAAAAATAATAGAATTTTTGTTAAATGAAATGAAGAAAAGCAACAGTCTGAATTCTTTACAAAATAAACGTATGCTAAAATAGAATTTTTGTTAACCAAACTGAAACGTAATTAGTAAAAATTAACACCATTGTGATACTTGTACGTTGTGACTAGATACACGCTAGTGCAGATGCTAGTGCAGATACACGGGAAATAAATTCTTCTAATACTTTAAGCACTTTGTGCACGATACAGTTCGCATACAGTACTGTATCCGAATCTTTTATGTGTCACTGTAAATGAACGATAATGGTATGCACATCATATTCTGCAACAAATATCTTGTAGTAAGTCTCAGTAATTTATGCCAATTTCATTATATTTGAAATAGCGTAAAATAATTAAAATATGCTTCAAACAGTTTCCACCGTTGATCATTATGTAACGGAATCCATTTTTTGTGGCCCTGTAAATTAATAATAAATGCTTTGCAACACATATATACAGAATGCGTGATTTCGTGCACTTCATAGATGCATATCAATTTTATTATGCTTGATATGGTATGACATCAAAAAAATGCAATTGAAACGATTTTTTCCCATTGACCGTAATGTAACGAAATACTTTTGACTGTCCTTGTAAATAAACTATAAATTCTACACACTTCATTTTCAATAGCGATCGGACTATAGTAAACGTCAATAACATACAAAAAATTCAGGGCAATGACAATCTGAGTATATTTATCAGAGTTAGAGCTTGAAAAGACGGACAGACAAACCGAAGTCATGAACACTTTTCAACTATGTTGGAAAGCGTTAAAAAATGTCTGCATCTCATTGGCACATTTCCGAAACTTTCATAGAATTCATAACTTTAATGCAATCGTTACATTGTTTACGCTAAACATTACTTGTTCCTCATTTGAAATTAGTCCTGATTTTTCGTTGCAGAAGTATACGTTCCAGTCCAGTAATAATATTATTTATCCTATTACGTTAAATAAAGTTCATCTCTTTTATAAACATTCCAAAGCAATTTTGCCGTTAGCTTCCTATTTACATAATGTAATCCACGAAAAATTCCTAATAATGGTACTCAATGCTACCGAGTAATATACCATTTCTGATTCAATACAGTTTGTATTGACATATCTTTGCCAATATCGGTGATATTGTTCCTATACTTTTGCTAATACCGGCGATACAGGCATAAGATGTTTTCCCAATATTGAGATGTTGAATTTTTTTAGTATTTTCATTGAAAAATCAATATTACTGATATATTGCTGTTTCACTGAAAATATTTCTAATATAAAGGCAATATTTCTGTAAAATTGTCATTTTATTGAAAATATTATCGCTGTAAAGTCAATTTTAATCGATACCGGTATCATTGTAGATATTGGCGCAATATTGATACTCAATATAGCCAATCGGTGTGCTGTTAGGGTGTCTTATTTAGTTTTCTCCTAAAAATAATTTTGTGCATATAAATAATTTCCCTTAAGGAAAAAATTCTAAAATTTCTTTCTATAACATTTATACGTACCATTATTAAGTTCCTCTTTTTCTTTGTTATAGATGTTAAAATGTTATTAAATGATTTCAAGAAGTTACTTATGAATGGAAAACAACACGATTTGACATTAAAAGTTGCAGACAAGGAATTTCGAGTCCATCAACACATTCTGATGGCTCGATCTCCAGTTTTCGAAGCAATGCTGAGCCACGATATGACAGAAAAAAACGAAGGTGTCATCGACGTGCCAGATTGTGATCCCGAATCTATGGAAGAATTCCTGTTTTACATGTACTGTGGGAAAGTGGAGAAGTGGAATACAGATATTGCGCTTGGCTTGTATTATTTAGCCGACAAGTATAATATGATGCTTCTAAAAGAAAAATGTACTGAATTCATTAAGAACTCACTCTCCATATGGATAATCTGTGATGTCACCCAATTAGCTTTGAATCACAGCGATTCTGATTTGCTGGAACTTGCCACTGAATACTTTCTTAATCACGTGAGTGAAATTTTGCCTACAGTAGGATGGATGTCATTCCTGAACTCAAACTCAGTTGCAGCTAACGAACTTTTGATTAAAGCATCTAAGAAGTGGGATTGTGCCAAATCATAAATTTGTAAACACTGAAATTATTTTTAATTTTGCCACGCAAAAAAAGGTACATTTTTATTCTGTCTTTTAATTCGTTTTCATTCTCAGCTATTCTGATTGGCTAGAACGTGCGACTGTTAATTTCTAAACCACACGAGTGACATTTTGCCTACTGTAGGATAGATGTCTTTCCTGAACTCTAACTCAGTTGCAGCTAACGACGTTTTCATTACACTGTAAAAAAAATCTGTAGTTCACCAGATGTAAAGTTACATGCTTACTAAACTTTTATCTGTAACTGTACAAAAAAAGCTGCAAATCTACAAAACTAGTTTTTGTAAAGCTAAAGAAATCTGTAACTTTACAAATAAATCTGCTAAAATTACAGTAATCTTACTAAACTTTTTTCTGTAACCCGGGTTGCAGTTGCATGAAAAGTTCTAGGCATCCCAGTTTCCTAAAAAATTCTTAGCAACCATACAGATTTTTTTATTTACGGCGCAAAAGTGAGTCTGTTACATGAATTTTTGTTGTTGCCGCTACATAAAAAGTTCTAGGAATCCCAGTTTCCTAGAAAAACTTTAGTAACTTTACCGATTTCCTTTTACAGTGTAAAGCATCGAATAAGTGGGATTGTGCCATATCATAAACTTGTGAACACTCAAATTATTTTTTATTTTATCATGCAAAAAAAGGTACATTTTTATACTGTCATTCAATCCGCTTTGAATCAGAGGGATTCTGATTTGCTAGAAAGTGCTACTGAATATTTCCTAAACCACGTGAGTGAAATTTTGGCTACAGTAGGATGGATGTCATTCCTGAACTCAAACTCAGTTGCAGCTAACGAACGCTTCATTAAAGCATCGAAGAAGTGGGATTGTGCCAAATTGTAAATTTGTAAACGATGAAATATTGTAAATTTATTTTTCCATACAAAAAAGTGTATTTTTAATTCATTCTTATCATTTTTTATATTTATAAATTATATATGAAAGATAATTATATTTAAAGAACTCCTTATTTTTCCACAACGGGTGATCTACATATTACAAAAGTCCATTAGTAACAAGGTAATATTATTACGTATTTCTATCACGGGAGCCAGCGGCATTTTTTAGGACAAGCTGATTTTGAAATATGCGATTTATATTACTTAATCGCTATAACCAATGATACTTTGTAAGATATGATATTTTTTAATAACTTAAATAAGTCGCACATGCGCATTTTGGATTAAACTATTTTGATAATTTAATTATTCATATATAATGAGATTACTAAAAATTCATTATGACAAATTAATAAATTTTGGTATAGGAATTACATGAAAACGAATAATCTTACGCCAAAGAATTCGTTGTACGTAAGGCTTATACATTTCGAAAATTTCCCTTTTTTATACTTTCAAAATAATTTATTGTAAAAAATATTTCTAATGTATCTCTTTTAAAATTAGTAATTTGAAATACATAAGTAAACCATATATATGAGAAATATATGATTACACTAGTTATTAGATATTAAAGTAAGGTGGTGCAGGCCGCGACTGCGTAGTCTGTGCGCTCTTCCTACCACCAGTCTCTGCAAGAAATGCGATAGATACAATCCTCTTCAATTGGTTCTCTATAGATATCTCTTAGAAGCCTAGACATATTCACAGTTTTTTCTTTGGGACGGTTTTTCTCTTCATGGGCTTATTTTTACTCTTTTTTTTTTCCTTTTTTGGTCGTAGTCTGTGCAATCTTCCTACCATCAGTCTCTGCAAGAAATACAATAGATACAATCCTTTACAATTGGTCCTCTATAGATATCTCTGAGAAGCCTAGACATATCCGCAGTTTTTTCTTTCGGACGGTTTTTGTCTTCATGCGCTTACTTTTACTATTTTTTTTTTCTTTTTTTGGTCGTAGTCTGTGCACACTTCCTACCACCAGTCTCTGCAAGAAATGCAATTGCTACAACCCTCTACACTTGGTTCTCTATAGACAACTCTGAGGAGCCTAGATATATCCACAGTTTTTCTTTGGGACGGTTTTTGTCTTCATGGGCTTACTTTTAATCTTTTTTTTCCTTTTTTGGTCGTAGTCTGTGCACGCTTCCTACCAGCAGTCTCTGCAAGAAATGCAATAGATACAATCCTCTACAATTGGTTCTTTATAGATATATCTGAGGAGCCTAGAGATATCCACAGTTTTTTTTCTTTGGGACGGTATTTGTCTTCATGGGCTTACTTTTAATCTTTTTTTTTTTTTTTTTTTTGTCGTATTCTAAGCACTCTTCCTACCACCAGTCTCTGCAAGGAATGCAATATATACAATCCTCTACAAGTGGTTCTCTATAGATATCTCTGAGGAGCCCTGACATATCCACAATTTTTTCTTTGGGAAGGTTTTTTTCTTCATGGGCTAACTTTTAATCTTTTTATTTCCTGTTTTGGTCGTAGTCTGTGCACTCTTTTTACCACCAGTCTCTGCAAGGAATGCAATAGATACAATCCTCTACAATTGGTTCTTTATATAGATATCTCTGAGGAGCCTAGACATATCCACAGTTTTTTTCTTTGGGACGGTTTTTGTCTTCATGGGCTTACTTTTAATCTTTTTTTTTTCCTTTTTTGGTCGTAGTCTGTGAACTCCTCCTACCACCAGTCTCTAGAAGAACTGTAATAGATACAATCCTCTACAAATGGTTCTCTATACATATCTCTGAGGAGCCTAGACATATTCACAGTTTTTCCTTTGGGACGGTTTTTGTTTTCATAGGCTTACTTTTAATCTTTTTTTCCCTTTTTTGGTCGTAGTGTGTGCACACTACCAGTCTCTGCAAGAAATGCAATTGGTACAATCCTCTACAATTGGTTCTCTATAGCTATCTCTGAGAAGCCTAGAAATATCCACAGTTTTTTTTCTTTGGGACGGTTTTTTTCTTCATGGGCTTACTTTTAATCTTTTTTTTTTCTTTCTTGGTCGTAGTCTGTGCACACTTCCTACCACCAGTTTATGCAAGAAATGTAATAGATACAACCCTCTACAATTGGTTCTTTATAGATATCTTAAAAAATGGGCTAGATACAGCAGTTTGAATTTCTAATGTGGGTGACATTTTGAAAAATCTGATTTTTTGCCTGCAACAGCACTCGTATTTATCAACCGATTTAGATTTGAGTGAGCATATGCACAAGAATTACTAAAGTCTCGACCAAGTTCATTGGTTAGCTTTGTTGTACCCATTATGTTGCTTTAAAATGGCGGGCACTTCAAGATATCGCCGAATTTGGCGACCAAATATAAATCACTTTAAATAAAACCAGCTTTGATAACGCGACTAATTTCGCGAAATTCTCCTTCATATTCAGTATTGACAAAAATTAGTATTTAATCTTCTATAATCGGGTTCCACTAATTTGAGCTCTGTGTGTTTGAATAATATAAGCTGGATTTTAAAAATTAAGGAATATGAAAGCTACCTCTTCCTCCCGGCACTGGTCGGAAGGACTTTTTTTTTAATGTGCCTTTGGCTGGAATCTCCACTGCAGTAAAACTACTGCTGCAGTTTTTTACAGTGCATATTTTTAGCACACATCTTTTTCTTTTCTATTTTTATCGGAATTTCGAGTAATCCGGATTTTTTGTACGAACAGGCACTAGTCCCAATTAGTTCGGATTAGCGGGGTTCTATTGTATACACTGTAAAAAAATTCCGCTAAAATACGGAAATTGTACTGGCAATCGAGACGCCAGGAAAGGAAATTTTTTCCCGTAAAATTCCGCCGTGCATTTTGAAAATTGTACCATCGAAAAGTGTATGAAGTTATGCGTGGAATTGAACCAAATTTTCTGTGTATGTTTTTGGCCATGGAGAGAAGGTCGTTCCTGAATTTGGAAAAATTCCACCGGAAGGGGGCGCTGTAATAGCGAATTTTGTGCAATTTTTAATATTGTACCATCGAAAAGTGTATGAAGTTAGGCATAATTCTAATGAAAATACTAATAAAAGTAATTAAAATGAAATATTGAGATGAGATAGAAGAAAGTTTTGCGATTGGTACATCCAACTAGTTTTAATTTTTCCATAATTAAATAAAATTGTGCACAACAGTTTTAGATTTCTTTATTTTTAGGGCGACTTATCTTTCACTCAGCCCACTATCCGAAAAAATCGTGATTTTATCCTTTTCAACTTCAGTCAGTGATTTCCAGCGATCCATGCTCAAAGTAGCAGGTCATATCCCAAAACTTCAAATATAAATGACTACAAACTTATAAATATCATCACCAATGAATCCCGCATAAAATACTACAATCTTGACGCCATCTTAATAAATACTTTTTTACATTTACAATTGAATTAACTTCACATATTATAGCAGATGTTTGTGCCTAAATTCAGGCTGTATAACTCTTTTCGGAATTTTATTCTAAATAACAAAATTAACATGTGGTCTTAAACTAGTGGTATCTGTAGTTCTATTGAGTAAAAATGCACCAAATTTTATATTGGAGGTCATTAATATAAATAAATAGGTTGGTCCAAGTTTCGCTTTGAATACTGAACAGGGTTATTCATAACTGTTGGTGTGTAACTGCGCTTTGAAATTTAGATTTCAGAATGATATACAGGGTGCAAAGGAAAGATCCCTTTTCGTTTTTGATTTGCAATGGCTATCTTCCAAATTTTTCCACTAGGGGCGCTGCTGTCGTTTGCATTAGGTCGGGCGTAGTCGCTTTACTATACCTTTACCTCACTTGCATAGCTGTAGCTCTCTCCGTTCGCAAGTATTTTCAGGTCAAAGGGACTTTCCTTTGCACCCTGTATACATGAGGACGTGATTTTAAAACTCGCCTTATCCAGAAAACCAAATTTTGGGAAATCGCGAAAAACCTCTGACTGCGTCCAATAGTTTTCACTGTAAATCACGATTTTACAACGCCAGAAATACATGATAAAACTAGTTTATTAACCATTTGGAAAAATGGTTATTGTTCTCGTCAGGATGGGGAATCAAAAGCATATCTGAAGATTTTTATTGGTTTATTCGTTTTCTGATTGGTCTATACAGTAATCTGTATTTCCCTTTACTTTCAACAGAGATGGATACCTTCTGTTGCGACTATGACAAAAAAGTAATAAAAACTACAAAAAAAATTAATAACTCAGAAACAAATTGAGATACAGCTTTCAAACAAATTGCATTTAAAAGTACATTTTTTTCTCTATACAACGATGTAAAAAGTAATATTGTAGGATGTTTAGAAATTTAAGAATGAAATTTCATTTAAAATGTGTCGTCAGATTTCTTGGAAATCTGACTATGGAAAAGCCTTTTCTCGAACAGCCAATGAAATGCTTGGATAATACGTAAGTTTCAAGTGGAAAATACGTACGAGTCGCAGGCGATTTTTGTCGCTTGGAATTTTTACGTGTAATAACACTATTGATGCTTAATTCATGGCGTACGTAATGTATGATGAACTCCGTGCGATTTTTTATGTCTTAAATTTTAGTCTTTGAAAAAATCATTTTCCAAATGGTCGTTGTAATTTGTTAAATTGTTTTTTTTTTTTTTTTTTTTTTTAGATTATAGTAATTTTTTTAATGCAGGTTCACCAATGGAATAGATTGATAGAGAAAACTCGATTTTTTAAATTTTGGATAAGGCAAGTTTTGTAACTCACGTCCTCATATACTGGGCGGTCCATCTGTTGGCTCTTTTAATATTACGAAAGAAAACGCCTTTTTTATGAGTGAAAATCGAAACTCTTTATTGAACATGGAAGATGGGTCTACGCTATTTATCTATGGAATACAATATCGCATATGTGGCCACCGCGGCTCCGCTTACATGCCATCATCCGAACATCAACATTTTTGATGACTTTTCCCAGAATGAGCTGATCCATAGCCAAAATTTCAGCCTGGATGTTACGTTTGAGGTCTTGGATTGTGCGGGGGGGGGGGGGGGGGTATTGGCGTACACTTTACTTTTCAGAAACTCCCAAAGAAATAGCACAGTGGTAGGGGAGCAGAAAAAGGCCGAGTTCTGGATGAATTAGGGGAAAGCTGGAAATTGTTTTAATCCCTTCTGTTTAGGTGTCTAGAATGAATATGCTATGTTTTCCCCCTCGTACTAGGTGAGCGTTAGGAAATATGTATAAATTTATAGTCAAAAAACACGTTTTATTGCATACCATAACAATATCTCAAAACAGCTAACTCTGTCAAAAACATTGTCAACACAAATGTTGTAGAGCCGAAAATTCTAAGTAAAATGAGTACGTACACTCAATACTTATGTTGAATATTAAGGTCACAATTCTACTTCAAAGTTTTAGACACATCATCAGGGGGATGACCTCAGAATTAATTAGGAGAAAACTGGAAATTGTTTTAATCCCTTCAGTTTAGGTCTAAAATGAACGTACTATGTTTTCTTCTTCGTACTTGGGTAAATGTTAGAAAATATGTACATATTTATTTTCGAAAAACACGTTTTTTTTAATTACCTTAACAATATCTCAAAATAGCTAACTCTATAAAAAACATTGTCAATACAAATGTTGTAGAGCTTAAAATTCTGAATAAAATGAGTACCATCATTAATATTTTTGTTCAACATTAAGGTCGCAGTTCTATTTCAGAATTTTTCAAATCAAGAGCTTGAAGCCAGGAGAGACCAAGTTAACTTAAAAATAACTCAAAATAGCTAACTCTATCAAAAACATTGTTAGTAAAAAAGTTATAGAGTCTAAAATTCTGAGTAAAATGAGTACCTACACTTAATATTTTTGTTCAATATTAAGGCCGCAATTGGCCCTAACCACTGGGCTAAAAATAATCCATTGGAGTTTAATTGCACGTTCTTGGCGACCAATTCACATCAGAATTTCTGAAAGGGCAATTCCATATGTGGCGGAATGACATTTTGAGTTGTAGAATTACAGCTAAAGCAATTCCCCTGAAGCTATTTTCACACAAAAAGTAATTTTCCAGTTTGCACATGACTGTTATTGACTAAAAGATTAAAAAAATATCTGAAACAATTTTTTTACAGATTTTATTCTTTCATTTTTGAGTAATTTTTTATTGTGTGACGGAATGACATTTTTGCAACCATGACTCTAACTTTTACTTAAAACTGGAAACATTTGTGAAATAGGAAAACATTCAGTTTTTAAACTAATACGTTTCTTAAATATGATGTATAAGCAGTACAAAATTAAAATTTAGAGCAACCTATCTGTACTAGGGTTGAAGTTATTAACTGTCATTTGACGTGACGGAATGACAGAAAGTTTCTAAAATTTATTTATTTAAAAAATATTATTTAAAAAAAATGATTAAACTAATAAATTTCAGAATGAACGTACATTACATAACTATGTATTCTCTATTGATAGTATTTTCAAAAAAATATCGAGCACGATTACCTACTATTTGAAATAAAAAATGCACAAAAACATGTGGCAGAATGACGCAACACAAGACTTTATTGTACATGCATTATTATCAAGAATATTGCTTTAAGACTATTGTAAACTATTAAATATTATACTACATGTTTTCATTTATTAAAAAAATGTAAAACAAACTACAATTACCTTCTTTTTCTAAGTGTTCTTCAAGAATACTATTTGCACACAACTACAAGCATTTTACTTTTCAGCCATTTTGTTTATTTGGACAATTGCCAGTTGCAAATAAAATAAAAGTTTTGAGTCTAAAACATTATTTTGAAAACTTGGAATATATTTCAATATATTTTTTAACTTAATTTATAAAATTTATTAAAAAAAAATATTTTTCATCAAAGTTGACAATTGTATGGAATTGCCCTAAAATTACGCGATCTGGAAATTTCTCGTTCAATAAGTTGATGGTTTGGCGTGCAGTGTGTGCCGTTGCTCCGTTGCGCCGTCTTGTGATACAAATGGCATACATTTGACAGTTCATACATGCATGAGACGTGGCAGCTGACACAAATAACCTGTTAAATATTCATAATTCAAAAAAATCCCTGCCGGCTCGGACCTACAGGCGGAGGTAGATTTCGAAGTTAAGTACTAAATTCTCCAACAAAACTTAAATCAAGATTAGAGATAAACCCAGTTTCTTCACAAAGAGTGAGCTGTATGGAGCTAAACTTTTTGTGAAAATTATAATATACACGAATACACACACACATGTATATGGAATAGGTTTAAAAAATGGCTACAAAAAATTCAGAGAACCTTGAAGTGTTAAAATATGTTAATATTTCCATAGTCGGGTTTTTATCATGTTTTAATAAGTTTCTTCAAACTCACATGGCGTTACATATTCACTTGCTGAGGTCCATTATATTTCCAATATGACGCAATATACATATTTTTTTAATTCGTCAAACTATTTATTTTATTTTGAGTTTTCATGCTGAAATCTTGCTCTAGAAAACTTATGACGTAATATTCAATTTGTTTTCAATTTGTCAAACTATTTAATTTTACACTTGAAAATTTTGCATTAGAAAAGTAATTGTTGTGGTGAGAATTTTATTGTTTTTTTTTTAATTGTTGGCAACTGCTATAACGAAAAACTTTTTTTTTTTTTTTTTTTTTGCCATTGTTGTGTAAGAGCTGGTTTTATCAGAATCATGTTAAGACAGTATTCAAAATTTTGAACACTTCCCATTTCCACCCTCTTGGACCGATTTCGGCCATTTTCAATCCCCCGCCGAGATATTAGCCATCTCAAAGTTGTTGGCGAGTTTGAGGACAATCCGTGCATAATTGTGACTTTTATCGTGCGGACAAAATTTAGTACATACATACACACACACACACACACACACACACATATATATATATATATATATATATATATATATATATATATAAACTATTTAGGTGGGGGTGGTTTTGGGATCCTGGGGTCCTATAATGAAAAGTTATGAAGGAATTTTTCAAAAGTCGCACCATGGTAACGACTGCAATAGGTAGTATTTCTTACAAAACCTACCTAAAAGAAACAACAGAAGCATCACCCAGTATATATACAGGGTGTCCATAATTAACCCTTAAATGCCGGGTGTTGCTTTTCGGCAACATACCCAATTTAGGCTTTAAAATACTATTAGAATAATATTGAAGCTATAATACCTAATGTTGCCAATAAAATACATTCTGAAAATATTATTTAATCTATTTTCAACATGTAGATGGCAACACTTGTGCTGTTTAAGAATAAAGATAGATTTATTTTTTCAATTGTTGCTACTTGTTCTTTTTTGTTTTGTTTGGAAGCTTTCGAAATACCCTATTTTGTTCTGCAGTGAGCAAGTAAAATTTATTTCTTATTATAGTTCCTAAAATTCTTGGGTGTTCAATATTATAGGATTTTATCAAGGAAAATTATTTTTTAAATTAAAGACCAGTATTGCCGATTAGTAACAAACTGTTTTTTAGCGGTAAACCATAATTAAAACAAAATATGATTTTTTTTAAAGTATTTTTCCCATGATTTATTTAATAAATGACATCCGAAAAACATTATTACAATGATTTTTGAAAAATCAGGCTTTTAAGGGTTAAACGACCCTACTTTAAAGTTGTCTACAGACAAAACTATTTTTCATAAAGTTGTGAAATTCTGTGAAAGACATAATAAAGGGATGGGAATTTGCTTAAACTAAAAAAAAAAAAAATGTAAATAAAAGTAGTTCAAAATTTCGCCACCAGAGGGCGTTTTTAATAAATTACACATTTAGCATTACGATAGTTTAGAAATTTTATTTATTAATTTAACCTTACTCTAAAGACAGTATTTCACGACATTTTCTTGGCTTTTCCATGAACACACTGCGGTCAACTGAGGAACATGCTATCTTACGATTTCAGATGGTATCTGAAAAGGATGAAAGTCATGCAGAACATGTTTGGTTACAACAAAGTTTGTTAAAGCATCGTAAATGTATGCTAAATGTGTAATTCGTTAACAAACGGCCTCCTACTTTTTTTTCCCTCTCAAACACATTCCCATACTTTTATTATGTCCTCCAAAAAATTTCACAGCATTCTGAACAATAGTTTCGTCTGTAGACAATTTTAAAATAGGGTCGATTAATTATGAACATCCTGTAAATAAAATTTCTAAACCATTTTAATGCTAAATATGTAATTTATTAAAAATCGCCCTCTGGTGGCGAAATTTTAAACCATTTTTATTTATATATTTTTTAGCTTAAATAAATTCCCATACCTTTATTATTATTTTCCCAAAGTTTTACGACTTTATGAACAATAGTTTTGTCTGTAGACAACTGTAAAGTAGGGTCGTTTAATTATGGACACTCTGTATATATATATATATATGTATATATACAACCTATAAATATATAGAGAGCGAGAGGGGATATATAGATATGTACTTTTTCTTCTTTTTTTAGTAAATACATCATATTATTTTTCGTATTGTTTTTGTAGAAAATGTAAGGCTAGTTTCATTTCTATTACACTGGGGAACACGCATTTTGTTGACTTAGATCTGGCACTTGTTTTTGGCTAATTAATTATTCCCACCTAAATCCAAAAATGACCCCAGTTTTTTTCTATCACGTCAACTTTTTAAGCTACAGGATACCCCCAAAATCATACTTAATGTGGATACAAAGGAAAATAAAGAAAAAAAATTATCAAATATATTATTCTCACAACGACTGTATATACTTACTACAAGCTACATTGTGTTCATACAAATAGTAAAATCCTTTTACAAATCGAAAAAAGTACATATTAAGGTAAAAAGTTTCGCTTGTAGCTTTTCCTGGAGTGTTCAAGTTGTCGATAATCTCGCTTGATGCTCTAATAATTGAAGAAACTTTTCAAAGACAGTCGAACATCAACTCAAAGAAGGAGGTGCTTTCTGGATTCTTTTCTTTAATTATTTTGATGAATATTTACAGATGCGTGGTTCTATACATATATACAATAAAAGATTATCAAACACTTGATGTGGTTCTTCGAAATAAGGGAGGCTTAGCCTCATCAACAACTGTAAAAAATTACAGCGATCATGCTTTTTAAAATCACTACATTGCTTCTCCTCGTTCCAGCCACAACAAAACAAAGTCGCATTCTAAGGTGGGATGCGCGCGCATCGCGCGACCCTCGTTGCTATGGGAGCAGAGAAAAAGTTTCTCTTCACACTCCCCACCTGAACTCTTAAAGAGTTCACAAATCAAAATTCCATCATAAAATCATAAAAATTCAATTTTTCGTATCAGTGGTTCAGTAATCTAATACAATTTTTAAAATTCGAATACAAAATACTAAATGTAAGAATTCAAACAATATCTAATTAATCACTTAATTAGTCAAACTCAAAATATCAATAAATTCTAAATAAAACACTTTAAATTCAAACAAAGTAAAAATAATGACAGTTAAATAACACACTTTTTTTTTTTTTTTTTTTTTTTTTTTTTTGCAGTTAAATCATATACTTACTTATATACCAAAATTCAAAAAGATTCTATATATAAATGACACTAAAAATTAAAAAGGAGAAAGAAAATATTTAGAGTCCTAAATGCAGAAAAAGCAAACTAAATAAATGTCTATAAAAGTTTATGAATGTTTATAAAAAGTCTGCAAAAAGTCACTTGTTAGTCGTTTTGTATTTCAAAGGGATACAAGTGCTGAATGGATCTTTTTAAGATTCCACCCGCTGTTTTTATTTCGTATGAACGAATATTGCCATCTCTTCCAGGAATGACAGTCTGAATCTTACCAAGTTTCCAAAGAAACTTATTTTTTGCGTCATCTTGAATTAAAACAATATCGCCCACTTTCAGTGGCGTATGGGCATTAGGATTTTTCAAGGAATGGGCTGTTTTCAAATCCATCAAATATTGTTTTTTCCATTTGGTCCACAATTGTTTCAATAGTAAAGATTGATATTTTTTTCTTTTCAGGAGTGTTGATCTCTTCGAACAATCTTCAATTATTTCAAAAAAATTAATAGGAAATGAAAGTTCTTTTCCAAAATTTAAAAAGTGCATTGGAGTAAGAGGTTCTGGTTCATTGCTGTCGCTATATACATACGTCAATGGTCGCGTATTCAAAACTGCTTCCACTTCTGTCAACAGAGTCGCTAATTCATCATAACTTAAGAGTGCTCTACCAATTACTTTTCTCAAAGAGTCTTTGACTGACTTTACTAGTCGCTCATAAAAACCTCCCCACCATGCAGCTCTTTCTATAATATTCTTCCATACAATTCTCTCTTTTGTAATAAAATTTAAAAATACTTTGTCTGTCAGTATGTTGTATAAATTTTCGAGTTCACCTTTGGCCTTTTTGAAGGTTTTTGCGTTGTCAGAATAAATAATTTTGGGATTTCCTCGTCTAGCTGTGAATCTTCTGAATGCCATCAAAAAGGAATTTGTTGTCATATCAGACGCGAGTTCCAGGTGAATGGCTCTAGTCACACCGCAAGTAAACAGGACAATGTAAGATTTTTGCGTTTCGTTAAAATTTCTGATATAGATCGGACCGGCGAAGTCTAAACCGCAGATTGCGAATGGCGGTGCTTCACTAGCTCTGTCTTTTGGTAATGGTGCGGTGATCTGGTCTGCTGGTTTGGAGAAATATTTTTTACATATTATACAATTCTTGATAACACTCTTGACCAACTGACGATCTTTAGGTATCCAAAAACGAGATCTAATTTTTGCCAAAGTACTGGCTGTCCCTCCATGCATAATTTTCTCGTGCTCTTGACGAACTATTAGAGTAGTTAACCAAGAATGTTTGGGGAGAATTATTGGGTTTTCTCTTCTGCGGATAGGTTAGAAAATTCGAGCCTTCCGCCCAACCTCATCAACCCGTTTTTGTCAATAAAGGGCATGAAATTTGATAAGGATGACGTCTTATCCACTGATTTACTATTTTTTAGAGATTCTATTTCTTCGTTATAAAATTGTTTTTGTTCAGATTGTATCAAAAAATTTTCAGCTTCGAGTAATTCTTCGGTTGTTACTACGTCTTGCACTTCAATTGATTTTTTCAGCTTCATAATGCATTTCTTTACCCAAACGGTAATTCTCAAAAGTTTCTCTAAATTACTATATTTTGAAATGTTTATGGGATTTTCGAGTTTTTTGACTAAGCACTCGCTCTGAAAAACATCGTTAGGATTTTTTTTGTATTCTAATTCATCTGAGTAAGCGATTTCTTTGTTTTCTGATATTGGCCAACACTCAGGAGGTAAACATAGCCATTCTGGTCCCTGTAACCAAGTTGTATCATTGATTATCCTAGAGATTTTTGATCCTCGAGAAACTATATCAGCTGGATTGGCAGTACCAGGACAATGATACCAGTTACATATCAGGTGAGGTCAATTTATGGATCTCTTCAATTCTGTTTCTGACAAAGGGTTTAAACTTTTTAGGGGATCCTTTTATCCAAAAATAGGATATTTTGGAATCCGTCCAGTAATAAGTCGGTACATTCAATTTTAGAGCTTTCAAAATGTTACTACTTAACTTGGCCGACAACAATGCGGCCATCAATTCAAGCCTTGGCAAGGTAAGCGCTTTCAGTGGAGCAACCCTGTTTTTCGAAGCAACAAAAACTGTTCGAACATTTTCAGTGGTTGTTGCTACACGTAAATAAGCAACCGTACCATAAGCCTTCATGCTCGAATCGGCAAAAATATGTAATTGTAGGTCATAATCATGCCAATTGGTGATGTCAGAAAAATAGTATCTGGGTACTGAAAAGTTTTTCAAATGAGGGAGTTCGTTACACCAGCTATTCCAAACTATACGTAAATCTTCGGGTAAGGTGTCATCCCAATCTAGACCCAAATTCCAAATTTGTTGAATTATACATTTTAGTCTTAATGTAAATGGTCCTAGGAATCCAAGTGGATCAAATATCCTACCTAAAACTTGTAGAATAAATCGTTTGGTGTCTATTCTTCTTGAAACGAAATCAACTAAACCTCGAACATCAAAATAAAATAAATCTTTGGAATTATTCCAAGCGATTCCTAAAACTTTATGAGGGAGATTTTGTTCTCCAAAAGCTTCAGAATTAACTTCTGAAGTTATGCCATTTTCTTTCCATAGTTCACTAAGTGGTAAAGAGTTCGTATGCCATTTGTGTAAATGCATACTTGCATTTTCAAATATATCAATACATTGTAAACTCGTGGATAGGGCTTGATCAATATTTTCATGACTTCCTATAACGTCATCGACATATATATTTTCATTTAAAAATTTTACTGTGTCTGGATATTTTTCGGTGTATTTTTTCAAGTGGTGTTTAATTGTTGCAGCCAATAAAAAGGGACTGCTACTAATTCCAAATAACACTCTGGTGAATCTATAAATTTCAAAGGGTTTAGAATTATCAAACAAATCTTGTGAAAATAAAAATCTTGTTACATCACGATCTTTTTCATCTATAATTATTTGTAGAAAAGCTTGTTTTACATCAGTTGTAAAAGCTATGGGATTAAATCTAAACCGTAACAAAACATCAAATATTTCAGGATACAAATTTGGACCTACATGCAGGCAATTATTCAAAGACAGTGAGCCTGTGTCATGAGCAGAGGCATCGAAAACTATGCGTAATCTGCTCGTTGTCCTATCAGTTCTAATTATTTCTCGATGAGGTAAATAAAAAGTTACATTTTGTTTTTCTTCAGGTTCTGTAACTAACTCAATAATACCTTGTTTCAAATAAGCTGCTAACACCTCCTTATACTCAAAAAATAATTCAGGGTTTTTAATCAATCTTTGTTTGAGTTTAAAAAATCTATATTCTGCAATTTTCCGATTGTTATTTAAACATTCCCTTTCAAGCTTCCACGGAAATCGAACTGTATATCGCTTATCATTGTATTTAATTTCTGACTCAAACTGCTTCATAACATTGTTTTCCGAAAAATCTGAATTCTGTTTAGTATTAAAAAGGCCAGATGATTCGATATTCCAGAATTTTTCAATCTGTTCAGAAATAAAAAATTTTTCTACTATTACATTAAATGCTAAGGGCGTATAACTGTCAGTTGTTTTTCCCTGTAGACACCTGCCAAAAATGGTGTCGACAGCTACTAATTTTTTATTCAAATGTTTTATATTTCCAGTAACAATCTCATAATAATAGTCAGCACCTATAAGTAATGTAATGGGTTCTTTGGATGTGGGTGTGTCCGCAAGGGTTAAATTTTCAAATTGTTTACTTTTCATCAAATCATTGATTTCAGGTGGGGGGATTTCAGTAGCTGATATTTGATTGGTGACTAACGCTTCTATATCTAATTTTGAATTAGGTACATTTTTATTTTCAATAGTTAGTTTAACTACTTCAAAGGTTTTTTCAATGGGGTTCTTATTTCCAAATGTAAAAACCGACAATTTTTCTTTTCTTATTGCCTGTAAATTGAAATTATTTGCTATTTCTTCAGATATAAAGGTTCGCATGCTCCCACAATCTAAAAGTAACCTAATTAGAGATTGTTTTCCGTTTGATTTTATTTTTACACAACAAGTTTGTAGAAGAATTTTATTATTTTCTGTAGAGGAAATAGCTGAAATTACTTTTTCCCTAGTTTCACCTTCATTACCTTTTAATTCGGGTGTAGTTACTTCTTTTATTAATTTAGAATTTAGGCATATCGTTTGATTATGTCTGCCTGAACACTTCTTGCAACTAGTTTTAGAGTTACAATTTTTGATAACGTGTTTCCTGCCTAAGCAAAGGTAACATCTTCCTTGAGATTTCAACAAATTTCTTTTAGTGTTTACATCAACAGCCTCACACAAATCAGATGAATGTTTACTATCGTTGCAAAAAATACAATGAGCGAGCTGCCTATCTGAAGTCGATTTATCATTCGAAATGTTCATAAATTCACAAGTAGATTTAAATTCATATTTTGTTGCTTGACTCTTGATTTTTGTTTTATTATTTTCAAATGCTTTCATTCTCGAAAAAAATGTGTGTTCTCTGCTTTTTATTTCAGCGTGCAGAAAATCTAATAATTTATGTATATCTGAATGTGTTAAATTATCTACATTTTGTCTATTATATTCCAAAGCTAATTCTGCCGGTATTAATTTTAAAATTACGGCGATAAGCATGGAGCCATAATTTGCTGGTTCGAGACCTAATGTGGACAAACATCGAACATTTATTTCTATATCACTGTGCAATTTTTTCAATTTTTGAATTTCGTTAGCCTTATAAACAGGGGATAAATTAAGAAGCTTGTTCAGGTGATGATTAATTATCACGTCTTTTTGACCATAACGCGATTCTAAAACTTTCAATGCTGCGTCATAATTAGCTTCTGATATTTCAAAACCTTCTACAGCATTAGCCGCAGCTCCAGCTAAATAACTCTTTAAATAATGAAATTTTTCAATTTTCGAAAGCGATTTATTTTCGTGAATTGTATTTTTAAAGGTATTAAAAAATGAAATAAATTGCGTACAGTCGCCATAGAATTTTTGTATATTGAGTTTTGGCAATTTAACAACTGAGTTTTCATAATTAATCACATTCGATTTTAAATCTTGACTGTTATTTAAATCAACATTAACAATTTTTTTGTTTTCGGTTAATTTTTTCTTCACCCGGAATTTTGCAACTGATATTTTATCCACGTAATCATAAACAGAATTGATTTCAGTTTCATAGTCGTCTAACCCTAAAAGGGGCTCAATTTTCTCGTCAACTGACTTCAATAATTCTGCTTTAGTATCTAACTGAATAAATAATTCTTCTAAATTATCAAAATTTATTGGACTATCCTTCATAACATTTTCTATATTATTAATCAGCTTTGTTACTGCTGTTCTCAAAACTGTACGGTTCTTTTTCAACTTTTCTAAATCAGACATTTCGAAATAAATATGAAAAACTTAATCTTACCTTTGCTGTCTTCTTATCACTTACTATGCTCTATTTCCTTATTTGTGTTTTGAAGACATTAATAGGGTAACGAATACTTTTTTTTTCTTTCTATCTTTTCCGGCGAGATGCACCATGAAAACAAAATTTTCAAAGACAGTCGAACATCAACTCAAAGAAGGAGGTGCTTTCTGGATTCTTTTCTTTAATTATTTTGATGAATATTTACAGATGCATGGTTCTATACATATATACAATAAAAGATTATCAAACACTTGATGTGGTTCTTCGAAATAAGGGAGGCTTAGCCTCATCAACAACTGTAAAAAATTACAGCGATCATGCTTTTTAAAATCACAACATTGCTTCTCCTCGTTCCAGCCACAACAAAACAAAGTCGCATTCTAAGGTGGGATGCGCGCGCATCGCGCGACCCTCGTTGCTATGGGAGCAGAGAAAAAGTTTCTCTTCACAATAGTCAGCCATCATATGCTCATCCCATCTGCCTTGATATCGTTCTTCTATGAGCTTCAAACCCTGGTGGAATCACTGAATTTGCTCATCACCGATTGCACCAAGATGCCTATGCAGAAAATGAAGTTTGATGCTCATGTTACAACCAAGCATTTTGAAGCTCTTTAAAAGTTGATTGACAATTTTGGTGTAATTTTCTATTCGCATATTTCCAAGAAAGTCTTCAGCAAGGTTCTTGAATGCCAACCAAGCATTCTTTTGAAGTGTTGTCATTGTTCCGATGAAATGTGCATCTCTAATGAGCTGCCGAATGTGTGGACCGTTAAATACACCTGCCTTTATCTTTTCAAAAGACAGGTTTGAAAATTTCCAAATGGCATACTTGAAACAGTCTCCTTCAGTTGATAAAGCTTTCATGTACTGCTTCAGTTTTATATGCAGAGGTGGAAATATGATGTTCCATTTGTGGACAAGTGGCTGATGCAAAATGTTTGTATCACCAGGTTTGAGGTCAGATCTTGGAAGCCAATTCGGCTGGAACCAATGCTTCTCAGGAGCTCTGCTGACTCACATACACAAAAAACAGGGATACTTGGTATATTCAAGTTGCTGGCCAAGAAGGTAGCACACCATTTTAAGGTCAACACAGATGATCTATTCGTGCATGTGATATTGCAATAAATCAATGGCTCTCTTTATGTCCTCATATGCTTCGCGCAAATAAATTGAATGGCCTAATGAGACTAATCCAAATAAATTTCCATAGTATTCTATGCACTTCAAGCTCCTCTTTGAGCTATCGATGTACAGTCGCCATTAAGTTGCGGTATAGGATGGAATTCCCAGCTCCTCCATTAAACCATGCACCTTATGGCAATAAGCAAATCCACCGTCTCTTTGAAAGTATTAAAGAATTTCACTTCCTATTGATTGAAAGTAGGATACCTTAGCTCGGTTTTCAAGCATTGTTCTCGTGCAGTCTTGATGCTAAGAGTTCCGAAGGCTTTTTCTTCCTACGACTCACGTCCGATTCAGCGTAGATTGGTCGTAATAATATAAGCTGTAGAGAAAAAACTTGACGTGATAGAAGAAAACTAATTGCAGTTTTGAAATCAGCATGCTTTTTTGACTTAAAAACAGCTAAAAAATCGAAGTCAACAGAAATTGTGTTAAAAATTGTTCCCCGGTGTTATTAATTTATGAGTACGGCTATCAAGATTTGAGCTTTCTAGAATATTTGAACCAGCCTAAAACTTTGTGTTTTTTGATCCAAAAGTCATACAAAAAAGCCCCCAATTCATATGTAAAAATATGACAAACATTTTATAAGATGAATTTAGACGTAATTGAAAGCTAAATGTAGGAAGTAATAATTGACATTGATAACACAGTTTGATTTTCATTGTTTTAAATCTAAATGAGATAAGCTTCATTTGATTAGGGAAAATAATGATAGGATATCATGTTTTGTCACCTGAAACAGTATCTCTCTTCATATGACTTAAATATGAATCGGAGATATATCTGTTCACTGCAGTTATGAGCTAATAAATTAAAAAACGAAAGGTAAGTCTTTTTTATTTACTAAAATATATAATTCATTCTTTGTAAGATGGAGTTTTTCTTTTTAGGTGCGTTCGTAATTATATAAATACTTAGCACCTATAATTACGTTGTCCTATCCGTCCGTCTGCCCGCATATAACAGCGCAAAAACTACCTAACCTAATGGTCTGAAATATGTATATACTCGTTACAGAATTTTGCCGAATCATTTCAAATTTTATGAAAATTGAATCAAAACTTAAAAGGATATTATTAAAAGTTTTCTTCATGCTATTAAATCCTGTCTTACGTAATTAATTCAATGATATTCCACGATAGGCAAAAATACTAGGTTGTTATGGTGACTATGTCCTATTGAAGATGCAGCCATATTATTTCCTTCGGTTGAATTTAATATAGATAATCGTATTAAATGTTGTATTCATGCATTTTTGCATAAGAGGGCAACAGCTATTGCACCAAGATCGGAATATTTATAAAACTAGTTATAGTACAAACGCACCACATTTGCCACGCTTGACTTACAATTTCAGACTTGTTCTTTTAATATTTTCCAACATTGTCGAAAAGTGTTTATGACTTCTATTTGCCTGATAGTGCTCTAACTCCCGTAAATATACTCGGAATGCCCAGAAAGTTTTATATGTTATTGACATTTACTATTAGCCCGATGGTTAGGGAGTTGAATTCGTAATTAATTAGGGAAAAGCTAGAAATTGTTTTAATCCCTTTTGTTTAGGTTTAGAATGAATATGCTATGTTTTCCCCCTCGTACTAGGTGAGCATTAGGAAATATGTATAGATTTATACTCAAAAAGCACGTTTTTTTGCATACCACAACAATATCTCAAAACAGCTAACTCTGTCAAAAACATCGTCAATACAAATGTTGTAGAGCTCAAAAACAGGGGTCTGTCCAGACTTTTCTCACAGGGTCCTGTTTTTGTGAAATTGTGAAGTTTTTCTTATTTTTCTGAAAATTCTAGTCATAATTTTGTGGATTTTAAATTATCTATGTCTTCATGTTCTATCCTTCATATATAAAAAGCGAAATAATATGCTCTTTGGTGAGTTCAGCTAGTTACTTACAGGCCAGATTTTATTTTTAAATGACTAAATTTGTGAAAAATTTAACTTGAAGGGGAAAAAAATCCTGTGAAAGGAGGTCTATTTTAAGAAAAAAATAATTTTGTGACGGGTCCTGTTTTGGGATAAAATGTTTTGTGAAGGGTCCTGTTTGTGGATAAAAAATTTTGCGAAGGGTCCTGTTTTAAGATAAATTATTTTGTGAAGGGTCCCTTAAAGGACCTAAAATTTCCCTAAACATCCCTGAAAATTCTGAGTAAAATGAGTACCTACACTTAATATTTTTGTTGAACATTAAGGTCACAATTCCACTTTAATGTTTTAGACCCGTGCTCAGGGGGTTGAACTCGGAATTAATTTGGAGAAAACTGGAAATTCTTTTAATCCCTTCAGTTTAGGTCTAAAATGAACGTACTATGTTTTCTTCCTAGTACTTGGGTGAATGTTAGAAAATATGTACATATTTATTTTCGAAAAACACGTTTTTTTTTAATTACCTTAACAATATCTCAAAACAGCTAACTCTGTCAAAAACATTGTCAACGCAAATGTTGTAGAGCTTAAAATTCTGAATAAAATGAGTACCATCATTAATATTTTTGTTCAACATTAAGGTCGCAATTCTATTTCAAAATATTGCCTTAATCACTAATCAAGAGCTTGAAGCCAGGAGACACCAAGTTAACTTAACAATATCTTAAAACAGCTAACTCTATCAAAAACATTGTCAGTACAAAAGTTGTAGAGCCTAGAATTCTGAATAAAATGAGCACCTACACTTAATATTTTTGTTCGATATTAAGACCTCAATTTTGAGATAGTGTTAAGTTAACTTGGTCTCTCCTGGCTTCAAGCTCTTGATTCGAAAAACTTTGAAATAGAATTGCGACCTTAATGTTGAACAAAATTATTAATGATGGTACTAATTTTATTCAGAATTTTAAGCTCTACAACATTTGTATTGACAATGTTTTTTATAGAGTTAGCTGTTTTGAGATATTGTTAAGGTAATTAAAATAAAAGGTGTTTTTTGAAAATAAATATGTACATATTTTCTAACATTCACCCAAGTACGAGGAAGAAAACATAGTTCGTTCATTTTAGACCTAAACTGTGGGGATTAAAACAAGTTCCAGTTTTCTCCTAATTAATTCTGAGTTCAACCCTCTGACCACGAGTCTAAAAATTTAAAGTAGAATTGTGACCTTAATGTTCAACAAAAATATTAAGTGTAGGTACTCATTTTACTCAGAATTTGAAACTCTACAACATTTGTATTGACAATGTTGCTGGCAGAGTTAGCTATTTTGAGATATTGTTATGGTAGTTAGAAAAACGTTTTTTGACTGTAAATCTGAAAATATTTTCTAATGCTCATCTACTACGAGGGGGAAAACTTAGCACATTCATTCTAGACCTAAAGTAAATGGATTAAAACAATTTCTAGCTTTTCCCTAATTAATTCCGAATTCGACCTTTTTTTCCTCCCCTACCACTGGGCTATATAGCACGATCGCCATTGAGCATTAAATGTTCGTTAATTTTTAGTTCGTTTACAGAAAAACAAGCAAAGAGTGTTCCGTTACATTACGGTCAATAGGAAAAAGTACTTTCAGATGAATTTTGAGGATGTTACACCATTTCAAAACAAGAAATTTATATGTATTTATAAACGCACTAAAACAAATTTCTGTAGAATATGGTGGTCAAAGTAGTTATAATTCGTTTACAGGGTCACACATAAGAATTCTGTTAAATATCATTCTATACGGTAATATAATTTGCAGTATATTTTAATGTTGTTACTTTATTTCGAGCTTGTTGAAATAGTGTAAATAGTGTCTTTTCAGAAAAAAAAAAAATGCAATGTTTGATAACTGCCAAAAACCTCGTCATACAAAAAAAAATAGCAGTTTACAATTCTTTTTTCCATAAATATACAATTTCTTTTACTACAAATGTAATGAACTACAATCTATTCCATATAATAAAAACTCCTGAGATAAGTCCCTTCAAATTATCCCTTTGATGATTTTTTATAACTTTCTACATGCTAATTTATAAAAATAACTCTAAAATGCTAAAAAGTTATCCTATATTTAAACCGATATATCATTACACTCCAATAGTACATAAATTGTAGGCTATCAATTTTATATAAATATAAACTTAACTTTTGGAGATAAAACGTTTTCGTATTTTATTGCTGTGAAAATCATGTTTTCATAAAACGCATTTAAAGGATTTTTATTTCTAAAAATCTTTTCGAAATAACCCAAAATAGTCTTAAAAATCTCCCTATTTATATGTTATAGCTTCCTTAATATCAATATTAGAATTATTGGTACTTCTTAGTTATCCCGTCGACCAATTTCGCCAAATTATATAAATCGCCAAACCACCCCGTAAGGCATGGTGACGTCACGGCGACGTCGTTGTGAAGTCACACTGTGATTTTGTGACCGTCGATGTGACGTCGCGGGACGTGGATGTGACGTCATAGTGACTAAAATGCGAGGTCGTTATGGCCGTTTTAGAGGTCGTTTGTGACGTCACATTGTGACCACTCTGTGAAGTCACGGTGTGACAAATTTGTGAAAAGTGTGTCATTTGTGACTATTTTGGCATTAACTTTGTGACGAACCTGTGACGAAAGTGACAATGCTTTGAAGTCACACTGTGACCAATTTGTGAAATATGTGTCATTTGTGACGAACTTGTCATAAACTCTGTGATGATTTCAAATGAAAATGAAATTTCAAATTAATTGCTTAAAAGGCGCAAAGGCGAGCTAGTGAAAAAGATTCCATTCTGGAACTGGAACCCGGGCCATCAGTATAGCGCACTGACATTCTACCGACTAAACCACATGGAACGATACCCAGTCTGGAAATTTTCTCACTATTACATGTTGGAAAGGCTACAAACGCAGCACAAGATGGAATATTTATCATGTGCCACCGACATGGGGCAAACACGAAACTTAATTAAATCCAGCATCGATTGAAACTATATTAATAATTGGAAATTTTTCCAGAGAGAAACATTCGCCTTGCATACAGTATTTCAAATGAAAATCAAATTTCAAATTAAAATTGCCTTTCAAGCTATTAATTTGAAATTTGATTTTCATTTGAAATACTGTTGCAAGGCGAATGTTTCTCTCTGGAAAAATTTCCAATTTTTAAAATAGTTTCAATCGATGCTGGATTTAATTAAGTTTCGTGTTTACCCCATGTCGGTGGCTCACGATAAATATTCCATCTTGTGTTGCGTTTGTAGCCTTGAAAACATGTAATAGGGAGAAATTTTCCAGGCTGGGTATCGTTCCATGTGGTTTAGTCGGTAGAATGTCAGTGCGCTATACTGATGACCCGGGATCGAGTCCCGGCGTGGATATTTTTCACTATGTTGGCCTTTGTGCCTTTTAAGCAATTTATTTGAAATTTGATTTTCATTTGAAGTATTGTATGCAAGGCGAATGTTTCTCTCTGGAAAAATTTCCAAGTATTAATACTGTGATGATTCTTGTCATAAACACTACGATAATTTTAAAGTAAAGTTTTGTTTGAAATATAAAATCTTATCTTTTTACCGTACTTTTTAGCAAGATATCGCTATTTTGGAGTCCTATTCTTCTAAAATATTTTTAATTTTCCATTTAAAAAACAATGCTTATCAACTGACATCTTTTTTTAATAAGTTCTAAGCTTGATCTTGAATTCAAGCTTAATATTAAGAATGTGTAAGCTTTTTAATGTGATGTGATTTGTCATTGCTTTATTAAATACGAACATGGAGTCTTACGGACATTAATACAACTGTTATTTATAGAACGACAGGATAAGCCCTATTTATTTAAATTTTTTATTCCCGTATATATTGTATTTTGTGAATATGAGCTAATTAGATTTTTGTATGTTTTATAGGAAAAGACTGATCTGGGAAATAGAAACAACAAGTAAGATATATCATGCGTTAAGAATAGATTATAAAACACTTTCCAACTCTTCCTAAATGTTTTAGCAAGACATCGGGGGAAATAACGTAAATAAGATAACTAAGTAAACATGAAAACGCGTAAAACATTTGAAAAACTGATTTACGCAGTTACCATCCACAGCCAAATATGTTTTCTAATTATTTTAAATAGTCCTGTATTTGATCTGTAGATTGATATACATATGTCGTAGGCTAATTGAGAAATCCGGCTCTTTGCAAACAGCCTAGGCTGTTTGCAAAGAGTCGGGCTAATTGGAGAATCCATCTCCCTTTTTCCAATTAGCCTGATATTTTTCAGGCTTATTGCAAAGAGCCTAGAAAGCGTTAGGCTAATTGAAAAATGACCACTTATTATCCGATCAGGGTGATATTTTTAGCTCACAGGCTATCAAAGCCTGAGAGCTTATGTGCCCGCCGATTCTGTATGTACGTGTGTACGTAGGTACGTACTTATGTACGTAACGCAATAACTCTTGACAGAAATATCCGATTTGCTTCAATTTTTTTTTCTAGGTTCATTCAGATAAGGTGCTTCCCTGATTATTTTTTGGGGTTCATTGGTTAAGGATAAAGGGGGGAAAAGGGGGTACTCCCCCCTTCTTAATTTATATAAATGGGTTTTTCATGCAGAAATATTCGATTTGCTACAAATTTGGTATACCGGTTTATTGTGTTAAGGAGCTTCCCTGATTAGATTTGGAAGCTCATTATTTAAGTATAAAGGGGGAAAGGGGGCTACCCCCCCCTTAATTTAGATAAATCGGTTTTTCATGATGAATTATTCGATTTGCTCCAAATTTGGTATACCGGTTTATTAAGTTAAGGAGCTGCCTTGATTAGATTTGGAGGTTCATTAGTTACATATAAAGGGAGGAAAGGGGGCTATTGCCCCCTTCCCGTAATTTAGATAAATGGGTTTTTCATGCAGAAATATTGGATTTGCTATAAATTTGGTATACCGGTTAATTATGTTAAGCAGCTTCCCTGATTACATTTGGAAGATCATTATTATGTATAAAGGGGGGAAAGGGGGGCAATTGCCTCTCCCCTTAATTTAGATAAATGCGTTTTCCATGTAGAATTATTCGATTAGCTCAAATTTGGTATACTGGTTTATTATGTTAAGGAGGTGGCTTGATTAGATTTGGATGTTCATTAGTTAATTATAAAGGAGGAAAGGGGGGGCTACCCTCCCCCCCCCCCTTAATTTAGGTAAATGGTTTTTTAATGCAAAATTATTCGATTTGCTCCAAATTTGGTATACCGGTTTATTATGTTAAGGATCTTCCCTGATTAGATTTGGAGGTTCATTAGTTAAGTATAAAGGGAGGAAAGGGGGGCTAGACCCCCCCTTTAATTTAGATAAATGGGTTTTTCATGCAGAGTTATTCGATTTGCTCCAAATTTCGTATACCGGTTTATTATGTTAAGGAGACGCCTTGATTAGATTCGGAGATTTATTGGTTAAGTATAAAGGAGGGACATGGGCTAGTGTCCCCTTAATTTAGATAAATGGGTTTTTCATATAGAATTATTCGATTTGCTTCAAATTTGATATACCAGTTTATTACGATATGGCTTCCTTCCTTTGATTTGGAGGTTCATTGGTTAAGTATAAAAGGGGGGAAAGGGGGCAATTGCCCCTCCCCTTAATTTATATAAATGTGTTTTCATGCAGAATTATCTAATTTAGTTCAATTTTTTTTCTAGGTTCATTCTAATAAGGAGCTTTTCTGATTAGATTTGAAAGTTCATTGTTTCAGCATAAAGGGAGAAATGGGGAAGCTAATACACCACCCCTTAATTTAGTGAAATGGTTTTTTCATGCAGAATTATCTGATTTGCTTCAAATTTGGTATACCAGTTTATTATGTTAAGTAGCTTCCCTGATTAGATTTGGAGGTTCTTTGGTTAAGTAGAAAGGGGGGCAACGGGGACTAATACCTTCATTTATTTTTCGAGGGAAATTATTCTTTGAAATAAGAGTATAATATACAATTAGTGTGAATAGCCTGTGAGCTCAATGCCATCAGTTTAACTGGGCAATTTTCTTTTTATTAGGTTTATTAACACATAACCCTACCCAAACCCGAAAAATAAATTACCCCGATCTGAGCAAGACAAAATAATTTCAGTCTACATGCAACCCGACCGAACCTGAGAGTTCCATTTGAAAAAACCCGAAATCCCGAACCAAATCTGATAACCGACAAAAATATTCCAATGATCCATAACCGGATCCGAACAAGACAAATTAGTTTCCGTGGACACGCAACGCTACCAGAACCTAAAAATTCCATTCGAAGTCAACTTGAAACCCGTCCCGAACCAAATCTTAACCGGCAAAAAAATTCCAAAGAACTATAACCCGATGCAAGCCAGACAAAATAATCTCCGTCCACCGGCAACCCGATCCGAACCTGAAAGTTCTAATTGAACTCAATCCGAAACCTGGTTGTGGTCGGTTTTCGGGTTGACTTCAAATGGAACCTTCAAGTTCCGATCCGGATGAAAAAAAATTAAACTAAATCAGATAATTCCGCATGAAAACTCATTTATCTAAATTAAGGGGAGGGGCAATTGCCCCCTTTCCCCCTTTTATACTTAACCAATGAACCTCCAAATCAAATGAAGGAAGCCATATCGTAATAAACTGGTATAAAAATTTGAAGCAAATCGAATAATTCTGTATGAAAAACCCATTTATCTAAATTAAGGGGACACTAGCCCCTGTCCCTCCTTTATACTTAACCAAGAAATCTCCAAATCTAATCAAGGCAGCTCCTTAACATAATAAACCGGTATACGAAATTTGGAGCAAATCGAATAAATCTGCATGAAAAAGCCATTTATCTAAATTAAGGGGGGGGGGGTCTAGCCCCTTTTCCTCTCTTTATACTTAACTAATGAACTTCCAAATCTAATCAGGGAAACTCCTTAACATAATAAACCGGTATACCAAATTTTGAGCAAATCGAATAATTTTGCATTAAAAACCCATTTACCTAAATTAAGGGGGGGGGGGGGGGTAGCCCCCCTTTCCTCCCTTTATATTTAACTAATGAACATCCAAATCTAATCAAGCCATCTCCTGAACATAATAAACCAGTATACCAAATGTGAGCTAATCGATTAATTCTACATGAAAAACGCCTTTATCTAAATTAAGAGGAGAGGCAATTGCCCCCCTTTCCCCCTTTATACATAATAATGATCTTCCAAATGTAATCAGGGAAGCTGCTTAACATAATTAACCGGTATACCAAATTTATTGCAAATCGCATATTTCTGCATGAAAAACCCATTTATCTAAATTACGGGGGAGATAGCCTCCCCTTTCCTCCCTTTATATGTAACTAATGAACCTCCAAATCTAATAAAGGCAGTTCCTTAACTTAATAAACCGGTATACCAAATTTGGAGCAAATCGAATAATTCATCATGAAAAACCGATTTATCTAAATTAAGGGGTGTAGCCCCCCTTTCCCCCTTTATACTTAAATAATGAGCTTCCAAATCTAATCAGGGAAGCTCCTTAACACAATAAACCGGTATACCAAATTTGGAGCAAATCGAATATTTCTCCATAAAAAACCCATTTATATAAATTAAGGGGGGGACTAGCCCCCCTTTTCCCCCTTTATCCTTAACCAATGAACCCCAAAAACTAATCAGGGAAGCACCTTATCAGAATGAACCTAGAAAAAGAAATTTGAAGCAAATCAGATATTTCAATCAAGACTTATCGTGTTACGTACACACGTACATACAGAATCGGCGGGCACATAAGCTCTCAGGCTTTGATAACCTGTGACCTAAAAATATCACCCTGATCGGATAATAAGTGGTCCTTTTTCAATTAGCCTAACGCTTTCTAGGCTCTTTGCAATAAGCCTGAAAAATATCAGGCTAATTGGAAAAAGGGAGATGGATTCTCCAATTAGCCCGGCTCTTTGCAAAGAGCCTAGGCTGTTTGCAAAGAGCCGGATTTCTGAATTAGCCTACGACATATATACTATATAATGGAAAAATTTAGTTTATCAAGGAAACGCATAACAGGTTGAAATTCTCTTTCAGCAATTTATACTAATATATGGAAACATACTTAAATAATTTTGTACAACCCCGTAGTTTACCTAGAACCTTTATTACACACCACTATTTAGTTAAAATTTAATTCAAACGAAAACACTCTTAAAACTGCTGAAATCACATTTCCAGAAATTATAATTTATAGACGGCAACGTATCCAATTCTATGCGTGACACTGTATATCATTTTATCTATATACTACAAACATTTCTTAGTAAATTAAATACAGTGCAGCGTAAAAATGCATAACTTATTTAAAAACCACCTTTAAGCAATACCCAGTAACCCTTACGAATACTTTTGTGTAGTCCTGTATATGAATTATAGCATATATGTAACCATATGCTATGCATAAATGTAGTGAATCATAATTAAAAATGCATTTCCAGCAATCATCGCTAATGAACAGTACTTCAGATACAATATAGTATCTGAAATATTTTGTGTGTCCCTGTAAATGCTATATACACTTCGTATTATACATGAAATAATTCATAGTATGTAAACCTCAACGACGTATATCAATTTCATTACATATCAAATAGATTAACATAAATAAAGTACGCCGCAAACAATTCTTTCCACCCCTATATCATTGTGTATTGGAATTCCTTTTTTAGCCCTGTAAATGAAAAATAACTATTCTTTTGCATCGCATATTCTACGGAATGCAGATTTTAGTGCGCTTCATAAATGCATATCAATTTGATTCTGTTTGAAAGCGTGTAAAATCATTAAAAATCATTTGAAACGATTTTTTTCCCACAGGCCGTAATGTAATGGAATACAATTGACTGTCCCTGTAAATGAACTAAACATGCTACAAACTTCATTACAAATAGGGACCTTGCTATGGTAAACGTCAATAACATCCAAAAATTTCAGGTCAATCCGAGTATATTTACGCGAGTTAGAGCGCCGAAAGACGGCCAGACAAACCAAAGTCATAAACACTTTTTAACTTTATCGGGCATAAAAAAAACTTTATTTCAATGCTTAAATATTATATTTTATTTTTTAATGCCAATAAAATAAATGTATCGAAAACGTAGAAAATGAGTTTACAATCAAAGAAAATTTAATAACTGATTCTGAATGTCTACAATTAAATGTTTGATTAAAATCACAAACAGCAAAAAAAAAAAAAAAATGCTTAAATACAATTAAAAAAATAATTATAACAATTTGAAAAACACTAAATAATTAGTATTTATAATTGTACTATTAAACAACAACAAACTATAATAGATGAATTAAATGCATTTAACAATTTCTCAAAAATCTTTCCATCGCCATATTGCTTCTGAAAAGAATCCCAGCTCAGTCTCATTGTATATAACATACAACTATTTAACTCATGATAATAATCTATCAAACAGGAACAAAAAATTTAAATTAAATAAGACATACCTTTTAAGTTCCATAAATATTTTAATAATATCCGTATTTTATCCTAAATTGTCAGGCATATTTCTGTTAGCTTAAAAAACTAACTTCCCGCGTCAATAGTTCTCTGATCCTTATTTTATTCCGCGGTTTAATCGAGCGCAGACGATACTGAGCAAGCAGGTGCTCCTACTGTATTATTATATATATATATATTTTTTTTTTTTTGTACACAACAGAGAGTTTAAATACACAATAATTTTATCTTATTTAAGAGTATCTGTAATGAAAATTTTCTATTTGAATGAAACACCTGCCTTTTTTCTTTCTTTTTTTTTAAAGTAAAGTTTGTTTCACACGTAATAAATAAATACGTATCTTCTTAATAAATGAAAAGAGAGTATACAGGATAAAAAAAATTTTCTTTGTCAATCTGTCATTTTTTTCATATTCACTTTCTGTAGAATAAAACAATTTGTAAAATAACTTTTTTTAAAGTCATATCTCTAAAACACGAATTTGAAATACGATTAATACGAATAATTATAAATATCGTATTTTAAATACGAATAATTATATCATGGGTTTTGTATAAAATTTGTATACATATCTTTTCGGAAAATACTAATTTTATTTAAAAAATCTGAAAGAAGTAGAATTTTTTAAAAAATAGTTATTTAAAATAGTTAAACACTAACAGGAAAAAATATGACTTGAATGCAAATTCTAAAGCAAGAAATGCATATATGACTAAATACTAAGTATTCTTTCTACGTGCTCATTAAAAGATACAGACTTAACTGTAATAGAAAATTTTAGTTTGAAACCACAGAAGGGTTTCGAATACCACTGGTCGACAAAAAATAAATAAATAAATAAAATAAAATAAAACAACTTCCTCCCTGCAAACTAAATATATAAAGTGTACAGATTTAATATTCCTAATTCTAAATATGTTATCCAAATTGCTCCAATACGTACCATTTTTCCGAGAAACACTTTCATAATAATAGCAATCAGTGAAGGATTAAATTGCAATGATAGATAAAATTGAAATCATAAAAAAGTATACTTTCACTGTCTTAAATAACAAATTGATAAAATACAGCATGAAAATCTAGTTTGTTGATACTTCTACCGTGCATTTTCCTTTTTCTGTCCCCCCCCCTCTTTTCGTGTCCGAATTTACTATTTCCTATCCACTAATATATTTTCATTCCTTATGTCGCTGTAACTCGGGCATGTAATATTTCTGTTCATTTTCAAAGATTTTTGATGTTCATATTTTTGTCACACTGTAACTTACAATATGGTGATTTTTTTCGTAACATATGTGACGTGACGTACGTTACATGCAGTGTCATAACAGTGACGTCACAATTTTTTTTAATTGCCAGAAAATATAATTTTACATAAATAACATGTCTTGAATATTTTTTGTAATTTTTTTAAGTTTTCTAAGAAGTTCACATCTCAGTCACAATGTGACATCACTGAGTGGTGGCATTTTGGTCACAGATGTGACGTGACCACAGTGACTCACAGTGACGTCCCAACGACGTCACCGTGACCATGCATGCTATGAGGGACTTGCTAATTACACATTGACATAATTTTTATTTTAAATAACGAAAGAACAAATAAATTGGTAAAACATTAATAAAAATACAATTAAAACGCCGAATTAATGGTTTTATTGGCCATTATTGGCATTTATTCTTACAATTAATTAATTAATGGCAACCATTATTGGCATTTAATCTTACAATTTGGCGACAGTAATTTGGTCGACGGGATAACTAAGAAGTACCGAATTATTTACTTTCTTAAGCTTACTTAAATTCAAATATCTGATTACTTAAGTACAAACTTCCGATATGAGAGATGAAACAAATGCAATTATAACTACTTTCCCAATAATCGTACGAAGATACGAATAAAACTTTCTTTCAGGTAAGATATCGTAAGAAATACTACGTATTACATTCTCCCCTATGTTGAAATTTCGAAAACTTTTTTGCAGATTTAAGGGGTCTCAGGACTCTTAAAGCTCTAAAATTTTCGAAAATTAAATTTTTTTAGATGTTAAACTTCTATGTTTTCTGAACATATTGATATAATTGTTAACTTGAAATTTCCATTAAAACAGAAGTTATGGTATTTAGAATTGTACTCGCTCAATAGCTGAAGTGGTGTTTCCAAATCTTTGAAGTCATTTTTCTCCAAATGACGTTTTTGGGCATAACGCGCACAATATCTCAAAAACTTCTGAATATTTTTTCATGAAATTTTCAAAACATATGTTTCATGTTAGTCTGTATAAACTGAACCTAAAATTTTCTTTTCATTGTAAAAAGAAAATGTTTTTTTAGGTGTTTATATTGTTGAAATTTTCTAAATTTTGCATTAACTAAATACAACTTTGTATTAAAAATATAAAAATGTTTTAAATGCAAATTTATTTAGGTTCAGTGTAATTACTATAATTTGTGGTATAAGTACGCACCAAAATTTTCATTCTAGTTGCTAAATTTATTTTAAAATTGTGCGCTTAAGCTGTTATGCCGATTTTCTGCTCATCAAATGTCTGACAGTTTGGAGCCCCCTGTAAATGCTAATTCTGCATCTTGCAATTTTTCAAATATTTGAAATGAAAGAACGTACTTGTATCTTTCATTCCCATTTAAAATTGTGTCTTAATATCAAATACATTTTAAGATATTAAATGTTGAAAATGGTCCATTTTTTGTCATTTTTTCCAATTTTAAGAGTCCTGAGACCCCTTAAGCCAATCATGACCCATAGAACCCAAAACCACCCGCAGTTTAAAACTTTATATATAGTATATATATATATTATTAAAATTTTAATTTCCGCGCCTTATTTAAATTATTCATAAAAATTTCTCTTCTAAATTATTCTACAATCCTAATTTATTAAATTATTCCCTATCTTAAATAATATGCCATTCATTCCGCTCATTTAAAATCATTTTTTTTTAAACGCGTATATTTAATTTCCTTCAAAATCTTTTAAAAAACATTTCCCCTTAATAATTTCTTCTAGATCTTTTTATTTCTCAATCTTAAATCGATGATATTTATTCTATTAAAGTTATCTGATTTATACCATTTCTTTGCTTTTCATATTTTTTATTCCATAACTCGATTTCCTGCGTAATTTTGGCTCGGTCAATTTTTCTCAATTTTATGCCGCTTACAATCGAGTTCGCCAACTTTACCGCACGCTCATTGGTTCCTCCTCATATCTGCATTGGCGTAAAAGATCGTCGGCTTCTGACTATTTAACCTGAAACATGAGCGCGGAGCTCAGGATTTTTCGTGGCATTTGTTGTTATAAAAAACTACGTTGCTGTCCAGAAGAGGTCACTGAAATAATTCGAATGAAGTTCTAACATTGTATAAAACGGAATCTGTAAAGCGATGGCGGGAAAAGCTGTTTCGTGTTTTTTTAAATTATGGCGGATGCTTGGCCCATGTATTATGATAAAGGAAGTAATAAAACTTCTCCTTTTGTCAAAAGAGTTTTTCCTTTTTTTCGGAAGACTGCCAGTGAGTATCAACCAATGTCATAGGGAAAATGTAGACGACTGCACATAAACTATTGAATGTGTGATCTTGATCGGTATCATAATAACGGCTGCTTAAGTTATTAGAATGTTACGGAGTAGTCTTAGCTTTTTTTTGCATCGTTTCATGACATATCGCCCAATATCATCACATAAATCACTGAACACGATTTTATGGGCACGATAACTGCGCAATATATAATTCTGCGCAAATCTCTTCCAAACTGATAATAAAATCAAGGGGCAGAAAATCCCCGCCGAGTTCGCTAATGGGCAAAATTGGACGAAAGGCGTGAAATAGGGGATTATTTTTGTGAAAACGGGAAAAAAAAAACATAACTTCTTAATAATGATGCGTAAAAAATCAATTTTATTACTACTTCTAGAAAAAGTGCCAAAATTTTACATATGACAGATTTTAAGAGTTATTAAATTTGGCCTCAAGGGCCCATGAAAAAAAAAATAGTATTTTAAGAAGAAAAAAAATCATAATTTCGCCAATTGACAATATATGAAATATAATTAATTTTTTTTTATAAATCTTCTTAATATTATGAACAACTTTTATATTAACAACATGACTTTGATAGGAACAACTCTTACAGAAAAAATAATTAAAAATAAAAAATAAAAAAGGTTGAGGGGTTGACGAAGAAAAAATTCATAACTTCGTCAATTCACGAGATATCAGCTCCGCTTAAATGTATTATAAATCTTCTTATTGTTATCTACAATTTTTATGCTGGCAAGTTTTTGATAGGACCAACACTTATAGCAAAATAATAATAATAATAATAATAATAATAATAATAAACAATAAAAAGGGAGGAGGGGTTGCAGGAGAAAAAAAAATGACATCTCCTTTAATTTGCCACTAAGACAATAAAAAAGTATCATTGGCATGACGAAAATTTTTGACAACCCTTAGAGATGCTGTATATATGATTGCATTATTAAACTCGCGCGTGTCTCAATAAAAAGAGCATCAGAATTTAAAATACCGGGTGATTATAATTAAAGTTACGATTTCAAAAATCGATAATTTTAAAACTACTGATCAGAATGGCTTGATATTTTAGCAGAACAATCGTGAGGCAATGAAATTTTGTTTGGTGAAGGAAAAAAATAGTTCCAAAATGGGCCAATAGATGGCGTTGTCAGCGTAATGTCAGGGGAAAGACCAAAAATGTAATAGTTAAACACAGGAATGTTGTTAGCCAAAAGAAAAAAATAGAGTTCGGGAATTTACTAAAAATTTAGTAGTGAAAAGACAAGAATACGTGTTTAGAGCAACAACAGCGATAATGACAAAAAATGAAAAAAAAAAAAGAGATTCATGGAACAAACACCTTACTGATGATTAAGGCATAAGTTGTTCGATATGCCCTCCGCCTTGTTGCGCTACTAATTGGAAGCGCAAAACGGCATGCTCCACAACACATCGGAGGTTATCTGTACTGATGCAGTGGGTGTGGTGTGTGATGCTTGCCTTCAAGTCGGTTAGATTCTCAATCCGCCCGCTGTAAACAACATTCTTCAGGTTTAACGGATTCAGGATTAACGCCTTAAATCGCCAAGTATTTCGAGATCATCAGAATTTCACCGAAAAATATCGCGAATTTTGACAAAAACTTGGGGGGAGGGACCTCAAATTTCGTCTAATGATCCCGCAGAAGGAAAAAAAGCGAATTTAAATACAGAATCATGAAAAAAACACGAATTTCATCTAAGGATCACGAAAAAAAAAAACACGAATTTCTTCAAAGGATCGCAACCGCAAAAGAGACGTGAATTTTGTCAAAAGCAACAAAAAAAAACGCGAAATCGTCAAAAGATCGCGGGAAAAACACAAATTTCGTCAAAGAATCGCAGAAAAAACGCAAATTTCGTCAAAAAATCACGGAAAAACACAAATTTCGTCAAAGCTAGCTAATTTCGTCTAATCGCAAATTTTTTTAAAAGATTGCAGAAAAAACTCTTATTTCGTCAAAGAATCACGAAAAAACGCGAATTACGTCAAAGGATCGCGAAAAAGAAAATGCAAATTTCGTCAAAAGATCGCGGAAAAACGCACATTTTGACAAAAAATCTTGAAAAAAAAAAACCTTTTAGAAATTTTTCTGTCAACTGCAGAATTTTTTTAAAAATCATAATCACCCCCTGCCTCTTGTTCACTACGTTCACCAAGAGCGAAATTCTAAAATGGAGGAACAAAATCACGGTCAGGTGAAATATTGCCACCTCATTGGTCGTGTAGTCGCGTGGTTTTAAGAGAGATAAGGGTGGGGATCACCAGCTTGTTTCTCCATTTGAAATTTGAAAGGAGTGAGGGGGGAAAGTAATTTAGAAGCGATTGTTACCTTATTTACATTTATGCATTATTTACCTAATTATTTTGTTCGTTTTTATTTGTAATAAACAATCGAAATTAACTCAATTAAGATATTTTGATAACATTTCATACAATGAGAGCGAATAATTTAGATTATAAGTTGTAACAATTTTTAAATAATATGACATGACAAATAGCCTTTAATAAAAATTTAGTTTTCATTAAAAAATACTTGTAATATCATTTAAAAATTGTCTATAAATTCCGTATGGTAAAAATCTCAATAAATTTTCTCCTCTACCCCCCCCCCCCCCCACCACAACCACCACCATTTAAATCCATGAAATCACAAAAAATTAATATTATCACAGAAAAAGTCAACAACTTAAAAAAAAAAGACCTTTTTCTAGACTTTAAATTGGAAACCTTAAATTAACAAAATTATATAAAAAAATTAGTCACATAATTTAAAAAAATACAGAATTTAATGTTTTAGCATTAAATGAAAAAAAAAAAATCCAAAAACATTTTTTTAAGTCGCTCCAGGTTCTCTGCTCATAAAATAAGTACGAAAGTAAAAAAGTTTTTCTGCTTTTAACCCGTTATGCCCGACGCGACGGTACATTAAAGTGCCATTAAAATAGCTTGATCTAAAACTAATTTAATACATGGATTAGTAGTTATACTGTTTAGAATGAATTATAGAGATTTTACTTTATCTTGCTCCAAAAAACATTATTGGTTGCACAAAAAAAAAAACAAAAAACAAAACAAAAAAAAAACAATAATTTCTTTTGCCTTTGCATCTATTTCAGCTTTCTTGACGTTGACAGATTGGAGGGGGGAGGGGGCGAAAGTTTCTGTTCGGAAATATTTCTATTGTAAGAAATTATATTTGTATATTTTGCAATTCTACAAAATACTAAAAAAAAGATTATAAAAGATCTGAGGGGAATTACTAATATTGCACAAAATCCCTATAAATTCAATTTAATTAATTAATTTTAGCAAAATCCTTCTAAAATTTATTAAATGATTGTGTAAATCTTCAAATGTAGTTTCAAAAATTCACAAAATGTGCTTTAGAAGATGAAATTTTCATAAATTCATAATTTAGGACAGAATAGGTAAATATTCTTTTATAGACATTGAATGCTAATCTTAAAAATCAAGTCTAGTTTCAGGACAAATGTGTTAATTTGGCATGGACTCCAATTATGGAAATTTCCTTCGTTTAATTTACGATTAGAAAAGCATGCACTTGTGCATTTATTTTAAAAATCACAATTTTCTCTCTGTTTTTTTTAACATATGCAAAAGGGGAAAAAAAGCATAGTTTAAACAACCTTTCAAGATTTCTAAATTGTTTTTTGAAACAAAATCATCAATTAATTAATTAATTAATTAATGATAAAAGTGCATTTAAAATATATATATTACACTGTTTATATTTTATTTATATTTTATTTGTTACATTTCAATATTTAAAATATTTCATTATTGCAGTTTCACAGCTAATTGGCATATTTTAGCGTGCATGATTTGGCACATAATTAATTTCATTCTTCTTGCAACTCTTATACAATTATAACCATAAACAATGTTTAGCAATTTATCACCTGGGCCCTCCTTAGGAAACATATTAATTTATAATTAAATTCTCAAAATATTAAAATGTTATATTGTCATCGAAAACACGCCTGCTTTCATAATTTTTATAACCTTAGCTTACCAGGAAGTGACTGAAAAATTGATTTAAAAATTGCAGATTTAAATACATGAACCAGGAAACCAAATAATTTATTGTACATACTATTAGAAAATTGTTCATGTAATACTTTTTGTTCTGTTTATTCTTAATGATTAAAATCGGTTTAAAAACTGACATTATTTTTTTTAATTATTCCATTAGGCAAAAATCTTTAAAAGTTTTTAGTATTCTAAGTTAGTTATTAATTTTTTTTAATAGAAAAGTCCGAATATTTGTTTTATTTTGGATTTTAAAAGTAACATAAAGAAAAAATGCAACTTTCATTTTTAATTTTCATTAACTAAAAATATACTTGCCATATTATTTAAAAATTTTCACAGCTTAAAATCGAAAATTTTCATTCACATTTTATAAAAAGTCATCAAAATATCTTTAACCCTCTCACTGACAAGCCCGTGTTAATACGTTCACTAAGCTCCAGGTTTCACTGCAATACAAGCAATATTTAAAGTAATATAATTCTATTTATTTAATGTAGTTTTAATACATTGAACAATGATTAATGCTTCCAAGGATTGCATTCATATTCGTTATTAAGTTTTTTTATAAAATGTTCAAAGAATCATTTTTTTTAGCATTTAAAACAAAATGCAGAGAAAACAACATTACAATTTTGCCCTTTTCCAAGATAGTCGGAGGGTTAAAAAATGCAAGTTTCATTTTTTAATTTTCATTAACTAAAAAAGCACTTGCCATACTATTTAAAATTTTTTACAGCTTAAAATCGAAAACGTTCATTCACATTTTATGAAAAGGTCATCAAAATATCTTGAGTTGATTTCGATGTCTTATTTTAAATGAAACAGAAAAAATTCGCTTCAAAATTGCCGACATGATTTTTTAGCGGAAAAGGGAGAATTCGACGTTTCCCCTAGCGCTAGAGATTGCTCTCTGAAAAGGACGCGACTCAATGACCAATGAGGTGCTTGGGTTTCACCTGACTATGATTTTAGCCCTCCATTTTAGAATTTCGCTCACCGCGAACTTCCAAAAGAGAGAGAATGAGAGTATTCATTCATTCCAGTTAGGCTCAATCATGCAAGAACTCAGAATTCTAATTAAAAGAGTTGCAATAAACCGTCGAAACGGCTTGTAATATATGAAGAAGGTTATTTCTCAAATTTAAATGCTCTCATTCGGCCCAAACAAGACAAGCACATAGAATAAGGGCTGAATTCATTGGAGTGATATTGTTTGGCAGTGTACCACACTGTAAAAAAAAATCGGTAATTTCTACAGAAGAAAAAAAAATGTCTTTTTTATAGAAAAAAACTGTTTTGAAGTAATTGTTTTCTGTAAATTAAACGGTTTTTCACTGGCGCCAAAAGTGCAGTTTTTTCCTGTCAATTTGAGATTTTTTTTTCTTTCTTTTTTTTTTTTTTTTACAGTGCACATGTGCCTGGTTAGCACAAAAATGCTGTTATTACTTACTTGTAATGGTAAAAAAATGCAGTTGCCCGTAAAATTTTCCTAAAATTCCTCCCTAAAATTTTGATAAGTCCTAGTGTCCCACCGTGTATATATGTTATGATATCGGGTTACTGGAAAACATATTCGTCGATCTAGTAGCGAAGTAGATGAAGAAGCTGAATGTAGCAAGGAGTTGGAGCGTAGATGTACGGACATGTAGTAAGTGAAACTAGATCAACAGCTTCACCTATTTAATTGAACAGCTTAATCTTTGTATACGATCATCATTTCTCATTAAAGATGATTGGCAGTCAAGTGGCTAATGACAAAAAATAATGGAGATGAAGATTGAGATCGGGCAGCAGTTCTCACAACTCACGATGCTGTGCCATCAATAACTTCGATGTAGAAACATCTATAATCAATAGTAATCATTTGATTGCATAAAAAGAGTAAAATCTTAGATCGAACGTCATTTTGTCAGACACACAGCCAGGGGGCAGTTTACATTTCAAAAAACTCAGCAAAATCTGCTGGAGAATCGTGCGTAACTGCTTTTTACTTCCTAAGCGTAGAAATACAATTTTGACGTAACACGCGTTCTAAACTAATTAACATGCAAAGATATCACGCCATGGAAAGAGTACTAACAGAGCGGGTGGAGGGATAAAAAAGCAAAAAGGAACCCCGGAATTAAGCGCGGGAAGATAAATCTCGGCTGAAATAAAAATAAAAATGGCTACCAAAGAACATTCTAAAACGCGAAAGATCGGAAATGGAACATTTAATTTAAGAATACTAAAAGCGTAATAATTAAGTGAATTAGACAAGTGAGACATTAAATTATAGGGAATTTAACAGAATTAATTATAGATATTATTTAGGAATAAGAATTTAGTGAATATAGAGTAGTAATTTAGAATAGTACAGGGAAATCGCAGAGATAGATCCAATATTGTAACATATATATATACATATACATATAAACACTGAAGAGCCAAAACATTAAGACCACCTACCTAATAATGCGTTGGACCACCATTAGCCCCCCCCCCCCGAAAAAAAAACTGCAACCCGTCTTGGCATGGATGCCATAAGTCCTTGGTGGATGACCGGAGATAAATTGTACCAGATGTTCAAGCAACGGTCATGAATATCCGAAATATTCCAAAATGATTGTATTTGAGCTTTGGGCTTCAGTTACATATCACCCGAAATGTGCTCTGTCGGATTAAGATCCGTCGAGTTAGGAGGCCAGGACCTTAATTGGAATTCAGTATTATGTTCCTGCAACCAATTGAGCACAATTGGTGAACTGTTACATGGAGCGTTGTCTTGCTCGAAGACTCAATTTCCATTTCGAAAGACAGATACCACTTAAAAGTGCAAATGATCCGCAAGGATGTTCAAATAGTCCACGGCCTTCTATGGTCTGTTCGGCAAGAACCACAGGTCCCAGAGACGCCCATGAGAACGTTTCCCAAAGCTTAATATCGACGTCACCGGCCTGTGTATGACCTGTTGTGTAAGGGGGAGTAACAATTCGCCTAGAAAACGGGTTTCTTAACGCGTGCCAGCGACGTGTTGAAGCATGAATCGTGTTTCATCAGACGTGGCAACTCTCTCCCTATGATCCATAGTCTAGTCATGATTTTCCCGGGCCTAGTGTAAGAGTACTTGGCAATGATGCTTGGTAAACACAGGCACATGAGTGGGTTGTTTCCTGCGTAGTCTCACATTCAACAGTATCAGCTGAACTGTGTGCTCAGGAAGAATTCTACTTGGACCTGTATTGTATTAGGATGTCAGTTGAACCAGTCTCTGGTGTTGATTTTCCTTTACTAAGGGAGGTGGGGGGGCAGTCCCCAACGTCCTTTTTATTTGATAACGCCTAAACGCCCAACGCGATGGCTTCTACTCATGGTTTCAAACGTCATTCATCCACTTTGTATAAGTTCTAACAACGATATGTCATGAATAACCCATGAGACGTGCAGTTTCGAAGATACTTGTTCTGACTTATCGGGCGTCTTAATTCTGCCCTCTATCAAAGTCGCTTAGATCAGCAGCCTTTACCATCACAGGCAGAAGTAAGCTCAAAAATGACTCCTCGGACTCCCTAGCATCTTTTAAATACCATTCCCACCTGATTATGTTCCTTCCGCGCCATCCAAGCAAGTTCATTGCAATATGGGGTGATGGTCATAATGTTTTGGCTCTTCGGTGTATATATATATAGCTGCGAACAATTCCTTTTTTGTGTTAACACTATTTCCGAATCATAATCCTTACCTTATTTAATTGCAGAATTCTGCGAGCAACATTAAAATAGACAAAGTTTTCTATTCGGAAGGAGTGATAAACTAAAAACTGAAATAGTTGACAGTTAAGAATATAAAGGTAGATACATTTAAAATTTTTATTTTGTTAAAGAAAAAAAAGGTGATTTAAATTTTACTAATAATGTATGAAATATAATTATGCGGATGGGAGTGATGGCGGGAGGGGGTGGGGCACGCTACGGGTTTAATACTGCGGAATATTAGGACTCCGGTACTTTTTTTGTCAGAAACTAAGCCCTGATTCTGATAGAACAAACTCTTAGAGAAAAATGAAATTAAAAACTTATCAAAACCGGCCAGATAAAATTGTTAAACTGGGTTAATCTCTAATCTTGATTTGGTTTTTGTTGGTGAAATTAGTACTTAACTTCGAAATCTGCCTGCACCTGCAGGCTAAGATGGCAGGGATTGCTTTATTTATTTATTTATTTTTTTTTTCGATAGTTAATTGTGCCTTTCAAATGAAAAAAAAAATCTCCTCAAGATATTTGCTAAAAATTGTCTTTTTATACATATTCAGATGCTTTAATATATTTTGTATCAAAGTTGTATAATTCATTAAAATTTTTTCCTCCTTTTTTCAGAAGTACAAAGGCAACATGGCAGACAAAACAAATTACTTCAAACTATATTTATCGACAAAGAAAACATCTCCTTCTGACTATACGTTGAAAGTGCCCAATTTTTTTACTCTGCCAGAATATGACAACACTTCTTTTCAAATGGACAGCCCATCTTTTGATTTCGCCAATGCAACTTGGTGCTTTCGATGCGAATCACGACCGAAAGTAAAATCAGCGGCGGGAAACTGGATTAAAAATTTCGCTCTTTATATGATAAGGTTAAACTATAATGTACCAGAACAGATGATTTACTATACACTCATTTTGCTAAACGCTGATGATAAAAAATATAAACACTTCAGTGATAACGATGTTTTCTGCAAAAATGTCGGTTATTCACGTTTATTGTGGAGTCCCAATAATCAGGAACCTTATTTCGATACACGTGACACTCTGACTTTCATTATCCATTTATACGATGCCGAAACAACGATGAAATCTGATGAAGTACCAATCGATACAGACAAAGGTAAGAGCAATTAAATTTAAAAAATAAAAAAACCTGACTGCGTAAAAAGCGAACTAATTAATTATTTCCCATCAATGTGAAACTATTTTTTATATTACTTACCTATTTTTTTTATTTACTTGTATTGATGATTTTTAAGTTGTGTTTAATTGTTAGTTCCTATCTATAAACATTGTTTTGATGAGACCTATGGATGTCTATGAAGGTTAGAGTTGCAGTAAAGCTAGAGATCCTATCTACACAGCTTCCAGGTTATGTAACATTTAAACGGAGCTTCTGACTGTAAAATAGTCAATGAAACATCGTCTTCATTTTGAAAGACCTATCCAATCATATGCCACTCAATAGGATGCGTAAAAAAATTGTTTCGTCCCTACCGCCATTTTGAATTTATAAAAACAAAAGCTAGCCTATAACCCTCGGACGGTTAAGACGAATTGATAGAGACCTCATTCATTAAAATCCATCTAGCCGTTGGGATATCTCGAGGGTATAAAGAAATCCACATACCTAGATACGCGCCAAACACATAACCCTTCTTGGCAGTCGGGTAAAAATTAAGAAACATTTATGTCACATTCTTTTATTTTAGGGTTTCCTTCATCTGATGAAACCCTATTCGTCTCACTCCTTTGTCTGTCACAGAGTCCGTTCTCAAAAACTATACAAGTTAGACTTGAAATTTTGCTTACTTATAGCTGAATATCACCGATCACAATCAAATCATAAAATTTTGAAAAAAATCATATTATTTTATTTAAATGAATTAATTTAATGACATCCTAGGATTACATTTCTACGATTTAGATTTTAAATCAAACATAACTTTAATTTCAGTCGTTTTCGCACGAGCTAGGTAGCTCCGTGGTAACGCATTTGCCAGCCAATCAAGAGGTTTCCGGTTAAAACCTAAGCGATGGAGTATAAAATTTTTCCATGTAATATATTTTATTATCTAACACATTCAATTTTACAGTTTTTTTTTTGCCATTTTAAGGCCAAAAGTTGTAAAATATTTTATCAATTATTTTTTCAATTCAATTCAAAAATTCATTTTTTTTTTTTTTTTTTTTTTTTTTTAGAATTTGCAAAAAGTTATATTTTGTTTAAACTTACGCCAAATTTTTGAAATTTTGGAATTTTATATTTCGTTTAAACAATATGTTTTGTTTTGAAAAAAATCGAAAATTAAAATTTTGCTTAAACATCTGCAAAATTCTTGAAAAATTTTAGTATTTTAAATTTCTTTTTAACAATTTCTTTGTTTTTAGAAATTTTAAATTTTATTTAAACCTCCGATAAATTTTTGAAATTTCAGATTTAAAAAAACTTTTGAATTTTATTTAAATAATTTGGCTTGGATATTTTTAATTTGATTTAAAAAAACAACCTTTTGAAATCATTTTAAAATTAAAGTTAATGGGGCTGCCATCTATCTAAGGATTTAATAATTATAAAGTAATTATATGAATTTTTTAATTGAATGATAAAGTGCTTTGAAAAGAATATGAAACGAAACCTTCTGTGCGAGGTTTGGTCACAGTTACCCAACTTGTTTATCTCATCCGTTCACTATGTTTTATTAATTTATTAAAAAATAAATAGCATTTGTGCTCATAAAATGCTCTTTCGAGGCACATGCATCTATTAAACACGGTGGCATTTATGCAAATTTTCACTCATCGAGTTCACGGCTGAAATTCCAGGATTAGATGGAACTCGATTAGCATATTAAAGTGCAACTGGTCTCCTAAGCTCCTCTCCTAAGCTCCTACTGGTCTCCTTCCTTCGTGGAAACCATCTGTATATCAAATTTTAGTGATTGATTGCTAGATATCCATTGAGTTTTCCAGTGAAATTTCTGCATGAGATAGCATAGTATTAGCATGGAAAGGGATTTCATTAAAGCACTGTTAAAAAATTCTGTAAAAACACAGATAAAAAAGGACACTCTTTGTAAATTTACACTAATTCTCTTAAATTTGAGTTTCTCGGTCATCATTTTACAGACAATTTCCTTTTTAGGTGCGTTCGTAATTATATAAATACGTAGCACCAATAGTCGTCGTTCGGTCCGTCTGTCTGTCTGTCCGTCTGACTATCTGGCCGTCCCCTGCATATGACAGAAAAACTACCCAACGAGATGGTCTGAAACTTTAAATATACAATTTTTGCAAAATTTTGTAGAGCCATTTAAAATTTTATGAAAATTGGATCTATAATTTAATTACAGGGACAGTCAAAAGTTTTCCGTTACATCACGGCCAAAGGCAAAAAATTATTTCAAGTGCATTTTAATGATGTTACAGCTTTTCGAACAGAATGAAATGGACATACACTTATGAAGTGCACTAAAATGTACATTCAGTACAATATGCTGTGCAAAATATATTTATAAAACTAGTTATAGCACGAACGCACCTCATTTGCCATGTTTGACGTACAATTCCCAACTTGTTTATATCAAATTTCCTGTAGAAATTTTCATATTTTTACTTAAAGATTTTCTTTTTTTTTGTTACATGTAACTTGTAATTCAAAATACACACTTGTAAAATTCTTTTACAATTTTATGAGAAATATTAAAAAAGAAAATTTGGTTTCAAAATTGTTTTATTAAAAATTAAAGTATTTTAGAAAGGGAAAATTCGCCTTTTTGACGTTAGTGGGGATTTTTATCCTAAATAAGTTTGCAGTTGTGTTTCAACCTTGATAATATTAAAAGTAAATTAAAAGTAAAAGTATTTCTCCGTTGAATCATAAAAGGCATGCTTTGCGTGCTTTTGTAACAGCTCGTGTAGCACACTCAGCAAGATGTCCGTCTCCAATCCAGAGAACTTGGGATCGAAGGCTTTATGGATCGGATGCTAGAAATAAATCTTGAAAAAAAAAATGGTGCATTAGTTCTAATCATTCGGAGTTAAACTAGCATGTTGTGGCCATCACAAAACTTCCTTCTATATAAATCACGTCAATGAAATAATTTAAATAGTACAAGAAATTACATCAATTTAGTACCAATTCATATCAAAGTGTATCTGATTTTGAAGTTGGATGAAAATTCGTGCATTACTTCTTGAGATAGAGCTATAGCGGAAATTCTTAAAGCTGTAGCATTACAGCGCCACCTACTGAGCGATTTACACCAAAACATAAACAGCAATATTTAATATCAAGGTGTATCTGAATATGAAGTTTGATGAAAATTCGTACTTAGTTACTGAGATAGAGCTATGGTGAAAATTCTGAAAAATGTTGCGTAGCAGCGCCACCTGTTGAGCAATTTGCACCAAAACATAAACAGCACTAATCCATATCAAGGTACACCTGAATCTGAAGTTTGTTGAAAATCCAAGCATTAGTTCTTGAGATAGAGCTATTGTGGAAATAGCAAAAAATGCAACATAGCAGCGCCTGTTGAGCTATTTATACCAAAATGTATAAAACATCAATTCATGTCAAGGAGTAACTGAATCTGAAGTTTGATGAAAATCCGTGCATTAGTTCTGGAGATTGAGGTATTGTGGAAATCGTGAATAATGTTGCATAGCAGCGCCACCTGTTGAGCGATTAACACCAAAACTAATTAGCACCAATTTATATCAGGGAATAACTGAATATAAATTTTTATTAAATTGCATGCATTAGTTCTTGAGCGTCACAAAATTTGTGTCACATACAGACAGACATTTTGTAAAAGCATGTTTTTCGGGATCTATGACCCCTAAAACTTGTAAATCCGTCGAAAACCGGAAGTCGTAAATTTTCACGAATCAAATACATTCTTCTTGTAAAGATTAGAGGAAAGTAAAAATTTACCAATTTCTAAAAATAAATTGAGTTATTATCAATAAAAATGAACTAAATAAGTTCACAGAGTCAACTGTACATTTTCAAAATAATTTCGCTGTTATTTAACAGAATCTCTGTTTTTCTAATCTCCGTAATTTTACATAAGATTTAAGATAATGGATTACCAGTTGCTTCTCTGCAATTTCACAAAATTTTTTTTAACACTGAAGACTGAGTAGATATTTACCAATGAACCACTAAAATGGAATCTTCAAGTGGTTTTCCCCAAGATATGACTTGGCAGACCAGTTCCATTTTAATCTGCCAATCGAGTTCCATCTAATCCTGAAATTCCAGCCGTGAACTCGATGAGGGTATGGTTTGTTGAACCGCCTCCCTCACTATATCTCTCATCCAAAATAAATGCGTCCTGAGCAAAAAATTAAAGATGATTTTCCATGCATCGTTCCTTCAAGGGAACGCTTTAACGGTACTTGAAATGTATGATCAAACTTTCTTTTTATTTACTTTCTTTAAATGGGATAAAAAAAGAATGTTAATATATTAGACAATATTTCTATGTTATCCGGATTTCTAATTTATAATCCTGAATTAGGTGGGGGTTGCAAAAAGGAGAGGATATTTAATGTTTGTTCTATATTTTATAAATGACTCGCACAAAAAAAAATTAATATATTAGGCAATATTTCTATATTATCTGGATTTCTAATTATAATCCTGAATTAGGTGGGGGTTGCCAAAAGGAGAGGGTATTTAATGTTGGTTCTATATTTTATAAATGACTGGCGCAAAAAAGAAGGTTATAAAATATTCTATATTATCTGGATTTCTAATTTATAATATATTAGAAACAATAAAATACATAATATATATTATATATTTTATAAATTTTTTCTCACACAAAAAAAGGTTAATATATTAGGCAATATTTCTATATTATCTGGATTTCTAATTTATAATGCTGGATTAAGTAGGGGTTGCAAAAAGGAGAAGGTATTTATTGTTAGTTCTATATTTATAAATGACTGGCATAGAAAAGACGATTATACACGATATTTCTATATTATCTGGATTTCTAATTTATAACCCTGAATTAGATCGGGTTTAAAAAAGGTGAGGGTATTTAATGTTAGTTCTATATTTTATAAATGACTGACATAAAAAAGATGGTTAATATATTAGACAGTATTTTTTATATTATCTGGATTTCTAACTTTTAATCCTGAATTAGGTAGGGGTTGCAAAAAGGAGAGGGTATTTAATGCTAGTTCTATATTTTATAAATGACTGGCACGAAAAGAAAGTTAAAATATTAGACAATATTTCTATATTATCTGGATTTCTAATTTATAATCCTGAATTAGGTGGGGTTTCAAAAAGGACAGTTTATTTAATGTTGGTTCTATATTTTATAAATTATTACTTATTTTCATATCATTTACTATCGCAAAAGTGAAGTTATTGAGGGAATTATTATATACCAGGATTTGGGGTTGAATTGCATAACATCTTGACCTCTTTGAGCTCAATATCCACTTGAGATGGTAAAAACAGCTACTTTCCGGTAAAACGTTAGTTCGTTTCACAGTAGCTTGGTAATAGGTCCAAATAACCTATTAATTTTATAATTTGTTATCATTGCTGAGATGTTAATGACATTTGCAAGTGGAACCTTTATTCTCATTCAAGGACAATATTTTTATAAATTTAGAGCAATGTTTTAACTGTTGAAACAGTTTCTAAATTTTTAGAACCATTTTGCAGTTTTTCTAATGAAGTAATGAAACTGTACAAAAATTTCAGTATCAAATACATGAATAGGGTCTTTAAAGAGAAACAAATCGTAGAATAATTGAAGAATAAGAATGAAAAACGCTGAAAATCCAAAAGAGGAAATTTTTCAAGAGAGCTAAAAAAAAAAAATCTCCTTCTTTGGTACTTACACTCCTTTTGGGCTCTTAATTCAACATTTCAAACTGTAGGTACCTAGCTTCCTTCTGCTTAGTGTTTAAATACCTAATATTATCATTTGTAAACATTTCTTTTATTTATTTGTTTAATATTTTTTTGCCTTGCTTGAAAATATTCCACTGACGTAAACAATAACAACATGATCAAGTTTTGTAATGGCCACTAGTCGTCGCGCATCTTATCAATGGCACTTTCAGCGTGCTCCACTTCACTTCGTGTGACACATTCAGCGTTCTCCACTTCACTTAGTTTGGCACATTCAACACCAGCGACATTTTTCTACTTTTATTAGGTTCAAGGGTTCTCCTGTTTGTTAAGCTTGGCATATTTAAGACATTTCTTCGTCAAAAAAAGAAGAAAAAAAAGAAGATTTTCGATTTTTTAGTACTTTCAGTGTTTTCCTTTTTAATCCTCAATTCATCTTAAAATTATTGAACAACGTACGTTTACCGAGCAAAGGTAACAAAAAAACATTGCATCCCATTGCTACGTTACTACATCAGAAGATCTAGAATTACAAAAGAATTAAGAAACATATTCATAGTTCACATCTTAAAATATTTCTAGCGTAGCGAAATGGACAAAAAGCTTCTCGTTTTTGTAGTTTCTAATACTTGAAATTCATCATGTTTGAAATATCACAAGTTCTCTTATTACTACCGTATAGAATAATTATTTTAAGGCGAAATTTCATCTATTCGAAAATTCAAAATTATCATTTTCAATAAAAAAAATATTTATACATATTTTTTTAACACTATTTTCTCGAGTACCATCAAAATGCTTTTTTTTTTTTCAGTCAATGCTCAAAATCTTGTTGCAAAACGTAAAGACTATTTATTCATTACTAGCCGAAATACCTGGCGTTACCCGGGGTTTAAAACATGTTTGATTTGAAAAATAAATTTTTAAATTAAACATCGTACGGACCTTAATCTCGCACAAATATGCCGTCTCTTTTAATATATTGAAAGCCTTGAGAAATTTCATTTTTAAACCAGTATTTAAAAAAGATAAATATTTCCTAGGCCTAAATAAATAGTCTTGATTCTAGAAAAATAAATTACAAAAGAATTGTAAATTCATGAAAATCCCTTCATGATATCACTTTCTCTTGTAAAAGCCATGCATTAATCATATATTCGTTTTAAATATGAGGTCATACGTGAATTAACCTATATTATTCTCAACTAAAAAAAAAAAAAAATGGCATATCCAGTATTCGTCGAGAATTAAATAAAAATCATGACATCATATTTTGCTTTTACATTTTAACGGAATAATGAGGCTACTATAATTTTGTGACTCGTTCTATAGCCAGTATACACGTCAGGACACATTGTCGTTATCATTATATTTTTATACGTGAAGGTTTCGCAATGATACTCCATTGTGAAATTTGGTAATTTTTGTAATTCAATATTTAATAAACGGCATAATCATTAGATTTGAAATTTAGATCAAGAAAAATATTTTTTTTTTTTTTTTACTTTTATGAGGCAGTTTCTCTAACAGTTTTCTGACGCATAATTTTCGAGCTATTAATTTTTTCAGTAACTTTAAATGTTTCATTTTCCGAGATTGATCTGTGGCAACGATTAGCGAAAAAGCCAGTCGTTAGTAACGCGTAGCGTTTTATTAAAGAGGATTATATCATCGCGTTAAGTTTGCGGTACATATTGAAATTCTGGGATTTTTCTTTATTGTACGATAAACACCTTACGAAATTCTATAATTTTCATTTTTTTATTTTCGAACCAGATTTCAAAGTGACATGTTTTGTTTTGCAAAAAAATAAAATTAAATAATAAAAAGAATTTTAAAACAAGAACGAAAAATCATGCATTAAGCATAGATTATAAAACATTTTCCAACACCTTCAGAATACTCCAACAAAATTTCGTTTTTTCGGTAAATAAGATAAATAAGATACTCCAGTAAACATTTTAGAAAACGCGTAGTTCGGCGTAAAAATGCATATCTCATTTAAAAACAACCTTTAAGCAATTTACACTCATATTCAGTAACCCTTACGAATTCTTTTGTGTAACCCTGTATATGATTTATAGAATTTATACACACCACATAGTATGCAAAATTAAGTTAAACTTAAAAACGCACAGCATAACTAAAAATGCACTTCCAGCAATTATCGATAATATACAGTACTTCGGATTTAGTATAGTATCCGAAATCATTTGTGTGTCTCTCTGAATGCTATACACTTCATATTATACAGGAAGTAATTTGTAGTAAACCTTAGCAACGTATATCAATTTCATTTTACATGAAATAGTTTAACATAATTAAAATACGCCGCAAACAATTCTCTCTATCCCTATATCATTATGTAACGAAATTCTTTTGTGTGGCCCTGTAAATGAATGATAACTATTTTTTGCACCGCATATTCTACAGAATGCATATTTTAGTGCACTTCATAAATGCATATCAATTTCATTATGTTCGAAAGGGTGTGACATCATTAAAAATCATTTGAAACTATTTTTCCCCATTGGCCGTAATGTAACGGAATACTTTTGACTGTCCCTGTAAATAAATTAAACATGCTACAAACGTCATTTGAAACAGGGTTCGTGCAAGGCTAAACGTCAATAACATCCAAAAGTTTCAGGGCAATCCGAGTATATTTACGAGAGTTAGAGCGCGGACAAACGGACAGACGGACATACAAACCGAAGTCATAAACACTTTTCAACTTTGTTGAAAGTATCAAAAAATGTCTCTTCCATCTCATTGGCACATTTCAGAAACTTTAATAGAGTTTATAACTTTAATGCAATCATTACATGGTTTACGTTAGATATTAATTATTCCTCATTCGAAATTAGTCCTGATTTTTCGTTGCAGAAGTATACGTTCAGTCCAATAATAATATTATTTATCCTATTACGTTAAATAGTTCATCCCTTTTATCAACACTCCAAAGCAATTTTGCCGCTAGCTTCCTATTTACATAATGTAATCCACGAATAATTCCTAATAATGGTACTCAATGCTACCGAGTAATATACCATTTTAGTCGTTGAGCCAGGGGCTCATGTGGTTTCATGTCAGCGGACTTGGTAAACTATATATTTTTGGATTCACCACAACAACAGTACCTCATTTATCCATGATACTTTCGAAACCAGAGTAGCTTATGGGCGCCATATTGGAAAATGACTGCCGTCGTTGAATCAGGAGTTCGAGTGGTTTCATGTCAGCGGACTTGGTAAACCATATATTTTTTAATTCACCACAACAACAGCATGTCATTTATCTATGATACATTCAAAACCAGGCTAGGTTATGGGCGCCATATTGGAAAATGGCCGCCGTCGTTGAGCCAGGGACTCTTGTGGTTTCATGCCAGCGGACTTGATAAATCACACATTTTTTGATTCACCACAACATCAGAATGACCTTTATCCATGAAACATTCAAAAACAGAGTAGCTAATGAATGCCATATTGGAAAATGGCCGCCAATAAACAGGATGATTGAAATATTTTCTTGGTTTTGCATGCTATTAAATTAATTGGGCGATAGAAGAGACAATAAGTAAACACATGCACGGGTCAAAAGGTACAAAGAAGTTCAGTCAAAGACCTGCCACAATCGACAGATATTTTTGATATCAGGGAAGCATTTTTTCACCTGATTCTTGAAAGAACCAAAATTAGTTCTACATCCAGATCTGTCTTTAAGCAGGATCCAGAAAGATGAACGTGATATCTCATATTTACAGAACATGATTTGGATAAATCCAGATATGGTAATAGAATAAACTGGAGCAATGACAAATCTAGAAATTGTCGGAGACATGGTCAATGCTCATGAGATGGGTGAAGAAGCTTACCAAACTTTCAAGAGAGAAAATCTGCCTGAAGACTCAAAGCCAGACGGGTTTTTCAAACCCCCAAAGATAAAGAAGCTAAAGACATTTTATGACTTTAAGAACGAACAAAGTGTAAAATTTAATAAATCAGAGTTTGTTGCCTAGCCAGAAAGAAATATGTTTGCTCAGATGACAATCATTGCAGAGCGAAGAAATTTCGATATGAGAACTGTCTTTTCCTACCACCTAGGGCTTCTTTCATAGTCCTTAGCAACACTTGATGGTTTAATGCGAAAACTGAAAAATCAAACTGATGTATGTTATGACAAAATTGAGACTGTTGAAAGAATGCAAATGATGGTGTTGTTAATATCATTTACGGAATATGCTTTGTTCAAAGCTACCGCAGGAGTTACAATCATTTGGACAACTAGCAAATAATCTGTTTTCTAAAATAATACAAGATTCTACATTCTCTCAAAGAATAGATGTTGTATTTGATACACACAGCAGGTGTCAATAAAAAGAAATGAACAAAAAATATAAACTGTTGGTAATGCTATAAAAGTTATATACTCCTGGTCACCCAGTACGAAAATGGAAGCAGTTTCTATCTGATAAGGAGAACAAGAAAGAACTTATACATTTCATTTCTTAAGAATGGCAAAATGAACATTATCTGAAATAATTGAATACACGAATTATGTACGTTATCTACGGAGAAAAATGCTATATATTCACGAAATAACTAGTTGAAGAATACTCTAAATAGACCTGCTTCCAAGAAGAGGTTATACGCGACTTTTATTTCGCGCACACCATGCTTTAGCGTCTGGATTTAGAAATATTATTATTATCTCTATAGATACTGATGTGGCAGTTATCATACTGTTTTCTTTAGAAAACGATTTGAAAATCTAGAAAGGATTAATATTTGTAAAATATGGATCCAATGACAGGGTAAAGTAAAGTACTACAACTTGAGTAGGATACATGGACTTCTAGGTAAAGCGGTATGTAATGCATCACCTGAAATACATTCACTGTCGCAGGCGATACAGTAAGTGTGCTTTTGCAGGCAAGGGAAAAGGATGATTCAGAACACTGAATTTCGAAATGCGCTTAAGGCGCTTGATACTGCAGTGGATATATCAGAGGAAACAAACAGTTTAAGTCGTAAATATGCCATCTCTATTATGGAAAGCACAAATACTCAGACATCAATGAATTGCGCTATATTCTATATATTTTTTCTCTAAAAAAGGAGTCTGTGGAACCACGGATGAAGTGCTTACAGGCCGATCCTGATCTTCTATCCCCAGATAAATATGGTTGGATTTTTGGAACAGATAGTAAAGGAAAAGGCTATGTAGAGGTCCAGTGGAATGGCAGTCCTCCTGATCCTGAAGCTCTTTTGGAACTGATATGTCATGTTCTTGTTCAAGAACATGTGGCTCACCAGCATATGCGTGTCTTTTTAATAACCTCAGATATACAAGCATATGCAGAATATAGAAATGTTATATGACGATGGAAGTTATCTTGACACAGGAATGTCAACCGATGATGATGATGGCAGTAAAGAAGACTAAGATTTCTGTTATTTATTAACCCATTCGAAACCAGCATCTTTTACCTGAATTTTACTCGATTGACACCACTTTTTGTCAAACAATTAAATTTAGCTTAGCAATCAAGAAAATATCTAATTAAATAAGGAAAATGTTACTTTTCTTTCTTAGTGGTATCAAAAACAAGCGATGGAAACACGTTTCCGAAAATTCATATATGCACCCGTGGTGCCTAACGGGTTAATTCTTAACAGAATAAGTACAATAGTTTCACCAGTATTAATTTTTTATTGAATTGCTGTGTCTTACCATATGAAAATAATATGCATTAAAATGCAAAACAAGATTTCGGTTTTCTTTCATCACAAATGTCTTTTGAACTGTTTATTCCATTGAAAATGTTAATAAACATAAAGTTAAATGTAAAGATAAGCATCATATTAAAATGAAATCTTAATAAATATATACTCAGTATAACGTTGTATGTTTAACAGTATTTGTTCTTTCCATTTTGACATTGAAATCTCTTTAATTATGTGATACTGGCAAAATAATCATATGTATCTATGTGCGATAGATGGCGCTCATCTTTCCAATATGGCGTCTATAAGCTACCACAATTTTCATAGTATCATCATAAAATGAACTCGTTGGACCATTGTGAATTCAAAAAGGTATATATCATCAAGTCCTCAGAGATGAAACCAAAATCACTAATTTTGGCTTCTGGCTCAACGACTATTTCTGATTCAATACAGTTTGTATTGACATATCTTTGCCAATATCGGTGATATTGTTCCTATACCTTAGCTAATACTGGCGATACAGGCATAAGATGTTTTTTCCAATATTGAGATGTTGACTTTTTTTTTTTTTTTTTTTTTTTTGTATTTTCATTGAAAAGTCAATATTACTGATATATTGATGTTTCATTGAAAATATTTCCAATACGAAGCCAATATTTCTGTAAAATTCTCGTTTCATTGAAAATATTACCGCTGTAAAGACAATTTTAATCAATACTGGTACTTCATTGTAGGTATTGGGACAATATTGACACTCAATATAGCCAATCGGTGAGCTGTTAGGATATCTTATTTAGTTTTCTCCTAAAAACTATTTTGTGAATACAAATAATTTATCTTAAGGAAAAAATGTTAAAATTTCTTTCAATAACATTTATACGTGTTATTATTAAGTTCCTCTTTTTCTTTGTTATAGATGTTGAAATATTATTAAACGATTTGAAGAAGTTGCTTATGGACGAAAAACACCACGATTTGACACTAAAAGTTGCAGACAAGGAATTCCGTGCCCATCAACATATTCTGATGGCTCGATCCCCAGTTTTCGAAGCTATGCTGAGCCACGATATGACAGAAAAAAACAAAGGCGTCATCTACATGCCGGATTGTGATCCCGAATCTATGGAAGAGTTCTTGTATTACGTATACTGTGGGAAAGTGGAGAAGTGGAATACAGATATTGCGCTTGGTTTGTATTATTTAGCCGACAAGTATAATATGATGCCTCTAAAAGAAAAATGTACTGAATTCATAAAAAACTCACTCTCCATATCGGTAATCTGTGATGTCATCCAATTAGCTTTGAATCACAGTGATTCTGATTTGCTAGAACGTGCGACTCAATATTTCCTGAACCACACGAGTGACATTTTGCCTACTGTAGGATGGATGTCATTCCTGAACTCTAACTCAGTTGCAGCTAATGAACTCTTGATTAAAGCATCTAAAAAGTGGGATTGTACCAAATCACAAATTTGTAAATACTGAAATATTTAAAATTTTCCCATGCAAAAAAAAGTACATTTTTATTCTGTCATTCAATTAGCTTTAAATCATAGCTATTCTGATTTTCTAGAATCTGGGAGTGAATATTTCATAAACCTGACGAGTGAACTTTTGCCTTCAGTAAGTTGGATGTCATTCCTGAACTCTAACTCAGTTGCAGCTAATGAACTCTTGATTAAAGCATCTAAAAAGTGGGATTGTGCCAAATCATAAATTTGTAAATACTGAAATATTTAAAATTTTCCCATGCAAAAAAAAGTGCTTTTTTATTCTGTCATTCAATTAGCTTTGAATCACAGCGATTCTGATTTACTAGAATCTGGGAGTGAATATTTCATAAACCTCACGAGTGAACTTTTGCCTAAGATGGATGTCATTCCTGAACTCTAACTCAGTTGCAGTTAACGGGCTCTTCACTAAATCATCGAAGAAGTAGAATTGTGCCAAATTGTAAATTTGTAAACGATGAAATATTGTAAATTTTTCCATACAAAAAAAGTATATATTTAATTCATTCTTGTCATTTTTTTAATTTTTATAATTATATATAAAGACACCTTATTTGTCCATAAAGGGTGATCTGCATATTACAGATGTCCAATACTTACAAAGTAATATGATTAGATATTTAATAGCAAGGGAGCTAGTGACATTTTTTAGGAGAAGCTGATCTTGAAATATGTGATTAAGCTTACTTAATCATTAAAACCAATGATACTTTGTAAGATATGATATTTTTTAATAACTTAAATAACTCGCACATGCGTATTTTGGATTAAACTGTTTTGATATGTTAATTATTCGTATCTATTGCGATTATTAAAAATTCATTATCAAACATAAATAAGATTTGGTATAGGAATTAAATAAAAACGAATTATCTTGCACCAAAAAATTAGTTGCATCTAAGGCTCCAGATAGTTATGAAAAAGTAATTGAATAATTAAAATATATATATATGTTGGGGAGACCGGAAAATAATGCCTTTTTTACATTAAATTTTAACAAATAAATTTTTAACAAATTTTTATTTTTAATTAATGATGTAATTACCCTGATTATCAACAACTTTTTACCATCTAGTTTTCAAATTTTCAATGCCGGATTAATAAAATCAATTGATTGGTGAGCAAAATATCTTGAGATGGCATTTTGGATGTTATCAAAATTTTCAATTTTTTTTTCTTTTTTACGTAGAAAGTGTTGTAGCGATCGCAATAAATGGAAATCCGATGGCGCAATGTCGGACGACTATGGTGGGTGAAGCAGTACCTGTCAACCCAATTCATCAATTTTTTTCTCGGTTCGTCTTGCGCTTTGCTGTCTGACTATATCGAGTTGCATAATAACGCCTTTTCTATTGACAATCGATGGACACTTTTCAATTAAAGATATATTCGTCAGCTTAACACATTTGACACTTGCGTTTACCGTAAACCTTTTGCTGTCACACTCCTCCCCCCATTTCAATTCATGTCACCCCCCCCCCCCTTCCCAAAAAGCTTCGACTTTTCTTTATTTGATTAATAGAGTTCGCTTAATTTGTTCAGATAACAATTCCCTTGTTACAGAATTAAATTACATTAGATCTGTTGCTATCGATCGTGGTTTTAGTTTATCTTATATCAATAATTTAATTTCTCATAACCTTAATAAATGTATAAATAATCCTGATTCTTCTGTCACTGTGGTTTCTTTTTCTAACCTTATCATTTTACCATTTTATAATAGTATTAGCTTTAAAATAGCTAATATCTTAAGATATTATGATTTTAATGTGGTTTTTAAACCAGTTAATAAATTAACTTTTTCACAGCTCAAGGATCAAATTCCTCCTCAAAATTATTGGGGTATTTACAATATTCAATGCCAATGTGGTTTGTCTTATATTGGACAAACTAAACGAAAAGTCCGTTACAGAGTCAAAGAGCGCATAAACTATGTAAAGAAAAAATAATTGCAGAAATCCTCTATCGCCTCTCATTGTTGGGGGGAGGGACATAATTTCAATTTTGACTCCGCTGCCATTATCAAGAAATGCATTACTCCTCTAGATTTAGATTTTTTTGAAGCTGTTCATATCCATAGATTTAAAAACTCCTTGGTTAATTATTTGTCTAGTATACCTTACATCTCAATTTTCTGGGTGGATTTGCTGTGTCGTGACACTTCACTTCCCCTTTGATTTCATTGGCTGTTGGAACTTGATGGTCTTTTGGTATTGTGTTTTCTGACATTTGGGTTTTCACCATGCATGCAGTTGGGGGGGGGGGGGAATATTGTTTTTATAGATTTTATACACTGATGATGTGAGTCCTGGAACTCAAGAAACGTATACGCCTGTTCAAATTACCTTATGTATTTTATTGTGTGTTTAAACGTTGTTTTTAGGTGATTTAAAGATTGATTTACTCGATCCAGTTGTTCACAGTAAAGGCCTACATTGACAGTTTGAGCACTTAAAAATGAACGATTCCGCGAATACTAAACCAAACACACAAATATACGCCTTTTTGGGATGTAAGCCTGACTTTTTTGGCGATTCATTCGGAGAGAGGCACTTTTTTTGCGTTTTGGATTATGATAGGGGAACCCAGTTTTCATCTCCAGTGATCAAGCGATCAAAAAACACTTCTCTATTGTGCCGTGTTAGCAATAAGTATGTGGTGGATCTGTTAGCTTTGTTTTCTTCGGACAAATTATACGGAACTTAAACATCTGTTCTGCTTACTTTATCAATATACTGAAGATGTTCTTGAATGGTCGACAAAGGAATCATTATTATTATTATTATTTATTTTTTTTTTTTTGTCGCTTAATGTACGCCTTATATTCATAAAAATCATATCTTATTACGTGGAAATCGATATCGAAAGTAAAATGGAAATTGTGGAGTCACATAAGTAAAAAATAGGGACTACTTCACTCACGCGAAAACATCTTGTTGTTAATGTTAATCCTATGGGGAGATTTTTTTTAAGATATCGTTTGAATTTCAATATTTTAAAATTATTTTTTGTTGCATTAGACAGCTGATATCAATTTCTACAAGGGCCGTTTTTTACTTTTTCGATTTTGTTTACAGGGGTTTTTTTATTAGGATAATTTCACTTTTGGAACTGGTTTCGAAAGTAAAAGTATCTTCATAAAAAAACACTGCAAACAAAATCGAAAAAGCAAAAAACGGTTTTTGTACAGATCAAAATCAGCTATACAATGCAATAAAAAATATGTAAAATTATTAAAATGCAAACGAGATATCTTAAATGTTTTCCTCTATAGGATTAGCATTAGCGAGCGAACGTTTTCGCGTGAGTGGAGTAGCCTTTTACTGTTTGATTATCTTCTATCCGTTAAGATATAACAGTCTCATGTTTTTGATCTATAGATTTGCATATACACTACATAGTATTTGTTAACATTTGGCATATTTAGAAAACTCCTGACACAGATGAAAATTCACCTGCAGCAGAAATTTATGCCCTGTATTTTAGCTACAGATTTTAACACACAGCATATACTAAGCTCAAATTTAATTCAAATAATAAGCGCATAAGACAATTAAAAACGCACTTTTAGTAAATACCATTCATATGCGACAATGCATCTAGTTCTTTTCATAGTCCTGTATATAGGAATTTGTTCACATTCTAGAATCATCTGTTAGTGTATCTAATAAAGTTCAGCAAAAAAATTCATAACACAATTAAAAACCACTCTTAAGGTATGTGCCTACCTTCGGGGCATTTTTGAAAAATGTGAAATTTTTATCAAACACATGTGTTTTTAGTTAAAACAGGGAATAAAACTATGATTTCATATAAAATTTTAAAGGAAATTTTTATTAGCTTTTCAAATTTAGGCAATATTTAGTCAAATTTTAGTTAAAAAAATGCGTTTATGCCAAACCTTCTATAACGAAATCTATTCAATATATTTCACTTTTTTTTTCAACAATATATTAGCAAACTACTTACCTGTGTTATGAAGCAAAAGATTTGCTAAACCTCTTAAATAATACTACTGGAATATATCCGAAAATTGAAGAAGTCCGTTTTTTTTTTTTTTTCCTTCGTGGCATGAAAAAAAAAATCCGTTCTAGGACAGAAAATTTCCGTAATTTGAAAGAAGGAATTTTTTTTAAAATACTTCTCTAGTTCTTCTGTGAATGTCCTTGGCTTTCAATCTGGGACCTCGCGCTCCGAATCGAGCATCTTAACCACTAGGCCAGCGAGCGCTAGAAGCCTAGTTTTAAATAAACATATGGGTTTTTTTCAAAAAAGGAATTGGTAAGTACACTGTAAAAAATTTTCAGAAACGTTTCTGAAAGTAACGGAGACCTCTGCTGCACGATACTAACGGAAAGGTTTCTGATTAGAGCAGAAAAATGTTTCGGCTATAATACGGAACCTTCCCGATTCGTAATGAAAAGTTTCTGAATATATCGGAAACCTTTCATTCCCAAACGGAAAGGTTTCTGAATATATATGAAATCTTTCTGAAGACAAAGAAGTGTATTTGAATGTATAGGAAACCATTCATTACGAATCGGGAAGTTTCTGAATACATATGAAACATTTCTGAAGTCTAGGGTTATTTTAAAATTCATAAAAAGCACAAATAACTGTACTAAAATTACTTGCAGGTTCATACGTATAATATAAAATTACTTAAAATATATTAGAAATATCTTAAAAATTGCACCTGCAAGTAGTTTTAGTACATTGATTTGAGCTTTTTATATGAATTTTAATTATATACTCAAGGTGAATTTAGCACTAGTATTTTAACTTTTATTTTAGATTATTTTGTGAAAGGGGCTTAGTTTGGAAAAATGAATTTGTGATGTAGCCATTTTATTAAATCAAATTTTATGAAGGAGCCAGTTTTAGATGGATGTTGGTTTCTGAATCTTTCTTTCTTTCTTTCTTTCTTCTTTTTTTTTTTTTTTTTTTTTTTCTGAGTTCCCTGTTTTTTTTGTTTTTTTTTTCTGTTTGTTTGATTTTATTCTGAAAAAAAAAATCAGTACTGTTATACCTTTTTTATAATGTAGATAAAATTTATTGTGTTTTAACAGCTTCCGTTGATAATTTTTTAACCATGTGGGTTAACAGGTAACATTAAAGTGGTGTTATTATTGAAAAGGAAACGATAAATTCTTTCGAAAAGTGTTCTTTTTTTTAATCATAGCATTAGTTTTACTTATTATTTTAGTTCTTTATTAGCCTTTCTTTGCCATTTTAATACATAACATCTTATTATTATTAGTGCATGTAAATAAGATATGATTGCAATTGATGTTAATGTTGACTCAATATCGTATTATTCTTTTCGTAGCATAATATTAATAAATTAAAATGCCTTATAACTTAAAACAAGACATTTTGTGTACTATATTTTCATAAAACAAGCTGATGATTAATAATCTAGAGATTTTCAAATTCATTTATTGTAAAGTGCTTAAGTTAAATAACAACAATAGTATTTTTTTTTTCACAATTCTGTTGCGCAAAATCAGAAGAAAGCATTTTTCTTTTCAAGCAAGAACATTTAGATGAACAAGGGAAATTCAAATCGCAAAAAATGCAATAGTTAATTTTTTCGAAGCATTGAAAAAAATAAAAATAAAAATAAAAGAGTGTGTGTGTGCCGGGGGGGGGGGGGGGGGTTACATATCTGGACCTGAGTACTGAATAAGTTAATTAACTTAAAACATTTTTTTTAATTTGTTATTAAAATTTGAGGAGAAAAGAGGTTTAATATAAAAAATTAATTAGATTAACAGAATATGTTTAACATTATTCTATACATTTATAATGCACACATCGTAACTTAATTTAAAAACCAAAATGTACTGAAATGTATAATTAAAAGTAAAATATTATTACACTAAAAATATACATATAATTGAATTATTGATATTTCTATTGTGTATTATTACTGACATATAAACGCTATTTCGAATTTTTGAAAGTTTTTTAGGAAGCAGCAAAACAAATGAATCAATTTTATTAACTACTATAATGATTTATAAAAATAAAACGTATAATTGAAAGAATAGTTTACTGTTTATTTTTATTTTTTACCCATAATACTGTATTTTTTACATAAAAGCAATCAATAATAAAAAAGTAAAATGTCAGTAAACCTTCAGCTTGTTTGATAAAAATATAATACATAAATTTTCTCCTAAATTATAACGCATTTAATAATTTATTAAGGGCACAATGTGTACCGGAGTCAGTATTAATATCGAGTTTAACTATATTATTTTATTTACATGCACACATAACAGAAACAAAGGTGCGATATATTAAAAAATAGATTATAAATTTATTTCCATGTATTGTAACAAAGCTAATAAAGAAGTAATTAATAATAAAAAATAGTAAGTAAAAGTAATACTGTAGATGATTAAAAAAAAAAAAAAAAACACTTACCCAAAGTTGTAATCGTTCCGTCTTCAAAAATAATGTTTTTCCGAAGCTTTTAAACAGTCCACTCATAATATATAAGGTTTATATTTCTTGTATAATTTTAAAACACAATAAAAATTACCCACAAAATGCAAAAAATATTATTATATTGTTTTTGTTTTCTAAATAAAACCCAATTGAAATCCACGTGCTACACAAGTTCTCACGCCGCGCCGCCATTACTCATACAGACGAGATGACGTTGATGTTAGCATAGACTTTCGGCTATTCCGGTTTCAGCACATATGCGAAATACTTGGAGTGCGCATGCGTTAGCGAGAGCAGAGGCGAACTGCGGAAAGAAAACCTAACCGTTCAGAAATGTTTCTGGATGTTTCAGAAAACGAAAATAGCTCTTACATATCCGAAAGTATCGGAAAGGTTCCTGTTAGAATACTAAACGTTCCAACTATTTTTTACAGTGTAGGGCTGGATTTTTGATATCGATAAAACCGATAAAATCGATATAAAATATAAATCGTGATAACGATATCAAAAATCCTATATAACGGTATATCACGATTATCATAATCGTGATGCAAACCGCGATTATCATAATCGTGATGTAAACCGCGATTATCATGATCGTGCTGTAAACCGCGATTATCATACTTTTTCATTAAACTGCAATCGGCGCTTCTTTAACTTCGAGTACCCAAGATTATACCATTCTAAACCGCAGGGCATTTCGATGATCATGATACTAACGGAGTAATTTGTCCCTGCCTAAACTATGACGATTCCTCAAGACTCTCCCAGCCTCAACAGTGATATTAAATACAGATTAATCGGTTTCAATCATCATGATACGGACGGTGTGATTTCTCTCACCCTAAACTATGATCACTCCTCAAGATTCTCCCAGCTTCATTAAATACCGAATCCTCGGTTGCCGATATTATCATGGTATTAATGGTATGATTTCCCTCAGCCTAAATGGTTTTAGAAAAGGGGAAAAAGTGATCGTTTCGATGTTTAGATGACGGGTGATAAATATCATACATCTGGTTTTCGCATGCAATTGTCGTCAGCGGATGATATGTTGTTTTTACAGTATTGACGGTGTAAAGCTCAAAATGCTACAGATCAGATACCATGATTTTAATTTCGTTCTGATATTTAGATTTCAGCCGTGTTGATGAATATTTGCTCTTTGTTTTTGAACAATGTGCGATTAATCAGGGCGACAAAGAAATGAAACATTGCATTTTATTTGCAACAGGTGATTTAATTGAATAAATGAAATAATACTTCCATAGTAATATTTATTAATGTCTATTCTAGGGTCCTTTTTAATGCAGATATTTTTAATTCTGTGAAGCGCGTTTTTTTCTCCACACAGTTTCTTTTAAAAATCGACATTCGTGTGATGTATGTGAGTATTTGGTATTTTACTGCCTCTGTTGTCATTTGTTTGTGGGGAGTGGGAGAGAACAATTAGATGTTTGTTTATTTATTTAATGTCACCAGAATTCAAAATAACAAACATGGCAGAAAAATTAAGCAGGTTTATGTGCTGGCAATGAGAGGAGAGACGCAGATTTTTCTGTGTTTGGGGGGGGGGGGGCGGTTACAGTTTTTTTTTCTTTCGTTAAGCGGACATTGGTCGAAACGTAACAGATTCTTATTCATTTTTCCTGGTAGCACAAGCATAAGAAATATAGTCTTAAAGGTTAGGAAAAGATATATTTTTTAATTCGGAATTTTTTTTAATCAAATATTTTCCTTTATAAATTCAAAACGAGAGGCGTGACTGCAGTCTATTTTACCGTAAAAAAAAAAAAAAAAATCTTTTTTTCCCCACCTATATTAATATACCGACTATTTCGACTCTATTTTATTATTTTGTTCAGTTTCATACGTTACTTGATATTTTATTACTTTGTTCATATGTCATAATATCGATATATCAAAATATCATGGTATAAAGATGCCGATTTATCATGATATATAATTCCAGACATCGCCCAGCCCAATTGGTAAGGCTTGTTAAATTTCTTATTCAGAAAGCTAAGAAATTTAAACTTAATTGCATGAACATTTTGTCATTATGAAATAATAGTTGATGTTTTAACACTTATAGCATAATAGAGGATAAAAATTATTACATATTAGACATATTTTAATAAGACATAATTTGAATGTTAGATGTAAAATATGAATATTATATATTTTCAATTATATTCGCAAAGAAATGTTTGCTTTTTTGAAGAAAATCGATTTTTTTTTTAAGTTGATTGAAGTACTATATATTTTTTAAATGTGTTCGTTTAGAATATATTTTACGTGCAAATATTTTTTTAATACTCTAAAAAATAAATTGCGAATAAGTTAAAATGTATGAGAAAACTGCTACTTTATTAAATTCGAAAGCATTATTTTTGTTTGTTTGTTTTTAAATAAATTAGAAATTTTTTCGGTTTTTCGTTTGAAAAATAATTTTGGTTTAATACAGCCAATACGCATGCGTACAAGGAATAAACGGAATTTCCCCGTCTTTTTCAGACTTTCGGGAAGAATTAACGAAAAAAGAAGGTTTTCTAGGAATACGGGGACGAATAATTAAGTATATAAAGACGGATTTTTCTGACAGTGTATGGTCTAAAATACTTATATAACCAAGAAGTACGCAAAAATTTATTTAAACTTAAAATTGCAATCCAAAGTTGAAGATGCGCCTCCAGCAGTTATCATTCACAGAAAAATCTGTATTGTAATTCTTTTGTGTATCACTGTAAATGTGTAAATGAACGATAAATGCTATGAGCGCTATATTGTACAAGAAGTATCTGATAATGAACCTCAAAAAGATATATAAATTTCATTATCTTTGAAATAAATACATCGAAATAATTTGAAATAAGTAACATTGTTAAAATTATACTGCAAGTATTTTTACCCCGTTGACTGTTGTGTAACGGAATTTCTTTGTGTGAGCCTGTAAATGAATGATAAATGCTTTGCATCCCATAATTTCGAGAAAGCTTATTTTAATGCACAACAATTTTATTATGTTAGAAATAGTGGAACATGATTAAAATACGCTGCAAATGATTTTTCGCCATAGACCATAGTGTAACGGAATTCATTTAAATGTCCCTGTAAACAAAAGATACATGCTTCACACTTTATTTTCAATAGGGAACATGCCACAGTAAATCTAAATAACATTTATCATTTGCATGGCAACTCGAGTATATTTAGAAAGGTTAGAGCACGGACAGAAGGCACAAGACAGTTAGACGAAAGAGAAACCGAAGTTATAAACACTTTTCAACTAAGTTTGAGAATCTTAAAAAGAAAGAATAATAAAGAATCAAGCATGGATTATGAAACACTTTCTAACACTCCCAGAGTACTTTAACAAAACTTCACCGTCTTATAAGGTAAAAGATAGTATCTCAGTAAACAGGTTCAACTAGGTGCGAAGGCCTACCCAAGGGTTAAAATTCCATTAGTTCTACCCAGAAACGCACATCGGACATCTGTCACCATACATCCCAGCAAAATTTTGGGAAGTCTAACATTTACGTTGCTAAACAGTTATTCTGGAGGAGCATAAGAGATATACAATAGTTTACGTAATTCAGTAATACATAAACAATATATAATAAAGCTGTATAAGAGGATATTTCGCATAAAATTTTACAACTTAACGCCTGAGATGGAAAAGTCAAGTTCGAAGATACTGTTCTGAATGTCACAATAAAAAATATTAATTAACTGGAAAGGTCTAAGTAAACAATTAGGAAAACGCATAACATATTTGAAAATCCGATTTCTGAAGTACCATCTATAGTCAGAAAATTGCACTAATTCTTTTGAGGAGCCTTGTATATGGTCTACAGATATGTATATATATGTATTACATGCAAAAAATTAGTTCAGTAAGGAAACGCATAAACACATTTGAAAATTCCCCATCAGCAACTTCCGTCAATAAACAAAAATGTACTGGAAATCTCTTTTGCACCCCTGTATATGAACTATAGAATTTATACACAAGTAACACACAAAAAAGTAGTTAAATTTAAAGACGCATACCTCAACAAAAAACGCGCTTCCAGCAATTATTTCCGTACTTTAAGCGATATTTTTTGTGTGTAACCCTCTATGTGATGTATAGAATTTATACACATCAAGTAATATGCAAAAAATTAGTTATTCCTCTAATTCCCATGGTAGGATACGTCCTAGAAATTCCGTAGATCAGAGAATCTGAATTCACACCATAAAATTTCAATAATAAATATAGGTCTATTTAAATATGGAATGTATGTAATTAAATAAAGCAAATATTGCTTTTTCAAACTTCTGGTGCAAGTTTGGGATATCCTAATAAAAAAAAAAACCCCACTAAATTCGAAACACTGTTGGTAGCATATATGCTACCATGGGCATTAGAGGGTTAAACAAGAAAGAACAACCATGCATCAAATATAGATTATGAAACACCTTCAGATACTTCCAGAATACTTTAAAAAAGCATAGCTGTTTGGTAAATATAACATTCAAGTAAACATTTTAGAAAACGTACTTGAATTCTTTTTCATAGTTCTGTATATTCCATATAGATTTTTATATACAGCACCTATAAAGGCTAAATTTAACTCAGGCTTAAAAGTATTCAAATAATTTTCCAGAAATTATTATTCATAGGCGACCATTTATCTAGTTCTTTGTGTGACCTTGGATATGATTTTATTTATATTCTACAAACATATAGTATACAATTTATAGTTTAGCTTGAAAATGCATAAACTCAATTAACCCCTTAATCGTCACGACCGCTACATTCTCGAGCACATTCCCGTCACCACTTTTAAGCAATTAATTTACATACTCTGTAATGCTTAATTACAGAATTATTTTGTGTATCCCTGTATATGGTTTATAGCATTAATACCCACCACGTAGTATTAAAAAATTTAGTTCAACTTTAACACGCATTCCATGTCTAAACAAATTGAAAATTGCACGCCAAACGTGGCAAATGAGGTGCGTTCGTACTATAACTAGTTTTATAAATATTTTTTGCACCACATATTGTACTGAATGGATATTTTAGTCCACTTCATAAGTGCATATCAATTTCATTCTGTTCGAAAGGCTGTAACATCATTAAAATGCACTCACTTGAAATAATTTTTTCCCATTGGCCGTAATGTAACGGAAAATTTTTGACTGTCCCTGTAATTAAAAGATACATCCGATTCTCATAAAATTTGAAATGACTCGAAAAAAAAATTGCAACAATTATATATTGAAATTTTTAGATTATTCGGTTGGGTAGTTTTTGCTCTGTTATATGTGGACGGACGGAGAGACAGACGGACAGACGGACCGAACGACGATTATAGGTGCTACCTACTTATATAATTACGAACGCACCTAAAAACGCACTTCCTGAAATTATTGTTAATAGACAATACTTTGGATACTATACTGTGTCCGAGAACTTTTGTGTGTCCCTGTAAAGTGTAAATGAACAATAAATGCTATGTACATGATATTTTACAGCAACTATCTCGTAGTAAATCTCAGCAATGCATATCATTTCATTATTTTTGAAATAGTGTAACTTACTGCAAACAGTTTTTCTCCATAAAACATTATCTAACCGAATTTTTTTGTGTGGCTCTATAACTAAATAATAAATGTTTTACACTCCATATTCTAGGAAAGCATGTTTTAATGCACTTTCGAAATTCATATCAATTTCATTATGTTTGTAATAGTGTAACCTGATCAAAATACACCGCATCCAATTTTTCCCTATAGACTATAATATAAAGGAATTCTTTTGAGTGCCTCTGTAAACGATCTATATATACTAGACATGCCATATTCTATAATAAGCATCTTATATTGCATTTCAGTGATGTATATCAATTTCAATATATTTGAAATAGTGTAACATCATTAAAATACATTGCAAAGAATTTTTCCCCATAAGCCTTAATGTAACGGCATTCATTTGAGTTCTTCGAATCAACTCTTATTACCACACACTTCACGAATGTGCTATGATCAACCTTGATATCGTATATCAATTACATTGCAATCTGAATATAATTATGCTAGTTAGAGCACAGACTGACAGCCAGATAAACCAAATGCATAAACACTTTTTAACTATGTTGAAAGTATTAAAATCGCATACCACACTACGACAACGTACTATTTACACCATACAACAATAGCGCACTTACGAAATAGAGACAACGCACTATTTCAAACATTCAAAAATTAAAAATTTTTGCTCACAGACAGTAATGTAACCGAGTTATTTTGTGTGCCCCTATAAATGAACGATAATTGCTATGTACTGTACATCATATTCTATAGTAAACATCTTGTAGCGCACCTCTGTTAAGTATATCAATTTCAATATGTTTGAAAGAGTTTAACATCATTAATATACATTGGAATATATAATCTGCACAAAAAGAATCGGATCAGTCTTTAATTGGTTACGTATGTTGGCGAGGTACCCGGAATTAGTTGTACTAGACAGAGTGCTAAAAAGATTTTGCAAAATCGTTTGGCATGAATTGGCGGAAATTCCTTTCATTTACGGTTCATTGCATTGTTGTTTCTTTTGCTTGGCGAGAAACTGTGTCGAGTTTCTATGATAATTTTAGGTTTTATTTGGTTGATTCATTCAAAAATTATAGAACTTTTTCTTTTACGTCATAGTGCTTTTCTATGGAATTTCAGACGATTTTATCATTCAGCTGAAACGAAAATGGCATATTTGAATAATTGATTTAAACGTTAAATTATGGATTCTAAATTTTCAAAATGGACGTCTTAAATTAATCCGATCGCTTTAAATATTTTCCAATACATTATTAGAATTTCGAAATTAATTGTGTCAATTTTTGGAAAATTTTATGCTTCAATGCGAAAGGTATGAAACATTTTACTTTGTAATTTTTTACAAAAATTACCAAAAAAATTCTTTTTCTTCCTTCTTTTACTAAATCGTTGCTTAGCAACTAACTGTATTTCAAAGCACATCAAAAAATTAAAATTTAAGTAAATCACATTATTTTGGCGTAATATTTTATTAGCAAAATAGCTGATTTCTGGGTATTTTAGTGTTCTTTTCCTATTAAAATAGATGAGGATTTGTTTTGAGTACTGTAGAATAATGACCAAATCGGTTTTTTCAAACGAAAATTATAAAAACATTGGATGTGCAAATTGAACATAAGTGTCATAAGAGGAGTTCACATTTATATAAGTAATATTTTTCATGGATTTTATAAAATATCCTGTAGAAGAAAATGAACTATCTAATGAAATTACAATAGTGAACGGATTCCTGCATTTACCTGAATTATAAAATATCACTGGAAATTGATAACATAAAATTAATTTGACAACGGGGGGCTCAGGGGCTTTGACCCTCTAAATAAATGTATTTTTATTCCGAAAAAATTACAAGAGTAAACAGTTCATCATAGCACTGCATAAAATCGTGTTTAATTTGATACTTCTAAAATTTCCGGAAGCTTCAAAAAATCTCATATGCTCATAAGTTTACATGTAACTTAAAAAAAATTGGATTGGAAAATATTAAATAGTAGCAGGCTTCGCGCCTGACTCTCTGGTCGATTTCGTCAAACGAACTTTGAATTAAACGAAATATGTCGTGGAATTTGACCTTGTGTTTCAAAGAAATATGGACATTCTCATGAAATAACCTTCGACATTGCTAAAAAAGATATGAACGCCATTGCGCTATTGTATTTTCTAATGTCTCAGACAAAATTTAGGCTGCTAAGAACAAACTCTTTTAATTGATCATTTTGGTAGGATTTCGTAAAGAACAATAGAATTACATTCAAAATTATAAAATCATACCTGGAAAAATATATAATTAACAGAATTGAGTTTCATCGAAATCCGTCAGGTAGAACTTTTTTAAAAGCTAATCTTTGATAATCGGCCTCACCTGATTATAGAAATTTCCCTCATAATTCTATAACTAAGCAGCGTAGAATGATATGCAATGTACTAAAACCAACCCATAAATATTATTTAACTAAGAATACAAGTTTCATCAAAATCCGTACAGTAGAACATTTAAAAAAATCTAATCTTTCAGAATCTGGTTCACTTAATTATAGAACGTTCCCCTATAATTGTACAACTAAGCAGCGAAAAATGATAGGCAATATAGTAAAACCATCACTGAAATATCATTTAACTAGCAAAACAAGTTTAATCAAAATCGTCCGTTAGAACTTTAAAAAAAACCTAATCTTTCACAATCGGGTTCACCTTATAATAGGACTTTCACAAATAATTCTATAACTAAGCAATGTAGAATGATATGCAATATACTAAAGCCTTTCCTGAAAAATTATCTAACTAACAGTGCAAGCCCCATCAAAATCCATTCAGCAGAACTCAAGTTATAAGCAGCCGGAACGAAATTCCCACTTGTATTTTATATATATAGTAGATTATGCAGATTATGTTAAATATTAGTTAGATTAACAAGCAGGAAGCGGGAATTCAGATATTTCAGAATTTAGTATCATCCTGATGAGAAAAAAAATATTATTATTACAAGGTGGAACCATTCGAATTTCGAAAAAAGAAAATGTTTAAGAAGGAACTGTTTCATTAATTTAAAAAGACAACTACAAAACTAGTTACAATAAAACATGCATCTTATAGTGGTTAGTCTAACTCTCAAACAAATATTATTTTAACCTAAAGGTCACTGGTCTTCTATAAAGACGCTCTGAATTTTTGTAAAACTTTGCGCTTTATCAGTGTGTGATCTCAGTTACGTTAATTTCAAAAGTGAATCATTTCCACCTGTGAAGAATTTGAAAACCGCTGAAGTGAAAATGATGCACTTTAATAAAACATATTTCAGTTTTATTTTATATAAAATGAAGGCATTTGCATCCGCTGAAGAATTCCACATTTCTGATCCAGTCCTAAACATCTATGGAAAAGTATGCATATGACGTTAGTATCGCGAAATAATGCACAAACTCAGCAAAAAGCGATCTCGTAAACCCGACAAAAAAATAGAATATGTATATCGGCTATCTAATTCATATGCCTTTGTTTGTTTGTAACATTAATATTAAATATAGTTTATAATAGCTCCATGTTTTATCACAAATCATTCATTTATATTTTTTCAAAATAGCGCGTATCTTAATTACAATTTTTTTCAGTTGTTATGAGAAAATGGCAACGAAAAGATATAGTAATCTACTATTTTCCCTTTACTTTCTACAGAAATGTCGTTCTTCAGTTGCAACGTTACAGAAATGGCATTAAAATCTACAAAAAATATATATATATCTCAAAAATTGAGATGCAGTTTTCAAACAAATTGCAGTTAAAAGTACTTTTTCCTCCTGTGCAAAAGTGTAAAAATTGAAAATGTGTGATACTTAGACGTTTAAAAAATTGCAGTAGAGATTATCAGTATTTAAGCGGTATAGGGTTACATCTGCTTCGTTTTACGGCTGACTTATGTAACGGAACGTTATTTTTTAGTGACAACACTTTAATTGTTGCCCGAAAGAAATAGCATATCGGGGACTAAAAACAATGACTTGTACAGCTGACCTTAACGCCTCTGGTCTAATAAATTTAGTAGTATAATATTTACAGTTTTAAAAAGACATGGAATTTCATACGTTGCCATAGCGTTTAAAAAAAGAACTGCGAAAAATTTAATTGTAATATAACATAATAATATAATTCCAAATAAATGCATGCGATTTTACAAGACACTAAAGTCGATTTCGTATTTATAAAAAGTAATCTAGATTCAGGTAATTAACCTATAAATAATGTTAAATTAATGTTATTTAAAAGATTAAAAAACATTTTCGACCTTTTAAAAATTTTATTGTGGTTCTGTAGAAAGCTGAATTTTTTATGTGGAAATTTGAATTTATCGTTTGGGATTGAAGGTTTCAAGCATTGGCAACACAGTTTGTAAGTTCTTGGTTGTTCGACTTTTTACGGAGCTCTCTCGAACACTTCGAATTATAAATTTCACTCATCTCTTTCTTTAAGAATAAAGTAAGTAGTAATCATTTTTTGCGTTATACTCTACTTTTTACCTGTTAGATTTTCTAGTAATTATGGCATTTGTGTGATTTCATCAAATATATGTAAAATTGCCAATATGTTTAATGTTGGGTGCATTTTTACTCGTATGTAATAAAATTATTGGTATTGTGTGAAATATTTTCCGAAATTAAATCACTTAAATGATATAATTTTTAACTTTAAGAACGTAAATTTATGAACCTTTTTCTATTAAATATTATAACATTTACCTACTTCAAATTGATCAAATTTTGCATTCCAATCCTTTGGATTTAAAATAGGCTCCATTATCTAAATATGTTCCAGACATTCCAGTTTTGTTTACAACGTACATGCCACTTACAAATACTTACAATAACAAGTATCGTATAAATCTAATTGGATAAAAAGTGGTTAAAAATAATAAAAGTGTACGAAGAGTTATGACAGGAATCAGTGTAAGGAAATAATCGTTTTTAGCATTTCAACTTCATAATATAAACAGCATGTAAGGTAGTAATATTCCTATTTTAAATCATGATTGGTTATAACTATAGAGAGCTAATTAGAGTATTTAATCTTACCGCATGAAATATTAACGGTATTTAATTTTTTTTTAAGTTGCACTGCAAGCAATAATGTTAACAGTTAAAATTACTTCCGAGGTTTTTGCATATTTTTTATAGTTCTAATGTTCGTGTACCTTATGTACAGTGAGCAAAAAAAGTATTTGCACACCAGGTAAATTTGTTGTAGCATATGTATAAATAAATAAAAAGCAACTAAAAATTAAAAATACCAACACTTTTTCAAAACAAATAAACATATTTAATATCTGACTTAATAATTATATTTAAAACATGAAAACATAAAAAAGTAGTATTTGTACTGCCAAAAAAATATTTGCATACTAGCAATAAAAATAGAACTAGAGGAATTATTTATAAGTTAAAAGCAGTGCTAATATTTAGTATGCATGCCCTTTGCTTCAATTACAGCTTGTAATCGTCTGGGCATTGATTCTATTAATTTGTGACATGTGTTCACTGCTGATTTGTAGCCATTCTTCCCTAAGAGCTTGCTTAAGTTCTGATTTGTTAGAAATGTTCCTTTTCCTTATTTTCACATCCAAAATGTGCCATAAATTTTCAATCGGATTGAGGTCTGGTGATTGTGGTGGCGTTTTCAATTGATTTTTTTACATTATAAAGCAACCATAACCTCGTAATATATGCGGTGTGTTTCGGATCGTTATCCTGTTGGAAATAATATGAATTAATAATTCCTAATTTCAGAGCACTATTAGATAAATTATCTCGCAATATATTAATATATTGTTTAGCATTCATATTGCCTTCAATAAAGGTCATTTCGCCAACTCCATTAAAAGACATGCATCCCCAAATCATTACATGACCACCGCCATGTTTTACAGTTGGTTTAGAGTTTTTAATTTGAAGAGAAGTATTTGGCTTTTGCCATACAGTTTTCTAACCACCGGAGACAAAAATATTGAACTTGCTTTCATCGGAAAAAATAACAGTTTTCCAAAACTCTAGTGGTTTGCTGATATAAGCTTTTGCAAATTCAAGTCTTTTCACCCTATTTGTTTCATTAATAAATGGTTTTTTCGAGGGGCTCTTCCTCGAATATTTGCATCATGAAGAATATTTCTAATTGATTGTGGTGTAACTATTGTTCCCGACGTTGAAGCGACATCAACAGCCAATTCTCGAGCACTTAGAAAAGGGTTTTTTGAAGATTCTTCTGTGATGGATCTCCTTTGCCTGGTATTTAGCTTTCTTGGACGCCCAGTTCGCGGCTTATTTATTGTCGAACCAGTTTCTTTTTCTTCTTAATTACATAACGAACACTAGAAAAGGTTAGATTTAATTTTTTACCTATTCCTCGGTAACTTAATCCAGAATTGTGAAGAAATATAATCTTCTCACGGGTAGCAACAGACAGTTCACATGTTTTCGGCGCCATTAGAACAAAAACTCCCCAGAATCCCTGCTCCAGTTAATATATTAAGTGACTTTAAAGCGCGGAGCTAATGTACTGCGGGACTGCTAAACATTTGCATAATGTTCATATTTAATGCCTTTTTTAACAGTCAATGCTTCTTGTGCAAATACTTTTTAGGTATGAGAAAATATTAATTTATTTTTTTAAATGTGTAATATTACTGTTTAAGGAAAATGGGTAGTTATTTTTATTTTTTTTCTTATTTAAATAAATGAATAATTAAGAGAATAGTATCAAATTTGCTTTCTATGGTTACTTATGCAAAAAAATCGTCTGCGTGCAAATACTTTTTTTTTGCTCACTGTATGTTGCAATTTTTGTTGTATATACCGTGATAAAATGGAAGCTGAATTTTAATTTGGGAATTAGTTATTTCTCTATCTTTATATTGAAAATCTCTTTTATAATAGGACAGCTACTGCCGACGATTTTTTATTACTTTTTCTACCTTTATAATCTATCTTGAAGATTAATAGAAATCTACTAAATTTATATTGAGAATTTATATTGTAAATTGTGTAGAAATATATAACAAACATGTACTAATAAAAATAGAATAGTCAAAATTCTGTAAAACATTTAGGTTTTTTTTTTTTTTTTTTTTTTTTTTTTTTTTTTTTAATATTACTTCTTTTATAATAATTTTAAGCGACGGGATTAAATATATCTTTAAATCGTCGAAAAAAAAGTGTCATTTATTATATAAGTAACCCGATCATGAAAAATGAAGCCATTGTTGTATCGATTGCTTTGTTATATAACCCTTTAACACCGGGAGATTTTTGGTTGAAAAGTTTTGAACAGGATCAGGATCATATTTGATTTTTAAAATTATTTTTAAAAATACCTAATGTCAAATTATGCCAAGGTGGGATCCACGCAATTCTGTGGGTGCATCAGACTCGACTTTAAATCTCACAAACAGAGGAAAATATTTTTTCTTTTTCTTTACGATTATCTACGTAATTGTGTATGTCAGGTCTTAAAGGGGTATAAGGATTATGGAAGATTTTCTGTTAGCCACGATTGTTTTCATTTGTTGAAAAAATAGTTCTTATATTTACTGTATGTATTTAAACTTAGTCATGAAAACGAATAATTTAACCATTCTGCACTGTTATTTAGGTAATTTTGGAAGAAAGTTTTGTGTATGATTGGCTGATTATACTCGTAGAATTATAGCAATATTTGTGAGACACAATGTGGTTACAGACCTAAGAGAACCGAGAACCGCCATTTTTTAATAGTAATACAGTCAAATTCGGTTATTGCGAGAATGAAGGGACCAGTATTTTTGTACACTATAAGCAAGTTCTCGCAAACGCGAGTGCGTGTTCTATTCATTTATTCTGTTGGAACTAATAAAATGAATAAAAATTTGATCAAATCAGTATAGATAGCTGAATTATCCCACACGTAGGCATAACATAATATCGTTTAATTTAAAGTATGGAAATAAGTCATTAATTATAATATCGTATTTAATTTTATCATTGTAATAATACGTTGCATAAGTATATGAATAAAGAAAAATAATGTGAAAGAAGGAACCGAAATTACTCTTTGCATTTATTCATTATTAGCAGGCTCAATAAAAGCTATTTCATTCTGAATATTTTTCAATAGCGTTTATCAATAATTTCAATAGCGTATTTCAATAGCGGAAATAAGTCATTAATTATAATATCGTGTTTAATTTTATCATTGTAATAATTTCTTTGTTAAGTATATGAAAAAGAAAAGTAAGTAATGTGAAAGAAGGAACCGAAATTACTCTTTGCATTTATTCATTACTAGAAAGATAGTCCTTCAAAAATGACGGAAAATGAGATATACAGATATATACAACACATGAGCAATAATGTGCTTTTCTCGCTTGTTTCGCAGTGATAGATGAAAATAACACATTTTAAAAACGAAACACATGTATGAAAAACTATGTATGTAATGAATAGATTAAAAATGCAATTTAAGGATAAATTAAAATTTCACCACAAAACTTCAGGATATGTGATTTTTTTTTTTTTGTAAAAACTTTTTTATTATTTAAATGCTGACCTTGCTCTTAGAGTCTTCGAAGTAAATTTTTAACTGCGCTTGCTCTTTACATATAGAAATACTTAAATATAATTTTCCATGATAAAAAAAAGCTGTTCTTTTAAAGTCCAACTGTAGAAAATGTTTGTCCTTGTGACTTATTCAACGTCATTGCAAATGGAAGTATAACTGGTAATTTCATTCATGTCAATTCATTTCATTCATTACTCATTCATTTCAAATGTGCTAATGCAATTTAACTTTTTTTATGATATGATATTATATTATGTACGTATATATATACATATATATGTAAAGTTGGTGCCCACGCGTTCATTTTTTTATTGGACATGAGAAAATAAAACAATTTCTTTTTTGACCCCAAAATTATTTTCTACTTTTTAGTGCATTTAAATATATACATATATTTATTTTCTACATTTTTTTAATGTTAACGAAAGTATGCCTTACAAAAAATACATTTATTTTATTTTCATCTTTTTTTGTCATACAGTACTCTTTTAGTCTTATTTTAAATTTATTTTACTCTTATAGTGCTTTACAGAAATTTAAAAATTTAATGTTTAAAATTTTCGTCCTAACCACCCCCCCCCCCCCCCCCGCCCTGCATATAGTACAAACTATGATGCAGATAGTGCAAAATAATAGGGAATTTGGTACTTTTTCACTATAGGGGCCTTTGCGTTTTCGTAAAAAAGCTTGGCGGAATTTGGGCATCAGAAAGTGAGATTTGTTGCCAAATTATATAAGCTATGAAAATAAACTTCATGAATTTTTTGTATGTTTATATATATATTTTAATTAAATGTATGTTATTGTTGTTTTTTATGTATAAATTACTTCTGTTTCTGCATAATTTTAGATAGATGGCTTCTTTATATTAAATAAATTGTATGAATATTGGAAAAAAAATGCGTGTATATATGAAATGAAACAGTGAATAGGTTGCCAGAATATATGTTGCCAAATTTCCTTCTTCGCCAAGGCAGTTTTCTCTATTTCGCAAAGACCCCTATACTTGAAAAGCACAGAGAATTTAATTTCTGCATTCGGCTATGTAAAGCACCTTAAAATCGGATAGTTAAGAGCTCAGATGGTACAGACCGTCTAGTGACGGTTATTTTATTAGAAGCATCGGGGTGAAGATGTAAAGACATACATTTTCGTATATTGCTCTTTAAATTCAGACCCACAGATTTTGAAAAAAACCTTTAAATGCGTTGAGTTTAAATTAAATTTTGGTGAGCCCGATTATAAAGACAAATGGGTTTCAATGGGAATTTCGCTAAATTAGCCAGCAATCGCCAAGTTGGCTTCATATATGGCAACTTATTTTTGTCGCCAAATTTGGCGGTATTTCATCAGATTTGACGATATTTTGCCAAGTTGGTCAAACTTTGGCGCTATTGTAGTAACCCTGTATTAGTACGTTTCAACAATTACTCATTGTTGAAACTGATACCAATTTCTCCATAGGAAACCTAATATGGCCGCGATTAATGAGGTGGTCCAACCGGAATTATGAGGGATACAGAGAGACTTGGATTTTATATAAATAGATTAGCATGTTCAATAAAAACTATTTTAGTCTGAATTTTTTTCAATACCGTTTATCAATAATTTCAATAGCGTATTTCAATAGCAGAAATAAGTCATTAATTATAATACCGTGTTTAATTTTATCATTGTAATAATTTGTTGCTTAAGTACAGTAGAAACCCGCTAATCCGAACTAATTGGGACTGGTGCCTGATCGGATTACAAAAAATTCGGACTATCCGAAATTCCGATAAAAAAAAAGAAAAAAATTCTTAAAAAATGTAAGTTATAAGTACTCAGTAGTACAGTAAACATTCTCTAATCCGGCATCCTAAGGTCCGGAAAGCTGGATAATCCTGCACGACTTTTGGAAAAAAATTGTACTCTTTATTTCACTCTTGATGTTTATAATAATCCAATGGAACTTCAGAATGAGGAATTACGTAACAACCCATTACAAACGGTTCAAAATCACGAATCTGTAAAATAGCTCAGTCAACACGTCGACGAGAAGAAAACAAACATTTTTGTAGATAATTTGCGAAATCAAACTATTGAAAGGAAAGATAAATTTTTATCATCTGAATTAAATACACTATTTGCATTTTAGAAATAAACTGATATTCTGGATTTTTTAAGATGGCTTCTTACGAGTAGGCCTACAGTGCACGTTTTAATTTTATATTCGTGTACATAATGTTGTACTTTTACATTATTGAGGGGTTTTTTATTCTATTCATAATGGTTAAAGAATAAAAAAAACATGCTTTACTGCCATTTTTTGTTTAATTCTAACTTCTACACCGTTTTACCCGACATTCACCCTGTAAATAAAATCGGTTCCGATTAATCGGAATTTCGGATTATCGGGGTTCTACTGTATATGAATAAAGAAAAATAAGTAATATGAAAGAATGAACCGAAATTACCTTTTGCATTTATTCATTATTAGCAGTTTCAATAAAAAGCTATTTTATTCTGAATTTTTTTTAATGGCGTTTATCAAATACTTTTTCCTATAAATAAACCCACTGAACGAAAAAGTTTAGAATTTGTCTCTTCTGGCTCTATAAAACTTTAAAGTTTTGCATACCAATCCAAATTAACTGCATATGTCAAGGGAGAAGTTGTAGTTTTATACTCATATGTATCACAGCCATTCTCATCTTCATCATTTTTGGCAATGAAAAAATGATATGTGAAGTGATAATAGTAGGAGAGCTGTTGAACATTTTTAAGTAGGTATTTGAGGCACCCTGAAAATTTGTGCAACACTTCTTTTGTAATGCCTGAACACAAAATCGAATGTCTGGCTGAAGGATCGTGGCCCAAAAACTGTGCCAGACACGTGTCAAGTGCCATTTTTTGACTACCCAAAAAAGGTATTTGAGGCACGCTGAGATTGAGACAGAATAATATTTATACTTAGAAAAAAAATATTTTGAAAATGACAGACACTTTAGTCGGCCCAAAGACTGTGCTAGACACGTGTCAAGTGCATTTTTTGACTATCCAAAAAAGGTATATGAGGCACGCTGAGATTGCGAAAATGTGCCATTTTTGGCAAAATGACACTTGACACGTGCCTGGCATAGATTTTGGGCCGACTAAAGTGTCTGTCATTATCAAAATATTTTTTTCTAAGTATAATTATTATTCTGTCTCAATCTCAGCGTGCCTCAAATACCTTTTTTGGGTAGTCAAAAAATGGCACTTGACACGTGTCTGGCACAGTTTTTGGGCCACGATCCTTCAGCCAGACATTCGATTTTGTATTCAGCCATTACAAAAGAAGTGTTGCACAAATTTTCAGGGTGCCTCAAATACCTTCCCTAAAATGTTTAACAGCTCTTGGACTATAAGTTCCCACGAAGCAATAACTCATTAACCCCCACCTCCCTCGATTCTTTTGTGAACTTTCAGATTTTTGCTCGTTATATTCCAGATTTACTCGTAATAACCAAGCATCTTGAAATGCATTTTTATATTGAACCAATCACTTGCTAATTCTTCGATAAAACTGAGCACTCGTCACATCCGAGCTCGCCACCGAGTTAGACTGTATTTACCTTATTTAATCCGAAGTATAAATAATCCTACAGCGACTATTACTATTCTAAAATATTGATATTCAACCTCAAAAAGGCTAATTGCGGGGGACAAATCATGTATTAATATCGAGCGTCAAACAATGATCGTAAAATTATGAATTTTTGGAGATACATTTTAAAACTTGAATACTCATAAAGGAAAGATTTTGAAAAATTATAATTATTGAGATAATCTAAATAAATGAGATACTATTTATATACCATGAGATCGACCTTGCACTTAAATATAATCAGGCAATATAAGAGAGGATTTTTTTCATTCTTCTACTTTTTTTAACATCATAAACGATTTTTTTTTTCATTTCACAGGTCTACCACTATTCCGCTTTTTGAAAATCAATGATTTTTCAGAAGAAAAAAATTCATGGTAGGTTTCTGCAACAATTTTTAAAAAAACGCCGTTTTAGGTAAGTTTCTACGAAATTTATACAGACGATTTTTCCTTGTAAAAAAGGTGATGTTGAAAAAACGGATCGAGTGGGAGCCCTGATTTCTCTACATGTTACACCCTTAAATAATTATTATTACTGAAAAATTGCAAACTATCCCAAAATATCCAGATATTTTTCGCAAGTATTATATATATATATACTAGGCGGCTCTGCTGTATTTCTATTTGTGAGATCATGTGTAATGTAATTACTTTCGGAAATATGATACATTTAATTCAGAATTATTTGGATTTAGACGGTGTTCACTTCAACTATTTCTCGTGATATCTGTACACTGTAAAAAAAAATCTGTAAAGTTACTAAAGTTTTTCTAGGAAACTGGGATTCCTAAAACTTTTTATGTAACGGCAACAACAAAAATTCCAGTAACAGACGCTGTTACAGGAATTTTTGTTGTTGCCGTTACATAAAAAGCAGCATAACGGAGTATCAGAAATTGTCTCACTGTGTACCACATGCGGTACACAGTGAGACAATGTATATATTTTCATAAATCATACATTTTTACACTCTATCAATAATTTTCTACAGTTTATGATTTCTAATTAATATTTCTAGATTTTCAAAATATTAAAAATATGAGCCTCGGGTGGACAATGGCAGACCTTGGGCTACCTTCATGCAAGTTTTCAGCCTCTTACGTTTAGTAGATTTCCCTAGCCATTGCACACCCACACACACACCCACACTGTAAAAAAAAATCTGTGAAGTTACTAAAGTTTTTCTAGGAAACTGGGATTCCTAGAACTTTTCATGTAACGGCAACAACAAAATTTCATGTAACAGACACACTTTTGCGCCGAAAATCAAAAAATCTGTAAGGTTACTAAGAATTTTTTTGGAAACTGGGATTCCGAGAACTTTTCATGTAACTGCAGCCAGGGTTACAAATAAAAGTTTAGTAAGATTACTGAAATTTTAGCAGATTCATTTGTAAAGTTACAGATTTTTGTAGTTTTACAAAAACTAGTTTTGTAGATTTGCAGCTTTTTTCGTACAGTTACAGGTGAAAGTTTAGTAAGCATGTATTTTTACATCTGTAGAACTACAGATTTTTTTTACAGTGCAGAAAGAAAGAGAGAGAAAAAAAACCCTTCTTTTATTAATAAATAACTTTTTTAACATCAGAACCACATAGCACACTGTAAAAAAAAATCTGTAAAGTTACTAAAGTTTTTCTAGGAAACTGGGATTCCTAAAACTTTTTATGCAACGGCAACAACAAAAATTCATGTAACAGACACACTTTTGCGCCGAAAATCAAAAAATCTGTAAGGTTACTAAGAATTTTTTAGGAAACTGGAATGCCTAGAACTTTTCATGTAACTACAGCCAGGTTTACAGATAAAATTTTAGTAAGATTACTGAAATTTTAATAGATTCATTTGTAAAGTTACAGATTTCTGTAGCTTTACAAAAACTAGTTTTGTAGATTTGCAGCTTTTTTTGTACAGTTACAGATGACAGTTTAGTAAGCATGTAATTTTACATCTGTAGAGCTACAGAATTTTTTTTACAGTGCAGGTACACAATGAGACACATCTCACTGTGTACCACAACAGTGTGTTCACTGTGTACTTTCTTTACGTTTGTAAGAAAATGGATGTCACATCTGTTACATCAATTTCATCGCTTTAAAAAGTTTATGTCGTTTTGTCGAAATAGTCTATTATTAGATATAGCTAGATTTGGTTAAGTAAATATATGTCATATTGAAGGAAATAAACTCTAAAATTGACGTTTATGCAACTTTAACCACTATAAAATAAAAAATTATTTACTGTTTTGCGGGCGGGTAACTAAAGGGCCGAAACTACAACCACAAGTTGTATAAGATGAGGTCGTTATGTGTGTGTGCCAGTTTTGAGAAAAAGTTACAACTATATGACAAAGTGGCTGCTGTCTCACTGTGTACCATGTCTCACTGTGTACCACTCTCCCCTACAGCTATTTACTAACAAGGAAGGTCTCCTTACAGGGCATACTCAGAATATGTTGAAAAAAATGCTGAAACTACTCATGTATGTAATAAGAGAACAATTAAATTTAACGGCGGAATTTCAGTAGAAAGTCTGTAAAAAAATAAAATACTTTCGAATATTTTTCGCGAAAATACGAAAGTGACACGCGATTTGGTGAGCAGGATTTTTCCTCGCCAAAAGCAAACGATTTCAATGCATCTGAAAATTGTTTATTAATTCTTTTTTAGAATGCACGGTGTTTAATGAATTTAAACTTAATTAATGAAAGAGGTTGTTATATATTTTTTATGTTACATAAATATGTTGCTTGTTGCTGTAATTATTTAATTCTATCACTGTAAAAATATTTTCTATGCTTTGAAGTTACAATTATCTATTTTAAGTTATAGCCAGCTGTCATTTGATTGCCATAATACACTTTCATATCGAAGACGAAGTCGTTTCCATAGCAACAAAATCAAACCGACAGTGTTCTATCTGCCCTATTTTTGAGAAACAATTTAAATCAATTTAAATTTTGTTTTAAATCGTAAAATATGACATTTAAATTTTATTATAAATACATATAAATATATATGACAAGCTATAGTTAAAACAAACAAAAAATGACAAAACTATTGTTAAAACAAATTGAAAATTACAAAACTAAAGTTATTTAAATTAAACTTATATAAACAAATTCAACATAATATGTTTTTTCCTACACAAAAGCATATTTTTTTTTCACCGCCAACCGGTGATAAATCGCCAAATAAACGAAAATTTCATTATTTTTTTACGAACGCTGTATCCGGGTTCCGCTAAAAAATTTTTATAAACATATATATCCATATGAGAAGAACATTCTGTAATTTTTTCAGATTTTTCTGAGTATGCCCGTATGGAGACCTTCCTTGTAAGTCTGAAGAAGACTGAGGTGAGAAAAACAATAGTATTAATGTAAGCAAGCAGACTTTTTGCTGTTAACTGTTGTGAAAATACCTCACTTCTAATTATTATTAATTTAACAAACTGGATAAAGCATACACATATAAATATTTTTTTTAATGTATATAAAACTGAAAAAAAAACCTGTTTAAAGTAATCACTGAATTATTGAATTGCACTCATGCTCAAATTTATTGTATTTCGAGTTTCACGTACAGCGATTTAATCGAGCCCCAATATTTTTTTCTGGACTTGTGCATTTTTCAATTTCATGCGTCTTAATTTTTGTATTTTATTGAAACAAATTATAGCACAAAATATTCACATTTATATAATTGTAGAGCAAGTCATATGGCCGTCATAAATTAATATCAGCTGATTGCTTCAAAAAAATTAATTGATTGTTATTTTTACAGTTCTCAAATAACAGTGAAAAATACACACTTCATTCAAGCGCAAAGAATATAATCAGAAAAGACCTTTGATGTCATTCGCTTATAAACCAATGAAACTAGTGTTCCGTTTAGAAGTGAGTCAAGCATTGTGTGGAGTTGTTGAAGGCCGGTTTATTATAACAATGATCGTAACATAGTTCCGGTAGTACAATACAGAGTAATTCATCGCAAACCCCAGTCATTGATCCGTTTCGAGTAAGGAATGCCCACCAGGCAATAATTCAGGAGAAATTTCCATGGAACAATCTTTATTAAGCTTATATTCATCGCCCGGAGCCCAACCTTTCCCGCATTTCGGTGTCTTTAATTTGTGTAATTTCCCTTTTAAATTTGTCCGGTTTCAATTTTTGATTTTTGATTTTTTTTTTTAATCTGGCTTTTGCTAGAAAATCTTTCATTTGGGATGTGGCTGGGGACCTAAGAATCTTGCTTCCGCAAAAGAGTCGGACTAGAGTAGTAGAATAAAGAGCTGCGGACGAAGATGGGCCGCTCTCCGCGGCGGTCTAAACGTAGTAAACGATGTAAAACTAGTGGTGGCCCCCGTGGAAGGAACGTATTGAGGTGTTGTCAGTAGCAAGAACAGAGGTGAAGTCTTCATCCATCTGCGTAATTTCATACGCCAAATATACATCCGTCTTGAGCCAATACGCCAAGTACAAAATGTACCTTAGATTGGGAGATATATTAAAATTTTGAACGAGACAGCCAAGTACAGTAACTACATCTGGCCACTTATCAAAAAGAGCTAAATAAAAGGCAAACCTATTATTGCTTACATAAAGTCTATATTGGACAGGATGATTAATGACAAATATCTATTTGCAAGCAGATATAAAAATGAAATTTATGAGTCTTTAATGCATTTTACAAGACGCCAGCAAGCTTAAAATTAACTATCTGATCTTTAGATTATGTAAACACATTTGTAAAAAAGGCTGCGTTTAAGAAATAAAATATCAATAAAGAATACTTATGCGGGGAAAGGAAATGTGCTTACATTAGAAATAACAAATAACTTTTAACAGAAACAAAAAGAATATTTATGTGGGTATAACGATTGCACTTAAATTAGACATAACTTAGAAATGATTTTTGAAGGCTAGCGTTAAACAGAAGAAAGGGAAATAAATTTTGAAAACAGATTAATTTCGAATACAAATCTAATACAAATATATGACCTCGCCATATATATCTTCCCATTTCCTTTCCCCGCATAAGTATTCTTTATTGATATTTTATTTCTTAAACGCAGCTTTTTTTTGCAAATGTGTTTACATAATCTAAAGATCAGATAGTTAATTTTAAGCTTGCTGGCGTCTCGTAAAATGCATTAAAGACTCATAAATTTCATTTTTACATCTGCTTGCAAAGAGATATTTGTCATTAATCATCCTCTCCAATATAGACTTTATGTAAGCAATAATAGGTTTGCCTTTTATTTAGCTCTTTTTGATAAGTGGCCAGATGTAGTTACTGTACTTGGCTGTCTCGTTCAAAATTTTAATATATCTCCCAATCTAAGGTACATTTTGTACTTGGCGTATTGGCTCAAGACGGATGTATAGTTGGCGTATGAAATTACGCAGATGGTTAAAGACTTCACCTCTGCTCTTGCTACTGACAACACCTCAATACTTTCCTTCCACGGTGGCCACCACTAGTTTTACATCTTAGCCTTAATAAAGATTGTTCCATGGAAATTTCTCCTGAATTATTGCCTGGTGGACATTCCTTACAGGAAACGGATCAATGACTGGGGTTTGCGATGAATTACTTTGTATTGTACTACCGGAACTATGTTACGATCATTGTTATAATAAACCGGCCTTCAACAACTCCACATGAAATTCTTTATTTTAGTCAAGAAACACAAGCAGCACCTAAAAACGGTATGCTACTTCTTTCCTAGGCCGGTGATCCAAGAAGTCGCGAAATATGAAATAGAAATAGAAAGGACCGCGCACAGTTGACACATCTTCCACATCAAAACCGTACGCAAACAAGTAAACGGGATCTTTAAAGTGTAAACACAGGGATTCCCTTGCTCCGAGAAGGGAAACCACAAGCGCACGCTGGTTGAAATATGCATAAAAAATCCACGACGTCAGAAAATCCCACAATTTTTTTTTTTTTTTTTTTTTTTTTTTTTATCGGACGGGGCGAAATCGAGAATGCACATCTTTTCGGAAGTCACAGGTGACACGTCCCGTTGTGCTTACATAGTCCAAGGCGGGTGAAAGAAACAGTTCGCGCACACATAGAGCACGAATGCGGCTCAGAGCGATAAGTTGTCACTAAACAGTCCGCACCAGTCCCGAGCAGATCTCGTTGTCACATAAACATGCGAGTTTCCAAAAGTCATTTTAATTAGCTGTAATTCAGCGCAGATACTTCTGCATGATCTAACCAACAACACAGGAAGAGAACTCAGGAAAATTGGGAGGGCCACCACTCAAGCCTTTCTTCTTTTTTATTATAAACTATTTCCTGATAGACATATTTCACGGTACCACATGTGGAGTTGTTGAAGGCCGGTTTATTATAGCAATGATCGTAACATAGTTCCGGTAGTACAATACAAAGTAATTCATCGCAAACCCCAGTCATTGATCCGTTTCTTGTAAGGAATGTCCACCAGGCAATAATTCAGGAGAAATTTCCATGGAACAATCTTTATTAAGGCTAAGATGTAAAACTAGTGGTGGCCCCCGTGGAAGGAAAGTATTGAGGTGTTGTCAGTAGCAAGAGCAGAGGTGAAGTCTTCATCCATCTGCGTAATTTCATACGCCAAATATACACCCGTCTTGAGCCAATACGCCAAGTACAAGATATACGTTAGATTGGGAGATATATTAAAATTTTGAACGAGACAGCCAAGTACACAGCCAAGTACAGTAACTACATCTGGCCACTTATCAAAAAGAGCTAAATAAAAGGCAAACCTATTATTGCTTACATAAAGTCTATATTGGAGAGGATGATTAATGACAAATATCTATTTGCAAGCAGATGTAAAAATGAAATTTATGAGTCTTTAATGCATTGTACGAGACGCCAGCAAGCTTAAAATTAACTATCTTTTCTTTAGATTATGTAAACACATTTGTAAAAAAAGCTGCGTTTAAGAAATAAAATATCAATAAAGAATACTTATGCGGAGAAAGGAAATGTGCTTACATTAGAAATAACAAATAAATCATTTATCTGAATGATAACTTTTAACACAAACAAAAAGAATATTTATGTGGATATAACGATTGCACTTAAATTAGACATAACTTAGAAATGATTTTTGAATGCTAGCGTTAAACAGAAGAAAGGGAAATAAATTTTGAAAACAGATTAATTTCGAATACAAATCTAATACAAATATAAGGCCCCGCCATACATTGTGACTCACATTGAACGTGAATCATTTTTTTTAATTATTATTATTTGACTGTATCGACACAAAACATCGTAATTTTGTATTTATTTTTTTTTTTTTTTAACGAAAATGCTTTTCAAGTTACAACTTGCATTTTTTCATTGACACTGAGATGGGTTTTACCATTTGGCAGCTACCTGATGATGAGAAAGTTGCATTAAAATTGTTTCAAGGGCTATGGAAATTTGCGTAAATAAAGTTTTTTTGCTAGATACCGCTTACAAATATTTCACAGAAAATTACAAATATAAATTTGTTGGCCCTAATGATAGATATATGTCTTATTCCAATCTGTTGAGAGATTATGCACTGTAAAAAAAATCTGCAAAATTACTAAAGTTTTTCTAGGAAACTGGGATTCCTAGAACTTTTATGTAACGGCAACAACAAAAATTCCTGTAACAACGCAAAATGGCGTAATAAAAGAAAGTGCGGTACCGTTCGTTATTATTTACAATTGATTCTATCTCAGAGTATTATCTGTTTTTTGTTTGTTTGTTTGTTTGTTTTTTCAAGAAATGAAGGTGCTAAAGAGACACTTACGATTTCATGCCTGCATTTTAAGTTAAGTTTTATATTATTATTTTACTAGCTGGCCCGCCCGAGGTTGACTAAGCCTGGCATGAAAAAATTCCAATGAATAATCACAAATAATTAAAAAAAAAAAAAAAAAAAAAAAAAAAAGGCCACGACGATGGCCTTTTATCGGTTTTAACAGTTTTTATTTTTTTTCTCCAAAATTTGGCATTTACTGGCCATAACTGGCTTTTATCTAATGAAGCATTTTAATTATAAACTGTACATTTTTAAGTGTTTTTAATTCGTTTTAAAAGCATTTAATTGAGTTCCAATTTAATAAATAATAACTAATTTTTCAATAATGAAGACATTAATACTGGAATAACTCACAGATGAAGTTGTTTGCTACACTGTTAAAAATATCCCTGTAAAATTAAGGGCAGAGGCCGGCTACAGAGATTCTAGCCATAACACCGTAAAAAAATGTATGGGGTCGTACCGTATTTTTGCTAACAGATGGGCTAGAACTGCAAGAATATGTGGATTGCCCTTAATTTTCTAAGTATCTAAAAATATCCCTGTAAAATTACGGGCAGAGGCTGGCAGCAGAGATTCCAGTCATACCCCGTAGAAAAAATCCATGCCCAGCATTTTGTGCAGCCCGTAATTTTACGGGGCAAAGATATAATTCGCTTCAAAACACAATATTTACTTACTGTTCCGTAGCACGTAGCACGTTAGATAATCATCACAGAATCGCTTTTTTGTCGGGTTAAAAAATATGTTACGGTCGCGGTTGAGTGACATTATTTTTCGAAACACGACTAAAACCAAGGGTTACACCCTAGCGGAGGAAACTGTATGGGGTCGTACCGTATTTTTATAGTGAATCAGGCCGTTTTTCATCAAATAAGGCTGCTGCTCGTGAAAATTAAAGAGAAAACGTTCATAAATTTACAGTTTTTTCTGAGGATGTATTTCTAGTTAGAATTGCAAATATGCTAGCTGAATTTGAAATAGATGTGTATTAATTTACAAATATTATGTAAAATTCCATAGAAATTGGAAGTTATCGTGTTTTTAAAACGCTTTCCACTCATTTAACTTTTTTAAATAGAAATTTTTTTTAGAAACCATTCTTAGTGAACATTCGTGTCTTAAAAGTAACCGCCATGCCAAATTTCAAATTTCTAGTAACTTCAGTATCACAAAAATCGTAAGTTTGGAACATTTTTTCCCCTGCAAACTTTTAAATTTTGAATTTTAAAAAAAAAAATGTTCTGTGAGTGCATTTGAGTCTTAAAAGTTATAGCTAAGCCAAAATTCAAGTTTATATCTTTGAAAATTCCATAAAAATTATAAGTTAGAACATTTTTAGAACTCTTTTAGCACATTTCGTTCTTTAAATTTTTATTTTTATTTAAAAAATATCCTGTGTGTGCATTTGCGTTTTAAAGGTAACAGCCATATAAAATTTCGAATTTAGAAATTGTAATTTAGACCGGTTTTTGGAATATTTTCCACTCGTTTCACCCTTGTAAATTTCAATTTTTTTTTTTTTTTTTTTTTTTTTTTTTTTTTTTAAATCGAGCATTTGTACCTTAAAAGTAACCGCCATGCCAAATTTCTAGTTTCTAGTTATTATAATATCCCAAAAAACGTAATTTAGACCGTCTTATTTCTTCTGCACGCTTTTAAATTTCGAAAGTTTTTTTTTAACCCCTTAATTCTCGCTCCCGTCAATATCACGTATATATTTCTCGTGCCCGTCATATTTCCGGGCTGGAGATTTAATTGCTATAAAAAACTTCTGAAACCTGAAAAATTTAGCTGGCATTTCCGTGTGAAGTCTTTGAATATTTCAGCTTGGGTTTGGCTTTTCGCGCTGATTTTAATGCTGGGATTTGTATTGCATGTTTCGAATTATACAGGGTGTCCGGTCTCAACGGTGTCCAATGGCTAATTCCTAAACCGTTAGTCGTAGACATATAGTTCCAATTACAAAAATGTTTTAAATCAGGTAAAGAAATATTTTAAAAGTGATTTGGGTCAATAAAAACATTTCTTAAAAAATTACGAAATTTAAATTTTTACACGGTCCCCCGGTCCTATAAATTATATTTAGTAAAATTTTCCTTTTACACTGACAAGTAATACACAAAAAGTCCCGTTACTCTACGATTAAAATTGACCGAGTAATAGCTGTTTAAATAAAGTTGGAGCATATTTTTTGCTGCAAATTGGGGGTCATTCACAAATTTAGTCGAAATTATTATTTCGTCAGATATATTAAAAAAATGGTTGAGAGTAAAATTAACATTGCAATATAAATTTGAAATCTGTAATCATTCTGACATATTAATGCAAAATATACAATTTGTAATAAACATTTAAGAAGAAAGAAGAAACAGAATTTTTGTTATAAATAAAATTATGCTAAATTAACAGCCTCAATTCTTTACAAAATGATAAGTATTTTAAAATATTATTAGATTGCACTAGCCTGCAAAAGTTGGGTTATGTCATGTTTTTTAGCTTTTGATAATTGATTCTTATGTATTATGTACCACTGAATCCGAAATTGACCTTCTTTTTTAACCATCACATCAGGATTTTTCGCAAATTGAAAATTTCAAAGTTAAAATTGAACCTCCTCCCCCATCTCATCGGACCACTCAGCTGTTTAGCTATAAGAGTCCAAGGATAAGAAAAAACATTGAATAAGTTATTGAATAAAATAACATAAAATAAAATAAAAAAAGTTTTACAAATGTTTTATAGTATGAGATTTTCGCTATATTTTAACTTACATATTTACGATTTGCAAAAATATTCTAACGTGATGGTTAAATATGAGGGTCACTTTAATATTCAGCGCTAAAAAGTACGTAAAAATCAATTAATCAAAAGTTAATAAACACAGCCATCTACTCTACTTTATAGTATCCGATTTTTGTTATTATTTTACTTTGGCAATTTATAATTTACGAAATATCCTGACATGATGGTTAAAAATTAAGGTAATTTTTGGATTCAGTGCTAAAAAATACATAAAAGTTAAAAAACCCAACAATCGCTGCCTTGTATTACCTAATTTAGAACATTTTCTTAAACTTCTAGGCGGAAATCTATCTGCAATTTTTTGTGTTATCCTGTAAAATAAGTGTAAATGGTAACCACCGAAAAGCATAATAATATTAGATTGTTATCCGATTTGCGCCAGTATGTAAAATGTAATCTCGATCGGAAGTTAGTTATTTGAAAGTTAGTTAAAGTTCGAGTACAAATTTTGAACTGGAAAAACATACATATGATCTTTGAAGTAATATAAAAACTTACAAAAATAACATAATTTTTGTTAAAAGAAATCATAAAAGAAACAGTCTCAAATCCTGACAAAATAAAACATGTTATTTTAGCCAATCCGAAACTTAATGAATGTTTTCAAAGCGCAGATACACATGAAATAAGATCTCCGAATAATTTAAGCACTTGGTATGTGGCCCCTCAAAGCCAAGCCGAACTCATTTGTTTTCAGAGCAGAAAAGTGGCCTAAGTCATGCATTTTTAAAGTTTCATAACTCGCTCAATTTTAGTGTTATATGAATGGAACTTTTTTTGTATTACTTGTCAGCGAAAAAGAAAATTTTACTAAATATAACTTACAGGACCGGCGGACCGTACAAAAATTTAAATTTCGTAATTTTTTAAGAAATGTTTTTATTGACCCAAATCGCTTTTAAAATATTTCTTTACTTTATTTAAAAAGTTTTTGTAATTGGAACTATATGTCTACGACCAACGGTTTAGGAATTAGCCATTGGACACCGTTGAGACCGGACACCCTGTATAACACTCAAAAAAATTATTAATAATAAAATTTAATGTATATATATTATTTCAAATATTATTTGTAAAAAATTGTGTGATGATGATAAATAGAGATTTAATATGTGAAAAATAAAGGTCTTATTCGCATTAATTTGTATGGTGTAAAACAAACATTAAGACACAGAATTTCGCATGATGGCTTTTCTACAAATGTGAATTTGTTCTATAACATCTTTATTTATCGCCTTAAAAGAAACTAATCGCATATTTTATTTAGAAACCTTATAATTATTCAATTTCTGTAATAAAAGAAATAGGTACTTTTTTTATGGTTTTTCCAAATATTAAGCGACCGTGAAGGGGTTAAACGGTTCTATGTGGGGTTTTCTTTTTTTCTTAAAAATAACAGCGATGTAAAAATTTAGAGTTTCTATCTTTAATAATTCCCTAGAAATCGTAATTTAGAACGTTTTTGGAACGCTTTGCGCTAATTTCTCCCTTTTAAATTTCGATTTTTTTTAAACTGTTCTATGTGGGGGATTTCTTCTTAAAAATAACAGCCATGTAAAATTTTGAGTTTCAATCTTTAATAATTCCTTAGAAATCGTAATTTAGAACATTTTGCGCTTATTTCACCCTTTTATATTTTGAATTTTTTTAAAAACCCTCTTAGCGGTTATTATATCTTTAAAAAAACCTCCACACTAAATTTCTATTTTCTAGCCCCTTCAATATCACAAAAATCGCAATTTTAGAACGTTTTTCTTCCTTGCAAAGGGGTGTAGTGACACCGGCATGAAAGATAGCCTATGTTAGAGCAGGGACTGTCATAATTAATTTAGAATAAACTAGCGTATTTCTTTATTTTCGGTTTGCATGTGAAATGTGTTTTGTGTGCCTCGAGCAAAGCCCGCGCTGTACGCTGTAGATGGCATCTGACACCTCCCCCCCCCCCCCCCAAGCGACCATCAAGATCGTCGAAACCAGTTAAATATAATTGTGCGACATACAGTGAGCAAAAAAAGTATTTGCACGCAGACGATTTTTTGCATAAGTAACCACAGAAAACAAATTTGATACTAATCTCTTAATTATTCATTTATTTAAATAAGAAGAAAATAAAAATAACTACCCATTTTCCTTAAACAATAATAATACACATTTAAAAAATAAATTAATATTTTCTCATACCTAAAAAGTATTTGCACAAGAAGCGTTGACTGTTAAAAAAGGCTTTAAATGTGAACATTATGCAAATGTTTAGCATATCAGTCCCGCAGTACATTAGACCCGGACTTTAAAGTCACGTAATATATTAACTGGAGCAGGGATTCTGGGGAGTTTTTGTTCTAATGGCGCCGAAAACGTGTGAACTGTCTGTTGCTACCCGTGAGAAGATTATATCTCTTAACAATTCTGGATTAAGTTACCGAGGAATAGGTAAAAAATTAAATCTAAACTTTTCTAGTGTTCGTTATGTAATTAAGAAGAAAAAAGAAACTGGTCCGACAATAAATAAGCCGCGAACTGGGCGTCCAAGAAAGCTAAATACCAGGCAAAGGAGAGCCATCATAAAAGAATCTTCAAAAAACCCTTTTCTAAGTGCTCGAGAATTGGCTGTTGATGTCGCTTCAACGTCGGGAACAATAGTTACACCACAATCAATTAGAAATATTCTTCATGATGCAAATATTCTAGGAAGAGCCCCGCGAAAAAAAACATTTATTAGTGAAACAAATAGGGTGAAAAGACTTGAATTTACAAAAGCTTATGTCAGCAAACCACTAGAGTTTTGGAAAACTGTTATTTTTTCCGATGAAAGCAAGTTCAATATTTTTGGCTCAGATGGTAAGAAAACTGTATGGCGAAAGCCAAATACTTCTCTTCAAATTAAAAATTTGAAACCAACTGTAAAACATGGCGGTGGTCATGTAATGATTTGGGGATGCATGTCTTTTAACGGAGTTGGCGAAATGACCTTTATTGAAGGCAATATGAATGAATGCTAAACAATATATTAATATATAGCAAGATCATTTATCTAATAGTGCTCTGAAATTAGGAATTCCTAATTCATATTATTTCCAACAGGATAACGATCCGAAACACACTGCATATATTACGAAGTTATGGTTGCTTTATAATGTAAAAAATCAATTGAAAACGCCACCACAAACACCAGACCTCAATTCGATTGAAAATTTATGGCATATTTTGGATGTGAAAATAAGGAAAAAGAACATTTCTAACAAATCAGAACTTAAGCAAGCTCTCAGGGAAGAATGGCTACAAATCACCAGTGAAACATGTCACAAATTTATAGAATCAATGCCCAGATGATTACAAGCTGTAATTGAAGCAAAGGGCATGCATACTAAATATTAGCACTGTTTTTAACTTATAAATAATTCCTCTAGTTCTATTCTTATTGCTAATGTGCAAATATTTTTTAGGCAGTACAAATGCTACTTTTTTATGTTTTCATATTTTAAATATAATTATTAAGTCAGATATTAAATATGTTTATTTGTTTTGTAAAAGTGTTGGTATTTTTAATTCTTAGTAGCTTTTTATTTATTTACACATATGCTACAACAAATTTACCTGGTGTGCAAATACTTTTTTTGCTCACTGTAATTTCAATTAGCCATGATTCTATGTATTTTTTATATTACGCATTAACTTCTTTTTAGGATTTTTATTTCAATCTCTTAAAAGGCATTTTTAAGAACATTGTTTTTATTTTTCATCCTCATTATTCAATTTTATGCATTATTTCAAAACTTTTTTGGGTTTTATTTTCAATTTCTAAATATATTCTAATTCTAAGAACGTGTATAATACAGGGTGTCTCAAAAACATCTGTACGACTTCACTTTTTTTTTTTTTTTTTTTTAAGAATAGTCCTAGAGCAAAACTTACAATATACGAAAATTAGTTACAATACTAGATAGAATAACTCAAAAAGTTATTTCTGCTGCCTTAGTAAATTTCAACAGGAGTTCCTTTCGTAGCACGAAGAATATCACGATGATATTCAAATTAAATTCACGAACGTTTTAGCGTGCTAACATCATCCGTTCGATTTCGATCGAGATCATCCGATCGATATCAATCGTTCGATAATTTCTTTGAGTTTGAGTATCGGATTTTGTTTGGATAAACCACTCGACACATTGAGCTTTCTTGGGGAGAATCGCAGTTTTTGAATAACGGAAATCTTTAACCCTTCTTTGCATGATGGTGGAAATTTCCATCATAACATTGAATGCCCAAAAATTATATAAAAGAACAAATTCACTTTAAGTTGATCGTGTCTGGATACCTTTTAATGTCCTTTGCATAAAAAAAAAAAAAAAAAAAAAAAAAAAAAAAAAAAAACATAGCTGTCAAAAAAAGGCTTCTCCAGCTTCTCCGCCTCCAAAAGATATAAGAACAGATGGTGCTGAACATTTGCCAACAGTGGGTGGGTCACTCCGGTGAAAGTATCCTAAATGTAAAGGGTATTCTACAATTTCTTGTAGTAAATGTGGAGTCAATTTGTGTCTAAATAAAAATAATAATTGTTTTGTTAATTATCATAAAGAATAAAAAATATAGAATGATATCCTCTTTTATTTCTATTTAGTACTAAGCTAGTGATCTAACTTTGCATGATGATGGAAATTTCCATCATATTGTTTTTTGCTAAATTTATACTATAAATATATTAGATGTAAATTTCCAACTGGGCGAAAAATGTCCGGACCAGGATTCGAACCCGGGACCTCCTGGCTGAAGCCGCCAGTGCTCTGCCATCTGAGCTATCCCGGACGATTCTGGTCGAACTTTTTCACCCAGCTAACCTTGAAGATTACAGCATCTGGTCTGAAACCTGGTTCAGCTCAACAGAATAAATCTCAGGTAATGGAACTCCAGAAATCGCTGGATACGAAATTACACTAGATTAATTTTAACACAATTATTGTAATTGGTAAACAAATCATATTAGATGTAAATTTCCAACTGGGCGAAAAATGTCAAAAATGTTAAAATTAATCTAGTGTAATTTCGTATCCAGCGATTTCTGGAGTTCCATTACCTGAGATTTATTCTGTTGAGCTGAACCAGGTTTCAGACCAGATGCTGTAATCTTCAAGGTTAGCTGGGTGAAAAAGTTCGACCAGAATCGTCCGGGATAGCTCAGATGGCAGAGCACTGGCGGCTTCAGCCAGGAGGTCCCGGGTTCGAATCCTGGTCCGGACATTTTTCGCCCAGTTGGAAATTTACATCTAATATGATTTGTTTACCAATTACAATAATTGTGTTAAAATTAATCTAGTATTAATATATACTAAGATTTTTTTAACCATTTTTCCTTTAATTTTGAACATGAATTATATCACCTTGATTTATTTCACCAATAAAGAAAAAATCATGCAAAGAAAGGTTAATAATCGTTCACGTGTTGTCCAGCACCGTCTATGACCAAAAACATACTGTAGAAGAAAACTTTTTGTGTTATTCTGTCTATTGTTGTAACCAGTTTTGCTGTAGGCCTATTCATTTTTGATAAACAAAATTTTAAAGTTGCACAGATCTTTTTTGGACACCCTACTAGAATGTAATGTAAATATTGAAGAGTTCAAATTTCTGTTTACAGAAGGAAAGAAAATGGCAGAAAATACGGAAACAGGAACCATATCTTTTCCATTTGTCGATACTAGATCTGTTCTTTGGAAATTATCATTTTGCATTAATTCACAGAACTATTCACTGAAAAGTCCACCTTTTGACTTTGCGGGAGCATCATGGTGTTTTTGGTTGAATACAAAAGAAGATCCGTTCAATAGTTTTTCATCTGACAAGGAATTTTATTTTTCTCTTCTATTAGAAAGGTTGGATTCTTCTATTCCCCATCACGGAATAAGTTACCAAGTTACTTTAAAATGTTTGGAAGACCAGTCTAAAAACATTACGAGTTCGGCTTATCGCTGTTTTTCTCTGGAAACATTTGACGAGGATCATAAAAAACATCGTATGGATATAACATATCACCAGTGGAAAACATATGAATTAGCCAAAAAGCATAATGCATTTAAGATGTCTACACGTTATTCACTTGAATTATTCTGCATTTTGTTTAATGAAAACTCGGAAAAAAACAAGCCAGCTCTCGGAAACTTCAACCATGCTTTACAACTGAAGCATTGTGGATCTGACACGGGTAAGTTTTCACGCTAATAAAACCTCATATTAATAAATTACACGAAAATTATCTACTCGGCTTTGCCCGACCATTCTCACTCACCTCGCGTGTAGCTCGAGCGGTAGAAAACATTTAAAGCGTGCTGGTTGCCTTTCAAGAGTTACATTGTATATGTATTTTAGAAAGAAGAAAGCATTATAATCGAAATTTTTTTCGACGGATTTACACGTTTTAGGAGTCAGAGATCCCGAAAAACATGTTTATACAAAATGTATGTCGTCTGTCCGTTCGTGTGTCCGTAGATGCGTGTGTCATTGTGTGTGTAGTACTATTTGTATCTTCAAAAAGGGTATGAAGTTATGTATAGAACCACATTTCATAAATATGTTTTTGGTGATGGCCAGCAGGTCCCATGTGAATTTGGGAACATTCTGCCGGGAGCGGGCGCTATAATAGCAATTTTTGTGCCATTTTCAATGTTATATCATAGATGCGTAGTGTATGAAATTATGCATAGAACTTAACCAAATTTCATATTAAGTTTTTGGCTAAGGCCAGTAGGTCCCACTTGAATTTGGGGATATTCCACCGGAAGGGGAAGCTGTAATAGCGATTTTTGTGCCATTTTCTTTATTGTATCATCGGAAAGTGTACGAAGTGAATTGAACTAAACTTCATATATATGTTTTTGACTATGGACTTCAGGTCCCAGTTGAAAATGGGGATTTGCCCCCTAGGGGCGCTGCGATAGCGATTTTTGTCGGTTTATCGTAATTCTGTTGTACATCAGCTGTTCATGTTGCGACGAGCAATTCCTTTTAGCTAAACCGGCGATTCTCAAGCGGCTGATCTACAATAGAATAACGAAAAATATTGATTTTATTATCCGACTAAAAAGAAGGATTATGTGTTTCACGCGTATCTGTGTATGTGGATTTCTTTATACCCTCGAAACATCCCAACAGCTGGATGGATTTTAATGAATGAGGTCTCAATCAATTCGTCTTAACGGCCCGATGGTTACAGGCTAAGTTTTGTTTTTATAAATTCAAAATGGCGGCCGTAAAATACAAAATGAGTGACATATCGTTGGATAGGTCTTTCAAAATGAAGACGATGTTTCATTGACTATTTTACAGTCAGAATCTCCGTTAAAATATTATACAACGTGGAAGTAGTGCATGCATTGTGGATCTCTAGCTTTACTGCAACTCTAACTATCATAGACATCTATAGATCTCATCAAAACAGTTTATAGATAGGAACTAACAATTAAACACAACTTAAAATTCATCAATACAAGTAAATAAAAAAAATAGGTAAGTAATATAAACAAGTAATATAAAAAAAAATATTTTAAGTCAATTCCTACTTAGGTCAATAAGAAAACTTTTTTTCTTCCATTCTTCTTTTTCTTGAGTGGCCCTTATAATGCTTTGATCAAGAAGAGGACTCTCTCGGTCTTAAAATACCTTGATCAAGAAGAGGGCTCTCTCGATTATTGAAAATTAATTAATTTAATTTAATTAATGAATTAATATTTGAAAAAAACTGGATTAACATCAAGTGTCATCTACTACAAGTTAAAAAAAATTATTTGACTTGATTGGATGAATAATAAGTATTTTATTAACGATTGAAAATTTGAACAGGATATATATAGCGAGAATGTGGGCTAATAGTAGGAATTGAAAAAAAAAGTAGTTTCACATTGATGAGATATAATTAATTAGTTCACTTTTTAATCAGTTATGTTTTTTGATTTTTTAAATTTAATCGTTTATTAAATATTATGATCGAGATAAACTCGTTTTTAGTCCGATTAGTAAAATTAAGCAGAAATTTAAGATAAAATTCAAAGTTGGTATAGTATTGAAGTTATAACATGTGTAACAACTTTTGAAATATTAACATGTATTAGAAAGAAGAAAGTTTTGGGACTGGTACATCCGACTAGTTAATAGTTTTGATCGCTTTTGTTCAACATTTTAATCATCTAATGAGTGCATTGTACTACATTTTCTGTTCTAGCTTTCAAAATTGGAAAGCCTGAAAAGTCAATTTGTTTAGTTCTTTATGATTAAATAGCAGTTGCTGTTCGCGCTTATCTGATCTTTTATTATCATGGCTTACGCTCAAACCTGTGATTCTTATTTAACCCTTACCGGCGCGGAGTAATTCTGTTTATAAACTGATGAAATAAGGAACTGACACCGCAATTTATTAAAGAATTTATTAGAAAATAAAAACTTACTTATTTTCATGTACACTCTAATAGGAAAATTTTAGTTAAATAATCTTGGTGCAGATTGTCAGTTTTGGAATTAAAATTAGGTGTCCTTTTTTAAGGACACCGCGCCGGTAAGGGTTAAGTGAATACGTACTATATTTTAGCTAGCTTGCAAGCTTGCTATAATTCTAAAATCTAACTTGTTCGGCCTTGCAGAAAATAAATGTTTACAAATTTCTTCAATTTTGAAATGTTTCTATCTTTTTAACTTTTTTAAGAAACAACTGGATACAAATGGTACTATTATGTTTAAAAGTACTTACATATAAAAATAAACAATAAAAATTTTGACATTCTTTTATCCTAAAATCCGGTACAGCAGCATTTCTCTCCTATTATTTTTAAGGAACTTTAGCATCAACAGCATGATGTTGTGTAATTGCGAAAGATTTCACAATTTATGAAACTTTTTTGATTGGATTATTTCAATGTTTAACCACTTTTATGCCAGTAGTTCATTTTTAGACCACTTAATTTTAATCCCTAAATGCTACATTGGCACCAGAATTTTAGAATGAAAATTTTCCCTTCATTAAGTATGTGAAGACAATCTTTTAGCTTCTAGTTATTTTCTTTTGCTTTGACGAGTCCAATGCTCTGGAATTTGCGTGCAAATTCCAAACATTTTGCTTATCACATTAGGAACTAATTGATTGATCACATTCAATTAAAAGTAAACAAGAGCATAACGACTATTGTAGGCATTTCATAAGTTTCTGTATTGCTTGGTTCAGTTATTTCCTAATAAATTTGTTAGCAAATTCTTTTTGTCATTCAATCATTTCAGCATTTTACAAATAGAAGTACTTTGAACCCTGACAGGGTTAATCACGTAGTTCGATTACATATGTATTTAACTTGTGTGGGTTTTTTATTGTTATTATTATTAACTAAAGTTTCAATTTCGTTTAGCTAAAGAAGAATCAGCCATTTATTTCGAATATTAGAAGTAGTATAAGACCGAAAAACTAGAATAATCTATTTATATCCACTGTAAAGTGACTTGCAAATACAATTTTATTGGTTCTGAAACTGGAACAATACGCCGAAAACACAGCGCATCTGGGAAAGTTGAAGATGGCAAAGTAGAAAGCATTTTGAGCAACTCGCCACAGTCTTGAGTCCTATCTCGCGAAGTTTATTTGGAAGAAAAGATAAAATGAAAGGATCTTTTTTATGTCATCCTAAAGACAATTGCTACGTATTTTCTATCACAAACCGAAATTATTTGTTAATAGTAAAGAGCTCCCAAGTTCATCATTGCATGCGGTCAATACGGAAATAACCATTTTTAGGTGCGTTCGTAATTACATAAATACGTAGCACCTATAGTCGTCGTTCAGTCCGTCTGTCCGTCTGTCCATTCGTCCGTCTGTCTGTCCGCATATAACAGAGCAAAAACTACCCAACCGAATGGTCTGAAATTTTAAATATATGATTGTTGCAAAATTTTGTCGAACCATTTCAAATTTTATGAAAATCGGATGTATAGTTTAATGACAGGGACAGTCAAAAGTTTTCCGTTACATTACGGGGAATGGGAAGAAAATTATTGCAAGTGCATTTTAATGATGTTATAGTCTATGCACTTATGAAGTGCAAAAAAATATACATTCAGTACAATATGGAGTGCAAAAAATAATTATAAAACAAGTTATAGTACGAACGCCCCTCATTTGCCACGTTTCACGAGCAATTTACAACTGTTAGTTTTTCTTTCATTTAATAGTAATTATACTTGGTCTAGTGTCAGCGAACACGGGCGTCCAGGATAATGAAACAGCGGACGCTCTCGCAACGGAAGCAACTGCTAAATCCCATGTAGACATCCATCTCCAACTTCCACCCACATACATTAAGCGTTCACTAAAAGCTAAAATAATCAAGGAATGGCAATTAATCTGGGACAAACCGACAAAGGCCGACGCACATATAATCTAATACCGAAAGTATCAGTAACCCACTACAACCTCTCCCCACACACAACAGCGTTTCTCACTGGGCATGGTCCCTTTCGAACTTACCTCCACAAATTTAAATGTGCAGGCACATTTTTTTGCGAGTATGGCTCAGTGGCGTAGCCCTCCCATTATTACTTCACCCGCCCGTTAAAAGCACTGCGATGTCTTAAGAAGCCTGCCGTCCCTTCCAAGAAATGGCTTCGCAATATCCTAAATAGACACATCCTTAACAGAAAGTTGTATATTATAGAATATAACTTAACTGAGAGATCTGTCAGACCATACTTAGTAGCCGTCAACTGCAATTCCCAATGCAGAACTTCTTCTCAATCTCTGTCGCAAGTTGCGTTGAGGGTTCTACCTTGGCAAAGCCGCCCCGTAGGCGATCTGGCCTTTAACCATAGTTTTTGCAATTATTATTTTTTCTTAAGCCAACTTATTTTCAAACTCGCTCCTAGTCGCGTTTAACGGCGGGTACCGCTCCAACTGAACATTGTAATATTTTCATTATAATTTTTCTTTTCTTTTTTCTTTAACCTTAATAAAGGTGACCGGGAAGGATACTATGCTCTACAGACTAGGTCCTGGTATAATCAGTCCCTCTTAGGCTATCAAATCAAATCAAACTATACATTAAAATATTCAATTTTTTGCCTGTTTCTGTAATATCTATATTATAAATGACAGACGTGTCCATCCATAACGCTAACATCATTTTGACGGTGTCAACACCAGACGATTAAATTTAGCTTTTATTGCAATTTTTTTAACTTCTAAACGTAGCTCATTTTAAATATTTACAGCATACAGTCGGAAAAAAAAATATTTTCAAATGCAATCTGTTTGAAAACTGTATCGTAATTTACTAATTTTTGATGGATTTTAAATTAATTTTCAAATGTGGATTTATTTAAATCTCTATCGCCTCAGATTACAAAATATAAATTCGTTTCCATTTAAATTAATATGAATAGCTCAACATTTGCTTCCAGCTGATATTCTATAAAGAAATTAAAACGTTATCTATAAATAAAGAAAATAATAAAATATAAATGAAACACAAATTTAAGACATGTAATCGAACTACGCGCTTTAACCACTGAAATGACCAGAATAAAAAAGGCTGAAGTAAATAGTGGTCTTTGACGAATTCCTCGGCTGTTAACCCCTGGCACGAGGTCAGTACGAAAGATGAACGTTGTTTGAATGTAATTACTGTCATATAAATATTATTTTTGGTATTGTTAGCGGGCATTCTAAAACAATGTATTAAATGTAGAAAATCTGTTTGAGTTTTCAATTTAAAGAAATGGCTTTCACCTATATTCTGTAGCCCAGAAAATCCGGGTTTGTCTTCTTGTTTGTTATAAAGTATGTATAAACAGTTCCTTGTCTACTCTTCGTAATGTTTTGTTTATGTTTTTATAGGACTTAACTTATTAAGCCAGGATATGAAAGAGGTGCTGCTGAATGGACAAGACTACGATGTAACTTTAAGTGTCAGAGGCAAAACATTCCGAGGACACCAAGATGTTCTTCGAGCTCGTTCTCAAATCTTCCATTCCATGTTGAGTCACGATATGCTGGAAAAGAATAGAGGTACTATCGAAGTACCTGACTGTGATCCTGAAGCATTTGGACAGTTCCTTTACTACGTATACACTGGAGAAATAAAAGCACTGAACGGAAACAATATGTTAGGCCTGTATTATATTGCCGATAAGTACAACTTGGCGCATCTGAAAGAAGAATGTTCAGAGTTCATTAAGAAATCTCTTTCTGTAACTAACATTTGCAACGTCATACAGCTTGCGATGAATCACAGTGATGCAAGTCTACTAGAGAGCGTCACACGCTACTTTACCAACAATGTAAGTGATATTGTATCTACTGTAGAATGGCAATCGTTCATACAACTAAATCCAACTCAAGTCAATGAGCTTATAATTAAGTCAGTCACAAAATTGAAAGATATACAGCTTTAGTGGAATTTATTCTTCTTTTCTTTGTTTAACATAGTGAACATGAAGAAACATAACATACATGTCTAAATAGATCTTGCTATCTTCTTTCTCAAAATTTGTTTACTTATGCTTAAAAAAGGCCAAACGTGTGAATTTTAAAATTTGCTTACTGTATTTCATTAGTTTTGCAAGCAAATAAATGCGCATTTTTTTCTGTGTTATGATTTTCTGTTATAAATTAACAAGAGATTATGTTTTATTTAGGAAACTATAGAGAATTTCATTAATGAATCAACATTTTACTCACATTCATCAGGGGAAGAAATTTACTTATATGTTTCATAAATATCGCTTTCTTTAAAAACGATTTTTCTCGCTTATTTGAAATAGGCGTAGATGATTTACAAACTACACTTAACACCGTTGAAAAGCCCGCTGCAAATCGAAAATAATGGTATGTCTATTAGTGTTGATTGCCAACGTAGTTGGGGTAACATTCGTAATCGAGATATAATTCATTTCGTTTGGCACCGGGTAATTTTACATTCGTTAGTGATTCTTTTAAATCAATGGTCATCACACACCTATTTCAGTTAAGCAAGAAAAATAGCTTTTTAAAGGTTTCAACTTATACCAAATGCTTAAGTAAATTACTTCACCAGCTATTTGTCTACACAGAAATGGGGAATTTTAGATGCAATAATTTGTACGGAAACTATCGGTGCTTAATAAATGATTGACGATCGAATGCGGAAAATTTAAAGGTTTAGAAACAGTACTGCTTGGTAACTGGATATCTCACGAGATGTCAAATGCATATGTTGAGTTAACCGATTTGAATACAATGGCTGCATTTACAATTGCTACAAAAATTAATTAATTTTAAATATGTGACATTAAAGTTTTTTTTATATGTATTAATGAGCAGCATCGACATAAAACAAACAAAAAACATGCTTTCAGATTTAGTATTAAAAAATCCATCTAATTTTTTGTTGCCCAAAACTTTTAAAGAAAGACTTATGCCATACTATTTTAAACTGTACATTTTATTCTGAGTACTGTCTTGATAACACAAATAAAGCCATACGAGTCGAAACCCGTTGAATTCGACGAATGAGAATATTTAAAAGAAGTGATTGTTTGAATTTATATAAAAAAAATACAAAAAAAATCACAATTAGTAATCAATCTTATATTGGATGACCCAACTCTTAAAACAAATAATATTTTTAGCTAAAGTGTAATTCCAACTTTTCAAATTATTGAAAAATTAAATTTTATACCTATACGTAATCAGTAACATACAATTTAGATAAAATTTATGAAGTTATTAATTGAGGCTTTGATCTTTGGCATTACGTAACGGAAAACCAACGAAAATTGAACTACTATGACACAATGATAAATTTTTTCAACAAAATTTAAATCAACGTCGTTTTTACACATTTACATGCATAGCCTTCATATCCATACTCACTATTTTAGAAATATTTTAACGTGCCATAGATTATTAATAAATATTGTTCCAAACTTGATGTAACGTTTGCTAGCTGCAATTTTGCATCTGAACATGCGCACTCTTACCTTGAGGTTCTAATCTGAGTGCCTTGCGAAATACAGAAATCTGTGCCTCTTTAGGCGCATTCGTAATAGAATATTTAATTTTATCAAAGTAAATACTCCTTTTATTTTTACTAAGACGCCATTTTCATTCACTTAAGACTTCTGAGATGAGCGTCTCAATCTAAATGGAAATATTCCTGTGACGTAACATAAGGTTAAATCGAGGCTAACGAAAAAGACAGGCTACCGCGGTGGGTCCGATTCTTCTTTTTTTACAGACCGCTGGAGTCACGTGATGCTCGAATGCACCAATGAAGATGTGCAAAAAGAGCATCATGTGACTCCAGCGGTCTGTAAAAAAAGAAGAATCGGACCCACCGCGGTAGCCTGTCTTTCTCGTTAGCCTCGGGTTAAATGTCGATTTTTTATAGCCTCGAACCAAAAGGAAGAATAGGCTTCATTTCTTTATGGATTATTAGATGAAAACAAATGCTAAACTATTTATATTCTTTTAAGAGTAAACGAAATTTTCTGTAGCCATCTGCATGCAATAAGTACGCTAGACAATATTCTTGTGACGTTATATAAGGTAAAATGGCGATTTATATAATCTGGAACCGAAAAAAGAATACGGTCCATATCAGTGGATTGAAAAAAATATTGAAATACAACAGCTTTACCAGTAAAAATGCGCCGAATCAGTTGCTATTGAGACATCTAATGGCTGTTTTAGTAAAGATCAGTAAACAGCATTTGAAAATCAACTTATATAAAATGAACTAAATAAACCAGTCGTTATCTCCCGGATTTATTTAACAACGGTTAAGAAAATTGTTTTAAATCAGACATTTTAAATCTATCGTTTTAAATCTAACGCAATTTTCAGCAAAATTTTCTTTCTTTCTTTACTATTCACATCAAAAAACTTTTGTTGTTGGAAAGGAAATTATCTTAAAATTAGCAACAATAATAAAATAAATATCATCACGAAACATAAAATACATATCTCGTGAAAATATATTGTAAATTTAAACTATGTGGGCTATTTCCATGCGAACTTGTCATGTCTGTCACATACTACGATTTTTGGTTACCAGTATTTTAGAACGGAAAAATGTGACTTATTTTATCGGAGATATCTCATCAATCAAATAAGGCGAAGCAAACTTTTCGAAAATAACGGTGGCCAACAAGCATAGCTATTTTTAGCTGTGTGTCAGACATGACAAGTTCGCATGGAAATGGCCTTTGGCAATACAGTAAAACCTCTCTAAAGCGACCACTTCCGTTCCAATAAAAATGGGTCGTTCCGAGAGGTGGTCTCTTAATGGAGGTCATGCTTAAATCTAGATTTTAATTGTTGGAAAAGGTAATAATTTATGTTACTAAAATTTATTTTTCACATTAGGAAAAAAATATGAAAATTTAAATATTAAAACAAAAGTTAACGACATATGTTAATGACTGCAGAGTTTAAAAAGTGAAAACATTGACGTTTGCTTTGATTTTAAAGTTTTATCTTTTATAACTTTTATTTCGAAGTTCAGTCAATAAATGCAATTTTTTTGGACGGAAACAAATAATGACGATTTCGTTAATTTATCTATTTCTTTGAGAGTTTCCTGACAGAATAGGGCAGGGGAGTTTATGGACCGTCATTCTTAATTTGTCATCAGAGTTAAATTCATTGTCTAAAAAGGCACAGAGTTAAAACACTTAAAAGTTACCGAAAAAAAAATTATAAACTTAGAATAATAATAATTTGATGAATAATGCGCTCTCCGGAATTATTTTTCTAACAAAACCTTCTTCAAGCGACCAGGAAAAAACAGAATTTGTTTCACTTTCTTCAAAGAAATGGGTCGTTCATGGAGGGAGTTCAACTAGGATGATCTTTGAATGGAGGTAAAATGAGTATTGAGCCTATGGGAATCAATTTTGTTCCATGAAAAAAATGGTCGTTCAGGGAGGTGGTCGCACAGGAAGGTTTCCCTGTATTATTATTTGGTCTTTTTAAATATCGTGTGATTTCTTACATATACAGGTTTTAACACATATTATTGTAATTATTTTTTTTAAAAAATCGTTCTTTTTTAATATTCGTGTACAACTTTTAAGACGTAATTTTCAATATTTTTCTCCTTTTAACAGAAAATCATTTAATTTTTATTATAAAGATTTCTTTCTGTTTTTAATAGTCACGGGCAAATACATTTTTAATTGAAAAGTAATAGCTGTTTTTACGACTGACAACAATTTAAAATAATGACATTTTCTAAATATGAAAAAAAAATCTATTGAAATGAAGAAAATTTGAATTAAAAAAATGAAAAAAAGTCTAAAAATATCAAATTCCTATGGATAGTTTTTGTTTGACCAACTTTAACATTAAATAGATTTTTAAATAACTAGGGTAATAACTCTAGGATAGATGGCCATAATTTTTAAAGATTGAAATAAAAATTCTTAGAATGCAAATACAAGAAATATCTATGCATATTTAAAATTCTGATACATATACTCATCATATTTTATGCAAAAAATAATTTAATATTGAAAACAAAAAGTGTTAAACAAAATTGAATTTAAAATGGTAGATAGCAATCTCTCCTTAAATCCGAGGAGAGATGGTCATCCAATACAAGAAAGAATAAGTGAAGTTAAATAGGAAAAAAATCAAATATTTCATATAGTTAATCATGAAAAGCACATAGCAATATGAAGAGATGCAGTTATATGATGGAAAATGAGTGAATAAAACTCGAATAAACAAAATTTGAAGTATAATTTCAATACTTCACATTTCGTAAAATCTTACCACATGTTTGGCAAAAGTCTTGATAATTTATACACGCTTCATGGAACCACTTCAGGTACCTTATGCATTGTATCTAGGCATGCTTTTTGGATGTGATATTATATTGTTTTGCACAACCAACACATTGATCCTAATCCAATTGTATTTACTCGGAATCTGTAGAATCTGATAATTTTAAATGTATTTCGTTTTCTTTGCTACTGGAAATGTCGTGTTTTTTTTTTTGTTTTTTTTTTCCTCGCGTTAATTTTAGGTTTATTACATTAATTTAGTTTATTTATCAACTTTATCAGTTTCTGTTATGAAAGTTTCAGACGTTTTTCAGTATTTTCTGAAACAAATAAATCGTTAGGTCTTATTATATTATTATTATTATTATTATTATTATTATTATTAAACTATTTATATTAGTTAAAATGTAAACAATTATATCAATTAATATATTTATAAACATAAACGTTATATATTTATTTTAAATTTAATTATATTTAGTTAAAATCATCACTCCGTATAATTTTGAAATATCGATTAAAGATGGCCATCTCTCCTGAAATTGAAGAACTGATGTTTGCCCAATTTAAAGCATCAATAGCCATTGTATATCTTTGTTTTAGGCATAGAAGTAAAGACTAGTTCATAAACGTGCCTTAAAAGTCTATATAGTAAACTAGTATGTTGTGGCCATCGCAAAACTTTCTTCTATATAAATCACGTCAATTAAATCATTTAAATAGTACAAAAAATTACATGAATTTTTCACCAATTCATATCAAAGTATATCTGAATTTGAAGTTCGATGAAAATTCGTGCATTAGTTCTAGAGATAGAGCTATAGAGGAAATACTGAAAAATGTAGCATAGCAGCGCCACCTGTTGAGCGATTTACACAAAAACCTAAATAACACTAATTGATATCAAGGTATACCTGAATCTGAAGTTTGATCAAAATTCGTGCATTAGTTATTGAGATAGAGCTGTAGTGGAAATTCTGAAAAATGCAGCATAGCAGCGCCACCTGTTGAGCGATTTGCACCAAAAACTAAGCAGCACTAATTCATATCCAGGTATACCTGAATCTGAAGTTTGTTGAAAATCCAAGCATTAGTTCTTGAGATAGAGCTGTTTCAGAAATTAGAAAAAAATGAAACATAGCAGCGCCACCTGTTGAGTGATTTACACCAAAATGTTTAAAACACCAATTCATGTCAAGGACTAACTGAATCTCAAGTTTGATGAAAATCCATGCATTAGTTCTGGAGATTGAGCTATCGTGGAAATCGTGAATAATGTTGCATAGCAACGCTACCTGTTGAGCGATTTACACCAAAACTAATTAGCACCAATTTATATCAGGGAATAACTGAATATACATTTTTATTAAATTCCGTGCATTAGTTCTTGAGATAGAGCGCCCACAAAATCTGTGTCACATACAGGCAGACAGACTCACAGACTAACAGACTTACAGACAGACATTTTGTAAAAACATGTTTTTCGGAATCTCTGGCCCCTAAAACGTGTAAATCCGTCGAAAACCGAAAGTCGAAAATTTTCACGAATCTAATACTTTCTTCTTGTAAAGATAGAAGAAAGTAAATTATATGTAACGTACGCACTGCAAAACATTCAGATACCTAAGTCAAAAAAAATATTCAACCACTAAATTAAATAAACATTAAAATTACACTTAATTTTTATAATCGAAAAATACAACTGCACGTCTCAATAAATAAACTCGTTGAACTATTTCACACGAACAAAGTTTATGTTGCAATCTATGGTCAAGTTTTGGAAATATTTAGACTGGCCATCTCTCCTCTATGGTCATCTATCCTAGGGTTACTCTATTTGATTTAAAAACTCTCAGAATCAGCGTGTTTATCAACCATTTCTCTATAATGCTATCAATTTTCACATTTTTCTATGAAATATTTTTCTTAATATTAGCGAAAAAGACTCCGGTCACAAAAAAATCACTTACGATGGCAGCGGGGCGGTGACAGTAGTAGGAGAGCTGTTGAACATTTTTGAGTAGGTATTTGAGGCACCCTGAAAATTTGTGCAACACTTCTTTTGTAATGCCTGAATACAAAATCGAATGTCTGGCTGAAGGATCGTGGCCCAAAAACTGTGCCAGACACGTGTCAAGTGCCATTTGGCACTTGACACGTGTCTGGCACAGTTTTTGTGCCGACTAAAGTGTCTGTCATTTTCAAAATATTTTTTTCTAAGCATAAATATTATTCTGTCTCAATCTCAGCGTGCCTCAAATACCTTTTTTGGGTAGTCAAAAAATGGCACTTGACACGTGTCTGGCACAGTTTTTGGGCCGACTAAAGTGTCTGTCGTTTTCAAAATATTTATTTCTAAGTATAAATATTATTCTGTCTCAATCTCATCGTGCCTCAAATACCTTTTTTGGGGGGTAGTCAAAAAATGGCACTTGATACGTGTCTGGCACAGTTTTTGGGCCACGATCCTTCAACCAGACATTCGATTTTGTATTCAGTCATAACAAAAGAAGTGTTGCACAAATTTTCAGGGTGCCTCAAATACCTTCCCTAAAATGTTTAACAGCTCTTGGACTACAGCGGTAGCCTTTCCAGCATAGTTGAAAAGTGTTTGTGAATTCGGTTTGTCTGTCCGTCTGTCTGTCCACGCTCTAACTTGCATAAATATACTCGTATTTTCATGCAATTTATATATGTTAATGATGTTTACCGTGATATGTTCGGTACTGAATATGAAGTGCGTAGCATTAACCATTCATTTACAAGGACACTCAAAATAATTCCGTTACATTATGGTCAATGGGGAAAAATCATTTTCATTGTACTTTAATTATATTACGCTATTTCAAATGTATTGAAATTGTTATAAATCACTGAATTTCACTACAAGATTATTATTACAGAATAGGACATTCACAGCATTTATAGTTCATTTGCAGGTCTAAATAAAAGAAATCGGTTACAGTACTGTCTTTGAGCAATAATTGCTAATTCGGCATGCTAATCGTAGTGTATAAATTCTATACCTCGTATACAGGGCTGCACAAAAGTATCCACGTCCCACTCTCCTTATTAGAGGAAATTGCTGAAAGGGAATTTTTAATTGTGGTATGTATTTCCTAACTGAACTAAATTTTTGCATGCATGTAGTTTATAGATACAAATCTATATATCATATATACTACAGGGCTGCTCAAAGAATTCGAATAATTTTACGATTGTAGATGAGAATTGCTGAAAATTTATTTTTAAATGTGTTATGCTTTTCCAGGTGGTTCAATTGGACATCATATTTGAGCTTATTAGACGATGAAGTTTTGTTACATTATTCTGAATGTGTTGGAAAGTGTCTCATAATCTATGCTTGACGCATAGATTTTTTCTTTCTTGTTTAGTATAGAGATGCATTTGACGGTATAAGAAATAAAATGGAGGGCGATTTCTTACTGCTCTGGCAGTAATACGTTTTTTTTTTGCTCCTAATGCAAATAGGGTTTTTTTTTTTTTTTCCGAAGCACGTTGCGCTTGCTTCGTTTCTATGATGTATTTAAGAAGTGGCTTTCCTTGTAGTCCAGGGGAAATGTACATTTTACCTGCAAAAGGTCGGGTAGAATATTTTTTTTCCTGACTTGTTTATAATGATGCCAACATAGAAAAAACAAGTTTTCTAGCAAAATTTCTTAAGACTAAATTTTCTGTGACCAAAAAACAACAAAATTTTGGGACGTTTTTTAATTTTTAAAAATATCTCGAGACCCGTTGCCGTAGCATACTATTTGTTATATTTAAAGAGGACAAAATTCTCTACAACTTTTATATTTACAACTTTTTTATACACGTAATAGCAAGCGCACTACTCCGTTTCAAAAATAAGACAATTTTTTCAATTTTTTATTTTTTAAACCGTGAAAAACACTTTTGCTCCGATTATTCAAATGTTCCCCGCGCATTTAACCGTGTATGACGACTTCTAAAAATTGGTAGCAGTAAATTATCTATTATTTGCACACTCACGTCTTTATTTTCATCTCAACAGACATTTTATCTTCAATAAATTTATATAACTTTAAAAGTAGGGCAGAGTGAAGATGAATGAGACAATTTTCAAATTTAGGCAGTAACTTTAAGTGTATATAATGTCAAAGCATTGTTTAAAAGAATACTTCAATATTTAGTAACTTATTGGAACGATAGTTTCAATTAAGAAAGAATTCTTGTTTAATTTCAATAATGTTAATAATTTTATAATTTTTGTAATTTTTATAATGCATACATGTTTTTCCAGGTATCAATGGAATAGGTATGAAAATTTGCGAAAAACGTTTTATTCCACACTACAATGGTATATTTTATTTACCAATTATTGAAAACATATGTTTTAATGTTTTACTGTTTTAAAGATAGCAAACATTGGATTGTAGTTCCATATAACGGGGGGGGGGGGGGGACTCAAAAAATAAATATATGTTTTGTAAGAAATACTCTTACCTTATAAAATAGCTGCAATAAAAATGAGAACAGATTATTTCGCTAACTACTGTTATGCATGTATCTCTTGTAAAATTTAAAAATTCTGCCAATGAAATATTTTAGATCACTAGTTTCATAAAAATATTTAAAATATTAGTTTAAAAAAATATTGTCAATTTTTTTCCCACTTATATCAATTAATATAACAAGAGGTTTTAAACTTAAGATACACATACATTTTAGCGTCTGAATTAAAATCTTTAAATTAATTTACATACTTAGACAGACTTGACTACAATTAAATTAAAAAATATAAAAATATATAAAAGCATTTAATTAATATATATATATATATATATATATTTAGTTTTTAATTAAATGTTTATATATATATATATTTTTTTTTTATTGTAGTCAAGCCTGTCTAATGTATGTAAATTAATTTTAAGAGGTTTTAAAGCTCAAACAGAATACTTTAAATTTCAGAACGGATTCCAAACAGTTTTCCAAAAATGAGTGTCCGAATATTAAAAAAATAAATAAAAGTAATAAAATGCAAACGAGATATTTATCAAGAACGCTCCCATACGTTTAATATTACCTTGCGAATGTCTTCGTGTGACTAATTTAATCTTATAATTCATGTAAATCTGACTTTAAACGCCTCAATACTAGAACTACCGTAAAATCTTTGAAAATGAAATCTGTATGCACGGAATCCGGTCTTTAAAGAAAAAATTATATATTTTCAAGAGAAAGAATATGAACAATTATACCTGCTAAGATGGAAACCTGTTTAAAGCGGAATATATTTCGATTCCTTTGAGTTCGGTTTTCAAGGTTTTGATGAATCCATATTTTACAAAGTTGATTACGTAGTTCAGCATTACGTATTTAATGTTTACACACTTATAATTTTCAAAATCCGGTTATTAAAGATTTATTAAAATTCTTGTGGTATATTTTCTTTTTTTTTTTTTTTGGGGGGGGGGGGGGGTGCCAAAATCCATGTTTGCCACTGGTACAGCAAAAGCTAGTTTTGGCCCTGAAACACATAATTTACTGCTACGAATATATAGAAGTTGGAATAAACGATTAAATCAGTGGGAAACATTTGAATAATCGGGGCAAAACTACGTTTTTCACGGTTTTTAAGAAAATTGAAAAAATTGTTCTATTTTTGAAATGGCATAGTACTCTTGCTATTGAGTGTATAAAAAAGTTGTAAATATAAAAGTTGTAGAAAAATTTATCCTCTTTAATATTGTAACTGACAAATAATATGCTACGGCAACGGGTCTCAAGATATTTTAAAAAATCAAGGTCCCAAAATTTTGTTGTTTTTTGGCCACAGAAAATTTAGCCGTAAGAAATTTTGTTAGAAAACTTGGTTTTTCCATGTTGGCATCATTATAAATAATTCAGAATAAAAAAAAATCTTCTACCCGATCTTTTGCAAGGTAACTCCTTTTTTTTTTTTTTTTTTTTTTTTTTTTTTTGTACATTTCCCCTGGACAATTGGTATTGCGAGACATAATTTTATTTCCTGACATTTTAAATATATATATATATTTTTAAACATCGCTTACATTTAAACTTTAAAGTGATTCAGCATTAAGGAGCTAAAAAACAAGGAACAGAGTTGCGATTTGCAAGGGATTTCAAAAAGTTCGATTTATCCGAAACTTCAATGTAACTGAGATCCTGTTATTTTGGTTCTATTGTAATAATGAATACCAAACTCCTGCGAAAGCTTCGCCCGAGTTTGTTATACACTTAATTTTGATCGCGATTCCGTAGAAAATAAATCTGATTAAACTTGTACAGCTATTTGTAGTGAGCCTTACATTTTTCTAAATTTACGATAAGCAGACGATAAGATCGGAAATCGAACAGTTGGTTGATAACAGAGGTCTCCATCTTTCGAACTTCGAACTTCCACAGTTTACTTTCCTACGTGTTGACTTTTAGGTGTTGACCAAAAACGAACTTGATCGGAAAGGAAGTTGACACTGATTTGGGACAAATACATCACATGAAAATACCAAATTGGATACACTAAAGAAGGTGAGAATATATTTTCTTATTCAGTGTCAGACGTTTATATTTAAGTTAAATGTATCATGGACGTTATCTTAAGGGGAGGAATACCTTGAAATGCCTTTATATACTTTTCAATCGCTTTAATTCCTAACAGAAAACGAGTTATTAAGGGTGATTCTTCCATCTTAGAAATATTGTATAGTGAGTGATATTTTGTGCATATCTTTAAATTCTAAGTATTATACTATGAATAAGTAAAAAATAGTTTTTTTAAAAAACCACTCTTTTATAAGATTTAGTGTTTATCTTAATAATCTCGCATTATTCCATGACTCCAATTCATGTTGTTCCAAAAAAATCCCGTTAAAATACTTCAAATTAGCAAGGACATCAATTAATTCGCCGTTTTGATTTACGCCTGTTATAAAGTAGCACGAACTAGTGAATTTATTAAAAGACTAGCTGACCCGTCCACGTTGCCCGGCCCAGTGATAATAACCTTATATAAAACAGAAATTTGTATGATTTTATATATTTAATCAGATTTTGTATGAATTTTTATTTTTAAATGAAAAATTCGCGATAAAAATATGGATATTTAGTGGTAAAATCGCTCGTAAAAAAGACATTTTCCTGTTTTTTCAGCTAAAGGTCGTTTCACAGTTTTAAAAAGAAATAAAAGTTCTTGTTCGTACTCTCAGAAATTTCTACCGGTTATAAATATAACGGTTTTGCAGCTGAGTAAAAATATCGTGAAAAATATTAATATATAGTTGTAAAAGAAATGTGTTTTCTTCTCGCTTTTTTAATTTATTTATCTTATTTTATATATATATATATATATATTTTTTTTCGTTGGGTCTTTTAACGTAACAAACAAAAATTAGTTTTTATCCTCCGAACTCTCTGAAATTTTAACTGATTCTAAATATAACTGTATAGAAGACCTCTTTAAAATTTCGTGAAAAAATTTGCATATTTGGTGGTAAAAGTATGACCCGAATCCGCGCTGAAACGCCTCTCTTTTTTGGTGTTTTCAATCAAAAATTTCTCACGTTCTACTAGTATTAATGTTATTATTTTTTTAATAATTCTGCTCGTCAGAACGTTTCGAAATTTTTATTGGTGTTGTAAATCCAGTCTGCCGAGATTCTCTAAAAACATTGTATCGAAATACGGACGTTTAGTTACTTTTAGCATATAAAAAATATCGTCTCCGTCAAATTCCGTTTTAGACCGGTTTCCGTCTAGGCACATAGATTTGTAAAGTATTCCTTTCGAAGGAACTATAAAAACTTCCGTTATAGACAGGTTCTGTCAAAACAGATTTTATTCTTTATAATTCCACTCGATGGAGATTAGAGAATGGTATGGTACGAAAAGAAATTTGAAAAAATTCGTGCAACATGGAAAATCCGGACTTTTGATATCCCGCGCAGTTGTTAAGGGAACGGCGGAGTTTAAAATTTGTATTTTTAATTTCATCATAGAGATATGAACTTTTGTGAAAATACACATTTCACCATAAGTTTATAGAACACCTTAAAAGAAATTTCAAATCTTATTACAGTTTGAAGATTTTTTTTTATTATTTAAATTTTAAAACGACATTTTTAAAATGCTCCTTGCATCTTAATTTTTTAGATATTTCCTCGATTTTGGATTTTAATTACGTAAAACTCTATTTCAAACAAATATGTGTATCGATATTTTAAACGCTTAAATAGTTCATTTTTTAGAGATATTTTTCTGAATTCCATATCGATTTTCATCAAAATTCTGCCTTGTAATAAGTTAAAAATCAAATTTAAGTGTCTTAATGAAGTCGAATTTTAAAATGCATACACAGTTTCTTTTTAAGCAATATCAGGATTCTTCCTTATCAGTTTCATGAATTTTGATCAAAAATTATGTAGCAAGGCATTTTCATTTATGTAGCAAAAATTATGTATGTAGCATTTCAAAATTTTTTAAAAAGCTGAAACATCAGTATTGAGAAAAACAGATTTAAAGTACAGTACCTCGATTATCCGAAGTATTTGGGACCGACCATATTTCGGAAAATCGAAATTTTTGGATAATCGAGAATGCTTCAATTTTAAGATTAAGGAGAAATATATGCAATATTTCTTATTACGGTAACAAGTGCTTAATAAAAATAAAGCAATAGCAAAATAGAAACAAGAATAAATTACTTGAATTTTAGTTTTGAAATTAAGTACCTTTTACAAATATCACAAGAGTTTGACACAATGTTTTGTTTGTCGCAGTTTCGATTGCCTTTGCTTTGAAGCTAATCACGGAGTTTTTAAATATTATTGGTTCACCAGTATCACAGTCTTTCTGCTGCTCCAGCTATGCCAAACCTTTTCCAAAACATTCAAAAGCTTCAGAATTGCTACTTTGTTCGTTTTCTTCGTTCCACTCCGCAGCTTACGGGAGCTCAAGTTAAATTCAAAGGAACTCTTAGAAAGGCGATTGAAAATATTTATAGGTACTTGTAATTCGGAAAGGACCGCTTGCACAGAAGGAATGTGATAGTTTAAAAAGAAAAGCTTTCAAAATCAATTTTGCACACAAGCAATGTGATAGTAAAAAAAAAAAAAAAAAATCTTTAAAATTGGATTTCGGTTAACCAAGAGTTTCGGTTAAAAGAGTTTCGGATAAAAGAGGTCCTACTGTATATTTAAAGTCCAAAAAATTGTTTGTGAACAAAATTAAAACACTTGTAACTTTATGTAAAATAATCGCATCTGCATGCGGTTTTCGACGAATTACGTAGTACAAATTTGAGAATAATAATACACAAAAAAAGAAATGTCGTTTTTGGGGTCAAATTTTACTCAAATAAAGATCCACGGTCCCCTTCATTCGGCGAAGAATGACGAAAATATCGACTTCTAATTTTTTGTTTAAATTATACTTTATTATCCCTAGTATATTCTGATGAAGTTTCGTAAAGATCCGAGTATTATAACTACAGTTAAAAAACGATTTTATTACATCGCTGTCCCTTTAAATGCCACTACCACTTCACTTAAAGTGATTTTTCTCAGTTTGTGCTTTTCGACGAATTAGAATGTTCAATTTCGAATGTTCAAAGTGATAAAACTTTTATGTATATTTTTCAATGGACTTGAATTCTTTTTTTTGGCTGTTCTTTATGGTTTATTTGATAAAACTAAGAATCGGATTTACAATAAAGTTAAAAGTTTTTTTTTTTTTTTTTTTTACACATAAAAGTGTAAAATAAATTCAGTTTTTACTGTAATTTTATACTTATTTGCACATTTTATTATTTTTCCCCCAAACTAATTAACTTATGGTAAATCTGATACTTAAAATTATGCAGCACACTTTTAATAATAGTTTTAAAAAAATAGCTCAAAATGTTCAAAATTGTACGAGAAGATACATTTTACTTAATTAAAATTTACTTAATTTTTTTTAATTAAATTTTTCAAATTTTGCCAGAGGAATCGAACAATTTCTTGATAGAATCATTTTCCTTCATTGAGGCCTTTATTATTATGCCAAAATACGTACAGCAAAACTTCCATGTGCGACCACCTCCCTGAACGACCATTTTTTCATGGAACAAATTTCATTCCCATAGGCTCAATACTAATTTTACCTCCATTCAGCGACCATCCCAGTTGAACTCCCTCCGTGAGTGACCCATTTCTTTGAAGAAAATGAAACAAATTCTATTTTTTCCCGGTCGCTTGAAGAAGATTTTATTAGAAAAATAATTCCGGATAGCGCATTATTCATCAAATTTCTAAACTAACTTCATTTTTTTTATTTTTAATCCCGATAAATTTTAAGTGTTTAAACCCCTTTGTGCCTTTTTAGGCAATGAATTTAATTCTCATGACAAATTAAGAATGGCAGTCAATAAACTCCCCTGCCCTATTCTGTCAGGAAACTCTCAAGGAAATAGATAAATTAACGAAATCGTCCTTATTAGTTTCCGTCCAGAAAAAAATTGCATTTATTTACTGAATTTCGAAAGGACTTGGAAATAAAAGTTTAAAAGATAAAACCATAAAATCAAAGCAAACGTCAATGTATTCATTTTTTATACACTGCAGTAATTAACTTATGTAATTAACTTTTGTTTTCAAACTTAAATTTTTATATTTTTTCCTAATGTGAAAAATAAATTTTAGTAACGTTAATTGTTACCTTTTCTGGGCAATTAAAATCTATATTTAAACATGACCTCCATTAAGCGACCAATTTTTATTGGAACGGAACGTGGTCGCTTTAGGGAGGTTTTACTGTACCTTAAAATGCTTAAATTAAAAAAAATGTTCAAAGGATTCCGAGTCCCCTTGGTCTTGGAGCTCCTGAAAATCGGGGCAAGCCGCGTAAATCGGGACACCGGCAGCAGTAACTGTAAGTATAAATTTAGGAAGCTTCAGTAATTGGATAGTCTTATAATGTTTGGTAGTTTTTCTTTTTCTTGGGGGGAAGGGCGGAAATTTTTGTTTTTCGATCGTTAACAATACATTCAAAAGCTTTCAAAAAACGTACGTTTACTTGTAATGTTTATGTGGTAACAGTAGCGAGGGGTGATATCATAATTGATAAATGTTTTCTGTTTTGCGGCGCAACTTCCGGGTTTAAGGCTCACATTCTTTTCTTTTTATCTATAACATTTAATTTTAATTAAGTTCTTCTTTTATCTCTTTTATATTAAACCAGAAGAAACTGCAAAGCTTGAGATGTAATGATCACCAATTTATATACCCAAGCCACTTTCTCATTGATTTTGCATAACTTTTCAAGCCCTATATATTTGTTTAGGTTACTATGAATATTAATTGTAATAGAATTTATTCCTTTCATCCTTAATGGTACGTATTCGTACTTTGGATCAGAAAACATGGTACACTCGGCAAGAAAAAAAAAAAAACCAATTTAACAAATTACAACGACCATTTGGAAAATAATTTTTTCAAAGAGTAAAATTTAAGACATAAAAAATCGCACGGAGTTGATCATACATTACGTACGCCATGAATTAAACATTAATAGTGTTATTACACGTAAAAATTGCAAGCGACAAAAATCGCCTGCGACTCCTCAGATTTCCTGAAACTTACGTATTATCCACCTGAAACGTATTATCCACCTGAAACGTATTATCCACCTGAAACTTACGTATTATCCAAGCATTTCATTGGTTGCTCGGGAAAAGGCTTTTCCATCGTGGAAATCTGACGACCCATTTTAAATGAAATTTCATTCTTAAACTTCTAAACATCCCACAATATTACTTTTTACACCGCTGTATAGAGAAAAAAATGTACTTTTAAATGCATTTTGTTTGAAAGCTGTATCTCAATTTGTTTCTGAGTTATTAATTTTTATTTGTAGTTTTTATTACTTTTTTGTCATAGTGGCAACAGAAGTATCCATCTCTGTTGAAAGTAAAGATTAGTGTATAGACGAATCAGAAAACAAATAAAATGCGGATTAAACCAATAAAAAGCTTCAGATATGCTTTTGATTTCCAACCTTGACGAGGACAATAACCATTTTTCCAAATGGTTAAAAAAAAAAAAAAAAAAAAAAAAAAAAAAAAAAAAAAAAAAAAAAAAGGAAGCAGGAAGCAGGAATTTTGCTTTTTTCAGAATTTTGCGTCGCTCCCAATGAGGGGGGGAAATATTATTATTATTATTATTACGAGGTGGAACCCGTTGAATTTTGACGAAAGAAAATGTTTAAGAAGAAACTGTTTCAATAATTTTAATAAACCTGCAAAATTAGTTACAATAAAAATTACATTTCATACTGGTTAGTCTAACTCTCAAACATATTATTTTAACCTAAAGGTCATTGTTCTTCTATAAAGACACTCTACATTTTTGTATAACTTTTCTTTTTATTGCGCTCTTCAATTGCGTTATTTTCAAAAGTGAAGCATTTCTACTTGGGAAGAATTTTATGATGCACTTCTACAAATATTATTTAGTTTTAAGACATAAATTACAGGCTTTTATTTTATATAAAATGACGTCATTTGCATCCACTGAAAAATTTCATATGCACAATCGAGTCTTAAACAACATCTATAGAAAAGTATGCATATGACGTCACTATCACGGAATAATACACAAACCCAGCAAAAAGCGATGTCGTAAACTCAACAAAAAAACTCGGTTATCTAATGGTCTATATGCCTTCATTTGTTTGTAACCATATGGATACTGAAAATTAAATATAGTTTATAATAACTCCATGTTTTATCACAAATCATTCATTTATATTTTTTCAAAATAGCACGTATTTTAATTACAATTTTTTCTTTAAGTTGTCATGAGAGAATGGCAACAAAAAGACATAGTAATCTACTATTTCCCAACTATTTCTCCTTTACTTTCTGCAGAAATGGAGTACTTCAGTTGCCACCACCATAACAGAAACGGCAGTAAGACCTAACAAAAATTAATATCTCAAGAATGAATTGAGATGCGGTTTTCAAACAAATTGCAGTTAAAAGTCCTTTTTTTTCCCACGTGTAAAAAGTGAAAATGTGCGATGCTTATAAGATTTAAAAATTGCAGTAGAGATCATCAGTATTTAACCGTACAATGATACACCTGATGTGTTTTACAGCTGGCTTATGTAACGTAACAAAATTTTTTAATGACGACATTTTTATTGTTGCCTGAAAGAAATAGCATATCGGGGACTGAAAAACAGAACAACTCAGTCATTTTAAGCACCAAAATTGTCCTTTAACAAAAAACAAAAACAAAAATAGCCATTCAATTGGAAATTGTATCTTCTTTCATTTTTTTCTTTAAAATATAAGCTTAAGGAGATCATCACCATATTAAAATTTTAACGATCTTTGAAATTTTCAATATAAATTCCTAATTTTAACATCATATAATATTTGGATGTTTCGGATACCAAACGGAAGTCATTGGGTGTAGAAATTTAGAAATTATGCAAGTGTAGAACCTGGAACCCCTAGTAAATGTTAAATTCATTTTTTATTAGTTGCAGAACAAACTACAATGGTGAATATTTATTTAAGAATAGCTCAAAGCTACTTTGTGGATTGAGCTGAAATGCTAATGATATTCGCACATTTAAAGCTTTTAGAATTGATGTAGAATTGATTGATTTTAGAAATGATTTCTATTGAAATTTTTCTATATTTTTTAATATAAATGTTAATTTATTTTTAATACACGTAGTTTCAAAACATACTGCAATGTGGGTGGTTTTTTACCATTAATTTCACAATTTATATATACTTACAAGAGCAATACTTAACTGATTTTGTAATAGTATTCTACTTCTTAGTATTTATTAGTATTTATAATGAATAATAATGCGAAATGTGCTTCAGAATACCATCGAAGGAGTCAGTTTAATGGTAATCGTTTAACAAAATGCGATGATAGAAATATATCCTAAGATGCTAATTCATCTTATAGAAAACTAAAAAGTAGTCAATTTCATAGTGATTTTGTTTCAAATGGCAGTTTAGGATATGGATTTATTTATATTAAAATGTTCTTTTAGTAAACTACCAGGATTTTTGTGCCGCAGCGTATGCCAATCAGAGATCGAAATATGAGAATCCCTAAAAAAATGGCCTATATTTTACATTAAATAATTTAATATGAAATATATGAAATTTTTCATATTGATAACTAACCGTAAGCCAACCGAGTGAAAATGTCCAAGCCGAGAATCGAACCCGGATCCCTGGACTAGCGCTCCAATGATCTACCATACGCTACGAGGACGATACCCAGCTTGGCATCTCTCACGCTTAAATGTAGGTAAAGCTGCAATCGCAGCACAGGATGGAACAATCTTCATGAGCACATAACCCTGCGCCAAACTTGAGACGAAATAAAGCCCAATAATTAAAATTATTAATTAAAGTTAATTAAAATTATGTATGTGTTCACCTATGCTGAGCTATATAATTTTAATTAACTTTAATTATTAATTTTCATTATTGGTCTTTATTTCGTCTCACGTTTGGCGCAGGGTTGTGTACTCATGAAGACTGTTCTATCGTGTGCTGTGATTGCAGCCTAACCGACATTTAAGAGTGAGAGATACCATGCTGGGTATCGTCCTCGTAGCGTAATGGTAGACCATTTAAGCGCTAGTCCAGGGATCCGGCTTTGATTCCCGGCTTGGACATTTTTCACTCTGTTGCTTTACGCTTAATTAGTAATGTGAAAAATTTCCATTTTTAATAATTTCGGGCTTAATTTCACTGCCGAAAATTTAATTTAAATTATATGTTAAATAATTTAGTTTAATAAAAAATGCATATTTGATTCACTTTACAATCAATGTAAAACATAATTTTACATTGTATTTTTAAAGTAATTTTTTGCAATAGTAAATGCTACTTTTTTACAAACTACATCTATTCATTTTTAATTTCAAGGAATCATTATAGGAACATCCATTTGTTCCTATATTCTGCAGCATTTTACAGACAATTTTATATTTATCATTTTAAGGGGTCTCAGAACTCTTTAAGCTTCAAAATTTTCGAATTTTTAATTTTTTTGTAGATGTTAAACTCCTATTTTTTCTGAACATTTTGATATAATTATTTCCTTGAAATTACCATTAGAACAGAAGTTATGCTTTTTAGAATTATACCCTCTCAATAGCTGAAGCGACGTTTCCGAAACTTTGAAGTCATTTTTCTCCAAATGACATTTTTGTGCATAACGCACAGGATATTTCAAAAACTCCTGAATATTTTTTCATGAAATTTTAAAAACATTTGTTTCAGATTAGTTTGTATAAACTGAACCTATAATTTTATTTTTATTGTTCAAAAAAATATTTTTTTAGGTTGAAATTTTCAAAATTTTGCATTAGCTAAATACAACTTTGTATTAAAAATGCGAAAATGCTTTAAATACAAATTTATTTAGTCCCAGGGTAATTATTATAATCTGAAGTATAATTAGCCACAAAAAATGTCATTCTAGTTGCAATATTTATTTTGTAATCCTGCGCGTAAGCTGTTATACCAATTTTCTTCTCGACAAATGTCTGACAGTTTGGAGCCCCTGTAAATAATAATTCTGCATCTTCCAATGTTTTAAATACATTAAATGAAAGAACATACTTATATCTTTCATAGCAAAATAAATTGCGTTTTTAAATCATATACATTTTAAGATATTAAATGTTGAAAATGGTCTTTTGTTTCATTTTTTTCAATTTTAAGATTTCTGAGACCCCTTAAGCTAGCACCTAATTTTATTTTTAATTCTGAATAAGTTATATAATCAGTAGTTTTGTTTCTTTTATTACATATTTTATATTAAAAAAATTCAATCAAATCTTTAAACGGCTTTTTCTCAATATGAAATTCTTTTACTCTTGCGCGCATGATATCTCCAAAACTGTTTAAAGTATAGTTTTAAAATTTTTGCCCTACATAAATGTTTATATTATCATGGAAATGAATTACAATTATAAAGTTATGTTCAGTATGAAAAAATTACATAAGATTGAATACATGCACAAAAACGTACTTTTTCCATTTTTTTCCAGTTAAAAGTTAAGTACTCGTTATCTAATTAATCGATTTCAACTGTTCTAGTTCAAATTATATAGCCCAGAGTGTTATCTTCAATTTAAGATAATTTTTATTCAAATACCATGAAATTAGCATAAGATATCGTGCGCGCAGTGAAATATTATCCACCGTAAAACTTTCAGCTAGTACTTTGAAACTTACCCGTTGATTTTTTTTTTTTTTATTATTATAATATATCCAAATAAAAAAAATTTAAACATATTCCAATATCACCTAAATATACTCTGAAATTTTTGCCCTTCTAGAGCGGCTATCTTTTTTTTTTTTTTTTTTTTTTTTTTTAATGCTAATTTTATGAAAAATTTCGCATTATTTTATGACTGTTGAAGATGTACGGTGTCCTGTCCCCCTGAAAAAAACGACACGCATTGCAGTATATTTTGCTATTATTAAATATAAATTACTATTTTAGGAAGAACACAAATACGAACTACAAATGGATTTTATCGAATCAAAACTTCTAATTTCGGAAAAAACTGCGGAATAATCAACAAGTTGGAAACTGCTCATCAAACGTGGCAAATGAGGTGCCTCCGTGCTATAACTAGCTTTATAAATATTTTTTGCACCGCATATTGTACTGAATGTATGTTTTTTTGCACTTCATAAGTGCATAGTCTGTAACATCATTAAAATGCACTTGCAATAATTTTTTCCCATTGGCCGTCATGTAACGGAAAACTTTTGGCTGTCCCTGTCATTAAACTATACATCCGATTTTCATAAAATTTGAAATGGCTCGACAAAATTTCGCAACAATTATATATTTAAAATTTCAGACCATTCGGAAGGCTGTAACATCATTAAAATGCACTTGCAATAATTTATTCCCATTGGCCGTAATGTAAACGGAAAATTTTGACTGTCCCTGTCATTAGACTATACATCCGATTTTCATAAAATTTGAAATGGTTCGACAAAATTTTGCAACAATCATATACCATTTAAAATTTCAGACCATTCGGTTGGGTAGTTTTTGCTCTGTTATATGCGGACGGACAGACAGAGAGACGGACCTGAACGACGACTATAGGTGCTACGTATTTATATAATTACGAACGCACCTAAAAATGAGCGATTAGGCTCCCGAAAGAAAGCGAGAAGAAAAATTCTGGTAGCTTCTAGAATCGTGTCGGAAAAAAGTAAAAAGACGTTCTATCGAAATACATCGAAGAGAAACAATTTCACTGGCACAATGACAAAATGAAAAGAAATCATAAGGATATGAATGATAGGAAATTATTTAGATTTTTGGAAAAGCATACGAAAACTAGTCGGATGTACCAATCCCAAAACTCTCTTCTATCTCATACATGTTAATACTTCAAAATTCTCTATCACACTGCCAAAATTAAATGGCAATCTATGCATCTCATGAGGATTCTAAAGATATGAAATTCCGTGAATTAGTTCTTGAGATATGACTATCGCTGAAATCGTCTAAATCCAGCAAAATGCTGCCTAGCAGCGCCACCTATTGGGTGATTAACACCAAAACCTAATTAACAACTTGTGTCAACATACAACTAAATCTGAAGTTAGATGAAAATTCGTCCATTAGTTCTATAGATAGAGCTATTGAGGCAATCGTGAAAAAGGCAGCACAGAAGCGCCACCTGTTGGGCGATTTATATCAACACATAATCAGTAGCAAGTCATATCAAGGACTAACTGAATCTGAAGTTTGATGAAAATCCGTGCGTTAATTCTTAAGATAGTGCTATTGGGGAAATCGTGTAAATCCTGCAAAATTCATCATAACAGCGCCACCTGTTGGGCGATTTACACCAAAACATAATCAGCATCAATTCATATCAAGGACTAACTAAATCTGAAGTTTGATCAAAATCGGTGCATTAGTTCGTCAGATAGAGCTATTGCAAAAATCGTGAAAAATGCAGCATAGCAGCGCCACCTGTTGAGCGATCTACACCAAAAATTAATCAGCATCAATTTGTATTAGGGACTCACTGAATATAAATTTTTATTAAACTCCGTGCATTAGTTCTTGAGATAGAGCGCCCACAAAATTTTTGTCACAGACAGACAGACTCACAGAGTCACAGACAGACATTTTGTAAAAACATGTTTTTTTAAATCTCTGAACCCTAAAACGTGTAAATCCGTCGAAAACCGGAATTCGAAAATTTTCATGAATCCAATACTTTCTTCTTGTAAAGATAGAAGAAAGTAAAATGAAGAAGAATAGCATTTTTAAGAAAGGAAAATGGGAAATTAAGTGAGAAAAATTTAGTACTGATTTAACATAGGATAATTATTAAAAATTTCTTATATATACATTCTGTGTAAAAAGTATCTGGAATTTATCATTTAAAACACACGCACGAAATTTATCACGACGATTTTTTTTTGTGTGTGTGCTGGTACCATTGTAGTGAGTTATTACGCAGAATGTGAGATCCATCTGTTGAGTTAGTGTGTTTGAGAGCGGCTGATTTGTTGCTATTCAGTGATGTACAATTTTTACAATGGAAAAATTATTTGAACGAAGAATTTGCCTTAAATTTTGTGTTTCAAGCATAATGGTTTTACTGCTTGCTCAATGCACAATCCAGACAGACTGGGTTTGGTACTTTCCCAAAAAAGGGGAAGACCCCTATTTTTATGCCGAGAAACAATTCTAGCCGAAACCTACAGGGGACTGTTAAAAATTAATATACTGAACTGAGATAAGGAACCCAGTTTCTTCTTATTTCCTTTTCATCCTCCCTCTCAACCCTGTCTCATTACTGTTCTCCGCAAAGAAGTCCGTATCCCAGTCCCCACCCTTCTCTTCGGGGTCACGAAGGTCAGCTATTCTTTCTCCTTTAACAATACTGAAATGCAAAAGACACAGACTGTTTTTTTTTTCTTTTCGAATAACTCTTATTTATGGAAGATTATTAGATTTGATTCATAAAAGTTGCTAACGTTGCATAAAGTTGATTAATTAGTGATTCATATAACCGGTATTTTTTTGTGTGTGTTGGAGGAGGAGGAGAGGGGGGGGGGGGACAGGGCCGAAACTAGCCTTTTTTGCACCCGGGGCAAACATGGAATTTGGCGCACCCCCCCTCTTCTGCAAAGTATATTTACAAAGAGAATTTTACTAATTTTCTAATCGCCGACTTATTTTAAAATTTAAAATATGTAATCATAAAATATGTAATTACTACGTAATCTACATTGGCGGATGTCACGGGGGTCATTACCCCCTCTGAACACCAACAAAAATATTCTAAAGATCATTTTTAAAATGAAATATACAGTCAGAGTCTCGATTATCCGAGTCCTGCTTAACCGAGTTTCCGCTTTCACCGAGTTATTTTCTTCTGATGGACTGATGGCTTCTATTATTATGAAACAGCCATTATAAATGAAGTGTTAGGTGAAGATGAAAGAGCAGTCGTAAAAAGTTAGAACTCTGATTTTCTGGTTAGAATGGGGAGAAAAAAAAATGGCCATAATTTTTTAATGGCCATATTTTTTTTTTTTTTTTTTGTCAAAAAAAATTATGGCCATTAAAAAATTATGGCCATTTTTTTTTATAATAATAGAAGCCGTCAGTCCATCAGAAGAAAATGATCCATTCCAAAGGTATAATCCTTCATTTGGCGCCCTTTCGTTCTGGCACCCGGGGCACATGCCCCCTCTGACACCCCCCCCCCTTAGTTTCGGCCCTGGGGGGAAAGGCAAATATGCGTAAAAGGCAAGGGCAATGGCGTATACAAACGACATATTTTATAGAATTCTTAGCGCGAGTATTTAGGCTAATTTCAAATTAAGTTATCAAATTTCAAATTAAGTAAATCCAAATTAAGTTAAATGTATGCGAATGGATAATATGACGCAATGAAATAATTTACATAATTTTTTGTTAAGGTTTCGGATAGCATGGCGCAAAAGATAAACCACATTATTCAATAAATACATTTCAATGCATAATATAGGTTTACTGAAAGTGATATACTTATCAGGGTATTGAAAAAATAAACGTATATCGTTTGGTTGTCTAAATATACTTTAGAAGACAAATCAAAAATAATTTAAATTGAAACTTAATTTATAATTTTATCAAAATTTTATTTTTTATTTCCCCTTACATGAATAAAATGTTTAAACGGCTGCATACGTATAAAGGCTTTAGAATAACTTTCAAAGTAATTTTTATGATTATTATGATTTATTAAATGACTAAATGACATTTATTTATTATCTTTTTTAATTTTCTTAATGTTTCTACTAAACTAAAAACTAAACTCTGTGGCTATACAATCCAAGAAGGATCTGGGCCGACAGTGCCCATCTCTGTTTTCTAGACCCTGGGCCCCGAGGTGCTATGCAGCATGCGTCCCAGCCAGGTGGTCAACCTAACGCGAGACCCTCGGTGTTTAGTTCCCAAGCAAGCTTGGTACTCATTTTATCGACCCCAAAGGGATGAAGGGCTGAGTGAACCTTGCCCAGTCGGGAGTCGAACTCTCGACCTGCGGTGCGGCAGACAGGCGTGCTGACCACTACACCGCTGGGCTTCTCTTAATGTTTCTCTTTTGTAAATTAAAAAAATAAATGTTAAACATTTTGGAACTATATGTGCAATGGACATGGATCTCTATTGCTCTTATATATATACATATATATATATATATCTAACAATACAATTAACTTCTTAGATCTTAAAATTACAATAAAAGACAATAAAACAATCACAGATTTATATGACAAACGTAAAGAATTTAAATTCACAGTTAATACATTTACAAATTTTAAATCTTGTCTACATCATTCTGTATTTCGTAATATAATACTTAATCATTTATATAGAATAAAATGTTTATGTTCTTCTCCTCTAATTAACAATAATATTAAAAAACTAATTTATGATGCATTAAATCATGGTTTTCCAAAAAAATTCATATATTCATTAATATACAATTAGTACTTTTCTTACATGATCTATAAAAACAAATTAACACATGCGTAAACAAAATTACAAAAAATTATAATATAAAAAAAATCTATAAAAAATTAAAAATTGTAAAATAATATAAAAAAATATTATAGGTTGGTTGGGTGGGTAGATGTTAGAGTACGGAGGAGGGTGGTGTTGTCTGGATAATACGCAATGGTTAATTATTTTAAAAAAGAAAAAAAAATGGGGGCTCTTGTATTACTATATTTTTGTTACGTATTTTATATAGATGTTGATTTGATATTTTATATGTAAATGGAGAATTTCATCAATATTATAATTAGCTTAATTATTGATTAATCTAATTTACAATTATTTGTTATTAAATTTTAATTTACTAAGGACAATATCATATTAATTACTAATAGTATGCCATTCTTATAGTGAATAATATACATATAAGTATGTTTAATATAAATATAGTTATACTGTATGCATTAAAATTGGGTAATTACTTTTATTATTATTCCTCTATTCTTTTTAATATTTATTATCGGATTAATGTTTTTGAATGTCCCACATTCATACTTTATGGATTTTTATTGATGTCTGAAAATAATCCACATTCTATATTTGTGCTTTTTAAGTAATGGGAATTTAAGTATCATTTAACCTTCTATATACTTCCACATGTTTTTTATTTCCTGTTCATTTTATAAATATCTTATATATAATTCATTAAAAAATAATTTTTATATTATTTTTAATAATTATTTATATTAATTATTACTGAATTTATTTTGTTTTATAGCATATAGCTATATGCTATATATTATCAATGTTCTAGAATTATTTAAATTCTTAGTTTAGTTTAAATAAGTTAGCTAATAGAATATATTGTATGCTTTTAAATTTTATTAACAATAGTTTTTAAATACATTGTGTGGTTTATATTAGGTTTATAATTCTGTATATATAAGGATATGTTTGGTTTTGCTGTTTAAACAGTTATTTACATTCAAATGCTTATAAATATTTATCTTGCGATAGATGTTTAATATAAGTAATAATAGATGGCAGCACCAAATTTGTCTCTTTAAGATAGCTCTTATTTTTAATTTTTCTAGCTCCATTTCAGTTATAATTTATACACCAGGGGGTAATTTTAGCTAAATTTTGACGATATTGTTAAACTGTAATTAATTAATTTAATAGTGCATTTTAAATAATGTAATTAATATCTATTTATTTTATATTAGATTAAATGTGTTTTACAAGGTATTTCAAATTTTATTTCAAAATGTATTAACTGCATACTTTGGTATCATTTACTGTGCTTTCTTAACTGTTTTATTCACCTTAATCTTTTTGATATACTGGTAGACATGTGCGCATGGATTTTTGTAAAATACTGAAATATTAATCGGTATGGTGTTTAATATTTATATTTTATATCCTATAAATATTTAAATACGTTTTATTGATTCTTCCATTTCATATTATTTGTTTCTATTCTGCTTTCATTTTTAATCAATTCACTTGATTTTAGTGGTTGTTCGGGCACAGGGGAAAATAATTTTTAGCTTTAGCTTATTTTTCCCACAGAAAACAACCATTTTGCTTATATCATTGAATTCTGTGCCCTTGATAACGTAATTCAATGTATAAGCTTTTCAATTTTTGTCGGTGTCCATTTTTTTCTTTTTTCTTCCATAATAATTCTTATAATAATTTTTTTTTTTTTAATACTTACAGCTTTAATTCATAATAATTGACGGTGGTAGGTTATGTTTAATTAATGGTTGTATATATATATATATATATAGTCAAACTTTTTGTAAAAATGAACAATTTTAACAAATGAATTCAATATAACAAAATAGTAAATAATTTATAAGTACTTGTGGTTATTCCTTGAAAAATAAGAAATTAAAAGTCCTTGAAAAAGGTGCTTTGATTTTTTTTTTTCAAACAAAAAGACGTATTATGCACATGTAAGGATAAAAATATATGCTTTTGTGAAGTGTATTTATAAATAACTGCATTAATAATGTTTTTGTATATAGACACTGACACAGCGAAGAAAGAAGAGGGGGGGGGGGGGGGGGGGAATTAAAACTCTTCCCGTGTAAATTAAAACTGTATAAACTAAATGTAAAAACTTCTGTAGTATGATCAAGAATCGATTTGTAAAAATAAACAACCAAAGTAAAAGCAAAAATAGTTTTTTTTTTTTTTTTTTTTTTTTTTTTTTTTTTTTTTTTTATGTACTAAATTGTTTAATGTATCAATTGCCTCAAGGCTCCATAAAAAGGGCACTAACTAGGCTTAAACTGGTATTTATGTGTATTAATATTTCCTGGGATCGAAATTTGGACAATAATCTAGAATGTTACTCTTTCTTAAAAGTAAATAAACCCAATCGCGACCGTCGGCCTAACCGTTCGGATTTTTCGTGGTTTTCTTCGAACCTTGGATTTCCTTGCATATATACGGGTTTTAGGTTCCCTTAGAAAGATCCCCACGGAGGGCACCTCTCCCCCCCCCCCCTTTAGGGCCCATATCCCTAGTGTTGGTAATTGGCCGTAATAAACACAACCAACCTTAAAAGTAAATGAAGAAAAATATATCATTTATATTACAAAATATAATTCAAAATAGCGCAATAGGATATAGGTTCCTTTTTAATTTCTTTATAATTTTCATAAATATCAATATTTCATTATTTGAATAAATATTTCAAATGATACATTTAATTTAAAATTGTCTTCCATTTTCATTTTTGTTGCCATAGCTTAAATAAGAAAAATAAAAATAAAAATGTTTCGATAAAGTATATTAAATTGGAATCTTTAATGCATGCTTTTATTTGCAAAAGTGATGTGATATTCAATAGAGAATATATATCTTTTCTTTTTTTAAACCCGAATTTTAAACACATGCAAAAATATTAGTCATATTTTTTCACATACATTGAAATATATGTATATGTAGATAATGCAAATAAATGCCGATTTAAATAAGATTTAAATTTAAATAAGATTAAATAATAGATTAAATTTAATGTACACAGAAAGCTTCTCAGCATGATTGTGTTATTAGTGGCATAATTTTCGCCTATTTTTCTTAATAATTGTATATTTAAGTATAATATATTTAAAAATTTACTTTTGTGCATATTTTCATAAAATTAAAACAGTAGAATTTTAATCATAGAACATAAAAAAGAAAAACAAATGTATTCAATGAATTTAATTAATTTACTTTAAATTTTTGAATGAAATTCTATATTTTCCTTTAACCATAGTGTCAATTTCACTGGCTAGCTATTCCACCTATTCCCTAATCAATTCCAACTAACTTTGAAAGACTAAACAAGTAAAATATTACTACATGGAATCCTTTCTTAGCAAGATTTTATTTTTTCAGCCAAAAATCAATTTCATTGGCAAAACGTTTAAAATAATAAAGTATTACTCAAATGATTTTCATGTGAAAATTGGCAAACAAAACAAAAGGAAACAAATCAGTAAATAAGGAAACAGTACAAAAAAAATTAAACATTTTTTAATTATTAAAAAGCGCTAAAGAGCCCACAAAATTTGAGTAACGCATAGATAGACGCCAGAAAAACAGATAAATATTTTCCAAAAATAGACACATGGCATTCAGAAAATATAAAAAAAAAATTAATTAAAAAAAAAACTTCATGAAAATAATTTAAAACTATAAAAGAAACAGCAGTAGGAGCACAGTGCACGTACTTTGTTGCTGTTGCTTATAATTCTCTCTTTAAATGCGTAGTAAAATACTATTGAGCTAAGTTGAAAAAAGCAATAAAACGATAAATTGTGCTCGAACATGATCTGCGACAGCAAACCCCACCCTCTTAATGACCAAAAGTGAGGGTGGAAGCTAGGATGGAGCAACTCTTCGTAATTTTGTTCTGATTCAGAGGGATTCAGAACTAAACGCTGCCACTATGCAACTCCTGTATGATCCCTTACATTTCCCCCTCTTAATGACTTTCGGCTAACATTTTTTCGGCTATAAGGGAACAAACCACCAGTAAATCGCCTGACCACTCTTTTTTTCCGGGTAAGCGCAGTAGGCAGGCGCTACAAGCATCTGCGTGTAGCAACCGATTTTATCTCGTTTAAAGCAGTATACTTTTAATTAGTGTGTGGTGTTGATAGTTGCTTGCACTGCAGTCGTTTTTAAGGGAATTTGTCTTGTGGTTTTGTGCATTTCGTCATCACTTTCTAAGATGAGATATTGATAAATATGTTAAATAAGCAGATAATCCATTGGACTTGTCTCTGAAGTTTCAATTCAAGCCTGCGAATTACACCATTAGACATACCTGTGTTCACTACAGTGCCGTTACACCAGAGAGCAACAAGGTTGCTAAAATCATCCAATAAAACACTTGTTACGTATTCGTATGTGCTATTAGATATATCAAGACTACATCCACTTTCAGATGTAATATATCCCATTTACGTAGAACCAGGTTGCGAAACAATACAGAAACGCGCTTCTACAATTGTTCTTTGGAACTTCATGTGCCGAATCATGGAAAATTTTCAAAAGACCTAAGGTGAATCGTGCATATCAAAAATACAGGCATATGAAAGGTATAAAGAATTCAAAGAAGGCCACGAAGTGGTAGTTCATTTGCCCCCATTCTGGTCCCCCTTCAAGTCTAAGAATATCTCAAACATTTATAAATTCAATAAAATGGTGCTCGAAGAGTCTTAGAGAGCAGGCTCAAGAGGTGAACATATCGTTTATGATCATGTCATAACGTTATGGCTAACATTTTGGGCATGAAATGCATCCCTGCCCGACTGATTCCAAAAGAATTCACACTCCCATAATGCACAAACCTGTCGTTGTGCAAGACTTTTTGGCAAAAAAAACGCAACAAATGTCATCGACCAAGTACCGCACTCGTCTGATATGACCTCGTGTGACTTTTTCCTGTTCTCGAAACTAAAATTACCACTTCGAGGAAGATTTTATGAGTCAACTGAGGACATAAAATAAAATTCACTGAAGGAGCTAAATGTCATAACCCTATCTGCCTTACTAAAAATGTACGGAGGATTGGGTCCTATGCTGGCATAGTTGTATTGAACTCGATGAGGACTACTTTAATGGCAACAAAATAAATTTTTATGAATAAGTTAATTTTTTGTGTTTTATTTAACAATTCTGGGTACTTTTTACACATAATGTATATATTATTATTTTTTTTATTATTATTATCTACTTACAATAAAATCCAAGTGCAGGTAACCACTCCAGGGGGAACCATGCCATCGTTATATCTAAAACACAAGGTTGTTTTTTTAATCATCTGCTTTGAGCTTGCTACTGAACCGATTTTGCTAATTAGTTTTTTTTTTTTTTTTTTTTTTTTTGTTGTTGTTGTTAATGAAAGCTGTTCCTTTGTAGATATGCCCACACTAGCTGTTTTTAAAAATATTCCCATTGTTATATTTTAATTTTGAAAGTTTTTTATAAATTTCTTTGAAAAGTTGGCAATTGGATTGCTTCCATTGTTTCAGGTAAATCAGAAATGATGAAAAATACTCAGACGCATGTCTCTTTGGACGTTTGGCTTTTTTGAGTTGCAAGTTATTTTCGGTAAAAGAAATTATGCACGTGAACTTAACTAAACACCTAATGTATACAACTTCAAGTTAAATACTTTGATTTGGTAAAAAGTGTATTAAGGGAACAGGGGAATGCAAACTTCAACCAAAATATCGATTTTTACTTTTTTTTATATCATTAAATAGTTCAAACTTTTATCTTTCCAACGATGTGTCACACATGTTTATATATAAAAAAATAAGTGTTGAAATTATTCTTTCTTTCTAAGAGTACTTCACAGCTTAGTGGCCATTTAAATCTTTAATTGACTTTTTCTCAAAACTTGAATTTTTCATGTTTATGTTCCTTTTTTTTAAATATCTATTAAACTTAAGAACTCATATTTTTTTTAATACTTATATAATGTTATACTGTATACTTTAACACAGGGATTTAATGATTTGTTGGAAATTATTTAATTTAGGCAGTGAAATCTAACCAAAAATGCTAATTTAAAAATGACTTTCAGTAAATAATTAATAAATAATTTTGAGTTTCACTTAGAAAGAAAATGGTCTGTTAAAATACGTAAATCATGTTATTCTAACTACTCTAAAAAATCTAGAAATCTATCTTTGACCGTTTCTGAGAAAAAGGTACATAAAGTTGGTGAATTTAACATGGCGGAGATAGAGCTTTCCCGGTCCCCTAAAAATATCGTTACTGAAAATTAGCCTTTTAGTTTAGAAATTAGTTTTTAATTGGTTACTTTGTACAACCTGGAATAATACATTCAGGAATCTACCCTATTAAAATCTGTCCACGTACCTATATAACCTTAAAAACTCGGAAACCACAGGGCACAGGGCTACGAAATTTGGCATACGGGTTGGTGGTAAGAGGCCCATGAACAATTGGGGCAATTTTAAATAGACTTTTTTTTATATTTTTGACGAATTTCTGCTATTTTTTTCATGTTCAACCCGTAATCGCGCGAGTTCTAACCAGTTCTAAATGTTTACTGCAATGTGAGACATACATATTACGTACGCCACACCGCAATACTAAAAGAAGCTGTAGCGGGTATTACGATAATTCTTTACCTCACATGAAAACACTTAGAGATTATTTAATTGCACTTAATTATTACCTTTTTTAAAAAATGAAGAAAAACATTTATCATAAACATGAAGAAAACTTTTATTCTATTTATTCCCTTATTCCAAAGATGTCGTTTTATTGCCTGCTGCCATAGCAACATGATAAATTAAATTTCATTAAAAAAATGCATAGTAGTAGAAAAATATTTTTCTAAATTGAATACCGATTTTTATTTTTAATTTTGGGTTTAGAATTAAATTCATGAACCCCCGTGCGTAGAACGGGTTAAACAGCTAGTGAAATTTATTTTTTGTACACTGTCTCTGAAAAAGGAGGGACAATTGAACAGGAAAATCAAGATCACACGCATATGTTGGACGCATTTGTTCATAGGTCAATAAAGTGTTTTATCCTTTTGTCATTTAAATGAAATAAAATAAAATGAACCTTTAGAGGAAAGATATCGTGAAAAATACAACATGCTCTGCATGTTTTGTGTTAGACATATGGTTTTAAATTTTATCTAGAGTAAGTCCAGCCTTTTAACACTGTTTTAATAATTGCTACACGATTTTATTTGAAACATTAGCTGAACATTGTGAGTAACTTTTAATTATTTCAGTAAAAGTGTTTCCTTGAGTTATTTTAACCACTTAACTGTTTCTTTTTCTTTCTTTTTTTTTTTAGCCTCCAGTACGGTATGCTATTTTTTTCTACCAGCTTATTTTGTGTCCAAAAATAACGTTACCTTACAGAAGCTAGCCGTAAAACAAAGCATTACGATTAAATACTCTTTAGCAATTTTTTAAATTTCTAAGCATCGCACATTTTCCATTTTTATACCGTCGTATTGAAAAAAAAAAGTTCTTTTAAAAGCATTTTGTTTGAAAACTTCATCTCCATTTATTTTTGAAATATTAATTCTTTTTGTATTTTTTGGAGCCATTTGCTTAATATTGGCAACGGAAGTACTCCATTTCTGTAGAAAGTAAAGGAAAAATAGTTTTAAAATAGTAATTTTATATTTTTGTTGCCATTTTCTCGTAACAACCGAAAAAAAATGTAATTAAAATACGTGCTATTTTGAAAAAATATATAAACGAATGATTTCTGTTAAAACAATGGAGCTATTGTATACTATATTTAATTGTAAGTATCTATGAATCATTAGATAGCCGTGTTTTTTTTTTTTTCGATTTTCTTGAAAGACGAAATCTTTTTGCTGCATTTGTGCATTATTTCGCGATAGTGATGTGCTATGCATGCTTTACTGTAGATGTTTAAGAGTAGATCGTAAATGTGGAATTCTTAAGCGGATGCGAATGACGTCATTTTACATAAAATAAAACGTGTGCTTTAAGTCTTAAAATTGAAATATGTTTTGTACTGCAGTAGAGTCCCACTTAACCGAGTTTTTTTCTTCTGATGAACTGGTGGCTTCTATTATTATGAAACAGCCGTTATAAATGAAGTGTTAGGTGAAGATGAAAGAGCAGCCGTAGAAAAAAAATTATGGCTATTTTTTCCCCCATTCTGACCAGAAAATCAGAGTTGTAACTTTTTACGGCTGCTCTTTCATCTTCACCTAACACTTCATTTATAATAGAAGCCATCAGTCCATCAGAAGAAAATGAAGTAATGGAAATGCCGGGAGCGACACTAAATTCTGAAAAAGCAGAATCCCTGTTCTCTAGTTTTTTTTTTCTTTTTTGGCACCATAAATTAAAAACAGGAAGCCAGCACCATTTTTTAATTACAAAAATATTTGCCTTAAATAATGGAGAAAAGTCTGCCAATGAATGAAGCGAAGATTGCAGGTAAAAATTAGTGGTGTCGAAAAGCTTTTAGTAACTCAGCAAGGTAACTTTTCTTGCCTGGACTCAGTTCGGGCAAAACAGTTAAGTGGTTAACTTCGTAACTTTTTGTTTTCTATGTTTATGTATTTTTTTTTAGTTTGGAAAATCAGAGATTTGAGATAATTTTTTTTTTTTAAGTTTTAAGGAGCCGCGTATTTTTATTAACTTTTAAAATTTAGTATTTTTTTAACTTTTTAAACAAAACCGCATTCTAAATTTTGCATTATTAATATATTTTACTGCAGATATTGTCATGTACAGTATAGAACAGGAATGTTCGTGTACGAATATTTTATTTCAATTATGGGGAAAAATTACTTTTATGTTAATAATGTTAAAATTAGCATGAAATTCTCATAAATTCATAATTTGGCACATAAAGGGTTAAAATCTTATATAGGTGTATAAACATGCATAAAATCATTAAAAGAAAAATCTTTCTTTTAATATTCCTCAAAATTATTTATGTTTTTATAAAATGTTTCGAAATTTCTGACTTTTATTAAACATTTACATTTGGGGGGGGGGGGGGGGGGGTATAAACAAAAGGACTACGTCTGAATTCATTCATAATTATAAAAACTTTTTAAAATAACAGACATTATATTACATTACATTAAAAGATAAAACCACTAAAAACAATTTAAAAGGACGTTTCGGATTCATTCTGAATCCCTCATCAGCTAATTCTTAACGTAAAAGTCATACTAGGTTTTAAAGTTCAACAAGTAGAAAAACATTACATCAAGTTGCCAAAAAATTATAATTAAAACAAAAATGAATATTCTATTGGTAGAGATGCAGCCTCGTTAATAAAAGTTTTTATAATTTTTTTGGAAGCTTGGTACACGAGAACTGCTGATTTAGCAATTAACGAGGTTGCATTTCTGCCAATTGTTTTAACTATAATTTTTTGGCAACTTGATGTAATGTTTTTCTACTTATTGAACTTTAAAACCTAGTATGACTTTTACATTAAGAATTAGCTGATGAGGGATTCAGAATGAATCCGAAACGTCCTTTTAAATTGTTTTTAGTGTTTTTATCTTTTAATGTAGTGTAATGTAATGTCTGTTATTTTAAAAAGTTTTTATAATTTACATTTTTATTATACAGTGCTCAGCGAAAGTTTAGACAATGATCTTTTATGCTTCTGTACTGCGAAGTATGTAACGAATTGTTGTAACTCAACTGTCAAATATTACTGGGGACTTATTCTTTGTTCACAAATAATAAATTTTAAATTATACCTTTTACATAATAAATAATGACAAAAAAACAAAATTAACATGGTGGCAAAAGTATAGACAATATGTCTATTTACAGAAAAATAACCATAAATTAAAATCGAACTACACCTACATTGTGTGCAATTAGTGCAAATATGTGACTAGGAAACTAAACTGTGTGAGGAAACTAAATCCTGTATCACTTGGGAATCTATTTCGTACCAAACACGTTCAACAGCAGTTCTACGTCCATTAACAGAGGAGTATTGTCAAAAAATTGCGTAAACTTTATGAGATATGATGCCACAAACGTTTTCGATTGGGCTCAGATCAGAGCTACACGTGGGCCAGTCGAGAACAGTAATATTTTGAGAGTTAAATCAACTTTTGTCTTGCAGGCAACATGAATGGACGCATTATCTTGCACAAATACATACTTTGGAACAGCTAAAAGTTCACCAAATGGCTGTAAATTGTTTTCCAATGTATGTATGTAGTCTTACGCTGCATGGCAACCATTGAAGATCTCCAGAGATACTTGAGCATTAAAACAAAGTGAAGCCCAAATCATTAAAGAATTACCTCCTTGTTGACGACGAAGGAAAGCCCGAGGCTGTTTGCGCAAGTCATGTCAATAGTATTCCACCCTATCTGGATCATCCAAATTCCACTTTTTTTTCGTCACTGAATGTCACAGTACACTACTTTGGCCCATATGACATATCTTTGCGAGCCCATTGCATTCTTGTCAATTTGTTGTGAGATTTCAAGGCTGGTTGTTTTATCATTTTAATGAAAACTAATTTGCATCTTTCTTTTATTCCTCTACGAATCGTATTCGTTGACACAGAAAGCTCTGACTCACTTTTAATGCGACTAGCAATCATCATTTGTCTAGATGACAGTTTATGGGTCCTTCTACCATCTCGTTTTCTGGCCACGCGAGGCCTTCCAGATCTATGTTTTGCTTTGAAAGAGTGACCCTTAGACAGTACTTTATAGACAGACTTCTTTGGACGATTCAAAACAGCTGAAATTTCTGCAACAGTCTTCCCTTTCGATTTCAGCTTCCATGCTACAATTTCTTCATCTGACTGAAAATTTCTAGCTCGCGGCATCTTCACTAATCAATGTTATTGCGAGGTGCACTTAAATACTTCATGCATGTGGCGTCAAAAGTTTGAAATTTGCGTTTTTCTGTGAACAGTTGCCAAAAAATCACGAAAGTGTCTAAACTTTTGCAATAAGCAAATTTCACATTTTTCAGTTAAATTAAATAAAATCCGACATTAAAACCGTTATTTCCGTCCTAAAATGTTTAAAATATGTTTAAAAATAAGTACAGCCATTTGTATAGCCCAAGTGTTCGTATTTTTTATTTAAAGGTCAAATATCACCAGTGTCTAAACTTTTGCTGAGGACTGTAGAAGGAAATCAATCTATATTTCGGTAAAAATTCACTTTGATTTGACAATATTTGTCTGAGAACACAAAAAAAAAAAAAAAATTCCACCGAAATAAAACATGCACTTATTACGAGATTTCTGTTATTTTAATAGATTTTGTGGTAAAATAAACAGTTTGCAGGAACGGATTTTCTTTTTTGTAAAATAAACAGTTTTTATTGGCGTCCTAACTAACAGTCTTTTACTGTAAAATCAACAGATGTTTTATTTATTTTTTTATTTATTTTTTTTTATGTATGCTCAAATACTTGAAGGGGGATTTACAATAAAATGATTTTGTTGCTAATGAAGTTTTAAAAGCCAGGTTTACTTTTAATATTTAGATAATCCCCTAAAACAAAATAAGCAACAAGCAATTTTGAATAATTTTCTAAGAATTAAAACAGTACTTTTCGTTTTTCTTATATTAATTAGAACTAAAGTTATGGCCATCGTTCAAATTTTATTTATTCACTTATTTTATTAAATCTAATTTAATTCTAAATTTTACGTACATGGCCTTTTTTTTTTGTCTTATGCTTTTTGGTTAATACAGCAGCTGCTATTACTTTCTGAAATTAGGTTGTTATTTTCGAATAATTTGTAATTTTTATGAACGTACACTTACAATTTTAACATGTTTTTATTAAGATTCGGTGCAAATTTTCCCTAAATATTTCATCTCTATTGTTGTGTTTTTCTAGTAATACAAAATTACAGGTAAACATGATTTTTCTTTCCTCTTGACATAAATTTCATGCAAATGCTTCATGAGTGTTTTTTTCTTTTAATACCAATATTTACATAAGTATTTCATGAGTGTTTTTTTTTTTTAACCTTAACACGAATAATTAGATAAATATTTCATGATTTTTCTCTTATGTTTCAGGTCGCACCTGTCTCCAGATTACCGAATTTTAGAAAATTCTTGGAAAATTTTTCAATTTTTTTATTGAAATAATCACATTACCTCAGTTCTCAACCTCGCATTTATCCGGAAACATACATTTTTCTTAGCAGATTTAAGTCTGCAAAATTTTCTGTTTTTAAAAAATGAGATATACAGATAAATATATTTTTAATCTGATAAAACAATTGTAGGTTTATAACAAAATTAAAAAGGAGGAATATACAACAATAAGTGAGAAAAATACACTCAAATTGAATGTTAAAAACTAAACAAAATCTTATTTAATTCGTGAATAGTGTCTTATGCTAATAATTCTGTTTACAGATTGGTAGGGTTTTTTCTTTAAAGAGACACATCATAAGTTTTTCAAAAGTCCATAACAAAATATTGTATTTTCTCAACCAATTTCTGGTTTACAGTTATTAACAAATGTTTCATTGAATGAAAATGGATTTACGAGTATTTGGGTGGTGAAGGGAAACTTGAGATAATTTTCTCGTACTCTTTTGTTTAAAATAAAAAATTTGCATTTTTAAATATATAAATTAACACAAACACAAATTAGGCTTACTTTTTTACGTTTTTATTCGTTTATATTCGTTCCTCTGTAACGTTTTTATTAGCATTGTATAGAGAATTTAAAATTGATATATCATTACTAAAAAAATATATGTATGTTAATTTGCTCCATCCTTTAACAGAGCCTGAGACATTATTCTTAATTTCAATATTCCTGGCTTATTATTGGTAATATAAAATACACGGCCAGTTATAGAAATTTATGTTCTATATCAGTAGCCAGATCTTTAACAGGAATTTTAACATCTTTATGGCTTTATTATTACAGCTGAAAATTTAGAACTACAATCATATACAAAAATTTACATTATATGCGAGTGGGTAAAGTTTTCTTAGAAAATCTTTAACAGCTATTTAGATACCTTTATGTTACTACTCACAGTTTAAAATTAAGACATTTGCAGAAACTTATATCATCTACTAGTGTTAACAGGTTTATTAGAAATCTTTATCAACGATTTGAACATTTTTATGTAACTCTTGAAAGTTTAAAACTCATAATGAGTTGCAAAACCTCTGGCTTTAAATTAATATTTAAAAATTTAATAAGAGCTTGAATTACAAAAGCTTTGTGGTATGTTATGTACATACAATTGCTATTCTGTTTATATGGACAGTTGAAGTCGTTTTTCTTGACTGATAAACGAAAACCATACTTCACTATGGTAATACATTATCGAATATCTTAAATATTAACATACAACCTTATACATATATAATATAAAAGTACTTTAAAGCGAACATCGCCTATCTTAAAAAATAATTTATTTACTTGTGAATGTTATAGCAAAATGTAACTGAGATTTAGTAACATTTTTTAAATTTTAAGCATATTTTTAACTTTTCACTATAAAAAAAAAATTTACATATAGCTTAATACTTTGAAAAATGACAAATTACTGAAATTAGTATTGAAAGTATAAAAATGATCACAGATTTTCATTAAAATCACTATAAATTGCGATTTTATTCGAAATGGCTCGCTCATAAGTATTTATAAACGAAAGGAAGATAACTGCACATCATGAGTTCTAATTAAAACGTAAGCAATGTAATAATATAATAGCACTATAGAAAACTAGTAACTACCACATGTAAACTCTGATTTTATTTGAATGCGCTCGCCCATAGCTTCTTTGAAACAAAATTTTCAGCCAGTTTCACATCGTCAAAAGACATAAATATTTTTACAGAACGATAAGAAACAAATTAGCATGATAAACAATCCTTAATTTAGAAAAAAAAAAAAAAAAAAAAAAAAAACATACACTTTATAACAGTTACAAAGTCACCATCATTCTGATTATGAAACTAAAACAAAGAATACTTCTCGTGGGTGTTGTCATAACGTGGTTTCTCGTATCCATGTTATTTGTGGCTTACTACTACGTCCAAAACTACCACAGCATCATCACGTACGCACCTACGGATCGTGAGGACAAAGTGGAGAGGATGAAGTTGAGGCTCACCCAAAAAGACGTATTGCGTCCTCGCAACAGGAAACTGAAGAAAGATTCTATTGCCATGACTACCAGTTCCAGCATGTACGATAGCGACAGGGCAGTAGAAGTTGAGATGAATGACACAGAATACGAAGATATGCTAAAAAGAAGGGAAAACTTCATTAAGTGAGTATTGCATACAATATTGCAGAGAACAATACAGTAAAACCTCTGAAAATGGATCTCACATATAGTGGAATCCTGTCTTAAACGAAAAAATTTTCATGATTCAAACTGTAAGAAAACCTACGAAAATGTAATTTTAGTTGCTAAGCAGGAACCTTGTCAAAAACGGAATCCTTTTCACAGGTTTTACTGTATTTCAGTAAAATAATATCCATTGTAGCAAAGCAATATTTGACGAATATTGTGTGTATTGACTATAGTTTGGACAATATTGGAAATATTGGCATGAAAGATTGTTTCGATATTAAAGTGTTTACATTTTTCCAATTTTTAAAGAAATATTTTCCCATTTTATTTTCAATACTTTCTACGAATAGCCAATATTTGTGCTATATTAGCGTTTAATTAGTATGTTCGCGTTTTGTTATAATTGCATAAATATTAGAAGAAATACTTCGCTATTTTATTGCCAATATTTTCAATCCAACGCCAAGATTTCTGCAACAATGACATTTGATTGCAATTATTTTCAATGTAAAGCCATTATTTCTGTGAGAATTTCATTTCATTAAAAATATTTTCAATATAAATCTATTCTACCCTATTATAATCCGTGCGCGTATCTATGCAACCTCAAAAACTCAAAAACTACTGGGCGCAGGGCTACGAAATTTGGTACACGGGTTGCTGGTAGAATCCGTGGGATTGTAGAACGATTGGGGGAAAAAAATCTAAAATTTTAAATAGATTTTTTTATGACGAATTTTTGCCTTTTTTATCTTCAACCCGTAATCGGGCGAGTTCTAACCAGTTGTGAATGTTTACTGCAATGTGAGATATACATATTACGTACGCCACGCTGCAATACTAAGAAGTTGTAGCGAGTATTACGATAATTCTTTTACCTCGCATGCAAATAATTATACACATTACGTACGCCACGCTACAATACTAAGAAGCTTTAGAGGGTATTACGACAATTCTTTATCTCGCATGCAAATAAATAGAGATTATTTAATTTCGCTTAATTATTACCTTTTTAAAAAAATAAAGAAAAAGATCTTATCACAAACATCAACAAAACTTTTTATTCTACTTATTCCCTTATTCCAAAGATATCGTTTTATCGCCTGCTACATGATAAATTAAATTTCATTGAAAAAATGCACAGTAGTAGAAAAATATTTTTATAAAACGGATAGTTATTGAACAACTCAACACTTTAACAGTGGAAAGCTGTTCCTTCATTGAAAGAATGTCCGATTAACGTAATAGTGGCATAATATTATTACCCAATGCAACCAATATTAGTTTGTTGCTAGAATATGTTGTAAATTCTGAGTTAATCAAAAAGTCTGATCTTCAGAATTATTTCACAAAAAAGAAAAGTTGCTATCGGTTGTAAGGACAGATACGTTGTATTGTGATACTAGCCGAATAGGAAAGGGGCTAGTGAAATGAAAACTCCGTAATAATAGGAGATACTAATTTTATATTAGTTACAATCTCAATTTTGATCATCAGGAAAATACTTCTCATGGGTATTATTACAATATGATTTCTGCTTTTCAAATTATTTACGGCTTACCACACATCTAAAATTACCCATAGCAAAGCCATCGTACTAATATGCCTATTCTAATGGAAGTTAGTATTATTTATTATGATCATATTTAAAATTTTAGTTAAAAAAAAAAGCAAAATTATATACTTTATTAAATTTTTTAAATATTTTCTTTTTCCTAGAAACTGTTCTCTTTCGCTAGACTTGTATTATACAGGGTGTCCGGTCTCAACGGTGTCCAATGGCTAATTCTTAAACCGTTAGTCATAGGCATATAGTTACAGTTACAAAAATGTTTAAAATCAGGTAAAGAAATATTTTAAAAGCGATTTGGGTCAATAAAAACATTTCTTAAAAAGTTAGTAATTAAAATTTTTATACGGTGCCCCGGTCCTATAAGTTATATTTAGTAAAATTTTCCTTTTACACTGGCAAGTAATACACAAAAAGTCCCGTTATTCTTCGATTAAAATTGACCGAGTAATAGCTGTTTAAAGTTGGAGCATTTTTTTGCTGCAAATTGGTGGTTATTCACAAATTTAGTCGAAATATAATTTCGTCAGATATATTTAAAAAATGGTTGAGAGTAAAATTAACATTGCAGTATAAATTTGAAATCTTTAATCATTCTGACATATTAATGCAAAATATACAATTTGTATTAAACATTTAAGAAGAAAGAAAAAACAGAATTTTTGTTAAATAAAATTATGCTAAATTAACAGCCTCAATTCTTTACAAAATGATACGTATTTTAAAATATTATTAGATTACACTAGCCTGCAAAAATTGGGTTATGTCATGTTTTTTAGCTTTTGATAATTGATTCTTATGTATTCTGTACCGCTGAATTTGAAAATGACCTTCATTTTTAACAATCACATCAGGATTTTTCGCAAATTTCAAAGTTAAAAAGTTCAAAGTTAAAATTGAATCTCCTCCCTCATTTCATCGGACCACTCAGCTATTTAGCTGTAAGAATCCCCAGGATAAGCAAAAATATCCAATAAATTATTGAATAAAATAAAATAAAATAAAACAAAAAAAGTTTTACATATGTTTCATAGAATGAGAATTTCGCTATATTTTAACTTACACATTTACGATTTGCAAAGCAATTCTAACGTGATGGTTAAAAATGAAGTTCACTTTCAGATTCAGTGCTCAAAATTACGTAAAAATCAATTATCAAGAGTTAAAAACACAACCATCTCCTCTACTTTATACTAGTATCCGATTTTTGTTATTCTTTAAATTTGACAATTTATGATTTGCGAGATATCCTGACATGATGATTAAAAATTAATGTAATTTTTGGATTCAGTGCTAAAAAATACATAAAAGTTTAAAAAAAAACCAACAATCGTAGTCTTGTATTATCTAATCTAAAACTTTTTTTAAAACTTCTTGGCGGTAATCTATCCGAAATTTTTTGTGGTTTCCTGTAAAATAAGTATAACTGGTAACCACCGAAAGTCATAATAATATTAGATTGTTATTGGATTTGCGCGAGTATGTAAAATGTAATCTCGATCGGATATTTAAAAGTGGGTTAAAGTTCGAGTACAAATTTTGAACTGGAAAAGCGTACATACAATCGTTGAAGTAACATAAAAACTTATAAAAATAACATAATTTTTGTTAAAAGAAATCATAAAAGAAACAGTCTCAAATGCTGGCAAAATAAAACATATGTTATTTTAGCCAATCTGAAACTTAATAAATGTTAACTTAATTGTAATACTTGCACGATTTTTTTCAAAGCGCAGATACACATGAAATAAGACCTTCGAATACTTTAAGCACTTAATATGTGACCCCTCAGAGTCAAGCCGAACTCGTTTGTTTTCAGAGCAGAAAAGTGGCATAAGTCATGCATTTTTAAAGTTTCATAACTCGCTCAATTTTAGTGTTATATGAATGGGACTTTTTTTGTCTTACTTGTCAGTGTAAAAGGAAAATTTTACTAGATATAACTTACAGGACCGGGGGACCGTATAAAAATTTAAATTTCGTAAATTTTTAAGAAGTGTTTTTATTGACCCAAATCGCTTTTTAAATATTTCTTTACCGGATTTAAAACATTTTTGTAACTGGAACTATATGTCTATGACTAACGGTTTAGGAATTAGCCATTGTACACCGTTGAGACTGGACACCTGCATTATAAGATAAATATGATATTAGTTTGTAAAAATAGAGTTGTCTTCTAAGATAATGCTTCTTTTACTTCTGAAAAATAAGTGAAATACGACTTACATTGTTAAAAATCTGTAGCTTTTGCTGCATAGTCACTCCACCGCTTTTATAAAAAACGATTATTTTACTATGGAGCATTCTCATTGGTCAGAATAGGGATACATATTCTATAAAAGCGGTGGAATGAGTATGCAGCTAAAGCTGCAGATTTTTAATAGTGTATGATAGTCAGGCTCTCAATTACAGATATAACCTCAATTATCCACGATTCTAAAAACGCGTTCCTTTATCTTCAGAAACTTCAGAAACCAATAGATTTCAAAGATTTAAAGAATAATTTCGGAAACAAAAGTTTCTGTAGCAGATCGTTTCTAAAAAAGAAAAAAAAAAAAAGAAACGTTTTCGAGTCGTTTTTACAGTGCATTGATCGATTTTCTCAACACGAAATATCGGCTTTTGGATGCTATCCATTCTCAAGTTCATTTCCTTGTTCAACAAACATGTTCAAAAGACATACTGTGCTAAAATAACATTAATGTTAGTATTAATATTAACATTATTTTGTTGCTCTTGAATTAAACACCTAAGATTTTCTTAAAGTACCTACGAAGGTCGCCATGCGTTCGTTAACCTTTCTGCGATTATATGGTGTGGAGCATTCCTCGTGCATACATTATGGGTAATTCCATCGTAACTGACGTAACATTTTATCATCGAAATTTATTTTCAAAACTATGTAGAAAATTTACTAATAAAGCTAGAACAAATTTTTACTATTTAAAATATTTCTTACTAAGGACTTAATACCCAAATACCTGCAGATTATTTCAATCTCTCTTTGAGTCCCAAAAATTGCAATTAAAAATTCTGTAACTGACGTAACATAAAATAGACAAACATTTTTTCTGCCTTCATTGAAGTGTAAAAATGATCAAAAAAAGTGATTTAATGTTCTCAACAACACTAAGTAATGCCAAATTACAACAGTAACTTCTTTAATTAATTTCTGAATAATAAAAAAGAAAAAAATGGCATTTACACGTGTAACTGACGTAACTTTTATTGTGTAACTGACGTAAAATTATGACTTTTAAAAGACAATAATGGTAATTAACTTAGTTTGTGATCAGTAACTTACAATGCTTTTTTATTAGGATTTTACTATAGAATATAAAAATATCAAGTTTTCCAATCATACCCAGGGCTCCCAAATGGTCCACCAACTGAATACCAATATTTTTTTTTTTTTGAAAAATTTTCTTTTTAGATTTTTCTTACATACCGCCCGGATTCACCTTTGAAAGTTAATTCTAGTGCAAGCCTACCATAAAATTTTCTGTTAAATTTTATTGGTATTCAGTTGGCGGACCATTTGGGAGCTCTGCATACCCTTAAATTAAAAATATTATAAATTTTATTCCCCCCCCCAAAAAAAAACGATGATTTTCTGTGGAATTTCCCTTATTTAAGGGGACAGTGGGCATTAACAACCAAATCCCTCTATTTTCAATGGATTCGTTTGAAAATTGGCAGGCTTGTTAATGGCAATGGTAAACTCAAATAGTTATATTCAAAATTTGGTGATAAAATAATAAAAAGTTTTTAAATTTTTAAGTTTTTTAAATAACGAATAATTGTCATATTTTAAAATGCCCCATGTGTATTTTGCATAAAATACGACAATATTTACTCATGAGATACTTTTATATGTTACAATGGAAGTTGGTATGAATTGTAAAAGTTCGCTGAATATAAAAGTAGAAAAAAAAATATTTTGATAATTATGCTTAGTTTTTCCAAAAAAGTAGCTATATATTTTCATATTCACTTAAATTTCAACATTAAAATATTCCTGAAATGCAACTTTTTATGCTAAGATGTATTTATTATTGTACAGAGGATATAAAGTATGAATTTTAATAGTATCTGATAATTAGAAATGCGGATGGAACGTTTCAAAGGTTAGAAATGTGCGAAATTTTTTATTCTGAGGAAACAGCATTTCAAGTATCACAAACTGCATAAATATATACAGTTTTTATAAATATAAAAGCTTATACCTCTACGAAGAAGCGTTAGAATTGAAAAAATCTTTTTGCATCAGATAAATTTGAGCATCTAGTTTCATAATTATCGCAAAGAAAAAAATATTTCTTTGTCAAATTTCACGATTTTGAATGTCCAATGCCGCCAAGGGTGTTCTCAAATCCAAAAGGGAAACTTTCTGACATAAGTTTTAATTTATTTTTGTTCGAAAATGCATGAAACCAGCTGGTGTTCAAGTTCAGAAACTATGCCATCGAGCTGTTTTCTCCATTTTTTTGCAAACGCGATAGATCTTTCAGAAAAGAGTATCAAAGTGGACGTTTTGAACCGCGTTTCCGCGCGAATGGAGAATAAGCACTCAAGAACGGGCGAAAACGTGTTTGCTACGTGATCAAAAACGCTTATAACTCAATAGGTAATTGATTTATCAAAAAATGGAAAACACAGTTCAATTCCAAATCGCTTCCATGACCAGGATTTCCAATTTTATATTTTTCCGTTAAAAAATGAATTTGTAAATGTGTCAAAACGTTTTGCGCTTGTTGGGCAGAGCAGTTAAGAACAGACCTAAGGGGCCGTTGCACTGAAACTCGCCGATCACGAAATCCCATGTTAGCCTATGGGAAACCTTTGAAGCGCGATGACTCATTACCTAATATAATTATTAAAATACCGTTTTCACCATCAGAGAAAATAGACGTCAGATGCCGATGATGTGCGTTTTTAAAAATTGTCCATGTAAATTTTAAGTATTTTTAAGAAGATGATAAAATTTAATCAAATGGAAATTTCAAAGTTTATAGGGATTTTTTATGTACTTAATTTACGGAGATAATTTTAAAAACGCACATCATCGGCATCTGACGTCTACTTTATCTGATGGTGAAAACGGTATTGTAATAATTACACTAGGTAATGAGTCATCGCGATTCAAATTTTTATCATAGGCTAACATGGGATTTCGCAATCGGGGAGTTTCAGTGCAGGGGAACCTTAAGGGCCTACTTCAGCCACGCGAAAAGACCCGTTCGCTAATGATATTCCTATGGAAGAAATTTATAAACATATCTCGATCGCATTTCAATATTTTTAAATGATTTTTTTGCAGTGGCTAGCTGAGGTCGATCTGTATGCAGGACTTTTCTACTTTTTCAATTTCGTTTACAAGTATTTTTTATCAGGACACTTTCATTTTCAGAACCGGTTCCTAAAATAAAAGCATCGTCTTGAAAAAAATCCCCAATGAAAATCGAAAAAGTAAAAAACGGCCATTTTACAGATTGACCTCAGCTGGCCACTTCAAAAAAAATCATCTAAAAATATTGAAATGCGACCGAGATATCTTTATAAATTTTTCCCATAGGAATAGCATTAGCAAACGGGTCTTTTCGCGTGACTGAAGTAGGCCCTTAAGCAGGTAGATAGAAACAGCCTAGACAAATTCCGATTTGGTGGAATTGGTAGATACTTGTTAATCTTGCATGCATAAATTCTGTTAGGTAGCTGAAAATGCTTATTTGAGAATTGATAGCATTCGAAAAATCGATATATTGTGTTAACAAAACTGATTAATATGCGGTAAAAGCTACTTGAAAACGTTGCGCTATTTTCTTTGTTTTTGAATCGGACAATGAAAAAAACTTTTGTATCATAAATGTCGCTTTAAATCTCGAAAATTTATTCGTTTTTGAAGATAGAGGAAAATTTTTCGATATCGTGGATAACTCTGCAGAGGTTGTGTTATATCTTCTAAAGATCCAGAAACATTTCTCTTTTTCTACAGTTAAAGATTACCAATGTATTTGTTTCAAGGGTAGTTGCAAATACCAGGTTACTCAAAAACTATGATCATTAGTGCTGTGCCTATAGTAAAAGTGTTATTAAATACAATATCTTTCTTTCCTGAAAAGAAAAAATCTGATAAGAATAGTAGTTTTTTTCCAATCAAATAAAATGAATTTATACATATAAATTAATTAACTAAAAAAAAATTATCTTTTTGTCGCACATAAATTTGTCTAAACAGCGATGCGACTTTGCTTTTGAGTATATTTTTTAAGTGTTGTGTTACTTCTGTACTTATGGTTAGTGAATAACACATTTCTCTTTTTTTGTTTTAGGCTTTTTAATATTCAGGGTATCCCTTATTATTGTCGATCAATTAGATGATTCATAACTCGTTAATTTTAATAGTACAGTTTCAATTGAAAAAATGTTTCTTTGGCACTAAAAACGGAAAAACGCGTTTTTAGTGCCAGAAAATACTGAAAATTCAAAGTTTTATAACTTGTGAGTTTTGGTTAGATAATAATGGATTTTTTAATGATTTACCTGCTAGGGCATAGAGAAATTTTTTCCTAAGTTATAGGACCCAAAAACTATAAAAATTAAAAACTCCTAATTTTAAAAGATATAACTATTTTGACCAAAACGGATTTTCATTTAATGAAAAACATCATTTGAAATGTTCTTTTAACTAGAAGTATGTCTATAAAACTAAAGGTCTAGGAATTAGCTATTGATCAACAATAAGAAGGGATATCCTGTAGATTATAGCTCAATAATTTGGAAACTTTCTTCTGTTTGTTAATTTCTAGAATTTCTGATTTACCGACCATTCAGAACAAATCATCCACTGTGAAAAGCTCGAATTATTTTGGGAGCACTCCAGAATGTTCAAGACAAGTCATGCAGCGAGAGAGTGGAGAGAAACGGGAAAAGTTTCCGGATCTGCTTCAATTCCTGGCTTCTCCAAATCCTCTAGATGTACAGAAAACTCGCATTACTCTCCAAGAAATACATGGAATTGAAAGCACGTAAGTAACAATAAGATTAGAAGAAAAAAGTTTTTTATTGCATTTATGCGCATATTATGAACTTACGTGAATGAGCTCCCAGCAACGGGCATTTTCAGTGCTAATTCTTTTTAAATAAAAATTTTAGTTTAACCCCTTCGGGACGAGCGTCTTTTACAGCTTTTTTAATTTTTGATCACCGTTTTTTTAAAACAGAAATTTTTGCCTAATTGAATCGGGAAAATGCTATGATTAAATAAGGCAAAATTTACAATAAAATTTACTGGTGAGAATAATCCCCGATTCTGAGCACCTTATGCGGCACAAATACCAGTCACTCGTCCCCAAGGGGTTAAGGAACAAATAATTTTTTTATAAGGCACTTCTATCATTTAAGGGCATGCTTTTAATAAGGTCACAGGGGCTCACACCGTTCCCAAAATTTTCGCACTTTACTACCAGTTTTTCAAATAAGAATTCTTCGTGGTAGATTCCTTTAACGTATATAATAGAATAATACAACAAAGATTATCGTTTTAATTTAGTTGTAGCAAAGTGCGAACATTTTAGGAACGTGGCCAGTCCTGAGGCCATCAGCTTATATATTGTAAAGAACAGTCTCGGAACGACATGTGGCAACACGCAACAGGCAATTTATGTATCCTTGACACGTGTGGATATTTTCAGCCAAGAACTCTGCGACCCCAACCGATACCGACTTCGTCGTCATGTTCGAATAGGGAATCTTCCGACATGTCAGGTAAATTTTCATATGAAATCAGCGTAAATTATTGATTGGATTTTACAATCTTTGCATGAGTTTCGATATAATTTAATTATATTTTAGAATGTATAGTGAAAAATTCTTATTTTTAGTATTATATGTGTTTGAAAGTGAAATATGTGAAAAAACAGAAGTTCCCCAACAAGGTATTGTTGCATTTGCCAAAAAGATCGTGTCTTAAATACGCGTCTTTGTTCAAAGTGCAAGAAGTATGTCCATGAAAAATGCGTAGGACTGACTCTGGTGGACACTGGTATACCCTTTCTGCCCCAGAGGCGAATAACTTCATTTCATAAAGTAATAATGATTTTATTTTGACTTTTTATACCTAAATTTTACTTTGACAACGGTTAAAATGTCTAATTTAAAAACAATTTCATCGTGTATTTAGCAAATTATGGCCCTATTTAGAGCTTTAAACTCCTAATCAGGCGTTTTTAAAGTATCTTTTGTTTTGAATTATACAGGAATTCAACAGCGAAAAGAGATGCATGACTTAATATTTCAAAAATATGTATAAATATTGCATCCAACAACATTTAAAATGATAATACTGAAATAACACATTTTATTATGATCTAAATCCATAAACCACTATTGTCCCAGTATGGGAAAAATATTTTATTAAAACTGTGTTTTTTCCATTACGTAGATGCTTCATTTGTAATTATGTCCACAGACCTGGCTGTTTTTCGTAAATTATATGTAACAGATATTAGACTGAACAAAATATTACTGCTCAACTTAGATTTGTGCAATTGATGTTATTCTATTTAATTTTACTATTTTATAATCTTTACTTGTTTTTATCTTGTCTTATTTATACTTATTTCTTTTTTCTCTTTTTTTTCTTAAGACTAAAGCCGCCAGCTATTTTACTCAAGTTTTCTAAAAAGGGTAAATAAAAATTCTGGTGTGAAACACCAGAATTTTTATTTGATATTATTTATTTAATTAGCCCATTTTTGTGCTGCATACATTTAACGTATCTTATAAAAAACATTTCTGGTTCGAATCGACTATTATCAATTTGGCAGGGTCAAAATGACTCCTAATGGCGGTTCTAATGTTAAAAATACTTAAAAACATAAAAAGCGAAACTTTTCTTTAATGACACGAATAATGTGTGTTAATGTCTGTAATGCCAAACCTGTATTATTTCCATGGTTTAAGTAGATTTTCTCCGTCAAAATAATGCGTTACGCGTAGTAAAAGTGCCTCTAACGATAATTTTCCTAACTGGATTTTTGCTTGTATCTCTAAACTTTAAAAGCTCTCTAACTAAAATAATCTACACATAACATTGTGGGAACAGATACAACATAAGACAATTAAGGCTCCTGTCTCTGCCGGCGAAGGCCCTCACGAGCTGCTGCTAATCCTATGGGGAGGGATTTTTCTAATATCTCGTTTGCATTTCGACATTTTTAAATAATTTTTTTTGCATTCGATAGCTGAGGTCCGTCTCTACATCGCCCTTTCGATTTTGGTTGCAGATATTTTTTAGAATGACACTTTCATTTTCAGAACCGGTTTTGAAACTGAAAGTAAGTTTATAAAAAATATCTCCGACCAAAATCGAAAAAAATAAAAAAGGTACGATGTAGAGATGGACCTCGGCTATCCAATGCAAAATAAAATTATTCAAAAATGTCGAAATGCAAACGAGATATTAGAAAAATCCCTCCTCATAGGATTAGCTTTAGCTCGTGTCTTCGCCGGCAGGGACAGGAGCCTTAAGTTAGGCAAAACTTGTCATAAGATATACGCACTTGCGGTACTAGGGGTAGGACAAAGTGCGGAAACCTACTCCATGGCATACTTGGCCTGAGTACGGCATATAAGCAGGCATTAGAGATTTCGGGTAGTAACAGCCTAGCGAGAAAAGATGTAAGTAGTGACTCGGTAGCAGTGACCAAATTTAAAGTTCTGTTTCTGCAAAATAAATGCATGACAAGATTAAACAAGTTTAGAGAGATGAAGCCGTATTTTTAAAGTGCCTTTATGAATGATTTAAATCATATAGGCTTAAATGGGGAGCGATTTTCCAATATTCGAAGCTTTCAAAGCCATGTGACAAGGATATTCCAAGTAAATCCCAAACAGAACTTGGCAAGAATTTATACAGTCATTTCCAAAAGTGATTGCAAACGGCGGACATTACTTCCAATTGTCATAAAAAAAATTTTAACATAGTTTCTGACATAGTTGAAATGCGTTTATAAATTATGTTTGCTTGTCCATCTATCTGTCTGCCTGTCTGGCCGACTGTCTGTATGTCCGTTCTCTAACTCGTGTAACTATACTCGGATTGTCATGTAAATTATATACATCATTGAGGTTCACCATGGTATGTTCGGTATTCAAAATGAAGTGTGTACCATTCATAGTTCATTTACAGGGACACTCAAAAGTATTCTCTGTCGCATTATGATTATGGGGAAAAATCATTTGCAGTGTATTTTAATAGTATGACAACAAATTAAACATAATGAAATTTATAAACAATATTGAGGTGAACTAAAAGAAGGTTACTACAGAATATGTTATGTGTAACACTCATAATACGCCTACGGGGGAATTCAAAGGTATTCCGTTACATTATGATCTATGAAGAAAAATCTTTTGAGGCTTATTTTAATGTTTTTACTCTGTTACAAACATAATAAAATTCATATGAATTTATGAGGTGCATTTATCATTCATTTATAGGGTCACACAAAAGAGTTCGAATTTATAATGCTCCACAAGAAAAAACTGTTGACAGAGTATTTCAATTATGCTGCAGTATTTTAAATATGCTGAAATTGATACATATTAGTGAAGTTTACTACAAGATGCTTCTAGTACAATACGCTCCAGTACATTGCGTTTATCTTTCATTTACAGGGACGCATAAAATGTTTCGGATAAAATTCCGTATCCGAAGTGTTATATATTAAGAATGATTGCTGAAAGTCCGTTTTTAGATTTAACTAAATTTTGCATACTACGTGGAATGCATAAATTTTGTAGACCATATAAAAGGCCACACAAAAGAGTTCGTAAGTATTACTGGGAATGAGCGGGAATTGCTTAAATGTATTTTATGCGTTTACAAGCTAAACTACATTTAGTATACTAAGAAATGTTTGTAGCATATAAATAAAATCATATGCGGGCTGTGCAAAGAACTGGATTCATGGATTGCCTATGGATACTAATTCCTGTAAGTGTGATTTCAGTAGTTTTTAGCATGTTTTGCATGAAATAAATTTCAGATAATATATTTATAAAAACCTGTATATACAGGGACGTACAAAATAATTCATGCGTTTATATTGTATTATTTAAATATTGTATTATTTGAATATTATATGCCTTTTCTTAATAAACAAAATTTTAGCATATTACGTTGAATCATTAAAAATCTATAAATCATATAAAAGGCCACACAAAAGAGTTCTTAAGTATTACTGAGAATGAGCGGGAATTGCTTAAATGTCTTTTATGCGTTTACAAGCTAAACTACATTTAGTATACTAAGAAATGTTTGTAGCATATAAATAAAATCATATGCGGGCTGTGCAAAGAACTGGATTCATGGATTGCCTATGGATATTAATTCCTGTAAGTGTGATTTCAGTAGTTTTTAGCATGTTTTGCATGAAATAAATTTCAGATAATATATTTATAAAAACCTGTATATACAGGGACGTACAAAAGAATTCATGCGTTTATATTGTATTATTTCAATATAATTCAATATTGTATTATTTCAGTATTATTGAAATTATTTGAATATTATATTCGTTTTCTTACTAAACAAAATTTTAGCATATTACGTTGAATCATTAAAAATCTATAAATCATATACAGAACTGCTCAGAAGAACTGGAGTATTTTTTCGGCTATGGGTGTTAATTGTTAAAATCTGGTTTTCAAATGTGTTACACTTTTCTAAAATGTTTACTTAGGTATCTTCTTAACCTTATTAAACGGCGAAGTTTTCTTAAAATATTCTGGTAGTGTTGGAAAGTGTTTCATAATCTATGCTTGACGCATGATTTTTCTCTCCTTTTTCTTATTTGTGTAAGAATCTTTTGTATATGTACACATTCACTGGACATTTTTGTCATATCTTGTATATAATCATGTATAGCTGTTTTTGAAATAACATGAGTGCAAGATATAATTTTCAAATTTTAATTGCTTAACCCCTTAACTGTCGTACCCGAGTGCCTCTCGGGCAAAAAGTGTTTTCTAACTTCGGTACTAAAAGCTTTTGGATACCACTTAATTTTAACGGTAATTTTTGGTTTGTTAAAAGGCGTATCTGTTTCGATTGTACAAAGCCAAATATTTTAGTAAAAAAAAAGTGGTGGCAGGTCCTGATTTTTTAATTTATTGTGTAAGAAACAAAGAAACAGTTAAAGGGTTAACTCATTAACCGCCAAAACTATAAGGTTGTGTTTTTCAACTTATTACCCGAACGTTGTTTGCCACCACAAACTCTGAAAGATAATTTTCGCTTTATTTGATCTTAAAATGCTGTGTCTTTAAGTAAGGCCAATTTTTTAATTGAAAAATAATTTTAAAATGTGCATTTATTTCGACCGTTGCGTCAACGGAACACCAGTGGGTGATGGGTTAAAGGGCGTACAACCAACAGAGAGGAAATGTGTCCAAGCCCGGAATCGAACCAGGGTCATTGACTATACGCGTCAATGCTTTGCCACTAAGCTACCTGTACTACCCAAGCTCAGCACTTTGCACTCTTATCAGTTGGCAAGGCTGCAACCGCAGCACAAGATTACATAATTTCCGTGAGCTACCAAATCAAATCTGGGGCAAAACACGAAACTAAAGGGAATCCAGCATTGATGAAGTGAAAAAATCTATACATATAATTCTTGGAAATTTTTGTAGAAATTTTCTCACGCCTTGAATTCAAATAATATTTCATTTTTAATTGCTTAAAATGCGTACAGCCAACAGAGTGAAAACTGTTGACTGCGTGAGAAATTTTCTACAAAAATTTCCAAGAATTATATATATAGTGCAAGATATGTTATAAGATTGTTAGCGTGAGGATGATATCAAAGATCATCATGATAAATGATTATTAAACAGTCTATATATTTCGAAATAACCATAAGATTTTTTTGTATATTTATACAGGCAAAATCTCTCGCCTCTGGATAAATTTCACGTGTCCATCAGTGATCTAGACCTCTATTCGGAGGACGATCCCAACGTACAGGTTCTGTTAAACAGTATAGCTACACAGCCAATAGTGCATGTGGGTAAGTATGTGTTTAGTTGACTTTTAATGAGGCGTTGAGAACCAGTGTGGATTAACCTCTCCAGGTGCGATTTCAAGAAAAATGGTTTCGGAAATTTTAAACAAATTTTTATAACCTCTTTTAAGTCAGCTTTTAACGTGGCCAAAGGAGACAAAGCCTCTGCAGGAAGCATAGGTTGATTCAGTTGGCAGTAATGTCGCCAGATATCTCGATTTACGCAGGATGCCCCTATTTTCAGGGGTTCCAAGACCTGTCCCGCGTAACTACTGCCCGGGACGCCAAAAGTCCCGATTTTTCATGTTGCCCAAATTATTATTATTTTTTTAGTACCGTGCTATTCGATAGTCTGTATCGAGGAAAAACAGTAAAATAGAGTAAAACCTGTGCAAACAGAATGTTTCAATAAAAGAAAATTTTATAGTCCCTTTAGAAAGGTTATCATACAACATATATCATTTTATCGGCTTAGACGGAACTTGTCTAAAAGGATTTTTTTTTTTTTTTTTTTTTTTTTTTTTTTTTTTTTTTTTTTGTAGGTTCTAGCGATTCTGTTTTCACAAATTTTAGTGCAATTGGATCAGTAAATCGTGCGTAAACGGAACCTGTTTATAACGGAATTATGTTTTAAAAATAAAAGTTTCACTGTCCCCATACGATAGGAACACTACTATACCAGCTAAATTTTGTTACACAGTCCCAAGCGATTCCGCTTTCGCCTCTTTTACTGTATAAAATTCTTGTATTTATTTAGTTCAAGGTTCTAAGTATAGTAACTGCTAAGACGGAATCGCGGACAGAAGACAGGGCAGGAGATAAATTCCGATTTAAACAGGCATAACTGTATCGTACCGTAGGGACAAGAAACTTTCTACGTTTAAGACAGGATTTCGTTAAAGGCAAGTTCCGTTTTCATAGGATTTATTGTATCATTTTATAGGATTATTATGCCCCGATTTAGAAGCAATTGTCCGGCCTATTTTATCTCATCTGTCCCGCTTTTTATGACACTAGACCTGGCAATACTAGTTGGAAGTGCCAGAGTGACATAGGGGAGCTAGGGGGTGAATGGGACAAGGGATGGATGGGACATTCTCAATATTTCAGGCAATATCTCATTCATTCTTAAAGATGTTGAAAATTTTATTTATTAACTAAATAGTATTATATAGGTTGATAAATTAATAATTTTCGTTAATTAATAGTATTAAATAGTATTATATGAGTTGTTATTGTTTAAAATTTCTGAGTGTTATTTATTGCATTTCAATAATTATTAATGGATTAACAAAAAATTGGTACTAAAACTTAATCAGAATAGTTAAATTGCTAAAAATAGTATATGTTTATTAATCAAATGGGGGAAATGATATTGAATTTTGAAATGTTGCACAAATAAATCCCCAACCCTAACATATTAAGTCGATCGGAAAATCGTGTCGTGTTGGGAAAATCTATTCGTACCGGAAAATTCTATCATTTAATTATTAGACATTGATTCCGATATCTGCTGTCTAATAATTACCGAGCAGAATATTCCGGTACGAATTGATTTTCCCAACACGACACGACTTTCCGATCGAACCAATAATTTCCGTTCTGCATGTTTCTAAGATACATTTAATTAATATTAATTAATAAGTTATGATTGAAAATTATTAGCTCTGCCATATAAAAAAGACATTATGCACTTTCATTTCAAATCTAAAATGTCAAATAAGTGGGAAAAAAGAACAGATTGATAGCCGAAGTCTGCATTAAAAGTTAAAACTGCAATAAAAAAAGTTATTGAAAAAAAAAAAAAAACATATCTATTCGTGCTGTAAAATCATATATTACAAATATAATTACATATAAGGTTATAATTATAAATTTTACTTTGGTAAAATTGAATACAGGGAGGAAAATCTATGTGTCCCATCCATCCCTATTAGTGTCCCATTCATCCCTGCTGTGGGGATGATTGGAACAGGGAGGAACGTTTTTTTTTATTTCATAATATTTTTCTGAATAAATCATAATAAATATTCTTCATATATGTTGTCAAATACCTAATGTATGAAATGTGATATATAATATTGATAATAACTTAAACAAAAAAAAAAAAAAAAAAAAAAAAAAAAAAAAATATTTTTGTGAAAATGTCCCATTTATCCCCCATCTCCCCTACTTGATCCCCTTTTGCACTGCCAGCTTGATATATAAAATACGTTGGACCCTCTATTAAAATGACTCTAACACTTGAACAGTTTCGAAATTAATAAAATTCATTACACTCTCAGAAATGAATACTCAGATTTCACGAAATTCTCTTTGTTTTTCACGAAATGGTTTCCTGGAAAATGCTCCGAGCGAACATTTCGTCAAATTGATGAAATTAGTTTCTTCACTTGCTTGACGATATAAATTTCGTCAAAAGAGGGCTGGTGGCGCCATCTCTCAAACAGTTTGGAAGCTCCAGTATTTGACACGGGGAAAAAAAAAATCACTTCTCTCTCTTTCCTCGGCGTGATTCGAACTCACGACCTTTCGTGTGGAAGGTCGCTGCTCTTCCAACCTGACTGCTGGGGACTTGAAAGTGTCTGCTTTTAGACTGGTGTAATGAAATCTACTTCGTATTTATATTTTTATAACGTAGATTGCAATTTTATCGGCGCTGCTATATTTTAAGAAAGTTTTAAGAAAGGCTAATTTATTTTTATGGTTTTCTCGTATCAATGAATAATTATAATATGGCTTGATTAAATAATTTACAACTGAAATTTTGTTTGATCAATGGATGATTAGAATATGGTCTGGTTAATTTGTTTCTCAGAAATAACGAATTGTGAAGTGCATATTGCGTGAGATTTTATCACTAGGAGGATAAGATTTTAACACTTTACTGTTTATAAAGAGGAAAGGGATCAATTATGTTTATTTTTAATTTGATTGAAAACATAATATACTTCTTAAAAAAAAAATATATATATCCTAGAAGTTTGAAATTTTATTGACCTAATTTTCTTATTGAATGGTTTTGAAGAACACAGGAAATTTATTCTTTTCGAATTAAAACATAACGAACGACAACATATAAATAAAATAATAATAATAATAATAAGCATTCCTAAAAATTCTAACAGCTAAAAAAATAACTAATGAAGAAACAATAACTACCTATATTTCAGTATTTTCTGAAAAGCACTAAGTGCTGTTTTAAAATAAATTACTACAGGACTAACATAAACAAGCAAATATCTGTTTGCTAAAATCGCAGGATTTGAGGAACTGTTTCCTTAAAAAGCATTGAGTCTGACCGTGATTGAGGCAAAACTTTAGTCAAATATTTGAGGGTTTACGTTTCGTTAAAAGTCACGTGATGTTAATAGGAAATGATCGTCATAAACGACGAAATACAGCTCGAGGATTTTTGAATCGTCAAAAGGGAGAGTTTTATTTCTGAGAGTGTAAGCAGCGAATGGCATACAATGCTTTCACATTTCAAACTCATTTTTCACGAAAATGTGGAATAGCCCACTCTGATTCTGAAACGCCTTAAATGCCTCTTTATTTCAAATGGACAACATACTGAGTGAGTGGTGAATATTTTTACAATGAGTCTTCTTTCTTTTTTTAATTTCTACCATTAAAATCAGTATACATGCATGTAAAGTATTTTAATTATTAGTCTAACTAAAGAATATTCTCAATTTTTCACCATTTAATTTCCCTAGTTTTCTCTTCAAATATCATTAAATTCTTTCTATTTTCAATAAACTACGTACATTTATTTACATTTTGGCGTTGCGCCAGTACAGACTTTCCTGTTAAAATTCCCTTTCAAAATTCTCCCCTTTTAATTTTCCCTTCTAATATTTTTCTATCGGCCTTTTCTGCAACATTCTTCCCCACAAAAGTAAAACCGAATCGCAACGATTTTCTCGATCTGCGCTTTCCGTGTTTGTCATTAGTTAGTTGCCCTTGTCATAATGCAGATATTTGTATTCATATGCATTTACTATAAATCTTTTCTGTCCTGTTCAGAAGAACTTTTTCAGTGATTTTGACTGCCGAAATGTAATATTTTCAACCTAACACTTTTTTGAGAGTGCTCTACCATTTTGAACGAGGATCATGCAATAAAAAAACCGGAATTACAATTGTGTGGCATGCATTTATCGGAGAAACACGAAGATTCTACAATTTTCATTAATTTTCACTTGGCACATGGACAGAATAATAACACTGGATTTCATTGGCGGATTATTTTTTTTTAACAGTATGCCGTTGTTGAATTATTTATGCGATTTGATTTTACAGGCGCTCTTCACACTTCTACAGATGCACTAGTCAGTGGATGTCAGATTGATAAGGTGTTCCAATACATCTTTAATTAAAATGGAGAGTTTTACTCGTCGATTACTGTGACAACATTACATGCGTGTACATTACGTAAAGAAAAAGAATCCGAACGATGGGCTATAACTACAATTCTAATTATTGCAAGAAAAAAGTAGCTTTAATTTGTATAATTTTTTTTATTATTGGATGTAAGTTTATTTCGTCAAAAGAGATCATCTGCATATTAAAATTAAACTGAACTTTTAAAAATTCAATAGCAACGCCATAATTATATTGCTACTGAAGTTGCACAAAATGTTTGGAAATATAAATCGCCATCAACTTTCAATGATAAGTTAATGTGATATAAATTATTGAAAAATGAACCAGCCAAATTTAAAGATAAAGTCCGTTATATTCGAACAATAATTTACGCAATTCATTCCTTTTTGTTTTATAGCATACTTTGTAAAAACACAGATGTAACGAATTTGCATATTTTCCATAAAGATACATTTTTTACTATAATATAAAAAATTCATAAACAGAAACATTTGTTTTTTGTCAGCATCAGATCCCCATGGTCAACCCCCCCCCCCCTCCCCCTATATATATTTTCTTTACCTCCTGACTACAAGTTGTCAAGTTATCAGTAGTTATGTAAAATCGGCAAGTTTAAGCCACCATGCATATGAATAAAATTGAAAATCTAGTTTCTCCAGTTTCAAACATGCCTAAATATGTGGAGGTCACAACCATAGTATACCAAGTCCATTTTCAAAAAATATATATATAATCCATTTAGAAGATGCATAAAATCTGTTTTATTCACTTCCACTGTGAACCAAATCTGTAAACAGATGATATATATAAACAAGAAAGAAAAATCATGCGTTAAGCATAGATTATGAAACACTTTGCAATACATCCTGAAGGCTTTAACAAAACTTCGTTATTTAGGGAAATAATTTATATAATATAACTAAGTAAACATTTTAGAAAACGCTTTAAAAACTGACTTCAGCAGTTACCGTCCATAGCTAAATATGTGTTCCAATTCTTTTGAATAACCCTGAATTTGATTTGTAAGTTGATATATATACTATATAATGGGGAAATTTAGTTTAGCAAGAAAACGCATAACAGGTTGAAATTTCTCTTTTAGCAATTTATACTAATAGATGGAAACATACTTGAATACTTTTGTACAACCCTGTAGTTAAATTAGTACCTTTATTACACGCCACTATTTACTAAAATTTAATTCATACTAAAACACTCTTAAAACTACTGAAATCACATTTCCAGAAATTATCATTTATAGACTGTCATTTGTCCAATACTTTGCGTGACCCTGTATATCCTTTTATCTATATTCTACAAACATTTCTTAGTAAACTAAATGCTGTTTAGCGTAAAAATTCATAACTCATTTAAAAACCACCTTTAAGCAATTGGACTCATACCTTGTAACCCTTACGAAATCTTTTGCGTAGTTCTGTATATGAATTATAGCCTTTATACACACCATATAATATGCATAAATATAGTGAAACATAAAAGCGCATATCATAATTAAAATGCATTTCCAGCAATCATCGCTAATGTGCAGTACTTCGGATACAACATAGTATCTGAAATCTTTTGTGTGTCCCTGTAAATGCTATACACTTTGTATTATACATGAAATAAGTTATAATAAACCTCTGCGACGTATAACAATTTCATTATACATGAAATAATTTAACATAATTAAAATACGCCGCAAACAATGCCCTTCACCCCTATATCATTATGTAACGGAATTCTTTTGTATGGCCCTGTAAATGAATAATAACTATTCTTTACACCGCATATTCTGAAGAATGCATATTTTAGTGCATTTCATTAATGCATATAAATTTTATTGTTTTTGAAAGCGTTTAACACCATTAAATATCCTTTTAAACGATTTTTTCCATTGGCCGTAATGTAAAGGAAAACTTTTGATTGTCCCTGTAAATGAACTAAACATGCTACAAACTTCATTTAAAATAGGGAACGTACTATGGTAAATATCAATAACATCCAAAAATTTCACGGCAATCCGAGTATATTTACGCGAGTTAGAGCGCTGACAGACGGACAGACGCACAGTGGGGCAAAAGCTCGAAAAGCTGGCCAAAATATGAAAAAATTATTTAAATGCCACGAAATTTCGTACACAGGAGTTTTTCAGGATGCCGATCTCGATTCTAAAATTAAAATTGCAAAATACAAAATGGAGGATCCAATACGGCGGACTTAAAATTAAAATGCTTTGAAAGTTATTCCATTTCTATGAAATTTTGTATACAGGTACTTTTGAAGATGCTAAGTACGATTCAATAATTAAATTTTAAAAAAGGGCAAATTAAAAATAAAAACAATTAGATTTAAATAAAATATTTCGAGTTTTGAAAATAAAAAGTTTTGAGGCTAAACGTTACAAGGTGTTTTCAAGATACTAAGATGTTTTTAATCGAAATTAAACGATTAATATTTATTTATGAAGTACAATTAAGTACATTAATGAAAAATGAAATACTACAATGTTTAATTTCTATATACTATTAAAATAAAACGAAAAGATGTTCTAAAATTCATCTTCTGAATCATCTGTAGTATACTAAGTAGACTCTTCAGAAGGGGAGGTGTCGAAATATTTTACAGAAGTTTCTGTGCCTCTAGAGGCAAGGATATTAGTTTCTTCGATGGTAATTTACGTAAGCTTGAAATGAAAGGATGTGATAACATTACAAGCCGCAAAAAAAATTTTCCACTGTTTACGTCCCACTGCATTTTAGGGAGAAATCTTCTCCATACCTTTTGATCAAATTTTTGCACGATTCTTGAGTGTCTCCCGCCATTTTCCCAACAGGCAATAATGAGGAAGCTATTATTTCTGTGCCATGAATAAGTAGTTTGTGCACTGAAGTTGGCATATAGAACTAGGAATACAATTCGACGAATTTACAAGCTGTTTGTGAGCAATAATCCACGAAATTGGTCAAATGAATGTTAAGAAATTACTTGTAATATGACGTGGAATCGTTTGATCAAATCTTCGTCTACGCTCCTTATGGAAGCAGAAATAGTTGCGTTTTCAAAGAATCGACGAGCTGTATTGTAATCATTTGTGCTTCCAAATCCGAGCTTTGATTTATCGAAGAGAAGTCCTAATTGCAAATGAAATATTTTTTGTAAATTTTGTTTTGCAATTTTAATTTTTTTCTTCTCGTCAGGAGTGCACACTTGCCATTCCTTTATGTACCGTTTGTACTCCAAATGCAAGCTACGCTCAAAAGATCTTATACAGGCATGTGACGTGGACATCCCGAATTGTAAATGATTTTCATTCACTTTTAGTTTGTAAATGCCATCAAGATTATTAAACTGGTTTGAAGTTGCCTATTATAGGTATCAACGTTGAGTTGACAAATTACTAGTAATGACAATAAAAATTTTACAATCAATCATCTTTAAAGCTAGTTTGTACTAGGTTGAGCAAAAAGTTCTGGTAAATTTGTGAAAGATGCGTTGTTATGCACAAATTAACAACAAAAGCAACAAGGACTATTCTCAAAGTAAAGACCATCATAGTCCACGACTTTATGCCATCGTTCTGCCAGATTCCGGGTTTACCGGAAGTACCATGGCGGCTCCTTGGAATCGAAAAACTCTTGACATGCTTCTTCAACCTCATTAAAGGATTCAAATCAACGGCCCTTGAAAAAGTGTTGCATTGATCGAAAGAGGCCATAATCGAATTCCTGAACTCCTATTATAGATATACCACTAGTACTCATATATACAATACAAATTCTGGTAACTATTGGATTAAAAATTTCCCAGAACTTTTTGCTCAACCTAATAATTAACGCCTACTTATTTTCTATCAATGATTGTTTTAAAAGGAATAAGTTTACTCTCCTGATCTGTAATGTAATCCATTTCACTGACAGTAGCTTCCGTATTTTCGTGCAAAAAATAGATTCTGATGAGCCTAAAAAATCGAGGAGATGAAGATCTCGAATTTTTCCAGATAATGATTTCTTAATTATTCGCAACACTTAAGTTCTAGTGGCACTAGAAAAGTGAAAAAGCTATTTGAACCTAATTTCTACCATCATCAACGCTAAACTTTTGTTTAAAAGTACTTTGACCAGATGTACTATCACATCCGCACTTGAAAATTAAATTCAGATTGCTAATATTCTCGGAAGTCAGATTTATAATAATTTCCGTTTGTATTAATAAAATACGTGCTGCAGTATGATCTGGCAAAGATTGCAATTGACAAGATAATTCTTCTGATTACGATAGAATACACAAAATTGTTAGCTATAAAGATAAGAAAATATATTTCTATCGTATCGATGATAGAGAATTCTTTTCATTTTGTTGTTACTAATCTTGCTTATCAAATTCCTTTATGCTTATGATTATAATACTTATTTGTAATATAATACATAATAATCTATCAGAAAACTAAATAATCTAAAAATTTCAAAAATGTTTGCCAGCTAAATTACTGTGAAAAGTAACAAATGTTATAGCTTTTAAAGCGACTGAAAAAATGATATTTTTACTTGTGGTTACAAAAATCTGCACGAAATGCAGAATGGCAGTTCCTGGCAGCTAACTTTTCGTGATTCACTGTATGATAGTTTAGGCTATTGTTTCCATTATATGTCGTTGCAGAACACCGTGGAACTTATAAACTTTTTGATGCTTGAAAGCAAAAAAATAATATATTTTAAAAAAATATTTATCTAAAATAATTATGAAATTATTAAATTTTATGTGCTTAATATAATTTTTGTAAAAGGGTCAAAAAAGTACACACTATCATCGTGTGAATCCATTTTAAAGCAGTCAAATCGGATGATATGAAAAAATGTAGCACGTGTTTAGAAGAACCTTTGTTTTGCTCTTTTTGTTCGCATCAGATGATAATCCTCCAAGCATCACATTGGAAATGATACAGGTTGCCAAAGCAAAACGAAAACCTTTTTATAAATATAGATTCTGACCCTCCAAACATTATTCTAGCCATCTGTGTAGTCAAAATTTCCTAAATAGTAACTTTATTTTTCGACTTTTGGCCAGCTTTTCGGGATTTTGCCCCACTGTGAGACGACCAGACAAACCGAAATCATAAACACTTTTCAACTTTGTTGGAAAGTGTTAAAAATAGTATGTGAAAACAGACTTGGTTCACTGTGGGAGTAGATGAAACAGATTTTATGCACCATCAAAATGGACCATCTCAGTTTTTTTTTTTTTTTTTTTTTTTTTTCAAAATTGACTTGGTCTACTATGGTTGTGAATCCCTCATATATCCATGGAATAATTATTTGTATATATCAAACAAACTATACATTGACAAATTTCTTTATGAGTATTGTTACTCTTGTTTACAATTTATTATTATAACATTATTTTAGCTTCAATATTGACACAGATCCCGAATATACTTTAACTCCTATTTTGTTAAGTTTTTGGGGCTGTACATATTACAACTTTATCACCTTTATTCTTTCAGAGGAAAAACAAGGAGGCACGCAGTTGAAACTCGTCATCACTTTCCAGGATGGATCCCAAGCTCTCTTTAAGCCGATGAGGTGAGAAACCATCATTTATTTTCAGTGGAACACGCACTATTTATACACTATTCACCGAGTACTTGAAAATAAATTTTGAATTAACAAACATATAATCAAATAAATTGGAAATTGCTCGTTAAACGTGACAAATGAGGTGCGTTCGCACTATAACTAGTTTTATAAATATTTTTTGCACCGTATATTGTACTGAATGTATATTTTAGTGCACTTCATAAGTGCCTATCAATTTCATTCTGTTCGAAAGGCTGTAACATCATTAAAATGCACTTGAAATAATTTTTTCCCATTGGCCGTAATGTAATGGAAAACTTTTGATGTTCCTGTCCATAAAACTATGCATCCATGCATCCGATTTTCATAAAATTTGAAATGACTCGACAACATTTTGAAACAATTATATATTTAAAATTTCAGACTATTCGGAAGGCTGTAACATCATTAAAATGCTCTTGCAATAATTTTTCCCATTGGTCGTCATGTTACGGAAAACTTTTGATTGTCCCTGTTTTAAAAGTATACATCCGATTTTCATAAAATTTGGAGTGACTCGACAAAATTTTGAAACAATTATATATTTAAAATTTCAGACCATTCGGTTGGGTAGTTTTTGATCTGTTATATGCGGACAGACGGGCTGAACGACGACTATAGGTTCTACGTATTTATATAATTACGAACGCACCTAAAAACGGATCACTGACAACTAGTTTTTATGATATAGGGTATCTCTCGGATAGATGGCCATAGTTTTTAAAGATTGAAATAAAAATGTTTAGAATGCAAATACAAGAAATATTGATGCATATTTAAAATTTTTATACATATACCCATCATATTTTGGGCAAAAAATAATCAAATATTGGGAACAAAAAGTGGGAAACGAAATTGAAATTAAAATGGCAGATGGCCATCTTTGCTTTAAGCCGAAGACAGATGGCCATCCAATACAAGAAAGAACAAGTTGGAAATTGCTCGTCAAACGTGGCAAATGAGGTGCGTTCGTACTATAACTAATTTTATAATTATTTTTTGCACCCCATATTGTACTGAATGTATAATTTTTTGCTCTTCATAATGTGCATAGTCTGTAACATCATTAAAATGCACTTCCATTAATATTTTTCCCATTCCCCGTAATGTAACGGAACACTTTTGACTTTCCCTGTCATTAAACTATATATCCGATTTTCATAAAATTTGAAATGGCTCGACAAAATTTTGCAACAGTTATATATTTAAAGTTTCAGACCATTCGGAAGGCTGTAACATCATTAAAATGCTCTTGCAATAATTTTTCCCATTGGCCGTAATGTAAAGAAAAACTTTTGACTGTCCCTGTAATTAAACTATGCATCCGATTTTCATAAAATTTGAAATGGCTCGACAAATTTTTGCAACAATCATATGTTTAAAATTTCAGACCATTCGGTTGGGTAGTTTTTGCTCTGTTACACGCGGACAGACAGACAGACAGACTGACGGACTGAACGACGACTATAGGTGCTACGTATTTATATAATTACGAACGCACCTAAAAAGGGAAGTTAAAACAGCAAAAAATAACACATTTCATAATCATGTGAAAACAGATAGCAATTTGTAAAGATGCAATTATATCACGGAAAATGAGAGAATAAAATTCTAATAAACAAAATTTGGCATAATTTTAATCCTTCACTTTTCGTAAAATTTTACCACATTTTTAACAAAGGTCTTGATAATTTTTACACGTTTCATAGAATCACTTCATGCACCTTATGCATTGCATCCAGTCATACTTTTTTGGTTGTGGTATTGTATTCTTCTCCACAACCAACACAGTGATCCTCATCATCCAATTTTATTCCATCGGAATTTGTAGAATCTGATAATTTCAAATGTATTTCATCTTCTTCGCTACTGAAAGTGTCGTGTTTTTGTTCTTTTTCAGAGTTTTCATTGTTTTAAGTTTATTTATCAACTTTATCTGTTTCTGGGATGAAAGTTTCCGGTGTTTTTCAATGTTTTTAATATTTTCTGGAAAAAAACATATATACATACTTAGGCCCTATCATATTGTTATTATTGAAATATTTTTATTAGTTAAAATTTGAACAATTATATCAATTAATATAATTACAAACATAAAAGTTATATAATTATATTTAGTTAAAATCCTCACTCTGTAAAATTATGAAATATTGATTATAGATGGCCATCTCTCCTCGATTTGATATGGCTATCCCTCCTAAAATTGAAAGACAGATGGCCACCCAATTTATAGCGTCACTCTGCCATTGTCCGTCTTTGCTTTAGGCTTAGAAGCAAAGATTGGATTATATACGTACCTTAAAAGACTGTATAGTAAAAAAATACATACCCTAAGTGCTGCAAAACATTCAGATATCTAATTCAACAAAAATATTCAACCACTAAATTAAATAAACATTAAAATTTAACTTTCTTTTTATAATCGAAAAACACAGCTGCCGCCCGTCGCAATGAGTGAACTCGTTGGACTATTTACTACGAACAAAGTTTATTCTCCAATCTATGATCAAGTTGTGAAAATATTTAGACTGGCCATCTCTCCTCTATTACCATCTATCCTAGAGTTATCCAATTAGACCGGGAGCCGGCAGCACAGATAATCACCTCATCGAGTTCACGGCTGAAATTCCAGAATTAGTTGAAACTCCATTCGCATAATAAAACGCAATCGGTCTGCCAACTCATATCTTGGTGGAAAACACCCGAAAACCCGATTTAGCTTTCGACTCGTAGGTTTACCATTGTGTTTTCCTGCACCCAAAGGTATGAAAACATGGAGGACTGGGAGCAGGAAAACACGATGGTAAACCTACGGGTCAGCCGCTAAAATCGGGTTTTCAGATGTTTTCCACCAAGATATGAGTTGGCAGACCGATTGAGTTTTAATATACGAATCGATTTTTAACTAATTCTGGAATTTCAGCCGTGAACTCGATGAGGTGATTATCTGTGTTGTTGGCTCCCGGTCTATATATATATAAATGACGATTAAAAAAATTACTTCCAATAACATACGGTTCATCGGCCTTATCATTAATCAATAGCCAGTTCTTAAAATCGTTTATTTTAGAAGTATAGTGACAGTTGCAATAATGTTTCAAATATTGATCGTCATCCTATGAAAATCCTATTTTATCAGAATATATATATATATATATATTTTTCAAGTTACGAAATTTAATTTTTATACTGATCCTGAGTCCTATAAGTCCTATTTATAAAAGCTTTCTCTGAGCTCTGGCAAGTAAAATAGTTAAAATTTGATTTTTTTTTCTTTTTTTTTTACAGTCGAAACTTACCTAGTTATGATTCTCTAAATGTTATGAATTCTCGGTCATTTCTGCTTGAGCCGCCGGAAATTCCTATAACGTATAAATTTTGGTCGTAGAATAATGGAAGTTTCACTGTTTTACTTGTCAGTACATGGAGAAAAATTTGATAAAATAACGTATAGTATCCAGGAACGATATAAAAATTTTAATTCCTTAATTAAAAAAATAACTTTTTTGACGTAATTGGATTTTTATATGGAGAAATACATTTGAAATATTTTTGCAATGGGAACTGCACTGTTAAAAATTTGCAGCAGACTGTCCAGTCATTCGACCATTTTTATAGAAAACGGCCGCATAACAGTAATTTAACTCAACTCTGACCATATTATTATCCATATTATGGTCAGAATAGTAGTTATTTAAACGTTTTCTATAAAAACAGTCGAATGACTGGACAGTCTGTTGTAAATTGTTTAACAGTGTACACAGTAAAAAAAAAAAGGACTAGAAAAACGGAAATACTACTGGAAATCTAGACGCCAGTACTATTTCCGTATTTTAACGGAACTTTTTCCCGGTAAATTACAGAAAAATTTCCGTTAAATTCCAAAAAAAACGGAAAATTTTCTGTAGTTTATCGGGGGAAAGTTCCATTAAAATACGAAAATAGTACTGGCGTCTAGATTGCCAGTAGTATTTCCGCAGTTTAGTCCTATTCTTTTTACGGTGCATACTTCTAAAACTAACGGTTTTGGAATTAGCTTTAGGTCATTGATAAGAAGGTACCTTGTATAATATATCTGTACTCTCTCTCTCTCTCTCTCTCTCTCTCTATATATATATATATATATATATATATAAAACTGCCGTCGCGCCAGAATTGAATCTATCGTGTTCTTTTCACTTTCACATCTTATATAGCAAAAACTATTGCATTTAGAATCACGAAAAAATTTTATAGAGAAATGTGTAATAAATGTGCTGAAGTAGATTGTTTTTAATCGGAAAAAAAAGTGCGGAATTGATTGAAATTGGTCACGATATTTCAATTACATAAGTTTTATAGAATCAAAACCTATGGTTAGCAATTTAACCATCTTTTGCGGGCACATACTTGGCTAGATTGTGGTGGGCAGTGTACAATGATACAATGATTTTTTAATGTGACTTTTTTAGTGGGGGGGGGGGGAGGGAGGTGAGAATTTTGTATTCAAAATTTCATTATCCGAATAGAGATTTAATTCATAAAACAAGAACAATAATGTTTCCAAACAATGTACTTTGAATTGTAATACGTATTTACACATTAATATAAAAAATTAAGAAAAAAATTAAATAAATTATTACGTTCGGAAAGCATCTACAGGCGAAAATTACGTCATATTTAGAGTGAATGGTGTATTTTCATGCTTTAAAGTATTTTTTAATAATACATGGAGCACAATTTTTAATGATAGGGTGACCCAGCCAGTAGTTGATCAAATAAGGTCAGTGCTACGGGGGTTTTATCATATTTCCTTCCTTTTAACTTTTAGAAGTAAACTAACATGATTGCTACAACCCTTAATGAATGTCCTATAATGACCAAAAATGATATCTGCTGAAATTAAATAGCAACAATATTATAAGTAAATAGTTTTTTTAATTGCCATTTTCTCAGTAGTTGATCAATGGAAGAAATCAATCGAAAATCTAAAAATTAATCTTTAAAATATCATACTTGGGCTGTGATTAACAATAATTCTTATAAAACTATGAGTTGAAATAAGCAAGATGGAAGTGGATTATGTTAACTTACCGTCATTGTCTCCAACTAATCAAACACAAATTTTTTACATTTTCTAATAAAAAAAAATTCATAAAATGACTTCTCTTACAGCAAGCAGCTGACAACAATGTAACAACAGGTGCTCCAACATTCAAACAAAAATATTATGTCTAGTGTCTTGTGTAAAACTCATTTCTCCTGAAATGGCGCAATATTTCAAAAAATTTGATCAGCTACTGGAAGAGTATCTACTACTGATGGGGTCACCTTACATAGAAAATTTATAAAACAAGGTCTTTATTATCTTGCTCAAGAAAAGACATTTAATTTTTATCTTATTTTGAATTTTTAGATTATTTGAAACAATGTTTTACTTTTAGCATGATTGTTTGATTTTCTTTTCTTGATGTGGTATTTTTAAAAAAATCTGGGCGAAATAAAAATAACATTTTAAAATTAATGGATTAATTTTGAACATTTAATATGTGGCTTTAACAGGGTAAAGTCGTGCCATATTCAGCAGATCATGTGCAGTTGCATTCAAAAGTTATGTTGTCATATTTTTTTAATACTATTTTTTTTAATCAAAAAAGTTAATATTTTATTACGATTACGAAAGTGGAATAATTTTCGCAAACTTTACCCTTCACAATTCCTCCTCTTTCCCAGATTTTTTTTCTTTTGTGTGTGTGTGTGGGGGGGGGGGGTAGAAAAAAGGGATATTTTATTAAATTACGAGGGCTTGTAACGCTTATTTCACGTACTGAGTCCATTTATTTAAATAATATTGATCTGAATGATCATCTATTGAACTTTAACAATGTTAAAGTTATCATTTTATTGCAGTCATTTTATTGCAACATCAGTCATTTTATTGCAGTCCTTAGGACTCTCTAAAATCCGCAAACACCTAAAATTCGCATATCATCACAGATGTAAACTATGAAACTTTCAGTTCAGATGCAAGGTCAGAATTACAGACCTTTTGTACTTTTTATATCACTCCCCGTATGTAGTATTTTAATATGTAATTCTAATTAATATGATTGAACTCATGTTTTTTCATGAAGGAAGTATAAATTTATTTCTGAAAAATTTCAAGATATTGCATATATTACTAATGATCTCAATTTTTTTACCAAACATATATATGTATTAATCAAATTTTTTTTGGTTACTAAGTCTTGCTAAACCTGAAATAAAACGACTTTATTTTATGACTTTGATGTGAGTTAGTATAGGGTACCTTTATGAGGCAAGTTTCCTTCAATAATTCAAGAAAAATGTATCTCATCTTTATTACGCATATTTAATTATACACTATTAATTATTTACTTGACCTTTACTTTTCATAATTTAATCATTTTTAAAACTATCTTAAATTTTATTGATTTAGTTAATTACTTGACTATTTTAATATTTTACTATATTGTAAGCATTCATTATAAATTGCATTATTACATTCAAATTACTGTTTAAAAAATGAAACAAAGCAATGACCAGAAATTCGCAAAATTCTACAGTCCGCACAACCTGTGATTTCAAGCTGTGCGAATTTGAGGGAGTCTACTATATTGATAAATTAGATTCATATCAATTATAAGACTTTTCTTCCACAGTTGTCATTTTTTTTCTGCGGTCTTCCCACAACATTTCCAGAGTTGTACCTCATAAATATTTTCATGCATTGGGGATTGTATCTTTTGTTTGCATATCTGCTTTTATCTCCTCAGATAAAATAAAACTTTTTTGTTTGTATCTCTGCCAGCTAGATTTGACCGAGACAAAGAAACGGAACCCAATCATTTCTACTTTGTAGATTATGAGAGACACACCAGTGAGATTGCCGCATTTCATCTTGATAGGTAAGTTGATGAGATAAAGTTAAAAAAAAAAAAAAAAAAAAAAAGTCGGAAATTGTACGTACTATAACTAGTACTTTTATAGTATAATCCGTATTATAACTAGTTTTATAAATATCCAGATCTTTGTGCAAGAGCTGTTGCACTCTTATGCAAAAATGCATGAATACGAAATTCATTACGATTATATATATTCACCCCTTGGGGACGAGCGACCGGTATACGTGCCGCGTAAGATGCTCCGAATCCGTGATTATTTTCACCAGTCAATTTTTGCTGCAAATTTTGCCTTATATAATCCGAGCATTTTCCCGATTCAATTAGGCAAAAATTTCTGTTTTGAAAAACCGGTGATAAAAGATTAAAAATTCTGTAAAAGACGCTCGTCCCGAAGGGGTTAAATTCAGTAATGCGGAAATAATAGGGCTCTATCTTAAATAGGACGTCATCACCATGACAACCTAGAATCATTACTATTGTGGGATATCATTTAATTAATTACGTATGATAGGATTTAATAGAATAATGAACATAGCAACCTAGAATCATCACCTATCATGGGATATCATTGAATTAATTACGTAAGATAGGATTTAATAGAATAAAGAAAACTTATATTAATATCTTTTTAAGTTTTGATTCAATTTCAAATTTTATGAAAATAGTTCATAAAATTGGAAATCACCCGACAAAATTCTGCAAAGATTAGAGCTATTAAATTTCAAACAATTCGGTTGGGTAGTTTATACGCTACGCTATTGTTTACGACAAACGGACAAATAGACGGGCGGACCAGACGACGAGTGTAGGTGCTACGTATTTATATAATTACGAAGGCACAAAAAACAAAAACCAGAAAAATACACAAGAACGAAAAATCATGCTTCCAGCATAGATTATAAAACAATTTCCAACACATTCAGAATAATATAACAAAACTTCACAATTTATTAAAGTGGAGTATGATTTCTAAGCAAGCAATCTGAAAAACTTCATGACGCATTTAAAAACCAAATTTCTGCTTTTACCATCAACACTCGGGGAAATATCTGAATTTTTTAATGCAGCCTTATATATGATCTATAGATGTATATATATATGTTACATTATTAGATCTAATTCCGCGATTTCCTTATCTTATTCTAAATTACTACTTTATTTTCACTAAATCCTTATCCTTAATTAATCTCTATCGTTAACTCTGTTTAATTCCCTTTAATTTAATGTCTCACTTGTCTTAATTGCTTAAATATTACGCTTTTAGTATTCTTAAATTAAATGTTCCATTCCTGCGCTTTTTTCTTTCGAGAATATTTTTTTAGCTTCCATTTTTACTTTCCCGCGCATTTCTTATGTTATCCTTTTTTCCTCCAAATTCATCCGCTAGCTCTGTTCGCACTCTTTATATGACATGACATTTTTAATTATTCATTGGTTGAGAGCGCGACCTACGTCATATTTGTATCCTTACACGTGAGGAACAAAAAGTTGATACTCGCTGAGTTTCAGCAGAATTTGTCGTATTTCTACTTTGATAACTTCCCCTGGTCGCCGTCTAGTATTTTCTATTATTTATAATTGCTTACCCATGCTTAAATACTACGTAGCGATGGATTTATTTAAATTTGAATCGGTGGAAACTGGAACGCCAAAAGTTCTTTCAATAAAAGCCTGAGTTTAAATTATGCATTGTCTCGATTATTCCGGAGAAACCTACACTGGATTGTTATTCGAATTGAAATGTGTTATCTGGCCTTCCACTCGATGACTGCAACTACCTTCTAATATCCAGATTATGATTATTCATCTACTATGACATCGAAGTTTATCCACACTTTCGAATCACCATATAACGTAAAATCGTTGTATATATACTACATAGTATGTTAAAAGTTAGTTCAATTAAACACATCTCTAAACACAGTTGAAAATTCCCCTCCAGAAATTTCCGCCAATAAACGGAAATGTAATTGAGATCTTTTATACTACCCTGTATATGATCTATTGAAATTATATTACTTTGTAAAATTTGGTTTTAAAATTTTTGCATATTACTTTGTGTAAAGTAATACGAAAAAAAATAAGTTAAATTTAAAAACATGTACCACAACTGAAAACGTACTTTCAGTAATTATTGTTCATAAGCAGTACTGTAGCCAAATTCTTTTACGTGTCCCTGTAAATGAACGATAGATTTTACGCCCACTCTGTTCTACAGTTAGTGTCTTGTAGTACACCTCCGTTATAAATATAAATTCCAATATGTTTAAAATAGCGTAATATCATTAAAATACACCGCAAATCATTTTTCCAAAGACTGTAACGTATCGGAATTCTTTTGTGTCCCAGCAAAGAACCGTAAATACTACACGCTTTATTTTCAATACCGAACATGCCATAGTAAACTCCAATAATACAGTAGAGCCTATTTTATCCGAAACTCTTTTAACCGAAATCCGTTTTTAAAGCTTTTTTTTTTTTTTTTTTTTTTTTTTTTTTTTTTTTTTTTACTATCACATTTCTTGCGTACAAAATCCATTTTGAAAGATTTTTTTAAAAAAACTATCATATTTCTTGTGTGCAAGCGGTCCTTTCCGAACTACGAGTAGATATAAATATTTTCGATCGCCTTTCTTAGAGTTCCTTTAAATTTAACTTGAGCTCCTGTAAGCCGGAGTTTAACGAAGAAAACTAACAAATTAGCAATTCTGAAGATTTTGAATGTTTTGCAAAAGGTTTGGCATGGCTGGAGCAGGAGAAGGACTGTGATACTGGTGAACTAATAATATTAAAAAATTCCGTGATAGAGCTTTAAAGAGAAGGTAATCGAAACTGCGACAAACAAAACATTGTTTCGAACCTTTGTGATATATGTAAAATGTACTTAGTTTCAAAATTAAAATTCAGGTAATTTATTCTTGTTTCTTCTTTGCTATTGCTTTATTTTTATTAAGCACTTGTTGCTATAATAAGAAATATTACATATAGTTCTCCTTAATCTTAAAATTGAAGCATTCCCCATTATCCGAAAATTTCGATTTTCTGAAAAATGGTCGGTCCCAATTACTTCGGATAATCGAAGTTCTACTGTATGTATCAATTTCATGGGATTCTGACTATTTTTAAGCGAGTTAGCGCACGGGCAGTTGGACAGACAAACAAACTAAATTCAAGAACACTTTTCAACTACGTTGATTGAAAGTGTTTAATAAGTGGGGAGGGAGGCTTTTTTTCTATTGGTTTCCCATGTCACTTTTTTTTTTTTTTTTTTTGTAAACAGATTGGGTCAAAATGATTGCCCTGTTTATAAATAAATAATGATAAGTTCGTATTAAACAACGAGTGGAAGAAAACATTTACACTCAATGAAGATAAAGGTTTTGACGTACTTTATAACTGTTCCGTGTAGTTTCCCTTCGTCACATAGACAATATCTAAGAGGTTGAACATTTTATGTCATATATTTTAAAGCATTTTCCTATTCATTAATACACATCGTAAAAAAAAAGGCAGATGTTTCTTAATCCAAGAGAATATAACATACCACGAGCCAAAATATACAATAACTTCTTCAGAATTATACAACGTTCTAAAGAAAAAACTTACCAGTGGCCGAGAGGTTCGGCTCTCGAAGTTGGTAGACGGGAGATGCTGGGTTCGAGCCCGTCGGCATAATCGTTCGGAGTTTTCGTGGTTTTCTTCGAACCGTGGATTCCCATGCGTAAATACGGGTTAGTCTCCCTTAGAAAGACCCCCATGGAGGGCACTCCCCTCGGGCTTATATCCCTCACGCAGGCAATCGGCGGTCATAAATAACTCTCCAAAAATCATTTTTTTTTTATCTTTTGAAGCGTCAGAAAACAATTTAGTATTTTCGAGATTCAAAGAAGCATCTGCCTATACATTTATTTTTCTATTTATGTAGGATCCTCGGTTTTCGACGATGTCCGCCGGTCGTCGGTCGAAAGCTGAATGTTACTTCGGAGATCTACGCAGTGGCCGAAGATGACCTTATTAGGACCTTCTTTATTTCTCCAGGTGAGTCACAACTCTCTGAGAAAATACAAAGCACTTATGACATTATCAAATGATTCGTTTCTTTCAGTACCCTATATTATTTTTATACAGGAAACATAAAAAAGACCGTAAAAAAAATGTTAAACAAATGAATTGAATTGAATTGAAATAAAATTGGTACAAATTTATCATTCCTTTAAGAAAACAAGGAGATGAAAGATAAACTATACAAATTTTAGGAAAAACGGTTATTAATTTTAATGAAAAAAGTATCAATTAAGGAAATTAATTAATGCTTCTTTAATTCTAATTAATTAATTTTGGAAAATAAAAATCGACAAATTATTCAGGTAACTACGCAGAATGAATCACAAAAGTAAAAGAGCAATATATAGTCGATATTACTTTCACAGAATACAGATCTATTTGCAGAGGAGTGAATTTAAATGGTTATATGGTCACCTTTGGAATTCTCTTTGAAAGATGAAAATTTTGAGAAAAAATCTAAAAACACTATATATCTCTCATAATGCCTACTTATTTTTACAGTATTAGGGGACAAATGTAATTCAACCTATCATGTCATCTAAATCACCGTATAAAAGATTTAAATAAATAAATTAAATTAAATTAAAAAAGGTACTTAGTTCAATACATGACTACTGAGTGTTAGTTTATAGCGTATTTGCTCACAGATCTCATTTAAACACATTGTCGCGTTATTTTACGGGTAACCCCACCAGCGCCTGAGTCGTTCTGCTCTCAAAACTAGAAGACGGGAGATGCTAGATTCGGACCCAATCGCGGGCGTCGGCCTAATCGTTCAGAGTTTTCCTTGGTTTTCTTTTAACCTTGCGCCGTTACGGTTTGGGTCACCTTAGCAAGACCCCTTCGCTTTATATCCCTCGAGTAGATAATCAGCCATAATAAACATCAACAACATTTTTTATGGATAACAGTTGAATTAAAGCATGGGCGGTAAAAAAGAATAGTGGTAAAAGTATTTATCTCTTCTCGATTCGAAATTATCAAAAGTATTTTCAATTTCTCATGGTTTGGAAATTATTACAATCCCTTTCCGCCCAGTTTTATTCCAGAATGAAAAAGAAATCAAATTATTAAATTCGTGCTACTCAATGCAACTTTTATGGTTACTACAAATTGTTGCATTATTAATGTTGCCACAATTATAACTCCTTATATACAATTAAGTCTCATTATAGTAACCGTAAAATTCATTAGATTTTTATTTACTCTTGTCTGGTAGAACAATTTGGTGCTGCCGTATTCAGTTCACAGAGTAAGATTCAGTCCAACTAACTAAGTCAGACAAGTTAGAAATTTAGAAAGGAAAATAGTAGCGAGTTTTAGTGCTGCCATCTATAACAGAATTCTTGTACTAATAATAAATTTTGTTTCTGGTCTTTTTGGTGCTGCTATCTATTAATTAAATAAGAAATAATTTGGAAATGTAAGAAGTAAACGTAGAGTAAGTTTCATAACAGCCATATGATAAATATGTAGATTTCTTCTTTCTTTAATTTCGCCACAATATTTATTCGAATGACCATGGGATCTATTCTTTATTCATTATTTGTAAATTGACATTCGTAATAATAATAAAAAAAAGAACAACAGTAAAAATATAAGAAATGAGAATAACAATATAAAAATGATAATTGGACTTTTATTTAACTGTAAAACTTTTTTGTTTAAATGATCGTTTATTTAATTTATCATAAGTCTGAAGGAACTGGGTTAGATTAAAATTTTTAGTATAAACACGGAAAGAAATAAAATGTAGATTTTAATAAAAATGGTACACCAGTATGCTGAAGTCTTCACAAAACTTTTTTCTGTGTCATTCTTAATTTAATAAAATGTAATAGAATCAAATATTATGAATGTAAAGCATAGTGTATTTTTTAAATTCTAATACGAAGTAATAATGATCAATTAATTATAAGAAGAACAGAACAACGGCGCTCCCTGTAGCGTATTAGAATTTAAAAATTACGTCAACCTACACATTCTTAATCATTAAACTCAAATAAATAATTTAGGGCATTTCTGCACTATAGAAAATAAGATGTTCATTCCAAAAAGCATAGAGTTTATATCCCGTAATCGGGTCCACAGCCAAAGATGGATATCAAAAATGAGCCTGGCAACAGTGTGGTTAAAAATGGATGATTGTTAGAAAAATGGCGTTAATAATATTGCAAATCAGGCAGAAATTAACTTCGCATCAATTAATTGTTGTCTCAATTAGGAATTTTTCCACAATTATAGGATAGTTGCGCCCCTGTTGTGTGATCCAACCCAAATTGAAGCTGCATCTATTTACGCTAAGGTAAAAAAGAATATGCAGTTTGGTGAAATTCTGTGCGTTTAATTCTTGAGATGCAATTTTCGCGAAAATCGTAAAAAACATAATATAGCAGTAACCTTTTTAAGCAATATGCAACTAAGAATATGGCATTTGATGAAATTTCATGCATTAGCTCTTGATACAAAGCTATCGTGAAAACCGTGAAAAGCACAGCTTAACCCCTTGAAGGGCGGTGATGCCGCCGTCACGGCATCACATAATTTTAATCCCTATTTGCACATTGGCACCCGAATTTTTTAATAAAAATTTCAGTTTTATCAAATGCGCGAAAATATACTTTTACTTGTTTACAAATAATTTTTCTTGTAAATACTGGTGTCAGTCAATTATTTCAACGTTTTGCGAACACAAGTACCTTGCCCCTGAAAGGGTTAAGAGGCTAATTCAGTCACTTGAAAAAGACCGGCTCACTAATGCTAATCCTATGAAAGAAATTTTTAAAAATATTTCGTTTGCATATCAGTATTTTTTTTAACAATTCTTTTGCATTGGCTAGCTTAGATCGATATGTACAAATGGTTGTGTTCGGTTGATTTTTGACGGCGATTGCCTTCTCGAGGAATATGGGCCCTTGAGGGGTGTGCTTCCTTGGGCGTCCTAACCCGTATTGACGCAAAGTTTTCCAAGATTCGAAGAAAACCACGAAAACTCCGAACGGTTAGGCCGACGGGCACGATTGGGTTCGAACCCAGCACCTCCCGTCTACTAGCTTCGAGAGCAGAACCTCTCAGCCACTGGCAAGGCGCTGTACAAAAGGCATTTTTCATTTCTTCGATTTTGTTTACAGATATTTTTAATTTGAACACTACCATTTTCGGAACCGGTTTCGAAAGACATCCTCTTGAAAAAAATCCGCAAACAAAATCGAAAAAGTAAACAAGTTGGAAATTGCTTGTCAAACGTGGCAAATGAGGTGCGTTCGTACTATAACTAGTTTTATAAATATTTTTTGCAGCGCATATTGTACAGAATGTATATTTTAGTGCACTTCATAAGTGCATATCAATTTCATTCTGTTCGGAAGGCTGTAACATCATTAAAACGCACTTGCAATAATTTTTTTCCATTGGCCTTAATGTAAAGCAGTCCCTGTAATTAAACTATACATCCGATTTTCATAAAATTTAAAATGACTTGACAAAATTTTGCAACAATTATATATTTAAAATTTCAGACCATTCGGAAGGCTGTAACATCATTAAAATGCACTTGCAATAATTTTTCCCATTGGCCGTAATGTAACGGAAAACTTTTGACTGTCCCTGTAATTAAACTATTCATCCGATTTTCATGAAATTTGAAATGACTCGACAAAATTTTGCAACAATTATATATTTAAAATTTCTGACCATTCGGTTGGGTAGATTTTGCTCTGTTATATGCAGACGGACCGAACGACGACTATAGGTGCTACGTATTTATATAATTACGAACGCACCTAAAAAGCAGATGTAGAGAACAATCTCAGCTATCCAATGAAAAAAAAAATCATTTAAAAAATATTAAAATGCAAACGAGATATCTTAAAAAATTTCTTCCATAGTATTAGCATTAGCCAATGAGTCTTTCCAGATAACTGAAGTAGCCCCTTAACAGCCATACCTGTTTGGCTATATACAACCAAACCTAACGAGTTTCTATTTATTCCAAAACAATACAGAATATGAAATTTCCTTAATCACATCTCTATTATGCAGATGTGTTGGAGGCTGGTTGTGTCTTTGACCAAACGTATTCATTAGAATTCTTCGTCGCATTGGCAATTTTATTATTTAGGGCTCTTATTATATGTCCTTTTTAATTTCAGGTTTATATAAAAAATTAGAAACTACCTTACAGAATATATTTTACCCTCTCTGGAGAAATTACTTTCTGCTACTAATTACCTGAAGAAGAAAGCTGCTAATTAATTGCTCTCGAAACTGTGTTTTTTAGTCATCAACTACCGAAAAAAAATGTACCCTTATACATTTCCATCTCAGATAATTCATTATCATTTCGTTGATGTTTTTTAAACTTTTTTCTACTCAAAAAATGTCAGTTTTTTCTCCTTTCGCAAACTATGTTTATGACAAAAAAAAAAAAAAAAAAAAAAAGAGTAATAATAGAAGATTACACTTGCATTTTTAACACTTTGAGGTCCATGTGTCTCTCAGGTTAACGTCTCCGGTGAAGCGAACTAAGCCCGAGAGTCTCTCGGGGTCAAATTTTAACTATATCAGCTATAAAAGTACCTACTATATGCGGTCGCGGTCTTTTCAGAATCTACGAACCTTTCATTAAAAAAATATATATACGTGGCAGCACTAACCATAAGTAAGTATATGAAAATATCTAGAATCAGAGCTTAATTCGAACTTATTGTGAACCTTGTGGTGTTGCTCTTTGTGCAAATCCGTGTTGTGAAATGAACCACATAAAAAAAAAATTAATTTTTAGTGCATTTAAATAGTTCCTTGATATAATAAATAATGAATAAGAACAGTTTGATGTTTATAATAATTTTTTTTTTATTTAAATACATCTTCCAAGTATTTTTTTAAAAAATCATGAAAAGTACCAAATACCCTCAGTCCAGAGGGAGATATTCGGTTGAATAAGCTTAGACCTCAGAGTGTTAATAACTTAAGTGTTAATAATTCAGGACTCTTAAAGCTTCAAAATTTTCGAAATTTTAATTATTTTAGATGTTAAACTCCTATATTTCCTGGACATTTTGATATAATTGTTTCCTTGAAATTCCCAGAAGTTAAGGCTTTTAGAATTATACCCACTCAATAGCTAAAGCGGCGTTTCCCAAACTTTGAAGTCATTTTTCTCCGAGGCTAACGAAAAAAGTCAGGCTACCACGGTGCATTACACGTATCTTTTTTTACAGACCACTGGAGTCACGTTATGCATCAATGCAGGTGTACGAAAAGAACACCACGTCACTCTAGCGGTCTGTAAAAAAAGACACTTGGCTTGCACTGCGGTAGCCAGTCTTTTTCGTTAGCCTCCTTTTTCTCCAAATGACATTTTTGGGCATAACGTGCACGATATTTCAAAAACTTCTGAATATTTTTTTATGAAATTTTCAAAACATAGGTTTCATGTTAGTCTGTACAAACGAAACCTAAAATTTTCTTTTTACTGTTCAAAAAAATATTTTTTATGTGATTATACTGTTGAAATTTTCAAAATTTTGCATTAGCTAAATACAACTTTGTATTAAAAATATAAAAATGCTATAAATACAAATTTATTTAGGTTCAGGGTAATTTTTGTAATCTGAAGTATAAGTAGGCACCAAAATGTTAATTCTAGATGCAACATTTATTTTGTAATCCTGCGCGTAAGCTGTTGTACCAATTTTCTGCTCGTCAAATGGCTGACAGTTTGGAGCCCCCTGTAAATGCTAATTCGGCATCTTGCAATTTTTTTAAATACACGAAATGAAAGAACATACTTATATTTTTCATCCCAATAAAAATCTTTTTTAAATCATATACATTTTAAGATATTAAATGTTGGAAATGGTCTTTTTTTTTTTTTCATCTTTTCCAGTTTCAAGAGTTCTGAGTCCCCTTAAATCTTAGAAATTTTATTTATTTATTTAATTTTATTTATTATTTAATATTCGAGGACAGAACTGCTAAGAACAGTCTGCCTGCATCTGACATGGACAAATTTGATATCTGATAAAACTAGTATTTACTCAATATCCGCTAATGAAAACATTTTTTGATTGCTTTGAGAATGTTCCAAATTTCATTAGCTTCGTAACTCGTTTTTTGTAACGGTTCTAAATTGTTTAGAAGTACGCAAAAAAATTAATTATTTTATAACACATACATCTGTATGTGGAGGCTGATTTGTGTGTGCGTGTGTGTTTTAACATTGTGACGAACCCTTTCGGGACGTCAGCTAGAAAAGCAGCCATGACACAAGATTTCACAATATAACAACAATTTATTTGAAGCAATAGATGACGGTAGATGCCAATGGAGCGACAGTCTTAAATTAAATATAATCGAAATCAAAACATTAAAAGACAGAGAGGAGAAATGCTTTCCTCAAAATATTCTCTAAATTCAAACGCTAGTTTCAAACAAAATGGCGACGCTGATCAGTTACCAGAACCTAAGAAAAGTTCACTTGAGCTCACCATAAAAATGTCATCAGAATCATAGTAACTAGCGCTACAAAATCTCCCTTCAAAATACTATAATAGCACCATCAAGGGAATACCATGCATTCCAAGACTCTTCTATTTAAAATATTAAATTTCAACTTCTTACCACTCTGACGAACTCACAGATGAAGATTCTACTCTAAAAGCAGCTCACCAGAAAATTTGTCGACGCTCAAATCTAGTGTAAATTACCACTCAGGGCGAAATGCGATAAAATTGGCTGAATCTAACTCCTACCGCAGTATATACAGAAAATAAACAACCACAGATACTTAATTATATCATTGCACGAAGTAAACATAAAAATCAGATTACAGAAACACTTTGCGAAGGTTAAAGAAATGAGAGAGCAGATAGCTCATTCATGCGCAACTTTTAAAATTTAAGCCACCATGCTCGCACGCAAAACTCAAAACTCAATCAACCATCTACTACCTTCATAAGAATGTACCTACACTTTTATGCTACAACATCATGAAGTGTTTGTCTAATGGCATAACATAACGATGTCAGCGTTCATTATGGGCTTTTATTTTAATTTAGTTATTTTATAATGTCGTTGACTTTAATTATGAATTGAAAATTGTCATTTCTAGCTCAAAACATATGTTTCCACGGAACATGTTCCTACTATTGTGACACCGGTCACGCCATCTGTGGGCGACCAGATACAATAGAAGGCAGCTTAGCAGCATTTTTGCCACCCGATTCTCTCACCGGACGGAGATCCTGGAAAAATCCATGGAGACGTTCCTATCACAAGAGAAGAAAAGCCGATTTCGAAAAAAATCCAAGATATTGTGACATCGTAAGAGAGCGTTCATTGTATAGAAACTCGAAAAGATTGGCTGATTTAATAGATACATCTATCCTAGATTTTCTTATTGGTAAGTAGGTGTAGAGTTATTTGAGAAAAAAACTGTATGCTGATTAACAAATCTTTTTTATCATTTAAATTGCTTTTAAGATTTCTTAATTTGCGGCGGTTTCGGGTGGCGGGCACATCAACTAAATAAATAGCCATAAAACAGAAATTCACAATAACATTTTATTTAAAACTTCTTTTTTAAGGACTTTGGCAGAGAAGCAAGGCAGATAAATTAACGATGATCAAACAGCGCCATCGCTAAGACTTTTTATTGGTGGCGGAGAGAACCTTAAATTGCCAAGTCAAATTTCAGTATTTGCCATCGGGTTTTATAATTTTGCGAACTTACAACAGTTAGAAAATGTAATATAGTTCTTATTTGTTAAAAGTTTAATAATATTCCCAATTAGTTTTGTAATTTTTTGCCAAGTCTATCAGAAATAGAAAATATATTATAGTTTTTATTAAAGTTTTTAAAAAAATTGCCAACTAAGTTTGTAAATCTGCCAAGTTTAATAGCATTCGCGAATGTTTGGGTGGGGAGCCCCCCCCCCCCACCCTTAGCGAGGCCCCTGTGATCAAATTATTAGCTCAAGCACGATAATAACCAGAGAAGGAGCTAACCCCACGAAACTCTCTAATTCCTACTGGTTATTCTAAAATAGTACTAGACACAATATCACAGAAACACTTATCTCGCAATAGAAAATGTCACTAATTAGATGGGGCCCCGTGGATTCCATATGTACTTTCCTTTGAAATAATTAATAACACTAGCACGCAGGCAAAGTTCTCAGCGGAAGAATCATACTCCACTCTCATTAAATTAAGTGTAACCGTAATACTATAAATGTGCTACAGTAAAAAAAAAAAAAAAAAAAAAAAAAAAAAAAATAGAATTAAAAAGGTAAGGAAGTTTCTTTATCGGAAAAAGGCAGAAGACGAAGCTATTAAGTATGTAGAAAAGGTTAAAATTTTCGGATTGTCTAATCCGAGAATAGGAGGCGATCTTTCTCCAAACCAAATGAACCAAGAAGTTCTAGATAGAAGAGAAAATATAACTAGAAATATAAGTATTAAAATATAATAATGACTAGAAAATTTGAAGCTTAAGATAGAAAGAATTTCTTAAGAGCCACATTAAACTAACAAATTTCTCCTTCTTTACAAAATTTCAGGAGTTAATTGATTTTTTTAAAAACACGAAAGTAGAGGCAACGATGCTTTTGATTTTTTTTTTACTTTTTACGAAATTTCTGGTGGTAATTGATTAAAAAATAATACGAAGGTTGGCAACTATGCGTTGCACATACCCAAATGAACGGGATTCGGATGACAAAATCATTTGTTCTGCTAATCACTATAAAAAATACATATTTTCGTCATTTCAAACCATTTAGATCCCCTTTAGTCACTGAAATGCTTTCTTAAAATAGAATGTTTATACAAGACAAACGTCTTTGGCACATTTTAAAATTTAATGAAAAAATAAACTAATTGGTGTATATGAATACAGTTTAGGTGAAAATGACTATCCCGATCGAAAGCTTTGCTTAGCGAATTAAAAAAATTAGTTCTAAAAATTTCTCATAGATGACGCTATACCTTCAAAACTAAGAAAAACTAGTATGTTGTGGCCATCACAAAACTTTCTTCTATATAAATCACGTCAATTAAATCATTTAAATAGTACAAGAAATTATATCAGTTTAGCACCAATTCATATCAAAGTATATCTGAATTTGAAGTTTGATGAAAATTCGTGCATTAGTTATTGAGATAGAGCTATAGTAGAAATTCTGAAAAATGCAACATTGCAGCATCACCTGTTGACCGATTTGCACCAAAATATAAACAACACTAATTCATATCAAGGTATAGCTGAATCTAAAGTTTGTTGAAAATCCAAGCATATTAGTTCTTGAGATAGAGCTATTCCGGAAATCGCAAAAAAATGCAGCATAGCAGCGCCACCTGTTGAGCGATTTACAACAAAATGCATAAAACGTCAATTCATGTCAAGGATTAACTGAATCTGAAGTTCGATGATAATCCATGTATAAGTTCTTGAGATACAGCTATAGTGGAAATTCTGAAAAGTGCAGCATAGCAGCGCCACCTGTTGAACGATTTGCACCAAAACGTAAACAGCTCTAATTCATATCAAGGCATACTTGAATCTGAAGTTTGTTGAAATTCCAAGCATTATTGTTGAGATAGAGCTATTGCGGAAATCGTAAAAAATTCAGTATAGCAGCGCCACCTGTTGAGCGATTTACACCAAAATGCACAAAACTTCAATTCATGTTTAGGACTAATTGAATTTGAAGTTTGATGAAATCCGTGCATTAGTTCTGGAGATTGAGCTATAGCGGAAATCGTGAAAAAGGCTGCATAGCATCGCCACCTGTTGAGCGATTTACACCAAAAACTAATCAGCATCAATTTATATCAGGGACTAATTGAATATAAATTTTCATTAAATTCCGTGCATTAGTTCTTGAGATTCGCCCACAAAATTTGTGTCGCATACAGACAGACAGACTCACAGACTCACAGACAGACATTTTGTAAAAATATGTTTTCCGGAATCTCTGACCCCTAAAACGCGTAAATCCGTCGAAAACCGAAAATCGAAAATTTTCACGAATCCAATACTTTCTTCTTGTAAAGATAGAAGAAAGTAAAAACATCAAAAAAGGCAGATGCAGGTCATTTTTAATATAAAACCTACTACCAAATTTCAACATGTGGACTGACACTTAGTACCGTTTGTATGCGATTCGAGTTACAAGCAGCGCAGACGTTGAAATGGTGTAGTTGATTTTACAAAATAAATGGTATCTATAACTGCTTTAGTTTTTATATCGTTTTAACAGCTTTGAAGGTATATCGCCATCTATGAGCAATTTTTTAAACTAAACTTTTCCTTTACTCTTTGAGGTACAAATAACTGTGTTTCTGCAATATTGAATTCATACCCGAATTTTCGAAAAATTTTATTTGAAAATAAGTAAATGCAAATTTACAGGGGGTTTTTTTTTCTTGTTTTTCTTGTTTTTCCAACAAAGTTATAAAAATAAAATTTTGTAAAAAAATTCTAAAACAAATCTTGATTGAAGTTAATTGGGATGAAAAATGTCCTGCCATCCTTTAAAGAGTTAAACGGAAGGTTCGATCGTGAGAAATATTTTTGTTCGAACCGCATTCTAGTTTTCTAATTACTTATTTTTTTTATAGAATTCCAAAATGACACTATAATTTTCGATTCACCCTGTCTATTTTCATCTGTATTGAAATTGCAAATTTCATAAATACTACATTTTATTATTTCAGGTAACATGGATCGGCATCACTACGAGACATTCAAAATTTTTGCTAATGACAGTTTCATTATTCATCTGGACCATGGACGAGGGTAATGAACATTTTCTTGACAAAACTCAAAATTATTACGTGTATACTCGTATTTATTAGTATTTACTCGTGTATAATGCGCACTTTTTTCCAAAATTTTCAGCGCTAAAAAAGTGGAGGGCACGCAAATACACGAGGTATTTACAAAACAAACTACATGAAACATCCACACTTTAAGGGACCGGGAAAGCCCTATCTCGGCCATGTTAAATTTACCAACTTTATGTACCTTTTTCTCAGAAATGGTGAAAGATAGAGGTCTAGATTTTGTAGAGTAGTTTGAATAACATGCTTTACGTATTTTAACAGACCATTTTCTTCCTAAAGGAAACTGAAAATTAATTATTAATTATTTATCGAAAGAATTCTTTTAAATTAGCATTTTTGGTAAGATTTCACTGCCTAAAATAAATAATTCTCAACAAATCATTAAATCCCTGTGTTTAAGTATACAATATAACATAATATAAGTATTAAAAAAAATCTGAGTTCTTAAGTTTAATAGATATCGAAAAAAAGGAACACAAACATGAAAAATCCAAGTTTTGAGAAAAAGTCAATTAAAAATTTAAATGGCCATTAAGCTCTGAAGTACTCTTTTAAAGAATGAATAATTCAACACCTCTTTTTTATATATATACAAACATATGTGATACTTCGTTGGAAAGATAAAAGTTGAAACTATTTAATGATATAGAGAAGTAAAAATCGATTTTTTTTCAACTTTCGCTTACCTGGTCCCCTTAACGAAGTTACTGTGTTGCCACTTCTGGGATGGAGCTATTTTCAATTTTTCTTCTTTCTTCCTCCGTAATCTTATCCAAGTCTCGCCAACATCAAATTTTCGAGTTCTAGCTGTGTTACAGTTTGCTTTGAAGTAATTCAAAATTTCCTATTTTAAGGCATTGATGTAAATATCCAATCACAAATACTATCATAGCATCTTAAACATAATACTAACGTCTTTTGCTTCTTTCAAGCGCCTTATTGCTGCTGCAAGTAGGGTTATTTTAAAGACAGAATGGAACGAGTTAATGTAAGCAACAGGTGGAACATTTGTCGAGTAATCTCTTCTTAATATTTTAAAAAGTTATAGTCAATTAAATTTTCTATTAAAATAAAAAGAACTTCTTAAAAACACCATAAAAAATTTACAAGACCATTTGCCAGTCTTGCTGCTGTTTTCAAAGTAGTAGGACGTGCTCTCAGCGCCTGATGTAGAAAGACTAGTTCTTTCGAAAGGCCTTGTGAATTTATTAAAATTTTTATGTTGTTGTTAAGAATTTCTTTGCATCTTAAAATTTCTATTACCTGTATATCATACAATCTGAAATATAATGCTATTGCTTCGCTAAAAAAAATCAGCTTTACGATTGGCTATCTATGATGCTTAAGGCTATTATTCAGTGCGATCTCAAGTACTTCTCGCTAATGTTAAACCTGTGGAAGAGTGATGAATTCGTATTTTTAAAATATCTCCTTTGGAAATTATTATTTTTACTGTATACTTTTTTACAGAGCACTGTCTCTCCCTTTTTTTTTTAAGTTTTAAAATTATTTCTAAAATATATACTTAATTTATAATTTTATGTATTAAAATCTAGAGAAACTAATTCAGATTTTAACATTTCAAATAAAATTAAGCATATGTTTTATAAATAGTTTGATAACTAAATAAAAGAAGATATCCTTCAAGAAGAGTACACAGAAAAAAGTTTAAAACATTAATTTCCCGGAGAGATGTTTTAAAAATACAACACACGCCCATAGGTTTAACATTAGACAGGGGAATTTGAGATCTAATTGGACAACAGCTTTTAGTACAGTCGCCATTTTATGAAGCAAAAGGTAAAGGAATGTTACTGATCATAATATGCTTAATTATATCATCAATTTTTCGATGTCATTCTTCTCAGTATACTTGCGTAGGATTTGGAGGAAACATAGAATTTGAAAAAATTTCAATGATTAAAATGTGTGTTTTTAAAATAAAAACCAAGGCAATTTTTAAATGACATTACATATAATACACGTTGTGAAAGCGCCTACCTTCACATATTATTATTAATACTTTTCTCCTTTCCTCCCTTTAAAATTACATTTTTAAATTCCTAAAATTTAATTATCTGTGTGCATTTGGATTCAATCTTTTTTTAAGCGCTCTTTTCCTTCATAAATTAAGCAATCATTTTTCTGTATCTGTAATATTTTAACCGCAGCGCACTGCAGTTAAAAGAAAAGAAATCATTTCCTTTTCTCGCCTAATAACTGGATTCTAATTTTCATTTTTCTGCCTTAGTTTGATGATATACAGAAATTAGTCAGACATATTACTTCTACATTTTTAGCCGTTGGTCCAGATGTAAGATATATTTGTCATTTCAGTTATTAACCCTGTCTTTATTTTACTTTAGTTTATTAACATGCGCTCCCCGCCGCTTCAATCCCATGAGAACTGTGGCAAACCACTATAGAATGTTCTTTTGCGGTTGATGTGCTATAATTCCTAAGTAATCATTTGGCGTTAAATATTTCTTATTACTCTTCTACATCCCCCATTCAATTTCAATTATTCTACTTTGACCACATGTCTCTCTCTCTCTTTAATCTCGCCATATAGTATATGTATTTGGCGAAATTGTGTATGTACGTTTGCCAACACTCGAGCATTTTCGAGAAAATGTAATTGTGACACTTCCTTCTAAGATCTCATTCTGTGAACATAAAAAATGTAACTTTCTGCTCCCTTCTCCAACATCGGCGTTAGCCGTGTAATTTCGGCTATGTTCGAAACGATCCCGGTGGACAATAAAGACCTTTAGATAATTTCTACCTTAGCAGTTTCTTGCCTTCTTCTTAAAATAAGTAACAGTTAATTTTCAGCCTTGTATTCAGTATGGAAGCTAAGCAAAATGAACCACCTGTGCAAGACATCGCCGTTACACACGTGAAATAATAATACAGTAAAACCAGTTAAGGACCAGGGAAAAAATTGTTTTAAGAAAGTATTCTTCTCAGAAGGCGCACTGTCTATTGTAATGGTATTGTATCTTTTTTATCAGGCTCCGGAAATTTTTATGTTTGATGCAGGATTCCGTTACAGACAAATTCCGTTTTGGTAGGTTTTGCTGCCTAAATATCTAGTTTTCCGACAGCATAGTCTAATATATTACTTTTTTTCGAGTAACTATATGTTCTTTAACAATGATGCTCATATAACATAACAGATTAAAAAAAAAATTATTTTACTGTAAAAATATACTATGTCCAACAAGATAAAAAGGGAAAACAAACGTTGTCTCTTTTAATTATGTTATTTATCAAAAACTGCTTTAAAGCAATTAGAAATTTACTTATTAAAAAATATAATTTTGGTGAAATCTCACAAATAAGAAGGAATTTTCCATGGAGAATCTTAGTCAAATTTTTATTTGTTTTTTAGACGTCAAGATTTTTTTTGTTTCTTTGTTTGTTAGTTGTTTTATTATTATTGTTGTTGTTGTTGTTTAATTAAAATACTGTCGAACCTCGATTTAAGGATTGTAAAGTGAATCTTGAAAATCATTGTTAAATCGAGAAACTGATTTAATAAGTGAACACTATATAAATATTGGTTATTAATTTTCCAAACATTTATCTACCACTAATATGTAATTATATTTTACTTTTGATGCATTAAATAGACACTTTTAAAAAATAATAAACAGTGATAATTGTTTTGCATTTATCTTAAATATAGCTAGTGGCATAGATTTTTCAGTTGTTCCAAACTCAATGTATAATTATACATCCACTAATCACCATTTGCTTCAACTTAAGTAACTTTCGAGATTTATCATGTTCTGTGTGAGGTGGAATTTTCTTGTTTCCGTCACAACAGTTTTGAATAATCTGTACTTCATAAATGAGAATGTAGGAATTTACATAATCTAAAATAAAAATTCTGGTTGGAAATATCATACTAAACTGATGTTTTAAATTCTTCTAAATCAAACTCTTTATCATCACACATTGGTCAGTCGATTTTAAAAACTAAGAGTAAACACTGACAATTCGTCTACTAAAAAACCCGTTTAAAATGCTTGAAATGTATCAAAATTTTCCTTAAACAGAGAAATGTTAATTGCTAAAATGATGATCATTCACCATAGAAATAAATATAGGTAAATCTGGATTATTAAAGTTTATCGTTAAATTGAGGAAATGATTAAATCGGGGATATACTGTAGTTTTATATTCCATTTAATAGAAATTTGAAGATTATAAATTTTTGCCTTGTTTAATTAAATACTACGCATTTTTTTTCCTTTTTTCTTTCAGCTTCGGAAGGCCAAGCTACGACGAAGTATCGATTCTTGCACCTCTCTATCAGTGTTGCTTTATCAATTTTTCTACTTTCGAGCGTTTGACTCAGCTACATCACAGTGCTGTGAGGTTATCGTCACTCATGCGTTGTTCCTTGTCCAAAGACCCCTTGTCACCCATTCTCCTGGAAAAGCATCTCAAAGCTTTGGACAGAAGATTAGAAATTGTGTTGCGAGTTATAAAAGACTGCCTTCAGAACCGCAGTAGCAAAGAAGTGTTTTATTTAGACAATCTAGAGTGGACTACTATTTAGACTATCCGAGTAAAATGCACATCTCTATCAGTGTTGGTTTATCAATTTTTCCACTTTCGAGCGTTTGACTCAACTGCAACACAGTGCTGTGAGATTATCATCACTCATGCGTTGTTCCTTGTCCAAAGACCCCTTGTTATCCATTCTCTTGGATAAGCATCTCAAAGCTTTGGACAGAAGATTAGAAATTTTGTTGCGAGTTTTAAAAACTGCCTTCAGAACCGCAGTAACAAAGAAGTGTTTCATTTAGACACTCTAGAATGGACTACTGTCTAGATTATACGAGTAAAATGTGAGAAATGATTATTTCCAGAAAGTAAAACTGTTCTCAAATTTAAACTGCTCTGTAAAAAAGGCAACTTTTTCTTAATTTTCGAAAAGATGCTATGACCTCGACCGTTTGACTCAACTACTAAACAGTACTGTCAGTAAGATTATCGTTATTCAAGAGTTGTTCTTTGTCTAAAGACTCCATTTTACACATTCCGTTACAAAAGCATCTCAAAGCTTTAGACAGAACATTAGAAATTGTCTTGCAAGTCATAAAAGACTGCTTTCAGAGCCACAGTTACAAAGAAATGTTTAATTTAGGCACATTAGAATCTACTACTATCTAGATTATCCTGTTAAAATGTGATAAATGTTTATTTCCAGAGAGTAAAGCTACTCCCAAATTTAAACAGCATTGTAAAAAAGGTTGCTTTTTCTTAACCTTCGAAAATATAGTATGACTTCGAACGTTGACTCAACTACAAAACAATGCTGTCAGTAAGATTATTGTTACTCATGAGTTATTCTTTGTCTAAAGACTCCATGTCACACATTCTGTTGAAAATGCATCTCAAACCTTTAGACAGAAGATTAAAAATTGTGTTAGCAGTCATAAAATACTGCCTTCAGAACCACAGTAACAAAGAAGTGTTTTCATTTAGACAGTTTAGACTGGTCTACTATCTAGATTATCGGGCTGGAATGGGGGAAATAGTTATTTCCAGGGCCAAGAGAGTAAGGTACTTCTCGAATTTAAACTACGCTGTGAAAAAGGCAAATCATTCTAAATCTACGAAATTATAATATGACCTCAAACTTTTGACTAAACTACAACACAATGCTGTGAGGTTATCGTCATTCATGTGTTGTTCTGTGTCCAAAAACTCTTTTACACCCATTCTCTTGAAAAAGTATCTGAATGCTTTGAACAGAATATTAGAAATTGTGTTACCAGTTATAAAAGACTGTCTACAGAGACACAGTAGCAAAGAGGTGTTTCATTTAGACTCTTTAGAGTGGACTACTATCTATATTATCCGACTAAAATGGTAGAAATGTTTATTTCCAGAACCAAAAGAGTAAAGTTGTTCTCAAATTTAAACTGCGCTGTAAGAAAAAGGCAAATCTTTCCTAATCTACGAAAATATAATGTGACCTCGAACGTTTGACTGAACTACAACACAATGCTGTTCATACGTTGATTTTTCTTTAAAGACTCCTAGTCACCCATTCTGTTGATAAAATATCTCAATGCTTTAGACAGAATATTGGAAATCGTGTTACGAGTTATAAAAGACTGCCTTCAGAGCTACAGTAACAAAGAAGTGTTTCATTTAGACACTTTAGAGTAGTCTACTATCTAGATTATCGTACTGGAATAGTTATTTCCAGAGACAAGAGAGTAAGATTGTTCTCAAATTTAAACTACGCTGTAAAAAAGACAACCTTTCCTTATGTACGAAAATATAACGTGACCTCAAATGTTTAACTGAACTTACAACGCAGTGCTGTGAGATTATCGTCATTCATGCTATGTTCTTTGCCCAAAGACTCTTTGACAATCATTCTCTTGAAAAAGTATCTCAATGCTTTCGACAGAATATTAGAAATTGTGTTGCGAGTTATAAAAGACTGTCTTCAGAGACACAGTAGCAAAGAGGTGTTTCATTTAGACTCTTTAGAGTGGACTACTATCTATATTATCCGACTAAAATGGGAGAAATGTTTATTTCCAGAACCAAGAGAGCAAGATTGTTCTCAAATTTAAAATGTGCTGCAAAAAAAAGCAAATGTTTCCTAATCTACGAAAATATAATATGACCATGAACGAAAATACACAACAACTTCTTTCGAATTACCCATGATTCCGAAAAGCGTTCCGTAGAAACTTCGGAAACCTATATACAGGGTGTTTCTAATTAAAGTTACCGTGTTTGAACCTAAATAGAGTCCGTTCTTGTAGACAGATATCGATCAAACTTGGAAAATACGTTATGGGAAGAATGGGGAAAAGAAATCTGCAATAAAAAACTGTAGCTCAAATTTCGACCACTAGGTGAGAAAAGGGCGCATGAAGACCAAAAAACTCAAACTGAAAACACAAAGCATATGTTCAATGTGTATTTCATTTGCGTCAAGCACATATTCAAAGCGTGTTATAGTGTGTTCGACAGTAGCGTGAAGAGTTTCTCGATCAATAGTTGCAACATGACGAGTTATCTTTGCTTTCAAATCGGGCAGATTCCGTATGCTTCCTCCATAGACACTATATTTCAAAAATCCTCACAATCAGAAATCACAAGCCCGGAGAACAAAGAGACCAGGTTGTCGGAAAACTTCTCGAAATTATCCGATCATCTCTAAAGTGGGCACGAAGTAGTGCCGTCACATCTCTGGCTATGTGAGGTAGCTCAGATACACGATCAATAGCTGAAGCGGCGTTTCCGTAACTTTGAAGTCATTTTTCTACAAATGACAGTTGGACATAACGCGCAGGATATCTCAAAAACTTCTGAATCTTTTTCCATGAAATTTTCAAAGTATATGTTTCATGTTAGTCTGTATATACGGAACATAATTTTTTTTTTATTGTTCAAAAAAATATTTTTTTTTACGTGATCATACTGTTGAATTTTTCAAAATTTTGGATTAGCTAAATACAATTTTGCATTAAAAATATAAAAATGCTTTAAATACAAATTTATTTAGGTTCAGGGTAATTATTATAATCTGAAGTATAAGTAAGCACCAAAATTTTCATTTAGTTGCACTATTTATTTTGCAATCCTGATGCGGGTAAGCTGTCATACCAATTTTCTGCTCGACAAATATCTGACAATTTCAAGCGCCTTATACTAATTCTGCATCTTGCAATTTTTTAAATACATGAAATCAAAGAACGTACTTATATCTTTCATCCGAATAAAAATTGTGTTTTTAAATCATATAAATTTTAAGATATTAAATGTTGAAAATGGTCTTTTTTATTCCTTTTTTCCAATTTTAAGAGTCCTGAGACCCCACTTAGGACAATTTACCTAAAAATTGATCAAAAAATAGATTTTTGTTTTTAAATATTAAATGAAAGCCTGTTTAATTGTGAAATTTTGGCACCTCATTTTTATCCATACGGAAATTATATTGCGAGATATTGTAAATTTTGTTAATACACCGAGCGCAATTACCCACACAAATTAAAACTTTAAATGGCTTTTTCTCCATGTTCATATTTTCTTCTTTCATGTTTTAAACATGCTAAGTTTTTTTTTTTTTTTTTTTTTTTTTTTTTTTTTTTTTTTTTTTGTATTTGAGATAGATATTTCAAATTTTTTGTACATGTCCTTTATTATATATGTGATAAATCCGTGCATGGAATGAGCCTTCAGGTTATTATTATTATTTTAAAAAATAAAAGTACAAGAAGATGTGTTATATTTCATCGTTTTGCATTACATATATCAGTAAAGAATTATATTAAATGCAATATTAGATGTATCTAGAAATCCATGCGCAATCTTGTGTGATAGACTTTTGAAAATCTAAAAAAAAATAATTAGTCAAAAATATTAATATTTAAAAAAGTAGTTGGTAATTTTAACTTTTAAAAATTTTTAATTAAATATGCAATTTTTTTCCTGCAAAATGTACTTTTAGTTGAACATTGAAAAGCAATGAGTTCACCATTTGAACTCGTTCTCTACATATTTCTCGCTTGCATTTTAATATTTATAAATGATTTTTGTAATAGAGTACCTGAAGTTGCTGTCTATTGTTGTGCATTTGTACTTGTCCGATTTTAGTTACAGTTTTTTTTTTATATATGCGGAATCTTTCACTTTTGGAACCGGTTCTGAAAGTAAAACTATCCTCATATAAAAAATTGTAACCAAAATCGAAACAAAACAAACGCACAACAATATATATCGACCTCAAGTAACCTATCCAAACCTATCAAAAAAAAAGTAATATATATATATATATATTAAAATTGCGAGCGAGAAATCTGTAAAGATGTCTACCATCGAATTAACATTAGCTTGAGCATTTCTTTCCGTGACTAGTGTGGCTCTTAAGTAAGCTCTTAACCCTCTCGCTGCGTAATTGTTTCATTAAAATAGCTTCAAAATAATTAAAATAGCTTCTTTGCCACCGTTTTTTCAAAACAAAAATTTCTATCTAATTTAATCGGTAAAATGCTCCGATTAAATAAGGCAAAATTTACAAAGAAAAATAACTGGTGGGAATAATCAAGAAGGATTAATTAGACGGAAGAATGCATGCCCAAGAAAATTTCGATTTGCGCAGCGAGAGGGTTAAGACATATCTGCCTTTAATGTGCCCGCCGGTTCTGTATGTATGTATGCACGCATGTATGTACGCATGTACGTAATGCGATGACCCTCGATAGAAATATCCGATTTGCTTCGATTTTTTTTTCTAGATTGATTCTGATAAGGAGCTTTCCTGATTAGATTTTTCATTCAGAATTATACGATTTGCTTGTAAATTGATATATACAGGTTTATTCCAAAATGGCACTTCCTTGATTAGATTTCGAGGTTCATTGGTTAAGTATAAAAGGGAGAAAGGGAGCAATCCCCCCCCCCCCCCATTCTTGATTTAGATAAATGGGTTTTCATGCAGAATTATCCAATTTTCTTCATTTTTTTTTTTTCAAATTATGATAAGGAGCTTTTCTTGATTAGATTTGGACGTTTATTGGTTATGTATTAAGGGGGGAAAGGAGTAGCTAATATCTCCCTTAATTTAGCGAAATGGTTCTTTTTTGCAGAATTATCCGATTTGCTTCAAAGTTGGTATACAGGTTTATTCTGACAAGGCGCGTCCCTGATTAGATTTCAAGGTTCATTAGTTAACACGTTGAATGCCAAGTCTATTTTGTGTGTCTTTCCGTTTGGGCCACGAAATAAGATTCCCATTACATTATCTATAAGTGTCGGTCACCGATGGCTGACGCGGCTTAACGGCCTACTTCAGTCACGCGAAAAGACCCGTTCGCTAATGCTATTCCTAAGGAAGAAATTTATAAAGATATCTCGGTCGCATTTCACTATTTTTAGATGATTTTTTTTGCAGTGGCTAGCTGAGGTCGATCTGTAAACGTTTTTTATTTTTTCGATTTTCATTGGGTATTTTTTCCAAGAAGATGCTTTCATTTTAGGAACCGGTTCTGAAAATGAAAGTGTCCCGATTAAAAATATCTGTAAACGAAATTGAAAAAGTAGAAAACGGCCTGCATACAGATCGACCTCAGCTAGCCACTGCAAAAAAAAATCATCTAAAAATAGTGAAATGCGGCCGAGATATCTTTATAAATTTCTTCCATAGGAATAGCATTAGCGAACGGGTCTTTTCGCGTGATTGAAGTAGGGCCTTAAACGGAAAGTTCAGTGCCAATCACCGGTGACTGCCGGTGATTGGCACTCAACGTCTTAAGTATAAAGGGGGGGGGGGACGAGGACTAATTCCCCTCAATTTATTTTTCGAGGGGCATTTTTATTTGATATAAGAGTATAATATACAATTAGTGTGAATAGCCTGTGAGCTCAATGCCATTAGTTTAACTGTGGTATTTTCTTTTCTTTTTTTAACAGTGTGCCTACTCCTGAAACATTCCTGAATTCATTTTTATTCGTGAACGCATAAAATTGGCAAGTATTCTTACTCAAAAATTTGAAATCAAATATTGATTTCCATTTTTTTTATAAATACCGAAAATCTTTTAAGAAAGGCTCTCAAAATTCGCTTTTGGAAGTAAATTTTCGGCCGCTCCAACCCAAGAAAAGTCAGGAAACAGCAATCCCTTTTAATTCAAAAGTCATTCATTTATCAAAAAATCAAAAGAAGTTATTCGATGCCATATCATTTCAATAGTCATACCTGTTAGTTTCATGCTTTTACATGTAAAAATGACTCCGTGAATGTTCCAGGAAGCCACGCATTGTTGAACTGGGAAAAATATATATATATTTTAAATTACACAGAAATATATATGTGACATTATATGCATTTGTATATGGGGTACCTGTGTACACTAATCTAGGTCCTAGAATTGAATCTAAAGCATGCTTATCTTTAGAAACTGAAATTAAAGAAAGTACAAAATAGGGCTTGATCATTAAGTTAATGATTTGTCATTACAAGTGCCTAGAAATATACTATTTCCTCAAATGAGATTAAAGGAAATGCAAAATAGGTTAGATCATTAGCTAATGATTCATGTTTACAACCGTAGAAAAATGCATATGCACTATTACATAGATATGCCTAATGCATATGTACACTATTCTGCATATAAGACTTTAATCTAGGGCAGTGCTTGCCAAACATTTATATTTCGCGTCCCCCATGAGAAATTGCATGTACCTTGAGTATCACTTATTTTTTGTTTTGCTCGTTTATGTATTCTTTCACTCGTATGTAGAAAAATAGTAACAAATGGAAGCAAATAAACACATTTTTATAGCATTTAATGTAACTTTACATGTAGTAAGTTTTTTAATGTGACGGTTGTATTTTGTATACATGAATATTTGTTACATTTTTGGAATAACTTTTCTAAAATACATTCATAAGTCATCTTTAATATCTGGTCGTAGTGTACTGTCAAGTTTCGGCCAGTCAAAGAGATGAAAATTCTTTTACTTCATTCATTTAGTTGCAACGTGTCGTATGTTGCTTGTTGACACAGATTCGTCACGTATAGACGGCTTGCATTGACGTCACGGCTATTAGAACGACTGATGCTCTAATCTAGTACTGCATCTGGAGACCACGCGGAATGTCAGAACTCCCCGTTTGCCCTTAAAAGCCCGTATTGTCTTTCTGTTTAATTTAGATTTTTATTATTTTTATTATTATAGTGCTAATAAGTCTAATAAGTCAAATGGAGGGCACCACATTCGCCTTATATTTGGACGCCATATGAAGCGATGCCAGATTCTTCTGAACATGTGACGTCATGTGCAAGCCGTCTATATCCATTAACTTCTGCGCGTAACCTTTCAGGTAGGGGAGGTGGGGGATGAATGGAGCATTTTTACAAAAATGTTTATTTTTAATACTTTTTTAAAGTTATTGCCAATATTATTATCAATATTGTCACATTTCATACATTAGGTATTTGACTACATCTATGCATCATATTTAGTCTAGATTATTGTTATACAGTAAAATATTATAAAATTTAAAAAACGTTAAACTCTCTCCCAATCATCCTTATAGCAGGCATGAATGGGACACTAATAGGGATGGATGGGACACCAATATTTTTCTCCCTGTATCCAATGTTACCTAGTTAAAATTTATAATTATAAACTTATATGCATTTTTATTTGTAATATATGATCTTATAATATGGCTATTGTATCTCAGCATTGCTAATCACTCCTTTTACTGCAGTTTTAACTTGTAATGCAAACTTCGACTGTCTATCTGTTCCCCTTTCCCACTTACGAGACATTTTAGATATGAAATGAAAGTGAAAAATGTCTTTGAAATACGGCATAGCCAATATTTTTCATTCACAACTTATTAATAAATATTAATTCAATGTATCTTAGATATCATGCACAAATGAAATTATGTTAGGGAAGGTGCGAGTGGGAATTTATTTAAGCACAAGGGGGCTAGATTGTAAGGAGCTGAGCCCCCTGGTATTTAACCCTTTATCTACTGACGTAGGGTGGCGAGTGGTCAGGGAAAAACACAGTAAAAAACAGTTGAAACTAACAGTATTTTCTTCTACAAAATATTTCGAATAATATAAAGGGATTAAAGAAGGCGGATTTCTCTTTAACAAATTACTGGTATTTAACATGTTTTTTGACTGTGTTTCTCCCTGACCACTCTCCACCCTGCGATGGTACTTATAAGTACCATTAAAGTAACTTGTTATAAAATTCATTTAATACATCGTAATACAGTTTACAGTTAAGAATGAGTTATAGATACATTACTTTATCTTGTTCCAAAAACATTATTGGTTACATACAAAAAAAAATATTTTTGAAAGGATGATTTCTTTTGCCTTTGCATTTTTTTTTCTGTTCGTTGGGAGGGGGGGGGGGGGGATTTTTCAATTCGGAAATATTTCTTCTATATTTCTATAGTAAAAACATTATATTTGTACATTTCCTAATTCTACAAAATACTAAGAAAAACATTTAAATAAAAGATTTGAGTGAGGTTATAAATATTTCACAAAATCACTATAAATTCAAATTTAATGAATCTAAATCCTTCTAAAATTATTAAATGATTATGTAAATCTTCTAATGTAGTTTAAACAATTCACGAAAAATGCTTTAGGATATAAAATTTTCATGAATTCATAATTCAATACATAAAGGGTTAAAATGTCTCATCGGAAAATTAATATTTCTCACTCCTTTTTTCTTAGTACTCTTCTTAAAAGATTTTTTTTCCCTCTTAGTTAACAAAATATTTCAAAAATATTTTATGTGTTAAAAACTAACGAACTGTGAGTAAGGTTTTTATACCTCACATAAAATTAAGTCTATATTGTATAAATATTTTGACAACTAAGGAAACAAGTTGGAAATTGCTCGTCAAACGTGGCAAATGAGGTGCGTTCGTACTATAACTAGTTTTATAATTATTTTTTGCACACCATATTGTACTGAATGTATATTTTTTTGCACTTTCTAAGTGTATAGTCTGTAACTTCATTAAAATGTACTTGCAATAATTTTTTTCCCATTCCCCGTAATATAACGGAACACATTTGACTGTCCCTGTAATTAAACTATACACCCGATTTTCATAAAATTTGAAATGGCTCGACAAAATTTTGCAAAAATTATATATTTAAAATTTCAGACCTTTCGGAAGGCTGTAACATCATTAAAATGGACTGGCAATAATTTTTTCCCATTGGCCATAATGTAACGGAAAACTTTTGACTGTCCCTGTAATTAAACTATACATCCGATTTTCATAAAATTTGAAATGGCTCGACAAAATTTTGCAACAATTATATATTTAAAATTTCAGAGCATTCGGTTGGGTAGTTTTTGCTCTGTTATATGCGGACGAACAGACAGACAGACGGACTGAACGACGACTATAGGTGCTACGTATTTATGTAATTACGAACGCACCTAAAAAGAGATATCTTTAAGAAAAGTACACAGAAAAAATAAGTTAAAAATATTGATTTCCTGAGGAGATATTTTAAATATACGAATGCATCACACGCTGAAAGACTTATGTTTTGAGAGGGTAATTCATAGGTTGAGTGTCTAGAAGCGTTAAGGGGTCTCAGGAGTCTTACTTTTTACCTGCCGGTCCAATTTAACAACCTTTCACATTTAATTTTTTTTTCTCAGTCTCTATAAAACATATATACATAAAATTTTTAATATAGACAACCTAATATCTCTTCTATTTAAAATAATTTGTTTAATATTCTACACTGAAATGTTATTTCAAAATTTTCTATGTTAAATTTTAATTAAAAAAATTAAAAATGTTTTTTGACTTGCATGCACTGCGCACAAGACTGTAGCAAAACTATTGATTCAAGAGCCCCAAAAATATTGATAATGATGTAAAACTAATGTATCTTGAACGTATACTTCATTTTTAAGTAATTTATTTATTTATTTTATTTGAAATTTAAATTGTAAAATTTTGAAAAAATTCATTCTTTTATTGAAAATTTGCCCATTTTAAATAATCAATGCAATTATAATACTAAATTTGAAGTATAAGTTATTATTTACATTGAAATGAAGATATTTCCAATTTTCATGCAAATTGCTTTATTAGTTTGTGAAAAATGTTGCACGCAGTGCATGCAAGTCAAAAAAAAATTAATTTTTTATAAAAATTAAACATAAAAAAAAATAAAAAAAATTCAATATAGAATCTTTAAAAAATTATTTTAAATAGAAGTGATATTAGGTTGTCTATATTAAAAATTTTATGCATTTATGTTTTATAGAGACTGATAAAAATGCTTAAATGTGACATGTTCCTAAATTGCATCGCCAGGTAAAAAGTAAAACTCATGAGACTCCTGAATAACTTTCAATCAACTTTCAACCATTAAGATCATTATCGACGCAAATGTTGTCCGCATTTCTCGGCAGACAAATGAGATGTTGAGAATCAGAGTGAACTATCCCACTTTTAAGAGAAAAATCATGCGTTAAGCATAGATTACGAAACAGTTTCTAACACATTTAGAATACCATAATAAAACTTTACAGTTTAAGGGGATCCGGGACACAAAAATCTTCAAATTTTCAATTTTTTTTTTTATTGGGTTAAATTTTTTTTTGTCGTTTTCTGCTTAAAATGATGTTTAAATCACGTTTCTATCCTAATTAGAACAGGAAATATTAATTTTTTCGTTTTGGTTTGTTTTCAAAATCTGCCTTTCAAGCTATGGTTGTCAAGGAAACGAGTTCTTGTGAAATTGCGTTTTTCTTCATGATAGGTTTTTTCACCATTTCTCATATTTAAATTCTTATAACTCGAGAACCGTTAAAGATACAGGGTTGAAACACGGAACACATCTTTTTCAATTATTTTACTTTACTTTTGAGCCAGCATATTTGAAAAAAAATATTTACTTTTGAAAATATGATTTTTTTTTTTAAGTTGCACCACTTTTTTTGTAATTTTTTCGTTAAATATTTTTAATTTTTTTTTAAATAAATATTTTTTTTTAATTCTGGCTCTAAATTAAAAAATATATATTTCTGTTTATTTAAATGAAAAACAATTTAAATTCTACAAATAATATTTCGAGTTATAACGATTTTAAGTTATACCACTTTTTTCATAAATTTGAAATTAATTTTTTTTTTTTTTTTTAAAGCTATGAGAAGTTTTATCATTTGATTTTGTTTACAAATGATATGGCTAACCATCACAAAAAAATTCAAAATTTTAACTCAATAAATACAGATTTTTTGAAAATGTGTCCCGGACCCCCTTAATAAAGTGCAAAATGTTGTATAAATAAACCATTTGTAAAACACATAACACATTTGAAAACTTAATTTCATCAATTTCCACCAAAAGACGAAAAGAAAAAATCTAATTTTTTTTCTGCCCTTTATGTGCCTACTATAGATTTATCATATATTACATAGTATGCTAAAATTTAGTTCAATTAGAAAACGCATAGCACAGTTGAACATTCCCATTCTGCAATTTCCATCAATAAATGGAAATGTACTTCAGATATTTTGTGCAGCCCTGTATGTGATCTGTAAAATTTATACACACTAATATGAAAAAAAGTTTACTTTAAAAATACGTGTCAAAACAAAAAAACGTACTACTTTCAGCAATTATTGTTCATTAGAGAGTACTGCAACCGATTTGTTTTCTTTGTCCCTGTATATCAATGATGAATGCTATGCAGATCATAATCTTAGCAAATATCTAGTAGTGCACCTAAGAGATATACAACTACATTAGTTCTAATATGTAACATGAATAAAGTACACCGCAAGCGATTTTTTTCCCGTGGACCGTAATGTAATGGAATTATTTTCAGTGTCCCTGTAAAGGAACTATGAATGCTAGCCCTATTATATTCTATAGTAAGCCTCTTATAGTGTACTTCCAGAGCTATATATAATTTTAATGGGTTTGTAAATATGAAACGTTATTAAAAACCACCGGAAAAGATTTTCCCCCATACGCCGTAATGTAACGGCGGAATTTTTTTTAATGTCCCTGTAAAGGAACTACAACTGCTACATGTGCTTCATTTTTAATACCGAACACGTCATAGGGAATATGAATAACATATATCAATTTCATGGCAATCCGTTCAAATTTACGCGAGTTAGAGCACAGACAGAGAGACGGCAGACAAACAAACCGAAGTCACAAACGCTTTTCAACTATGTTGGAAAGTGTTAAAAATGAGTTTGAAATCTCATAACATTGTATGTTACGCCATCTATTAGCAGTATAATGAATTTCATTAATTACGAAACTATTCAAGTGATAGAGCCAGTTTAATAGATACTCCAACATAACTTGGATAGCAAGTTTTCATTGTAAGAGGGGTTTAAATTCACCATGTTAACTTAATTACCATATGCTTGCTGAAGAAGCTTAGTCTCGTCTGGCACTGCCAGAACTGGCCTAAAAGAGTTTGAAAAAAATTTGTGTAAATTTTGAAAAGCATTTTTCTAGAAGTCTATTCTTGGTTCTCAACGCCTCAAATGGCAAACATTTATGTCTAAGTTGCATGCACTTGTTGTAAGAGAATCTCATGTAATTCAATGTAAGAGAGAATAATGTTGTAAGAATACAACATTAAACTAGAAAAAATGTGCTAAAAACTGACAAGAATAGTTTTTGTGTTTTAGCAAAATCCAAATAAAGTTTTGGGAAAAAATGTAAATATAATCTTATTTCAACTTCAAATTCTTGCATTAAAGTGTGATAACATATTAGATTTTCCTTCTCCCCCCCCCCCCTCGTCCAATCATTGCTGTTACATTAATAAGTACAAGCACATTTTTTTATGTTACTCTTACTCATAAATTTAGTTCAGGTCATACCTTTTTAAAGCTCAGATATTAATATACACTATATGGCCATTAATGACCGTCAACTTTCAATTTTAGACATTTTGTCGAATATTTAGAAATATACTTGTCAGATTCTTCTGGAATTTCAGGATTAAAAAGAACAGGTATGACCTCATATTTATCAATGTCGATTTGACAAGAGGGACAATTAGGCAGCTAACAAAAAATCAAAGAAAAAAAATAATACTTGAAATCCCCTGTAAAATAAAATACACGAAATGATCTATCGCTGCAGAATATAAATAAACAGACATTGTGCAATATGTGTCTTTATTTGTCTAAGAATAGCACGTATATTAATAGAGATATAGCGATTTTAAAAAAAAATCTTGCATGTTTTTTGCTTATAACATGCAGGGTTTTCAAACAAATTTCACACCAGTTTCAGAAAAATTGAAAAAATGTAGTAGACACAATATAGTGTAACTGGAATATAAATATATTAAATATTTTAGGAAATATGAGCAGTTGTGTGAAATAATTTTTATCTGCGCATGCGCGAACGATAACAAGGATCTTTTTTACATAATTTAACAGTCAACTCTATGGAGCAACTTATTAAAAAAATCCAGTCAAATATCGTAAAAATTCAGACAGATATCGGCATTAAAGTGAGATAATTTTTAGTTGCTCGCTAAAACTAGCTGAATGATAAGGGATTGTCCACAAGTTGTCAATTTTAATTTAATCTTTTTTTAGGGTTCCGTACTTAAAAAGTAAAAACGGAACCATTATAAGATCACTCCTGTGTCTGTCCGTCTGTCTGTCTATCTGTCACAGACATTTTACTCGTAAACTATGGAACGTGGAAAGTTCAAATTCGGGGAAGTAATAAAGACCATTGACCCACATATTTTCAGATTAATAAACATTCATAAATATATTCAGTAAAAAAGTAGAGGGGCTAATTATGCTACTTGAAAAAAAAATGTTTTCTTTGTATATCATGTGGGGTATCCTGTGAAAGCTTTTGTAACGCTGAACTCAAAAATAATTTTAGGTATTATATTTTCAAAGATATTGTTGAAAATGTAGCGCAAAAATATGTCCCCTCCCCCATCTAATTACGAATCTACTGAAACTAAAATTATGAAAAAATTAGAGGTAGTAGATCTTAATATAAACCTTGGCGGAAAATTATAGCGATTACCCTAGGTCCCATAGTTTTTGAGTAATTAGCATTTTTCTGTTATACACAAATTTCGATTTACGGGCATTCAGAAAAATTGTTGAGCATCGCTGAATATACCTATCGTTTCAGAAGAATAAAAGCATTGTTGATAATGATTTTCGAAAAAAATCATCGATAATTAGCCGAGATATTAACCATTAAAGGTACGGTCAGTTTGGACATACACAAGGACAGGGGCGGCGTACTCTATGCCTAGTTAACAACTTTTAATGATATATATGTGTAATGTAATGTCCAGTAACAGTATAAAAGCAATAAACGTCAAATTGTTAAAAACATACTAATTTAAGGTGTCTCGGGGTTCTAAAAAGTGGAAAAAAAATGAAAAAAAGACCATTTTCAACATTTAATGTCTTAAAATGTATATGATTTTAAAACAGAATTTTAATTGGGAGGAAAGATATAAGTATGTTCTTTCGTTTCATGGCTTTAAAAAATTGCAAGATACAGAATTAGTATTTATAGGGGGCTCGAAACTGTTAGGCATTTGTCGAACAAAAAATTGGCATTACTGTTTACGCGCAGGATTACAAAATAAATATTGCAAATAGAATGAAAATTTTGGTGCTTACTTATACTTCAGATTATAATAATTTCCCTGAACTTAAATAAATTTGTATTTAAAGCATTTTTATATTATTAATGCAATGTTGCATTTAGCTAATACAAAATTTAGAAAATTTCAACAGTAAAATCACATAAAAAAAAATATTTTTTTGAACAATAAAAAGGAAATTTTAGGTTCAGTTTATACAGACTAACATGAAATATATGTTTTGAAAATTTCATGAAAAAATATTCAGAAGTTTTTGAGATATCCTGCGCGTTATGCCCAAAAAAATGCCATTTGGAAAATAATGACTTTAAAGTTTCGGAAATGCCGCTTCAGCTATTGAGCGGGTATAATTCTAAAAGCCAAAACTTCTGTTCTAATGGGAATTTCAAGGAAACAATTATATCAAAATATTCAGAAAAAATAGGAGTTTAACATCTAAAAAAAATTAAAATTTCTTATATTTTGAAACTTTAAGAGTCCTGCGACTACTTAATCTTTTCCGGCACGGTGTAATTCTATTTATAAGCTTATGAAATAATGAACTGACACCAGAATTTATAAACGAATTTTTTTGAAAATGCAAACTTGCTTATTTTCACGTACATGATAAAAGGAAATTTTTGATTAAATATTCTTGGTGCCGTTTGTCTGTTTTGGAATTAAAACTAGGTATCCGTTTTTTAAGGGCATCGCCCTCGAAAGATTTAATTAGAATGAATCGCATAAATACTGTAGGATCGCGATACTTTGCATTGATTGTATCTCTCAACACGCCTCGAGTGACTTTAAAAGTTAATTAAACACCTATCTGGAAAAACGCGGCACTGATCAAGGCGGCGTTGTAACTTTGAGACCTCAATTCGAAGCGCGCTTAGCACAATGCCAAATTTAAACTTTGAACAAAGGTTTTGTTTTAGCTACACTGTAGAAATAAAGGTTATTACAACGCTGAATTTAGTTTCATGAAATGGCAAATGAAGTTTAACTATGCACTGCTTTTATTGTCAGTACCGAATTAAGTTCATCATAAACAGATTAGGATAATATTAAAAAAAGAGTTATACGAATAGCTATATTGGATATTATTTAGGTTGCATATCTCTTTGAACTTTCATGGTATACCCGATTACACTTTTCTAATATATACAGTTATACCGAACTCTACGTTGTATAGTTTTTACAAAGTCTTAGTATTCTTTTAGCAACGTGTTTTTTTTTTTTTTTTTTATAATACAATTACAAATTCATATATTTATTCTACGGAACCCTCTGTGCGCGAGTAATGCTCGCACTTGACCGTTTATTTAATTTTCATTTTTTATTGATGTTTCAGTTCTTCTTGGATAACCACCCGAACGAGCCTATACCATGATAAAAAGAAGTATCAAAATCGAAGCATTTTTTCCAAATCTACTCGTTGATAGTTATTAAATACTAACTTTTGTCTGAAAGTCAGTTAATAAAAAATGACAATTTGTGGAAAATCCCTTATCATTCAGCTGCTTTTAGAGAACAACTAAAAATTTGCTCACTCTAACGCCGATATCTTTCTGAATTTTTACGATATTTGACTGGATTTTTTTAATAAGTTGCTCCATAGAGTTCACTATTAAATTATGTAAAATTATCCTTGTTATCGTTCGCATGCGCAGATAAAAATTATTTCATACAACTGCTCATATTTCCTAACATATTTAATATATTAAAATTCGAATTGTCCCTACTGTATTTTGTCAATTTTTCTGAAACCGGCGTTAAATTTTTTTGAAAATCCAGCATGTTATAAGCAAAAAAAAAAAAAAAACAAGAATTTTTTAATTTTTAAAAATAAGTCGCTATATCTCTATTAATATACGTGCTATTCTTACATAAATAAATACACATATTGCACAATGTCTGTTTATTTATATTCTATAGCGATAGATCATTTCGTGTATTTTATTTTACAGGGTGATCCCAAGTATTATTTTTTTTCTTTGATTTTTTGTTGGTCCCCTAATTGTCCCCCTTATAAAATTGACATTGCTAAATTTGAGGTCATACTTGTTCTTTTTAATCCTGAAATTCCAGAAGAATCTGACAAATATATTTCTAAATATTCGACAAAATGTCTAAAATTAAAAGTTGACGGTCATTAATGGCCATATAGTGTATATATATATATATATTATATATGTATATATATATATATATATATTAGAGAAAATTGCGGTAGAGGACAGACAGAACGCGCACTAGGCCAAGTGAGCGATAAACGACTTTTTGTAGTAACCGGGCTTACCAACCAATTTAGGTCAGCGCTAAATCGCACAACGCTCCGGTATAAACAAACCGAAGGCTCATCCCATGCTAGAAACGAGCGCCATCTACTGGCTAATCCTCTAAAAAGAACATTTTGATAGTTTTTCAAATTAATTTTACATTTCTTTTTTCTTCTTAACAATGAATTAAAAACATCCTTCATTGTATTCTTAAAACAATAATAATAATAATATGTTCTTTCTGTGACTATCCATAAAATTTTAATTTTATGATTTAACATCATAAGCTAGTGAATTTGAAATAAAAATTCTTTAAAGTAAAGTTTTTTTTCAAAAGAGAGAAAGAGGGGGGGGAGGTACATATTTTAATACCAAATATTTAATTTATATGCTTTAATATTGAAGTTATATTTAAATACATGTATGTATCTTGACTTGGGACTAGCATCTGTTAATATTAGCATGTTTTATTTGTTATTTCTTTTCAATGGCGTAGCTAAGGGGGGCGGGGGGACGGTCCACCTCGGGTGTCACTCTCTAAGGGGTGACACCCGATGTTTATTTGCGGAAAAATATATATAATCTTATAAGATTTTGGAAAAGAAGTCTAACGTAAAATGAAATTTCTAGTGCACTACGCAACGGAGTGAATTTTTTTTTCTTGGGAAATCTGAAAATTTATACAGAATGAGGTGTTTAAATTAGATATGCACTAGTGAACAAAAACCTACATATCCAACGAATGGGTAGCAAAAACAAACTTTAAAAGAAATAATTTTCTTCTACATATCATTGACTTATGAGGACTATGGGATGAGTGATGAGTCGTCCCTGTCGTTTCTTATGTGGGAGGCAAAGGGTAAATAAGGAATCGTATATATGATCATTTCCTATGCTACAATTGCCTTGGGTTCTTTTGACTCTCTTTCGAAAGCAATTGCACCCACAGACAATATAATCTATAGTTGTCTGTGATTGCACCATTGGATTGCAGGAAAGGTTTCAGGTTGTAAACCAGTAGACCTTATGTTCACAATCACTGTAATATTCAACCGAAGGCTCTTACAATTTGTATTATAGTAGTCCTACTTCAACCATCAGGAGATGGCGGCTGTGACGTATGAATCACTCAGTGGTAATTCTTAATTTAAGGCATTCGGTTCTGAAATTTTTTAAAAAAATCAATCATCAGTTCGAAAATTCCGACATATCGACATCTGAAATATCGCGAATTTCGACAAAAGATCGCCGAAAAAAATCAATTTTATCAATTGTACGCAGAACAAATCCCCAATTTCGTCAAAGGAACGCGGAAAAAAACGCGAATTTTGTCAAAGCATCAAGAAAAAAACGCAAATTTCGTCAAATAATAGAGAAAAAACCCGCAAATTTAGTCAAAGGATCGAGAAAAAAAAACGCAAAATTCGTCAAAGAATCGCAATAACCCAGCAAATTTCTTCAAAGGATCGAGAGAAAAAAAAGGAAATTTCTTCAAAGGATCGGAGAAAAACGCTCGTTTCGTCAAAGAATCGCGAAAAAACGCGAATTTCGTCAAGAGTCGCGGGAAAAACGCAAGTTTCTTCAAAGGATTGCGAAAAAATCGCAATTTTCTTGACAGGATCTCGAAAAAAAAAAACCAGCAAGAGTCGTCCAAGGATCGCAGAAAAACGTAAATTTCGTCAAAGAATCGCGAAAAAAAACGCCAATATTTTCAAGGAATCGCGAAAAAAACGCAAATTTCGTCAAGGGATCAAGAAAAAAGGCAAATTTCGTCAAAGAACAGCCAAAATATTGGGGAAAAAACGCGAAATTCATCAAAGGGCCGCGGAAAAAGGCATAATTAAGGGATCGCGAAAATATTTGATTATTCGGTGCATTCCTAGCTAAAATTATTAGAAAGTAAATGTTAATAATATTATTGGTCCTACGCAGCATCTAGCAACCCTTCATGGTGATCCCACCTTTTTTGCTCCAGAAAAAGTTGCGTGCTTGCTGAGCTTAACGATTCGCGTATTTTCCCTGTCTGATTGAGCCTTAAGAACACAGAAGTGGAAGTTCAAAAACTTTTCTTAGACATTCCAGTCTTATTAAAGAAAATGCATTAATCAAATGTATAAATATTGAAAATGCATTGAAAAGACGATTATTTCAATAACTGATAAGATTGAAAAAATGAAATGCGAAATATTGCTAAGAATCCTAAACTGGCTAAAAAACTTCTAAAACAAACGGAGGTGAAAACCGAGGAGAAAGCATAATCACAGGTGATTTCAGAAAAATAGCCTGAAAGGAATAAAATTAAAATTTACGGATTTTTCTACACAAAGTTAAAAAAAAAAAGCGCTCGGAATGTAAAAGATCTGGAAAGGGTTATTACCCCTTTACACTTACCGTAGAATTGGCAGTGAGAATATCGTCAAAACGCAGATTTTTTTTTTTTTTTTTACAAAAGTTTTTTATTAAGTAAACTGAACGGGACGAAATTAACTGAAACTATTTCGTTGAGACAAGTGTTACAAGTCCGCTACTTTTTATTTTATTTTATACGTGCTGCTTGATTGTCATCAATGTTTTAGGTGCGCTCGTAATTATATAAATATGTAACACCATAGTCGTTGGCTGGTCCGTCTGTCCGCATATAACAGCGCAACAACTACGCAACCGAATTTAATATATATAATCGTTGCAGAATTTTGTTGAGTCATTTTAAATTTTATGAATATCGAATCAAAACTTTAAAAGCTATTAATAAAAGTTTTCTTCATTCTATTAAATCCTATCATACGGAATGATTTCAATGATATCCCAAGATAGGCAATGATTCTAAGTTGCCATGGTGATGACGTCCTATTTAAGATGGAGCCCTATTATTTCCGCATTACGAAATTTAATATATAGAATCGTAATAAATTTTGTATTCCTGCATTTTTGCTTTAGAGGGCAAAACAGCCATTGCACCAAGATCTGGATATTTATAAAACTAGTTATAGTACGAACGTACATTATGACGCCACGTATGACGTACAATTTCCGACTTGTTGAAAAAGTAAAAAGAACGCCTTATTTAATGACAGATTAAATAAGGCCTAACTACTAATTAACAAGGCGAATTATACTATTTTTAATAAGTCGTGGAATTCAACAAAGTAGCGGGCTATCAACGTTGACTCAGACCATAGATAGCTCATCTTATGAATGACCAAATTTTCACGAAATGTTTTATAGAAAAAACTCGATGTATGGATATCACTAACGCTTGTTGTAAACAGAGTTGCCAAGTCTCCGGCTTTTTGAACACCACTATTATCTTAAAGAAAATGTTGTGCTTTTAAATCGACCAAATGTTCCAATTAAATAAAAGGACATTTTCTGAATTAAAATACTGGTATCCGAAAAGCCGGAAACTTTCCAACTCTGTGTACCATAGTGTGCTTTAGAACCAAAAGCAAAACCACATGGCTCCTCCAGCCCCCTTTCAGAAACCGCAGACTCTAAAGCACACTAATTTGATCGGCTTTAAAAAAGATTAAGGAAGTTTGAATTATAATTAAAAATCCAGTTTCGATGTCCTTGTAAACGGGTTTCTATTCATTTTTCTTTTACTGAGTGATTTTAAAGCCGAATCAGATGCTGTTAAGATATCTAATAACTGTTTTCGTGTTTCACTGAATAAGATCAATTAAACATTTGAAAATCAGCTACTATAAAATGAAATAAGTCACCACAATCTTTGTCTTCTGCTATTTTTTAACAACTCTTAAGAAAATTGTTTTAAATAACATATTTTAAATGTACCGTTTCAAATCTGATGTAATTTTTACCAAAGTTTTCTTTCTCTTTGTAATATATTCACGTAAAAATACTTCTTTCATTTGAAAGGAAATATTATTATTATTTGCGCCGTCCTAGAAATTGGCAATAATAGTTAAAAAGATCATCTTGAAATATCAAATAAATGTATAAATATATTTTTTAATTTAAACTGTTTGACAATGTTATTAATTGGCCAATTTAAATATGACGTAATTTCCCTCATTTGTTTGCTCTTAACACATATTAATGAATTATTTTAAAGTTATGATTCTTTTTTAATATTCATGTGTAAATACAATTTTTATGACGTAATTTTCAATATTTTCCTGCTTTTAACACGTAATTATTTAATTCTAATTTGAAATTTATTTTTCTGTTTGTAAGAGTCACGTTTAAATAAATTTTAATGGAAAGGAAATATTGTTCTTTGCGGTGTTTTTCCAATTGGGAATAGTTTAAAACAATAACGTTTTCTAAAATATGAAATTCTGAAAAGTTGGATAAAGAATTGAATAAAACTCCCAAAAAAATTGTCAAATTAAAAAAATAATTGCAGTCTGCACACCGAGACCTTCTAATGTAGTATATCCTTAGAAAAAAAAATATTAAATTCATATGTATAGTTTTTGCTACTATGAAACTTTTTAAATGGAACGATTTTGAGCAACTTTAACTTTAAATAGCTCTTAAAATAACTATTCTATTTAAAAACTGTCTACTTCGGCGTATTGCTCAAACACTTCTCTATAATACTACCCATTTTCATATTTTTGTATGCAGTAGTTTAGTTAATATTAGGGAAGAAAGACATCCGGTGACAAAAAAATTATTTACTGCGGCGGTAACAGCGTTAGTTACTTTTTTTCGAATAGAGAGATAAGAATGGATTCTACGCCCATAGACTTAGCATTAGCAAGGGGATTTCGGAAGTTGTGTGACTAGATGTCTTAACCAAACTGCTCTGCGAGGGTAAAGATATCAAGCACATTTTCGCTTGTCAATTTCTACAACATGTAAGTAGATGGGCGCCACAGGCAGAATGAAATCCAGTGTCAGAATGGAGCAAGATTTTCGAACAGAAGAGGCTAGGCATAGGCGCCCTTTTTTTATGAAGAATATAAAACTTGAAATAATTAAACTAAGAAATTTTTAAATAGATCAATGCAAAAAGCAATACAGGAATTTCACAAAGCAGAAATAATTAAAGATCCGAAAATAAAGAAATATAAATACATAAATAATAACTCTCCCTTATTTTAATGGAGTATTAAAACAGCTTTTTCTTTTTTTTTCTTTTGTTAAGGAGATTACCTCCCCCCCCCCATTTTACCCCCTTGTTTAAGCTACTGATGTCGCCCCCTTGACGAAAAATTCTTAGTTCCTTTTTCTTTTTGTGTTTAAGAATTTAAGATCACTTAGAAAGAATAAATATTACTGGATTTATTTTCAAAATCATTATAAAGATTTAAATTACTGTACGCAATATTTATCAACAATACAGTACAAGTTCAATATACTTAGAGACGGAACATTTTCAGTTTTACCTCCATACAAATAATTCAGGAGTTCTCCGAACAAGTCGGGATCATAGCCATCTACAGATATCACACCAATCCCTTTCTCTTTCAGATTGTATTTCTTCCAAATCAGTAATTCAAAGAGTAATAAAAGTAAAATTTTAAAATTTTCTAATTTATTAAATTTAAAATTAAAATTATTAAAATTATTAATTATTAAAATTAAAATTAAAATTAAAATTAAAATTAAAATTAAATTTAACTACCCAGAACATGATAACATACGGGGAGCAGCCAAAATGATCCCAGAATAAAAAGGAGAAAGAAGTCCTCTTTGTAACTCTTTATTACCACAATATAGGTACACATTTACTTAATCGCCTTCTAAGCAGGCTCCGTCAGAACACACACAACTGCTTCACAGCTCCTGCGATTGCTGGAAACAGCGATCAAAGTCCTGTTTTGGTATCTTCCCAAGTTCAGCCATCGCGTTAGTTTTGATGTCTTCTACGGGATCAAAATGGTTACCTGAGGCCCATTTTGATCTTGGGGAAGAGCCAGAAATCCGATTGGGCTAAATCCGGTGAGTAGGGAGGCTGGTGGATGAGTGTGATGTCTGCACAACAATGTGTGGGAGGGAGCATTGTCGAGTTGCAGTGACCATCCTCCTTGCCATTTGGCGGGACGTTGTCTTCGGTTTCCTGTTTTGGCATCTTCCCAAGTTCAGCCATCGCGTTAGTTTTGATGTCTTCTACGGTATCAAAATGGTTACCTGAGGCCCATTTTGATCTTGGGGAAGAGCCAGAAATCCGATTGGGCTAAATCCGGTGAGTAGGGAGGCTGGTGGATGAGTGTGATGTCTGCACAACAATGTGTGGGAGGGAGCATTGTCGAGTTGCAGTGACCATCCTCCTTGCCATTTGGCGGGACGTTGTCTTCGGTTTGCCTCCCTTAGTCTTTTCAAAATTTGTACGTACAAAGACCATTAACAGTTTGTCTATCTGGTACAAAATCATGGTGCAGCTCACCTTCATTTCCGAAAAATTTTCCGAAAAATTCCACTTTTGTTTTGGATTTGACATGACGTTATTTCTTTAGTTGAGGAGAGGACGTCGTGTGTCATTCTGATGACATCAATTATACCTCCGGATCGTAAGCGTACACCATTAAAAAAAATATAGTGGTAGTAAACAAATTAATTATGTGGGAAGGTAATTCCTTTCCACTATTTTACGACTTGCGAACATTACTCTCATATCAAGAGACTCTACCGACCGGCAGAATTCTCGAGGCGTGGCTGCGAGCCAGCCGCATAAATGAAGTGAGATGAGAACGAAAAGGACTGTCATGTTTCGCGCGGTGAACTGGAGAACACAGTAGGATGAAGAACGTTTTGTAAAAGACGCATACGAACGACGTAGAATGATCGTATGCATCGTATGCGTTCGTATGCAAAGAAGAATGACGATTAAGTTACATTTAAGACGTATCAGCTTTTGTACATTGTATCTTGTAAATAATCCTCAATACAAGTACTCTAATCTGAGAGTGTAGTCTAACCTTGTTTAAAGAAGTAAATTTTTGTGCATACATCCTTTTCTGTAATTATATTGTGGTATTAAAGATTTACAACGAAATTCCGTGAACTTTTTGACTGCTCCTTGTAGTTGCTTTCTTTTCTTGGCACATTTAATGTCTCTGGATAATCGAAAGATTAAGACTTTCAAGCTCAGTAAGCTGAATACTTGTTTCCCCAGCTTTTTCCTCCATCTCTTTTAGAAGCTTGTTAGCCAGTCGAGGATTCCGAGGCAAAAGTCGCTCCCAATTCACTGTCGAGAAAGTCCGAACTATGTTTTTATTGATAAATATCATAGAAGCAGAAAGTAGTTGTGATTCTCCAAACTTCTCTGCAAGGGTTGCAATATCACACACGTTTTCTGGTGACAGATTTTTCAGCATATAGGCAACACAAAAGGATTTAAGTTCTTGTACACAATACTTATCGGCAGTACAATACAACTGCAATACGATTCGAGACGTAATATTTTCAGTTTTACCCGTGTACAAGTATTTCAGGAACTCTCCAAACGAATCCGGATCACAGTCATCGATGGATATCGTGGCGATTTCTTTCTCTTTCTGGTCGCGTTGGTTCCAAAACAACAACTCAAAGACGGACGAACGGGCGGTGAGAATAGACTTGTGGGCGTGAAACTCCTTGTCTTTTACTTTAATGACAATGTCGCAGCTTTTTTTGAAAGAGAATAGATCTTTAAAATCCGTTGACAGTTTTTCCAGATCTATAAATAAGAAAAAAAGTTTAAATACTACTTGATCTGTCATGTTTTCCTAAATATACATAGTGCCCCTGAACTCATGGACCAAACTGTAAGGGAAGTTAAAGTGCACAGAAAGAAGCAATTCCGGTATGGCAATATGAGGTTGGAAATGAAAAGAGTTGACGAAAAAACAGAAATGCGGAGTAAATTAAAATAAGCATTTCATTGCCGTAACTAGGGTGACCAAGCCAGTAGTTGATCAAATAAGGTCGGTGCTACGAGGTTTTTATTCTATTTCCTTTCTTTTAAGTTTTAGAAGCAAACTAACATAGATGCTACAACCCTTAATGAATATCCTACAATGGGCAAAAATGAAATCTGTTGAAATTAAATAACAACGAAATTATAAGTAAATAGTTTCTTTAATTGCCATTTCCCAGTAGTTGATCATTCGAAAATCCAAAAGTTAATCTTTAAAATATCCTGCTTAAGCTATGATTAACAATAATTCCTAATAAACTATTATTATTTGAAATAAGCAAGATGGAAATGGATTTTTTTAACTTACTGTAATTGTCTCCAGCTAATCAAAAACCAAATGTTTACATTTTCTAATAAAAAAAATCATAAAATGGCTTCTCTTACAGCAGGCACCTGACGATCGGTGCTCCAACATTCAAACAAAAATATTATGTCTAGTGCCACATGTAAAACTCATTTCCGCCTGAAATGGCGCAGTATTTCAAAAATTTATTGAACTACTGGAGGGGTATCAACTACTGGCGCGGTCACCCTATTACAGTAAGAGCTCAAATGTGCCACCACCAAAATCGATACAGGCCTGGCAGAGTCTATCGATTGGCGAACCCTTTCGGAGATTCCACGTGCCTCCTCTGCAAGGCACTGGTAATCACCCAACCATTCAGTTTATAGATTAATGTTCCAGTGGTAAGAAACCCATCATCATCTAGCAAATCCCAGCCGCAGAAACGAGCCCGAAAAACGGCCATTTATTAGAAATAATAAAAAGTATTACAAAAGCTATGCAAAATGCCCTACATGCTTCGCAGAGCATGATAAAATAAACAAAAATTTCTCGCGGTTGGCAACAGATTAAAAACATATGAAAAGCTGCTTTAAATACAATTTAACATAGTATAGAACAAGCGCAAATTCTTTTTTTAAAAAAAAGAACTTTAGAATTCTACGTAACAGTTCAAAATTATGTCCTGAATTATAACAGAATTCTGAAGTAAGTAAATAGTCAATGATATAATGATGCAGTGTATACGAAAAACGTCACTGAATGCTTACGCAAAAGTTTCGCAAAAAAATGTAATGAGGTGGCTAAAATATATTATAGAAGATTATGCAGATATCCACAAAGTTTAAACATGTAACCACAGAATTGCATGCAGAAAACAGAAAAAGAAAAGTTGAATTAGGGGAAAACACAAATGTTTACACAATAGTCCCTATGTAGTGGAATTAGTTCAAAAGTCATGGAGGAACAAACACAGGGATTTGTGCTAGAGTCAGAGAAAATATCGAGGAACACGTAAATTTATAAAAGGAAGAACATGTAGGCAGGTAATGACAAAGGTATCCGCAGAACTATATATAAGAGACACCATATAGATTTAGATAATGACACTGTTAATATATATTGTCAAATCAAGTAATGACCACAATAGTTTATGCAATAGTTTCCATTTAGACAGAATGATACAAGAGACGTCCACAGTAGTCCTTGAATAAAGTCAACAATAATGTTCGTTCCAAGGACAACCGCAGTATACACCATATAAATCCAATAAGCAGTGGTAGTTATATAAGCACAAGAATCTAATCAAAATCTGTATAGAGTAAAGCTCTTAAGTTCATTGAATTTAACATAAAACTTGTATATCTTATTGCAATTTGTTTGTGCAAATAATGCTGACCAAAGGTTTAGTCTAAGAGTTTTACTATAAAAGACAGGTAACTTATGTTAATATTACTATAACTTCGAGATAACTATAAAGACAGGTTCCACAGATATTTTAGTTACATAATTTAGTTTCTTATAAATCCGACATAACTCATGATAATTTGTTGGTGAAAATAAAACTGACCTCAAGTTTTGTCTAAGAGTTTTGCTATTGTCAAATGAAAAGTGTGCAGATATCCTGCTGCGTCTTCCAGATATATAGTGGATAACATAACCACGTTTATCCCACTTTCACCCACTACGAGACACCAATTGACTCTGATGTGGATCTCATTGCAAGACTTTCAATCGCTGCTGCAACTATTCGTGAAACACCTTGAAGGTTCGAAGGGGTACGCCAGTCACTTGCTAGACACTGCCAGGCTTGTATCGATGTTGGTGGTGGCAAATTTGAGCTCTTACTTACTGTAATTAGTATATCAATAAAACGCTTGTTTTCACTTTCTCTATATTTCTTGTTTTCGCCAACACTTTTCATTTCCGACTTCACACTGCTAGTCCAAAATTGCTTCTTCATGTGCACTTTACTTTCGCTTACAGTTTGCCTATGATTTCAGAGACTTAATTAATTGATCAATTAATATTTTTCATTATTCAAAAAGAATACGCTATCAATTGTGCCATATATAGGGTGTTCCAGAAAAGTTGATTCGTGCTTTTTTTTTTTTTTTTTGAAGATAAAGATCGGACTGGGTCTTAGAAAAAAGCGCAGGTCTCGGATTTTCGGGCGACTAAAATAGTTTTATCCCCTTAACCCATTGGGGATGAGCGACCGGTATACGTGCCGCGTAAGGTGCTCAGAATTCGTGATTATTCTCACCAGTAAAGATTTTTTTCAAATTTTACCTCATTTAATCCGAGCATTTTCCCGATTTCATTAGGCAAAAATTTCTGTTTTGAAAAACCGGTGATAAAAGATTAAAAATTCTGTAAGAGACGCTCGTCCCGAAGAGGTTCAAGGGCTAATTCAGCAAGGCGAAAACGCCCTCTCGCTAATGTTAATCCAATTGACGAAATTTTTGAAGACAATATTTTTCAACGATTTTTTTTTTTTTTTTTTTTTTTTTTTTTTTTTTTTTTTTTTTTTTGCTTTGGATAGCTGAGGTTGATCCCTACAAAGGCCATTTTTTACTGTTTTGATTTTGTTTGTATAGGGGATTTTTTATGAGGATGCTTTTACTTTCGAAACTGGTTCCAAAAGTGAAAGTATCCTCACAAAAATATTTTTAAACAAAATCGAAAAAGTATAAAAAGGCCTTTGTAGGAATCGATCTCGGCTATCCAATGAAAATATATATACACTATGACGCAAAAGTTTAGACAATGAAGAAATTCTTACATACTTTGAAAAATATTTATTCAATTTTCAAATCACTGCTTGAAATTAATGTGCTGTACATATAAACAATATTTATAACAAAGAAAAGTGGAATTGTGCATATTGCAATAAATTAAATGGTAACAAAAATAAACTGCTGTCTCAAAAGTTTAGACACAAATTAAATAAAATCGAAATAAACAATTTTTAAAACCTGGTTGCGCATCCATGCTTATGTATTACGTCATATACACGAGATTGCATGGAAGAAACTAAATCTTGCATCGTTTGTGGATCGATATCGTACCATGCATTCTCAATAGATGTCTTAAGTTCCTTTTCAGAAGAGTATTGTCTAGCGTTGCTATAAACTTTGCGACACATGATGCTCCAAAGGTTTTCTATAGGGTTAAGATCTGGGCTACATGCTGGCCAGTCGAGAACTCTTATATTATGGGAATTAAATCAAGATTTTGAATGTTTTGCAGTGTGAATTGAAGCATTGTCTTGCTGAAATTCCCACTGAGGACCCCCTAGAAGCTCAGCAAATGGCAGTAGGTTTTCTTCTAATGTCTGTGTATAATGCTGTGAAGTTTGACGACCACTGGTGAAGGTCAGAGATACTTGTCCATTATAGCAAAAGGCTGCCCAAACCATCACCGAGCCCCCTCCTTGTCTGCGACTAAAAAAACGTCGAGGTTCCTTCCGCAAGTCATGCCAATATGATAAACAACCATCTGGACCATCCAGAATCCACTTTTTTTCATCGCTAAATATGACTGACTGCCATTTCTCTCCATATGACATATGCTTTCGAGCCCACATAAGTCTTTGCAACTTATGATGTGGTTTCAGAGCTGGTTTCTTCTGCATTTTGCTATAAACGATTGTTCCTTTTTCCAAAATTCGTCTACGAATCGTATCCTTTGATACAGAGAGTCCCGATGAGCTTTGAACTCCACGTACGCTCATTTGTTGAGTACTCGCTAGTCTTTGTATCAGGCGATCCTCTCGTACATTTGTCACACGTGGCCTCCCAGACCGACATTTTGCTTTATATTCGGAACCACTCGATAAAACTCGATAAATAGATTTTTTTGACCTATTAATAATAGCAGAAATTTCAGAAACGCTCTTCCCTTCACCTTTCAACTGCCAAATCCTTGAAACCTCATTCACTTGAATTTATTTAGCTCTCGGCATGTCGACTATGAAGCGCAATCGTTTGCAGAACTTAAGTACTCCAAATTTGTGACATCATCGATTCTAAATTTGCATATGCCAGCGAATATTCAAAGAAATTTAGAATAGTGTCTAAACTTTTGCGACAAGCACATTTGAATTTTTATGAAAAAAATTAGTATTATAGCAAATAAAACGACTGTCTTTTGTACATAGCATTTTAAATCAGTTTTTGAATATATTTACAGGTTTTTGTAATTCTGACGTCATAATTCTACATTTTAAAGCTGAATGACGTCATTGTCTAAACTTTTGCGTCATAGTGTATATATATATTTAAAAATATTGAAATGTAAATGAGATATCTTTAAAAGTTTCTCCTATTCGATTAACATTAGCGAGCCAATGTCTTCGTGCGAGTGTGGTAGCCTCGTAAGTCCTCTTAAATGTCATTTTACTGTGTAGAATCTGACATTATAGGGCTTAACAAATAAATATAAAACTGATTTATTATTATATCTTTGAAGCAGTATACGAGACTCTGCTGTATTCACCGTGCACGTTTGAAACTCAAATTTGCTATCAATCCCATTTGCTACATACTTTTTTTATAAAAAAAATCCTTCGTATTTAAAAACTCCAGAAATTAGTTGAAAATTTAAGTTGTAGCAGATTATCATATACTAATGATAAGTTTTCCCAGTTTACTTATTTTTTCAATAGTTATATCTAAATACAGTCGTGGTAAAGAAACGTAAACACCCCCTACTAACTCTGTAACTAATTATAATAGAAGAAAGTTAGTGATACCAAACGGTTGGAGATAAAGTCTACTTTGGAATGATGTATGTAAAATTTGCTTACGGGCTACCTACAAATCAAAACTAGATTAAACTTTGATTTTTTCAATGGCAACACCCAATTTTGACAACATATTTTAAATCTTTGGTTCAAACTATACCTAGAAACGAATTTTTAAGTCATTTGGGTGATAGGTTTTTGAATTATAAACATTCAAAATTTCGCTCTTCTAATGTTGAATTACAATTTCATATTTTTATTAATATCTCCTGAAATTATATTCTTAATGTGATATTTTTTGTGTGATTATAATATTAAAAAATCAAAACATAAAATTACATTGAATTAGTAATTTTAAAATTTTTATAATATGAATTATAAAATTTATATTAAAAAATATGAATTGCAACATATAATTTTTTTTATATATTTATATTTATTATGTCCTTGAAACATTTGGGCTGGCAATAGTCGAAATATATTCAGCAAGTGAAGTGGTCATATTGGTAAGAAATAATACATTAATAGAAGTGACATGGTCATTCTGTAGCATTTCAACAATCGAGTACCGAACTTCAATTTGGATACAGTCCCTAAAATAGGCTCATTTTAAAATAATTAATTTCTCGGAAAATAATCGTACGAATTTCACGAAAAGTGTATTTAGGCTAATTGAAGGGTGTAGAATTTATTTAAAGTGTGAAACTCGGTTATTACTATTACAAAAAACAATGTTTGGGTTCGTTTTGATATGCAGATAGTCCCATAAGCAAATTTTATATACATTATTTAACAGTAAACTTTATTTCCAAACTTCGGTGCCAGTAACTTTCTTCTACAATAATTTGTTTCAGAGCTAGCAGGAAATGTTTACTCTTTTTTTCCACGACTATACATTAACACATTGTTCATAACTTGATACATCTATGATTGTGTCCATTAACGAATAAAAAATTTTCTTTGCTCTGCTTCATTAGCAACGTGTGCAAATTGAGACCATTTTAATTATAAATTTTAACAGATTTATTGATTTCCTATCCAAAACATCAGAATTATAGATGCTTCTAGATTTACTGATTAAAATTGAGTTGAATTAGAAATGTATAAATTCATTTTCTTTAAGGAAACTGTTACTACAGTCGAACCTCGTTATGCCGACACTCTAAAGACCAGAAAAAAGTGTCGTCATAAGCGGAGTGTCGTGGTAACCGGAGTTGAAGAAAAATATGTTTATAAAAAGCTGTATTTTTAATTAATTTAAGGCAATTTTAAATTCATAACTGTTCTTGCAGTTTTAAGCAATAAAACATTATTATTAAACAAAATAAACACAAAAACAAAATCGAAAAAATTAAAAATCATATTTAAGATGACTTGTTTTTTTTATTATTACATGAAATACTGATGAATTAAGGTTTGCTTTTCCCTAGATGTGCTTCCTATAATTCTTTTTTCAATATTATACAATGAATTGTAATCAATATTAGTTGTTTCAGAAATGGATATTAGGTAATTTCTGATCGTTTCAATGCAATGTAATGCTTCGATTTTAGTCGGATGAACAAAGAAGCGTAACCACAAGAGAGTGCCGCCTAACCAGAACAAAAAGACCGCGAATAGACTGATACGTCTATCTGGAGCTTAATTGGGTCATTTATAGTGTGTGGGTTTATTTATTCAGATAAAGGATTGAAGTAAAATTTCTCATTTATCTCAATGGGTATTTTAGACACTTTTGTGAAAAGTTTGGCTAAGACATTTCTTACCGCTTAATTTCCGTGCTCATAAGATGGATTATGAAAAATGGACAATTTTCCTTAACCGTCGGGATATCCGGAGTTAAATTATTCAACGATGTAAAATCGGAGTGTATTTACATTACAATCATATTACAGATAATTGGGACTTTGAAAAACTGACGTGATAAGCGGAGTGACGTGAAAACCGGGTGTCGCGATAACGAGGTCCAACTGTATTTCCCATACTTACTCGCCTTATCGTTCCTTAACTTCCTGTTTTTAATTTAAAAACTATTTTATTAATTTTTGTATATTAACAAATAATTCTGAAACTATTACATAAATAAATTTTACTTTTACAATCATTCCACGTAAAAGCGGGAAGTGTTATATTTTTAAATTCGTGTTACAATCACTTCCATTATATCAAATTAAAATTACTTTTATGTAGAATATGAATTCAGAAAAATATTCTTTGCAAAAGTAACATGTGTCTAGAAATTGTAAAGCTGGCAATGTTCTTCTGCATATTTCAATTTATGCAAATTTAGTAAATTTTATACAATTATTTGCAAATTTAAGGTATAGAGCAATATCAGACAGGGTTTTTTGTTTTATGTTATGATTACTACCTAATTTACTTCACAAAAACATTGTTTCTGAGATTATACTGACATGTGACTGTGAAATATTGTACCTAATTTGCATATTTTTCACGTTTTTCTAATAATGTTTCTTGACGTTCAAATATTTCTGCCTCACGATTACGCTAATATGTTTCTAAACTAGTTTTTTGAGCTGATTTCAAATCTTGTATCTGTTTTCTTCTATCAGGTCTAGTTTTTTAAAAAGTGAAATTTTAGTTTTTGGTCAAAAAAGCCAGAAATAGCTTTTTATGATACTTTGTATGATAAACTTCAACTAGTTAGGATAGATTCTACTACATATTTTTTTTTTTTAATTATATAAATTTTTGTTTATATCTCTGATATGAATCTGACCCTGTACACCTTCTTCTCAATGAATTACACACCCCTAAAAACCATCTTATATCAAACCTATGTTAATGCCGTGCAAAAGTAGAAGTTCATCTTACTCAAAACTAGACATTACATAAGAGAACACACTGCAGATTTTAAATCAGCATAAAAATCTAGTTTAGAAAAACATTACGTCAATTCTGTGGCAACTATTTTAAAGTTGATAGTGATGTAAACATTACACAATTGAAAAATATGCAAATTAAGCTTAATAACTGATAAATAAATGTTAAGAATATGCAAATCGTGACATTTATCTGAAGCAAATAGTCAATTAGTCATTATCTAGAAAACGTAATTAGATATGACATATATTGTATCTAAAATTTGCATAAAATAGCACAAGAAAGCTTAAATTTGCATAATATAAATATGCAAATTTCTCAAAACCTGGACCACCTAGAGATAAACGGAAAGCATATTCGGAATCAGCGCCAAAAACTGATGTAGAATCAACTAATTTTAGTTCTAGGACAAAACCACTGTTGTACAGTGTTATTAGGAAGCTATTCTAATTACACGAAGACATTCGCAAGTTAATTGGGAAGTATTGGGAAGAATAATTCGAAAGTCATTAGGAGCGTTCTTTTCAAATTTCTCGTTTGCATTTCTATATTTTTAAATGGTTTTTAGACATAGGATAACTGAGTTCCATGTTTAACATGGTCCTGTCTTACATTTTTTATTTTGTTTGTAACTTTTTTATTTATATAAGGTCATTTTTATAACGGAACCGGTTCGGAAAGTGAAAATATCCTCATAAAAAAAAGCTGAACAAAAAATAAAAAGGTAAAGAAGTACCCCGTTATAGACCGATTTCAGCTATCCCATGCAAAAGGATTTTCTTTCCCATAGATAACCTATTATAGTTTTTTTTTTTAACAGAGTTAAAAAAAAAGGCGAGGTTCTCAATTCGACGAATATGTATTTTCTTTTTCTTATGTATGTTCACCGATTTCTCCGAAGCTACGCGACCGATTCATGTTATATATATATATATATATATATATATATATATATATATATTTTTTTTTTTTTTTTTTTTTTTTTTTTTTTTTTTTTTTACTATACTCTCGAATTGAACAAATTTAAATTTCATCAAAAATGGTTCAGTACTTTATTAGAAATTCAACGAAAACAAATAAAAAAATATTTAAAATATTTCATTTTGAACGATTTTTATCAGGTAACGTTGCGTTATCTGTTCGGCGAGAATGTCGCTACCCGGCGATTTTCTTCCCTCTTTATACGGTTTTGTTTCTAGGATTGTTGTCGGGAAATCCAAAAAAAGCGATGTTATAATTGTTAAAAACTTTTAGGACGAAAAAAAAATCAAAATTGTAAAGCGTTTAAATTCACGCAAAATTTCTGCTGCACACTCTCTTTATTTGAAGAACTATATTTTTACGGTCAAGGGGCAATAATACAGGACAGGTCAAAAATTCTGGGCAAATTTTTGGAATTTAATGTAAAATGAATTAATTGAAGACTTGGGAGGTTTTTTTTATTAACTTAATAATTATTTTAATATCCCAACGAACTACATTGTACAAAATTTATGTAACGTTACTCCAATAAATTGGTAGCAACCTTGTTGCCTGCATTTTATTAAATAATTTAACCGATATAACTGGTGTAACACCAGTTAATATAAGTTTAAATTGCATTATTATATAAGTTAAATTACTCCATAAAATCGGAGGTAGCATGTTGCCACCAATTTATTGGAGTAACATAACATAATTTTTTTTTACAGTGAGAACAAAAATGTCTACTTACCAGCTAACTTCATCCGAGGAAACGTATTGTCAAGCATTTTCACGCCATCTTGTTTCATGGTGCAGGTAAGGATGAAATCGCCATTCTTTACCAACTCCTTCTGGTGTCTCAAAAGTTCGGATCTTCGGAGAAATTTTTGATGGCCAGAAGCGGCGAAATTCTGCGTAAAACTTCGTTTCTTCTCAGTTGTGTTCTTTACATTGCCATTTGCTTTTTTAATACCAAACGTATACGTCAGTGTTACTGGAGGTTCTATTAAGTTGCATGCTTCTAAATAAACTGAAATATAATCAGTGGGCTCATCTTGTATTGTGTAATCACCTCCGGGAAAAATCATCAAGTTCCACGAAGATCCGGCAAAGGAGAAAACGGAACTTTGACAGTAATATCCTTGCTCTTCAGTAAGCAAGAAGAAGTTGGAAATCTTCCATTCTATCCTCAACTCGCTGAGGGTTTCACGGAGTTCATCACGGAATCCTTCAGGTGATGCCATCGTTGCGAGTCTTTAAAAACTAATTTTAAATGAACAAGTAAAAAGATAATGTATCTTAACATATCTTCTGCAACATTATAGTTACATTCATAATTTTAAATAGTTTTAAAGAAGTAGATTAATAAGGTATTTGATGGTAATATAGCCAATGCAGTTAATATGGTCAAACAGTAATAGTGGTTGAAACAGGCGAAAAACTGGCGATAAATCACAATTAAATAATAAAACGGTGTATAAATCCTCATAGTGTTTACATTGGGTTGATGACGGGCTGAAATGTTTTGCAGCTCGAAACGTGCCATGTGTGCTGTTTTGATTTTATGGTTTTATTATTTCATTAGTAATAATGGTATTAGTTTGAGTGAAATTTAAAAAAAAAAACGACACTTGAATCCAGTCTGGGGAGTTAGAAGAGTTTGTTTAGTCCCCGCTTTGGACGCATTCCCGGACCACGTGAAGACGAAAAAACTTTTTTTTTTTTTTTTCCTGTTAGCTACGTTGCCATGCTATAAATTTGTCTCTGGTAAATTTGCTATTTATCTTATTTAAACAAACTGTTTATAATTATTTGTATAAACGACATTTTAGCCTGTTTATTGCTCTTTTGAAGTGTATAAATGAATTTCGAAGACAGAATTACAGACATTTTTTAAAAGCTGGTTTTTGTTGGCAATATGGTCAGGCGGGTGAAAAAGCTATAAATATAAGATTATATGTTGTTTGTCGTAATTATGTGCACAAGGAATGTGTCGGAATTACCAGTAAAGATATAAATATATATATTTGCCCTACAATTCCTGCAGTTAAAAAAATTTTAAACGGTTTTTATCATAATATTTTTTAAATAGCTTTTATTTTTTATTTTTTCGTTTTTAAATTTTCAGTTTTTTTTTCTATCAATTTTCAAAAAATAAATTTAATTTTGTAATAATTGTTTTTCATGCGCTAAATACAAATCTTTTCATTTTATTTCACTTGTGGGCATATTACCTGCTACATGGCCGTATTAGCTGTATCAAAACTCATTTTTCTAAACAGATCGCTACAGGTACAGATTTTGACTAATGGGGCATTCTCACAATCTTTTGACTTTCGGGAATAAAAATCTGGTGAAATTAAACTTGCTAAAATAAGATTTTAATCTGATAGACAAATGCCTTAATGATTCAAAATAAAGAAAAAATGGTCAGCAGCGAAATTTTTTTTATTTAACTGAGGTTTAAGTTAAACTTGCGAGTTTAATTTTCCTCACCATTTTACCACTATAATTTTTTATTTTCTTCTAAATTTTTACTTATAATGAATTTGCATAGTACCCACAGAAACATAACTTACTTAGACATTCTTAGACATTCTTACATTAGACATTCTTACATAAACATACTTAGACATTCAAATAAGAAATAATAAAAATGTAGTACTTTTAATACAGAATTTTTGTATAACATTGTCTAAAAGGGGTGTTAAAGAAGGGACGGTATAGGAAAAAAGGGACGAAATGGGAAAAAACGGACGGTAAGGATGGAACGGTAGGAAAAAGGCCACCTATTTTTAGGCAAATCATGTTAAGACTAAGTGATAGCCACAATATTCATTGATTTTTAGAAACAGTTGTTAACATTGGATTAAATTAATTTTTTTTTATTTATTTACCTCGAAAAGTGCAGGAATAAACCTTGGGGACGGTAAGACTACCAATAAAGCTACGATCTTGGAATTGATATTTAAATGCTGATTTAAATTCTGCAGTAAATTTCCTATCAAAGAATTTTAGACATTCTTTCTCTAGCATACTTCTGCATGAGAAATAACTTGAAGAAAATTCTGTGGCTGCATCTGAAGTGATTTTCTGTATAAGTTTAGCAAGAGGGACGGTAAGGATGAAAACCCCAGGGACAGAGTTCAAAAAATAATATCAACCGTAAAAATGTGTGCAGGTTAATTTTTTTCTACATATTTATATAAAACAATTGTCCCAGTTTCGAAAAAAATTACATCGAATTACTTTTATTGAAACATTTTTATACAGACAGCTCCAAACTTAAAAATCAGCATGAGGGACACGGGACGGTATAGGAGTTTTCCTAGTATTTAGACCCCCAACATCGTCCAAAACTTATTTATCTCGTTAATATTGTTATGCAATCATGCAGTGGGATGTTCCCCAGTATATGAAATAAAAAAAAAAAAAAACACAAAAAAGTGTATTAAAATAAAAATTATTATTCAGGGACATAAAAGTCAAAAGATTGTGAGAGTGCCACTAATATACAGGGTGTTTCTAAACTTATGGTACATACGCTAGGGGGTGATAGAACACATCAAGATGAGTAATAGTGAATAGGAAACCAAGGGTGCCAAACGTTTTCCGAAGGAGATTAGCGCCTTTAAAGTTTAGGCACCAAAATTTCAAATGATTATAAAAAACGGAAAAATTGGTCGATTCGTTTGCAGTTTTCACTAAAACTATTCTTTATGTCAGTATTTTCTTGAAAATAAATTTTAAAGATACAGTTCAAAAAAATGCCGATAGAGGGCACTTTAGACTTTGGAGTAACCAACAACTATTTTTTACCGTTATTTTTTGTATCTCATTACATGCTTTCAAAAGCTTAGACTTAAACTTAAATTTTGAGCTCAAAATCTGAATCGTTGGGAATGGTTAAGCAGCGCAAACTGAACTGTTTTCAGTAGTTAAAATTTCAAATGATTATAAAAAAACGGAAAAAACTGGTCCATTCGTTTGCGGTTTTCACTAAAACTATTCTTTATGTCAGTATTTTCTTGAAAATTTCTTTTAAAGATAAAGTTTAAAAAATACCGACAGAGGGCGCTTTAGACTTTGGAGTAACGAACAACTATTTTTTACCGTTATTTTTTGTATCTCATTGCATGCTTTCAAAAGCTTAGACTTAAATTTTGAGCTCAAAATCTGAATCGGTGGGAGTGGTTAAGTAACGCAAACTGAACTGTGTTCATGAGTTGAAATTTGAACCCCCCTCCTGAACACAGTTCGGTTTGCGCTACTTAACCACTCCCAGCGATTCAGATTTTGAACTCAAAATTTAAGTTTAATTCTAAGCTTTTGAAAGTATGTAATGAGATACAAAAAATAACGGTAAAAAATAGTTTTTCGTTACTCCAAAGTCTAAAGCGCCCTCAATCGGTATTTTTTTAACTTTATCTTTAAAATTTATTTTCAAAACAATACTGACATAAAGAATAGTTTTAGTGAAAACCACAAACGAGTCGACCAATTTTTCCGTTTTTTATAATTGTTTGAAATTTTAACTCCTGAACACAGTTCAGTTTGCGCTACTTAACCACTCCCAACGATTCAGATTTTGAGCTCAAAATTTAAGTTTAAGTCTAAGCTTTTGAAAGCATGTAATGAGATACAAAAAATAACAGTAAAATATAGTTGTTGGTTACTCCAAAGTCTAAAGCGCCCTCTATCGGCATTTTTTGAACTGTATCTTTAAAATTTATTTTCAAGAAAATACTGACATAAAGAATAGTATTAGTGAAAACCGCAAACGAATCGACCAATTTTTCCGTTTCTTATAAATCATTTGAAATTTTGGTGCCTAAACTTTAAAGGCGCCTATCTCCTTCGGAAGACGTTTGGGACCCTTTGTTTCCTATTCACTATTACTCGTCTTAATGTGTTCTATCACCCCTAGCGTATGTACCATGAGTTTAGAAACACCCTGTATATTTAATTATTTTTTTCTTCCAATGCTAAAAAAGTTCTGCGTTGTTATTAACTTTTTTTATTATTACTACTTCTACTACCATTTAAAAATTTCTAATCTAAGGGTGGCTATATTACTGCAGATATCTTATAAGAAATTTCAAGTCTAGCTTTAATAGATTTTATAAAAAGTGTACCCAAAGTTGTAAAAAATGCATTCTGAGAAAAATTTGAAACAAAATTTTAAAGACTATTCGGAGTATACTCTACTGAATAGCATTTTTTAACCAATTTAAATTAACTTGATATTAATTTTACCTTCAACGTAACATGAAATCATCAGTCACTTCGTTGACAGATTTCAGTTTAGCCGCAATGTCTAAGTAACCTGGGCGGCGTCAAACCATCACCTCATCAAGTTCAAGTCTGCAAATCTAGGATTAGTTAAAACTCGATTAGCACACTAAAATGCAACTGGTCTGCCAAGTCACATCTTGGTGGAAACCACCTGCAGACCCAATTTTAGTGATTGTTTGGTAGGATTACATTGTGTTTTCCTGCACCCAGTTCTCCATGTTTTCATACCGCTGGGTGCAGAAAACCCAATGGTAATCCTATCAAACAATCACTAAAATTGGGTCTGCAGGTGGTTTCCACCAAGATATGACTTGGCAGACCAGTTGAATTTTAATATGCTAATCGAGTTTTAACTAATCCTAGATTTGAAGTCGTGAACTCGATGAGGTGATGGTTAACAACAAATGATGGTATTATTGTACACTGTCAGAAAAATTCGTCTTTATGTACTAAATTTCCTTCATTTTTTAACAAATAATTTCCGTATTCCTAGAAAATGTGCTTTTTCCGTTAATTCACCCGGATGTCCATTTATTCCTTGAACTCATGCGTATTAGCTGTATTAGTACTAAATTTTGAATTTGTTTTTAAAATGAAAAACCGAAAATTCAATAAATTAAATTTTCTAATTTATTTAAAAACAAACAAACAAAAATAATGCTTTCGAATTTAATAAAGTAGCAATTTTATCATTCATTTAAACTTATTCGAAATTTAATTTTTAATGTATTAAAAAAAATATTCGCATCTAAAATATATTCTAAATGAACACATTAAAAAATATATAATACTTCAATCAAGTTTTAAAAAAAAATCGATTTCATTCAAAAAAGCAAACGGGTCATTCCATGTCAGTTCAGGCAGGCATGTAACCCACCATCACAGATTTTGATGAAACTGCGTGTGTTTGATCCTTTTATTAAGATATGATTCCCAGTATTTTTTTTTTTACTCCTTGGTCAAATAGTTTCTGAGAAAAAAATTGTCAAAATTTTGAAAAACTGCCATCAGTTGGCATTCTTGACTGCTCGATTTTCAAATGTAGCATGACATAAATATGATCATATTTCAATATCTATTCCACAAATCATCTTCAAATAATTTATGCATAATATATAGGGTACGTATTTTATGAAAAAAATACTGTTACGCTTATATAACATTTTAAGTGTGTCTAAACAAATGTTTAATCTTTGAAGTCGTGATTTTTTTATGAAAAATAATGCATTAACTAAAATAGCATTATTAACAAAAGGCGGTATTTTTATTAAATTTATTTTTGTGGGGGATATACTTAAAGGTGTCCTTTACCTGATTCTGAAATAAAAGTAGTGGGATTTTGGGTGTTTTTAGTAGTATTTCATATTTAAAAATATTTTGAGGCGTATTTCAAATCAAATCAAGCAGAGTCATTCCATGTCAGTTCGTTTAAGACATTTAATTCACTGTCAGAAATTTCAATGAAACTGGGTATGTTTATAGCTCATTTTAAGACAGGATCAAGGAAATTAAAGGTGATTACAAGTAAAATATTTTTTAAGATAAAAAAAATATCTAAATTTTGAAATTTTTTTAAAAATGTTTTTAATGACAGATCTATATTCAAAGACGGCATAAAAAAAAGTCATTTCAATATAAAATCACTAAATAAGTTTCAAATAATGTATATGTGACAAATAATGTAGGCAGATTATTATTTATTGTTGTTTGTCATGTTTAAATGCTAAGAGTGTGTTTAATCTTGTGAATTCTTAAAATCAAGAATTTTGTGAAAAATAATGTGTTAATCAAAAATTTATTATTAACCGAAGGCAGGCTGTTATTACTTTTTTTAATTGTACGTAAAAATATCTTTTCAATAGTTATAAAATAAAAATAGTGAAAATATGAGCAATTTTAACAAACTTTTCATAAAATGTGAATGTTTAATGATAAATATTGAAGCTTTTCATGCTAAGATGTACTAAAATGTCTACGATATCGTGTATTTCTACACTTGCTTAAATATAATACATACAGTAATAAAATAACAAATATTATTTACAGCAATAAAAATTAAATTAAATAGTACCAGTTCCTTTACCAACACTACATTGCTCAACAGCCGACTTAAAATCAACAGCCCACTCTTATTGAAAAATATTTTCAACTGTTCAAATAATAAATAAACTGCATTTAAAAATTTTAATATCAACTTATAATTAATTTAATACTTAAGACGATAATAATAACTAAACAACATGATGAATTTATAAATCAGCTTTTAATTAAAAAGTCCTTCCGGCCAGTGCCGGGAGGAAGAGGTAGCTTTCATAATCCTTATTTAAAAAAAGCCAACTTATATCATGCAAACACACGAAGCTCAATTTAGTGGAAACCGAATATAGGAGATTCAATACTAATTTTTATCAATATAATGAATGAGAATTTCGCGAAATTAGTCAGCTTTATCCAAGCTGCTTTTCTTTAAAGTAACTTATATTTGGCTGCCAAATTCGGCAATTTCTTAAAGTGCCTGTCATTTTAAGACAACATGGTGGATGAAGCTAAGCAGTGAACTTGGTCGAGACCTTAGTAATTGCTGTGCACATGCTCACTCACATCGGAATCGGTTAATATATAGGAGTGCTGTCGCATGCAAAAAATCAGATTTTTCAAAATGTCACCCACAATAGAAATTGAAACTGCTATATCTGAGCCATTTTTTAAGGTAAAGACAAACAAAAAATGCTCCTAAATCCTTATATCAAGATCAAATACTTAAGAAAGAAACCTTTTTCAATTTCTAATTTTTTTGCACCTCACTTTAAATATATATATATTTTTTAATTTAATGGCCGCCATTTTGAAACAAGATGGCTGATGAATCAGGCCAGCGAACTTGGTCGAGGTGTTGATGTATACTATCCACATGCCTTCTTACATCGAAATAGGCGAATACGTGTGTTATCGCTTGACAAATACAAGATAGTTTCAAAATGTTAGCCATGCTAGAAATTCAAAGTGCTATAAATCAACCATTTTTTAAGATATCAACAAAAGAACAAATTTTCAGAAACTAAAACTGCTCCGGAATCTTTGTATCAAGGCCAAACACGTAAAAAAATCTTTTTCATTTTCCAATTTTTTAATACCTCATTTTGAATTTTAAATTTAATTTTTTTTTTCAAATGGCAACCCTTTTGAAACAAGATGGCGAATGAAGCTGGCCATCGAACTCGGTCGAGACATTGGTATGTACTATGTACAGACCAAGTTACATCCAAATAGGTTCATAAATACGCCTGTTATCGCGTGACAAAAATCAGGTCGTTTTAAAATGTCAGCCACAAGAGAAATTCAAAATGCTATAACTCAGCCATTTCTTAAGATATAGACGAAACAAAAACTGCTCCCGAATCTTTTTATCAAGGTCAAACACATAAGAAGAAAATAGGTTTCCAATTTTCAATTTTTGGTACCACATTTCAAATTTAAATTTTTCGTAAAAATTTAAATGGCCGCCATTTTTAAACAAGATGGCGGGTGAAGCTGGACAACGAACCCGGTCGAGACATTGGTATGTACTATGTATAAACGAAGTTACATCTAAATCGGTTCATAAATACGCCTTTTATCGCGTGACAAATTTCAGGACGTTTCAAAATGTCAGCCACGCTAGAAATTCAAAATGCTATAACTCAGCCATTTTTTAAGATATAGACGAAACAAAAACTGCTCCGAAATCTTTGTATAAAGGTCAAATACATAAGAAAAAAATATTTTTCCATTTTCAATTTTTTGGTACCACATTTCAAATTTAAAATTTTTAAAAAAATTTTAAATGGCCGCCATTTTGAAACAAAATGGCGGATGAAGCTGGCTAATGAACTCGGTCGAGAGATTGGTATGTACTATGTACACACCGAATTACATCCAAATCGGTTCATAAATACGCCTTTTATCGCGTGACAAATTTCAGGACGTTTCAAAATGTCAGCCACGCTAGAAATTCAAAATGCTATAACTCAGCCATTTTTTAAGATATAGACGAAACAAAAACTGCTCCGGAATCTTTGTATAAAGGTCAAATACATAAGAAAAAAAATATTTTTCCATTTTTAATTTTTTGGTACCACATTTCAAGTTTTAAATTTTTTTAAAAATTTTAAATGGCCGCCATTTTGAAACATATTGATATATATATATATATATATATATATATATCAATTTTGAACGGAGGGTGGTTTCGGGGTCTGGGGGTCATGATCGATGAAAATATACCAAAATTTTTTGAAATCGCTTTCCTCCGAACGGCTGCAATAGGTAGCTTTTTTGTAAAGAAAGCTACCTAAAAGTCATAAAACGGTCCCTTTAAATATTGTTGTTCATCGAGTCAATCAAAACAAATTATATAAAAAAAAAAATAGTGAGCCTAATATGCTGACTGCAATGACACTTCTAACAAAACTAATTAATTAATTACCATCTGAAATCAAACCCGAAAGATCAAAAAGAAAAAAAAAACCATCTGTAGTGTGAATGCGACATACTCAGTGGTTGTTGAGGTAGGAATGTCTTTGTGACATTTTCACCTGTACTTCAATAAAATATAAACATGTAAGCTTTTATCATTCATCCAAATTAAGTAAAACAATTATAAAATTTTGTTGTCATTACACCAGATGTTAAATTTTTCGTTACATACTATTAGATAAGTTCTTTACTTTTAGACATTATTGACATAATATCATAAAATTTACTATATGTATTTTCTAAAAGTGTATAAACAATATATATATGCTTTATTAAACATAAATGAATAATTTTTAAATAATTTGTTTGAGAACAGGGATATATATACACACATATATATGTTGAAAATCCATCTTTCAGCAATATTGTGATGAAATAAATCAAATTACCGTAATTTCCGGTGTATAGCCCGCGGATCAAACAATCGTGTTTCGACCCAGAAATTTTTAAAAATAAAATGTAACTTTTTAGATCACAGTAAATATTGGTCTTCAAATACTGAATAAAATTTCTGGGTCCAAACTGAATTGTTTGATCGGCGAGTTATACACCCGAAATTACGGTACATATCATTAGAAACTGAATAAAGTTACAAAAGTGCAACTCATTAAGTTTTAAATATTTTTTTAGATATAGTTATATGAAAGATATAAATATAATGGATTATGCATTTTTTGCATACATTTAAAGCACAATACGTCAAAATTTTCTTCAAAAGAGTGAAATTTGGTAATTTTTTTTTCAATATTAGCAGCTCAATGCTAAATTTTCAATATTAACAGCCAAATATGAGTTTAAAGATAAGGACTGTCATTTTGAAAATTTCTATTGGGCGGTGAGGAGCTAGTGATTTTTCTCTTTTTTGGAAAGGGATAATTGCTCTTCGCCCTAGATGTTTTACTAAAAAGCAATATTGTTTATTTTTTTCCTTAAGAAACGAACATAAAAGATAATTTGAAAAATAAAATAAATGTATAAATAATAATATTTCCAGGGATGATACATTGGATAGGTTTTACATTTGAAAATATTGATAATTTTAAATATGATTTAAATACTACTAAAACCAACCAAAATCCCACTATTTTTATTTCAGATCCAGTTATAATGTAGTATTATGTACAATTTAAAATTAAAAAATTAGCATAGAAACTCCGCCTCTGATTGATAAAGATTTTTTAATAATTTCATTATTTTTTGTAAAATATTTTTGATTTCAAAGATTATACAATATTTTAGACACATTTAAATATTTTTTAACATTACAGCAATATTTTTTTCATAACCTACATACTTTATTTACCTTGCTTAAATTATTCGAAGAAGATTTCTTTATTAGTTATTGAAATATGATTTTATATATAAAATGAGGCCTTTGAGAATTGAACAATCATTAATGGCAACTCGTGGCATTTTCCCAAAATTTTGATAATTTTTTCTCATGTGTTCACTATTTTTATTTTATAACCATTTAAAAAATATTTTTACGTATAATTAAAAAAAAAGCAATAACACCCTGCCTTCGGTTAATAATAAATTTTTGATTAACACATTATTTTTGACAAAATTCTTGATTTTAAAAATTCATAAGATAAAAGACACTCTTAGTGTTTAAACATGATAGAAAACAAGAAATAATAATCAGCCTACATTATTTGTCACATATACATTATTTGAAACCTATTTAGTGATTTTATATTGAAATGACTTTTTTTTTTTTTTAATGCAGTCTTTGAATATCGAACTGTCATTAAAAAAATTTAAAACAATTTTTCAAAATTTTGATATTTTTATCTTAAAAAATATTTTACTTAGGATCAAGAAAATTAAAGGTGATTACGTCTTAAAATAAGCTATAAACAAACCCAATTTCATTGAAATTTGTGACAGTGATTAAATGGCTTAGGGGAACTGACATGGAATGACTCTGCTTGATTTGATATGAAATGCACCTCAAAATATTTTTAAATAGGAAATACTACCAAAAACACCCAAAATCCCACTATTTTTATTTCAGAATCAGGTAAAGGACACCTTTAAGTATATCTCCCATTAAAAATAAAGTTAATAAAAATACCGCCTTTTGTTGATAATGCTTTTTTTGTTAATGCATTATTTTTCATAAAAAATTCACGACTTCAAAGTTTAAATATTTTTTTAGACACACTTAAAATGTTATAAGCGTAACAATATATTTTTTTCATAAGCTGCGTACCCTAAATATTGTGCATAAATTATTTGAAGATGATTTGTAGAGTAGATATTGAAATATGATTATATATATGACATGCTACATTTGAAAACCGAGCAGTCAAGAATGCCAACTGACGCCAGTTTTTCAAAATTTTGACAATTTTTTTCTCAGAAACTATTTCACCAAGGAGCAAAAAAAATTACTGGTGATCATATCTTAATAGTAAGAACAAACACACGCAGTTTCATTAAAATCTGTGATGGTGGGTTACATATTGATATTTTACTGCCTGATTTGACGTGGAATGCCCCAACATTTCTTCTGGAATTTAATTAAAGAGACCGAAACAGATGGTTTCCAGACAAACCGAAGGCGTAACTGTGTTGGAAAGTGTTAGAAAGCTCAAAGTTTGGTAGCTCTGAGTCTTTTGTGAATGTTCACTTAATATTAAAGCTAAGCTTGTATTGAATTTGAACACCATTGTTTCTGAATAGTTTCTTCGTGTTATTTTATCATAGAATTTGTATTATTTTTCTGCGATTATTTAAGATAAATATTACTATTGAAAATAGTAATACTGAGATTCAAGGACTGTATGAAATTTGAAAAGGAACATATAAATTTTCTCACCTTCAAAAAATCCCAGATCAAGAAAGAGTATTTCTCAGAAAAATGAATTGCAAACCAGACTAGAAATATTTTGCTATTTCAATATTTTTTTATTATCATATAAAAGGGTGTTTCAGATGCTTTGCGGATAAAATCAGCTGATAAGAGCCATCCCGGTGATAAATTATTCATTCTTAACGACCATTCAGATAACAAGAATGATGATATTCTTGTAAAAACGAATCCGATTTATTAACTTTTTTGTGCTTGTATTCTTGCTGGGATGTAATCAAAAATTATTCCTGTTTAAAGCGAAAGTGGACGATCAAAACTAATTTTTTTCACTTTTCAGTCAGTTATACAGAAATTTTGCACACAGAATAATTCATACATTTTTTAAGTAGATTAATAAATTTTATTCAGAAATGTGTGTAATTAATTAAGTTATTAATTGAAATATGTTAATTAATCACTCTAATTAAAAATGCTCCATGCGCATTAAATTTTGCCCTTAGGAATATGGTGTTTTGCTAAAGGTTAGCTTTACAATATTGCAATAAAAGTTCGTATGCGTTTTAAAATTATATTAATATATTGAGTATAAAATAGAAAAAAACCCTCCAATATTTACGCTTTTTTCATGGAATTTCACGGGAAAAAGTTATATAACTACGTAATTTGCTTTTTATATTCAGTAATGCATGCATATTAGTAATATGCATGCGTATTAGTAAGTTTTGAAATGTAACTTATTACAAACAATACTACTTAATATTAAGAAAATTGAAAAAAAAAAGAATAAAACGCACGGAACATTTTGAATATACTAACTCGACGAAAATTCTCATTTTAAAAAAACGCGATTTAAGTTTCTATTTTTAGTGTAATTCAGTTATGGTGTACGAATTTGACATGCTTGTAACTTCGCTAGTAATTATAACAATTGCATGCGGTTTTTTATGAATTATGCAATTAAGATTATAAATTCAAATTTTTAGTCGATTTTTGCACAATTGAAGTTTCACAGTCCCCTTAAATAAATGAATTATTTTTAAATGGATGAAAACTTATTTTTGCACTTAAAATACATTTAAAATGAATTATTAAAAACAAAAAAGGTTAAAAAATTAAAAATCTTATATTTATTACAAAAATACAAACTAGTCGGTTGTGCCAATCGCAAAACTTTCTTCTGTCGCATGCATATTAATATTTCAAAATTCATTATCACAGTGCCAAAATTAAAAGGCAATGCCCATCATGAGGATTCTAAAAGTATAGGTTCGTTGAATCACGTGCATTTAAAAAGGGTTGGGTTGGGTTGATTGTTGACGGCCAATTATCTACGCGAAGGATATGGGCCCTAGGGGGAGTGCCTTCCGTGGAGGTCTTTCTAAGGGAACCTAATCCGTATTAACGCATGGAAATCCACGGCTCGAAGAAAACCACGAAAACTCCGAACGATTAGGCCGACGGGCGCGATTGGGTTCGAACCCAGCACCTCCCGTCTACCAGCTTCGAGAGCAGAACCTCTCGGCCACTGGTGGGGCCCGCATTTAAAAAGGAGATATAAACATCTCATTTTTCAACCAAATCATTGAATTTCGGCAGCCACACTCTCAGTCTACAACCAAAATTCCTAACCCAAACAGGATAAAATCAATATCTGTTAGGAAGTATACACCAAAGCCTAATTATGAACTATTTACGTTAAAATGTAACAGAATATGAAGTTTGATGAAATTCTGTGCTTTATTTTTTTCGAAATAGCTATCGCGAAAATCTTGAAAATTGGAGCTTAGCAGTACCACCTGTTATATGATTTACACGAAAACCTAACCAGCATCAGCTCATGTCAATGTCTAACAAAATATGCAGTTTGATGAAATTCCGTGCGTTTAGTTCTTGAGACATATGACTATCACTAAAATCATGTAAATCCTCAACAGTGCAACATATCTGCGCTACCTGTTGGACGATTTACACCGAAACCTAACCAGCAACAACCTATGTCAGAGTCGGCGAACCTATGGCACGCGTGCCACTTTTGGCACGCGAAAAAATAATTTTGGCACGGCGCAGCACTGATTATGTCTCTACATCAGGATACAGCGATTTTACACATACACGAATTTAGACGACCTGATTTAATTCTAAATTCGATTAATTAGAAATTGAAGAATTTTAATCGTATTCAATATAGTTCGAAAATTTATCAAACAAAGAAGATATTTGAAAACCACCAAAAAGGAAACACGAAATTTGCATTAATAAAAATACCGATGGTAAATTATGGCAACTTGAAAATTAATTTGAGAACTATTTAAATATAAACTGCCTTTTTTTAAATTTTAATAATTTTTCCTACTTTTTATACCTGTGAGTCATTATTTTCTCAAATGAATAATATAAAAAATCAAATAGAGAACAGTTACCAGATAAATCCATTTTAGTTTGTATTCTGTTAAAATTAACTGAGTATTAAAATGATATTAATTATTTTTCATAGAACGCAATTAATCACATTATTTTTTTTTTATTAATTTCTAAAATATAAGTGTTTCTATAATTATTTCAGTGTAATACTTACATGTAAGTTACCCATATTAGAAAAAAATCTTAATAAGTAATTTTTAAGTAGTTTTGATCCATTATTTTTCCACTAAATTTGTTTTATAGTTGGCACGTCAAGGTCGTGTAAAATATCTTTTGAAAAAAATTGGCACGCGACTATAAAAAGGTTCGCCAACCATGACTTATGTCATCGTCTAACTAAATCTGAAGTTGGGTGAAAATTAGTACAATAGTTCTTTCGAAAATCATGAAAAGTGCAGCTTAACAGCGCAACCTATTGCGCGATTTACACCAAGACATAATAAGCAATAACTTATGTCGGTGTCTAACTGCATCTGGTGCTTGATGAAAATCCTCATATTAGCACTTGAGATAGAGCTATTGCGGAAATCGTAAAAAATGCAGCATAGCAGCGCCACCTTTTGGACGATTTACACGAAAATCTAATCAGCTCCAAATTATATCAAGGTCTAACTGAATCTCAAGTTTTATTACCTTCCATGCATTAATTCTTGAGATAGAGCTCTCACAAATTTTTGTCGCATACAGACAAACAGACCTACTGACAGACATTTTCTTATAAAGTCAAATCGTGGTCAGGACCTTCTAAAACATATAAATTTGTCGAAACCGGAAGTTGAAATTTTTTACGCATACTATAATTTCTTCTTGTAAAGGTAGAAGAAAGTGAAAACAGAGAACAGCAGCGACATTCATCGAGCGGTATACATCCAATCCTAATCTACAACAACTTATGTCAACGTTTAACTGAACATGAAGTTTTGTGAAATTATGTGCATGAGTTCTTCAGATATAGCTATCGCAGAAATCGTAAAAAAAAAAGCAGCGTCACTCGTTGGTTGATTTACACCGAAACCCAGTCAGTATAAACTTATGTCAAAATCTAACGCAATCTGAATCTGAAGCTTTATTAAATTCCGCGCATTAGTTCTTGAGACAGAGAACCTACAAAATTTGTCTCATAGACACAAAAAACAGACTCACGACCAAACATTTTCAAAAAACAATAAAATCGTGTTCATGACGTTCTAAAATGAATAAATCCGTCGAAAAGCAGGAAGTCGAAATTTTTCACGAATCCAATAGTTTCTTCTAGTAAAGATAAAAGAAAGTGAAAGCGTTTTATTTCAAGATTTTAACACTTTCCAACTCAGTTGAAAAGTATTTATGAATACGGTTTGTCTGTCCGTTATTTAACTCACTTAAATATAACCAGACTGCCATGAAATTTAGATACGTAACTGTGATTTACTATGGCATCTTCGGTACTGAAAATGAAGTGCGTAGCATTTATGGTTCGTTTATAAGGACACTCAAAAGAATTCTATTACATTACGGTCTATAGGGGGGGAAAATCGCTCTCGTTTTTTTAATTATATTACTCTACATTAAGCATATTGATACTTATATATACAAGGTAATTGAAAATAACGGAGCCAAAATGGAAGTGCAAAGCAGGCTAACAAAAAGAATCAAAATAGGAATATGGGGTCGCAAACGCTATCCGGGGCCGCTAGAGGGGGTTTCAAATTATATGTTTTACAAGAAGACTAAACAGAAGTCATTCTACATCACTTTATTTATACTGCATTTCCACACATGTTACACATTTACGACCAATACTACTACAGGAGATGCTCAATTTTTTTGCCAGAGGCCTGGAGAAACACATTACATCGACGCTGCATGGAATGGCGCACCTTCTCAAACATATCGAGTGCATCTCGAACACATCCTGCTGCCGCAACAATTCTTCCTACTAACAAGGAGAGGGCCAACCTTGTTAATCACAGATTTTGATTATTTTAATATATGTTGTAGGGTAGAGACCCCTTAGTGTCAGCTTCAACGGATTTTATCCAACGCTCCTTAGTTCTTGAGAAACCGGGGGGGGTCTAATAATAGTACACAACTTAAATACTTACATTGCAACCGCAATGATAGGCTGATCGTAGCTCAGTTGGTACGGCGTTCGCTGGCTGATCTGCGGGCCCGGGTTCGGTACCCGAACGCGCTACATTTGTTTTTCTCATTTTTTGTTTTATAAATATACTTGTAATTATAATTTAATAATTTCAATTACAAATTTTAATATCATACATTAATTATAATGTTAACAAACTTAAATTTATCATTTTTTATTTTTAAACTATTATTCTCATCCTTTAAAGAGGTTTAAAAAGAAATTGGATCTATTGTTGAATGATAAAAATTCCAAAATTGTGACCAAATCTGTTGTGGTGCCATCTAGTTATGAAAAAATAAAAGAATATTCAAATAAAATAAAAATAAAAGCAGAAAGAAGATAAAGGTGACAGCAAAATAATTGAAAGCGCAAGCATACGTATTACAAATTTAAAAATCTTTAATATGCAAAAAATCGGTTGTAATTTAATTCTGATGCTAATTTTTTATATTATTATGCTTGTTACTTTAAAAACAGAATAATAGTATTATCGCATTGACTTCCTTTGTTAAGGCAATGCGTAAATGATGTTTCTTTAAAATCACGAATTGACACAATTGCTCAATATCATTCCATCGATAAAGAATATATGAAATACATTTTAAAAGTGATTTTTAAAAAATTAACAGTTTTAGGATGTTTTATACAACTATTTAGTTAAAAGTAAAAAATTAAATAGGTTAAAATTATAATTGATATACAATATTATAAATTTTAATTGACAATGAGGTTATTAATTATACTTACAAGTATATTTACAAAACAAAAAATGAGAAAAACAAATCTAGCGCATTCGGGTATCGAACCAGGGCTTGCGGATCAGCCGGCAAACGCCATACCAACTGAGCTACGACCAACCTATCATTGCGGTTGCAATATAAGTATTTAAGTTGTGTACTATTATTAGACCCCCCCCCCGGTTTCTCAAGAACTAAGGAGCGTTGGATAAAATCCGTTGAACCTGACACTAAGGGATCTCTACCCTACAACATATATTAAAATAATCAAAATCTGTGATTAACAAGGTTGGCCCTCTCCTTGTAAGTCTTTCTGCGATGAAAAAGATATTTCGTAAATAAGTCCTTTTAAAAAACCCATAAGAAAAAATTTACTGGAGACAAATCTGGTGATCGCGGAGGCCCTGCAATTGATCCCCCTCAACCAATCCAACGCCTGGGAAAGGTGGCCTGCAGATGTGTTCTGACTTGTCTGCTGAAATGTGCGGGAGCTCCGTTGTGCTGAAATTAAACACATAAAGTCGCTCATTTTGCCCAGCTCGTGTTTTCATGGACACCCCTATAGCGGCCCGGGATGGCACTTGCGATCAGAAGTTTCCCATGTGATTTTTTATTCTTTTTGTATTTTTGCTTTGCCATTTCGTTTTGGCAACGTTATTTTGAATCAGCCTGTATATATATCATCGAGGTCTACTACAAAGCACCTACTGTAGAATATGATGTGAGCAAAATTTATTGTTCATTTAGAGGAACACACAAAAGAATTCGACTACATAGGGAAATGGAAAATCCCTGCCGGGCCGGCCTACAGGTGGAGGTAGAATTCGAAGTTAAGTATATTAATTGCACCAACAAAAACTAAATCATGATTACATATAAATCCACTTTAACAGTTTTATCCGGCCGCTTTTGACGAATTTTTATTTCATTTTTATATAATAGCTGGTTTTATCAGAATCACGTTAAGGCGGTATTAAAAAAAATACTTTTCCATGCTCAACAACTCGAAATTTTCTGGCATATTTTCAGATTAATTTTTAACAGAAAAATTACGAAACTTGCTGACGTGATTTTTGAAAAGATTTATAAGCGACCTGTGTTTTTATTTTTCTTTCAATTAATTGAAACTTGATTAATAAACAATTATTTTCTCAGTAGGGCAATATTTTTCGTTTCTAACACAATCTCTTCGGGAAATTCTGTTCAAAATGCCTACTTTGACATCATTTTTTGAAATATATTCTGCTTCTATCAAAAAATCGATCATTACGGTACATTATATAGTTTCTGAAGAATAGAATCTATCAATTGGACGCGTTTGAGAGCAAAAATTAATTTAAAAATGTGTAAGAAAATAAGCAGTTTCGATTTGAATACATTCTTAATAAGATGAGTTTTTTCTTCAACCGCTATGTATTTTTAATTTGTTTTTGCCGTAAGGATTGGTCCTATCCAAAACTTGTCTGTATAAGTGTTGAAGACAATATTAAGAAGATATATGATAAATTCATGGGGATTTTATATCTTGTGAATTGACGGAGTTATAGAAATTTTTCTTCTTCACACCCCTTTTCTTCTTTTCGTTTTTATTTTATTTTTTATTTATTTTTTTTTTTTTGCGGTACGAATTGGTCCTATCAAAAACTTGTGAATACAAAAGTTGTAGATAATATTAAGGAGATGTATAATAAAATTAATTGGATTTGATATCTTGAGAATTGACGATGTTATGAATTTTTTTCTCCCAAAAACCCTATTTTTTGCGCCCCTTGAGCCCATTTTTAATGTTATCCAAAATCTGTGACACATAAATTTTTGGTCCTATTTTTAGAAGTAATAAAAACTTAAATAATAAACTGATTTGATATGTACAAAAATTAATAAGTTATAGGGGGGTTTTTCTGTTTTCACAACACCCCCCCCCCCCTTATTTCCATCCCCTTGGTACGATTTTGCCCATTCACGAACTTGACAGAGATTTTATGCACCTTGATTTTATGTATCAGTTTGGAAGAGATTTGTGCAGAATTGTGGAAGTTATCGTGTCCAGAAGAAAGTGAAATATATATATATATAGAGAGAGAGATAGATAGATACATAGATACATATACATATATATATATATATATATATATATATATATATATGCATATGTATATGTATATGTATCTATGTATCTACATATATCTCTATATATATATTATATATATATATATATAAAGTTTTTTACTGATTGGTTTTGGGTTCTAGGGGTCATGATCGGTGTAGATCTGAAAAAAAAATTCAGAAATTCCAACATAGGAACGACGCCAATAGGTAGTATTTCATACGAAATCTACCTAATCATTACTGAATTATTGAAAGCTATGAACAATTATTGCTTAGTGCGTTTTCAGTTGTGAAACGCGCTTTTAAATTTAAGGGTTTTTTTTAAATATTTTTTGTTGTGTATGACTTCTGTAGATCATATACAGGGCTGCACAAAGGAATTCGGCTACATAGGGAAATTAATAATGACTGAATTATTCAAACCTATGAACAATAATTGCTTAGCGCATTTTCAGTTGTGAAACGCGTTTTTAAATTTAGGGTTTTTTTTTTTTTTTTTTTTTTTTTTTTTTTTTTTTTTTTTTGTGTGTGTGTATACTTATATATGTGAATTTTATATTATATGTGAACTTTTTAGATCATATACAGGGCTGCACAGAAGTTTTCAAGTACATTTCGTTTATTCAAGAGAATTGCTGAATGGAAATTTTCAATTGTGCTATACGTTTAACTGAATTAACTTTTAGCCTGCTACGTAATAAATACAAAACTGTAGATCATATACAAGACTGCACAAAACAAAAATTGGATATTTTTCCGACTATTGATGGTAATAGTAGGAATTGGGTTGTAAGATGCGTTATGCATTTTTCCAAATTGTTTATTTAGACATCCATTTTAAAAAGAAATGATTCTAATACCTATTGCTGTATTTCTCTGAGGTGCGGTACAAAAATGCTTACTATAGAATAAGGTAACAAATCCGATAACAATTGCTAAACTTACAATAGTAAATTTTGTCCTCTTCGATTTTTTAATGTTTAGCAATTTTTTGTGATTTTTTTTAGTGGGTTATGTTTGTAATTTCGCCACGATTTTTTCCCATTAATAAAAAGAATTCACTTGTAATCTTAAATTCGTTAATGCGGAAATAATAGGACGTCATCACCATGGCAACCTAGAATCATTACCTATATTGGGATATGACTGAATTAATTACGTATGATAGGATTTAATAGAATGAAGAAAACTTTCATTAATATATTTTAAAGTTTTGATTCGATTGTCAAAAAATTTCAAATGACTCGACAAAATTCTGCCAAGGATTATATATATTACATTTCAAGCCATTTTGTTGGGTAGTTTTTGCACTGTTATATGCGGACAGACAGACAGACGAACGGACCAGACGACGGCTATAGGTGCTACGTATCAAAGCTGTATAAAAGGAAAAGCGAAGACAACTATACGATGGAATTGGAGACGCGCAGTTCTTGACATTCAAAAGTGTGGAATTGTACTTTGTAGCACATTAACTGCACTCGCCTTAACCAACACCTACTTAACACAAAGCCTTTGGGCGATTTTGTGGCGTCACTCTTAGACGACCCACGATCTTTTTTCCCCGCTGTAACTCTGTGCTTTTCTTGTGCGTTGAAAAAATATTACCTGTTACTTATCATATGAATTTTTCCACTACATGATCTTTTTTTGAAGACAATTAACTGAAACATTTATTTTTTTCATTTTCTTCCTATTTTGTGAACCGAAAAAAAAATTGTTACCGTTTTTTTTTTTATTTATTATTATTATTATTATTATTATTATTTTAAATAAAACAATCCGTTTAAAGATTTCTAATCGAATAATAATAAAACATTAATGCATAAAAGAATTTATGTAAAAATATTAATAATAATCCTAGACCAGATATAAAATATATCTAAAATAACTTTTTGAGAAAATTATTTTTCAATTTTTTTCTTTCAAAATTGTTAAAAGCACAATTTACTTATCTAATTTTCTAAGATTTTTTGTTCATGCTTGAATATAATTCTTTATTCCTTTATGAAAAGTAAAAATTAAACCTATCTTGGGAAATAATCTGCTTTTGTTATAAAAATAATATATATATTCAATTTTTTTTTCATTTATAAAACGTATTGAAAAGTATTGTTGCTTTTATGTAGAAGGACATTTATTGTTTTAAGATTATTGTTTTATTTTGATAATTCCCAAAGGGAGCCCTGCGTCTTGCATAATTTTTTCATATATTTCTACTTGCTTTTGATACTATCAAGCAGGACGGTCGTTCTGCCAAGCCAAGCTGAAAAAAAAAATGCTAACCTCGCCAAACAAACAAACGCCAAGAATAAAACGCAAGATACCGTAACTGCTTATTATACTGAAGGCAGCTTCTCCATGTTAAATCGACCAAACATGCCAGCGTAAAATTTCCCATATCAAAAGAACAAATCATCGCAGTAAAATAAAACCAAAACCAGAAGAACCTAATGGAAAAGATCTTCAATTTGAGACCAAATGCATCCTCATAAATTAATTATAAACAGAGATATAGATTTTTTAAAATAACGTCGAGATACTGAAAATGACAAATTTATTTTCTTCGTCACACCTTATGCTTCAATCGAGGTAGAGACTTAAATAATGGACATAGAAAAGTAAGGATTGCATTTTTGGACAGATATTTACTCAATCTACGTGCTTTTATAAAATTCAGCTTTAAAAACACAAATTTTCTATTCTTAATTAGCGAAAAACTGTTAATTAATTCTAAAGTTTATAAATTATGCCAAACAGCGATAAACCTGCCAAACCATTTTAGAAGTCTTATACTATTCTTTTATATTATCCTTTTTCATTGATTTCATCGAAGAAAACTATGTCCGAGATCCAGATAGATTTTTCGCTGTTAGCGAAATGAGTTTGACCAATCAGAAGCCAGAATGTTTGAGAATTTTTGCTGTTTCTGGATCCCGGACTATGTCATAAACGTTTTGAGTCATTTTCTTAGTGCCATGGATGAAGTGCATTGTTACAGAAATCTAGGCTGGGATCCAGATAGATTTTTCGCTGTTAGCGAAACGAGATTCACCAATCAATAGCCTGCATTGCTGCAATCAGATAAAAGTTCGCAAAAGTGCAAGCTTCTGATTGATGAATCTCGTTTCGCTTACAGCGAAAAATCTATCTAGATTGCTGCCAATTATGTTGAACACAATTTTGCATTTCCACATCCAGGAAGGGTATTGATGTCATAACAACAGTGCATATTCGAAACTATTTAAGGCATTGATTCTGAACTCCTTTGCTATACATTTCAATATGAAAGAAGTTGTTGTTTCAATAGTTTTAGTACTTTTCTCTATTGCTCACTCTAAAACACAAATATCGAAATTTAACCAACAGCGCTCAGAAACTATAGCGCCTAGAATATATAGTGTTGAAATCGGCTAAACCTGTAATACTTAAAAAAGCGCTAAAATATTGTATCCCTTAAATGTGCAATGATACTGCTGCAATATGCAGATCGCAGCGACATCTGCAGGATATTTTCTACAACTGTAAGAAATTGCTAGTCTATACAATGTAATAATAGTAATACGAAAATCCCGCAGATGTCGCTGCGATCGACACTTGAAATTTTAGCAGTATCGTCTCACATTTAAGGGATACAAATTTTTAAAACTGTTTGGATAGCATATTTCCACACTAGGTATTCTAGGCGCTGTATCAGAAACAACACCATAACAGAGAGCCTTTATACATAAGAGTGGTGATATATGCACAGGAGGCATGCTCATTTCAAGTTTTTGTCGAAAGTACGGCAATCCGCTTTCTTGAATAGAGGATATTCAATCTACGTTATGATCACATGGTCAAGCTAAGAACGTCTAGCGTAAAGAAGGGAAGGCTCCGTCTACGTAATGTAAATCCCCGCTAGCCAATGAAACAGTTCATGGGAGAAAGCAGTAGTGCACTGTTAAAAATATCGTGAAAAATTACCTCTGTTTTTAAAGGCTATCTGTATTATGACCAATGAGAACGCTTCATAGGCGTTTATATAGCGTTCTCATTGGTCAGAAAATAGAGAACCTTTAAGAACAGAGATAATGTTTCACTATATTTTTAACAGTGTAGTTTCCTGATTCCCTTCTTATCAGTTAGAAATTCTTTGGGTAAATTACCGGTACCACGTGATTTTTCAGCCTCGAACCCATATTTGGAATATCCTCCATTAGAAGATACGCGCATGGACGATCTCTATTAGACTAGGGAAATAATTCAACATGCATTAGCCTGACGATAATGGCATGCTCACAAAGAACTTTAACGATTTGTTTTTATCACTTTTACCAATAAACATTTATTGGTCATATGTCGCTTACTTCGTTATAGAGACACACTTGTTCCTAATTAGATCCCGGCCTTAATGTATCAAAATTCGGAGTTTGCTTTCTGTACTATTCCTGAGCTCAGTTATAGCGGCTAGAAATATAGGCCGGGATCCAGGTACATTTTTGCAAACAGTGAAAAGTTAGCAAAAATTCTGGCTTCTGATTGGTCAATCTCGTTACGATAACAGAGAAAAATCTACCTAGATCACGATCATAGTGTGGAAACGGGCTATTCCAGTAATGCTTTAAAAAGTGCTAAAAATTGAATCCCATTAATATTGAAAAATACTGAATAACAAATGTCGATAAGAGCAACATTTTCTAGATCTTCTCTGAGCGAAACGTTTTCTTTTGAAATAGTTACGTTGGAATTACCATATGTCGCTGTAATCGACATTCGTCGTTCAGCCTCGTTCAACATTTATAGGATACAATTTTTTAGCACGTTTTTAATAAGCCGATTTTTAAACTATATCTTCTAGAAACTATAGCTCCGTTATAGCGTCTAGATTATATGTTGTAGAAATTGACTATCCCAGCAATACTTAAAAAAGCGCGGAAGTATTGAATCCCTTAAATGTACAACGAGGTCGAATTCCAACAGTCATTTGCATCGACATCTGCAGGATATTTTTAAAGAAGAAAGAGGCATGTGTAATGCACCGCTACAGCGTCTAAAATACATAATGTGGAAATTTGCTATCCAAGAACCCAAGCCTAAGAAGTGTATCCCTTAAATGTGCACTGACGCTGAAATCCAGGGAGATGATCGCAGCGACATCTGCGATATATTTTCAAATTTCAAAGTAAACATGGTATTATTACAGCGGGTTTGACGCCAAGCACACAGGTCAGATGTATGTTAATAAAACGTAAAAAAAAAAAAATGTTACAGAGTCTAGACCAAATTGTCTTGGAGTTTTGGGAAATATCCTGCAGATATCGCTGTGATCGACTGATTGGATTTCCACACTATATATTCTAGACGCTGTAGCACCGCGGTAGCCTGTCTTTTTCGTCTGCCTCGAAGTAGATATAGATGACGTCATTTGAAGCTGTTCCTAATGTGTGGCCAGCTCATCACGTCACACGGAGTTGATTATCTGTACACGGTAATGGACACAAAAAAATTGGCGCACCGCTTTGTACTAATCATCGTGTAAAGATGATCCAACTCCGTGTGATTTTTAAACGTCATGAACTGGCCTATTATGTCATTGGTCACGCTAACACACTCCCCCTTGCGTCCGCCATATATAGCGGCATCTTGCACTGGAGACTGCTAAATGGGCTGCTATCGGTCAAAATCAAGAGAGAAAAGGGCAGAAGAGGGGGAAAGAACTCGTTTTTTTTTTCTGGTATGTAGTTTTTCACACGGGAAAATTGACATGTCTGATCCTCTCCTTTCATATCTTCATGATGGTGAAATAAACCAACGCCCCCTAGATATTTGAGAAAGTCTTGACACGCGTCACGAAACATCACACAAAGCAGGCAAAGCAAAGGAACAAAATCATTCATTGGCTCGTGGATATGAACGAGCCAATGAATGATTTTTCTTCTTTGTTTTGCCTGCTTTGTGTGATATTTTCCTGACGCGTGTCAAGGCTTTCTCGAATATTTAAAGAGCATTGAATAGGCCGGGATCAAGATAGATTTTACGCTATTAGCGAGATGAGATTGATCAATCAGAAGCCTGCATTTTTGAAAACTTTTTATGTTTGCAGTAAACACAGGAAAGCCTGCAAGGATGGAGGCTACTGATTGGTCAATCTAATTTTACTAACAGAGAAAAATTTATCTGGATCCCGGCATTAACTTTGGTTGGTTGAGACGATTTTGAATAAAATCAAATCAGAAAGCCAATGTTTTTTAACTTTTCTGGTTAGTTTAATCGAAATCTTCCACGTCTATTACTGAAAACTGAGTTACTGTACTTTGGACAAAAACTTGAATATGAGTACACGACTTGTGCATATGTCACCACTCTTGCATATAAATGTACTCTGTTATGAGCATAATTATAAGCGCAGCTGGTTAAATTTGAGTATCTGGGTATTAGAGAAAGCAGTTGTGGCCCACCGTGGCTGAGTGGATAAGACACCACGCCGCTAATCGCTTGAGAGCGTAGGTGGGGGCGGGTTCAAATCCCGCCGTGATCTGATATATATGTGTTCAATAAAACAAACAAACAAACAAGCAATAGTGAAAGGTACAGTTGCCATGGAAACAACGACTTCTTTAATTCGTATAGAAAATGAATGAATAGTTGTAAATGACTTAAGTTTAAAATGTAGGCAAATGCTCTGAAAATATCAATGGCTCCTATCTAGCATTTTACAAAAGTAATTTAAAGGATGTCTCTTTTTTTCTTCTTAGTTTTTAAAATACTTCTAAAATCTATGCTGAATTTAGTATTTTATGTGTTAAAAGCGGGCGAACTGTGAGTAAGATTTTAGGACTTTACATAAAATTAAATCTATACGTTAGAAATATTTTGAGAACTAAGAAAAAAAGAGGCACCTTTTAGGAAGTGTACACAAAAAATAGAAGTTAAAAAAATTAATTTATAAAAAATATTTTAAATATACGAATGCATCCAATGCCCATACACTTTACATTAGTGATGGGAAATCGGAATCTGAGTTACCAGCCTTCTTACGGCTCCGCTGCGCTGAAACTCCCCTATCGCCAAATCTCATGTTAGCCCATGGGAAAACTTTGAAGCGTGATTACTCATTACCTAATATAATTATTAAAATACCGTTTCCACCATCAGAAAGTAGACGTCAGATGCCGATGATGTGCGTTTTTAAAAATTATTTCCGTAAATTTTAAGTACATAAAAAATCTCTATAAACTTTGAAATTTCCATTTGATTAAATTTTATCATCTTCTTAAGAATACTTAAAATTTACGTAGACAATTTTTAAAAACGCATATATTCGGCATCTAACGTCTACTTTCTGATGGTGAAAACAGTATTTTAATAATTATTATCGGAGCACAGCTCCGGCTTCCCTGCAAAAATTACACTTATTGTTAACACGATAGCGTCCAAAATATTAGTCGTATCGACACAAAAAATTAAATGGACGTTGGTAGTGCCAAAATCTCGGTGCGTATTGAAAATCATAAATATTCGTCAACCCTAACGGCATGAAATGTCTGCTCAAAATTTTCCCATAGAGATAACATTGCGGGTTTAAATCTATATATTTGAAAGATAATGATTTTTTTTTTTAGACATCTACCTTGAGCTTTTTACTGAACCAATTTTAATGATTCTTTTTTTAAATGAAAGCTGTTTCTTTGTAGATTTGCGGCACTGGCTATTTTTTTTAAATGTCCCCATTTTTATATTTAAATTTAAAATTTAAAAATTTTCTATGATTTTTTTTCAAAATGCTAGCAATTGGATTATTTCCATCGTTGTAAAGAAAAGAAAATTAATAAAGTATGTTTATCTTTATTGATGCCACTTTCTAATAAAATTCAAAATTAACTTTGTAAAAAAGGGGGAACAGAAAATGACGTCACGCTTTAAAAAAAACACTAAATTTTTCCTCAAAAAGTTATTACAATTCAATACTGTTTCACTCCACTGAGTTTGAGACGCTATGTGGAATGCTTCAATGAGGCAAAATGACGTCATATTTAAATGAAAACCATCATTTTCTCTGATAAAAAGAAATATTTTACTACGAACGCCTCTAAAAGATATAAATTTCTGGAATTTTACTCGCCGATACCCAGATTAGAATCACAAGTCAAGAGTGCGAATGTTCACATGCAAAGTCGTAGTTAGCAAACTTGATTTCAAGTTTGGAAATATATGTATTAATAACTTATTGCGTACTGCGATATTTTTGAAATGGTGAATGTAAATTTGAGAGATGCGTACGTAAATTTTGAGACGATGGAAATGACGTTAAGTTTAGGTTTCAAGCAAAAAATAATTCTCTGATTGGCTCATGGTGAAATCATTAGGGTTTCATTCATCTGACGAAACCCTATTCGTCTCGCTCCTCTGTCTGTCTGCCTGTCTGTCCGTCTGTCTGTCCGTCACAGAGCCCGTTCTCAGAAACTATACATGTTGGAGACATGAAATTTTGGGTACTTATAGCTGAACACCTCACATCATACGACAAATCATAAAATTTTGAAAAAGTCATACATTTAACCCTTTGGGCTCCCGCATGTGTATTTTAAACAATTCTTTCTAAGTGAACTCCTAATTATGTTGGAGACATGAAATTTTGGGTACTTACAGCTGAACACCTCACATCAAACGACAAATCATAAAATTTTGAAAATATCGAAAGTTCAACCCTTTGGGGTCCCACATGTGCATTTTAAACAATTCTTTCTAAGTGAGCCCCTAATTATGTTGGAGACATGCAATTTTGGGTACTTATAGCTGAACATCTCACATCATACAACAAATGATAAAATTTTGAAAAAGTCGCACATTTAACCCTTTCGGCTCCCGCATGTGCATTTTAAACAATTATTTCTAAGTGAGCTCCTAATTAGTTTGGAGACGTGAAATTTTGCATACTTATAGCTGAACACCTCACATCAAACGACAAATCATAAAATTTTGAAAAAGTCGTACATTTAACACTTTGGGATTCCGCATGTGTATTTTAAACAATTCTTTCTAAGTGAGCTCCTAATTAGCTTGGAGGCGTGAAATTTTCCATACTTATAGCTGAATACCTCATATCAAACGACAAATCATAAAATTGTGAAAATGTCGTACGTTTAACTCTTTGGGGTCCCACATGTGTATTTTAAACAATTCTTTCTAAGTGAGCCCCTAATTAGGTTGGAGGCGTGAAATTTTGCATACTTATAGCTGAACACCTCACATCCAACGACAAATCATAAAATTTTGAAAAAGTCGTGCATTTAACCCTTTGGGGTCCCACACGTGTATTTTAAACAATTCTTTTTAAGTGAGATCCTAATTAGTTTGGAGACGTGAAAATTTTCATACTTATAGCTGAATACCTCACATCAAACGACAAACCATAAAATTTTGAAAAAGTCGTACATTTAACCCTTTGGGGTCCCGCATGTGTATTTTAAACAATTCTTTCTAAGTGAGCTCCTAACTAGTTTGGAGACGTGGAATTTTGCATACTTATAGCTGAACACCTCACATCATACGACAAATGATAAAATTTTGAAAAAGTCGTACATTTAACCCTTTGGGGTCCCGCATGTGTATTTTAAACAATTCTTTCTAAGTGAGCTCCTAACTAGTTTGGAGACGTGAAATTTTGCATACTTGTAGCTGAACACCTCACATCAAACGCCAAATCATAAAATTTTGAAAATGTCGTACGTTTAACTCTTTGGGGTCCCACATGTGTAGTTTAAACAATTCTTTCTAAGTGAGCCCCTAATTAGGTTGGAGGCGTGAAATTTTGCATACTTATAGCTGAAAATCTCACATCAAACGACAAATCATAAAATTTTGAAAAAGTCGTATGTTTAACTCTTTGGGGTCCCACATGTGTAGTTTAAACAATTCTTTCTAAGTGAGCCCCTAATTAGGTTGGAGGCGTGAAATTTTGCATACTTATAGCTGAAAATCTCACATCAAACGACAAATCATAAAATTTTGAAAAAGTCGTACATTTAACCCTTTGTGCTCCCACATGTGCATTTTAAACAATTCTTTCTAAGTGAGCCCCTATTTAGGTTGGAAGCGTGAAATTTTGCATACTTATAGCTCAACACCTCAGATCTCACATCAAATAATGAATTTTGAAAAAGTTTTATGTTTAACCATTTCAACTCCAGCTTGTGCCATTCTTTCTAACTGAGCCCCTAATTAAATTGGAGATTTGAAATTTTTCATACTTATTGCAGAACACATGAGGCCAGGCGACAAATCATAAAATCTTGAAAAAGTCTTACGTTTAACCCTTTGAGCTACCACATATGTATTTGAAGCAATTCTTTCTAAGAGAGCCCCTAATTAAGTTGGTGACATGAAATTTTGCATACGTATAGCTGAATGTCTCAGACCACACGACAAATCATAAAATTTTCAAAAAGTCTTTTATTATTTACCCCTCTGGGCTCTAACTTGTGTATTTTAAGCAATTTTTTTAACCTCCGCCCTTTTAACCCGGGGAGAAATTTTCCAACTTTTGCGACACCCCTTTGACCATTCTTTCATATTATGCACCATAGCCTTACATAGTGTAGTTCCATTTTTTCCGCCAGGTGCGCCTACTTATCTCTGGTGCTATGGGCCCAATCCCCTCGACTAATATATCTACGGATAGTATGTAAAACGGAGTTTCGTTCGGATACAGGTTTGCTTAGAATCAAGTTCGCCCCCTGGTTGTGAAATGTGGAACTAACAGATTTTTCAAAAGGATAAAGTGTTTTGATATGAATATTAAACGAAACCCTCTTTGCGATCTGTGATCACACTTACCCACTTGTTTTTGCTTATTTTCAATCGGTAATTTCAAACATAAGAGACTCAATGGGTAATTTCATCATAATTACTTATCTTGATTAGCTATACTAATACATTTTAATTTAATACGTTGAACAGTCAAAGTTTATGGAATTTAGTATTTTGGTAACTTTAAATTAAAAATAACATTTGTTGAGAGTAAGTATGAACTAATGTATGAGTTCCTTTTTAAACAATTTCTTTCGTGTAAATACGACGGGTTTCATCTCGTTATTAAACAAAACATTAGCTCCATTGTTGTAAATTATGCATTTTAACCTCATCCGAATCGTTATGGCGTCATCAATATTTGTGACCTGAGATATAGATTGACTTTCAGAAGTTTTACTTTTTACGTCCGTAACGACCACTTTTTCTTTATTTTTTTCAGTGCGAACCTTTTATTCTCCATAACCTACCAAATCAATGCAATTCATTTTGAATTTTAAATTAAGAGAAATGAAAAGAAATCAAATACGAGGAATACGATTTTGGTCTTAACCGCATGGTAACGGATTTCGTATTAGCCGCATGCCTACGAGTCGAGAAAAATATAACAGAGTTTTGTACGGATCAGGGTATTTTCCAGGAGAGTTTCCAGTATTTTTTTATCGAAAAAGGAATCTAGGCTAAAATGGCGAAATTTCGCATTCTTATTAGGAGAGATTTTCTGTAAGAAAATATCGGTGCAGAAGAATTTCCTGGTCGCAAAATTCCAGGAGTCATACGAACCCTGATATAATGTCATGTATGTATTACTTATATGTATGTATTCTTATGTATGTATGTTTATATTCAGACGTATGCATGTTTGTATTGGGAAATGTCCGCAATCGGGTTTGTAGACAATTTCATAATTTAGCGAGCGTTGTTTGATGCGCAAATTTAACCATTAGGTGGCGGTCCCAATTACAGAAGGTTACTCATTTTTTTTTATTCACTGTAAGTGAATGTGCTGCAACTGAAATGCACATGGACATTATCCGTAACCTTCCAAATCGGTGCAATTCATTTTGAATTTTAAATTAAGAGAAATGAAAAGAATTCGAATACGGAGAATACGATTTCGTTTATTAGCCGCATGGTAACGATTTCAGTATTAGCCGCATGGCTACGAATGATAATCAAAGAAATCGAGAAAAATATAATGTCATGTATGTATTACTTATATGTATATATTCTTATGTATGTATGGTTGTATTAAAACGTATATATGTTTGTATTGATAAATTTCCGTGATCGGGTTTGTAGACGATTTCATAATTTAGTGAGCGTTGTTTGATGCGCAAATTTAACTATTTGGTAGCGGTCCCAATTTCAGAAGGTTATTAATTTTTCTTTTTAATTCACCGTAAGTGAATGTGCTGCAACTGAAATGCAAGTGAACATTTTCCGTAACCTACAAAATCGATGCGATTCACTTTTAATATTAAATTAAGAGAAATAAAAAGAAATCGAATACGGAGAATACGATTTTGGATGTTAGTTGCATGATAACAGATTCAGTATTGATATATAAAAATCCTTATCATTTAAAAATTAGATTTTTTAAAAATTTATATTGCCACATGGGCTTATTGTTGTCATTCCTATGAGGTACTAAACAAGACATCTTTAAAGCAAAATAAAGCCCAAAAAAAAAAAAGTTAGCACATGATATCACTATGATACAAACTTGCGATGCTTATCAGTAAAGTCTAATTGGAAAATGACCTTCGAATCCACGCATGCAGCGAAATCTAAATAAACAAATGATTTCCTTTTTCCTGACTGGCTTACTTTTATGTTTCGAAATCAAAAGTTTTCACACATTAAAAGATTTAATAGCTTTAGAAATATATCTAAGAAATACTTGAGATAAACATTCATTTTCAATTATATATAAATTTCATGAAAATCAATTGATTTTTTTTTCCAAAAGCGAAAGTTTATAAATATATTTTTTAATTTCCTCTGAATATTGTTCAATGGAAAAAAAAAGGGCAATCCCGAAAATCCCGGAATTTTCCAGTAAAAATTCCGGGATTTTCGGGGTTAAAATTAAAGCGGGATCCCGGGATCTCAATCCGGGATTGTAATCCCTAGCTAGGAAGTAAGAAAACTTTAGGAGATCTTTCAAAGTTTTTTTTTTTCTATTTCCTTGTGGTCGAGTATGAGATAAGCATTAGCCATTGAAATTGAAACTAAGAACTGCCATATTGAAAACAAAACAAAACAAGAGAATGAACTTAACTTTTAAATATGTCTGTTTTTTAGTGATGTTATTACTTTAAATTTGAGAAAAAAGATGAGAATAAATAATACATAATTTGTAATAAAAGACAACGTCATAAATTTAAAAATATATACTTCTAGAATTAGTGTTTTTTTTTTTGTTTTTTTTTTTTTTTTTTGCAAAAAGATTCAAAACTAATTAAATTTCATGTAAGATTTTGTTTAGTACAATAAATAAAATCATAAAAGACAATAATTTTAGTACTATAAAGAAATTATAACACTTACTTCAATCGCTGTTTGCAAGAGGTAAGAAATATTCCTCGATTTGAAATTTTAAAAACTACCACAACCACAGTGAGGGAGAAAGACTTTCATCAGTTTAAAAGGTAATCCCATAATACATCCGACTAGCCATATTTAAAGAATGAGATGTTTCATCCTAAAAACAGGACCCGCCAGACAAAAGTTTCTTTTTTTTTGCCAGCTTCGACAGGACGAAGATGAATAACACAATATTATTGATATAAATTGATACGAGTTAACACTAAGCCCATTGCACACGCTTTGTAGAATTTCCGGGTGTAATCTTCAACCGTCATCTACTTCTGTTCTGTGTCTATCCCGCCCTTGTATCGACGACAGCTTCTAAGAGACATTTGATGTCGAGCACACACGTCAGATGTATGTATTCAATAAATAAATAATCCAAGTTAATACGAATTAAAATCACAGTACTTCACATTTCGCAAAAAACGAATTAAAATACACGCGTACATAAAAACAAACTTTGAATTACAACGTATACCACTTCGAACGAAGACGTCTAAAACGCATGCGCAACTGGGAGTGCTAGTGCCCCCTGGTGGTTATTGCGTCGGAAGAATCAAAACGTCCTAAATTAAGACACGTTTAAAGCAATGAAGTGTCTTAAAATAAGACGTTTGGGGATATTTTAGACATTATTCTCAATTCGTTTACACCATGGTCATAGTAAGACACTTATGTATCTTAAATTAAGACATCTATAATGTCTGAATTTTCAGATTAAGACACTTAAGTGTCTAAAATTCTTTTTCAGTCACATATGTGTCTAAATTTAAGACGCTTCTATTTGCAGTGAACGATTCAGATTTTGGGCTCAAAATTTAAGTTTAAGTCTAAGCTTTTGAAAGCATGTAATGAAATACAAAAAATAACGGTAAAAAATAGTTATTCGTTGCTCCAAAGTCTAAAGCGCCCTCTATCGGTATTTTTTAACTTTATCTTTAAAATTTATTTTCAAGATAATACTAACATAAAGAATAGTTTTAGTGAAAACCGCAAACGAATCGACCAATTTTTTCGTTTTTTATAATCATTTTAAATTTTAACTTCTGAACACAGTTCAGTTTGCGCTACTTAACCACTCCCAACGATTTAGATTTTGAGCTCAAAATTTAAGTTTAAGTCTAAGCTTTTGAAAGCATGTAATGAGATACAAAAAATATCGGTAAAAAATAGTTGTTCGTTACTCCAAAGTCTAAAGCGCCCTCTATCGGCATTTTTTGAATCGGCATCTTTAAAATTTATTTTCAAGAAAATACTGACATAAAGAATAGTTTTAGTGAAAACTGCAAACGAATTAACCAATTTTTCCGTTTTTTATAATCATTTGAAATTTTGGACCCTAAACTTTAAAGGCACCTATCTCCTTCGGAAGATGTTTGGGACCCTTAGTTTCCTATTTAATATTGTTTGCCTTGATGTGTACTATCACCCCTTAAAGTTTTGCCCAAGAGTTTAGATACACCCTGTATATATATATATGATAATAAATAGGATAAATTTTAAAGAAATAAAACAGTCTCAGTGTGTTTTAAATCTGTCAATAAAACTTGTAAGCAAAAGACGAAAGCTATTTTTATTCAAGTATAAGAATAGTGTTTCGTAACCTTAATTTTTGGTCGATAGATGGCGCTATAAGTCTTGTTAACTCCATTTTTAACAAAATCATGAGATGGTATGAAAAAGTGAAAACGCATTTCAAAATATTTAAAAGTATTAATATGATTTTACAAATATTTTAAGAGCAGAATCAGTTATTATTATTATTATTATTATTATTATTATTATTATTATTATTCGTGAAACGCTGTAAAGGTCGTTCATTTATTTCTAGATTTGGAATTTGCAGTTCTAAATAGCAACAGTCTCGTTTGTTTATATCTAGTTATCTGTTGTATAAAAGCTGGCTATTCGTTATTTTTAACATAGAATTTAAAACATTAAAATTGGATAGTTTTGAAGGTTTTAGGAAAAATAAAGAAGAATATATGTCATACAAAGAAGATTATGTGTATATTTTCATAAGTTGAACAATCGGCAAACTTACGGTTTCTTGAATACTTATGCCTAACATGGCCGCGATATGTTGCTTTTATCAAGGATGGGTATGAGTCGGGATCGTTACACTGTGTTTTATTAAATAGAGATTATTTGAGACTTTTTTTCAATTTTCTATCATATAATTGAGAGCTGCAGTAAACCCACATTAGTACACTGCGTAAAAAAAGTAGAAGGACACTAGCCTTTTTTCTAAGAAAAGCACAACTGATCAAGTTAGAGCGAAATTCTTTATCTGCGTAATATTTTACAACTAAATGAATATAAAATCATAATAATCAAAAATAAATTACGAAGAGAATTTGTTTTTCATAACATAGTTTCTCTTGCTTATGTGAAGTCCTGGAAAACAAGTAGAAAGACACATAAGAATTTTATATGAAAATTAAAGTATTAGTAAGAAGTTTTCTTTCCATTTGCCTTTATCACTTGAAAGACTCTGTTTGGCATTGAATCACAGAGTGCTTGTATTTCACTTTGGCAAAAATTGTCCCAAACATCGTTAAGTGCATTCTGAAACTCAACAACAGATTCATATTGCGTTCCTCAATTGTATACACGACGAACTAATGTCACTCGTATATTTTCAACTATGTTCAAGCCAGGGCTTTTAGCTGGCCATGGCACAACACGTACCTTATTTGTGCGGAACCAATTTTAAACACCAATAGCTGTCTGAATCGCTGCTCCATCTTGTTGAAATACCAAATCTTCTCCACCTAATTCTTTACCATAAGGAAGAATTTCAGATCCCAACAATCGGATGTAATCTTTATGGTTCTGCTCACCATTCAAAAAGACCAAACTTGTTCTTCCACCATAACCGACTGCTAGCCAGAACATCAAACTTCCTCCTCCCATATGTCGAGTGGAAAAAAAATTCTTCATTTATAATACAATGCCAATAGAACTGATATCCATCAGGACCATCTAAATTAAACTTTTTCTCATCTGAGTAAATGACAGAAGTCCATTCCGTGGTCTCTCGCCCAAGATAAACGGTTAGCTACATGCATTTTTGTCCACTTTGGATGGTGTTGTCTCTTCTTGAAAATGAAGAGTTTGGATTTTTTTTATATCGTTATATACAGTCTGACGTGACACATGTGCTAGCCCTGCTTATATTCGGACCTTTGAAATTGTAGAATCTTTCTTTTTCAACTCTCAGATAATATTTCTTTCATCACGAGGCTTCAGTGTTTTAGGTCTTCCTGACTTTTTTTTGTACCATGATGCTCTGGATTTCTAAGATAGTTTGATATTGCAGTTTTACTAACATTAAACAATTTAGCAATCTCTTTGATGCTTTTACCCCCTTTACTAAATGCCATGGCTTGGATTTCTTGAAAATTATTTAAAGGTATTCCTTTAGGCATTCTAAAAAGAAAAAAAAAAAACTAAAAATTGATGATATTGCGCTGGTTGTATTTTAAATAAACCACGGACACATAATAGCTCAAAACACTATTAATAAAGAAATGGAAATTAATCACCTTTTAATCAAACTCCTGTCGTTTCACAACTCCTTTTAGAATGGAATAAAAACATGTAAACAAAACAGAACGTTGCCATTAAAAGAAAAAATTGACACAAAAAATTGCTGGCACGATAAATTATTATTTAACAATTATGAAATACTTTTTCTTTGACAAAAACAATAAAATAGTAATGCTTACTTACCTTATCTATAGCAGAAACGTCCAGCAAATTCAATTTTTCACAACTGTCCTTCAACTTTTTTTACAGTCTGATAATTAGCTAAGTTCATTTTTCTGTAAATTAATTGTGCTAGCAATTTATTTATCATTTCACAAGAAAAGGAATAGTATAAAATGGTACCCTTAAAAAAATCATACCGTAAATGTAAATCATAATTAGGTAAATTTATAAAATTGAATGCCCTTCTACTTTTTTTACACAGTGTAAGATACCAAAAATAACCTACATCCGAAGTTTTAATTATCTAAATTAAATTAATTAAGTTAAATAACTAAGCGAAGGTCACATACGTATAAAGTGAGATGATGGGGTGAATTTTGCACTTCTAAATGAATCTTATAACAATTTCGCTAGCTCTCGTTACCCCCTATGTATAGCACCTCACCAATACCCTTTTGCACATTAAATTTTAATTAGCTTTAACAAATTTATTATACAATTGGTGATCGCATTCAGCTTCTGGGAATCTTGGATTGCAGGAACGAATTTTCCGTTATTCCTGTATGTATACCTAAATTAATATTTTATTTATAAAAAATTCTTTTACCCTTTTGAGTAATTTAATTAATAGTTTTCCTCAATATACAAATCTTAATTAACTTGCGCTGTGTAATTTTGATGACCAAGTTCCGTTTGAAGTAGCTAACTTTGATGCTCATTTCTACTACCATTAAAATTAAGAAGACACATGATACCATTAATTTTATTCTTACCCAATTTTACATATAAACATGAAATTTATTTACAAAAAGGAAAAAACAGAAAGACAATACAAATACACATAGCAATTCCTTGGACATATTTCATTAGAAATTTGCAAATTAGATCAAATATTAATTACAATCTTTAGGCTGATACTTTATTTCAAAGTTACTCAACATAATTATTTAATAGACCCTGAGTAGGCAAGGGCATGATTTTAATAAAATTGCATAACTCCAATTTTGAGCAGGTCGAAAGGGAAATAATAAAAGATACCTTTTTCATAATGGATCATCATCTTTGCAGAAGGACCAGAGCTAATTGTGATTAAATCCACTTCGTGTAGACACACATACTGAGAGTCTCTGAGTAAAGACCCCTTCTAGGATCTCATTTCACATACAAGTATAATTTTTTCCGTTATTATTTTTTACGGAACAAATTGAAAGAACTTTCTTTTTATGCAGCACTCTTATGAAGGCATCTTTCAGACAGTAGTCACTTCTTAATTTCGTTGTATAGATCCTTATATTTTATTTATTTTTTGTAATTTATTCTGTACATTTTCCTTTTTATCTCCTTCCTATCCAATTAGGTCCAACCAGCTCTTTCCCCCCGTCTGCCTCCCTTGTAGTTTTGAGTGGACCTTTGTAAATTTATGTGCTATCAGACATATGGGAGCTGTACTGTGGGTTCCCAGGACAAAATATGCTTCTTTTCTAAGCCTAGCTCATTATAATCTGTTATTTTTGTTTTCCTTCGTCGGTCGTGTCCTGGGGGGGGGGGGGGGTAATCTTTTTTCCGTATAGCACCATAAATTCGAGTGTCCAAATGCTGTTATTTAAGTGTCCAGTCCTAAAATTTATTCGTTGGAGTTCTGCTTAGTCGTAAAATCTTAAGTGTCCACGTCCAGTCATAAAATTCACTTCTGGGAGGTCCGGGAAAGTTTTTTTTTTTTTTTTTTTTTTTTTTTTTTTTTTTTTTTTTTAAGTTTTGTTTCTTGTTTTTGATTATTTGGATTTTAATCCCATCAGTTGATATTGCCAACAATTACTCATTTGTCCAAGCTTACTAGCATTTCGCAGCTTGATGATTCTTTAAGTAGCTCACACACAGGAAATTATATACAACAAAAATTTAATATTTCGAATGAGAAAGACAAAATTGTTAATTTGCTAATTGCTGAATTATATGTGAAGAAATCAATATCTTATAAAGAACAAACTGTTTCAGCTTTTGTTGAAAACAAATTAAGCACTGAAGCTACCACAGTACAAACATTCATGATTAGTTCAATATTTTCAGCATACAAGGAAGTCTTTGCTCTTATTCCAGTGAATAATATTAATGCAGATAACTTGAGTAGTTTAACAGTAAATGCGCTTCAAATTTTAGAGGATGCAGGATTTACAGTAAGAGCAATAATAGAATAAATAGAAACATGTATAAAAAGTTGGGCCATGAAAAAATGCATAGTTATGTTGCAAACCCTGCAAATAACAGAATTTTTTTTTGTTGTTCTGTTTGATCCTCTACATTTATTCAAATCAATCAGAAACAATTGGATCAACCAATTAGGCTCCGAAAAAACCTTTAGTTGTCCAGATTTTAACGACCTAACCAAAATAATAAAGCTTAAATTTTCCAATTTAAGGAAAATTTATAACTTAGAAAAAACTAAAATTCTAAAAGCGGGTCATACGCTGACCAAGAGCCTGTATCCCTTGGATAAACAAAGCGTAAAATTAGTTGTAAGCATCTTTCAAGAGATCATGCTTTTCAGTGATTAGGAGATTCAGCGGCAGGATACCTTGCAGTTTATCCAGGTAATCACAAAATGGTGGAACATTTTCAATAAAACTTATCTTAACAAAGGAGATTACTTGAAATGTGAAGACAGCAAAACATTCACCTCTGCTAATGATGATCGAATAATTTTTCTCCAATGATTCTGTCAATGGCTTGAGAAATGGAAAAGTCTCAATCTAAATTCTCGTTGTGGTTGTTTAAGTGAAGAGACTTTTTTTTAATTATTATTATTTTAATTGCTGGCATAGTAGTTTGTAATTTAGGGAATGTTTTGGTTAAATAACTAAAGTTATTCATGTATATTTATTATCATTTATGTACTTATTATTCCTATGGTTCCATAAATGTTAATGAAACAATGGATATTTTTGAAGTGCTGAGCTTTTAACTGCAATAAAAAATAATTAATATACTAAATTTTATATATATGCATTTTATGTTTCAGAATTCGTAAATTACTTTTATTCTGTTTAGAAGCACCATATAACTCTGTAAATATTTATTATAGATTTTTTTATAATTTTAAGAAGCTATATTTTCGTGATTTCGAGAAAGTTAGTAAAATTACTTTATAAATACCGAATTATAGCAATTATAATTAAGTCACAATTTGTTCATGCATATGAAAAAAGCAGGGTTCGTTGATTTAAATCGGCTTGATTTAAATCATCTTAATTTTTTTTTCAAACTTAGCTCAAGAAGTTTTGTAATAACCATTATGGTTTGTCAAAAATATATTCTAAATTTAAGGAGGGAGGGAGACTGGTAACTCAAAACAGAAACATGGAGACTTTCTGTGAGGATATAAAAACATTAGAATAATTAAATATATGTCATTCAAAATTATTTATATTGATACAGTCGTCTCTCTGTTTAACGTCGCTCTACTTAACGACGATCTCTGCTTAAGGACGATTTTTTGCGGTGCCGGCTCCTTTAAGTAAAAAAATCTCTATTTAAAGACGAAATTGTTTCTATTTAACGACGATTTTCACGAATTTTCCAGGTATATTTTGTATATTCCAGGACTTACAAATGTGTCAATTCATTTTTTATCGCTAATTATACAAGTAAGTTGCAGCCATTAGACCTGGGAATCATTTGTAGTGCAAAAGCATATTACCGAAAGGTCTTAATTAGGAAATTATTAAATAATTTTGCTGACAAAAATGAAATTAAAAAATTTACGATTTTGGGAGTCATGCACATGATTACATCAGCCTCAAAAGAAGTTTCTCCTTGCATAACTGAAAACTGCTTTTGGGCATCTGGAATTGACATTCAAGAACAAATGGATATAACAGATGCACAACTCGACACAGAAAATATCACCACCGAAGAATGGAAAAGTCTTGTTGGTGCTAAAGATGTTTCAGTAAAAGATTCTATCGATTGTGAAGGAGACTTTTAATGACCAACTTCATGAATTTAGAGCAAATTTATGAAGACATCGCAAATGAAAATTCAACTTCAGATGCAGAAGGTGGTGATGATGATACAGAAAGCGAGACACCACCTCCTTCTTACTCAGATGCAAATTCTGTTCTGGATATTCTTCGCCAGTACATTGTTCCATTAAATATGGTATAGTTGGGTATGGTATAGTATGGTATAGTTGTATGCAGTATAATTAATGCAATTTGTATTTGTGCAGTAGAAATATGAATTATTATATTCGTTATCCGTATCAATAAAATAATAAGAAAGAAAGAAAACATAAAGTAAATTTAAATAAATATATAAATAAAACAGTTCTAAACACGCCAATACATTGAGAAAGGTATTGACAGTCTTAAGCCTGTAAAGTGTGAAGGAAAATGTTTTTCATATATTATTTTCCTACAAATTCTGTTTAAGGACGATCTCTATTTAAGGACGATTTTTCGAGGTTCCTTGAAAGTTGTTAAATAGAGAGCCAACTGTATTTATAAAGAGATCTCATTATATCCTCATGCATATGTAAATAACAAATTGTTCAGTTTCAATGTAGTTTATGCATGGAAAGATTTGGAACATAAAAATAATGATTTCACAGTTAATAGCAGTCTGAAATATGTTTGTATATATTTTTAAAAAATATAATTTCAACTTTAATTACTGAAATGTAAGGTAATTAATAACTAAAATTTTTAATGTCTTTAATACCAAAAAATTAATTTATTTCCAACTTTATTATTATCTCTTCTCTCTATTCTAAAAAAAGGTAACTACCGCTGTCACCGCCGCCGCCGGTTTTTTTTGTGACCGGAGGCCTTTCTTCGTTAATATTAACAAAAAAAATGCATACAAAAATATGAAAATAGGTGGCTTTATACAGAAATGTTTGATAAACACGCTGATGCAGACAGTTTTCAAATCGAAGAATTATTTTAAGAGTTATTTAATGCTAAAGTTAGACAAAATCGTTCCACTAAAAAAGTTTTATAGCAGCAAAAACTATACATGGCAGTGTAATCATTTTTAGATCATTTTATGCGTTAGAATTTTCCGGAGTGCAGATTGCATTAATTTTTTTATTTTGACTCATTTTTTCAGGTTTTATTTCTATTTTAAATTCAAATTTTCAGCATTTCTAGAGATATTTTTTACAGATTTCAGAAAATTGTACTAATTTAAACTGTTGCCAACTGTATAAAAAGCGCAAGCAATAATGTTTACTTCAAATTAAAAATTTATTTACACGTGACTATTATAAACAGGAAAAAAACTTTCAAATTAGAATTAAATAATTACGTATAAAAAGCAGGAACTTATTAAAAATTACGTCATAAAAAGTATACACGTGAATTTTAAAAGAGAAAGGATATTGTAAAATAATAAATTCATTAACATGCGTTAGAAGTATTATGAGAAATTACGTCATATTTACGTCACATTATAGTTATTACATAAAATGAACACAAAATAATATTGCAAAAAAGTTTAAATTTAGAAATTGCGCTAGACATTTATTTGATATTTTGAGAATTAATTTAAAATGTCTCATTTAAAAGAACTTTCTTTTCGCTTTGTTAAAAAATACCAGGAGACAAAGACTCTCTTTACTTAATTTCTTTTATATTAGCTTATTTTGAAATGTTGTTACACGTGTCTACGTCATCAAGTTATTTTTATTTCGACGTTTTATTTGTGTTTTTATTAATGTTGTGCGAATTTATTTGTTCTTTCGTTATTTAAAATAAAAATTATATCAATTTGTATAATTTGGCGAGTGGTTTGGCGATTTATATAATTTGGCGAAATTGGTCGACAGGATAATCAAGTAGTACCGCAGCGGATTTGGCGTTAAAATTCCCCAATCAAAGAGAAATGAATAGAAATTCGTTTATAGGGAGATCGCCACTGTTTTTTAAATTATATTTCAATCTTTCGAAATCTTTTTAAAGCCGATCAAATTAGCGTGCATTTAGAGTTTGCGGTCTCTGGACGGGGGTTGGTGAGCGTAGCTCGTAGGGGGCCGAGCACCCTAGTTTAAAAAAAAAAAAAGAAAGAAATCACAAATGCTGCTTCAAAATAAAATCCCATTTTAAATTATTACAATATACTGTTTAATTTAAATATTTTTGCAATATTCAAAGGCATTATCCTGATATGGAATAACTGCATGGATAATGTAAATTCAGATTGCTTTTTCTTATAGTGTTTTAACTGTCCATTTTTCTTTAAATTTTTTCTACACAACAGAAGGATTGTACGATATGAACAGCTGTTAATACCTCTCTATTCTAAAAATAGTAACTACCGCCGCCGCCGCCGCCGCCGGTTTTGAATTTTTTGTGACCGAAGGGCTTTCTTCGTTAATATTAAGAAAAATAATGCATACAAAAATATGAAAATCGGTAGTATTATACAGAAATGTTTGATAAACACGCTGATGCAGACAGTTTTCAAATCGGAGAATTATTTAAAGAGATATTTAATGCTAAAGTTGGACAAAATCGTTCCACTAAAAAAGTTTTATAGGAGCAAAAACTATACATCGGAATTTAATAATTTTTAGATCATTTTATACGTTATAATTTTCCGGTGTGCAGAATTCATTTATTTTTATAATATGACTCATTTTTCGAGGTTTTATTTCTATTTTAAATTCAAATTTTCAGCATTTCGAGAGATATTTTTTACTTAACTAGGGGGCTCGGCCCCCTACGAGCTACGCTCGCCAACCCCCGTCCAGACACCGCAGGCTCTAAATGCACGCTAATTTGATCGGCTTTAAAAAGATTTCGAAAGATTGAATTATAATTTAAAAAACACTGGCGATCTCCCTATAAACGAATTTCTATTCATTTCTGTTTGATTGGGGAATTTTAACGCCAAATCCGCTGCGGTACTACTTGATTATCCCGTCGACCAATTTCGCCAAATTATATAAATCGCCAAACCACTCGCCAAATTATACAAATTGACATAATTTTTATTTTAAATAACGAAAGAACAAATAAATTAGTACAACATTAATAAAAATACAAATAAAACGTCGAAATCAAAATAACTTGATGACGTAGACACGTGTAACAACATTTCAAAATAAGCTAATATAAAAGGAATTAAGCAGAGTCTTTTGTCTCCTGGTATTTTTTAACAAAGCGAAAAGAAAGTTCTTTTAAATGAGACATTTTAAATTAATCGTTTTTAATCTGACGTAATTTTGACCAAGCTATTCTTTCTCTTTTAAATAATCACATGAAAGTACTTTTGTTAGCAATGAAATATTATTTGCGCTTTCCTAACAAAAATAGTTGAAAATATCCTCTCAAAATATTAAATAAATGTCTAGCGCAATTTCTAAATTTAAACTTTTTTGCAATATTATTTTGTGTTCATTTTATGTAATAACTATAATGTGACGTAAATATGACGTAATTTCTCCTAAGACTTCTAACGCATGTTAATGAATTTATTATTTTACAATACGTAATTTTTAATAAGTTCCTGCTTTTTATACATAATTATTTAATTCTAATTTGAAAGTTTTTTTCCTGTTTATAATAGTCACGTGTAAATAAGTTTTTAATTTGAAGCAAACATTATTGCTTGCGCTTTTTATACAGTTGGCAACAGTTTAAATTTGTACAATTTTCTGAAATCTGTAAAAAATATCTCTAGAAATGCTGAAAATTTGAATTTAAAATAGAAATAAAACCTGAAAAAATGAGTCAAAATAAAAAAATTAATGCAATCTGCACTCCGGCAAATTCTAACGCATAAAATGAACTAAAAATGATTACACTGCCATGTATAGTTTTTGCTGCTATAAAACTTTTTTAGTGGAGCGATTTTGTCCAACTTTAGCATTAAATATCTCTTAAAATAATTCTTCGATTTGAAAACTGTCTGCATCAGCGTGTTTATCAAACATTTCTGTATAAAACCACCGATTTTGATATTTTTGTATGCATTATTTTTCTCAATATTAACGAAGAAAGACCTCCGGTCACAAAAAATTCAAAACCGGCGGCGGCGGTGACAGCGGTAGTTACTTTTTTTTAGAATAGAGAGATTTAGAAAATTGTACTAATTTAACCTGTTGCCAATTGTATAAACAACGGAAACAATAATGTTTGCTTCAAATTAAAAATTTATTTACACGTGACTATTATAAATAGAAAAGATACTTTCGAATTAAAATTAAATAATTGCGTGTAAAAAGCAGGAACTTATTGAAAATTACGTCATAAAAAGTATACACGTGAATTTTAAAAGAGAAAGCATATTGTAAAATAATAAATTCATTAACATGCGTTAGAAGTGTAGCCGTCTGCTATTTCTCTCTCTCTCGCACGCGAGGAGCCAGCCAATAGCAATGAGGCGCATTTCCTCCCCCCGCGTTTTCTGCGGAGAGCTTTTGAAGTCACGTGACGCAGTAACATTCGAACTCTGCAGAGAGCGGCAGATTATTCTGTCAGTGACAATGGCGAATATTTGACTATGTGTTGTTATGTTAATAAAGTTTTTTTTTCTACAAAACCTTCTGATTATTTGAGTCACCGAGATATTTTTATCATCTCCCTTCAATGCATTCTCTAAAATGGTGACCGCGGATTTTTGAACCTTCAACTGTTTCATAGACCGTCGAACTATTCAACTGTTTCATGGAACGTTTTGTTTAACTAGCAAAATGGCAACTGCTGAAACATCTGCCGTAGTCATTCCACCCTATATCCCTGTGGACCCTACATTATGGTTTCATATGCTGGATAGCACATTCGAACTAGCTACTCCTAAAGGTATCACTGAGTCGAAAACAAAATATAATTATGTTGTAGCGCATCTACCGCCTGCTACTGCTACTATGGTTTGAGATATAATTATGAGTCCTGATCCTACTGATCCTTATCAGATTTTGAAAGCAAAAGTTATCGAACGTTGCGGAGAAAGTCGTACTTTAGAAATACGGAAACTGCTAGCTGGAGAAAGCCTGGGTGACAGAAAACCAACTGAATTACTTCGATTAATGAAAAGACGGGCTGAAAGCCATAATATCAGTAACGATCTTCTTCTAGAACTGTTTACTCAACAAATGCCAACCACTGTGCAAACGATTCTAGCTTCCATTGAAAAAATTACTCCAGATAAAGCGGCGGATATTGCTGATAGAATAATTGAATTAACGCCTTCCAACATTAGTTCTGTTTCGATTCGAACACCAACAACTGAATCTCAGACACCACCAGCCATTGATATGCTCGTAAAAGAAATCCAAGCATTACGCCAAGAGGTCGCTCATCTTCGTCGTTCAAGAAGTGTATCTAGAAGTGATAACCATCAGCGTAATCGTTCTCAGTCCCGCCATAGGGATGCAACGTTGTGTTGGTATCACCAAAAATATCAAGAAAAAGCAAAAAAGTGCCTAGCGCCTTGTTCTTATTCGGAAAACCAGAAGCGGGAAGCGTAGCGGCGACGGACTTCTCCCCAGCACCTTCTCGTCGCCTTTTCGTTAGAGACAGAAATACAGGTATGTGTTTTCTAGTCGATTCTGGATCTGATGCCTCACTTGTGGCCGCGAATAAAAATGACAAAACTAAGCCTGTTCTTCAAACCTTTCGTGCTGCTAATGGCACAAAAATTAATGTGTATGGTCGTAAATGTATTAATATCAACTTAGGCCTACGCCGAAATTTTACATATTCTTTTTATATTTGTGATGTTTCATGTGCTATTTTAGGAGCTGATTTTTTGCATAATTTTAATTTAAAACTTGATTTACGGAATCGTCGTCTTATTGATTCCACTACTAATTTAAAAGCTCCTGCTATATTAAGTACTTGTAATATATTTTCTGTGAAACCCAATGTTGTAAATGATATATATGGTAAATTATTATTTAAATTTCCTGAAATCACTAAATTACCGGATCCCAACCAACCGGTTAAGCATAATACTGTGCATTATATAAACACTAAGGGGCCTCCAGTCGCTGCTAAGCCTAGACGGCTTGCTCCAGATCGCTTAAAAATTGCCAAAGCTGAATTTCAGCACATGCTACAACTCGGTCATATGAGACCTTCTAAAAGTAATTACTCTTCGCCTTTGCACCTGGTGCCGAAGAAAGGATCTGTCGATTGGAGACCTGTTGGTGATTATCGTGCTCTAAATGCACAAACTGTTAAAGAAAAATATCCTATCCCTTGTATCGCAGATTTCACTGCTGAATTACATGGTAAACAAATCTTCAGTCACATTGATCTAGTAAAAGCCTACCATCAAATTCCCATAAATCCTGATGATGTACATAAAACTGCGATTTGCACTCCATTCGGACTTTTCGAAAGCACTCGTATGCAATTCGGCCTTTGTAACGCTTCCTCAACTTTTCAACGATTTATTGATGACGTAATTCGTGACTTAGGATTTGTTTACGCATTTCTTGATGATTTTCTAATTGCATCAAATAATGAAACTGAACATTTAGAACACCTTGAGTTGTTGTTTTCTAGACTTAAGGAGTATGGTCTGTGTATTAATGTTGATAAATGTAAATTTGGCCAATCCACTATCGATTTTTTAGGATTCAAACTTTCAGCTGAAGGAATTGAACCCTTACCTGATCGTGTAAAATGCATCCTAGATTTCCCCCAGCCCTCTACCTTAACTCAACTAAGACGCTACTTAGGTCTTTTCAATTTTTATCGACGGTGCATTCCCAAAGCTGCCGATATTTTAGCTCCACTCGTTAAATTCTTAGAAGGACACAAAAATACGAAAAAAAATCCCAGTTCCAATGCTAACAAAACTGAGCAATTACAATGGAACGATGAAGCCATTCTTTCCTTCACTGCTTCAAAAGAAGCTATAGCTCGAGCTACATTATTACGACATCCAATTCCTGGCGCCCAGCTAAGCTTATGGGTCGATGCCAGCAATGTCGCAATTGGTGGATCTTTAATGCAACTCTCCGAAAACCAATGGGAACCAATAGCATTTTATTCCTGTAAATTAAATAAATCTCAAAGAAATTGGTCTACTTATGATCGTGAATTATTTGCTATTTATTGTTCTATAAAAAAATTCAGACACATGCTAGAAGGTCGGAATTTCATTATTTATACGGACCAAAAACCCCTTACATTCGCATTTCAACAAAACCCTGATAAATGTAGCCCACGTCAATTGAGACATTTAGACTGTATTTCACAGTTTTCTACTGATATTAGATATACTAAAGGCTCTGACAACATTGTGGCCGATGCATTATCTCGAATTGAGATAGATTCAATTTCTCCTAATGTGTTAGATTTTAAAGAGTTTGCCACTGCTCAGACCAATGATGAAGAGCTAAAACAACTTCTCGAATTTGACACCACTTCATTAAAATTAGAAAAACATTATTTTCCACTCGAAGATGTACATTTATATTGCGATATGTCACAAAAACATCCTCGACCATTTGTTTCTAAAAGTATGCGACAATCAGTTTTTTCAACCTTGCATTATTTCTCGCATCCTGGTATCTCAGCTTCATTAGATTTAATTTCTAAACGATTTGTATGGCCTGGCATGCGTAAGGATATAAAATCTATGGTTCGCAGCTGTACGAAATGTCAAAAAGCTAAAATCTTTCAACACACCAAATCACCAATTGGTACATTCTCTGAACCTGATGCTCGTTTTGCCCATATTCATATTGATTTTATCGGACCCTTACCATCATCCGATGGCAATCAGTATTGCATGACCATCATTGATAGGTTCACGAGATGGCCCGAAGTTATACCCACATCTGATATGACTGCAGAAACAACTGCTCGTACATTGATACACAGTTGGATCTCCAGATTTGGAACCCCTGTTACCATCACTACTGATCAGGGTAGAAATTTTGAGTCCACTCTTTTCAAAGAGCTTACAGATAGATTAGGATGTAAACGCATCAGAACTACAGCATACCATCCACAGTCTAACGGTTTTATTGAAAGATTCCATCGCCATCTTAAGAGTTCTCTTAAAGCTCACAATCAAATTCAATGGACTGAAATCCTCCCCATTGTCTTACTTGGTTTACGTACTGCTCTTAAAAATGATACCCAAGCGACCTGTGCTCAACTTGTTTATGGCACAAATATCAGACTACCCTCTGATCTCATTAACACTGAAACTATAAATCAACCACCTACTCTTACATACGTCACTGAGTTAACTGAAAAAATGAGAAAGTTAAATCCCATTGCCACTGCAATGCACGCCAATCCTAAAATTTATGTCAATCCCTCATTAAAAACCTGTTCACACGTGTTTCTTAGATCAGATAAAGTCAATCCTCCCTTATCACCCCCTTATACAGGACCTCATCGAGTGATTGACAGGTCTGAGAAAACGTTTGACTTGGAATTAAACGGGAAGCGCTGTACTGTATCTATTGATCGCATTAAACCTGCATATCAATTAGCAGATTCTATTTCACCTTCCCAACCTCAAAAACAAAATGAGCCCATAAATTTTCCAACTACTCCTGTTGAACACCCTACCACCAAATCTGGTCGTAAAGTTCGTTTTCCGAAACATCTCGTTACGGATTATATTGTTTAAAACATTTGATGTTTATAGTGTGCATATTATTTCCTTCTCAAAAGTATTGTTTTTCATGTAATGCATAATATATTTTCTATTTTTTTTGCATCATATGTACTTTAATTTTACTCGAGACCTTTCTTATGTATCTTATTAATTGCTACCTTTTTGTAATCGCGACTTCGTCACTGGGGGCATACTCTGTAGCCGTCTGCTATTTCTCTCTCTCTCGCACGCGAGGAGCCAGCCAATAGCAATGAGGCGCATTTCCTCCCCCCGCGTTTTCTGCGGAGAGCTTTTGAAGTCACGTGACGCAGTAACATTCGAACTCTGCAGAGAGCGGCAGATTATTCTGTCAGTGACAATGGCGAATATTTGACTATGTGTTGTTATGTTAATAAAGTTTATTTTTCTACAAAACCTTCTGATTATTTGAGTCACCGAGATATTTTTATCATCTCCCTTCAATGCATTCTCTAAAGAAGTCTTAAATAGGAGAAGTTACGTCATATTTACGTCACATTACAGTTATTACATAAAATGAACACAAAATAATATTGCAAAACGGTTTAAATTTAGAAATTGTGCTAGACATTTATTTGATATTTTGAGAGGATCTTTTCAACTATTTTTGTTAGGAAAGCGCAAATAATATTTCATTTCTAACAAAAGTATTTTCACGTGAATATTTAAAAGAGAAACAATAGCTTGGTCAAAATTACGTCAGATTAAAAACGATTAATTTAAAATATCTCATTTAAAAGAACTTTCTTTTCGGTTTGCTAAAAAATACCAGGAGACAAAGACTCTGTTTACTTAATTCCTTTTATATTAGCTTATTTTGAAATGTTGTTACACGTGTCTACGTCATCAAGTTATTTTAATTTCGACGTTTTATTTGTATTTTTATTAATGTTGTACTAATTTATTTGTTCTTTCGTTATTTAAAATAAAAATTATATCAATTTGTATAATTTGGCGAAATTGGTCGACTGGATAATCAAGTAGTACCGCAGCGGATTTGGCGTTAAAATTCCCCAATCAAAGAGAAATGAATAGAAATCCGTTTATAGGGAGATTGCCACTGTTTTTTAAATTATAATTCAATCTTTCGAAATCTTTTTAAAGCCGATCAAATTAGCGTGCATTTAGAGTCTGCGGTGTCTGGACGGGGTTTGGCGAGCATAGCTCGTAGGGGGCTGAGCCCCCTAGTTAGGAAAAAAATGCAAGAAGACCTTACAGAAGAAAATCTCGATAAAACATGCTTGAAGAGTTTTTTAACTTGTTACAACCAAGCATTGGGACCACCACATTTTCTAGCATATCTGTTAGATCCACGCTATGCTGAAATTAAATTGAGTGCTGCTGAAAAATCAGAATGTTTACTTTTAGCGAAAGAAAAATATTTGCAATCAGTAATGCCTACTTTAATGAAATTTCAAGCTAAATCAGAAGCTTTTCATCAATTTCTTTTTGACTCTGATATTGTTAATAAAGTAAATCTTATAGATTGGTGGGAATCACAAATTACTGAGAATGATGGTTTTGAAAAAAAAAAAAAAAAATAGGAATGATTTCACAATTATTTACTGTACTCTTCAGCATCTGTCGAGAGAATTTTCTCAACATTTGGTTTGGTTCACTCTAAACTTCGTAATCGTTTAGGTACTGATAAAGCTGGAAAATTGGTGTTTCTTTTTAAACACTTTAATAACAAACAATAATTTTTTTAAACCCTTTGAAATTTATTTTATAACGCAAAATCATGATCATCCTTGTGTATATTCATTATGCATTCATTGTGCATATGCTCCAAATTCATTAAATGTATTTTATATGTATTCCAGAGTATTATATATAATCCAGTACAATATAGATATTTTGTTTAAAAGAATACACTATTATATGTATAAGTATCTAGTTCCAGAATCAAATGTTTAAAATTTTATTCACAATTGAAGAGCTGAGTGGATGAACATGTTAGGTGACATTTTCTAAAAAAAAATTTTATCTTTTCGTTGAAAGCGTTTTGAGGTATCCTATCACATGGTGAAGCTAAAATACTAAGATTCTATTTAGTCTTGAAGATTTAAGACATTATTCATTAATATTTTAATATTTAATAATGTCAATATTAATAATTTTTAATATTTGAAAATTAAATATGAATAAGTTTTTCTGAGAGAGTTTAGTATCATACCTGTTAATATTTTAAACACATTGTATCAAACAGAAAATAAATCATTAAAATTTACAACAAAAACTTTCACTTCAAATTTCTTCAAATGTAATTTTTGTTACTTAACATGTTCTTCCACTTAGCTCTTCAATTGTTTTGCTTTCTTTCTAGATAAAATTCCATTATCTTTTGTAATTTTAAGATTTTTAATAAAGAAATTTCATTTTAAAGAACTTTTAGCTTTTAGTAATGATGCATGTATGATTTTTTTTTTATCAAATGGATAAGTTAAGGTAATATAAAGGATATTTTATATAATATAGGATATTTGTTAAATTGCAGTTAGTGTAAGTGCTCATAAAACACAAGACAATTTGTTTTATTTAAATTAACCAAGTGATTTTTTTTCTTTTTTTACAAATAAATATAAATAAGCTTTTCTCACTATTAATTTTATCCCTTCACTGCACCACGTGTCACATCTGGCACATGCCTAAAAACACTGTAATTCTTATTATGTGGCCATGAATTTGGTCAATATGATCTCTAACCCTGATCAAGAACAGTCCAAAGAATGGAATAACACTTATTTTGTCCATGTCAGATGGTTGCATTTGACAAAAAATTAGAATTTGTTCTTCGGAAACAAAAAAAAAAAAAAAAAAAAAAAATCGATCAAGCTATTAAGGTAAAATTTACTTTCATTATTTTTACTGAATACTTAAAAATATTAATATAAAAAAGTTGCAGAGTGTTAAACAGATAAAATTAATTAATTTAAGCTCATTTAGTTGTAAAATGTAGCAATACAATATTTCGAAACCTTAATTGTGTACATAGGGTACACGTCATAAAATGTAAAATTTTAGCTGAAAATTTGAAATTTAATTTTTTGTTAATATTTTTCCCATTATTAGAAAGATATAGATTTCAAATAATTTTTTTCAAAAAAATAGAAAAAATCATGCAGTGAAGGGTTAGTGATTTATGAAGGTTAATTTACTTTAATATGTGTAGTTTTAAAATTATATTTTGAAATTTATTTAAATTTAAAAAAATCACAAACCCTGGAAAAAAGATATAAACAAAGTTTAGTTAAACATTGTGCCAATTTTTATGAGTCCTGGGTTATTAAGGAAATCATTATCTTAAATCATTTTTTTTTTAATCTACCTAAAATATTTTAGAATGGGAAATTGGCTGTCTAGCGTTTTCTTAAGGTTTTGAAACCACTCCTCGATAAAAATTAATGTTTTTAAACGCTTTCTTCAAGATTGGAGAACCCGTCACTAGTGAAAGTTAAAACGAAAGTTCACGGTAGACCTTTCTTGGCCGTAACCGAAAGCGACCGTGGGCGATGTCGGCACCCCAGAACATAGCTACTATCACTGCACGTTTACCCAAGCCTGGCATATTAAACGCCGCATCCTTCCCAAAAATCGGCTTTCTAATATTTTAACAAGACCTCTTCTTATAGGCAAATTAGATAGGATTTATAATTATCAAATGGAATTAACAAATCTCACTTCATAGACCTGCATGGTGCTGCAACTTACTCATCAACCTTGTGGCTACTCCTCTATCATTAACTAGACCTTCTCGTGTGATCCAACAAACTCCACGATCACCCACTCTGCTCATCCGCCCCTTGTTGCGAGAGAGCAGCCTGTGCTCCGGCGGGCGGAGCTTGTTTTCTACATATTATTATTATTATTTTGGTATGTTAACGAATCCCCGCATGCCGGGGAGCACTCCGGGTGGGTAAATAAGGAAAGGGCATGTTTACAAACAAACACTTCCGTCAACCAATCTACCACTACATTTTTATCATTGCAGGAATAAACCTTTGCGATGTAGGCCAATCATATCATAAATCTGTTAAAGACCAATCAAATTCCCGGAGTTCATGTGTATAGTAGGAGTCATAATGAATGAACAGGTTCTTCTTGCTCTTGCTGACCAACAGTAATTTGACCAACAGTGACGTCAGCTGCCCTTTCCTTACAGAGTCTACATCGGACACTTGAGGTCAGATGATTCTGTCCCACTTTGGCAATAAATAAATAAATAGATGGAAGCACACTTGAATACTTTTGTACAGCCCTGTATTTTACCTACTATCTTTATATACATGCCACTATTTAGCTAAAATTTAGACTAAAACACGCTTAAAACTACCGAAGTTATATTTCCAGAGGTTATTATCGACAGACGGCCATGTATCCAATTCTTTGCGTGGCTCTGTATATCATTTTATCTATGTTCTACAAACATATCTTATACTAAATTTAGTTAAGCGTAAAATGCATATTTCTTTTAAAAACCACCTTTAAACTATTTTCGCTCATACACAGTAGCCCTTACGAATTCGTTTGTGTAGCCCTGTATATGATCTACAGCATTTATACGCACAACGTAATATGCAAAAAATTAGTTAAACTTAAATCTCATATCGCAGCTGAAAATGCACTTCCAGCAATCATCGCTAATATATAGTACTTCGGATACAGTATAGTATCCGAAATCTTTTGTGTGTCCCTGTAAATACTATGCATTTTCTATTATACAGGGAGTAACTTGTAGTAAACCTCAGCAACGTATGTATTTTTCATTGTATGTGAAATAGGTTAGCATAATTAAAATACGCCGCAAACAATGTTTCCCCTATACCATCATGTAACAGAATACATTTCTGCAGTCCTGTAAATGAATAATAAATATTTTTTGCATCCCATATTCTACAAAATGTACATTTTAATGCACTTCCTAAATGCATATCAATTTCATTATGTCCGAAAGGATGTAACATCATTAAAATGCATTTGAAACTATTTTTTCCCACTGGCCGAAATGTAACGGAATACTTTTGACTGTCCCTGTAATTGAACTGTAACTATATATATCATTTTCATAAAATTTGAAATGACTTGACAAAATTATGCAACAATTATATATTTTAAATTTCAAACAATTCGATTGAGTAGTTTTTGCGCTGTTATATGCGGACCGATAGACGGACGGACCAGATGACGACTATAGGGGTTACGTATTTATATAATTACGAACACACCTAAAAAAGCGATTGTTGTATTGTGGATTTGGATTATGGAAGATTACCTGTTAATCACTATTATTTTTATTTGTTGAAAAACGGGTTGTTATATATATTAACACGTGCGTAAATAAAATTACAAAAAAAATATACAAAATAAGAAAATAATTATAAAAAATAAAAAATTGTAAAATAATAATAAAAAATTATTATAGGACGGTTGGATGAGTAGATATTAGAGTACGGAGGAGGATGGCGTTGTCTGGATAATACGCGATGGTTAATAAAAAAAAAAAAAAAAAAAAAAAAAAAAAAACAAGTAAGAAAAAATCATGCGTCAAGCATAGATTATGAAACACTTTCCAACACATTCAGTATTATGTAACAAAACTGCACCGATTAAAAAAATAAAATATTACGTATAATTCAATCATATGGAAACGCATAATACATTTCAAAGCCCAATTTCAGCTATTTCCATCCACAATCGGAAAATTATGCGAATTTTTTCAGCAGCCCTGTATATGATTTATACATTTGAATCTATTAGCTACATGCAAGTCAAAATTTAGTTCACTTAAGATATACATATGCTTCAGTTGAAAATTTACCTTCAGCAATTTCCTCTAATAAGGAGAACGGTACGTGAATACTTTTGTGCAGCCATGAATTTGAGGTATGGAATTTATATGTAACGAGTAAGATGCAAAAAATTAATTAAATTTAAAAGCGCATACTGAACTTTAAACCTTGCACTCCAGCAATTATTACTCAAAGACAGTACTGTACTGTAACCGATTTCTTTTGTGTGTCCCTGTAAATGAATAAAAAATGCTATGAATGTCCTGTTCTAACGTGATCATAGTGAAATTCAGTTATTTATATCAGTTTCAATACATCTGAAATAGCATAATGTCATTAAAATACTCTGCAAACGATTTTTCCCCCATATACCATAATGTAATAGAATAATTTTGAGTGCCCCTGTAAATGAACGATTAATCCTACATACTTCATATACAATATGAAATATGCTTTGGTGATTCTAAATAACCTTTATCAATTTCATGAAAATCCGAGTATATTTATGGGAGTTATTCCCCATATACCATAATGTAATGGAATACTTTTGAGTGCCCCTGTAAATGAACGATTAATCGTACATACTTCATATACAATACCAAACATGCTTTGGTGACCCTAAATAACCTTTATCAATTTCATAAAATTCCGAGTATATTTACGGGAGTTATTCCCCATATACCATAATGTAATAAAAAATACTTTTGAGTGCCCCTGTAAATGAACGATTAATCCTACATACTTCATATACAAAACCAAACGTGCTTTGGTGACCCTAAATAATCTTTATCAATTTCATGAAATTCAGAGTATATTTACGGGAGTTAGAGCGTGGACAGACAAACCGAATGCATAAACACTTTTCAACTTTGTTGGAAAGTATTAAAAAAAAAAAAGGCGGGGGGCATTTCATTTACAATTACGTTGCTAATACACATTTTATAATAGATGTTGATTCGATACTTTTACATGTATAATGGTGTAGTTATATATTTAACAATTCATATTAAATTTATTCATATTCATTAATATTTAATAAAGTTAACGATTAACTTGTATTTAAATTTTAGCCTACTCAGGACAATATCATATTAATTTCTAATAGTATACTATCTTAAATGAGAATAAAATGCATAATGAGTGCATTTGTTATACCTAATGCGATGACAGTATGGATTTTAATTTGGTAATTTGTTTTTTTTCCCTCTATCCTTTTTTAACTTGTTTCATTTTGAACTTAATTGGTGTTCAATGGTTTATTTCACTGTTTTCTGTGCGTAGTAGTCCCAAATTCATATTCTTTAGCTAATTTATGGCTAAGATGAAACCCCACATTTTATTTGTGGAACTTAAGGCATTTGGGACCCGATGATTCTAAGTTCTACAAATTTCCATCATTCCATTTCTGTTATTCAATTTTTGCTGTGTTTTACTATGTTTATCTATGTTAAGTGTGTTGGGGGAACTGTATTTGTTAATGCCATTTTATTCATAATTTCACAGTTTTTGTTGGTGGTCGCTAATGTTTATTATAATGGTTATATAACAATATTGAAAAATGTTGTTTCTAGGCAATTATCTACAAGAATTTATGACACAACGAATAATTTATTATATAATATTTATTCAAAGACAAAAGCATTTAAAACACAATTTTTAGGTCACATGATAAAACAAACGGTAAAAAAAAAATCGCAGCCCCATGTAAGTTGATAATAGTATAAAAAGTTTTCAGTCACTCAGCTGGCACAGCGCGGCGACACCTCGATTGGTCCAGTGTCGGGATGACTTCTTGGAAGGCAGTTCGATCATCATGACGAAGTTGGTTGAATGACCGGTGGTACTGAGAGTACCTCGTCGGGCACCGGTTTTGTAGACTGGACAGGTATAGGTTGGGCGGGAGACGATCTCGTCACGACGGCACGGCTTGATCCAGATCTGTAAAAGTAGTCAAGGAAAGACAGGCACCGGCAGAAGGAGGACGTAGGTAGGGGGTACAAGGAAGGTCAACCTTATTATGTTGCAATTAGCAAAGCATCATATATCATTAATTATCCCTCAATTAAAAAAAGTCCTTCCGGCCAGTGCCGGGAGGAAGAGGTAGCTTTCATATTCCTTATTTTAAAAAAGCCAACTTATATTATTCAAACACACGAAGCTCAATTTAGTGGAAACCGAATATAGGAGATTCAATACTAATTTTTATCAATACTAAATCATTATGAATGAGAATTTCGCGAAATTAGTCAGCTTTATCCAAGCTGCTTTTATTTAAAGTAACTTATATTTGGCTGCAAATTCGGCGATTTCTTAAAGTGCCTGCCATTTTAAGACAACATGGTGGATGAGGCTAACCAGTGAACTTGGTCGAGACCTTAGTAATTGCTGTGCACATGCTCACTCACATCGGAATCGGTTGATATATAAGAGTGTTGTCGCAGGCAAAAAATCAGATTTTTCAAAATGTCACCCACATTAGAAATTGAAACTGCTATATCTGAGCCATTTTTTAAGATAAAGACAAACAAAAAATGCTCCTGAATCCTTATATCAAGGTCAAATACTTAAGAAAGAAACCTTTTTCAATTTCTAATTTTTTTGCACCTCACTTTCAATAATTTTTCTTTTAATTTGATGGCCGCCATTTTGAAACAAGATGGCTGATGAAGCTGGCCAGCGAACTTGGTCGAGCTATTGATGTATACTATCCACATGCCTTCTTACATCGAAACAGGCGAATACGTGTGTTATCGCGTGACAAATACAAGATCGTTTCAAAGTGTTAGCCATGCCAGAAATTCAAAGTGATATAATTCAACCATTTTTTAAGATATAAACAAAAGAACAAATTTTCAGAAACAAAAACTGCTCCAGAATCTTTGTATCAAGGCCAAACACATAAAAAAAATCTTTTTCATTTTCCAATTTTTTAATACCTTAAATTAATTTTTTTTTTAATGGCAACAATTTCGAAACAAGATGGCGAATGAAGCTGGCCAACGAACTCGGTCGTGACATTGGTATGTACTATGTACAGAGACAGACCAAGTTACATCCAAATCGATTCATAAATACGCCTGTTATCGCGCGACAAAAATCAGGTCGTTTTAAAATGTGAGCCACAATAGAAATTCAAAATGCTATAACTTAGTCATTTTAGGTAGATTTCGTAAGAAATACTACCTATTGCAATCGTTACCATGGTGCGACTTTTGAAAAATTCCTTCATAACTTTTCATTATAGGACCCCAGGAACCCAAAACCACCCCCACCTAAAAAGTTTATATATATATATATATATATGTATGTATGTACTAAATTTTGTCCGCACGATAAAAGTCGCAATTATGCACGAATCATCTTCAAACTCGCCAACAACTTTGAGATGGCTAATATCTCGGCGGGGATTGAAAATGGGCGAAATCGGCCCAAGAGGGTGGAAATGGGGAGGGTTCAAAATTTTGAATACTGTCTTAACATGATTCTGATAAAACCAGCTCTTACACAACAATGGCAGGAAAAAAATAAAAGTTTTTCGTTATAGCTGTTGCCAACAATTAAAAAAAAAGAAATAATAAAATTCTCACCACAACAATTACTTTTCTTTTGCAAAATTTTCACGTGTAAAATTAAATAGTTTGACAAATTGAAAACAAATTGAATATTACGTCATAAGTTTCCTAGAGCAAGATTTCAGCATGAAAGCTCAAAATAAATAGTTTGACGAATTAAAAAAATATGTATATTGCGTCATATTGGAAATATAATGGACCTCAGCAGGTGAATATGTAACGCCATGTAAGTTTGAAGAAACGTATTAAAACATGATAAAAACCCGACTATGGAAATATTAACATATTTTAACACTTTAAGGTTCTCTGAATTTTTTGTAGCCATTTTTTAAACCTATTCCATATATATGTGTGTGTGTATTCGTGTATATTACAATTTTCACAAAAAGTTTAACTCCCTACAGCTCGCTCTTTGTGAAGAAACTGGGTTTTATCTCTAATCTTGATTTAAGTTTTGTTGGAGAATTTAGTACTTAACATCGAAATCTACCTCCGCCTGTAGGCCCGAGCCGGCAGGGATTTTTTTAGATATAGACGAAACAAAATCTGTTCCGGAATCTTTGTATTAAGGTAAAACACATACGAAAAAAATCTTTTTCATTTTCTAATTTTTTGGTATCTCATTTTAAATTTTAAATTTTTAAAAATTTTTTAAATGGCCGCCATCTTGAAACTAGATGGCGGGTGAAGATGGCCAACGAACTCGGTCGAGATATTTGTATGTGCTATGTACACGCCAAGGTACATCCAGATCGGTTCATAAATACGCCTGTTATCACGTGACAAAAATCAGGACGTTTCAAAATGTCAGCCACGCTAGAAATTCAAAATGCTATAGCTCAGCCATTTTTTAAGATATAGACGAAACAAAAACTGCTCCCGAATCTTTTTATCAAGGTCAAACACATAAGGAAAAAATATTTTTTCAATTTTCAGTTTTTTGGTACCACATTTCAAATTAAAATTTTTCTTAAAAATTTAAATGGCCGCCATTTTGAAACAAGATGGCGGATGAAGCTGGCCAACGAACTCGGTCGAGATATTGGTATTTACTATGTATAAACGAAGTTACATCTAAATCGGTTCATAAATACGCCTTTTATCGCGTGACAAAATTCAGGACGTTTCAAAATGTCAGCCATGCTAGAAATTCAAAATGCTATAACTCAGCCATTTTTTAAGATGTAGACGAAACAAAAACTGCTCCGAAGTCTTTGTATAAAGGTCAAATACATAAGAAAAAAATATTTTTCCATTTTCAATATTTTGGTACCACATTTCAAATTTTAATTTTTTTTTTAAATTTTAAATGGCCGCCATTTTGAAACAAAATGGCGGATGAAGCTGGCCAACGAACTCGGTCGAGACATTGGTATGTATTATGTACACACCGAATTACATCCAAATCGGTTCATAAATATGAGAGTTACAGTATGACAAAGTTCAGATATATATATATATATATATATATATATATATATATCAATTTTGAACGGAGGGTGGTTTCGGGGTCTGGGGGTCATGATCGATGAAAATATTCCAAAATTTTTTGAAATCGCTTTCCTCCGAACGGCTGCAATAGGTAGCTTTTTGTAATGAAAGCTACCTAATAAAACTCTTCTTTTATAAATATACTAGCAGCCTAACGCCCGCTACGCTGGTCAATTTTTCTAAAGAAACCTTAAATCAAACGAAATATATCTGTGAATTTGATCATGCGTTTTAAAGCAATATGGACATTTACCTGGAATGCCCAATCTAATTGGTGAAAACAATATGAACGTTATTACGCTATCATATCTTTTGAGCTATACAAAATTTAGGCTGTTAAGGGCCAACTTCTTTCGTTGATCATTTAGTGTAGTATTCGGTGAAGAACGATAGAACAATATGTAATATATTAAAAGGGTTCATGAAAAATTATCAATGCAAGTCTCACCAGAATCTGTTAATTGGACATACTGAAAAGGCTAATCGTTCATAATTTGGTTCGCCTGATTCTAAAACATTCAGTCTTAATTCTATAATCAAGCATCCTGACGACCAAGCAGCACCAAGCCAATGATATGTGCTTTATACTAAAACATTCACTGAAAAATAAACTAACCGCACAATTTCCATCGAAATCCACTTAGCAGGATCTTTTAAACTGGAAAACGTACCGAAACATTTCATAAAAATAATATAATTAACAGTTTTAATCCGTGAAAATTCATTCAGTGGAACCTTAAAAAAAAACCTATATTTCGAAATTGGGTTCATCTGATTTAGTTCTTTACCCATAATTATTTAATTAAGCAACGTAGAACATTATGTTTTGTCACATTCGGGTTCACCTAATTTTGGAACTTTCTCTTGTAATCTAATTTTCTACAATCTGATTTGTTGCCAAGTTTGTGCTTCAGAAAAACAATAACCCAGAAGAAAACTTCGCTATAGACAAGTACCATCCATGCGAGAAGTACCAACCATCCACAAAAAATAATCTAACTAACAGTATAAGTCCCATCAAAATACATCCAGCAAAACTCAAATTATAAACGGGTGGAAGGAAAAGCAAATTTGCATTTTATATAATTACAGTAGATGTATCTTTCATAATTGCGTTCACCTTTCTGTATAGCTTTTCCAATAGCTCTATAACTAAAACTAAGCAACGTAGAACACTGTGTGTATACATAAAAACCGTTCCAAAAACATTACCTAACTAATAGTGGCATATCCTATCAAAATATTATAAAGAATAGGAATAAAATGCAAATTTCCGTTTTAAATATGTAGTAGTAGATGATGATACGATTTTCTGTAGTAGAATTCATCATGAAGTTTTCGCTTCATACATAAATGATACTTTCAACATTGTAATTAATACACCGATTGAAGACGTATCCGATTACGGAAGATTAACCTGAAATTCCCTGAACAACTACCCAAAGAAAGGTGAATATATGGCTTTTGTGATATTTTATGTTAGCCGGGCGCAAGTAATAAATCAACAAAGATTTTGTCCATATCTTATTCTTATTAGCCCCCGGTACGGGTATGCTATTTCTTTCTCCCAGCTTATTTTGTGTCGTCTTCAAAAAATAACGTTACCTTACAGAAGCCTGGCGTAAATCAAAGCAATGCGATTAAATACGCTATAGTAATTTTTTAAATTTCTAAACATCGCACATTTTCAATTTTTATACCGTCGTATTGTGAAAAAAAAGTACTTTTAAATGCAATTTGTTTGAAAACTCTATCTCCATTTATTTTTCAAATATTAATTTTTTTGTAGTTTTCAGCACCATTTGTCTAATTTTGGCAACTCAAGTACTCCATTTATGTAGAAAATAAAGGGAAAATAGCTGAAAAATAGCAATTATATCTTTTTGTTGCCATTTTAACTCATAACAACCGAAATAAAATGTAATTAAAATACATGCTATTCTGAAAAAAATATAAACGAAATATTTGTGTTAAAACATGGAGCTATTATAAACTATATTTAATTTGAAGTATCTATAGACGCTTTCAGTTTGACGTCATTCATGACGTTTTGGTTGGAAAGTGACTCCAAACAAACGGTTGCTATGCGTCATTTCTTTTTAAATATAAATCGTAGAACATTTTACTAATACATATCAAGTATTAAAACATTTAGATGTGAGATATAAATTTAAGATATAGCTGCAACACACAAACAAAATAGAAAATACAACATAGCAACCGTTTGTTTGGTGTCAGTTTCGAACCAAAACGTCAGGACTGACGTCACGACTAAAATCGTCTATATTAATGTTACAAACAAATGAAGGCCTATGAATCATTAGGTAGCCGTTTTTTTCAGCCGAGTTTCTTTAATGACGGCATGTTTTTGCTGCATTTGTGTATTATTTTGCGATAGTGACATCCTATTCATGCTTTACTGTAGATGGTTAAGAGTGGATCGTAAATGTGGTATTCTTAAGCGGATGCGAATGACGTCAATTTACATAAAATAAAAGTATGCGCTTTAAGTCTTAAAATTGAAATATCTTTTGTACTATTTACATATGCATTTTTTTTTCATCGGGGGCAACACTAAATTCTGAAAAAGCAGAATTCCTAGTTTCTAGTTTTATTATTTTCATTCAAAATAAAAACATTTCACTCATTTCATTTATAATACATGCTTTACACTAATGTCATTGAAAAAGATGAAAAGTAACACAATAGGAAATAATGCCATAACTTAAAACAAAGAACTGTTTTTAATTTACATACGCGAAATGTAACTACTGCTATTGACAATTTTAAAAATGCTAATGGCGATATTTACATACGGATACGGCTGATATAAAAGTACCCATTTTTTCTTCTTATCCAGGAGCAAGTGATAAATCGCGATGTATTATTTCAATTCTAATTTCTTCCATTCTAAAAAAGTAATACTTAAGCATTATTCGGACCATGAGATAGATCGCCAAAAATGGTTGACAAATGCCAATCTTGTTTATCGTTTGCCAATTACGTTCAAAAAAGTAATTTAACATTCTTAAATGCATAACCTTGTTAAAAATGCAAATTGTTTTAAGTAAATAAATAAATAAAATATATAACATAAAACTACATACTATAAACTATAATAAAAAAATTATAATAATAAAATTAATTTAAAACTATACTAAATAAACTATCAAATGGACAAAAAATAAGGGTTGCTGTAATTAATGTAATTGCCATGCTTGGCGCAGTTGTATCTGACAGAGCCCGGATGTAAGTACCACAAAATTTTTAAAGTCGTACAAACATTGCTTTAATTTTTAAATATTTTGTTTTATAATGTTAATTTCTAAGTGGATCGCTTCCTTGTATTTTAAATAAAATCAATGTATTTTTTTCTTTTTTCATGATGATTGTATTTATTTATTTATTTTTTTCAAACTCATTTTTTCAAACTCGTATATTAACAAAAAGATTCAATTTGAATTTCTTCCGTTGCTACAGTAACGGATATACAATATGAATGAATATGGATGAAATATCACTCGTAATGTTCGATATTTCGATGTTTTGGTGCCAAAGACATTGCCAAATTAGAAAAATGTGAAATATCACACGAACTATTGGACTTAAAAGAGTTTGATTAGTACCATTCGATTCTGCTTACAAAAATACACCAAAATATGCCATCAGTTGAAAACTACCTATAAAATCAGATTTTTAAGGAATTTTTTAAAAGTTCGTTCTCTTTTTTACCCCCCTTAGGAGTGGAATTTTGGAAAATCCTTTCTTAGCGGCACTCGATGTTATAAGAAGTATTTTTCCCCCAATTTTCAAGATTTTAGGTTCAGTAGTTTGGGCTGCGTGTTGATTAATGCCAAATCCAGACTTTCTTTTATATATATAGATTTAATCAAAACTTCCTTCCTTTTTAAAAAATATTCTCTCATCTCTTCTGCAGATAATAAATGTAATTCTTTAATATTCACAATATATTTAGCCGTTAATAAAATAAATAGTTAAATAATAAAAGCAAATTATTTTTTCAATCAACAATGCAATCGCATTTATCTGACTGTTAAAATGTATACATAAAAAAGGAAATCCTTGATTATTTGCCTTCACTTCCAAAATAATCTAGTCATTTAATGATCTTCACAATTTATAGTTTAAACAATTAATTACAGTGCAATTTCACTCGTAGTGATCTAATTGTTTCTCTCTATTCTAAAAAAAAGTAACTACCGTTGTCACCGCCGCCGCCGGTTTTGAATTTTTTGTGACTGGAGGTCTTTCTTCGTTAATATTAAGCAAAATATTGCATACAAAAATATGAAAATCGGTGGAATTATAGAGAAATGTTTGATAAACACGCTGATGCAGACAATTTTCAAATCGAAGAAATATTTAAAGAGATATTTAATGCTAAAGTTGGACAAAATCGTTCCATTAAAAAAGTTTTATAGGAGCAAAAACTGTACATCGGAATTTAATCATTTTTAGATCATTTTATGCGTCAGAATTTCCCGGTGTGCAGACTGCATTCAGTTTATTAATTTGACTCATTTTTTGAGGTTTTATTTCTATTTTAAATTCAAATTTTCAGCATTTCGAGAGATATTTTTTACTTATTTTAGAAAACTAGGGGGCTCGGCCCCCTACGAGCTATGCTCGCCAACCCCCGTCCAGACACCGTAGACTCTAAATCCACGCTAATTTGATCGGCTTTAAAAAGATTTCGAAAGATTGAATTATAATTTAAAAAACAGTGGCGATCTCTCTATAAGCGTATTTCTATTCATTTCTCTTTGATTGGGGAATTTTAACGCCAAATCCGTTGCGGTACTACTTGATTATCCCGTCGACCAATTTCGCCAAATTATATAAATCGCCAAACCACTCGCCAAATCATACAAATTGACATAATTTTTATTTTAAATAACGAAAAAACAAATAAATTAGTACAACATTAATAAAAATACAAATAAAACGTCGAAATAAAAATAACTTGATGACGTAGACACGTGTAACAACATTTCAAAATAAGCTAATATAAAAGGAATTAAGTAAACAGAGTCTTTGTGTCCTGGTATTTTTTAACAAAGTGAAAAGAAAGTTCTTTTAAATGAGACATTTTAAATTAATCGTTTGTAATCTGACGTAATTTTGACCAAACTATTCTTTCTATTTTTAATATTCACGTGAAAATACTTGTGTTAGAAATTAAATATTATTTGCGCTTTCCTAACAAAAATAGTTGAAAAGTATCCTCTTAAAATATCAAATAAATGTCTAGCGCAATTTCTAAATTTAAACCGTTTTGCAATATTATTTTGTGTTCATTTTATGTAATAACTGTAATGTGACGTAAATATGACGTAATTTCTCCTATTTAAAACTTCTAACGCAGGTTAATAAATTTATTGCTTTACAAATTCCTTTCTCTCTTAAAATTCACGTTTTTATGACATAATTTTTAATAAGTTCCCGCTTTTTGTAAATAATTATTTAATTCTAATTCCAAATGTTTTTTTCTTTTTATAATAGTCACGTGTAAATAAATTTTTAATTTATTTACACGTATAAATATTTTTTTTGAAGCAAACATTATTGCTTCCGCTGTTTATACAGTTGGCAACAGTTTAAATTAATATCACTTTCTAAAACCTGTTAAAAATATCTCTAGAAATGCTGAAAATCCGAATTTAAAATAGAAATAAAACCTCAAAAAATTAGTCAAAATAAAAAAATCAATGCAATCTGCACTCCGGCAAATTCTAACGCATAAAATGATCTAAAAATGATTAAATTCCTATGAACAGTTTTTGCTCCTATAAAACTTTTTTAGTAGAACGATTTTGTCCAACTTTAGCATTAAATAGCTCTTAAAATAATTCTTCGATCTGAAAACTGTCTGCATCAGCGTGTTTATCAAACATTTCTGTATAATACTACCGATTTTCATATTTTTGTATGCATTATTTTTCTTAATATTAACGAAGAAAGACCTTCGGTCACAAAAAATTCAAAACCGGCGGCGGCGGCGGCGGTGACAGCGGTAGTTACTTTTTTTTAGAATAGAGAGATTGTTTTAGAAAATTGTACTAATTTAACCTGTTGCCAACTGTATAAAAAGCGCAAACAATAATGTTTGCTTCAAATTAAAAATTTATTTTACACGTGACTATTATAAACAAGAAAATATAAAAAGCAGGAACTCATTAAAAATTATCATAAAAACCATATTACACGTGAATTTTAAAAGTGAAAGAATGTTGTAAAATAATAAATTCATTAACATGCGTTAGAAGCCTTAAATAGGAGAAATTACGTCACATTTACGTCACATTACACATTACGTAAAATGAACAAAAAATAATATTGCAAAACAGTTTAAATTTAAAAATTGCGCGATACATTTATGTAATATTTTAAGATGATATTTTCAACTATTTTTATTAGGATAGCGCAAATAATATTTCATTTCAAACAAAATTATTTTCACGTGAATAGTAAAAGGAGAAAGAAAAGTTTAGTGAAAATTACGTTAGATTAAAAACGATACATTTAAAGTGTCATTAAAAAAAACTTTCTTTTCGCTTTGCTAAAAAATACCGGGAGGCAAAGACTCTGTTTATTTAATTCATTTTATATTAGCTTATTTTAAAATGTCAACTGATTTTATTTAATCAAAGACGGAAACAGACATTGCATTATTTAACAGCCGCTGATTTGGCTTTAAAATTCCCCAATCAAAGAGAAATGAATAGAAACCCGTTTATAGGGAGATCGCCACTGTTTTTAAACTTATAATTCAATCTTCCGAAATATTTTTTAAGCCGATCAAATTAGCGTGCTTTTAGAGTCTGCGGTGTCTGAACGGGGGTTGACGAGCGTAGCTCGTAGGGGGCAGCGCCCCCTAGTATAATGAAAAATAACATCATGCAATTGCTGTCTCTGTTTACATTATATGGCGCCTTCAGAAAAAAGATCCTTTTTATTAGGTTGAGCAAAAAGTTCTGAGAAATTTTTAATCTAATAGTTACCAGAATTTGTATCGAATATAGAAGTACTTGTGGTATATCTATAGGAGCTCAGGAATTTCGGCTCCAAAATGCCAATTGAACAGTATGATTTAAGTGTGTTAATCTGGCATTAGTGGAGAAAGGGTCTAACGATCCGTCAATGAGATGAATGAGGGTGAATGTGCTAGTATGGTGACAAACTTCGTACTTCCAGCTAACCCGGAATCTGGTAGAAAGTCGTGGACTATGATGATCTCTACTTTGAAGAATAGTCTTTTCGGCATTTGTTGTTAATTTGCTCATAACAACGCAACGTTAACGCATTTCCCAGAACTTTTTGCTCAACCTAGTAGTTTAAACGATGCGTTGTTGCATAGGAAGCTTGTGTTTAAAAAATCAACTGCCTTGTATTGTAGCAGTAGAATTCAAAGCTAAAACAGATCGGATTTGGCATTCCACTGGGCGGTTGTCCGTAAAATGATGGCATCTGCTTCTAGTAATTAATTAGTACAGGTAAAATGAACCAAAAACTGAAAAAAAAAATACGACAACTGCTGGCATTAACGAAAATTTGGGAAGAATTTCATTTTGGCGCTAGAAATGAAAACCCGATGAGTCACCAAAAAATAAAGTTGTTTTACAGTGTTCTCGGGTGGTAAAGGGGGGGGGGGGGGAGCATTTTAATTGGGGAATGCGGAGAGACTCAATTTTTTTTAAGTAAGTAGGGTATCGTTCATTATGTATTTTTTAATCTGAATCGAGTAGCACCATGGGCAAGTCGATACGATACATATTTTTTTTTAACTTTTATGAATAAAAAGTTGAAAATTATATTATATTGCAGGTAATAGAGCTTTTTACAGCAACATTTTATGACCATAAACGGAGGAATTTTAACTCGGTGGGGAGAACTCAACTTTTTAAAAACAGGTCAAATGGTGTATCATTTATTATGCATTTCGAATTTTGAATCGAATGAGACGATCCGCAAGTCGATACGATCTGTCGTTACAAAGTTACGCAGATTTTATTAATACAAAGTCCAAAATTATACTTTATTATTGAGCACAGCTTTGTTGCATTTATTTTACGTTTAAAACATATTCTACATATCTTATTAAATAATGTCAAACTAATGAAATGTCCTCAGACTTACAAATGACTTCATACAAATATCATTCACTTCAAAGTTAAAAAATGCGTAATAAATGATACCCCGCTTGACCTACTTAAAAAATTGAATTTTCTCCCTCCCTGAGTTAAAATCCCCCCCCCCCTCCTTCTGCCTTTCAAAACATGGTAAACAACTTTATTTTAGGAACTCATCGGATCTTTACTTCCAGTACCAAAATAAAGTTCGTCCCAATGGCCATCAGTCGTCTCTGAATTTTTTTTTTTTAATCTGTACTATCAGGAGCATTTATAGGTCTACTTCGCATTTTAAATGCACTCAAAGCTATTTCAAATGATAGAGCTATCCAAACAGTGATTAAGAAGATGTGGAAACCGTTCCTGAGAATTCATTTCAAACAGAACTATATTCGAGTCAGTCGGAATTACTGAAAACAGAATTTCATATTTCTGTGTCTGTCTCTTACATATTTCTAAGTATATATATATATATATATATATTTATACCTGTATTCTAAGGCACAGGAAATGTTTAATTTTTTGAAAGAGTGAGTATCTGAAGAGAGCACCCCCCCCCCCCCCAATCCAAAATCAGTAGCAGACACTGGGTCTCCCTCTGGTATGGCCGGGTCGGGCCATGTTTGTAATTTGCAATATTGCAAAGGAAAATGAAACAGTTTAGAACTTCGACTTTCGTCAAATTTGGTACACTGTGAATTTAAAATTTTATCACTAAAAAGGATTGGGGTTTAAATTTAAATTATTAAATCTAGTTTACTCTATAAATTGGGAGGGGGGGGGGGATTAAGACAGTACAGAAACAAATTGCAGCATTTTAAACGGAAATAAAACGAACACTTTCAAGACTTTTTTTTAGGAATTGATAAATAAAGGATACAACAGGCAACGTGTCGTAAAGCACTTTCGAAAAGGATTCATTGACAATCATAAGTTCTCTGTCCCAACGAGCACCTTCCAGAAACAAACCCTGCAAAAAAATTCAATATATTTCTTAAGAGATATGCGATTTTTTCAAAGTTAAAAATATATATAAGAGCAGAATTAGCGTGCAATTAATTTACAAATTAAACCTAATATTCAAATCTGTTAATACGTTCGCTGCACAGATGATGCGACAGCAAAGATACTTACTCGAATTCAGCTTTCTATATAGAAAACTATTTTAGAAACTCTATTTTAACAGAGATTTTTGAGGCACTAGGGGAAAAAAAGCAAAAAAAAAAAAAAAAGCTTAAAAGGTATAGAACATAAAATGCATATTAGATTAAATTCTGGCATCGTCACCGACAGAAAGAAATCCAGGAGAATAGAAGTCATGATACTTATAAGGGAGTTTTATGAAAATCTAATGGCTTATTATAATGCAAAAAAATATTCACTGAGCTGCACAATAGTAGCTCAGTGCAAATACTTTTACCCCCAATCCTAATTTTTTTTCTTTTAACCCCTTGAGGGGCAAGCAAAAATGTCTCTAAATATTGAATTCTCACCGGAATAATCGAAAAAAATTATTTTTAAATAAAGAGAAGCAATTCTTCATCGATTTTCCTCCAAAGTTAAAAATATAAAATTTAGTTAAAATTTTCTGGTGAGAATCTTCTTTAAATTAGGTGGAATATATTTTATCCCACCGCCCCTCAAGGGGTTGATGTTTTCTTAAATCAACTAGAAAGAAGTTTCGCATTTTTTTCTTCAAAATTATGAATGATACACAGAATTTAGATAAAAGTTCAAAATTCAGGAGGAGAAATCACCCACTTCCTTTGCTAAGTTCAGCCAGCGCCCACATGAATTCTGACACTCCGTTCCTTATATTTTGGATTTTCCCAAACTATCTTCTAATGCTCAGAGTGTTTAGAGCAGCCATATTCAAACTTTACATCGCGCGAGCCGCAAAAATATGTTTCCGATGTTAGACGGGCTGCAACGAACTTAAGAAAAGATAATTAATATATAGCCCAGTGGTAGGGGAGCAAAAAAAGGCCCAATTCGGAAATAATTAGGGGAAAGCTGGAAATTGTTTTAATCCCTTCACTTTATGTCTAGAATGAATATGCTTCCCCTTCGTACTAGGTGAGCGTTAGGAATTATACATAGATTTATAGTCAAAAAACACGTTTTTTTTTTAAATACGATAACACTATCTCGAAACCACTAACTTTTTCAAAAACATCGTCAATACAAATGTTGTATAGCTTAAAATTCTGAATAAAATGAGTACCTACACTTAATACTTTTGTTGAATATTAAGGTCACAATTCTACTTTAAAGTTTTAGCACCGAGGTCAGAGGGTTGAACTCAGAATTAATTAGGGGAAAACTGGAAATCCCTTCAGATTAGGTCTAAAATGAATATTCTATGTTTTCCACTTCATACTAAGGGCGCGCTAGGAAATATGTACACATTTACATTAGAAAAACACGTTTTTCTTTAATATTTTTAACAATATCTGAAATTGCGACTTTTTTGAACAAAAATATTAATATAAGTATTCATTTTATTCAAATTTTTAAACTCTACAACATCTGTATTGGCAATTTTTTGATATAATTAGCTGTTTTGAGATATTGTTAAGGTAATCTGGTCTCTCCTAGCTTGAAGCTCTTGATTTATGATTAAGGCAAAATTTTGAAATAGAATTGCGACCTTAATAATGAACAAAAATATTAATGCGGGTGCTCATTTTATTCAAAATTTTATGCTCTACAACATTTGTACTGACAATGTTTTTGATAGACTTAGCTGTTTTGAGATATTCTTAGGAAACTTGATCTCTCCGGACTTCAAGTTCTTGATTAGCGATTACACGAAATTTTGAAATCAGAATTGCGACCTTAATTTTGAACAAAAATACTAATGTGGGCGCTCATTTTATTCAGAATTGTGAGCTCTAAAACATTTGTACTGACAATGTTTTTGATAGACTTAAGTGTTTTTAGATATTCTTAGGTAACTTGGTCTCTCCGGACTTCAAGCTCTTGATTAGCGATTAAAGCAAAATTTTGAAATCGGAATTGCGATCTTAATTTTGAACAAAAATACTGATGTGGGTGCTTATTTTATTCAAAATTATAAGCTCTACAACGTTTGTACTGACAATGTTTTTGATAGACTTAGCTGTATTGAGATATTCTTAGGTAACTTGGTCTCTCCGAACTTCAAGCACTTGATTAGCGATTAAAGCAAAATTTTGAAATCAGAATTGCGACCTTAATTTTGAACAAAAATACTAATGTGGGTGCTCATTTTATTCAGAATTGTAAGCTCTACAACATTTGCACTGACAATGTTTTTGACAGAATTAGCTATTTTGAGATATTGTTAAAAAAATTAAGGAAAAACATGTTTTTCGAATATAAATATGTACATATTTCCTAACGCTCACTTAGTACGAGGGGGAAAACATAGAATATTCATTTTAAACCTAATCTGAAGGGATTAAAACGATTTCCAGTTTTCCCTTAATTAATTCTGACATCAACCCTCTGACCACGGGGCTATAATTTTAAAGTAGAATTGTGACCTTAATATTCAACAAAAGTATTAAGTGTAGGTACTCATTTTATTCAGAATTTTAAGCTCTAGAACATTTGTATTGACAATGTTTTTGAAAGAGTTAATGATTTCGAGATAATGTTATAGTATTTTAAAAAAACGTGTTTTTTGTACTATAAATCTATGCATAATTCTTAACGCTCATCTAGTACGAGGCGGAAAACGTAGCATATTCATTCTAGCCTAAACTGAAGGGATTAAAACAATTTCCAGCTTTCCCCTAATTACTTCCGAATTTAACTCCCTAACCACTGCGCTAATAGTAATGTTTCATAAGTAGTATACAGTGCTCGCACCGTTCCTAAAATTTCCGCACTTTGCTACCAGTATTTTAAATAAGAATTCTTCGTGGTAGATTCCTTTAGCATCTATTATAGAACTATACAACAAAGATTATCGTTTTAATTTAGTGGTAGCAAAGTGCGAAAATTTTAGGAACGCTGCGAGCCCTGAGTATAACAAAGTTAATATTATCAGTAGGGTTCAACGTTTGTCGCAGAAAAAGTTTTACCAAAAAAATTTTAATAGCACTTTTTTCAAATAATAAACTTTGTGGTAGATTTTTATTGCGAATGTTGTATAAATATTGCGCGAAGTTTGTTGTTTGGAATCAATGATATAAAAATGTTTTGCCGCCAATTTTTTCTGCGACAAACGTTCAACCCTAAAAAAAGTATTAGCTGTATATAATAAGTATAAACGTAATATTATAAACAATAGAGAATTTCCAAGTTCTAAAGAAAAAAAATTCAAGAGATTTTCTCTAATAAATCTTTTTGTTCAATGCATTTTTTTTTTTTAAACTGTAGAAATATGTAGTGCAAATTCAAATAATTTGAAATAATGTTCTATTAGTGTTGAAGATTAAAAAAGTATGCAATACTGTAGCAGAAAAAGGACTATATGAAAAAAGAACTTTTGACTAAGAAAAAGGCAGTTAAGACGCCTTAACCCCTTAACGGTCGCATTAAATTACGGTTTAAAAATTCAAATTGCTTATTGGCACCACTTTTTTGAAAAAGAAATATTCACCTTATTTAATGACAGGTAAAATGATACCATAATAAAGCCAATCACACTATTTTATAAAACTGGTGAGAATCAAGCAAAAAAGAATAAAATGAATAAAAGACTCAACCCGTGAATATGACGGGAGCGAGAATTAAGGGGTTAACAAAGTTATGAATTAATTATAAAAAAATAAAAAATAAAACAGGGCAGATTTTGTTTACCCGTGCAAATATATAAAAACACAGAGAAAGTCTCAAATTATTTTTATGCACATCTCAGTTAATTTTATAAATTTGGATTAATGATTATACGTCTCGGCCGCACATAGAAGGCCGCCCGGCCACATGCGGTCCGAGGGCTGCAGGTTGAGTATAGCTGATGTAGAGAGATAACCACTGTCATTTCCAGTTTCTGATAAATCAATTTTTGACGATTCGGGTTTGTGGTTCTCAAGAAGCTCGTATCAAATGTAAATTTTCTTACTTTTACATAAACTCCATCATCAGGTTTGACGTCAGACTCGGATTCAATTCTTTGAACTTTAAACTCATAATCCAGCTGATCAATGGGTATGTGGTACTTGCGGGCGTAATTCTGGGAAGCACCTGAGAAAGATATTAAAAGAGATAGGGTATTATTACCAAAACGTATGCGGAATTGTAAAATGATAAATGTAAACATAAGGAATACACATAGTTGTAGAAATCAATAAACATAAACTGACCAGTGAGGAAAGACTGCGTGAAGAAGAATCCTGACAACCAAAAAACATTAGGTGGTCCGTTCTCAACCCAGGCGCTGAAGAACTTCAGTCTAGAATAAAAGTAAAAATTGTTTAATATATATATATATATATATATATATATATATATATATATATATATATATAACATTCAGTGTTCATCTTGAAAATACCGCCTAGTTTTGTGACAATAACTCATGTTTTTTCCTCAAAAACTGCTGTTACAATACATTGATTTGACGTTGGGCAACGAACTGTATTCTAAAAAATTCAATGCTTCATTAAATTATGCTTAATACAAAGCGCAAGCAAATGAATTTATTAAAAAATATGTAACTTTTGCTCTGTTTATTTTAGACCGGGAGACGGCAGCACAAACCATCACCTCATGGAGTTGACGGTAGAAATTCCAGCATTAGGGAAAACTCGACTCTCATATTAAAATGCAACTGGTCTGCCAAGTCACATCTTGGTGTAAAATACCTGCAAACCCGATTTTAATGGCTGACTGGTAACCATTGTGTTTTCCTGCTCCCAGTCCTCCATGTTTTCATACCTTTGGGTGCAAGGAAATACATTGATAAACCAACTGATCAATCGCTAAAATCGAGTGTGTAGGTAGAGTTGCAAAAAAACCCGCAGATTTTGAGGGACGGGAATAAACCCGGGAATTTTGGGGAATAAACCCGGAATTTTGGGGAATAAACCCGGAATTTTGGGGAATATTGGAAATTTTGAAGGAGGAAGATAAACAAAACCAGTTATTTTTCAATTTGAAATTTTTATTTTAAAGAAATTTTAAAGAAGAATGCTCCAAAAAGATAGATTTTACATTATGAATTCACAAAACTTATGATTTTACAGTGTAAGTCTATAATTTATTAGCTTTACAACAATGGCGACTGTAAATAGGTAAAGATAAGAATGTTTCTTTAAAAAATAATTTTTTTTTAGTTTCTGTTGGCTCGCATATATCTTATTCAGGCATACTTTATATTAATTTTCTAACGAGTTGCTTTGTATTTTTGCATTGATTTCTTTTAATTGTGATCATTTTTTTCTTTTTTGTTTACATTTTTTGATTCGAGGAACAGAGGTGAAGTTTATATTCATGTCAGGGAAGATGAATTTCTCATCTGCCTCTTTCACTTTTTACTTAGACGATTAAAATACCAAATTACTTATATATTTTTTAATTTCTGTTACTTAATATTTCTGCAGCTTAAGCCTATATTTCGTTAGTTTTCATGTAAACCGTGCAATTTTTTTTAATATTTATGTTATTAGTTTTGTTTACATTGGCAAAAATTAAAATCATTAAAAATAATTGAAAGTAGTAAAGTCAAAATTTTTCATGCTTAAAACTTTCTGAAAACTCCCGGAAATGTTCAAAATTTCCTTTCCCCAAAACCCGGTTTATTCCACCCTTTGCAACTCTATGTGTAGGTGGTTTCCACCAAGATACGACTTGGCAGACCAGTCGCATTTTAATATGCTAATCGAGTTCCATCTAATCCTGGAATTTGAGCCGTCAACTTGATAAGGTGATGGTCTGTGCAGTCCCCTCCCGATCTGATTTTTAAGAAAGGGAACAGGAAAGAAAAAAGGACTTCTTTAAACTTTTTTTTTAGGATTTCTAAATTAATTTCTCAACGTATAATCGTAAATAAATAAATTTTTAACTATTAATTGATAAAAGCGTATTTTCTTTGAATGTCATACTCTTCATTTTTTATTTATAATTTATTTTCTACTAGCTGACCCGCCCGGCGTTGCTCGGGTCCCTGATGAATGACCCTTAAATGAAACTCAAACTTGTATGATTTTATATCTTTAACTCCATTTTGTCTTAATTTATATTTTTTAACTGAAAAAAATCGCGAAAAATTATTTAATTGAAAGTATATGCAATTTGGTATTTTATTTTCTGCATAATTTGCTTTTTGGAACCTATGCGTACCACTGAAAGCGAGCGAAACCGCGACGAAACACTCAGGTTTTTACTGATTTCGCTGACATTTTGACACAATTTATTTTGTAAAAAAATATTTCTGCCCGTCCGAAAGTTTCAAAATTTTTGTAGACGATATAAATCTGGTCTATTGAGATTCTCTAAAAATATTGTGTTGAAAGATGGATGTTTAGTTAGTTTTAGCGTAGAAGGAAATATCCCCTTCGTGAGGCGCGAAGTGACCTGCGTTCGCCGGTGTATTTGAAAGGGTTAAAATTCATTTTTTTTTTATTTTTAAACGGCTTACATTTTTTTAAAAACCATCGATTAGAAGATTACAGCTTTAAGAAAATATTTTTGGTTTGTCGGTAGCTGTTAAATTGCGCCCTAGAGGGTGTTGCAATAAGGGGGAAAACATTTTTCGAAAAAACGATCCAATTTGATTTTTATTTTTATTTTTTTCAAAGGCTTAACTGCCACATTTTCTCGAATTGATTGCGGTATTTCAGGTATAAGAGTACGATCTTTCGGAATATGTCTTTTAATTTTAACTGCACCAATCAATTTGGTCGATTTAGCTTTAAAAATTACGATTAACCCCTTAACGGTCGCTTAATATTTGGAAAAACCATTAAAAAAATACCTATTTTTTTTATTACAGAAATTGAATAATTATAAGGTTTCTATATAAAATATGCAATTAGTTTTTTTAAGGCGAAAAAAAAAAAAAAGATGTCATGGAACAAATTCACATTTGTAGAAAAGCCATCATGCAAGAATTCTGTGTCTTAATGCTTGTTTTACACCATACAAACTAAAGCGAATAAGACCTTTATTTTTCACATTTTAGATCTTTATTTATCATCCTCACACAAATTTTTACAAATAATATTTGAAATAATATAATATACATTAAATTTTGATTATTAATAATTTTTACTTTCTTCTATCTTTACAAGAAGAAAGTATTGGATTCATGAAAATTTTCGAATTCCGGTTTTCGACGGATTTACACGTTTTAGGGGTCAGAGATTCCAAAAAACATGTTTTTACAAAATGTCTGTCTGTGACTCTGTGAGTCTGTCTGTCTGTCTGTGACACAAATTTTGTGGGCGCTCTATCTCAAGAACTAATGCACGGAATTTAATAAAAAATTATATTCAGTGAGTCTCTAATACAAATTGATGCTGATTAGTTTTTGGTGTAAATCGCTCAACAGGTGGCGCTGCTATGCTGCATTTTTCACGATTTACGCAATAGCTCTATCTCAGGAATTAATGCACGGATTTTGATAAAAGTTCAGATTTAGTTAGTCCTTGATATGAATTGATGCTGATAACGTTTTGGTGTAAATCGCCCGAGAGGTGGCGCTGTTATGATGAATTTTGCAGGATTTACACGATTTCCCCAATAGCTTTATCTTAAGAACTAACGCACGGATTTTCATCAAACTTCAGATTCAGTTAGTCCTTGATATGACTTGCTACTGATTATGTGTTGGTGTAAATCGCCCAACAGGTGGCGCTTCTGTGCTGCCTTTTTCACGATTGCCTCAATAGCTCTATCTATAGAACTAATGGACGAATTTTCATCTAACTTCAGATTTAGTTGTATGTTGATACAAGTTGTTGTTAATTAGGTTTTGATGTTAATCACCCAATAGGTGGCACTGCTATGCAGGAATTTTCACTATTTTCGCTATAGCTCTATCTCAAAAACTAATGCACTGATTTTCTCCAAACTTCAGATTCAGTCAGACGTTGACATAAATTGTTGCTGATTAGGATTTGGTATAAATCACCCAATAGGTGGCGCTGCTAGGCAGCATTTTGCTGTATTTAGACGATTTCAGCGATAGTCATATCTCAAGAACTAATGCACGGAATTTCATATCTTTAGAATCCTCATGAGATGCATAGATTGTCATTTAATTTTGGCAGTGTGATAGCGAATTTTGAAGTATTAACATGTATGAGATAGAAGAAAGTTTTGGGATTGGTACATCCGACTAGTTTTGAGTGTTATATATTTCGAAACATGGAATACAAAGTCCAACATCGCAATCAGCGCCAAAAAACAAACCCAAACGTTAATATTCAAAGACTTCACGCCGAAATGCCAGTTAAAATTTTCTGGTTTCAGAAATTTTTTCCAGCAGTAAATCTCCAGCCCGGAAATATGACGGGCACGAGAAATAACGAACGACACCTCAGCCCGTGATATTGACGGGAGCGTGAATTATGGGGTTAAAAAATTCAAACAAAATCGAAAGTCAGTTCTTCGCTAGCCTCCGATGCATAAATGAGCTTGTGAGCGTGCGCAAGGCGCTGTAATTGACTGGGGATCAAATAGATGTCTTTTTGATGACAGTGAGTTGTGATGTATAATTAGTAACTCAACTAATTATTAGAAATTTAAAATTCTAAATTGCAGGTGCATCGGTAGACACTTTGTTCAGGAGACACCTCACAAAAGTTTTCAGCCTCGTACGTGCCGTAGATTTCATTAGCCATCGCAGACACACACACAGAACGAAACTTTCTTTTATTAGTATAGATTTTTAAGTCTTTAAAATGTTTCATTGTTGCAGTTTTACAACGCTTTGTCATATATTTGGGAACCATTTATTGGGGGATCGTTAAATTTATTTATTTTTTAACTCCCATACAATTGCACGAGTTATAGAGAATATTTGGCGATATATCACCTGTGACGGTGTAATTAGAAAAAAACCTTAAAATTAATGTATTAATTAATAATTAAGTTATACAAATATTAAAATGTTTTATTGTCATCGGAAGTATACATTAATTCTAGTCTATGAGGAAGTGGGTTAAAAATAGACTGCAAAATTCTATCTTTACATACGATAAAAAGAAAAGTACCCAGTTAAACTGATGGCATTAAGCTCACAGGCTATTCACACTAATTGCATATTATACTCTTATGCATGTCATTTATTCATAAAATAGAACTCACTCTTTTTGAGTAAAACGGTAAATAATCAGGGAAAAGCCTTATCAGAATGAACCAGTATAATAAATTTGAAGCAAATCTGATAATTCTGCATGAAAAACTCATTTATCTATATTAAGGAGGATGGGGGTATTAGCACCCCGTCCGCCCCTTTTATACATAATCAATGAAACCTCCAAATCTAAACAGGGAAGCGCCTTATCAGAATAAACTGGTATACCAAATTGAAGCAAATCGGATAATTCTGCATGAAAACACCCCTTTTTTTCTAAATTATGAGGGGAGATTACCCCCTTCCCCTCCTTTATACTTAACCAATGAACCTCCGAAGCTAATCACGGAAGGGCCTTATAAACCGGTATACCAAATTTGAAGCAAATCGGATAATTCCGCATGAAAAATCCATTTATCTAAATTAAGGGTGGGAATGTCCCCCACTTCCCCTCTTTATACTTAACCAATGAACCCCCAAAAACTAACAGAGAAGCGCCGTGTCAGAGTAAACCGGAATACCAAATTTGAAGCAAATCGGATAATTCTGCATGAAAAACTCATTTATCCCATAAAAAGTGAATTCTTACTCATATGTAAGCATTTCTAAAAGAGAATTAACCACGACAAGTCACTTCACAATTTGTTAGCTTACCAAAACAGATACTATTTTGATACAAATATGTTTTTATAATAGCTTTATAAATGCAACAAAGCGATACATCTTAGAGGTTTGCAGGGGTCGAAATGTCCGGCCCCGGCCCGAACGAAAGCTATCTTAACCCGAAGTAAAAACTAAAAGGTCGGCACGGCTAGTTTATAATTTAGCGGTACACGACCAGTCCGTTTATAATTTTGCGGTTCAGGACTTATTAAAATATTTCTAATTTGCAATATTTTAATGTAAAACAGCCACGCGACAGGAGTTTTTACTTGTATTGCAGATGTGCAGCAGAGGAAAAGATTGACGTATTATATGAAAAATGTATCTTAGAATTTTTTCATTATTTTTCCTGTGTAATAAACCAGAGTCCATACTCTATTCGAATAACAAAATTCCCTGACCAAAATTCACGATATTGTTAGAAATACGAATTACAATTCAATATCTTAATGATTAAACTTACATCTAAAAATTAAAATAATGTATAAAAGTGAAACTAAAAATCTATATAATTTGACATTTACAATATATATGTGTGTGTGTGTGTGTGTGTGTATGTGCGTATGTATGTATAAATCAAGCAAAACTATAATACAGCTCAGATGGATTCAAAGTAACTTTTTATTTACATAACTGAATTTACACATATTAAACATTTAACTTTTTTTAGACTTCTACTATCATGTCATTTATTTGTGTTGTTTCAGAAGCAGTTTGTTGTGTCACTGTAGATCAACTAATGGGTTTGGAACCAAACTCAGGAAGTGGGTGAATCAAAATTATGCGCAAACTATTGCGCCCCCTTCACCCACATATCCACCTTCTAATAATTATCTGGACTTTGCAATCACCCGCAACTTCCCTTATCCTTACAGCATTCAAACGCTGAACGATCTAAGTTCAGATCATTTGCCAGTGATCCTTCGATACCGAGTTGACACTTACAACCTAGACTTAGGTAGGCTTCTCCGCACAAGGTGGGAAGACTTCACCTTCCTGCTTGAACAGCGGGAGACTCCGAACATTGTCCCAGAGACAAAAGAGGAGGCGGAGGAAGCCATCAGTCAACTCGGGGATGTTCTCAGAGAGGTGTATGAGCAGTGTTCTCAACCGAGAACCAATACTGCCGACACACTCCGTCTACCGTTGGAAATCAGGCAATTGATAACTGAACGAAATCGTGCTCGTAGGATGTGGCAGGTCTATCGTACTCAGTATTTTAGGACCCATTTAAATCAGTTGCACAGGAGAGTCAAGGCTGCTATCTCCAAGTTTAGAAGTGAACGCTGGAACACATTTGTTGAGTCATTGTCAACACAAGACAACACAATTTGGAAGGCTGCTTCCCGCATTCGTAGGACACGAACACACATTCCGGCTATTACTAGCCCTAACTGCCCAAATGGCACGGGCATGGCATATACTAACACTGAAAAGGCTGAAGCTATCGCTGAAAGTCTTAGAAGTCAGTTTACACCTAATTCTGGTATGGACAACCCTAGGGTTGCCACTGTATTGGAGACCACAGTTCAAAATTTTTTAAACACTGACACACCTAACACACTATCCCCGACCACACCTTCTGAGGTTCGGGAGTACATCTCAGGCTTAAAAAAGGACAAGTCTCCGGGTGAAGACCGCATCTCTACTAATATGCTTATTAACTTACCCCATAACTTTATTCTCTATCTTGTCATTCTAATTAATTGCATGTTAACTTTAAAAATTTTTCCTGATTGCTGGAAGAAGGCTATTGTTGTCCCCATTCCCAAGAGTGGGGCGGCTGATAGTCATGACCCTTCCAGCTTTCGCCCTATTTCTTTATTATCAAGTCTATCTAAAGTTTATGAATATGTTCTTGTCAACCGCCTTAAGGAGTTCTTAAATTCTAATGACGTGCTTATACCGGAGCAATTCGGTTTTCGGGCACGTCATTCAACAACTCATCAGTTGTGGAGAGTTTCTGAACTTCTTCACGATGGCATTAAATCCGGCGGTGTGACAGGAGCAATCTTTCTTGATGTGCAAAAGGCCTTTGACAAGGTCTGGCACATCGCTCTCATCTTTAAATTAATTGCTCTCGGCGTTCCTAGCCAACTTATTAAAATCTATAATGACTACTTTAAACTTAGATCTTTTGTCGTTAGAGTTGGAAATTCCTACTCTAACTCTCATCCTATCTCTAGCTCTGTGCCCCAAGGCTCTCTTAGCGGTCCCACCCTCTTCAACATCTATGTTAACGATATTCCAAAAATGCCTGATGTCGACTTAGCAATCTTTGCCGACGACACTGCCATGCTTCACAAACACAAACATGCACTATCAGTGTTCTCTAAACTTCAAAATTATCTTAATATTCTTTCGGCCTGGTTTAGAAAATGGAAAATTAAAGTGAACAGTGCCAAAAGTGCCGCCATCTTCTTCACCAATCAACGTACCAACCCCGTTGCTAATTTAAACTTTAAATTTAACAATGAAAATATTCCCTGGAAGACAGATTGTAAGTACCTAGGCATTCACCTGGATTCCAAATTATCATGGCAACAGCACATCACGGAAATCCTGCATCGTGCTGATCGTGCCGTGGGCTCCCTTAACCCCCTCTTGGCTTGGAATAGCCCCCTGTCAATCAAGAACAAATTGTTACTGTACAAATCTATGATTCGACCCATTATAACTTATGGTTCTGCAATCTATGGATGTGCTGCTAAAACTAGACTTGATAAAATTCAAGTCTTTCAAAATAAACTTCTGCGTAGGTTTGTGAGAGCGACCCGCTATGTCCGAAATGACGTCATTCATCGTGACCTTAAAATTAAACCTATTTTTGCTGAAATCAGAAAACTTGCGATGAAGTTTCACAGGTCAATCCCAGCTGTGCGGAATTCTGCGTTAAATGCCATTCAACATTATGATGCAAGAGTGGGGAGAAACCGGAAACGGCCTCTCGCTATTCTCACTCGGGACGATAACTTCGTCCCACCCTCTAAAACTTCCAGAAGAAATCCTTCTGCTGTCACTTAAACGCAGGATTCCCCGGGAAAAATTTTATTTCCCCTAGATTGAAAGAAATTTTCATCTAGAATTGGCATTTCCCCTTTGACGTCATGCAGCAAACTGTTTATTGATAACAGCCGCGTATGTCAACTTCCCTAATTTTCTGTTTTATTTTAATTTTATCATTTTATTATAATTTTGGAACTTCCCTTCCTTCATGCATTTTTGTACTTGGGTGCTTACTATCCTGTTGCAAAATTTCAGTTTTATTTCTTTGTGATGTTACGATACTCCATCTTGGGCGAGGTTAGGCTTGCCTTCCTCGCTCCAGTCCGGCCTTGGGGTGTTTGCTCACTGCACCCCGGCCAATTATATTCATTTTACCCCATGTTTGGACTTTTCGACCAGGAGTTAGAAAAAAAAAAAAAAAAAAAAAAAATTTACCCGGTCGCAAAATTTCATTTCCCAGTTTATAGTTATATTTTTATTAGTTGTTTTCAGCTTTTTAAATTTTTAACTTGTCCCCATTTTCGACCTTTGTCAGTGCCGAAGTGTTAATTGCACTAGCGGTGTTTTTCACTCTTGCTCAGACGTAGCCGAACTGGCTGTCCGAAATGTTAGTATTCTCTCACGGGGATCTAAATCCAGGCCTTTTTCAAGGCTTTACCGTTGGTGCATGAGGAATGCGTTTTGAACCGTGATGAGATGCTAGCACTAGGCTGTCAGGGAAACTGCTGAAGAGTTTGCAGCTGGGAGACCCACGAAATGTGATGCGCACCAGGCCTGACACTCAAAATTAGTGAGCTATATGGCCCGCCTTTTTTTTTTATAGGTTTTAGAGTTAGTTAGGCTTGGCTACCTTATGCTATGATTTTTCTGTGCTCGTTGGTACCCTACTGTCTTTGCATTCTCCGATCTTTACCTACGCCAGTAAGTGAAATGACATCGAAGTGTAGGGCAACCAAATTCATTTGGATGCCTTATGCGCCCCCCTTTTGGTGGTTATATTTAACCCCGTGCTTCCAACTCTGGAATGGCCCTCGGGACTCCTCCAGAGTATGCAAATTATACTTTTAGGCCGTGCATTGTTTCGAAATTCATCTCTAGTTCCCTTTCTCATTTTTAGTTGGAGGTTACGCGCGGCGGCGTTTCACGCCGCGTTGGCACTCCTTAAGCACCGCGATGTCATGTCAAGTTTCAATTTTTTGTCTTTTGACATTTTAACTTCAGCTACAGCTTTCTTTTATCTGTTCTCATCCTAGCCACCTTAACAAGGCTCAACATTTCTTTCGCTTAAGTACCGACTATTTGGCGACAAATTTGTATAGCTAAAACATCTTTATGTTAAAAATGTGAATATAGCAAAAATTCTCCTTTTAAGGGAAAAATCGGAACTTTTTTGCGGACGCACCGTGAACTCGGGAGAATGTTGACGCATGATAATGCATTAAAAAAAAAAAAAAAAAAAAAAAAAAAAAAAAAAAAACTGACTTTTCCAGGTTTTAGAAATTTTTTGTTAATTTTCCCTGACTTTTCCATAATTTTTAGAGCACTTGTCATTTTCCCTGACAATTCCTTGTTTTTCAAGTTTTGCAGTCGCGCAGGAACCCTGTAAACAGTGGTGGGATTCAAATAATTTAACAACCGGTTCGCTGCCCGAAGGAATTTTGATGTGTAAACAAGAAAGAAAAATGAAGCATCACACATAGATTATGAAACACTTTCCAACATTATAAGACCATTGTTAAAAAACTTTGATATTTTGGTGCAGTAAAAAATAAATCCTGAAACATGTTTCCTAGTGGAAGGACGTAATTTATTTAATAAACTAACTGATCCGCCCGACGTTACCCGTGTCCGTGATAATAACTTTAAATGACAGTCAAATTTGTATGATTTCAAATTTGTATGATTTTTTATCTTTAACTCTATTTTGTCTAAAGTTATATCAAAAAAAAAAAAAAAAAAAAAAAAAAAGAAAATCGCGAAAAAATACTGAATTGAAAGTATATGCTATTTGGTATTTTATTTTCTGCGTAATTTGATTTCTGGAGTCTATGACAGAAAGCGAACAAAACAACAACGAAACACACAGATTTTTACTGATTTCTTCAAAATTTTCCCACCTTTTATTTTGTAAAAAATATTTTTACCCATCCGAACTTTTCAAAATTTTAATTGATGATGTGAATCTCATCTATTGAGATGCTCTAAAAAGATTGTGTTTAGTTACGGTGTTTACAGACGCTTCGTTACTTTTAGCATAGAAACAATAGTCTCCTTGAGGCGCGAAGTGACCTGCATTTGACACTATTTTTGTAACAGTTAAAAATAATTTTTTTTTTTAAATCGATTGCACCATAGATTAAAAGAAGGTTTCTGCTTTAAGAGCATATTTTTGGTTTGTCGGTACATCTAAAATTACGTCCTGGAGGGACGTTACCATAAGGGAAAATAAAACCTTTTTTCTCCCGAAGTATTTCGAACATTTTAATAAATGTTATAAGATTTCATCCTTTATGATGCGTATTCTTCTTGTTCGCAGTGCTTTTGAAAGACGAGCAATTTCATTTAAAATATACAGTCACCAAGTCAATATCAGTTATGAAATACGTAGTGCGTCCCTTCTTATCGCTGACCAAGGATTAATTCCTAAATCGTTAAATTTAGAATAATTCTAATTTAAAAAATATTTCAAATGTTGTTCTTCATCATCTTAGAAAACGTTTTTTATTTAGAAAAAAGTTTAAAAAAATTTTAATTTTATGCGGTCCTTTGGGTCTTATAGCATATTTAGAAAATCATTATCCATATAACAAAAGAGATAAATTTTTGCACGACCGAAACTTCTCGAGTTATGACATTTAGAATTTTAAGAATTTCTTACCATTTTTTGGTACAAAAAACGGGCCAGGTATCGCTGGAAAGTCGTAAAATACAAAATATCAAGACTCCGCAAGTTTAGACCAAACAATGTTTTTTTGATTTGTTAAAGTGCTATCACACGATGCGTCAAAGTTGCCGTTATTTTCGGGTAACACCATGTCAAACCTATGACTTCAAAATTATTGCTCGAAAAAAAGCAACTATTTTATTGTTGGACCAATTTTGTTACCTACAATGTCTACTTAAGAATTTAGTGAGTAATGTTGCCTGTAAAAGGCAATCAAATGCTTGGAAAGCCTCTTCCCAAACAACTAATGAAATGGTTGGAAAACTGATGAGTCGTAGGCAGTTTTTGTCGTGTAATAGCACTTTTAGAGCATGGAATATGTTTTTCTAAATGTAACTTATAAGACTTAAGGATCTTATTAAAATTTGTTACATTTACGAAAATAACTGCTTTGATTAAAATGATTTCTGTCATATAAAAGAGCAATAATAATAAAAAAAAAAAAAATGCATTTGAAAGTATACCACTAAATCTAACGATTTAACTACTAACTATTGATCAGGAATCACAGGGAACGTTCCGTATGTTTTCAAAAGAAGCAGCCAAAGCAAAGTACCTTTTATTCTAATATAAGTAGTTATTGTAAAGTTGAATAAGCATGCCATATAACTAGAATTAGCCAGGGCTGCTGACTTGGATTCTGCAAATCTTCAAAATTTCATTTTTTTTAAGTTAAATTTGCTTCTTAGAGAGCTGATGAAGTAAAAAAATATATACTTTTTACGAATGAAACAAATCAGAACATGTCACAGTGTTATGTTTAGAAAACGCTGTTGTGCATATAAACATTTAAAGGAAGTAGGTAAATGCGATTTTCGCATTTAAAACATAATTTTAACAACCGGTTCGCCGAACTCAGCACGAATTAAAAACCGGTTCTACCGAACCGGTGCGAACCGGCTGAACCCCACCACTGCCTGTAAACCTTTCAGAGAATCATATATAATTTTTTTCGAAACAAAATAAAAAATCGCGCATTTAAGGGTTAAAGTTTATTTACTCGAGAATGTTTTTCATATTTCTTTTATAGATACTATTAAAAAAAATTAAAAGGTTATAGAGAAGAGGCTTAGAGAATTTGTGTACATCTTATTTACAGAGGCAAACTTTAATCTGACTTAAAAATACGCCTTAAAATAGAAATAAACAGATTAGGAAATTTAATTTCATCAATTTTAAATTATTTATTTTTTCATTGTGCAAAAATTATGCATTTATTATCAATAAAAGAGAAAAGAAAATACCATCATAAATACTTTCATATTTATAAGAAAGAGATATAACGATATAGATATAATATAAAATAGAAAGTTTGGCCCGTGGGGGGATCGAACCCACGACCTTCGCGTTATTAGCACGACGCTCTAACCAACTGAGCTAACGGGCCACGGACAGCAAGAAAAATTATTCTTACAATCTCGTATTATTAAAATAACGAATGATTGTTATGTATTATTTTATATTTATTTAAATATGGTTGTCATTATAAACCTAAATATCAAATAAAGATTTATTAGTGAAGGCAAGACAACGTTATTTGTATTAAAATTTTAATATAGAACAAATAATACAGTTTTAAAATTTCCATCTTTAAATCACTATTACTCAGAAAATTAACAGGCTAATGGTGATCTTCTTTCTCATTTCTCAGTGAGTACATAAATTTATTGCTTTAAAAAATATATTATATGAATATTTGCCATCCATCCAACATAGCCCCTGTCATCGCCCCTTTTATAATGTATTTTGCAATGTATAAGACTGTATTTAAAAAATAAGAGAATTAACATACAATTCTTTTTAAAGAGCGAAAAACAATTTATTCGACAGCTGGAATTACTTTAATTTATTTATTTTACAAGTAGAGGGACAAAAAAAAAAAACCTTGCATCGGCCGGGAATCGAACCCGGGCCGCCCGCGTGGCAGGCGAGCATTCTACCACTGAACCACCGATGCACATTTCGTTAGAAAGTTACATTCAAAACATTCCTAAAAAGGACATCTTTAAATGAAATCGTGAGACAGAAAACATGAAATCTTATACCCCCAAATGCATTACATTCTACATTTCATTTAAAATAAATGTCACATTCAGCATAACTTCCACTTTAATATTATTTAAATGAAATACTAATTGGCTTCACTTTCAAACGAATTTCGATTTTCTATAATTAGGGGTGCTTTATCTCCGTCACCTGTGTTCCTGTGAATTTTAACAGTTTATATTTATCCATTTAGTATTTACTTCAGTTACACATACATATATTTTGTAAATTTTCTCGCTCTCGTTTACAAAATTAAAAATTAAATTAAATGACATAAACAAATGTAATTTTTAAAAACTGTTATTATGCTCTCCCTTTTGCATATCATACTCATTTATGTAAATCAAATCGAAGTAATATTTTTATGAAATTACACTATTAAAATAGATAATAAATGAACTTGCCATTTTAGATTATTATAAAAATTGAAATGTAGCATTTTTCCGGAGATTTTTTTCACCGAAGTCCTGCCTTTTTTAAATCATTTTAACTCTTATAGCACATATGGGAGGTGGGGAGAGGGGGATTTTACCAAATTTAATATGTAAACTATTTATTAAAAAATTGTGATGATTAAATTTTGGTTTTGTTCGCTCAACAGAGGCCCTCCTATACTATTTTTTTTTTTAAATACTATAGCTGTAGTTTAGTTTCTATCGCATAGAAATGCATCAAATTTTGCATGTAAAGTTATTAATTAAAAAATATATGTTATCGAATTTTGTATTTGAATAACCAACAGGGATAGCTGAGGAACTGTGCTTTTTTTATTGGTTGATCGATGTAACTCTAAGTTAAAACTATATATCGTAATTATTGTTGCATACCATATATCATATACCTAATTAATGCTTTAGAATCGCCCTTTTCTAAAGGAGAGAGCGAAAAATAAACTAACTCTGTTGTTGTCATTCATAATTGAACTTATTTTGACCTTTTCACTTTCTGCGCTTATCCTGAAAGGAAAAAAACAACAACAACAACAAAAAAACATCGTATATAAAACATGAAAACTGGTAGTTTTATAAAGATATATCTGATACACACGTTGAAGCAAACAATTGTTAAATCGAAGAATTATTCGGTCAAGATAGTTCAGTTACACAGGTTTTATAGGACAAAAAAGTATGCATAGCTATTTAAACCTCTTTTGCAGGCGTATTGACTGGAATGTGATGTGCAGTGTTCAATCATTTTTTTTTTTATTATTGTCATTTGATTTTTTAAATTTTGTTTATTTATTTTGAGTTTTCCTTTTTCAAGGTTTTTATTTAAAATTTGGTTAGTTGAACAGAGATTTAATGCATAGTTTGAAATAGACGTTTTTATCTACTGTCGTCAGATTTTAAAAAGTTCAAATATTAGTTCCAAATGCTTTTCAATCGAAAAATATATTTATCAGTGGATATAAATAATAATAAAAAAAGGAATACTTTACAAAAATAAAATTATTTCGTCTAAAAAGCATTTAATTTTGAAAATAAAGTCATATTTAAAATGCGATATTTAAAACAATTATTTTAGAGCATTTAAAATAAAACTTTTCTTCTAGACATCATAAAAGTCCGGGAGGCAGCGACATTTTTTATTTAATGATTTTAAGCAAGCTGATTTTCAAATATGTAATGAACCTTACTCATGACTACTGCTCAATTGCTCATGATTACTCAACAGCCGTTAGCTGTTGCGACAGCAGTGGATGCGGTCTTTCAAAGCAAAAAATATCTCAGTCAAAAGAAAATGAAAAACAACCTGATTACAAAAGATCGATCGCCGCTGGTCGTGATAATATCATTCAATTTTTCGTAGTTGGGTAATCTTTCTAAAAGAGAGCAAATTAGTCTTTTTGGAGCCTGTGGGTCTGGACGGGAGTTGGCAAACGTACCTCATAGGAGATAGAGCCTCCTAGTAATGTATAGGAAATTTTTGTGGTAGCCACAGCATGCTAGTTCTTATTGCAGTTCGATTTACAGATATACTAGATTTCGTTACAAATGCATTTTTTAAGGGAAAATATTTATATTAGAATATAAATGAGTACACATGTTAATTTACTTTATAACAAATGAAATTTAAGCTAGAGATATGATTCTCGATTATTCTTCCATAACTGCATTTAAATGAGGTATTAATTTTCATACTGGTTTCCCTCACAAATTGCGGGAAATAGCTTTTTTTTCGGATTTGGGTGGCGCCGAGGGTTGCACGGACACCATTAAGGAAGGACCATTGCACTTTCCTTGATTTTGAAATTTAATTAACTAAATTTTCAATTTCTCGGTTATATTTTGAAAATAAATGTTAAAAATTATTCTTCACAAGTGACTTAAGAGAATTAAACACATAGAGCAAGGAGAACTAAGGAATTTTCGTCCGAGAAACTCCTCCCTCCTGAATCCCCGTAAAAGTCAATTCTTAATTATGCTTTTCTTTTTATGTTTACATGTTTTAAATCTAACTTAAACGGGGGAATTTAAGGTTTTATAAAGGGAAAAAAAGATCTTAACTGCATATTATTTGTGTTTTGGTACTTCGAAAAAGGCAATATTTTTTATCGTTTCGAGAAACTCAAAGGTCCTGTACCCCCTTAAGAAAGGCCCATTGCACCTTCTACGATTTTGAAATTTAATTAACTAAATTTTCAATTTATCTGATGATTTAGAAAGATAAATATAAAAAAATATTCTTTATAAGTGACTTAAAAGAATTAAACACTTGGAGCAAGGAGAACTTTAAAATTTTCACCTGGGAAGTTCTTCCCTCCTCGTAGAAGTCAATTTTTAAAAGTTAAAATTTATTTTGTCGGAAATGCTTGAAACTAGCACGTGTTGTTGTTGTTCAGAAACTATTTAATCGAGCTGTTTTAACTGTTTCTTTCCAAATGCAATAGATCTTTCAGAAAATATTGTCAAAGTGGATGTTTTGAACCGAAGAAAGCACAAAAACCAGTCAGCGAAGGGAGAAAAACGTCTTTGTCACGTGGTCAAAATCGCTTATAGCTCAATAATTAATTTATTTATCAAAATCTGGAAAACACACTTCGATTCCAAATCGCTTCCATAGTCAGGCCTTCCACAAGAAACGAATTTGTAAATGTGTCAAAACGTTTTGCGCTTGTTGGGCAGAGCAGTTGGGAACAGCCTTAAACGAGAGGAGGGCACAGCCTCCCCTGACGGAGAAATAAATTATTGATGCAATTCCCCTTTTTGAAAAATGCTGAATATTTTTTTTTTAATTGTTAAATTTCTGTATTGCTTTTTATGTTGATATATTTTAAAAATTACCTTGTACGGGGATGTTCTGATGGAATTCTTAGTTTAGTTTATTTCATGTTTATATTGTCCATAAAAAAGAAATTTTTGGTTTCAGGTTGGATGTTGCCGGACTAATAGCAACCAACTTTCTTTTTACTTTTTGTTAATTTTTATTCAAGCTTTAGCAAAAATGTGAAAGCATTTGCTTAAACCCAGAGTTATAGTGTAAAATAATTAGGATGAATTGTAAAGAATAGTTTTATGAATTACCCTGTACATTTTAGTGATGAGATGAATTTAACTTCAATGAATACCGTAATTTTATTAATGACACAATTTAACAGCTTTGTGAAACACTTTGTACTGCTGTTCGTTAAATCCTTTTCACGTAACAGCTTTCTGAACCACCTTGCATCCATGTTGAAGTTTTATGTTCATAAAACACTTTATACATATACTAAATAAATACACGTGTATTTTTTACCTGTATGATTGCATTCATATCATGTTTTAATAGTCTATCCCATGCTCATCTCATATTCATAAATCAACTTTTATTAATTTTACACAAGAATTACCTTATTTCAAAACATGTGCTTACAAACCTCAAAGTATGTGCGTTTATTAAATGTCGAAAACAAAATTTAAATCGCTAATTGAACAAGTTGGAAATCGCACGTCAAACTTAGCAAATGAGGTGCGTTCGTATTGTAACTAGTTTTATAAATATTTTTTGCACCGCATATTGTACTGAATGTATATTTTAGTGCCCTTCATAAGAAGTGCATATCAATAAGGCTGTAACACCATTGAAATACTCGTGAAATAATTTTTTCCCATGGGCTGTAATGTAACGGAAAACTTTTAACTGTCCCTGTAATTAAACTATACATCTGATTTTCATAAAATTTGAAATGAATCGACAAAATTATGCAACAATTATATATTTTAAATTTCAAACGATTCCGGTTGGGTAGTTTTGAGCTGAGCAGACAGACGTGCTGAATAACGACTATAGGTGCTACGTATTTATATAATTATGAACGCGCCTAAAAAAGGGTTAATAAATGTGACATAAAAATTGGATTTGCAATACCCATTTTCCTCAAACTGAATGTTCACTAAAGGTCATGAAAATATTAAGGCAATCAGAAGCAAAGATATAAGAAAATCAAAGAAATTAGTACATAAAAAAGCACAAAGATTTTGTTAGAAAATATTAACACAAGCGTTAATTTTATTTTAAATATAACATTTTTTAGCATTCCATAAAGTTATAATATTTGAAAGTATAAAATGTGAAGTAAAATCAAAATTAAAAACTTGCTGCTGGATTCATAATACTATTATACACTTCTTATCGCACACAGATATTTTTATTGGGCCGGGGGGGGGGGGGGTTGTATTATGACAGCCGATTATCAGCACGAGGGATATAGGCCCAAAGGGGGAAGTGCCGTACGTGGAGGTCTTTCTAAGGGAACCTAATACGTATTTACGCTTGGAAAATCCACGGTTCAAAGAAAACCACGAAAACTCCGAGCGATTGGGATCGAACCCAGCACCGGGGGGGGGGGGGGGGGGGGGGGGGGGGGGGGGTAAAAAATGAATGGAAAAGGCTAAATACTTTTTTTCGAGGAAAAATTTAGAAAAATCTTAAATATTCAAAAGAAAGTCATCTAATCTTAATATTGAGAGTACAATTATCATAAACTCGTAAAAATAAATCTTAATTAGACCACTTTATTGGGAAAACTAGAAAACAGGAATTCTCTTTTTCAGAATTTAGTGTCCCCCCCCCCCCCCATCCCGATGACAAAAATGTATGTATATATAAATAGTACGAAACATATTTCAATTTTAACACTTACAGCACACGCTTTTATTTTATGTAAAATGACGTCATTCGCATCCGCTTGAGAATTCCACATTTACGATCCACTCTTATACATATACAGTAAAGTATGTCTAGGACGTCACTATCGCGAAATAATACACAAATGCAGCAAAAAGTTGCCGTCATTAAAGAAATTTGAGAAAAAAAAGGTCTGTAACATTAATACAAATACTTAAAATTAAATATAGTTTATAACAGCTCCATGTTTTAACAGAAATCATTCGTTTATATTTTTTCCAAATAGCACGTATTTTAATTGCATTTTCTTTCGGTTGTTATGAAAAAATAGCAACAAAAATATATAACTAATAGTTTACAACTATTTTTCCTTTACTTTCTACAGAAATAGAGTACTTCTGTTGCCAATATTAAGCAAATGGCTACAAAAAGTACAAAAAAAAAATAATATTTCAAAAATAAATGGAGATGCAGTCTTCAAACAAATTGCATTTAAAAGTACTTTTTTTCCCAATACGACCGTATAAAAATTGAAAATATGCGATGCTTAGAAGTTTAGAAAACTGCTATTGAGTATTTAATCGTACTGCTTTGTTTTACGGCTGGCTTCTGTAAGGTAATTTTATTATTTGGAGACGGCACAAAATAAGCTGGGAGAAAGAAATAGCATACCGTACCGGGGGCTAATAAAAAGAAGAAATAACTAAATACTCAAAAATATGTTAAAAAGATACTCTAAAACAGTAACTAAATACTCAAAAATGCGTAAAAACGTTGTCTAAAACAGTAAATAAATAAAAAGATTCAATTTAAGGGGAGGGGGGAAATCTCATTTCTTAAAACGGATTTATTTTAGCAATAATTGAATTTCGCTCACTCATTTTCATTTTATGACTACTTTACTGAAGTGAAAGGGGGGAAAAACATTCAACATCAAAGTTCACAGACACGATTTCAGAATGCAGACTGCCCCTTCACAAAGTTATCTTTCTCAAAAAGTTCTCTGTGCCCCCTTTAGGGATGGGATTTTAGTGCTGCCATCTCTTGAAAATTTTTATAAGTATATATCAAAATTGTATTGGAATTAGTGCTGCTGCCATCTGTTGACGACATCTATAAACACATACTTAAAATATATGTTTGAATGGTGCTGCCATCTGCCGATAACTTTAAAAGATATATGAAATATACTTACGTGGTTAGATAATTAATAAGGAAGATAGACTAAAGAAATACAACATGAAATGCACGCGACAAAATAAATAAATAAATAGAAGAAATTATTGCTTGAAGTAAAACTTTGAATCACTAAAATGCATCAAATTTTTATTCTGTTTTCATGAAAAGTTTCAAGTCAAAGAGATGACCAGGCCCTCATATTCAGGGAACCCTTTAAATGAATATTTGTTGTTTTTATATCATCTAGACACACGGCAGTGTGTCAGCTAAGTTCGCCTGACATAGCCGTGTGTTATTTACACGAACCATTTCAAGCTGTTTTCGTCAAATTTCAATGCTCTACTACTGAAAATCTATGAGACCTACATACTTGTTATACGAAATGTGTAGTAAGACCACCCTAATTACCTAAAATCCAAAATTTTATAAATAACGCATAATTAGTTTCCGAGATAATGACATTTGAAAATGTCTGATAATCGATAATTTTACCACTGACTGACTGACTGACTGACTGACTGACTGACTCACTCATCAAAAAGATCTCGTATATCTACTGCAGCGACATACTTCAAATTTGGTGCGGAGTTCGTTTACACTATAAAACTAAGGAAAAAAATAAAAAAATTGTGAAAATCGATGAATTACCCACCTGGGGGTGCCCATTTTTACTTTAACATTACGTCTATTAGGCGAAATTTTAATTTGCCGTAGGAGGGGACGCTGTTCTGTCGCCAAATACCGCCAAGTTTCTCGCCAACATGGCGATATATCGCCAAATTTGGCGACCAAAATTAGTCGCCAAAAGTGACGACACCTTGGCGATATCTCTAATATTTCGCCAAATTCCCATAGACTTCCATTGTAAACCTATCTACTTACTGGGGGTTTATCTAGGTTTACTTGCTTACAGAAAATCAACAAATTGAGATATTCTGTCTGTCACAGAGCCCGTTCTCAGAAACTATATTCGTTGGAGACTTGAAATTTTGCATACTTATAGCTGAACACCACACATCATACGACAAATTATAAAATTTTGAAAAAGTCGTACATTTAACCCTTTGGACTCCCACATGTGTATTTTAAACAATTCTTTCTATGTGAGCCTCTAACTAGGTTGGAGGCGTGAAATTTTGCATACTTATAGCTGAACACCTCACATCAAATGACAGTCTATAAAATTTTGAAAAAGTCGTACATTTAACCCTTTGCGCTCCCACATGTGTATTTTAAACAATTCTTTCTAAGTGAGCCCTAATTAGGTTGGAGGGGCGAAATTTTGCATTCTTATAGCTGAACACCTCACAACAAACGAGAAATCATAAAATTTTGAAAAAGTCGAACATTTAACCGTTTGGTCTCCTATATGTGCATTTTAAACAATTCTTTCAAAGTGAGCCTCTAATTAGGTTGGAGGCGTGAAATTTTGCATACTTATAGCTGAACACCTCACATCAAACGACAAATCATAAAATTTTCAAAAAGTCGTACATTTACTTTTACAAAATTTTATCAGGTGAAATGTCTTTTAGGAAAGCTGCTGCAGTCTACAATGTTAGTAAGGCCACTCTGAATCGTCATGTTAGTACTTTTTTAAAAAGTGAACAGCCAAATTTTAACTTCAAGTGGTATATAAAAGATACAAAGTCGAAAACTATTCACCGAAGATGAGGAAAGAAAATTGGTGCATTTTATAATATTCTCATTTTATTCTCGAATATTTCGCCAAATTCCCATAGACTTCCATTGTAAACCTATCTACTTACTGGGGGTTTATCTAGGTTTACTTGCTTACAGAAAATCAACAAATTGAGATATTCTGTCTGTCACAGAGCCCGTTCTCAGAAACTATACTCGTTGGAGACTTGAAATTTTGCATACTTATAGCTGAACACCACACATCATACGAAAAATTATGAAATTTTGAAAAAGTCGTACATTTAAACCTTTGGACTCCCACATGTGTATTTTAAACAATTCTTTCTATGTGAGCCTCTAACTAGGTTGGAGGCGTGAAATTTTGCATACTTATAGCTGAACACCTCACATCAAATGACAGTCTATAAAATTTTGAAAAAGTCGTACATTTAACCCTTTGCGCTCCCACATGTGTATTTTAAACAATTCTTTCTAAGTGAGCCCTAATTAGGTTGAAGGGGTGAAATTTTGCATTCTTATAGCTGAACACCTCACAACAAACGAGAAATCATAAAATTTTGAAAAAGTCGAACATTTAATGTTTGGTCTCCCCCATGTGCATTTTAAACAATTCTTTCAAAGTGAGCCTCTAATTAGGTTGGAGGCGTGAAATTTTGCATACTTATAGCTGAACACTTCACATCAAACGACAAATCATAAAATTTTCAAAAAGTCGTACATTTAACCCTTTAGGCTCCCACATGTGTATTTTAAACAATTCTTTCTAAGTGAGCCCCTATTTAGGTTGGAGGCGTGAAATTTTGCATACTTATAGCTGAACACCTCACATCAAACGACAAATCATAAAATTTTCAAAACGTTGTATATTTAACCCTTTGGGCTCCCACATGTGTATTTTAAACAATTCCTTCTAAGTGAACCCCTATTTAGGTTGGGGGCGTGAAATTTTGCATACTTATAGCTGAACACCTCACATCAAATGACAAACCATAAAATTTTGAAAAACTCGTACATTTAGCCCTTCGGGCTCTCACATGTGTATTTTAAACAATATTTTCTAAGTGAGCCCTTAATTAGGTTGGAGGCATGAAAATTTGCATACTTATAGCTGAACACCATCATGCGACAAATCATAAAATTTTGAAAAAGTCGTACATTTAACCCTTTGGACTTCCACATGAGTATTTTAAGCAATTCTTTCTAATTGAGCCCCTTATTTAACTGCAGACTTGAAATTTTGCATACTTTTAGCAGAACAGTTGAGGCCAGGCGACAAATCATAAAATCTTGAAAAAGTCTTACGCTTAACCCTTTGAGCTACAATTATGTATTTTAAGCAATTCTATCTAAGGGAGCCCCTAATTAAGTTGGAGATATGACTTTTTGCATACGTATAGCTGAATAACTCGGACCACACGACAAATCATAAAATTTTCAAAAAGTCTCATATTATTTACGCCTTCGGGCTCTAACTTGTGTATTTTAAGCAATATTTCTAACCTCCACCTTTTTCACCCGGGGAGTACTTTTCTAACTTTTGCCGACACTTCTTTGACCATTCTTTCATATTATGCACCATAGCCTTACATATTTTAGCTCCACTTTTTACCGCCAGGTGCGCCTACTTTTCTCGGTGCTATGGGCTCAATCCCCTCGACTAATATATCTACGGATAGTATGTAAAAAAGAGTTTCGTTCGGATAAAAGTTTATTTAGAATAGAGTGCGCCCCTGGTTGCGAAATGTGGAACTAAGATTTTTCAAAAGGATAAAGTGTTTTGAAAGGAATATTAAACGAAACCCTCTGTGGGATCTGCGATCACACTTGCCCACTTGTTATTTTCAAAATCATCAGAGAAAAGGATATTTAGTTAATTAAATTTGAAAATCCAGGGAGGGGCAATATCCTTCCTCTGCACTGCCTCTTTGCCGGCACCCCATGGATGAATGATACATAGTGTGGCATAAGCACATAACTTTATTTTTCACTTTCAGTACAAAAAAGCAGGCCCAGCTATAGGATATTTAGTTGGAAAATTTAATAGGAAAATTTAATATAGGAATTTAATAGGAATTGTTGTTTCAGAAACAATAAAAATTTCGAATCAATACATTTCGTTTCAAAACATGCATTAAATGTAGCAGTATTAAAATATAGATTTCTGCCGCAAACTGACAGCTAAATAGTTTGTTGCAGGAAATTTAATTTATAATTGAATGTTGCTTGGTGAATAGAATAGTCACATGTAAACACATTAAAAAGCATTAAGTAAAGTGTCTAAATATATTGTAACTTTACAAAAAGTAATGATATCTAACAAAAACATAGCTGTGAAAAAAGGGAGCCAAGTTCTGTAAAGACAATGGCAAGAAAAGAAGTGATATCTAAGTGGGTGCCAAGTTCAAATAAAATTCACTCAAACCTACCTACTGAAGTATTATAGCATTTTTTAAATTGTTTAGAAATAAAAATTATTGATAGCATATTAATAATAAATCTAGAACTTGGCAAGTTTTTGATAAATGTTATGCCTATCAATTTCATGTCTTAATAAAATGGTGATGTTAATATTAATTTCAATGACTTACAAAAAAAATTAATATAGATATTATTATAATAAAATGACTCATGTTAAAGATTTGATAAACCAATAAATACACAGATACACTCCCGCTCGTCTTTGGTTATCACTCTAGCACCCACCTCCAGAAACCTCAATGCAAACAGACTAAGATGCCTGACAAAGAGACAGATATACTTACGCTTGTTCTTGGTCATCACTCTAGAGACTGCACCCCTTTAACCCTTTCAGGGGCAAATAACTTTTATTCGTGAAATGCTGAAATGATTGAATCACACCAGAATTTACAAAATAAATTTATTTCAAAATGGGTAAAAGCTTCTTTTCACGTATTTAATAAAATTAAATTTTTTAGTCCTGAATTCTAGTATCAATGTGGAATTTTGCAGTTAAATTAGGTGGGATATATTTTATCCCACTGCCCTTCAAGGTGAAGGAGCTCACTCAAATTAAGGCTTCCAATCATGAAATAACAAGATTTGATATGATAATGTCATTATTAAAAATAAATGACTCGTAATTAAAAACTTGCCAAGTTCTAGATTTATTATTAATATGCTATCAATAATTTTTATTTCTAAACAATTTAAAAAATGCTATAATACTTCAGTAGGTAAGTTTGAGTGAATTTTATTTGAACTTGGCACCCACTTAGATATCACTTCTTTTCTTGCCATTGTCTTTACAGAACTTGGCTCCCTTTTTTCACAGCTATGTTTTTGTTAGATATTATATACTTATTCATGGAATAATTGTCAAAAATTTATTAACTGGAATCAGATTAATCATAAGGAAACTCGTTATTAAGATAAATGTAATGTCCATCAATGCATACTGTTGTGAACAATTTTTGTATACATTTAAATATTTTCAAATCTTCATTTTGTCTTATGTTATCCTTGTTCTGAAAAGCACCAAAATTTTAAATTCTAAGCATACCGGTTTCGGTAGCATATAGCATACCTTCCTCAGTGCTAAGGATGGCAGAAATTTGCTCACATATACAGGAGAGATGGGGAATTGAAAATCTTATTAAAAACGGTCCATATAAACTTTTATCTCGGGACCCTTCCGATAAAGAATTATCACAAATTAAATCCATTGTTAAGTCTTGTCCTCTTCTACCTAAGTCTACACATACCTATATTTGCCCTTCAGTCGCTAACTGCACAAGATTTTATGCTCTTCCGAAAGTTCATAAACCCAATATACCTTTTCGTCCCATAGTTTCAAATATTGGCACGGCCTCTTACCGCCTAGCGAAATATCTAACAACTATATTTTCTCCTCTCCTGTCCGAAAATTTATACACTGTAAAGAATTCCATCACCTTTGTTAAAATGATTCAGAATTTATATCCAACTAAATTTACTATGGTCTCCTTTGACGTCAAATCTCTATTCATGAATGTCCCGATAAATGGCGCCCTCTCTTGTCTTGAACAGACACTTCGTGAATTTCATTATTCATATTTTGAAATCCAAGAACTTATATCCCTTACTCGCATATGTCTATCTCAAACTACAATTTCATTCCAAGGAAATTTTTACAAACATTCTGACGGTCTAGCCATGGGCTCTCCCCTGTCACCCATTTTCGCAGATATCTATATGCATTACTTTGAATGCTCCCTTTTCAATAAATTTTCTTTCCCTTTCTGGATTCGTTATGTTGATGACACATTCACCTTAATTGACACCTCCCTTCACAATATTGATAATATCCTTAACATTATGAACTTTATTGATAGCAATATTTAATTCACTTATGAAACTGAAAAAAATAGTTCTCTCCCATTTTTGGATACCCTTGTCACTCGCACTGTAAACGGTTTCACTACTTCCGTCTATCGCAAAAGCTTCGCTGTTTCTTTGCCACCCCATGCTCGTTCTTGTCATCCCCCAAGCCAAAAAATGTCTGCCTTTTATGCCTTTATAAATTGTGCCATACATGTTTGCTCTGATTCTCAGTCATTTAATAGTGAAATTCAATACATTAAATCCATTGTGATTAACAGAGGATACAACCCTTTTAAAATTGATACTGCTCTATTTAAACTTCAGCATCCTCGTTCCTCAAACTCTCCTCAGTCTTCTACTCTTTCCAATATTAGCATTGTGTTACCCTTCTTTTCTAAATCAAGCTTTCCCATTGCTAAAATTCTTAGACAACATGACTTCAATATAATTTTTGCCCCTACCAATAAACTCACCCTCTCCAAACTCAAAGATCCTATTGAATTATCCAATTCATGGGGTATCTAACGTATTAATTGCCAGTGTGGCCTTTCCTATATTGGACAAACCAAATGCCGCTTAAAATTTCGTATCAAAGAACATCAACAATATATTAAAAACAAGAAATCAATAAATCCTCTATTGCAAAACATTGCTGGGAGATGAATCATACTTTTGACTTCAATTCGGTTAAAATAATCTCTAAACCTACTTCTATACACGAACTTAACTTCCTTAAAGCATTTCATATTTATAAAAATATAAAAAATATTGTTAATTGTGAATTCGCTATTCCCCCATTATCAGACTGTTGGAAATATTACATAAAAACTTCTTTCTCTTAATTCCCCCCCCCCCCTCACTACTTCGGTTCCATTTCCCATCTTTTTTCCTATTGGCTGTTGCCTGCAATCCTCTGTTTTCCTATTGGTCAATAAACCTTTAACTGGATTCCCCATCTCTCCTATATATGTGAGCAAATTTCCACCATCCTTAGCACTGAGGAAGGTATGCTATATGCTACTGAAACCGGTATGCTTAGAATTTAAAATTTTGGTGCTTTTAACGTTGCTATTTTTTACGCTTTTATTATATTGCACCAAGCTCTCCTACTTGATAATTAAAGTTTTCTTTAGCTTCAATTTATTTTCTTAGACATAATATTTGCCAGATGCCCCTACCTCACTTCCTTTCAATTGTCACATGTTTAATAAGTACATAAATAGTTGTTTTTTGTACAAAATGTAATTTTTATTTTTTTTTTTTAATCCTTTTACTGTACAAATATGCAACAGTTTTTCTTTTGATGTCACTTTTAGTTTTCGCATTGGTATTTTCAAACGATTTTTAGTTTATATATGCTAAAAAGACATTGAGGTATCAATATAATACAAAACATCGATGAATCAAATATGTATATAATAATATAATCTTTTTTAAAAAGGTTAATAAATTGTGTACAGATTTTTAGCTGTAATCAGTTACTAACATGAAAATAATCACCCCCAGAACTTCAAATAAAAACATTCGCAATGCAATAATATTTTAATTACAAATATTAAAATATAAATATCGCTGGAATTTTTAAAAGAATTTTCTTTGACATTTAATCAGCTGAATAAGTTTCTCTGTCTATTTATTTATTTAGAAGTAATTAACTACAAAGATATTATGCAAAATAAAATATAGTAAAATTTTCTACAGATCTCAATGTCATTCTGGACCTCTTGATAATCATCATTAAGAAACTTTATTAACAATTGAAAATGATTGGCTATGAGACAATGAGGAAAAACAATAGTCAAGGATAATCAATATTAAAAAGAGGGTGTTTTAGACTTCTGTGATGGAGAGACTATTGGGCAAACCGCAGCCAAACTTCATACTCTTAGTTTTTACATTATGTGGTTTTACTTGATATAAAAAACGAAATTAAACTTTTGTATTGCATGGTAGGTAGTTTAAGGAAGGTGATTGTTCGTGCCACATGCTGAATACTTTAGATAAAATAGTAAAATGAATAATGAAATTATAGGAGAAAATAATAACTGAGACTGGAATACATTTTGATATAGTATTTCAGTACATATTGTAAATAAGTAAATAATTTATTTTTACTTACTTATTTATTTTCTTAACAGATACAACTATTACACCATTGTTATTATTTTTTATTTCTTATTTCACCATTGTTATTATTTTTTATTTCTTATTTCACCATTGTTATTATTTTTTATTTCTATATGTCTTAAGGATGTAAAAAAAAATTAAACGGTCAAGTGCGAGTATTACTCGCACACAGAGGGTTCCGTACAATAATATATGAATTAGTAAGTGTATTATTAAAAAAATACCATTGCTAAAAGAATACTAAGACTTTGTAAAAACTATACAACGTAGGGTTGGGTATAGCTGTATGGTATACAGGGTGCAAAAGGAAAGTCACTTTAACCTGAAAATACTTGCGAATGGAGAGAGCTACAGCTATACAAGTGAGGTAATGGACAGTAAAGCGATTACGCCCGACCTAATGCAAACAACAGCAGCACCCCTTAGTGGCGAAATTTGGAAGATAGCCATTGCAAATTAAAAACAAAAAGAGGTAGAGCAAATTTTCCAATTAGAAAGTTTTAGAGCATCAATTAATTAGTACGAAATGACATTTGGTTCACACGGATAAGATAAATCGTTGCCTGCATACCCAAAAATGTCTGAAATCGATGAGCAACGATTCTACTTTGCCTATTCACATTCCGGAAATGTAGCAGTGCACAATTGCAGATTGTGATGTTGTACTGTGCTGTAATTTCTGTAAAGATTTAATTTCCAATGCATTTAAAATTTTAGAATAACCCTTTTAGGAACAGAAGAATTCTGTTCGTAAACTGATGAAATAATCGACTGACACAAGAATATTCAAACGAATTTCTCAGAAAACAAAACCCCACTAATTTGCCCTTTCATTACAAAAGCAAAAGTTTATTAAAATATTCTTGGTGCCATTTGTCAGTTTTGGAATTAAAATTAGGTGACTAGATCATCTAGCCACCGCCCTTGAAAGGGTTAAATCTATGTCATCGTATTGAAGAGGGTTGCAATAGACGTTCCATGCTGAGAAATGTGCATACAGAATTACTCTCACGAATACAAACGTGTATCGTGAGCAATGGCGAACTTTTTGAGCATACTGAATATTAAATTTTTATCACTGTGAGACAGTTTGTCTTTTTTTTTGCGTGATGTTATCAAAATGTATTGAGATAAGTATGCACTTATAGCATAAATTGTGCGTATTTCTTCATACTTCTGACTATTCCATTCAAACATTTATGCAAAATGGAGCGCATCGATTTCAGACATTTTTGGGTAAACAGGCGAAGATTTATCTTATCCATGTAAACCAGATGTTGTATTCTATTAATTAATTGATGCTCTAAAACTTTCTAACTGGAAATTTTGCTCTATCTCTTTTCGTTTTCGATTTGCAGTGGCTATCTTCCAAATTTTGCCACTAAGGGGCGCTGCTGTGGTTTTCATTAAATCGGGCGTAGTCGCCTTGCTATACCGTTACCTCACTTGCATAGCTGTAGCTCTCTACATTCACAAGTATTTTCAGGTTAAAGGGACTTTTCCTTTGCACCCTGTATACTAGAAAAGTACAAATGGATATGCCATGAAAGTTCAAAGATATATGGAACCTAAATAATAGCAAATATACCTATACCGTATATTTGTTATACCATATAGGTTTTTAGTTAACCTTTAAAGACATAGTAGGTGTATTGAGAGAGCCACCCAATGGAAACGAGTTGCGAATCCCATAGTATTTATGTGATTAATACTCATTAAATTAGTCTGTTATTAACAATTTGAAGTGTATTGCTTTTATACTGCTACTAGGCATTGCATTACATAAATATATCCTTAAAATTTGTTAACTAGGCTTTAAAAGACGATGGAGCATAGAGTATGCTGTCCCTGTCATTATGTATGTCCAAACCGTCCGTGTCTTTAAAGGTTAATATCTCGGCTAATTACCGACGATTTTTTCCGAAATTCATGATCAACAATGCTTTTATACTTCTGCTACGATAGGTACCTCCAGTTCTGTTCAACTCTTTTGCTGAAGCCCGTGAATCGAAATTTGAGTGTAACGGAAAAATGCGATTTTATCAAAAGCTATGTGACCTAGGGTAATCGCTATAATTTTCCTGCAAGGTTTAAATTAATGTCTACTACCTCTAATTTTTTCATAATTTTAGTTTCAATAGATTCGGAGTTAGATGGGGGGCAACACATTTTTGCACTTCATTTTCCACCATAACTCTGAATATATAATACCTAAAATTAAATGAAATATATTTTTGATTTCAGCGTTACGAAAGCTTTCACACGATACCTCACACGATATACAAATATATATATATATATTTTTTTTAAGTAACTTAATTAGCCTCTCTACATTTTTCCTAAATATATTTATGAATATTTATTAATCTGTAAATATGTGGGTCAATAGTCTTTATTACTTCCCCCCATTTTAACTTTCCATGTTGCATAGTTTACGAGTAAAAGAGCTGTGACAGACAGACACAGGAGTGATCTTATAAATGTTCCGTTTTTACTTTTTAAGTACGGAACCCTAAAAAAAAAGAAATCTGAATCAAATAGCCAGATCAAGGGAAAAAATGCATAGCTCTTTGTCATTTTATAATTTATCACTTGTATCTGGATGTATGCAATGTTTGTTTGTATTATCGAAATTCATTCTAGCCAGGATTCACACTGTTGATCACTGATCAGTATAGTCTCAAATCATAACAAACTGTTTCATTTGGCAAGAAAATGAAAGATTGAAAGAGTCAAATTAGAAGAATTTCAAAAGCCAAAAAAACCTTATCTTTTTGGCAGCATTCTTAAACACTTTATTTAACGATTAAAAGGGGTTTTTTTAATGTAACTTATTATTTGTATTTGATTTTTTTAAAACTTATTCATATATTTTTTCTTTCGATTTAATCTACTGGCATATACTATCGTGAATCCCAAGTTAACCCAGGTTTTGATTTATAAAACTATTTAAAAGATAATTTAGGATTAAAAAAATTACTCAACTCTACAAAGTATCAAGAATACTTTTTTAAATTAGTTTCTATAGAAAGTAGTTGAATTTAGATCAATAACTCATCTAAAATTTGGAACATACATTGAAAAAAGGTAAATAAGGGTACTAAGGTTGCCAGATTTCTCTTACTTAAAAAAACCTTTTTTACACAAGTTTGCTTTTCTTTTATCAAATTACTATTATTTTCTACATCCTACTGAACTACATTGGATGGGCCAATAATGTCTTCTTTAAAAAAAAAAAAAATTCTTAAAAAAAAATAATTAATTAATTGCTATAATTTATATTTTCCAACTGTACTTGTATTGCATTTTTCTAATAACACTGTTTAATTGATTTAGCAGACCCATCTTTGTGGTAAAACATGCATCAAAAGGAAATTTTAAAAGAAAATTGGAAAAGTAAATTGAGTTTTTGTTTACTGATTAGCCAAGTTGCTAAGTTTAGCCTACAGCCAGTGGAAACCCTGATTGTAGCAACAGAAGGAAAAAAAAAAAAAAAAAAAAAAAAGAAAGAAAGACTGTGAATACAGGTGCATAAAAAAATTATTTTCTTCTCTCTTTATGTTCAATGCAAAGTTATAATGATCACAACTGAAGGACATTCCTAACTGAAGAAGAATAATAACTACAGAAGAAAGGTGCTTTACCGTTAATGTATATGAGTTAATATAACTGATTGGAATAAAATTAATATTGGCTGAAACTCTAAAAAGGAATGGCAAATCTAGTAATACTTATACAGCTTCATATGAAAATATCTTTATTAAATCCAAAATAAGCAAATAAAGATAAATACATATTAATAGATATAAAAAGGCAATGATTCAGAAGCAAGAAAAATAGAGGATGGATTTTAATACATTATTTTCAGTTTTACATAGGTGGTGTTGACTCTAAGCCGCTTTAGCAGGGTGCAGAGCCCGGCAGCCCTTTTTATTTCTTTTCTGAGCCTCGCATCTCTTTTAAACCCTTCCGATGCACCCAACTGCCCTTTTTAACACTTCCTATGCACCCTGTGGCAATTCAATTGATCCTGAGAAAACATCGCAAATTCTAGGATACTCTACACAAACCAGTTAAAAATATTTTTTGTGAGCAAGGTACAAGTATGCCCTTTTTTTAGAATAGTGTTCCCTTTTTGAAAAAATTTACCCTTTTTTTAGAATAGTGTTCCCTTTTTGAAAAATTTCAGCCGGCAGCCCTTTTTAAATTATATTAAAACTGCTGACTTCACCTGTTGTAACAACTACATTATATCATGCAATGAGCACTATAAAAATCCATTTAAATAGGAATCAATGCAGTAGCGTCATTCTGACATTTTATTTTTCAATTTTATTCCATGAGTTTTCACATTATCATAATGCAGTCACAGTCCCAGAAGAAATAAAAGTTATATTTTAAATAAATTCATATCTAGCACCTGCTGATTCTTTGCATAACTGCTCATGACATAAAGCAGGATTGGCAAGTTTTTTTACCCAGTTTGAGCCATGGTTTTACCATCATGTCAAAAATCTGATAACAATGTCATTTCAACAGATAAAAATTATTATCATGAATGGGATTTTTCGTTCAATAAAATCTTTTAATTAGAATAGATAATGGCAGTTTCTTGCTTCCCTTTACAGTAGTTTTAAATTTTGATAAAAAAAAACTTTTCAGGACCATATAAGTATGCAAGGATTGCATACATGGTGGATTTTTTTTAGTTCAAAAGTTCATGTATAATGAAGATGAAAACATTAATAAATAAAAAACATGTCAAAAAACATTATTCTTATTTTTCTTAAATAAATATTATTTTTGAGCTATACTTTCATTTATGAAACCTGAAAGATTCCACTTCAAAACAAGTCTTACAGGTTGCAGGTAGTCATAAAAGTAACATACACATTTAAAAACTTTTCATTATGTATATTAAAAAAGTGAAAATTAATCTTTTGCTTATCAAATTATTAAACTGAAATTCCATTAATGTAATAACAATATTGTTATACAATTACATTTAAGAGCATGTGTGAGGATATCTTAATTTTCTAAATGGGTACTCAAAGCTTAAACTTTATTCCGTCATGACATATAACATTACTTTTTCATCTCTAAAATAGATTTAATTTATAATATTAAAAGTTTATTCATAGATTCCATTTAAAGTATAATATCAGCTTTAAAATGTAGAAAAAAAATTAGAAATACTTTATTCTTTAAAAATTAAAGTGTCAAGGGAAAAGACGATAATAGTCCACTTTGAAGTAATGATACCCTCTGTTAAATAGCACCAGCATGTTAGCATAGCATGTTAACATTTGATAATCTTGGATTGATGTAAAAATGCTGGTAGTCTTTTGAAAAATAGAGTTGAAGATTATGTACAAACATAGGAGGAGAGGACTATGAAAGTCCACAAACATAAGGGAAGAAAATAATGAACAGCTAGTTTGAGATTAATTTTGTTTTCTCCCTGAAACTTCAATTATGATAACTTATTGATAGTTAATATCAATGCTTACTGTTACAATACTATTTCAGACTTTCGCAAAAAATGTTTTCTTTCCGCTCTTCCACTTTTGAAAATATATGTCATTAAAATACTAGCAAACCCACCCAGTATTGCCTGGGCTCACAGAAAGGTCTATCTGTAGGTATTCTTTTTCTTTTATATTCCATTCGGGCCACAGGGATGGCAATTTTAAACTATAGAAAAAATGGAAAATACAAAGACGACCTACAGCAATTTTTTTAAATAGTAAATATTCATATTTTTTTAATGAAAGGTAGCATTAAAAGAAGAAAAAGGTCTAATATCCATGGGTATTTTTTGCATTTTCATCTGCATAAAGACGATGACGGAATTAAAGAAAGAATGAAGGAACAGCAATTTAAAACAACAGAAAAAAAAAAAAAAAAAATCTGGAAAATATGAAAATGACTTCCTGAAAAAATATATTTTTTGAAATAATAAATATTCACATTTTTTATTTTAAGAAACCATCAAGAGCAAAAAAGTATTTTTTATTTTATTTATTTTTTATTTTTATTTATTTTTTGTATTTCCATCCAGGTTATGGGCATGGCAATTTAAAACTGCAGGAAAAATGGAAAACATGAAAATGACCCCCAGAAATACATTTTTTAAAACAAAAGACCATCAGTACCATGAAGCAAGTAATTTTTTTTTTCCCTTTACAATTCCATCAAGCCCTGGCAAGTGCGATTTTAAAATACACAAAGACCTAAAATATGAAAATGACCTTCAGAAATAATGTTTTTGAAATAGTAAATATTTAAAAAAAAAAATGAATGATACCTTCAGTACCACGAAAGTAATAACAATGGATAGGTATTTTATTTCTATAACTCCATCCTTGCTCTGACAATTCTAATTTTAAAATGTACAAAAAAATATAAAAATGACCTCCAGAATTTTATTTTTAATTTTTTTTTTCAAATAGTAAATATTTTAGTGTGATTTGTTTTGATAAAGGAGTAGCCCAATTATCCAAACTACAGTTTAAAGCAAATTTTAGAAATTTTTGTTGCTACCTCTGAATTTTTAACAGCCAAATTACCTTAGGGGAAAACTTCTATCAGTATTTCTGAATAGTTATTGTTGCTTATTTAAGTGCAGAATTAAGTATTGCTCAAATTTCTCTTTGAAAAACTGGTGGAAATTTGCTCCTGTAGTAGCTAGGACTCCAGCAATGACAATCTGATGATTGGGACTTTTCAAACTCTGCCTAAAAGCATGCATTTCAAATAAATTCAGAAAAAAAAGACATACCTGTTTGTACCATCACATGGGTTTATTCTGTTTTCAACATATTTTGTACAAAATTCAACAAAAAATATTTTGCATATGAATCAGTATTTCAATGCTCTAAAAAAATTTATTGGGGGTTTATAATGAAATATACTACAATTACTACCATTTTATTACATTTTTCACAGCTTGAAATATAATTAAAATACAGTAGAGTCTCAAAAATCTGCACAGCTTAGAGGCTTCAACTTACCTGTATCCATTGACAAGAGGAGCATGAACAAAAACAATTTAGACAAATCAAAACTTGAATCTCTTTTATTTACCTTTACATTATCATTTTAATACCCCAAAATATTTTTTATTACAATTTTTAAAAATTTCTTTTTAAGTGCTTTGCTTGAGAACTTTTATTTTCTCTTGATGAAGTTTCTTTTGAATTCTATAAACAGTCATTATCTATTGTTGGTCCATACAACTCTGCTGTTCCAAGAACTTCAAAAATTTTTCACCTAAAACCAAACCTTCTTCAAAATTTATATTTTTCTCACAGTCATTTCAGACTCAGTCTCACTGTATTTGGGTGGGTTTATTATCAAAGAAATATTTCCTTCATCTGCAGCATGATTTACCAAGATTTCATCTTTATTATTCATCTATTCAACAATTTCTTTTTCTTTAAAAGCTCTTGTGAACCAGTTTTGAAATATTTTGCATAATTTAACAGTAGATTCTTTAGCTTGTGGTAAGGTGAACTTAAAACCTGAAAAATCTGTATCTTCATCCTGATTTTTGATAAATAAAGAACCAGGCTATATTTTACGCTGCACATTAATTACAGCTTTGCATGAAATATAAAGTTAATTATTGCACTATTTTCTATAGAGAGCAATAGATGGTGCCACTACTAAAAATTTTCTGGGCTCATTGATTTTCTATTGTTTTACATTTTGTTGTGTGTAAGTTTCTGTGAAATAAAAGCGTTTTATTTGTGTAATGTCCTGTGTCACTACTGTTTTCCAATAAATTTACATTAAAAATAATTTTATTTTCGTTCACTGATACTTGGAATAAAGTTTATAAAAAACTAGCTAAATTCAAAATTTAACATACAACAACAACAAAAAAAAAAAACAGTCGAAGTGTTGTACTCATGAATCAAATGAAAACCCAATATAAAAATGTATAAATTCAGATAACAGACTCAAAATAATACAGCTATAAATGAACTTATTTCCATTCATCATTGGAGCAATAATGTTAGAGTACGCCAATATTTCCATAATCAAGTTTTTATCATGGTTCAATACATTTTTTCACACTTATGTGACGTTTTACATTCACCACATCCTTCATATTTGCAATATGACAAAATATTCTATTTTTTTTTTATTATTCATCAAATTAATTAAATAATTATAATTTTATACATGGAAATAATTAAGCATAGAAATTATGACGTAACACTCACTTTTGTTTTTAATTCATCAAGCTATTTAGTTTATTTCCTTTTTTCATGTGGAAATCTTGCAGTCGAAAAGTTATGATGTAATATTCCCTTTTTTAAAATTCGTCAGACAATTTATTTCATTCTTTCATGTGGAAATCTTGCAATAGAAAAGTAATTGTTGTGGTAAGAATTTTATTGTGAATTTTTAATTGTTGGCAGCTGCTATAATGAAAAATGTTTGCATTTGATAGGAAATTGCTGTTAAATTGGTGGCTCTTTATTAATTAAAAGTTAACTGTAAATTATTTTGATTCCAGATTGCTTTAGTTGCCTCAGTCGTGTTTTAATACACATGTACGTAACATTTCACAATTCTGGCTTCCAAACTGTGGATTTGTGTAGCATTACAGACAGACAGACAAATTTTCATTTTTATATATTAGATGCTTCTTATCGGCGAATTTCACTGTTTATATTTTGAAATGCATGCAGATTTTGAATGATTATGGATTTTCGAGACAATACAGTGATTTTGAAAAGATTTCTACTGCAGTTAAATTCTTAATTATAATTATTATTACGTATTATAATCTGTTCTGTATGATACTATATGGCGCCATCAGCGCATGTAAAACGTACCTGGCCAAGATCGGCATTTTGGAGTCAGTTGCTTGCGAGCTGCAATGTAAGATGATCGGATCTTGGATCCGCATGTAATAAATATTAATCTAGTTGCATCCCGCGTAATTATGCTTTTATTACTTTAATCACACTCGGTAGTTACTTCAGTGGCGACGAGATGAAGATTTATCGATGTATTTCTTAAATTAGTGTTTTTTCGCATATTTTCAAGAAAATAGCAGCATCGGCACATGACGGCGTGCTAGGCCTAATCGGCGACCGGCGACTTCGTAGCTGACATTATATCGTCCTGGCATGGCTTCCTTCGGCTGCATTAGCGAATTTAACCCCTCTCTTGAATCTTGGAGTGAATATGCAGAGCGTTTAGAACAGTTCTTCATTGCGAACGCTATAGAAGATGACAATAGAAAACGGGCAATGTTCTTAACAGTGGTGGGACCGACAACTTACGGTCTACTATGGAATCTACTTTCACCGGCAGCACCCACTTCTAAAACATTAACAGAATTAATTAGAATGCTGAACGCACATTACGATCCTGTACCCTCTGAAATCATCGAGCGATTTAAATTTAACAGCCGCGTACGACGCGCCGATGAATCGGTGGCCAATTATATCGCGGAGCTCCGTAAATTGGCAAAGTACTGCAACTTTGGAGAGTCTCTGGATATGATGCTGCGCGATAGGATTGTTTGTGGGATACAGAACGAGGGTATACAAAGAAAATTATTGTCAGAAGCAAAATTAATCCTTACGCGTGCGTCCAAAATCGCCGTTGCTATGGAAGCTGCAGCAAGAGATGCTGAGGATTTAAAGATTACTGCTGTTCCGGAAATTTAAAAAATGCAGATTACATCACAACGGCCACGAAAAAACGAGTCTGGCGCCAAGTCAACATCGGGTGCAAGTTACCCGCGTGCAGGAAAACATTGTTTTCGTTGCGGTGATCCAAAACACCAGTCTTCAGAATGCAAACACAGGAATACCACTTGTCATAGCTGTCGGAAGTTGGGGCACCTTGCAAAGGTATGTTTATCCAAAAATAAGAGTAATTATCATAAGCCTAAAGTAAACTTAGTGGAGGAACCTAAGAAAAGTTTAGAAAATAAAGAGTATTCCATGTTTCATTTAAATAATGATAAAGAACCATATCCCCCAATTAAAATCACATGCAAAGTGCAGGGACAGCCTGTAATTTTTGAAATAGATTCTGGTGCGCCATTTTCCCTGATGCCAATAAACTCGTTCGAAAAAATTAGAAGGTTTTGCTCTCCTTTGGAGCACACAGAAATTAAATTACAATCCTATACTAATCATTCTATTAGTATTGTAGAAATGACAAATGTGTAGGGTGTAAAAAAATCATGATTTTTTTAAAAAAATGAAAAAAATCGGATTTTTTTTATTTTTTTCCCTGTGTTAAAATATTCAACATCTACCAAGAATTAAGCATTTCAAAAATGAATAACCCTCCAATTACTAACATAATCTATGTTTTTTTGCTTTAATTAATAAAATTTTAATTATGTAATTATAGAAATTTAAAAAAAAAAACTGCAAATTAAAAATTTCTTTAGTAGCATACAACATTATGTGAACTAATATTTTGTAATAATTATATAAACCAATATTAAATACTATTTATATTTTTAAGTTATTGATAAATTGTATTTAATTTTAAATTGATGATACAGAATAAATTTTGTAATTATTAAACAATTTACTGTTTAATTAACCCTTTGACGGTTAGGGAAACGAGAAGTTTTCGTTTACTTAATTCGCGCAGCATTACAAGTAAACAGTAGTCGAAAGTGGCAGCTGTTTTCCCCAGCCGTTCTTCCGAAAATGTCACCCTTCTCTGGCGATGCCGTAGATAGCTCGCCTCACGCGTTTTAAAAATTACTTAAAGTATTTGTAGTACATAAATAACAGTTTTTACGCACTTTAAAATAATTAATAAATGATTATTATTAATTAGTAATTTATAAATGATCATAATTATAATCAATTATATAAATAATAATAGTTAATTATAAATATTAGACAAATATTAAATTGAAAGGACTAAATAAATACAACTAATGTAAAACTTTATGAAGCATTTAAGTTCAATAACCTAAAAATCTTTTTGTGTGTGATATACTTTAAAACATGGAATTGCACATAATGGGGCATTACAGTCTTTGCAATAAGTACGTGTTTCACGGCGAATTCTTTTACCATTGTCATCATTTTTGTTGCAACATATCACACATCGTCTAGTAGGTTCTTTCTTTTTTTCTGTAGGTGGAATATAATCAGGAAAGTGGCGTGCTGACAATCTTAAAGTGTTCGAAACTGTTTCAGCAGGTTTTGATTTCAAATGTCTGTGAGTGTGATATTTTTTAACAATTCTTTCAGCTAGCTCAATTCTGAATTCCAAATTTGATTTTTTGTTCCCTTTTTTTTTCCACAGCTGAAAAGCATTAAAAATTGTTATGTCCAATAAATAACGAAATATTTTCTTGTAATATTTCCTTTGACGAGATCGAGTTACGTCATAGTATCCAATTTGCTGATCCATGCGATCTACACCACCCATCGTGTTATTGTAATCTAAAGCAATCTTAGGCTTCTCTATTTCCACGTTTTTCAATTTATTTGGGACTTTTACGATTTCAGGATTATGAACATTATCTCTCCATCGCATTATCATCATCTTACCTCTTTGATAGGCAAGTAAGTCTCCCTTTTTAAGCTTTTCTGTTTTCAGTTCCTTCGGTAGATCTTTTCTGTTAGGTCTTAATGTTCCAAAAAAATCAGTTTTAGATTTCAATAAAATTTCCCCTAACTCGGGAGAATTGTAGTAATTATCCATAGTAAGGCAGTATCCTTTGTTTAATAGCGGCTTAGACAATGCCAAAACTACCTGAGTAGAAAACGAACATTCTTTATTTTCTTCAGATATATCTGTGCCTTTACCGACATAAATTATAATAGACCACACGTATCCACTATGAGATTCACATAACATAAACGTTTTGATACCGAATCTGTCCCTTTTAAGTGGTAAGTATTGGATCCAAGAAAGTCTCCCTTTATACAACAATAGACTTTCATCAATACATATGTCTTGTTCGGGTGTATAAACTTCTGAAAATTTTTTCTGTAAGTAATTTAAAACTGCCCATATTTTTTTTAGTTTTGGCTGAGGATGAGAAGAATCAGTGTTTTCATTTCTATCAAAATGAATAAATTGCATAATAAGGTCAAACCTTCTCGAACTCATGAGGTTAGAAAAACTAGGAGTTTCAATTAACTTTCTTTTTGACCAATACATTCTTACAGTTGGTTTCGTAATTATTCCTTGCAAAATTAATGTTGCAAAAAATACTCTCAATTCATTCGCATTAGTTTCACGCCAATGATGACTTCGGGAATGTTCTTTGCTCTTAAATTTATTTAAATTTTCATCAGCAAAAATGTTGGTTTCAGTAACAATATGATTTACAATCTCATCAGTAAAAAACATCTCGAAGTACTCTAGTGGGTCAGAAATATTTGTCACGGAAGCTTTCATGCCCACATCGCCAGTAAAACTAAATCGGCTAGGAGCGGGAGAACTTGAATTAATTTTACACCACTGTCGAACACACGAAAAATCTTCCTCATCGCTTGAATCGTCTTCTGAGCTTGATATACTGTGAACAAAGTCTTCATCAGACTCGAAACTTGATAAGCTTTCTGTATCACAATCATAATCATCATCATAATTATGTAACTTTCGCTTTTGAGCCATTTTACTTTACAAACACCCTAAAACACGCGCCAAAATACGCATAAGAAGAAGAAGGTAAAAAAAAAACATCCCCCTTCATTATGAAAAGAAATTTATGGGACCCGTACTGCCATCTTTAGGCAGTAAAACTAACTAAATTTCGCGAGTCAGAATCGTTTGTAACATAATCAATGCAGAATAATAACGGTGAACGAGGTCAGCTCGTCAGCGCGCATTGGGGAAAATTTTCACTACGCGAGTAGGGCTCGTTTCTAACCATTACGGTCAAAATTTTGCCGACGAGCGGAACTCGTTTGCGCGCATTACGAAGCAAGATTCGATTGCGAGCTGAACTCGTTCATAACCGTCAAAGGGTTAAGAACACAATCTACATTTTTGAAAAAGTGGCTGAAAAAGGTGATAAATAATAGTTTGATAAATTCATAAAGCAGCCAGTAATTTTACACAGGTTCTAAAGCGTATGTATATCAAATTGATCAAAAATTCTAGCAATGTATACAGCAAACTCACACATAATTTATAAATAGATTACACAAATTGTCTTTTTGAAATTTAAATCAGATTGTTTCCCCACAATATTAAAATATTTGAATAGCTACTAAATATTATAATGTTTTGAAGTTATTTAACATTTAGTTAGATGTTTTTTAAATGTATAATACTTCTTTTTACACACTTTAATAAATTGTTATAATTAACTGTAACAAATATTACATTTTTTACAAGTGATTTAGTGATCATTTTCATTACTGATTATAATGCTTTTTCACACTATTTTAAAAAATCAGAAAATATGTGAATTTATCATCTGATTTAAATCAGTGGATTAAAATCATTGACACTCTATTGCTATGTTTATTGTACATAAAAGAATGAATAACTTGATTATTAAAAGGAAATTATGACATTGTAAGTTATATTAAATTTAAGTATCATTTTTAAATTAAATGCTTTTTATGTTTGTTAGATAAAAACCATGCTTTTTACAAACTTACCATACTTAAATTTTTCACAATACTCAGGAATGACGCTTAGAAACAATTGTTTAATGCTTTGTTTTGTGTATTCGTAAGTCACAATACATGTAGAAACTTTCCAAATTATGTTCCTCTTAGATTTGAATACTTTTTTATGTCATTTTAAACATTTAGAAAATTTTTGATTTTAATCAATGATTTTTTAAAAAAAATCACTTGATTAAAATCATGATTTAAATCAACTGATTTAAATCGTTGACACCCTACAAATGTGGAAGTAGTATTCCAATCAAGAAGAGAACGTTTACCATTACTGGTGGTTTCACAAGGAAACATGAATTTAGCTGGCCGTGACTGGATTATTCCGTTAAGCCTAATGAATGAATTTGACTCAAATATGAGCCACACCTCGCACAATGTGAATACTAGTCAATTGACTTTAGATGGGCTTTTAGAAAAATTCAAAGAAGTTTTTTCACCAGAATTGGGGTTAGTTAAAGACGTTAAAGTGCATCTTACCGTAAGAAAGATGTAGTCCCAAAGTTTTTTAAAGCCCGTCCTGTCCCATATGCTTATAAAGAAAAAGTGGACAAGGAACTACATCGCCTCATTACAGATGGTATTCTTGAGCCAGTAAAGACCTCCGACTGGGCAGCGCCAATTGTTCCAGTGCTTAAGCAAGATGGCAGAGTCAGAATTTGCGGTGATTTCAAGTTGACTGTGAATAAAACGACAGAGTTAGAGCAATATCCCTCCCAAAAATTGAAGACCTGTTTGCTGAGATGTCTGGGGGTACAGCATTTACAAAGTTGGATCTGCGAGATGCATACTGTCAAATGGAATTAGATGAAGAGTCAAAACACCTGGTGGTGATAAACACACACAGAGGCCTGTTTCATTACACTCGACTGGTTTTTGGCATTGCCTCTGCCCTGCCATTTTTCAAAGGGAAATTGAGAAAATCTTGCAAGGTATAGTAGGAGCTTCAAAATATTTAGATGATTTGTTGGTGACTGGTAAAAATAAAGAAGAACACTTGCAGAAATTACAAGAAGTTCTCAGTCACTTACAAGCAGCAGGTGTAAAATTGCATCCCGAGAAATGCGAGTTCCTGAAATCATCAGTGGAGTATCTAGGTCATCGCATAGACAAAGATGGTTTACACCCAGTTGAATCGAAGGTTAAAGCAGTTGCAGATGCTCCTGAACCAACAAACGTAGATGAATTACGTTCATTTATTGGTTTGATAACCTATTATGCAAAATTTCTCCCAAATATGTCAACTTTGTTATCTCCCTTGTACCAGTTATTAGAAAGCAAGCAGCCATGGAAATGGGATATACAGCAAAAGGAAGCTTTTAAAAAAGCTAAAGATGTACTCCAGAACTCTTCATTGCTGGTACACTTTGACCAAGACAAGGAGGTAATTCTCGCTTGTGATGCAAGTCCTTATGGTCTCGTTGCTGTTCTGTCACATGCAACCTCTGATGGGGATAGATCAATTGCTTTCGCTTCTCACACCCTGACAAAAGCAGAGAAAAATTACAGTCACATCGAGAAAGAGACTTTAGCCTTAGTTTTCGGTGTGACTCGTTTCAGAAACTATCTGCTAGGACGAAAATTTACTCTAGTCACTGACCATCGTCCATTAGTAAACTTGTTATCAGAAGACAAACCAGTGCCATCAGTTGCCGCAGCTCGCATCCAGCGATGGGCTTTGACTTTATCAGCATATGCTTACAATATTCAGTATCAGAAAGGGAAGTTGCACGGAAATGCTGATGCCTGCAGTAGACTTCCATTGAAATCTGAATTGGCAGATCCTCCAGTTCCAGTCGAATCTGTTTTACTGATCCGTCAATTAAATGATAGCCCACTGACGGCACATCTAATCCAAAGAGAGATAGATAAATGTCCTGCTCTGAGTCGTCTGAGAACATATATTCAAGATGGATGACCAAGAAAAGTAGCAGAAAATTTGCAAGCCTTTTGGCATATCAGGAATGAATTATCGGTAGAAGGAAATATCATTCTCAGAGGTTCCCGTGTTTTTGTCCCAGGAAGATTTCGTGAATTCGTTTTGAATGAATTTCACAGTGCCCACCAAGGTATTTCTGCAATTAAATCTCTGGCTCGCTCTCATGTCTGGTGATTGGTATTGATCGAGACTTGGAGACAAAAGTACGAAGCTGTCTTGATTGCCAAGAAAATGCCACGGCTCCCCCTTCTACTCAAATCTCTTGGCTCATACCTGACAAACCATGGGAAAGAATACACATCGACCATGCAGGTCCTGTGGAAGGTCATTGGCTATTAATTGTGATTGATGCTAAAACAAAGTGGCTGGAAGTGATCCCGGTTCCTAACACAACCGCAGTGTCAACCATCACAACTCTGCGAAATCTTTTTGCCCGCTTCGGGTTACCACAGAGTGTGGTGAGTGATAACGGACCTGGGTTCCGCAGTGATGAATTCACTCATTTCTTAGAGATAAATGGCATTGTGCCTATAAAAACAGCACCGTACCACCCGAATTCAAACGGTTTAGCAGAACGATCAGTACGCACTGTAAAATCTGCTTTGAAGAAAAATAAGGAAGGAGCTTTCACGGAGAGACTGGCTAGGTTTCTTCTAAACTTCAGAAACACCCCGTCAGCATCAACAGGTATATCACCAGCTATTGCAATGTTTGGGCGTCCCCTTCGCATGTGTTTGGAACTTATCCGCAATGCTGGGACTCAAATTCCTGAGAAAGAAGAAACTCTGAGTAAATTCTCAGAAGGCACTCCAGTCTGGGTGTGCTCATTTAGCCGCAGTCCGTCATGGGTCGCAGGAACTGTCATACGCCCAATGGGCAATTCAATTTGCAAAATCAAGACTACTTGGAGTATTTGGTCACGCCATATTGACCAAGTCCGCTACAGATATAATGTGTGTGAAAGTCCTCCAGTTCTGGGTGTGTCAGCACCTTCTCCTCCAGCCCCAAATGTGTCTGATTCTTCTACTTCACAATCTGGAGGTGAGGTGGATTTACCACCTGCTGATGTTAATACAGATTCCCCAGCTGGTACAACCACCCCGGTACCTCCAGTACTGTTTCCCCAGGTAAGTGTCCTAGACAAAGGCAACAGTTTGCAGGCAGACCCCCCGGCGCTCTCGCCACAAGTAGTGAGACAGAATGCAGGCATTCCTCAACTAAGACGCTCAGCTCGTCCAAAGACACAGCTCGTCCAAAGACAAAACCTTCACGTCTGCAATATTAGACTCTAGTGCTCTAGAACTGCTTATTCATTATTTTGAACTATGTCAAGGACTGAATTTATTATTTATGAACTGTTGCATGTCTACAGAACTTTTATGTTTTTTCTGTGTAATCTTTCTTTAAGAAGGAAGGGAATGTTATAATCTGTTCTGTCTGATACTAGATGGCGCCATCAGCACATGTAAAACGTACCTGGCAGAGATCGGCATTTTGGAGTCAGTTGCTTGCGAGCCACGATGTAAGATGGTCGGATCTTGGATCTGCATGTAATAAATATTAATCTAGTTGCATCCCGCGTAATTATGCTTTTATTACTTTAATCACACTCGGTAGTTACTTCATTACGAAAGAAAATTTTCCAGTGTAGTTTGGCACAGTTTCTTCATTGGTTTGTAAACAAAATCAGCACAACCGTCTGATGACAACATTGGACATTAATGATTTCCTTCCTGCATTCAGAAATGATGGCCATCTATAAAGTTTCTTACACTGTTATTGTTTCAAATTCAGATGTCTCATATTCATCATATTTAAGTTATTCATTTTTGCTTTATATTCTTTGTAGAATTTTACCATAATAATTTTTATTCAACTCACTGCATTCAATCATATTGTTGATGCTTACAAATTCTTCATAGTTGATTACAGTCTGCAATTCAGGCCAAGTTTGAAGCATATTTTATGTTCCAAAAGCTTAAAATCACAGCAAGAAAAACAATTGTTTTGGACTTGTGTCTCTACATCTGTTAGATACAAACTGTATTGTTTGAAGAATGTTTATTTTTGAGCTACCTTCAGTAGCTGTTTATGTCAGTAAAATGTGATTATCTTGAATTGCATAAACAATATGGTAAGCTAATTTTGCTCGGAACAGAATCTTTAAACTTTTTATGATACCGACATCAACTATCTGCAATAAAGATTTTGTATTTTGAGGCAAGAATTCCATTTTATACTTTGGAACATACCTGCACATCTTAGATGTGCTCCACAGATATCTAGAATAAGTAAAATATGTCTGGATTCTCTTTTCAAATTTAAATTCCACTTTGTTAAAATAACTTCATAAAAAAATCCTGCAGTCATCCATGCCTTAGTATTTGCATGATATTCAACAGGTAAACTATCAAGTATTGAACTATTAAGCAATGAGACTTCAAGAGTTTACTAATAATCATAAGTTTTCTTTTGTCCAATCCAGACATTTCCACACAACATAAAACAATTATGCAATCCATTACTTTTTTAATCCAGAAAGTGACAGATCAACAAAGTGAACCATTTTGAGTAGCATGGAGCAGCTTGAAAAATGTATTTTTAGTGCCGAAAAGCTCCAAAGTTTTATTAAATTCAAAGTATCACAACTCAGTGAGTTTTGGTCATAGAAGAATAGACTGTTTTGCTATTTTACTTGTCAGAGCATAGAGAAAAATTTCTTAAATAGGACTTGGGAACCGTATAAAAGTAAAAAAAAGTGTAACTTCTTGAAAATTAATGGCAAGATTATTTCATCAACATAATCTTAATTCCTAGTTTACTTTGAAAATTTTACGATTTAAATTGACTTTTTAGATGTAAATTTCCAACTGGGCGAAAAATGTCCGGACCAGGATTCGAACCAGGGATCTCCTGGCTGAAGCCGCCAGTGCTCTGCCATCTGAGCACTGGCGGCTTCAGCCAGGAGATCCCTGGTTCGGACATTTTTTGCCCAGTTGGAAATTTACATCTAATATGATTTATTTACCAATTAGAATAATTGTGTTAAAATTAATCTAGTGTAAATTGACTTGCAACAGATAAAAAATTTAAATGTTTTTCAATCTTTTTGGAACACTCTGAAGTACCTTACTTATTTCTGAGTTAATTAGAATGTATTAAGATAAAAAATATGTCATTCATAAAATAAAATTAATAAAAAAATGAATTAAAAAAAGAAATGAAGCATCCTAAACTCATTTTAAATTGTCTATTTTTACTATTAACTGACACTTTCGATACATAGGCTTTGGTTGATGGAAGTGGCACAAGAGTCGAAGGTTTTTTTCATCAAGATAAATGAATCTTTAATGAATCCATCAATAAATTCCTCGGCAATGATAGTGCCTTTTTCATCAGAATCATAGTGAAAACTCTTGTATATCAAAGGAGCAATTTTTTTTTTTTCTTTTAGAACACTTTTCCCGTACGATTTTGTTGATAAACATGTTTGTTTTTTTATCATATCGGCCACCATATTTTAAAGTCCAAAGTAGATATTGCATGCAAAAACTACTTAAGTTGCTGACTTATGTCGTTTAAGGAATGAATGAAAATTAGAAGGGATTGTTTGAAGAGGAAGGAATACACTGACTTATGTGGTTATTACCCATATTATGGCTCTACCTTTAAGGAAGCATTCGCGACAAAATAAGTATATTTGGAAAAAACTTGACTTATGTGGTTTTTGAAATGACCGATTCAATTGAAAGAAAGGCTTTTGCTAGACCCAAAATACTTGTTCGCTTACTTCACCCACACTTGCTTTGTCTACTCCAATGATGAACTACTGTGTTATGAGACTACTATTACATTGAAAAAAAAAATTGTTATATTAACTTGTTTAAAGTTAGAATATAGTAATTACCTGGCTAATAAATCTGCCATATAACTTCCTAAAGGCTTCAAAGATGGATATGATTTAGCTGCCCACATAGCTGGAACTTTGCCAATAAGCATGCAATCAAAAACTTCTTCTAGTTCAGCCGACATAACAACCAAACCTTTCACAGCCTTTTGCAGATTTTTCAAGGATTCTCTCACAACACTAGTAAGCCTATTAAAACGAATAAGTTCTTGCCTAAGAACAGTGTTCATAGATTCAGTGTATATAACAGGATACATTTCCATAACCTGAAAAAATAAATAAAAATAATGAATAAAATAGAAAATATAACAGAAATTAACCTTGTTAAACATAACCTTGCAAAAATCTATTATAGTATAACAATAGTTTACATTATTATTAGAACTATAACAGGGAAATACTTTCAAATTTATGAATGGAATGTTATGGATTCAATATTAATGGACATCACAGCCTGCAAATAATATACAATGCCACAAAAAAGAATTAGTACACTAATGTGAATGAAACATTTTAGATGTGCATGGTTCATCTTCAAATAAATTTATCTTATGATACTTTGGAGTTATGTATTAAAGAGTAGGTTTATTTACATTTAATATTGCCTTGATTTATACTCAGAATTTTTTTTTAACTCATGTTTTCAAATTAATAACAAAATATTAACTAGTTAATCCCTTTATTCATCCTTCGATTAGATGGTCTCAGAGACTGCACACAGTACCTATGCTAAAATTTTTGGTCACAGCAGTTAAGGCTTAAGTAAGCTTTTTCATTTAAATATTTTGAGAATACCTTTCTTTCTTTCTTTTTTTGTATGCCGTATGACTTTTACTTCAGAAATTTACTTTGCAAATCAACGATGTGAGTGATACGTATGGATTTGAGACAACAATGATAATATGGTAACTTCTGAGAAGAAAGTAATAAGTTTTGCAGAAGGAAGCAGCAATAATGCTGAAAATTAATGCAAGTATGAAATATACATTTCATTTTTAATCGTATTATTTGTCTTTTTCTAATAGTTGGCAGCACTGAACTTCAAGTTTATCTTTGGAGTTTCTCAATCCATAATGTCAATACTCTGCATAAATAATTTTATAAATCATGACATTATTTCAGATTCAAATATTTATATAAAGTAGTTTTTTTTAACAGTTTTATTGGACAGTGATTTTCTATTCAATAGAAAAAAACAGAAGCAATACTTTCTCACTATAGTGTAACATTAATTATATTATTATATCTTAATATAATAAAAATATGTAGGAAATATTTTTCTTATATTTTTTATTAGATTTTATCATTTCAAAACTATATATTAAAAACCAGGATATGCATTTACATGACTGTATGGCATTTGCAAAAAAATACAGAAATAAATTTTACACAAACACCTTATTATTTTTTTTAATGTCTTTTGAACTAAGCAGCATTTTTATTTGCTTTAGATTATACATGAGAATGTGAGTTTTAAAACTTGCTTTATCTAAAATTTTAAAAAATCAAGTTTTCTGTATCAATTTATTCTATTAGTGAACCTGCATCGAAAAAACACTACAATCTGGGAAAAAAAAAAAAAAAAAAAAAAAAAACTAGTTTTACTAGTTATTTCTGGCATTATGAAATCTAGGTTAACAAATAAAACCAATGAATGCAGTCAGAGGTTTTTCACAAATTCTCAAAATTTTATTTTCTAGAAAAGGTGAATTTTGACACTCACATCCTCATATATATATATATATATATGAGGGCTGTTTAATAGCCTCTGCTTATTAACCAGGAGAAGACCCTTTAATTGCCTTCGAGGAGGACTTAAAGGAATTGACTGGGAGCGGAGACTTAATGTCCAATCCGCACCTTCCACCGGTACAGCCTGTTAGTACCCTTGCCTAGTGCGCCTAGAACGCGGATGGGCTTCCTCCAACCCGCTTGGCCAGCGTGGAGGAATTTGGCCACCTACCCCCCTTATTTTACCATGAATTCACAAAATAAATCACGGCCCTTAATTCCCGGCGGTCTGAATGTTCCTGGTTACGGCAGCGATCAGAAAGACATGAAGACAGAGGGTGCTAAGAATAACCGGGCTCGGCTAGGCTGCCATAAGTTGATGACCTTGGCTACGTATAATGGACGATCCCTATCTTCGGAAAATCGTTTTCAGGAACTTGAAGAAGAATTAGAAAGAATCAACTGGGACATCCTAGGATTATGTGAAGTAAGAAGAAAAGGAGAAGAGAAGATAGATCTTGCCAGCGGACATGTATTATACTACAGAGGCACAGAAGATGGAAGAACAAGCGGTGTAGGATTTCTGATTCATAAAAGGTGGAAGAATCACATCGTAGAATATGATAGTGCATCAGATAGAGTTGCAAGGTTAGTAATACAAGTGTCCAGAAGATACAAGCTGCAAATTACCCAAGTTTATGCACCAACAGTAAGCTATACTGATGAAGAAGTTGAGGATTTCTATGAAGAAGTAGCTTCAATGCATCAAAAGGGAAAATGCTACATAAAATTAATAATGGGAGACTGGAATACTAGAATTAGGGAAAAAGAGAAAGGTGAGTTATCAGTAGGAAATCATGGATATGGGGTGCGAAATGAAAGAGGAAACAGATTGATTGAGTTTGCAGAATGTGAACAGTTGTATATCATGAATTCATTTTTCAAGAAAAAGCCACAAAGAAAATGGACATGGCATTGTGCAAATGGCTCAACAAGTGAAATCAACTACACCTTAACAAACAAAAAGCATCTTATTCAGGATTGCAGCGTTCTCAATAACTTCAATACAGGAAGTGATCACAGGTTGGTTAGATGCAAACTGCTGTTAAATACTAAAGTGGAAAGAATGAAGCTTTTGCAACACTCAAAGAAATCAATCGATATAATAAATCTCCAGAAACATAAAGAAGAATTCCATTTGGAACTTAAAAACCGTTTCCAAGTACTTCAATCAGCTTTAGAAGAAGAGCAAGATGTTACAGTAGTGAACAAGAAACTAACCAGTACTCTACAAGATATTGCAAAGAAGATAGCCGGCGATGCACAAGTAAAGCAGACAAAGAAAATAACAGAAGAAACAAGAAGATTGATGAAGAAATGCAGAGAATTTAAAATGAAGAAAAACGATCCTAAATCAAGAGTTGAATATGCTGAATTATGTAAAACGGTAAGAAAATGTGTTACAGAAGATATCAGAAAATTTAACTCTGATCTTGTCAAGAAAATTCTAGAAGATAACAAAAGTTTAAAATCAGCTAGGTGAAAACTTTGTGTTGGAAGAAAAGGTATTTTTGCACTAAAGAGGGCAGATGGAACAATCACCAAAATCAATAAAGAAATAGTACACATTGTCGAAAAATTCTATAACGATTTATATAAATGTGAAGATCAGAGGGAAATCAACTTATGTGATCCACGAGAAAACTTAACAGAAACCGATGTCATAATCCCAGTGACGACAGACGAAGTTTTACAAGCCATTAAATTTATGAAAAAAGGTAAATGCCCCGGAGAAGATGGAATTACAATCGACCTTATCAAAGAAGCAGGAGAAGAATTTACAAAAATGCTATCCTTACTGTTTTCCAAATGTCTCCAGAAGTCAGATGTACCAGAAGATTGGAATAATGCTGTGATGGTGCTACTTTACAAGAAAGGAGAGAAGGAAAACATTAAAAACTACCGTCCAATCAGCTTACTGTCAGTGATTTATAAAATTTTCACCAAAGTTTTAACAACAAGACTTGAATCAGCTCTGGACTCAGCTCAACCTAGAGAACAAGCAGGATTCCGAAGTGGATTCAGCACAATGGATCATATCCAAACAGTAAGGGAACTCATAGAAAAACATAAGGAATATAATTTACCTCTTTGCCTTGCCTTTATTGATTATGAAAAAGCATTTGATTCGGTCTACACATCAGCAGTAGTAGAATCTCTGGAGGACATTGGTATAGACAAATCTTACATCAATATTATAAAGAAGATTTACAAGAAAGCAACAGCAACCATCCGCTTGGACAAAGGAAAAGCAAAGATCAAGCTTGGAAGAGGGGTAAGACAAGGAGACACCATTTCGCCTAAGCTTTTTACTGCTGTCTTAGAAAATATTTTCAAGAAGCTGGATTGGGAAAACAAAGGGATTAGAATAAATGGGGAATATTTAAGTCACCTCCGATTCGCTGACGACATTTTAATTTTCAGTAACAGTCCTGAAGAATTGGAAAATATGCTAAAAGATTTGGCAGAAGCTAGCATTAATGTGGGATTAAAAATAAACTTGGAAAAGACTAAGGTGATGTTCAATTCATTTGCATCAAAAAAGAAAATCGTCTACAACAACACTGAAATTAAAGAAGTGCAAAGTTATGTGTACCTTGGGCAAGAAATATCATCTGATAATAGTATCATGAATGAAATCAATAGAAGAATAAGAAATGGATGGAGTGCTTTTGGGAAGAACAATATTATTCTGAAGAGTAGCATGCCCCTGTGTTTGAAAAGAAAGGTATTTAACCAATGTGTTTTGCCTGTCCTAACTTATGGAGCAGAAACATGGACGCTAACAAAACGGATGGTACAAAGATTACAAACAACACAGAGAAGTATGGAAAGATGTATGCTAGGTATAACTAGAAGAGACAGAAAAAGAATAACCTGGATGAGAAGTCAGACGAAAGTTTTTGACATCATTGAAAGAATTAAACGGCTAAAATGGAAATGGGCTGGGCACATCGCAAGAAGACAAGACAATAGATGGAGCACAAACACCCTACAGTGGTATCCCAGAGATGTAAAATGGCCAAGAAGACGACCTCAAGTAAGATGGAGTGATGAAATCAGAAAAGTAGCCGGTGTAAATTGGATGACTAAAGCACTAGACAGGAAACATTGGACAAATCTGGGGGAGACCTACATCCAGCAGTGGATTGAAAACGGTTGATGATGATGATGATGATGATGATGATATATATATGAGGATGTGAGTGTCAAAATATATATATAGTCAAAAATACAAAATATATATATATGTCAAAATATATATATATATAGCAAAGTTATACATAATTATATACTTAAAGTTATGCAAATACACTAAAACAATGAAAATAACAAAATTTCTATTCTGCTATTTTTTTACATAAAACACTGATAAATAAGTAAAAGAGTATTAAGAGTATTAAGAAAGTGGTGTAATAACTATAAGTATAAAAACTCCACATAAATTTATAAATCATGACATTATTTCAGATTCAAATATTTATATAAAGTGTTTTTTTTTTTTACTTATAATATTAATAAATTTATAAAAACTGATTTTACAAAAGAAAAGAAAAAGTAAACATTACCATTTCAATATTAAAATCTGGGGGCAATTTTTCTAAAATATCTGCAGCCAAATCAAATATTATGTCTGAAGAAGCTTGAGCTCCAGCTCCAGTAGATCTTGCCTGAGTCAACAGAATTCCATCAAGAAGCTAGAAGAAAATCAGGAAGCTATAATATAAAACAAGCAAAATATTTGTTCTTGTCATTAATGTTATTTGGGATATAGGTAATGCTCAACTTTCAAACATAATTGGTTCCTGAAACATGTATGAAAGTTGAAATGTTCAAATGTCAAGGACTGCCTATAAAAATCCATTAGATGGGATTTTTTTTTTTTTTTTTTTTTTTTTATTAATTAACTAGACATTATTTGGCTTAAAAAATAACTTTTATCATGTTTTTGTATTAAAAAAGTCTAATACCAATGATAAATATTTGTACAATTTATGAAGTTTTGAAATTTGTATATTTTTGAAAATTAAGTTTAAAAATGCTACTGTCATTTCAAATGGCTAAATACTACAACAAATCATAAGGGATTTAATTGGATCATAAATTATGGAAAATTGATTGATTTAAGAGAACAAAGAATTGTAGGGAAAATTATTCTTATTAATTTAAAATCAAAGATAATCAATTCAGAAAAGTTTATGATTTTAGAAATAAGGGTATAAAAAATAATTAATTAGGATTTTAAATTAGAAAAAATTTATATTTAATTTCTCAAAAAAATGCCATTTTTTAAAAAAATCTTGTAACAATGTAATAAAAAGGGATGGCCAATAACTAATGCCTGTGATTAGAATCGGTTTAAAAATTACATTAATGATAATTACAATGATAAGAAAAAAGAAAATTCCTTACTTGATTTTTTAAAATTATGTTAAAGAAATTTAAATTGGAAATCAGGAATTAAGGTCAAATTTAAAAGTAAATGAATTTAATGGATTAGCACGTAAATAAATAATACTTTATTGTTTGGTACCTGCTGTGTTTTTTATAACATTATAAAGCAAAAGTGCAATGCTATCTTCTTTTTCTTTTCTTCATGAAAAGTACTGTAACAAGTTGTGTTTTTTCACCTGCCCTTCATGCATGAGATTTAGTCTCCATTGAGCATAATGGCAAAAATAAATTTCTAAATATTCAGAGCTGCATTCATATTCTTTTCTTTGATTTATCTCTTTCAGTTTAATCCTGTCTTCATTTGACAAAAGTTCTGAACACAAAGTTTTGCGATAAATACAGATGAAAATCAAATTTTTAAATACAGTAAAAAATATGTTCCAAATAGAAGTGACATGTTCAAAAAAGGAGAACGGTCTTTATGTTTTCCTTAGCTTTTTGCAAATGTCATGAATAACCTTTTTTTTTTAATGGCACACATACCATCTGTGTATGTCAATAGTTCAAACTTGAAAAGGTATTAATAATACTGTAAAGTCTCAAAATAGCACACACCTCAGGAACGCTGAATTCGTCTTTTTTCAGAAGTGAAAGTATACAACATGGAGAAAGTTGGCGATGGAAAAAGTGTTTGCTAAATAGAAATATTCACTATTTAGGAGTGTCCATTACAGAAAATTTTAGTGCATTTTTTTCAGTAAATCGTTATAAAAGAATATTACATTAAAATTATATTAACAGTTATAAAATAAGATATCTGATATTAATCATATCAGAAGATATGATTTGTGTAATTATACATTTTTTATGAAAATCTTCTAAATCCCTTGCTCCCTTTTAAAACACAAAATAATATTATCTCAAGTATATGAGAAATGTTACAAAGAGATATCTATCTCAAGAAATGGGTTTAATATATCAACCTCCCCCCCACTCCCCATACAAAAATTAATGAACTCTGGTGCAATTCACTTCAAATGCAAAATATCTCTGAAAGCAATGAGAGTGGGGGGGGGGGGGGAGAAGTCCCTGCCAATTTCAATGCACAACTTCCAGGTATATATATATATATATATATATATATATATATATATATATATATATATAAGTAGTAATTATTAATATTTTTTTAATAAAGGTACCACTGAAATTAGAAAAGAATTATCTATAAGTGGATATTTTTTGTATTTCTAGCCGAGACATGGTGATGGTAGCTTAAACTGCACAAAAAATGAAAAACAAATCTGAACTAGCCTTCTGAAAAAGAATTTTTTGAAATAGTAAATGATAATATTTTAAACAAAAGATACTGTTACAACTAGGAAGGTACCCTGAATAAATGTTCTGAACAATAGAAAATCTGAACTTCAGGTGCATTTGGACCTGTCTTCGTCTATTCTTATTCATTGGAGACCTCTATATGTTATAGATCTCCCTAGCCATCGCCAACAAACAAAGATACACAAAAGACACAGAAAAAATAACACAGAAAATACAGATACACAAAATTAATTTTATTAATATAGACAGTGTGGACGTAAATTGGCTGAGAAAACAGAATGCTTTATTATGTGTAGTTATACAGCCAAACATGAGAGCACATACAGTTATAAGATAATAAAACATAAAAAATCTGCCTACTTTACAAATGTTCGATGTCGCTGCCATTTATTACTCTGCAAAACTCATTGGTAAAACAAATTTTGCTATATATTTGTATACATGTTCATGTATAATCAAATGCAGTGCTGATTTTAATTCAGGACTGGATTTCAGAAGTGGAAGAAAGTAAATCAGATCATTAATAAAACCATACACCGAAATCTAGTGATGAATGGACTGGTGATGAGCAAGCCATTTTTCTCTTATATGTATTTGCAGGCCATAATGAAGTAAAAGACAGTACATTAAAAACATCACTTACTTGCTGAGTCTCTTGATTTTCTTTTGTAATGTCAGCATTTTCATGTAAACCGAAAACTTCAGGGTGGGGATTAATTGGTAAACTTCTGATATACTCTATTATATCATCTCTATCAAGCTTTTGGGGTACAACATATAAGCCACTTTCTGAAAATCTAAGGGGAAGAAAAAAAAAAAGAGATCAAGGAACTGGAAGCTCCATATCAGCTGATTTATAACTTAAAAAAATATAAATATTTATCAATAATAAAAGACAATCTTAGCATAAAGAATTCACATTTAAATTGCTATCAATATGAGATACAATTTTTATTTACTTATTTATCTAAATTAATTAATTCATATTATAAATATCAACTGCAAATAAAATTCATAGACCTGCAATGAAATTATTGCTTAAAAGATGTTTAGGCCTTTTTTATACTGATTTTGGGAAGAGACTCAAAATATTCTAGCATGTATAGTTTTGACATAAATCAAGAACTTTTGTCCCACTGGTAAATTATCAATTTAGCAATGAAGACAGCAGAATTTTCCAATAGATAAATTAAAAATTTAGTCATAAAGATACAAGACACCAATAAACAAGATAACAGATTGCCGTTGGTTACTGTATAAGAAGCAGCTGTAAGCATTGCACAAAATAGTTATTTTTGATTTTGTAAAAACCATAACAAATGTATTAAAGTAATAAAAATGTAAAAATACAGTTTATTTTTAAATGTTTTTTTAATAAAGTATTTTGACCATGTTAGACCTTTAGTGCGATTTTCCTGGATCTTTATCCTCACTTTGAGGGGAAAAAAACTTATATGATAGAGATAAACTCTTGGAATGCCTGAATTTAGCACATTAAAACATCAAAAACATTTTAAATGATGCATGAAAAAATATTATGTTGCAAAATCGTGATATTTTGAATTACCCTAATTTCCTGTCTATAATCTGCGGATTATACGTTAAAAAACTTTATTTTTCTTGTAATGCAGATTATACGCATCCACGTATTATCTGCGAGTTATTTTCCTACACGATACCTTCCTAAATATCAATAAATATAATTTTTTTAAGCAAATTTACAAATATCTTTTTTTCTTAAGAGTCAACAGATGGCGCTACCTGATTCATACCCGGGTGAATACCCAGGGGGAGGGGGGGAGGGGAATAATCCCTTTCAGATTTGGATTCTTCTGATTTTGATGGATTTAATTAAATTATTAGTTAAATCGCAGTATACTCTCCTTCGATAACTGCGCCAATGTGGCAACCCTGGTTTATCGAGCTGCTCATCTGACGTCACCAAATACGGCAACCCTAAAATTTCTCTAGAGAGAGTTGATGGTTTAAACTCCTTGTTTTGTAAGCTGCTTTCTAATTGGACCGAATTGGACGCTTATTTTTTTTGTAAAAGGCTTTCTTATTGGACAAAGAGGAGAATCGGGGAACATTTTGAATTTGTTTGGAAAAACGTTATTGAACTGATACTGCTGCAATGGATTTCGTGTTGACAATGACAAGTTCTGTGTGTTGCAGTCGCATATTTTTATTATTTGTTTTCTCAGTCTCATATATTTTGAAACAAGTAACTATCTGGATAAATGCTTGAAAGGTGAGAATAAATATTCGATCGGTTATTTTTATTTCATTTTTACCTGTATTTTTGAGCGTTGATTGAATTATGTACGAAAGAGAAGCTGATTGTTCCAAGCTATAAATGACTAAAAGTGACAGATTGAGTGATGCATTTGAATGACATCCTAGAGCACAAGGTAAAATTATAAATAAAAAAATGGGGGTTCAGGGGGGGCGGTAGCCCCGCTGATTAGAAAAAAAAGAGCCCCTCTGATTAATAAAACCACAACATTGTTTTGCTCCCCTTACTGTTAACAAACCTTCTTTTTTAATAATTTGGGTAAGTGAAAGTTTTGTTTTTTGGTATATTTGATAAAAAGTATTTTAAAATATATGAAATGCATTTTTTTAAAATGTATTTTGAAAAAATTTGAAATTTTATGTATTTTTTATTTTTACTCAAAAATACAGGTTAAAATAAGAGAAAAATAACTGATCGAATATCTATTCTCACATTTTAAACATTTGTCTAGATAGGTACTTGTTTCAAAATATACGAGAAGAGAAAACAAAAAATAATTTTGCATACTCTCTCCCGGATGTTGCAGCTCCGGGAGTTAGTATGCGAAAATGCGCCAATTTGGCGATTTTTGAAAATCGCGCCAAGAAGGAGAGTAAACTGCGATCGCACTAAATTATTTTATCATCAAGAGTAGCTGATTTTTTACGTCTATATAATAAATTATTAAATATTGCTTATAATTTTGCAGTACAAATTTGTGATGTAACATCATAAGTAAGTTTCAATTTTCATTATTATAATTTTTGAATAAATATTAAAAACAGTGCAACTTATTAAATCTGCATTAATTTTCAAATGAAGTCCTTTGATTAAATCAAAACATCTTTTCATTTCATATGTTTTTTATCTATATTTTTATCGGGAAACATAATATTAGTGTAGTCTGGGATAATGCTTGCTAGTTTTTCAATATTTTTCTTGTAGTTCGGTAGATGGCGCTATCACTGCAGAAGTTAAAAGCATATTAGACTCATTAAGACCGAATCATATTAAAATAAAAATAAGACAAAAAAATTAGTTTAAGGAATATTTCATTTAAATAAATTATTAAGTATTGTTTATATTTTTGCTGTACAAGTTTGTGATGTAACCTAATGGGTAAGTTTCTATTTTCATTATTATAAGTTTTGAATAAACATTAAAAATAATGCAGTTTATTAAATCTGTGTTAATTTTTTAATGAAGACTTTTGATTAAATTAAAGCATCTTTACATTTCATAAGTTTTTTATTATTTTTTTTTTTTTTCAGGAAATATAATATTAGTGTATTCTGGGATAATGTTTGCTTGAATTTCAATATTTTTCTCGTTGTTCGGTAGATGACACCATCACTGCAGACGTTAAAAGCATATCATATAGACTCATTAAGGCCGAATTATATTAAAATAAAATTAAGAAGGAAAAAAAACTAGTTTAAGGAATTTAGATTTCATTTAAACATATGTAATTAATTTTATGTAATTAACTTATTTAATTAGAATTTTTATATTAAGTAGTAATGTAAGCCTTCCAAATTTATTCTTACTTGTGTGTACCTAATAGAATTGCAAATATCTTTGTACTGAATTTTCAATTTTTTATTTATTTATTTATCAAGTGGTATATTAAATACAAACGTTGAAAATGAAAATATTTTACACTAGATTCAATATTTTTTTCCTTGTGGCTCAGTGTTAGTCCTGTGGATCTTGTGAATTTTTTTTAAGTGAAAATTTCACCTGCAGATTATACGCCGCTGCGGATTATATGATGTTTTTTCCCAAAATATCATTAAATTGACGATTGTGGATTATATGCCACTGCGGATTATAGGCAGGAAATTAGGGTACACCAGATTGGAAACAGAAATGCATTATGGATCATAATAAAATTTTCTGTGAATTTCTAATTACTTTATTGTACTGAAAAATTTACTAGTTTTAGGTTGAGACAGGAGTGACACAGTGAAATACAATAACAGATATACATATTGATTTTCACAAAATAGATAATTTAATTATAATGTTCCAAACTTTTAAAGTTTAGACACTATGCATCTTAAAAGTAATTTAAATAAACATACACTTAGCTATTATTTTATAAGTGGATTCCAAAAAATAAATAAATAAATAAAATAAAATATTTAGCAGCACTCTTAATTTGACTGGAGAAAATCACAATTTTAGCTCCATGTTGCCATACATATATTTTTATATTTCTGCACCCAAGTGATTGCAAATTATGTCAGTGATCTTAGTGGCAAGTTCAATGGTTGCATTATGTTCATTAAAAAACAAACACTCAGAGTGAGTTTAGACATAAAAAATTTTGTTGTCAACAAATTAAACTTAAAACTGTACAAATTACATAAAAATCCACAGTATTTTTAAAACTTGTTTAGGATGAATTCCAAAATTAAAAAACTTTACTTCTCCTTCTTAGATTTAGAAAATGTGTGTACTTTTGCCGTGTCCCCCCCCCCCCCCAACCCCTAAAAAAAGAACCACTCATTTCATCCAAAAAGTCTGCTCAACTAATGATATATAATAAAAAAATTAGAAATTATTAATACATATATATAGTTTTAAAAAAATAACACAACATGGCATACAGAAATGTTCGTTTGTTCATTTTTCATGTAGTTAAAAAATCAAACTATTTCTAAACAATAGAAATAAACATAATAAGCTTCAGTTACAAAAATAATAATGAAACACTCTTTTTTTTTTTTTTTTTTAGTAAAATGTTAATTTTCCTTACAAAATTACAGAACTAATCGCAAAACACAGCATAGCTTTTAACAGAAGACCATAAGATGAAAAAAAGAAAATATTTTTTTTCATCTTATTTTACAAAACAAATTTTTTATTTATACACCATCTATATACTCCACTATTGCATATGTCATCTCTATTTACATAATCACTCTGAGGCATGAAGGCTTCATTCAAATCCTTGATTGTCAAAGTCTTAACAGTAAGTTTGCTATCAGGTTAATTTTCTTCATTTTACATTTTGCTCATGCCTTACTTTAATTTTTATTTGACAAAGGCTTCAAAGACACATTTTTGCAATAAATACAGTACAAAATATGTTTGAAATACCAAATCATACAAAAATTGAGGACCGCCTGAATTTTAAAATGAGACAAAAGCCTGTCAAACATGACTAAAAAAAATAAATAAGAATCTTAAACAAAAAATTTTGGTGTTACCAAAAAGCATAATATTTTAAATCAGTATGGAAGCATTAATGACTCAAAGGATATTATTGTTTTCCCTAAAGATTAATGACTTAATGGATATTATTGTTTTCCTTATTATTATTTATTAAAGTTACTTTTTGCTGAGTTTGAAAAAATTACACTTAACATCACAAGAATAAAAGAGTGAATTATGTCATTCGATTCAAGTTCTGATATTGCAGAAAATATCTAGAATTTAAGCCAAGCCATTCTCCAAAACCTATTTAATTAGAAGTATTGAATATGAATCCTAATACCTCTTTCTTACTAACAAAGGAACCACTTTTGGTGTTGCTCGCACCTAGCATCGAGACCTGGTGCGTTTTGTATCCTTATACATAAAAGTTGGAGAACTCAAAAAATTTCTCTGTTAAAATAATATTTTATGTAATTTTTTATTGTTACATATTTATTTGTTTATTTCATGCCAGAAGTGAGTTAAGTCGCCAAATATGGCGCTACAATTTTTCCGCCCGCTTTATCCAAAGAGAAAATGTACAGAACATATTACTAGAATTATATCAGATTAAGATTTTTTTTTATAACTGATAGCATAAGAAACAAATATTAGGTTTTTATTTTTTTTTTCTATGCAGACGATAAATATATAAGTAATAAATATAATTCTATAAAAGCTTCGAAGATCATTGAAAACTATTTTTTAGTGAAATACAAAATAAGCAAACAATTTTCTTTTGAAATCGAATGAAATAAAGTTTTGATTGTTTAAAATGAAATGTTGCTGTATTAAAAGGTCCTTTGGTAAAAGTAATCATAAAGAAAATTAATATTTTTACACAATTTAGAAAAATTACAATTGCAACTTAGACATTGCAATTTCTAGCTATTACAAATTCAGCTATGACATTTGGCTAGGGTTGCTGGAAAGCTCTACTTTTGAAAATAAACGCCAACTGTTTCCCCGCCAAAAATATGAATATAAAGATGCAATTTTTCAAAATGAAATTCGTGGGTTTTTGAAGGAATTTTCAAACTTTTTTCAAAATTTTATACTTATTATTAACTAATTTTTATTTTTAAATGTTTTTCTTTAAAAAAATTCAATGTTAATAGTGCGATAAGTGATCTCAAAAATTGCATTTTCAGAAAGTTATGCTACTGTATAATCAAGAAATATTATTTTAACAGAAAAATTTTATCGATTCTCAAACTTCATAATATAGGGCTTTAAAATGCACCAGGTCTCAATGCTAGGTGCGAGCAACACCAAAAGTGGTTTCCTTGTAAGTTAATTTTCTATCATCTAACCTATGTTCCAGATATTCAATCTCTTCTACATATTGAATGTTTCATGTCAGTTTTCCTTATTATCAATGAATAGTATATAAATAGTTTTATCAATTATTTCAAACTGTAAGTGAAACACTGTTATAAGTTAATGATAAGAAATAAATATAAAAAAATAATGAGTCATAAAAATATTTGTACCATAAAACCAAAATAATGAATGTAAAAAAGTAATAAATATAATAGAGCAAAACCTACCAAAAATGTATTTGTATATAATGGAATGCTATCTTTACAATTACAATAAATGACATACCCTCAAAGATTAAAACTTCTCCAAAACAGAATTTGCCTACAATTCTCTGTAATTTGGCTTTAAAAGGTTTTACTGCATACTGTTTTAAATTGAATTAACTTTCTAAAACTTTATGAAAGATGCAGTTTAAAACAACATACTTGTAACACTCTTCCGAAATTATTTCTGGAGTATACACTATAGATAACAAAGACAATAGTAATCTACGATCTTTATCATCTGTCACTCTTCCACCATAATTACATTCTCCAGTTAAATATGTTAATGCATCCAGAGGTAACTCTTCATAATCATTCAAAAACATCTGAAATATAAATATTAAAGTTACTAGTAAATGAAATGTACAGTCCATAGAAGAATCAGAATAATATGAATCGTTTCAGTTAGTTTATTTTTAATCAGTACTATTTTGCTAAAAAAAATACATATATACATATGATTTTATAAGTTATCTATATATCTATAAAAATCAAGTATCATCTGAAGATACAAAAGGAACTTCAAATAAAAATAATAATGCAACTTCTTTACCTTTTATTTATTTTTCTTATGTTAAGCATATTTGAGATTTTTAAGACCTTTTGTTACCAAGTTATCAGAGTTTTCCTTTGGCAGTTTCTTGAGGTGCTGCATCCTGCCTGCCTGTTTTATAAAAAAATTGCCTTGTTTATAAAAAATAACACCTTTTCTGCCTCTTGGTTGCAAAAAATAACATCCTTCCTGCCCCTCATCCAAACACAACACCCTTCTTGCCCCTCATCCAAAAATAACATCCTTCTTGCCTCTTTCTAAAGCTAGTCGGATGTGCCAGTTTCAATTTTTTTTTCTTTTTTTTTACAATCTGTGTCCATCATAAAAATCTTAAAGGTATAGGTTCGCTGAATTGTGTGCATTTAAAAAGAAGATATAAGCATTGCATCATTCAAACAAATCATTTTATTTTGGTATGCACCCTTTTAGGTAACTGCAGCTGAAATTCCCAATCCAAAGAGCATAAAAGCAACACCTGTTGTGTTGTATATACCCAAGATTAACTCCTTCACGATGAGAGCCATTTGCTTAATTTTTAATCTTTGACCACCGGTTTTTCAAAACAGAAAATTTTCTGAAATTTTATTGTGAAAATGCTCTGATTAAATAAGGTAAATTTTATAGTTAAAAATAACTGGTGGGAATAATGAAGGATTCTGGGCACCTTAAGTGGCATATATACCAATCGCTCGTCCCCAAGGGGTTAATAAGGAACTATTTATGTGAAAGTGTAACAGAATATTAAATTTTATCAAACTCCGTGTATCAATTTTTGAGATACAGCTATCTAGAAAATTGTGAAAAATGCAGCATAGCAGCACCACCAGTTATATGATTTACGCAAACACCTAATTAGCAGCACCATAACCTTTATGTCAAGGTCTAACAGAATATGAAGTTTGATGAAATTATGTGCATTAGTTTTTGAGATAGAGCTATTACGGTATTCTTGCAAAATGCAGTGTACCAGTGCCACTAATTGGGTGATTTGCACAAAAAATTAATCAGCACCAAGTTAGATCAGGGTATAACTGTATCTGAAGTTCGACAAAAATCTGTGCATTAGTTCTTGAGATAAAGCTATTGCAGTAATCGTAAAAAATTCAGAATAGTAGAGCCACTTGTCAGGTGATTTACACCAAAAACTAATCAGCACCAATTTTTATGAAGGTATATATGAATTTCAAGCTTTATTAAATTATGTGCATTAGTCCTTGAGATAGAGCGCCCACAAAATTTGTGTCACATGCAGACATTTTCTAAAAACAATCAAATTGTGTTCAGGAGTTTCTAAAACATATAAGTCCATCGAAAACCAAGAGTCTAAATTTTTCACGAATCCAATATCTTCTTTTTGTAAAGATAGAAGAAAGTAAAAAATGGTGCCTTTACTGCTTTTCGCATTGTAAGAAAAACCTGCTTGTATAATGAAAAGTGGCTTATTGGTATCCCTTGAAAAAGGGTGCTTTTAAAAATTAAAATTTCCTTTAGTAATCAAGAATACAGCTAAAATTAAAAAAAAAGAAGTCTTAAAAATCTAAAAGTGCTTTTTTTACACCAGCAGTACTCTTCTTCTTCTTCTTCTTTTTTTTTTTTTTTTTTTTTTTTTTTTTGTATCTGGGAGAATCTTTGTTTGATTATTCATAAATACAAAGATATATTTCACATAAATATATATAAATATAAATAAATATATATATATACAAAGATATATTATTTTGATGATCTAATGTGCACAAAGCAATATATGTACAGTAAGGTGTCTAAGGTGGACTCTGTAATAGATGGAAATCTGTTTAAACCAGAAAAATTTTCAAGTCTTAGCAAATTCAAAGACATAGAATAAACTTTATCTAAGGCAGAATACTACCTACAATCCAACATTTTCTCAGCCTGGATCGATTTTGCCTTACTTATGGCTTACTATATATAAACATTACAAACTTTTCTCATTTTCTGATAAATAAGAGTCACAAACTTTTAAATATAACTTACATAATAACACTTTCCTTAAAAAGCACAAAAGACAAATTAAAATCACATGTATCATCTTCAATTTACTCTCCCCTACACCTAAACAGTTAGTTCAAATAAGAATACAATTGAAATTAAATAAAAGATTCACCAAAAAATAAAATTGAATTCTTAATTTTATAATCTATTTTGCTAAATTAATTAAATTAAGTAATTATACTTAAAAGAATAAAAAATATCTATAAAAATACATAAGCTATACAAAATTAATAAATTCAGAAAATATACCTGAAGTTGTGTCATACTAATTCTCAAATCAGATTCATTAAATTCATATGGAATGTTCCAACCTAAAGGGCCAAACTTTTTTCTCTCTTGAACTAATGCATGGAAGAAGCACAATCCAAATAACATCTTATGCCACATATCAAGCTAGAAGTTTAATTGAAAAATCTTATAATAAATGAATAAATATTCACAACTCTGAAGTTGCAATATAATATAATAATCTATAACTGACACAGATGATTTTCAAAATAACTGCATGTTTGATGTCTTAATCTTTGAATCCATATTTCACATTAAAAAATTAATTTTTTGATACTTTTACAACATGTATCAGTGTATTATTTTACAGTTAAAAAATGTAACTAAAGTGTTTATAGATTTTTAAATATTCAATTATTAAATTATTTTAGTTATCAAACTATATATATTTATGTATTCCAAATCAAAATACCTAACTTAGACTTCCCGAATCTTTTTAAATAGACTATTTTGTATATGAATTGAAAAGTACAGCAATGCATTTATGAAAATGTAAATATGTATATAATAGTTTAAAATTTAATTTTAATAATTGTGTCCTCTATATCTCATGAGGATAACCACAAGAATGTTACTACATTTATTTCATGTAATTTTTTATATCTTCAGTTGAAAACAAAGCTAAAGGAAGCTATATCAGACCTGTTTGTTATTTAGTGTAAACAAAGAACTGAAAAACTACTACTTTATTCTTTATAGAAAAGTTCGCATCAACATTATACGTATTTTTATTACCTCTCATGAGAGCTACTTATATATTTGATTACTTATTTAATCAATTAGGGGGACCTGGGGTAAAATGGGTATATTTTATATATTATTTTTATTATTTTACCAGGCAAATTTTTTTGAAAAATTTAAAGTATGAATGAAATACTCACATATCTGATAATATTTAAATTTGGTAAAAACAAACTAGAAATATATATACTGGGCTTGGCAGCCATTTTGTTTTTCAGAAGATAGAACAAAGTGTTTTTAGGGGGTGATAAACTTCTTTCCAAAAAAATATACAGGAAGAATTTAAAAAATAAACTGTTTGGATTTTAAAGAAGAAGGATTTTTCTAATAGAAAACTCAAAAAATGAGTAAATTTATTTACTCACAAAAATTTTATACCATATTTTGTCACATGGGGTAAAATGGATATAGGCCATCTTTTTTGTGCGAGTTGAGGTCAATATATGAATGTATGAATATTGATCAAAATTGAAAGACCTTTGAGAGCAAATTTTTATTGATCCTATGTTTAAAACTGAAATTATTCTTTGTTATATGAAATTAGGCTATAAATTAGTCGCGATCATCAGTTATCCGCGCTACATGTTGGAATGTAAATATTAAAAATCGCTGTTAACAGACAATTTCTCAAAAATCACGTTAAATCAAAGTACTGTATTTTCAGCCATAAATTAAATTAAAACACATGTGCTAACTATACTAAATTATTAAAAGAGGACAAACAGTAAAAAGAGTCTAAGCAACCCATGGAAGTTAAACTAGAGGTTCTCGCTGCAGTGAATCCAATGATTGGTGACTGGGTCCTTCGAAATTCAGTGTAAAGAAGTCTGATCAAGAATTCACATGCCTTATTATTGATATATCCCTGATGAAGATGAATACACTGTGAAGGTTGTAACAAAGTCATTTGTTAGATTATTTTATGACTTCTCTTAGAAAGACAACATTGCTGATGTGCAGGCATCCCAAATTGTCAGGAAGTCTATCTCAACCAAGCTGCACCATTCGTTGCCAGTATACATTTTGTACATAAATTTTCATTCAGTTATAGCTAGTTAACTTTATAAATTGCTTTTGATTAAAAATATTTTTCAGTTAACTTAATTTCTCCTTTTTTCTTACAGATACTCATGCTGATATCTATCTGATTTTGAACTTCATTAAATTAAAATAAAAGTTTTAAAATGAAACACTGTTAGAAACATGATTCAGAGCATGGATGTAAATTGATGTAGTGAAAGTTGGGAGCAGTTTGGGGTGGGAGGGATGTAGGATAGGATTTATTGGTACTTACATCTTATTTCTACTAGTTTCATAACAGTGTTTTTATTTGTCAAGAAAAAAATGTAAACAAACTGAAAGTGGCGGGTTTTTGCCCTCCCTCCTTGCCCCACTTTATATATATGTGACTCAGAGGATGAAGGTACAAAACTTTTAAATGGTTTACACATTATTTATAATGTAATTAAACTTTAACCAGCATATACCCATTTTATCCCGAACCACGGGGTAAAATGGGTATACACCGCGTTAAAATAGGTATAGTCTTTTACACAAAAATTAAAACAAAAAGGAAACAAAAATTATGTTTAATTTAGACCTAAGATACATAATGTAAAAAATATTGAACAAAAACATGATTATATTTCATAATGTTTCTGCTATGAAACATTAAAATTAAAAAAGCCATTTTTTATACTCATTTTACCCCGGGTGACCCTATAAATATTTTTTTACATGAAAGTTGCCTATTTTAATATAAAATAACATTTACTCAGGGTAAAATTTCTTTTAAGGAACTCACAAATTTTACTTTTGAAAAGTAAACTCAATCAGATCAATCTTCAAACATTTCTTTTTTCTAATTTCTGAAACACTGAAGGAAAAAAGTACCTCATAAATGGCCACATTTTTACTGTGTATTAAATTACAAGAAATCAATAACTCAATTCTATTTAATATTTAAACAAAATAAATTTTCTGTGTGATGTACACCTTAAAATGGCAGTCCACTTGAAAATGACTTACATAATACAGAAGTGAATTTTAGTGAAGGAGCTTAAAACTTATTAAATTGTATAACTTATCATACTTATTTTTATAAGGATTGAAGTACAGATAATATAATTATAACAAATAATGTTTCAGACCTATAGTGGTTAAAACCTGAAATATTAAAATGTTTCATACGAATCCATTACTAAAAAGTTGAATTGAATTTCTTTAGAAATAAGAATGAGAAAAAATACAAGGGTGATTTCAATTTTTCAAGCATTACAAATTAATAAAACACAAAACATTTTATTTTCACATTATAAATATAGTTGAAGTTATTTATTACAAGTTCCTACATGAGTTTTAACATTTTCCATACATTTATAAAAGAATTGGTGAATTTCAAAACTAATTCATAATAATTTATAATTTTGAAGCACTTACAAATTTCATTTAGAGCAGCAATTCCCAACCTTTATTGGTATGCAAACCATCTTTAAGTAAAAACATTTTTCACAACCCACCTCATAAGAGGTTGTATCTAATACCAGTATGAAACTTATTGTATGACCTCTATAAGGGGCATCCCACACTGGACAGACAAGCGACAACGACGCGAGTCAAGGGGGAAAATCTTCATTCCAACATGTATTCCCTTCACTAAATCCTCACACCGAAAAGTCATGCGTCATGTTTCTCTTGTTGCGCGTCTTTTTAGCCAATGTCTGCCTCGTGTCTTCTGTTTTCCATTTGTGAGAATTTTGTCGTTTGCGAAACCCTGTCTGAATATGGCCGCCTCTCCAGCTATGCCTGAATCATTCAAGTTCAACAAACAGTTTGTTGGGATAATTGAAAGATATCCGGCGATTTATGATTATACCTGCGACGAATATTCGAAATTTTAAAACTAACATTTTAAAACTAACAAAATAAAAATAATTAATGAAGAGTATATTTTTATGAAATGGAATTTTGTGAAGGGGCCTATTTTATTAAGAGGAATTTTGTGAAGGGGCCTGTTTTATTAAATTGATTTTTGTGAAGGGGCCTGTTTTATTAAATTGATTTTTGTGAAGGGGCCTGTTTTATTAAATTGATTTTTGTGAAGGGGCCTGTTCTATTAAATTGATTTTTGTGAAGGGGCCTGTTCTATTAAATTGGTTTTTGTGAAGGGGCCTGTTCTATTAAATTGATTTTTGTGAAGGGGCCTGTTTTATTAAATTGATTTTTGTGATGGGGCCTGTTTTATTAAATTGATTTTTGTGAAGGGGCCTGTTTTATTAAATTGGTTTTTGTGAAGGGGCCTGTTTTATTAAATTGGTTTTTGTGAAGGGGCCTGTTTTATTAAATTGATTTTGTGAAGGGGCCTGTTATATTAAATTGATTTTTGTGAAGGGTCCTGCTTTATTAAATTGATTTTTGTGAAGGGGCCTGTTCTATAAAATTGATTTTTGTGAAGGGGCCCAAAATTTTGCTTGGATTGACCCCTGTTTAATTTGTTAAACAATGTAGCAAAAATTTCTAAATTTGGTTATTTACTATCTCATTGACACTTTGTAGAAGGTGTTATAGTATTTCCTATATTGTTCAGTAAAAAAATTGAAGGGGGGGGGGGGGGGGAGGGATAACAAAATAACAACGAAAAATATATAATTTCATTTTCGCTCAATAAAACTCTTTTAATATATATTGTTGTACGAAATATGAAATCTAGTTGTTAAAATTAAATCAAGCATCTAACTTCTTTTTTAAGCCCTCTTCTGCTTAAATTTTCTTTTTTAACTCACCTGTATCCATTTACAAGAAGAGCTTGTAATAATTCAATTTAAGTTAATCAAAACTTGAATCTTTTTTATTTACCTGTACATTATAATTTTAATACCCAAAATTATTTTTTATTACAATTTTTAAACATTTCTTGTATAGTTCTTTACTTCAGAATTTTCATTTTCTCTTGTTGAAGTTTCCTTTGAATTCTGCAAACAGTCATTATTTTCTGTTGGTCTGTACAAATCAAAACAAATGCAAAATAATAATGAAATGAGTGTTGCCAACCTCACATGAAATATAAAATAAATTAATTAGCTACTTTCTATAGTGGCCGATAGTTTGTGCCATTACTAAAACCTTTGTGGGCTTGTTTATGCTTCACATTAATTTCTATTGTCGAAATTTTTCCGGATACTTGCGCAGTATTTTTTTCATAACGAAAAACGTGCCATATTCTCCATGCAAACCATTCATTGGATGGACCCAATATTTTCTTTTCTTATTTTCTTTATCCTTGCATAGCAAGGTCAACATCAGGGTATCTTCATCTTCAGAAGATAATTCCATAGCTTCGTTTACTGTCGAATGATCTATTTAAAATTTCACGAAAAACGTAAACAAAGAAGTGTGACAGGAGAAAGAAATGTTGCCGGTAGTACTGATGCTTTGATGTGCGGCTAAAAAGCCGAGAAGGCAATTTGCTTCCGTCGCGTCTGTTCGATCGAAGAGACATGTAGCGTGTATTTATGCAACATGTTTCCCCAGTGTGGGATGCGCCTAAGGTATCAGATATTCCAACATACAAAAGAGGTAAATTTTTGTACAAAGGACACATTATCAAAAAGTAAGAATGGGTAATCCCAATGTGTGTAAGTGGAATAATAATTAACACAACACGCATATTACAAAGATAATGAAAAAAGCATGTAATTATTATCAAAAGACAACTTTACAATCAGCGAGATTTCTGGCACTGGTGTTTATCGATGAGGGCATTAAATTAGGGAGGAAATGGGAGAAAGTAAAAGTGCAGGCACTGTGCAAATGCATTTCTACTCGATAGCAGAGGTCATAGGTTACCATAATGCTGCACAACTGCTGCCATATCACGTAACAAGGTCATGACATACTACTAACTGGCTGTTTAAGAAATCACTGTCTTCTCTAGAAGTTTTAACTTAAGCTAATAGCTATCATAATTACTGCATTTGTAAAATATTGTATTTTTTATGTTTCTTAAACAGATGAAATAAAAGATATTTTTGTGGTAAATTCTGCGACTCATCAAAACATCCGTCGCGACCCATAGATTGGAAACTGCTGCTTCAGAGGATATGATTTGATTATATATTATAAAAAGTTTTTCATCTATAAAATTTTAATATACTTGAAGTTTATTTCTTTTAAATCATAGAATTTCTTTCTTTCTTTTCTTTTTTATTTTAAGATTGAAAAGAATATATAGATAGCATTCCAATCTGTGAATGCTATTGATTTTATTTCACTCAGTACTTTTCAACTTTATTAAACAGAAAGCTAATGTACTAGATAAAAGAAAAAAAAATAATTTATTCTTAGCAGATATTGTTCCATGATTATGAAGAAAAGGGAAACTTTCAGTGTTTTCTATCCCTATAGTCTGCATTTCAAAAAAGATATACATTTTTTAACATGATGATGAACATATAAAGAAGACAGAGTATATGAAAATCATGCTCACAGAAAATGTCCTTATGTGGCTTAATATCCCATTTTAGAGCTTCAGAGTTTTACATTTTCTAATGATTTAAAATTATAATAAATAAATGAAGCTTAAGTAAATGCATAAAATTTAAATAAGTACTAGAAAAATATTGCATAGAATATTAAAATAACTTAAAATCTTTCAATATTATCTATAATATTGAAATAAAAACATTCTAATCAAAGACAATTTAAAAATACTCACTTTATCACATCCATCATAAAATGATGGGTTAGAGATAGGATCACTAATATATGACCTTAATAAATTAGCCCTAAGACCTTTGGGTGGTTCATTTGTCATTTTTACACCTAAATTAAAACATCATGCTTAAGAAAAATGGTAAAGCTAAATAAAAAAGAAAAAAAATACATAAATAGCAACTACAGTAATGTACAAATTAATTAATACAAGGTGATTTTTTTGTTTCTGAGTAATTTAATTACTAACTGCTATCTCAAATTCATTTTATCTGTCTCTGCCTCATTCAGATATCTGGCCTTCAGAGAAAGAAAACAACCATTTATGTTTCATTTTTATGAAAGTTCAGTTTGTGAGCAGGCAATATTTGCTTGTGGCTGCTATGAATTCAATCCACATTAATTTATTTTTGTGTATGTAAAAATTTATATTACTTCTAGAAAATGACTAGGAATTACTTTATTTATTAGCCACTTATTCTATTATTGCAAGAGGTAACACATACTACGACTGCAAGAAATATTCTGTGAGAAGAAACAACTACTGCCTTTTCACACACTAAACTTTCACAAAATTTAAGCAAAAAGGGTTACTTTCTCTGAATTATATTCTAGGATTCAAAGAATCCACACTAGATAAAATCAATCTGAAGCAGCAATTGACAGTTAAATGCAATTTTAGAAAAAAAAAAATGTTTTGTCTCATTTAATTTGCACACCACTGTGTATAATGAACAGCTAGTAAACATAATAGTACTTTATAACTGTTACAGTTAGAAAAGGTAAGTTGAAAGATTTTATTTGATAATCTATCCTCTATCTTTCCAAAAGCAAATCTTTGGAAGTTTAAGGCAGTTGGTGAATAATTCATGAAGTATGCATGAATATACTTATTCATTTTGGACAGTTATTGAGCAGCTCAAGCTCTTTTGGAAGTAATTGTGATCCAACATACTTTGAAAAAATAGATTCATGGGAATTTAAGTAAATTAACTTAGATAATTTCTTTTATATTTGATTTTCTAATCCTCTATTTAAAATTTTAGAACAACAAGTCTAAGAAATTAGCAATAGAATTCAGAAAAACTTATCAATTTCGATTCTAAACTAAATTTTCAAAATGTTGTTTCTAATTCATTAAACAGACAGGCTCAACATTCTGCAGTTTTGAATTAAAATTATGATGAACTTAAGATCTTGCCCTATTTATATTTGTAAAACCGCCATCCTGTTTTTGATAAGGAAAAATGGAAAAAAAAAAGTTGTATATCACATATGAAATGCACTATAATAATTTACTGACAAAAAATCCATAAATTTAAAAATAAATACTCTGTAGAAATTCTGATTTGAAAAAAAAAAAATATCTTGAACATCAGTTATAATATTTCCTTAAGTGCATTTTGCTCCCTTATTGAAATACCATAAAATTAAGGTTTCTAAATGTGTACTTTTCTCCATCTAGAAAGTTCCTTTATTTTTATTAATACACTACCAATATAAGTGCTAAACATTCCCTTTTGTTAAACAAATAAGGCCTAACAGCTATTTCCAAAACTCTCTTAAAAATAATTATTTTTAAAGAAAATTAAAATTTGTGTGAAACAGAATTGTCACATGATACTGTATTTACTCATATTTTTCACACCTTTTTCTATTTTTTAACTGCCAAATTTAAGGAGTGCAAAAATTATGCAAGTTATTTTCTTTGTTGGAGCATCTAAAGAACTGATTTGTTTTAAGATTATAGTAAAACTTATGAAAATAGAACCTGTCAAAATCCTATCTTAAGTGGAAAAATTTCATGATCCCCAAGGACAGAATATCATATAATTATATCTATTAAGAAAGAAACGTGTCTAAAGTACATTTTTTTCTCCCCAGTTCCTAGAGATTCTGTTTTATAGTATTTTTATAAATAATCAATACTAACTATGAAATGTTCAGATAAAGAGCTATTTTATATGCTAGTACTTGCAACATTTCAGATGATATAATGCCATCATCAAATTTTAATTACGCTCTAATTTTATTTGAGGATGCTTCCTAGATTTTATAGAATTACAAAATGATTTTAAGTCATTATTTGCTTTGCTTACTTATTTTTATCTACATCATTATCATATAAGTGCTTCATTTACACCAAATTTACTATCAGCAATATTATTGGCGCTTTTTTTCAGAAAAGCAAATTGCTATGAATCTAAAATCTGCATTGAAGTGGTTAATTTTTTGTAGGCATAAAGCATAAACAGTCTAAGAACTTTCAGTCAAATCTTAAATAAGAGATTAAATTTAACAGAAAGTTCTAATATCTCTTGCATTTGATGACAGTAATATTAATTGGTAAATCACTTGTCCTGTTCTAGCAAATAAAAATGAGAAATGATAAAAAAAGAAAAAAGTAAAAATTGAAATATGTACTGACAAACAAACATCACAAGATATCCAGTATCATGAAAGCTCATGCTTTAATAAAAATAATTACAGACGGACCTTGTTATACCGACACCCGGAGTTTGCGTCATTCCGCTTATCACGTCAGTTTTTCAAAGTCCTGATTTTCTGTGTATGATTTTAATGTAAATAAACTCCGGATTTTACATCATTGAATAATTTTCAACTCCGGATATCCTGACAGTTTAAAAAAATTGTCCAGTTTTCATAATCCATCTTATGAGCACGGAAATTAAGCAGTAAGAAATGTCTTAGCCAAACTTTTCCTAAAAGTGTCTAACATGCCCATTGAGATAAATGAGAAATTTTACTTCATCTGAATAAATAAATCCACACACTATGGCTGACCCACTTAATCTCCAGATAGCCGTATCTGTCTACTCACGGTCTTTTTGTTCTGGTCAGGCGGCGCTTTTTTGTGGTTACACAGCGTTTTTCATCCAATTAAAACCGAAGCATTGCATTTCATTGAAACAATGAGAAATTATCTAACATCCATTTCTGAAACAATGAATATTGATTTCAATTCATTGTATAATATTGAAAAAAGAATTGTAGGAAGCACATCCAGGGATAAGCAAACCTTAATTCATGAATATTTAAAGTAACAATAAAAAAACAAGTCATCATAAATCTGATTTTTATTCTTTTCAATTTTTTTCTTGTGTTTATTTTGTTTAATAATAATGTTTTATTGCTTAAAACTGCAAGAACAGCTATGAATTTAAAACTACCTTAAATTAATTCAAAATACAGCTTTTTATAAACATATTTTTCCCACACTCCGGTTACCGCGACACTCCGCTTTTGACGACACTTTTTTCTGGACATTAGAGCGTCGGGTTAACGAGGTTCGACTGTATATGTAAAAATGACATATTTTACTTTTTAATTTATGAAGCACCTCGTGACGAATTCTAGATCAAAGGAGGTTGATCCATTGCATATGCTCTCACTGAACATATAGATTTCTTAATAGATGAGAAATAAAATCTTGATGCATAAACTACTTTACTATTTTAAAATTTAATTTGTAAAGGTTCTATGCTATGTAGTCTGGCTAAAGATGTAGTTTTCGTGTAGCGTTTGATATCTGCTATATGTTCTTTCATTCTCATTTTCTCATTCTAAGCTTTCTATTCATCATTCCTACATTATTGCATTTTACAATAAATATATAGGAATGACAATTAGAAAGTTTAATGATAATAAGTGATTTTTGCTTATATAACTCTATAGAAAAGTGTTTTTTTAGGGAAAAATAAACTTTTTATAAAATCTCTAGTTAATAAGACACACTTTGTAAAATAATAATAATTCACAAAAAAGCTTATTGAAATTAATTTAGCAATCAAGGAATTAACAGAAAATATGAAAATTATTTCCACAAATAATTTATCCAATAATAAATAAAACAAAATTTCTTACCATTTTGTAATATAGAAATCGGAAATGTATCAGACGGATAGCTAGTCAGCCACAAACGAAAGTTTATGTCAGTTTTATCAGGAGTAATGACCTACGAAAAATTAAGCACATTTAATATAAAACACTTTATTAGAAAATTTAAAACATTTCTATGGTAAAAAACACAAACAGTACAATTATTTAAAAGCAGTACAGTCATGGGCATGCACAATAAAGGTAACGGTGATTTCGCGAGCTTGAAAATTTTGTGAATTTTATATGAACAGAACCGAAAGTTGAAAAATCCCGAAACTACCTACATAGAACCCCTTTTGCATAAGGCATTTTAGGAAACTTCCTTTGTCTGAAAAGTTTGTCACCCCCCCCCCCTCCCCTCCACTCTAAAAACAACATGCGATACTTGGAGAGGAAATTCCTATTCCACCGCCGGTAGGACTCTGGATGCAAGAAACGCTAAGTCCCTTGTTGAATCAAAAGAAATAATATGCTCTAATACCAAGGTTTCTACTGCTTTGAAAGAAAAACGTGCAGTGAAACGTGAGAAGTATGCAATATGCGACGAAGTGCTGAGGTCCAAAATTCACCGATATGCTACTATGAACGGAAATTCTGCAGCAGTGAAACATTTCATCTCTGAATTGGGAAGGCTGGTGAGTGAATCAACCGTTCGCAGCATAAAGAAACAGTACATTCAAGCATCGAAACAAGCTAAAGCCGATGTAACAACTTTACCGTACAGTAATCGCAGTCACTCCTTAAAATTTGGTGATTTCGACACAAGTGTTCAAACATATATATGTAAATTGTGGATCGCTGGTGGAACAGTGAACCGCACTATTGTTATTGCAGCTGCAAAAGGAATTGTGAAATCACATGATCCATCTGTACTAAACTCTTTCGATTTGAACCCAAGTTGGGCCAGAAGCCTGCTGGTAAGAATGAACTTTGTCAGTAGAAAGGGAACCAAAGCTGCACGAAAACTGCCCCCAGACTTCCCAGCTATTCGCTAACCATGTTCGTGTACAGTGACTGACAAAAATGTTGTTCCCCCTGAGATGTTTGTCAACTTCGACCAGACAAACACAAAGTTTGTGCCTACATCTGAATACACATTGGAAGAACGTGGTTCAAAACAAGTGTCCATAATCAGCATGGAAGATAAAAGAGAGATGACTCTTTTGTTGGCATGTTCCCTGTCTGGAAACCTACTTGCACCACAATTGTTGTATGCTGGAAAAGCAACAATTTGTCATCCAAAGTTTACATTTCCTGTGGACTGAGATGTGCGGCCTACTGATTCATACTGGAGCAATACTGACACTTTGATACATCAAGAATATTCTTGTACCTTATTACGACAAGCAGAGGGAGCTTCTCGGGCTAGTTCCAGAACAACCTGGTGTAGCATTGTTCGATGTTTTTAAGGACCACCAAGATCTTTTTCTGGCTGAACTAGAGAAGAGGAATATTACTCCAGTTTTTGTGCTCACTTCCTGCACAGGAGAGCCCCAGCCTTTGGACTTAACTGTAAATGGCAACTTCAAGCGTTTACTCAAGAATGAGTTTATTGAGTGGTATTCTAATGAGCTTAAATTTCTAGAGGGAAAAGAATCTGTGGACCTGCGAATATCACGACTAAAACCAATTCACGCTTCTTGGCTTGTGCGCACATTTAACGGCATTGAAGCCAAACATTAGATAATTTTGAATGGCTTCAAAGAGCAGGTATAAATATTGTAAGTGAATGAGCTGCATTCTATTAGTTGTATTATTGTTTTTATTCAAAAAATTGTACTAGGGTAGGGTAGTACACAGTGAGACATGGTACACAGCGAGACAGCAGCCACTTTCACATATAGTTGTAACTTTTTCTTCAAGCTGGCACACACACATAACGACCTCATATTATGCAACTCGTGGATGTAGTTTCGGCACTTCAGTTACTCGTGCAACAAAACAATAAATAATTCTTTATTGTATAGTGGTTAAAAGTTACATAAACGTCTATTTTAGAGTTTATTTCCTTCAATGACATATATTTACTTAACTGAACCTAGCTACATCTAATAATAGACTATTTTGGCAAAACGACATAAACTTTTTAAAGCAATGAAATTGATGTAACAGAAGTGGCATCCATTTTGTTACAACGTAACAAAAGTACACAGTGAGACACAGAGTTGTGATACACAGTGAGACGTGTCTTACTGTGTACCTACTATGTGGTTCTGATGTTAAAAAATTATTCACTAGTAAATCTGCAGATCAGGAGCCTCAACGTCAGCTCTGCAAGTCATTGTTTTTAGACTCACTTTGGTAATATTCAGTTTCCTGCAAACCGCAATTTAAAGTTTTGAAATTATGTAATTATTTATAAGAATAAAAAATACGAAGTTTTCAGACATTAGAAGCATTAAATTAAAAAAGTTATGGAACGATATTTCGAAATTTTCATGAGCTGTTAATTCTGGTATATTTTTTAAATAATAAAGTAGATTTCTTCAGGGGGGGCTCCGCCCCCCTGAACCCCCCGTGGTCTTATTAATTTACATACGTAACTTTTTATTGATTGCGCTAATGGTTAGCGCAAATCTTAGATTTCTTTTTACACTTCCGAGCCTTATTTTTCAATACTGGTAACACAGAAAATGATTTACATTGACGCAATTATATTAAACGTTTAGGTTTTATGAATGAAAATGTAATTTCCTTTAAAAATAAAATAATTTTCATTCATATTTTCTGAAATGAGGCGGCATTAAGAAGTAACACCCGTCAAAAATTTTTTTTTCAGGCAATCTAGTTAATGCTTGGTTTTTAAGGATGAAAATATTTATTTCCCGATACAATGACGTCATTTTCGACAGCGATAATTTTGCGGTGCATAATTTTGATATTTACTATATATTTGCTCTTCAAAAGTTTTTTTTCCTCATTGGAATTTTCGATTAAGAATTAACATTTCTGTTAGCTGTGTGCAGACGATAAACCATGAGATATTAGAATTTTTTTTTTTTAATAATAAGAATTAATATCATAAAACAAGCCCCTTTTATTTCAACCTCAAAGCGTATTCGTTTTATTTTTGATATATGAGATCAAATTCACCATCTTTTCGTATTTTCACTTTATTTCTAATATGAAGGCGTATGCATGTCTATTTTTTATTTCATTTTCCTCTCGCACATAAAAATCTTTCAAATCAAAATTAACTGTTTAGGATAAATTTTTATTCCGGGATTGAATTTTCGTGGCAACGGCAAAGAAAAAAAAATGATTGTTAAATTTCACAGCAAAATGTCGATTTATTCCTTATGAAAATAATGAACTTTTTAATTTAAAAGAAAAATATTTGAACAAAATAAGTAGAACATAGTCTTTCTTTATTTCTGTGGTAAATTCCATCTATATGTAAAGACACAAAGACTTTGATTTAACTTCAAACAATTACATATACTTTCACATTTACGATATTTTTATGTGTAGTTCGCTGATAAATAACAGTTAAAAGATAATAAAAACAATTAAATATGTGCTTAAAAAGAAAATGTATATTTAAAAAAAATATTTTATATTATTGAAACACATATATAAAATCCCTCCATAAAAGTTATACACCGAATTTAAAAACTCTGACAAATGTATACACAAAATTTCAAACTAATATGAATAATGTATGGTTCTAATTAGGAAATTTCATCATCCTTAATTTAGCATTTAAATCCTTTAATCATATTAGCCATTTCTTTTCAACAAATAAAAATGGAAAAATCGTCTGAATTGCTATAGGAAAGCATTAAGTCGCAAAATAAAATGATCTATATATTCCGAACGAATGAACCAAATTTAACCAAAAACTATACAGCTAAATCCGGGGATTTCACCAACATGCATCCTTAATTTTAAGATAATCGGATGCTTTTTACGGCAGTTATCGCGGAACAGACAGACAGACTAACGGAAACCAAAACTTTTCGTGTCTCCACAGTAAGCCTTCACTGACGTTTCGGCAATTAATAAAAGAAGGTTTTTTTTTCTCTCTCTCTCTCTCTCTTCTCTCTGTGTGTGTGTGGGCATGCGATAGCTAGAGAAATTTACTAAACATAAGAGGCTGAAATTTTGCATGAAGATAGCCAAAGTCTGCCATTGTCCACCCGAGGCTCATATTTTTAATATTTTGAAAATCTAGAAACATTAATTAGAAATCATAAACTGCAGAAATTATTGATAGAGTGTAAAAATGTATGATTTATGAAAATATATACATTGCCTCACTATGTACTACTTGTGGTACACAGTGAGATAATTTTCGATACTCCGTTATGCTGCATCTGTGATTTTATAAATAACTTTTTAGAAATCATTTATACATTAATGTGCAGCACATTTGTGTAGCTTAAAGATGTAGCAATTTTTTTTTCAAAAAAATTAAAATCGTTGCATTTGTTAAGTAATAATAATTTTCGTCTCACTATGTACTACCCTCTCCTATAGTATTCAAGAAATAGTAGTAAATATTGAAGAATTTTTTGTATTTATTTCTCATTTAAGTAACTGTAATCATTAAATTTTGGACAAGTGAAAAATTTCTGATCTTTTATTATTATTTAAAGTGAAAAAAAAAAAAAAAAAAAATTATATATATATATATATATTCTGCAGGGCTTAAATTTTCGCGAAAATTAAAGCCTCGTGAAAATAAGTGCTTTCACAGTAAGTAAATTTCATTTATCGCTGATGATTTTATAAAAAAAAAAAAAAAAGGTCTATTTTCTATTATAAGTAATATAAAATTAAATATAAAAAGAAAAAGAGACTAAGGATTTTTCATCAGGGGGACCCTGAACACACTGTGGAGGATAATTTTTAGTTTTCTTTTTACAATCATGATGGACATGTTTAAACATTGTCTTGGAGGCATGTTCTGAATCTTTTTCCTTTCTAAAGTTTAATTTTATTAATGTTTCCATTCTTCATTTTGAAAAGTGCAGTCTTGGCAGTAGACTACATGTACATTACAGTTTAATTTTAGTTTGACATAACTTTCGAATATAGCCCTCATTATGTAAAGTTATCTAAAAAATACTATTAGTAATATGTTAAACAAAGCTTACCTCTTCACATATATTTTCTAAAGTATTCATCCAGCTAGTAGCTAAGTGACAGTTTTGCAACACTACCCAAGACCCATCTTCCAAAGCTTTGTCAATCATAGACTTAGCTATGGGACCCTAGACAGACAACAAGAATACTAAAGATTTTCTGTAATAAAATTATTTGTACAACAAATTTTGAATCAGCAGGTATGGAAGTTTATACAGATTCAATAAAACAAAATAACCCACCTAAAATATTTTTCTATCAAAGATTATCATGTTGAAAATGCAAAAGAAAAAAACTTATGTATGTGTGAGTAAACATACATACAAATATATTTTGATTCAATTAAATTGAACTGTAAACGCTCATCAACAATTGCTCTAGATTTTATACAAGTTTTATACCTCTATAAAAATTATTAAAATGCTCTTACAAGTAACTTAGCTGTTCTCCCTCTGTCAGATTGATGGGAAATATTCATACAATGAAACTTTTTCTTAATCCCTCCATCCCATATTTGCTGATGATATTGCCAGTTCAGCAAACTATCAACAATGTAACCTTAATAATTATTAAAAGTTTACATCTAAAATTATTGAAAAATAATCTAATTCACACTTTTTATCATTTATTGTGATATTAAAAAAAAAAAAATACTTAATCTGAACAGTCATGGCTGACTCCACTGGAATGTGCAGATACCTTATGCAGACATGACATAAAATAAAAGTTTGATGTGCTTGCTGAAAGATGATCAGTCTGTTTTTACATCCTGATGAGCCTCACCCACATTTTCTTTATATACACAAATCAAGGGACTGTATTTAATCCTTTTTAACACTTTCCAACAAAATTAAAAAGTGCTTATGACTTTGGTTTGTATGTCTGCAATCTGTCCTTGCTCTGAAAATATACTTGGATTGCCATGCAAATGATATATGTTATTGAAATTTATTATGGCATGTTCGCTATTGAAAATGATGTGTGTAGCATTAACAGTTCGTTTACAGGGTCACTTAAAAGAATTTTCAATACACTACCATCTAATACTGCATTCACATTATGAAAGCTTACATAGCTTAGCTTAACTTTTTTGAATAAGACAACCCAGAATTAGGCTTCACCTGTTCACATTGGCAAATGTTTTAAGAGACTTAAGGGAACAGTTTACCTTAAAATTCGTCAAAAAATCGATTTTTCTTTTTTGTACTAAAGGAAACCTGTTTAATCGTGAATATTTTAATGCCTCATTTTTTCCCATATGGTAATTATATCGCAAGATATTGAAAATTTTGTTAATACACTCAATGCAATTATCCACACAAATTAAAACTTTACATGGCTTTTTCTCCATTTTCATATTTTCTTCACTTTCATGTTTTAAAAATGTTAAGGCTTTTTTTTGTATTTGAGATAGAGATTTAAACTCTTTTGCATATGTTCTTTATTATATATGTGATAAATCTGTGCATGGAATTAGCCTTCAGGTTTTTTGTTATTTTTTAAAAAATAAAAGTGTATGAAGATGTGTTAGATTTCATCATTTTACATTATATATATATCAGTAAAAAAATTATATTAAATGTAATATTAGATATATCTAAAAATCTTTTAAAGAGAAATTTGAGCAAAAATATTAATTTTTAAAAAAGTAGTAAGGATTTTTTTTAAATCAAATTTTTATAAAAAAAAAAAAAAAAAAAAAAAAATTATTTTAAATAAAAATGCAGTTAAATTTTTTCCCCTCAAAAGTTACTTTTAGTTGAATACTGAAATGCAGTGAGTTCAACATCTGAAACATATTTTTTAAAATAAACAAAATTGTTGAAAAGGTAAACTGTCCCCTTAACTTTGCCAAACAGACGTCTGGGCATGCACATAAGTTATTTAATTTGTAACAACTTCTTCTGACTATGTACAGCTTATTACTGTATCTATTCTTTGAGGCATGTTAAATAAGCAACCAACTGAAAGGAACCAACTGAACTCATATATTAAGACAGACTTTAAATACAAATCAAGTATAGCTTTTCGATATTGCATTTGTTTAACTAGAGGTTGTGCACATATTAAAATGTGAAATTTAATTTTTTAACCAGCCCTTTTTTCCTATAACTTATAATTAAAATATTACTCCACTTTAAAAAATAACCATTCTTTTATGTGACAAAAACTTATCTAGTTATAATACTTTGAATGTTATGAATTTTAGTGTTTTCTAGCACTAAAAAAAAGAAAATAGAGCTTTTAGTGCTGAAAAACACTAAAAATTCATAAAGTCCAAAATATCAAAATTCAGTAAGTTTTGGTAATAAATGGATGGAATTTTTAAAAAGTACTTTGCCACACGGTATGATTTTTCTAAATATAAATTACAGAAAAAGAGGACTATATAAAAGAATAAATTTTCTATTTTAATATGTATACAGTTATTTGAAAAACAAATGCCATATCCAAAGGTAACACTTGATTTGCACACTTTTTTGTAGTTGGAGTATGTTTATATCATTACAGGTTTAATCACTATAAACTCTATTTTAAATCACCCAGTATATAATATATATATTACAAGCAGATACTCTCAATGCAATCAAAAAGAATTCTATGTTCTCACCTGCCCTTGTCCAAGTGATATACTTTGAATCCTGCTTCCAGTCATTCCTATGTCTGTTCCAAATTTCAAAAGAGCAGCCATTGGATCAGCTCCAGGTGACAATATAAATATTAAAGGGGTACAGCAGTTAGAATCAGCATAGGAACCAGATAAATCAAATGTAGGTGGCTCAATGTAATACTGTCCCATATTTTCACAAACAAAATTCTGAAACAAATAGACATTCAAAAATATGATGCACTTAAAATTTCTAAATTGAAAATTTACACATAATTCAAATTCAAACACTACAAAAGCTACAATAAAATTCAATTTACTATAAATTTAACATTTTCAAACAATCAATTATATGTCGTATAAGGTATTTGTTGAAAGAAAAAAAAAGAATGGAAGAAAGAAAAATAATCTTTTATATTTTAAAACTTTTCGAAAGTAGAATATAAAACTTAGCATTTTTTCACATTAATAGTTCTGGTATGCTATCTGTGACAATTTAAATATATTGATGAGAGATGCTGTGAATAAGATAAATTGAGTGATCGTATAGCAAAGATGATAAGGTTGACTTGCAGTAAAAATAAAAGGAATAGTCTTACTTAAATGACAACAGTAGACACATTGAAGAGACAGCAGTTGTAAAAATCTTCTTTATTCGTTGATTCACTTTGAGAGGTGGAAGGTAATTAGGAGAAGTAGGTCACTGTACACATTCAAAGAGCGTTCCACGTAGAATTATTAAAACTTGGAAGTAATTCCATGATAAAGATGAATACTGGTTAAAATCATTTTTTAAAGAAGGTCTTGATAATCAAAAGTCCGAAATCAAATATGCGTTAAATAAAAAAAAAAACAGAGACCGAAGATAAACTTTTAGATATCGAGATAATAGCTATTGAGCAACATCGCTCTTTGAATTTAGGCGCTAAGACCCGAAATTCAAACGACAAATCACGTTGTCAAAAATAATACATACTTTCGTAAATCTTAAAATCTGATCTGATCTTAAAATCTGTTAAAAAACTGGCTGCATTGATATATATACTACATAAAAGGGGTTTACAAAACTACATGCAGAAATGATTTAAATCTATTTGTTAAATTAAAATTGCGTATGAATTGTAGAACGAGTGACAGCACGGAAAAACGAAACTACAGTCAAAAGGCAAGAGGAGAGAGACACACCTCCAATATGACGCGGTCGACGTCACGCTTAATCTAAAAATAGATCAGGAAGAGGGGGGAAATCTGAAATCAAAGGTTCTGTTACTTGTGGTAAAAAGAAAAGGAAAAAAAAAAACGATTTGAACGATGTTTTGCGTTGAAAATAAATAGTTTAAAACATGAGACAATAATGCTGCATTACAATTTAAAAAATAAATAATAAATGTGATTGCTACATCACATTACCCCCATTTGCCGAACAAAATTTTGGATGACCAAAAGGTGAAAAAGGTAAATCTTGAAAGAGCTTTTTCAACAAAGGGAAAACAAAATTTTAAAAGCCAAGGAGCAAAAAAATGTAGAATAAAATTTAAGTGCCATAAGAAAAAAATTTTTGTTTAAGTGCATGTGGGGTTTTATTTAGGGTCACATTTAGGGAACGTACATGTACAGTGACCTAAAGAGAAAGAAAAAGAATATACATCAAGTAGTACATTCAAATTTCAATAGTATACATAACATGATAGTATACAATAATATTACGCCCCATTGCAATCACAGGCAAAGAAAGGCACCTTCCTGTGTAAAATGATCTCTATAAATTAAAATATTACTCTTTTAATATTTTAAAATTTTATAAATCCAAAAGTTAAATAAATTTTTAGCCAAAAGAGACCACAAAAAATTTTTTTGAATTCAATAAGTTAAAAAATAAGGTACACTTATGAATCAAAATTTATAAAGTTGCAAAAGTAAAGCAACATAAAGTCAGAAGTACCCTCTCTAAATATACTCTGACTGCCTAGGAAAAATAAATCATAAAATTGAAACATTCGAAATGAAAAATCATTTCTACTAATCAATTTTCTCATAATATTGAAACATTCAAAATGAACAAGTCATTTCTACTAATCAATTTCCTCATATATTGAAACATTCAAAATGAACAAGTCATTTCTACTAATCAATCTTCTCATAAATATTGAAACATTCAAAATGAACAAGTCATTTCTACTAATCAATCTTCTCATAAATATTGAAACATTCAAAATGAATAAATAAATCATTTCTACTAATCAATTTCCGCATATTTATAAAAATAAATTGCAATGAGAAAGTCGAGAATATTTTACTTTTATATTCCGACAACCTAGGACTTAAATTTCATTAATCATAATAATAGTTAAAAAAAAAATTGTCATAATCAGGAAAAAAATTTAAATTACCAAGCAAGTGTACCATAAAAATATTTATTTTAATTCCTTCAATAATTTACTAATAAAATTTAAATTTAAGTTTCTATGCTTGTAAAAAAAAATATTTTAAATTAACTTTAAACAACAGTTGAAATTAAATTAAAGAGCTGCAAAAATTTAAAAAATATTGTAGAGTAAACAGACAATCCTTCATGATACCATGGCCAGTGGACACATTCAGGAACCCTGTAAGCACATTTACAAAACACAAAAATACAGCAGACTCCAATGCGTATAAGAAACCTCTGAGATCTTGTGCAAGAGATAATCAAATAATCAGCATAGAAAAAGAGAAAAAAAAAAATAGTGTATTTTACAGATGTAAAGAAGCTCTTGGTATAAACCACAAATGGTTGGATATGAATAGTACTGTGAACTATTCAAACACTTCTAATTTGTTGAAAAAAAAAAAGGCACAGTTAAAAACACACTATCACCAATTATGAACATTTAGCAGAATATGGTGATATACTTGAAGGAAAAATTGGTAGACACTGCTGGCAAAAAGAAGACAATGCATGGTGGTACATTTAGGAGTAACACTTCACTTAAGGATGATATAAACACATACACCATGATGAGTAGAGGACAAGCTCGGTAGTCAAAATCGGTAGTGAAGAAGCACTTTTTAAAAAAATATATATAATTTCTTAGAGAATTGTTGAAGATTCACTGATGAACACTTCAAAAAAAGATGTGCTGGTAAATATTTTCACTAAGAATTTTGTGCTTTTCTTCGTATAAAAGGTGCAACTAAAAATTTTCTTCATTTAAAAAAAATATATATATCTTCATAATCAATTTAAAATAATTTTCTTGCATAAATTGAAAAAGTGAGGCATATGGCAGATTAAAAATTTTGAAGCGATTGGGTTATGAAATAAGGAAAAGGCACTATGATAATAATTAACAGATAAAAATTTTCAGCAATAAGTAAATAAACATTCTTGAGTTTAAACATTTCCTGTAGATCAAATAACAGTAAATTTTATAAATATTTGTGGAATATGGTATAATGTAGAAGTCAAACATTTCCAATGCGAGGATGAAACTTTGCCGCTTACCCTTATGTAAGGATGAAAATTTTCCGCTCACAAGTAAACGTTGACTGGGAAATTCTATTGTTTATGAAAAAATAATATATATACTGATTTAGCTTCAAAACCAACTTCAAAAACACACTGGAGAAGATCAGAAAAAATATGGATATTTTACTACATAAATTACTGAGAATTCACCAGGAACATCAAAGCCGAAAATGGAGCACAAATCTTTATTGGTTGCTGTAAATGAGGAACAGAATTTTTTTTTGCAGGTATGTATAATATTTTCAGTACTTTCAGAACAACATTTCCATACACCAGAGAAGCGTTTCAAAAAATGGATTAATAACAACACTCTCGAAGGCAACTTCAGCAGGTAAGTAAATGTGAATAAGAAAGATGAGTAAATCTATTGTTATATTTGAACATGTAGAATGAATTTTATCAAACTATTTCAGTCATGAGGATGATACAGGAGAATGAATTTTTTTTAATTTCTTCTTTAAGCAAAAAAAATATGTCATTAAATTTTGATGAAGCTACATAATTATGGAAAATTGAAGCACTGAGAGTTATCATAACAGTTTGTAGAAAGCAAACACAGTTCTTGAAATTTTATAAAGGAACACTGCACTCACCAAACACCAAAATCGATATTAGCAGTCAAATCGTGCACTAGATGACAAAAATATCTTGAGACAAAAGTGGAAGGTGGTACAACAAGAATAAGTAATTTTTTTTTTTTATATATAAAGTTATTGAAGGTATTATAAATTGATACATTTAAAAGCAGAGAAGACTTCAAAAAAATATGCAGGATATTTTACAGCTACGAATTTCATGAAGAACTTCAGCTCCTTTGCAAGTAATAGATGAGAACAATTTCAGTAAAATAATTTAAACTTCAATAATTATCACAGATTCCAAGGGGAAAAAAATAATTTGCTTCAATAAATATCTTAGTTTTCATAATATATCTTCAAATTCATTAAATATTTTACTTCAATATATTAGTGCCATAAAATAAAATTAAAAAAAAAACCCAATATAAGAATAAGTATAAAAACCATAGCCTCTTGTTAAATAAATTTGTTCTTAAAATCAGAGAACAATTTTTAGAATTCATTTCAGAATTTCAAAATTCATTAAAGATTTTCTATGATAAATATATTTTAATGCACCATAAGAATAAATAAATTAGAGAATAAATAAATAAATTTCTTGATTTTTAAAATAATATTTCATTCTTCAAAAATTTAAAAACAGCAATAATTTTGTCAAGACATATCTCAAAATGAAAACCAGTAACGGATTTTTTTTTTTTTTTAATTATACTATACTCAAAAATTTAAAATCATGGAATAAGTATTGCAAATAGAACTTGAGAACAAAATTTTCATTACGATGTTTGATCGATCTTCAGCCGTTAAAAAAGCAAAATGTTCCATCTGAGAACAACAGAATATTATAATTTTCTTAAAATTCCATTAAAAAAATAATAATTTTAAAACAATTTATTTGAATTTACGTCAGTATTTTTCTATAAAAGTAACAAATCTGCAAAATTTTATGCAAAAGAAAATTCAGTTAGGAATAATTTTCAGGAACAAAATTTCTTCTAAGATTAAAAAAAGATTACGTTTTCTTTTTGTAAGAACAGAAAATATTGCAAAAAAAGAATAACAGCAATTATAATGCTAAAACATTTTCAAAATTCCATTTAAAAGAGCAGTTCATCTATTTGAGAACAAAAATCTTCTTTAAAAAAAAATGCATCAATCGTCAAAATTACGGCAACAAAATACAGTCATTAAGTTATTATTTAAGGCATTGCGTTGTAATCAAAAAGCAACAACTCTGAAATGTTCTTTTTTGTCACGGAAACCAAATGTGACGATGTAAATTTAAAAAGTTGCCGTGAAATAAAATAGGAAGAAGGATGAATAAGTAGTAAATATAACGTTCTTACTTAATGATGAGAACAGTAGACACATTGAAGAGACAGCAGTTGTAAAAATCTTCTTTATTCGTTGATTCACTTTGAGAGGTGGAAGGTAATTAGGAGAAGTAGGTCACTGTACACATTCGAAGAGCGTTCCATGTAGAATTATTAAAACTTGGAAGTAATTCCATGATAAAGATGAATACTGGTTAAAATCATTTTTTAAAGAAGGTCTTGATAATCAAAAGTCCGAAATCAAATATGCATTAAATAAAAAAAAAACAGATACCGAAGATAAACTTTTAGATATCGAGATAATAGCTATTGAGCAACATCGCTCTTTGAATTTAGGCGCTAAGACCCGAAATTCAAACGACAAATCACGTTGTCAAAAATAATACATACTTTCGTAAATCTTAAAATCTGATCCGATCTTAAAATCTGTTAAAAAACTGGCTGCATTGATATATATACTACATAAAAGGGGTTTACAAAACTACATGCAGAAATGATTTAAATCTATTTGTTAAATTAAAATTGCGTATGAATTGTAGAACGAATGACAGCACGGAAAAACGAAACTACAGTCAAAAGGCAAGAGGAGAGAGACACACCTCCAATATGACGCGGTCGACGTCACGCTTAATCTAAAAATAGATCAGGAAGAGGGGGGAAATCTGAAATCAAAGGTTCTGTTACTTGTGGTAAAAAGAAAAGGAAAAAAAAAAAACGATTTGAACGATGTTTTGCGTTGAAAATAAATAGTTTAAAACATGAGATAATAATGCTGCATTACAATTTAAAAAATAAATAATAAATGTGATTGCTACATCACACTATCTAATAAACAAAAATGAAAATTTGTCTGTCTGTCTGTAATGCTACACAAATCCACAGTTTGGAAGCGAGAGTTGTGAAATATTACGTACATGTGTATTAAAACACAGTTAAGGCAACTAAAATAATCTGGAATCGAAATAACTTATAGTTCGTTTTTAATTAATAAAAAACCATAAATTTAACAGCAACTTCCAATCAAATTTAAACATTTTTCATTATAGCTGTTGCCAACAATTAAAAATCCACAATAAAATTCTTACCATAACAATTACTATTGCAAGATTTCCATGTGAAAAAATGAAATAAATGGTTTGACAAATTTGGAAATATTACATCATAACTTTTCTACTGCAAGATTGCCACGTGATAAATGAAAATAAAATATATAGTTTGACGAAATAAAAACAAAAGTGAATGTTATGTCATAATTTTTCTGTTTTATGATTTCTATGTGAAAAATTATAATTATTTAATTAATTTGACGAATTAAAAAAATGGAATATTACATCATATTGGAAATATAAAGGACATGATGAATATATAACGTCATATAAGTGTGAAAAAATGCATTGAAGCATGATAAAAACTGGCATATTTTAACATTATTGTTCCATGATGAATGGAAATAAGTTCATTTATAGCAGTATTATTTTGCGTCTGTTACATAAATTTATACATTTTATATTGGGTTTTCATTTGTATTTTTTTTTAAATGTTGTACGTTAAATTTTGAAATTGGTTTTCCAAAACAAACATTCTTAAAATTCCAGGCAACGCCGGGTTACTTTAGCTAGTATCATATGAATTATGAATATTATTAATTAAAAAATGCAACATAAAAATCAATTCTTAATCATTTAATATAAAAATGAATCTATTTCATAATAAAGACACTAAATTTTTCAAATTACAAATATTTTTTTTCAAATTTCACTAAATACTGAGTATTCATCAAGTCACAATAAAATCAATCGAATCTTAAAAATTACAGACCCTCATCAATGCTTTTCTTCTTGATTTTACGAAAAATGTCTTACACTGGTATTATTTATATTCCTTGCTACCAGATATTTGATCTGCACAAATTGCGAATATTGGTATGCAAAAGCCTATATGGACAGATCAGGAAAATTGCCTGGACATGCAAAAAGAGAAAATGTAAACATGAACTAGTGAAACTTGGAAAAATTTAAACTAATTTCGAAGGGGAGGGGGGAAAAAAGAAAAAAAGGAGGACTCATTGATTAAAATCAGTGATGCACAAAATGGGATATGCAAGGAAGTTCTAGGAGATATATGACAAATGTTCGCAGCCAAAACGTATAGAGGCACATAATTCTATGCATGTTTCATTCAATATGCAACATATCATTCAAGAATTGTTGATAACGATAAAAAAAAAAATTGGCAGTAATTAGCCGAGATGTCAATTAAAAACATATCTAGAAAACAACGACATTGCAACTTAGCGACATCCTTTAGAAGCAGGCTTGGCACAAAGCCAAGTTTAAACTTTGTACGAGGTCTTTGTTGCATACAACAAAGACCTTTGTGTTTGAGCAAAACTCTCACTTGAACTATTATTATGAAATAAGATAACAATATATAAAGCAAGAGCTGATGAAGAAATTTACTATTTGATGAAGAATGGAAATTTTTAAAATTATTTTTCTTCTACAAAAATAAGTATGGATGATCTGGGAAGTTATAAGTGGTTTAAAGTGCACTTGCAAGGACCACAAAAAATGCATGACCCACTGTAAAATGAAATGAATAGTATTCTGAATACAGATGATTACCATCTCAGTTGAAATATCATCCATAATAAGGTTACCATTCACTTCACTTTGCTGTGGGCATTGTAGTGTTGTTAAGAGAACTTTAAAACCATTTGCAACTTGCCAGGTCATCCATATTTATTTCAAATAAGCAAAAAATATCTCGTTGGTTTTTTAAATGCTCCAACCTTCATCAAACATGCAAGGGGGTAAATCAATCAGTTCCCCAATTCCCTTGCTAATGTTAAAGGTTAAACTTATGGGTGCAGAATGCATTTGCATATTTAAAATATCTTCCCAGTGAATTAATATTTTAAGCTTTTTTTTTCTTAGCATTCTTCTTAAAAGATGTCTCTTTTTTTTCTTAGTTGTCAAAATATTTCTAAAACATATGCTTAATTTAATATTTTATGTTTTAAAAGCTGATGAGCTGTGAGTAAGATTTTAACACTTCAAATAAAATTAACGTATACATTACAAAAACATTTGACGACTAAGAAAAAAAAAGAGATATTCTTTAAGAAGCTTACTCAGAAAAAAGAAGTTAAAAATATTAATTTCCTGAGGAGATATTTCAAAAATAAGAATGCATTTAACGCCCATAGGTTTAACATTAGTAGAGGGAAATAGGGAGTTGACTGACCAGTAACATCGAGCATTTCTTCATAAAGTTTCTGTCTTATGATATTACACATGCATATATTAGAGTGATTAAGAAAAAAAAAAACAGTAATTAAGAAAACACATTAAACACAATTAACCTGAACAGCAGGTATCAATTTATCTGGTCTTAAGCATCTTAGAATGGTCATTCGATGCAGTCCTTTAAGATTTTCGAATGGTGCTGGATATTCTACTTCTTGAGGATTTAAAGAATCATATACTGCTTTCCAATGAGAGGCATTACTTTGGATACCTTAAATATAAAAAGGGTATAAATAAACAGCATTATTAAACAATGTTTCAACATGATGTGTATTGTGCTATCATTAAAGAGAATTTTACCTCTGTCATGTGTGGTAACTGCATTGAAAAACAACCCTTTAAGATTTTGGCATATTTTATTTTTACTTCTTTATTACATAAAAACTGTCATGAAATTCAATAAGGCCTGAGAAATACAATAGATGATAGAAGGAGGTCCTTTTCAAATGTATTAACTTAGAAAATGCACCTTCAATTAATTTGTTACTGTTCTATATGGGAGAAGATTTTCATCAAAGAATTTCAGCTCTTGGATCTAAACAAGCATATGGACAAAATTTTCTTTTACATTTTACTTTGTGGTATGGTCTCCAAAGCTTAAATTATATATTTAATAACTCTTACTAATATTTTTTTACTTCTCATAAAAGTTATATAAGAGTTGTTAAGTAATTTTGTAATCACTGTAAGATTTTTAAGAATTCAAAATCATTTGTTATAAATAAAGTAATTTTAAATGCCAAATATGTTTTTCATACATTTAATAATGCATGCATGAGAGAGTAAAATAAAAAATGATTGTTGACAGACTTGATTGGAAAATAAACGAATAAATGGTTGAGCTTCTTTTTATTTGGTAACTTTTAACTTTGTTTTTATTTTTAATTAATAGTGTGAATAATTTTATTCAAATTCAAGCATAAATAACCTTACATGCAAAAATAATGCTTACTTTCCATAAATCCATGAAGCATGGGTAAATTTGAAGCCCTGACTATTTCTGACCATGCTCGATCAATAAGCCATTCAGGAGCAGGATTACAATAGGGATTATCTAAAGCCACACCGCCAGTTAATAAAAACCTCCATACTTCTTCATCCACTTCATCCCTAGACAAATATAGAAGAATGTAAAAGAAAGACTATATTTGATATAAATATAATTCTTGCATTTGATAATTTGTAAAAACTGCTGAAAATGCATAATATTTTTTAAAAATCATTTCAAAGGGTATAGGAATTTAAATTGCAGCTTTTCCAAATAAGGATTTGAAAAAACTGCAATTCAAATTACTTAATACTGAGTTACTTAGTGTGTATGCTAGGTACTACTAACTATACTCAGTTTCTGTAAAACAGGCAACTCAAGGACAAAAATTTTCTTCACATCACTGGTGGCAACTACAATGTCCTGTTCCAGATCGGGTAACACAATTTTACCTGAACCTGACCTGAACAATGGTTTAAGGGAAGCAAAGTTGGTGCTAAATATTTTGTTGTGGGTTGGGTTTGGGTTATATTGACTCTAATTGTATAACATTCAATTTGGCTTTGGATTGAATTTTGACTCTTGCAGGTTGGGTTCGAGTTAATCTGATTTTTCAAAAAAAAGTACAGTATATTTTTTTCATATGAAGAAACATACATCTGAATATGGATGACCATGCATAGAGATATATGTATGCTTATTTTTCAACATAAAATATAAAACTGATATTAGAAGTAAAATTTTTGATTATTTTTCTACTATCCTATTTAAAAAAAATGATTTTTTCCCCCTTTTAGGTTGACAAAAAATATTTTGTCAAGTTGGGGTAGGGTTTCGATGGATTTCAGGTTGACTTCAAACAGAATTTTCAAGTTCAGGTCAGGTTTACCCAACCATGCAACTGAGTGCTAACTATAGAAATGTCATACCAGACAACAAAGTCATTCATTAACTCAATTTTCTCACTTCATTTGGGAGCAGGAATGCTCATTAGTTCTTTAACAAGGAGAACCTAAGCACACTAAATATAGGTATAACGAAAAAATATATTTCCGGAACTTGTTTTCCACACTGCAAATGGAAACAAGCTGAAATAGAGAGGTGCATACACAGACCTGCCAACCTTTGAAAATGAGAAATCGTAGCACAAATTAATCTGCAAGTTGGTTGGTTGGTTTTTTGTGTTTCGCGGCAATTTTTTTTTTTTTTTTTTTTTTTTTTTTTAACATTTATAAAATGAGCCCAGTTCAAATTATTTAGCCCAGTGCAGTAAATTTTGATGAAATTCGCGATTTGTATTCTGCGATCATTTCACCATATTCACGATTTTTTTCCACAATCATAATTCACTTTTTTCTATTACGATTCTTTCTTGAAATCCTCGAATGAATGAATTTTTACTTCAAACTTTTGACGAAATTCGCATTTATTACCGCGATCCTTTGATGATTTTTACACGATCCTTTGGCGAAATTCGTGTTTTCTTTCCACGATCTCCACTTTCCACGAAAAATCGTAGTTTGAGACCGATTTTCATAGCATCGTAGTTTATAGATCCAAATCGTAGCAACTACGATTTTTTCGTAGCAGTTGGCAGGTATGCATACATGATCTTGACATGTCTAATTTAAAGAAACGAATTATAACAAAATATACATACACTAATATTCTGCCACAGTTATTTTTCATAGCTGGGGTAGTCAAAAAAAAAAAAAAAAAAAAAAAAAAAAAAAACAAGGATGTAGCTATTATGGAGCAGTTAGAACAAACTGCCCCAGGCACATAAATCATAATGAGTATATAATTAGAAAGGGCAAAATAAAAATTTTACATTTATTTACTTTTATTAACAAGTTATTATGGATGGATCGTACTATTACAATCGCCATTCACGTTAATGACAGAGACAGCAAAACATTTTTTTTCAAAACTTACTTAAAAAAAAAGTATGTCACAATATCATTTTAGCTTTTTTGTCACTAAAATATTACAAATGTAAATAAGTGCGAGTAGTAAGTCAAAATTACGTCCATTTCTAATCATATCATAATATTAAAATGTTTATTTGCTTAAAAGACGTTATAAAAACACATTAAAAGCAAATTAAAAACCCTTTATTTACATGTTTCAACTCATTTCCTGAGTCGTCGTCAGAATGTATAATAGAAAATTACAAATGCATAATGAAAAACAGAAAATGGAAAAAATCATTGAAAATAAACAAGTAATCATGTAATGCACCTTATATTTTCGCGATTGCTCATGTTCTCTCTATGTCGTGATGCCGTAATTTATCTAACCATTCAACCCATAAATTCGGGATACGAAAGGATAAAGTATCGTTACAAACTCCTGAACCTGTTAAATAAATTTCAATGGACTCTCTTATGAATAATTGTAAATAAAAATTAGACCTGTCGATGATTTTACTCTTGTTAAAAAGTATGTTAATGTTCTCTATTTGATTTAGCCGGGATAAAGCAGTATTACTTCTATTGTATTTTATGTCCGCTATATATTCTTTACATCTGATATTGAATTTTCGTTGGGTTATAACTATATAATGATTTTTGATTCCTCCCTCCCTAATAAATGGAATCATATAAACCCCTGAGAGGTCATCTCTATTAATCGGATCAATTTTAGTATTTAAAGTATATTTAAAAATTATTGCTAGTGATAATGGATATCAGGTAAAATTAATTAACAAACTGATTCAGGGCTCCTTTGATACTTCTAAAAATAAAACTAATGAAGTCACTATGAAAAGGGTTGTAGCAAATTATTTCCTGGGTTTCTTTGAACATATAAAAAATCATTTAAGAAATTTTGGCTTGTGTTTGATCGCGAAGCCGCCTCAGAAATTAAAGATGCTTTTAAATACTAAAATTGATCCGATTAATAGAGATGACCTCTCAGGGGTTTATACGATTCCATTTATTAGGGAGGGAGGAATCAAAAATCATTATATAGGTATAACCCAACGAAAATTCAATAACAGATGTAAAGAACATATAGCGGACATAAAATACAATAGAGGTAATACTGCTTTATCCTGGCTAAATCAAATAGAGAACATTAACGTACTTTTTAACGAGAGTAAAATCATCTACAGGTCTAATTTTTATTTACAATTATTCATAAGAGAGTCCATTGAAATTTATTTAAGAGGTTCAGGAGTTTGTAACGATACTTTATCCTTTCGTATCCCGAATTTATGGGTTGAATGGTTAGATAAATTACGGCATCGCGACATAGAGAGAACACGAGCAATCGCGAAAATATAAGGCGCGTTACATGATTACTTGTTTATTTTCGATGATTTTTTCCATTTTCCATTTTTTATTATGCATTTGTAATTTTCTATTATACATTCTGACGACGACTCAGAAAATGAGTTGAAACATGTAAATAAAGGGTTTTTAATTTACTTTTAATGTGTTTTTATAACGTCTTTTAAGCAAATAAACATTTTAATATTATGATATGACTAAAATATTAATTGAAACAACGGTAGTTTCTTAATTTTATTTGGAGAAAGTTATTGACTGACAATACAATTGAGAAAGTGATAAAATGATTTTTCTGTAATTATATTGAAAGTAAATATGCATTATTTTTTAAATATTATTTATGAAATATATAGTGTCAGATTTAAGCATATGCCACATGGACCCAGGCCCAGGGCAGAAATTGAAATTTTGAGAGTATTGTTTTTGATTTTGAAATTATGGCAAAATTTAAATGCACAACTTATACACATTTTCTATCATAAACAGGGAAAATGTTTTCCTTAAAAAATACTGATTATAATTAAACAGTTATCGTCACATGATTACACAAAAATGAAATGTTCAGTTTCTCAAACGTTTGAAAGTTAAAAATATTGCTTAGAACTTACAAGGGAACCACTTTTGGTGTTGCTCGCACCTAGCATCAAGACCTGGTGCGTTTTGTAGCCCTATACATAAAAGTTAGAGAACCAAAAAAATTTCTCTGTTAAAATAATATTTTATATACTTTTTTATACTTTTAATTTTTATTATTACATATTTTTTTGTTTATTTCATGCCAAAATAAAGTTAAGTCGCCAAATATGGCACTACAATTTTCCCGCCTGCTTTATCCAAAGAGAAAATGTACAGAACATATTACTAGAATTATATCAGATTGCGATTTTTCTTTATAATTGATAGCATAAGAAACAAATATTAGGTTTTTATTTATTTTTTCTATGCAGATGATAAGTATATAAGTAATAAATATAATTCTATAAAAGCTTAGAAGATCATTGAAAACTATTTTTTAGTGAAATACAAAATAAGCAAACCATTTTCTTTTGAAATCGAATGAAATAAAGTTTCGAATGTTTAAAATGAAATGTTGCTGTATTAAATAGTCCTTTGGTAAATATAATCATAAAGTAAATTAATATTTTTACACAATTTAGAAAAATTACAATTGCAACTTGGACATTGCAATTTCTAGCTATTACAAATTCAGCTATGACATTTGGCTAGGGTTGCCGGAAAGCTCTACCTATGAAAATAAATGCCAACTGTTTCCCCACCAAAAATATGAATATAAAGTTGCAATTTTTCAAAATCAAATTTGTGGGTTTTTGAAGGAATTTTCAAACTTTTCTCAATATTTTATACCTATTATTAATTAATTTTTATTTTTAAATGCTTTTCTTCAAAAAAATTCAATGTTAATAGTCCGATAAGTGGTCTCGAAAATTGCATTTTCAGAAAGTTATGCTGCTGTATAATCAAGAAATATTATTTTAACAGAAAAATTTTATCGATTCTCAAACTTCATAAAATATAGGGCTTTAAAATGCACCATGTCTCAATGCTAGGTGCGAGCAACACCAAAAGTGGTTCCCTTGTTAATGCAGAATTCGACTCATTTTACTGAAATGGAAATCAAACCTCAATTAAGGAGAGGTTCTAGAAATTAAAAAATTCAATTTTTTTTATCTTGCTTCTTTCACTTCTTGAATGTATCAGACATACACATTTAAGTTCTCAATCAGGTACATTAAATTGCTATCACACTCAATAACTTTTTAGCAACATATACTATTTTAAGTTTATGCAAGTTTATAAATTTTTAAACATGTATAATTGCAAAAACATACCTTTTCAAAAAAAAATGTAAAAAGAAAATTGAATATTTTAAAAACTTTTTTAGATTTACTGTCTTGGCAATTTAATACAGTTATAAAATATTCCTTTTTCTAATATCAGATTAATATCTGAATAGCTAGATGTTCCACCATCTGAAAGGAATTAGTTTTATGACTGCTATGAAGAATAGCTTTCATTGCTTAAATATTTAAATGCATTAAATAATTATACCTTTTTTTTTTACCTTTAAAGTATGTAAAATATAAAAACATCATATCAAAATATCTTTTAGCTTTTTATATAAAAAATCCTAAAAAATGTCCTATTATTTATCAATCTAGACCAGAATCTTCATTAAAATGGCTAAGTCTCTAAAGTCTTCAATGACTAAGCAATCATTTAAAACTCTATTGAAAGAGTCCATTTACACTAAGCATCTTGTTATGCATGAAATTTTACCCAAGATTAATCCAAGTAATAAAACTCATGTAAAATCTCATTAATCTTATGAAAACTGAAGAAATAGATACTATGGTGTATAATTGAACTTATTAGGGATTTATATATGTACATTACCAAACTTATTCAAAAACTTTTAAATAAGTAAAATAAAATATTTTTTCAAAAAAGCTTTTTGAAAGTTGAGATTAAATGATTATTTCATATACTACTACTTTAATTGATAACGCATGATAAAAAGTAGTGCTTAGTGTTGAAAATAATTATTTTGTCAAAATTATTTCTTTTTAGTAATATGCTGCATTAAAGAATCTTTAATAAATACTTTGAGCAATGTATCATTTTCTATGTCCATTCAACAAGTGCTTTTATGTTCCATTTAGAACTGAAAATTTCAAGTCTTCTGGGCAAGGTCAGATTACGAAAATCCAGAACCTTGGAACAAATGCAGACTTTGCACCCTCTTTCCCATTACAAACTGCATCAATCTACTTATCTTACATAATTTGAGGGGTCATCTAATCTATGGGACACTGAACAAATGCCTGGTTTTCCCGTTGTGGTAATATTGATCTGTTATTGTGTTTTAAAAATTGGATTCAGATTTAAATATCGAAAAATGCTTTGTGCTTGCACATAAGCAAACTTTGCCTTTAGTAGACAAAGGCAAAAATATGCTAAAGTTTGAGCTTAGTTATAGTATTGGTTGGGAGGCCCTATAAAGTATAATCTGCCAAGGGTATCAAAGTGTTTGTTTCACTCTGTCAAAACCCAATTAATCTCTATATTAGAAATATGTCTTTTTGTATAGTCATAGTTACAATCACTACATTATAATCATGGATAGGTTCATCATTTTTTTTTTTTTTTTACTTCATATCAAAATGCTTCAAGTCATGTGCTGCCAAAATTAAATCAAATTTCAGCAATAGTGTGTTTAATTATTAGCATTCTACATTGTCTGAGGTTGATGAGTGACAGATTACATTGAGACTATAGGTGCATATGAAACAGAATTCGTCTAATGTTTAGAAGTATAAACAAGTACTCTGTATTTAAAAATTATATACTATTTTATTATTTTATTTGCATTTATTGAGTATCTTATTGTTAAAATGCCTTGAATTTCAAACAAATTAAATATGGTTTACATCATGGTTTAAGTAAGTACACATACTATTTTTAAGCCTTAAAGCAAAATTTGCCAGAATTTTTTTCAGAGATAAATGGGCACAGTGATTTTCCTTGCTCCAGGATATTGAATGCAGCTATGCCACTGAGAGCTAAACATAGAAAAATATGATTTTATAAAGAATCATAATGAAAACCTAGCTGAGTCATTATTTTAAGATATTTACTGACAAGGGAACCAAATCTGGTGCTGTTCACACCTAGCATTGAACCTGGTGCATTTTAAAGCCCTATATTATGAAGTTTGAGAATCAATAAAATTTTTCTGTTAAATTAATATTTCTTGATTTTACAGCAGCATAACTTTCTGAAAATACAATTTTCAAGACCACTTATCGTACTATTAACATTGATTTTTTTTAAAGAAACACATTTAAAAATACAAATTAGTTAATAATAAGTATAAAATATTGAAAAAAGTTTAAAAATTCCTTCAAGAACCCACAAATTTGATTTTGAAAAATTGCAACATTATATTCATATTTTTTTGGTGGGGAAAACGTTGGCATTTTTTTTTTTCAAAAGAGCAATCCGGCAACCCTAGCCAAATGTCATAGCTGTTTGCGTTAAGGGAGGAGTGTTTTTTGAACTTCAGTAGATATTGTAATGTCCAGATATAAACAGCCACAGTAATTTTTCTAAATTGTGTACAAATATTAATCTACTTTATGATTACTTTTACCAAAGGACCATTTAATACAGCAAAATTTCATTTTAAACATTCGAAACTTTATTCCATTCAATTTCAAAAGAAAATAGTTTTCTTATTTCGGATTTCACTAAAAAATAGTTTTCAATGACCTTGAAAGCTTTTATAGAAATATATTTACTATTTATATATTTATCGTCTGCAGAGAAAAAAAAGAAAAAAGAAAAGCTCTAATTCATGTTTGTTATGCTATCAATTATCAAACAAATCGCAATCTGATATAATTCTAGTAAATACTCCCAGGAAAAAGAGGGCAGAAAAATTGTAGCTCCATATTTGATGACTTAACTCACTTTTGGCGTGAAATAAACAACTAAAAATGTAATAATAAAAAATTTAAAGTATAAAAAAGTATGCAAAATATTATTTTAACAGAGAAATTTTATCGGTTCTCTAACTTTTATGTATAGGGCTAAAAAATGCACCTTGCCTCGATGCTAGGTGCGAGCAGCACCAAAAGTGGTTCCCTTGTGAGAATAATATATTTTTAATAAACTTTGTAAATGAGTTGTCAAACTTTTTTTCATGCGATGATTTAAAAGCATCTTTACCAATTACATCCAAATTATAAGACAATCTGCCTAATTTTATTCTTATTATCTGGATAATAATACTGAAAATTTGCAAAAATTTTCCTAATAAAACTGGCTAGCTTAAAAACTTTTATTTTTAACAAAACTTTGAGATTTCAATCCAGTCTTTAGATAAAAATGAAGTTTTCTGGGATTTTATTGTTATAAATCTAAGTTTAATAGCTTTCTTCAGGGAATCAACAAAAATCTGTCAAACATACTGCATCCAATCAATCTGGCTAATATGCCAAACAATTAATTAGATGTAGCCGAATATCATGATAGATGATATATGAAAGATGAATAGTGATAAATAACAAATAACAGCAAACTTAGAAAATGTAATTTATTTATTTTTTAATTAAAATCCTGTTTGTTTCCAAGGGATTTAATATGTATATTCAATTACTCTTAAGTTTAAAAACATAAAACTTGCCCAAAATTAGGGAGGAAAAAAAAGTGTTTCTTTACAACTTTTGTATTTCCTCAACTATTAGAAAATTAGCAACTGAGATAATTTAATGTTATTTTTAAACTTCTATAATAAAGACAAATATTCCTTTGTGATATTTACAAATGTGGAATACTATGTATGTTTAAAACATAGTACATTAAAAAAAAAAGAAAGATGATTATTTATTTATTAAAAAGTTAAAAAAATAATTTATTATTACTAAACTAATTACAATGCCGACATAATCAATGGTTTAAAATGGTGCAGTTATTAATTAAATTATAATACTGGTACTGAAACTAGAAATAATGCTAAAAATTATAATAATAGAAAATTTAAAAATAAGAAAAAAAATTAGATAAATTGCAAAATCTAATTAATTAATCTAAAAAACCCAACTCTTCTAAAACCTTTAAATGTGATTTTTCTCAAAATGTTATTTTTTGGACTTATGAGGATCATGGGAAGGTTAGCAATTAAGTTAATAACTTCACACATCGAGTGAAGCTACGTAACACATGAACTTATCTGGCGAACCATTAAATTTTCCTTTATAATTTCTATTCTGTTTACAAACATAACTTCAAAGGAAACATTTCACCATTTATTTTATTTTATTATTATTTTTTTTTTGAAAATTTTACCTTTAAATTTCATACTTTAAAGTAAAATAATAATAATACATTTTTTTGCGAAAATGTATGATTTGCCAGATTTTTACTTTTAATTAAACAATTTAAAGCACTCATTTGTTTGTTTCAGAGCAAGATAATAAAATCCAACAGTCAGAAGAAGACTATTAATCACTATAATAATATTTTTTATTGTTGTTTTGAGATTATTGAGGATCAGATTAATTAATTTATTTTTGAATTTGTTACTTAAAGTTTGTCTAATTTAATGAAGTATCCTTTAAAAGATAAGTGGAAAACTTTTCCTCACAAACCTAGAAAAATTATCTTTATTTAACAGACTTTAAACCGACATCTGCCAGTTAGTTTACAGGAAAATAATTTTTTAAATTATGTTTACCTTCCTCGCAAAATACCAATGCACAATAAGAAGGAGAAGAGCAGTTTGTCCTTTTCAAATAAAGATCTGCATATATTTCTATAAATGCTTGTAGTAAAATGATTATTCAAATTTCTAATTCGAGCTTCCAAATCTGTTGACTGTTCACTGTTTTCAATTGACTACAAAAAAAAAAAAAAAGTTTTTGAGATCACAGCAATATTACTTGAGGTGATACACATTACACGTAAATATACATCTAGTGTAAAATTTAAAAAATTAAATACATCATAAAATCAGACTTAAAAAAAATTGTATGTTATGTAAAAAACGTATAAAGAAATTACAAAATTTAATGATATTGCATTATAAATGCATGCACATTTATCTTTTTATTTGTAGCAAACATACAAGGCATCATTTAACCATAAAACTGCAGAATTTGAGTCCAGGTTTGTGGTGCATAAAATACATCTATGGCTCATGATTTTTTTTTTTTTTGAAGAAAACGCAAAAGTAATTTTTACTTTTACAGATGATGACACATCATCAAACAGAAAAAGGAGTTGAACTGGAAACATGAGAAAGATTGATAGCTTTATTATATAACTAAAGGCAGCAAAAAAAAAAAATCTTGTGACTACTGTGGAATGGCAGAATAAACAACAAATTCTTTAAATGATTCTAAAAACATAAATACAAGAAGAAATTCAATGATTGAACAAGCAATTCCTATAAATTATTCAAAAACATAAATATAAGAACAAATCTGATGATTATAAGAGTAACCAGACTCTTTTTTTTTATATATATATATATGAAACACGAGTAACATTTCTAACAATCAGACTCTTTTTTTTTTTTTTCCATATGAAAGAAGAGTAACATTTATTTCTAACAACCAACAGTAGCTTTTCTTATGAATTTTTCTTGAAACTTATGAATGTTATCAGAAATGATTTTTGGCTGTTTTTTTACACACCTTTGAGTAAGAATATTTACTCTGCAAAGTATATACATACTAGTGTTGCCGGATCCAGCATCACACAAAGTGGGGCAGGGTGACAAAAAAAGCAGAACAGCAGATTTTAAATTGGGACATAAAATTACAGTAAACCCTATGATAACCTGTGTATGACTGAAACTTGTGTATAACTGAAACCTGTCAAATGTAAAAATGTCATTGTGCGCACAGTAGGAATATCATTCAATTATACCTCACAATACAAAAACCTGTTTAAAATGGAATTATTCTCCTGGCCCTAGCGATCCGGTCTTAGCAGGTTTCATTATATTAAATAAACACAACAATCTTTGATAGTACGACTTGTGAAAATGAAATCGCTAGGGACTAAAACAAAATTTTAATTTAGCAGTTAAAATTGTATAGTATTCCAATTGTAAGGATAATGAATTTTGTACTTTTACAACAGAATTCTGTTATAAACAGCTTCTGGATGGGTGTGGTATTTCTTTGAGAGGAACTATAAAAATTTTCCATTATAGATAAGTTCTGTCTTCAGAGGTTTTACTGTATTATGTTCCATTCATTGCAGACAAACAAATAGCATGGTACTATAAAAATTTTGCATCTTTAAAAATTGGGACTTTTTGATAGGAATACCCTAGATTCTTGTTCCTGTACACATGTTTGTTTTTGCTAACACTTACTATGTGTAACTAGTGTACTTTACTGGTACACATGCCAAGTCATTTGTTTACACCTTTTAAACCTAACTTGGTAATAGCATTTTATTTCAATAACTTTATTTACAATTCTTTTGCAGTTTCAGTCATTTATAATCTACAGTTTACTTATCTTTAAAATAGACTTGCTTCATTATCTTCTATCATTCATAGTTAACATTCTTGCTTATTTACTTCCTATAAATTTTCATATTTCACAGCATCTATTTTCATCTCTGTCATGCACTATCGTGAGTACACTATGATATCTGATGTAGTTGTTCCAATCGCCATAATGTGGCATGATCAGCTTGGGTTGATGACGTCTTCGCTTACACGAATCGGCGTAACGACTTATTAACTAGTCATATTACAGGGATTGGTGGGTGTGTCTCGCGAGATGTGATAGGAGGTTTTTCAATCTGTTGAATCATATATATAGTAGGAGTTTTGCCAGGTAATAATAGCAAGGGCGGCGCCAGAACTTGCCCGATGGGGGGGGGCACAGTATCCCCGACAGGGGGGCCGAATTCAAAATATATATTAGAGGTTTCCACGAGCCCTGCCCTGTTCCGAAGCCCGAACTCGCTAAAAGTTTCTTTCATTAAACTCGGGATTGGCTTAATTTTATCTGAAAACTCTGTACTTGCTCGGACTAAATTTTAGCTTTTGAAATGTTGGTCTAGCCCTGAACTTCATTATCCCCGGGACACGTCCGGGTCTTGCATTTTTTCTGTAAATTCGGGCCGGACCGGGACTGTATTTATACTTCAGAATTTTTTTGGAGCAAATGAACAATAAAACATTTCTTTGTTTCTTTTCCCCCCCTTTTTTAAATAACAGGTGGAATATGTTGATCAATCACGTGAAAAACATGAAATTTTCGCGTCCGGATTTGGCATAACCCAAAACGCGCAGATCTCTAGCACTCACACTGCTATTTAAATTAGAGACAAATTGCAGAGGGCCAAACGATTTTTACTCGAAACATGTATTTCGAAGCTTGTCAAAGAATATTGTAGATAAATAAAGTGAAAAAAAATCTCTTAAGGTTAAGGTTATTTTTGAAACACCTCACTAGTCACTTAATCTTTATAGGCGAGTGAATCCACAACAGAAAGAGTTTCCACATTTTTGAGCATTACCCAAAAGGAAAAACTCTGCTTTGTACTCTTCTTCCATACAGAAAACTCCCAATAAGCGGTCATTCAATACTATAGATTTTACGTGCACATATATGGCATGTACGCAGCAGTGTGTGAAAGACAAAGTATGCAGCAGTTCTCCGCTTATGAGCCGAACCAAAGAGTCGCGCATCAGATAAGGTAGGTAACTAATTTTTTTCGAAACGCGGTTCATGTTCCGGCCGGGTTGACCATGTATTTTAATGCCGGAGATAACTGAAAATAATCAGTTGACAAATCCCTATTAAAAACGCATAAAGTGACCAAAAATTATTTAAAAATAAAATTATTTAAATTTGTCAGTGACAGTGTCATCGTGAAGACTAGCAGTTAAACGTTACACCTAACCTAACTAGGGTCCTTCCGGAGTAATAAATAAAATTTGAAGCCCTGCAAATTTTATTTAAAACAAAGCTGCAACCCGAACCGAACCCAACCAAAAATATTCTGTCTACCCGCAACCCAATCGAACCCGAAATACTTAATTCCAATCCCAACCTGAAACCCAGAATCAGAGAAAATTGATCCACAATATAATGTAATTATAAAAAAATATATATATACAGTCTGGAATCATATCTCTAATATTAATATTATCTTTTATGTGGAAAAATAAACATGCAAGGAGTCATTCACATTCAAATACGTAGTTTATCATCTGAAATAGATTCCTGCGCGTGTTGGGTTATACCCAACCCAAATGTTCAACTTAAAGTCAATAAGAAACCTAACAAAAAATTTTTGCTGACGCAAAACCCGACAACAATTTTTCTATTGACCCTAAACCGAAATACTTCGCTTCAACCCGAACACAACTCGACACAAAAAGATCTATAATTGAATACAGTTATGAAAAAATAGTCCACAATCATATCCGTAATATCAATTCTATCTTTTATGTAGAAAATAAACACGTAAAGCGACTCATTCAAATTTAAATATAAAATTTTTCATGTCAAATAATAACTTAGACATTCTTTTTGTAAAATTGAGCTAAATCCAGCTTGGCTCGTAAGTTAGTGTTGTCAGGTCAAACAACGGGACAGAGAGAAAATTAAATTTAAAAAATCAAAAAAACCCGACTGCGTAAATATCCCAGTGGTAGGGGAGCAAAAAAAAAAAAAAAAAAGCCCAATTCAGAAATAATTAGGGGAAAGCTGGAAATTGTTTTAATCCCTTCAGTTTATGTCTAGAATGAATATGCTACGTTTCCTCCCTCATACTAGGCGAGCGTTAGGAATTATATATTGATTTATAGTCAAAAAACACCTTTTTTTTAAATACCACAACACTATCTCGAAATCACTAACTTTTTCAAAAATAATTGTCAATACAAATGTTGTAGAGCTTAAAATTCTGAGTAAAATGAGTACCTACAGTTAATACTTTTGTTGAATATTAAGGTCACAATTCTACTTTAAAGTTTTAGCCCCGTGGTCAGAGGGTTGAACTCAGAATTAATTAGGGGAAACCTGGAAATCGTTTTAATCCCTTCAGATTAGGCCTAAAATGAATATTCTATGTTTTGCCCCTTCGTACTAAGTGAGCGTTAGGAAATATGTACACATTTACATTCGAAAAACACGTTTTTCTTTAATATTTTTAACAATATCTTAAATTGCGACCTTACGTTTGAACAAAAATATTAATATGAGTATTCATTTTATTCAAAATTTTAAGCTCTAAAACATCTATTTTGGCAATTTTTCGATATAGTTAGCTGTTTTGAGATATTGTTAAGGTAATTTGATCTCTCCTATCTTGAAGCTCTTGATTAGTGATTAAGGCAAAATTTTGAAATAGAATTGCGACCTTAATTTTGAACAAAAATATTAATGTGGGTATTCAGTTTATTCAGAATTTTATGCTATACAACATTTGTACTGGCAATGCTTTTGATAGACTTAGCTGTTTTGAGATATTCTCAGGTAACTTGGTCTCTCCGGACTTCAAGCTCTTGATTAGCGATTAAAGCAAAATTTTGAAATTAGAATTGCAACCTTAATTTTTAACAAAAATACTAATGTGGGTGCTCATTTTATTCAGAATTTTAAGCTCTACAACATTTGTATTGACAAAGTTTTTGATAGAATTAACTATTTTGAGATATTGTTTAAAATATTAAGGAAAAACATGTTTTTCGAATGTAAATAAGTACATATTTCCTAACGCTCACTTGGTACGATGGGGAAAACATAGAACATTCATTTTAGACCTAATCTGAAGGTATTAAAACGATTTCCAGTTTTCCCCTAATTAATTCTGAGTTCAACCCTTTGACCACGGTGCTAAAACTTTAAAGTAGAATTGTGACCTTAATATTCAACTAAAGTATTAAATGTAGGTACTCATTTTACTCAGAATTTTAAGCTTTACAACTTTTGTACTGACAATGTTTTTGAAAAAGTTAGAGATCTCGAGATAGTGTTATGGTATTTAAAAAAAAACAAAAAAAAAAAAACGTGTTTTTACTATAAATCAATGTATAATTCCTAACGCTCACCTAGTACGAGGGGAAAAACGTAGCATATAAGCATATTCATTCTAGACCTAAACTGAGGGGGTTAAAACAATTTCCAGCTTTCCCCTAATTATTTCCGAATTCAACTCCCTAACCACTGGGCTAAAAAAGCGAACTAATTAATTATTTCTCATCAATATTAAACTATTTTTTTTTATATTACTTACCTATTTTTTTTTTTTATTTATTTACTTGTATTGGTGACTTTCAAGTTGTGTTTGATTGTTAGTTCCTATCTATAAACACTGTTTTGATGAGGCCTATAGATGTCTATGATGGTTAGAGTTGCAGTAAAGATAGAGATCCTACCTACACAACGTCCAGGTTGTGTAATATTTAAACGGAGCTTCTGACTGTAAAATAGTCAATGAAACATCGTCTTCATTTTGAAAGACCTATCCAATGATATGCCACTCAATAGGGTGCGTAAAAAAATTTCGTGTGTACCGCCATTTTGAATTTATAAAATTAAAACTAGCCTATAACCATCGGATGGTTAAGACGAATCGATAGAGACCTCATTCATTAAAATCCCTCCAGCCGTTGCGATGTTTCGAGGGTATAAAGAAATCCACATACCCAGATACGCGTGAAACACATAACCCTTCTTGGCAGTCTGGTAAAAAAAGCCGGACAGAAGCTTGAAAATTGAGAAATTTTAAGCACTACAGTAAAACCTGTTAAAACGGAACATGTGTGGTGGAATAATGCTTTAACCTGAAAATTTTTGCAATATCGGCTAAAACAGGCTAAAATTGTCTAAATGGGAAAGTTCTTCCAATTCTTTGTCGTTCTGTCTTAACAGGTTGCTGTATTAAATAGCTTTCTTTCATCGTATTGAATATAAGTGAATTATACTTTATCCATAAAGGAATGGTGTGAAATTAATTAGTCGAACTAGAGCTTTCTAAATAATTAACAGTAATTTTATGACAATAATGCTCACTTTACAAATACCGCGTTTTATTATTTTTTTCATTATTTTACCTTTCAGCCGTTTAAGAAAAAGCGCAATTATTACTTTCATTCTCAAGAAAACATTTCGTCAAACGTAAAAAGCACAGGCAGCAAGTTGCCGGAACGCGCCTGTGGTTGGAACAGATTTTTTTTATTATTTAAAGAAGATTCCGTGTTTTGACCGGAGAATTAAAAAAAAAAAAAAAAAAAAAAATGAGTTTCAGTTCGCGAATTTTTCGTGTTTTGGAGGAAAAGAGACATACGTAAAAAATCAGTTTCTGGTACAAAAAAGTAACATGCAGCACAGTTACGGGAACACCCCTGTGATTTGACGAAAATGCAACTTCAGATAAGTTTTACGTTAAGGCTGTTTTGAACTGTTTTGCTCAACAAGCGCAAAACGTTTTGACACATTTACAAATTCGTTTTCTAACGAAAAGATATTAAATTGGAAAAGCCTGACCAGGGAAGCGATTTGGAATCGAACTGTGTTTTCCATTTTTGGATCCATCAATTACCTATTGGGTTAGAAGCGATTCGGATCACGTGACAAACACGTTTTCCATCCTTTCTTGACTGGTTTTTCTCGCTTCGCGCGGAAATTCGATTCAAAACGCTCACTTTGACACTCTTTTCTGAAAGATCTATTGCGTTTGCAAAAAAAATGGATAAAACAGCTCGATGACATAGTTTCTGAACATCAACACCTGCTAGTTTCATGCATTTCCAAACAAAAATAAATTAAAACTTATGTCACAAAGTTGCCCTTTTGGATTTGAGAACAGGCTTAAAATAATGAATTTTCTGTATTTTTTTTTTTTTTTTGGGGGGGGGGGGGGGGGGAATGGGCAAATCAAAACAGGAATTTTCGTGTTTCAATAATAATAAAAGCAATTGAAGAAACACCTTCAACTCACGTATTTTTTTTTTTTTTTTTTATGTATATTCCTCGAAACCAGACAGTATGATCCTCTAACTTCTGATAAGATACAGAATTTAAATCTGAGATTAAAACTGAAATACGAAATTCCGATGAAAAATGTAAGTTAAAGGAAAACTTGTAAAATAACTTAGAATGTAAAAGTTCATTACTATCAGCTCAATCATAAAACAAAGTCTTGTTGATGCTAAAAAAAATCTTTAAATTCATGCTTATTTTGAAACATCCAAAGTTTAGAGGTCTGCACGGGCCGGGCTCGGGCCTATTTTCATTCATGGCACTCGGGCCTAACTTCTTTTTTTCGTACCGAGATAAGGCAGGTTTCATTCTTCCTAGGTCTTCATAAGCCGATATTTTCAGTCCCGTCTCGATCCAGCTTGTATGAAATAATCGGCATGTCCTAGTCCGTGCAAAAATCAGTAAAATTTGGCCCAGGCCAAAAATTTTTGTAAAAAGTGTACATATATTTTTAAATCAACATTATTCTACAATTAAACATTAAACTTTATTCGTTTTAAAGAATAGTAGATTTCTAGGCAATAATATTAAAATACAGTAAAACGTGTGAAAAAGAACCAGCTATGGCTGAATCCTGTCTTATATGGAAAAATTTATTGATCCATGCAAAATGAATATAATAATACGTGAGAAAAGAATATAATACATTCACACCTTTTAAGAAGAGAACTTGCTTATAACGCATTTTTTTTTTTTCCTATGCGATGTCTCAGAAGATTTTATTGTATAGCATTTTTCAGATTTTTAAGTCTCCAATACATAATTTTTTGATTAACGATATTAATTATAGCTGAAACATTAAAATACAAATATAGATTCATTAAAGAAATGTATATCGCAATCTTCTTTAAAATTGAAAATTATAAACATGAAAAAAGAGCTAAAATAAATATTTTTGGTCAGAACTCCTTTTAACAAAATCGACGTAAAATTCCGTCGGACTTGGGCTGAGATTTTAACTTTTTTCCGGGCCGGGCTCGGACCAAGCTTTCAATTTTTATACCGGGTCGGTTCATTATTGCTTTTTGTACGAACCAGGCTGGGCCGAAGTTTTAATTTTTATACCGGGCCGAACTTTTCTTTCTACGAGTCGGGCTGAGCCCGAACCTGGAAATTTCGGCCCATACAGAACTCTACAAAGTATAACTAAGTTATTAATTAAAATTGTTCAGTCTAACAATACAATCAAGTTTAAATTATCAAGTAAGTTAATATTCTGTTTTACACGATTTTTTTAAAAATTTCTAAATACGAACTTACGACCCTAAACAAGAATTATTAATTACATCCCTGCACTGTTCGAGTTATGCCCGACCCGAAATCGACAAAATATTTTTTTTGAACCTGCAACTTGATCCTAAGCATGAAAAAAAAAAAAAAAAAAAAAATCAATCCTAAATGTAAAACAATTCTGAAAAATAGTTTGCCATCATATCTCTAAAATCAATTTTATATTTCAAAAAATGAATGCATACATTTACTTATTCATATACAAGTATTTTTTATCATTTGAAACAATAATCTGGACTTTTCTTTGGGTTGGGTTGATTTTTGACGGCCGATTATCTACTCGAGGGATATAGGCCCAAGGTGCCCTCCATAAGGGGGAGGTGGCTTTCTAAGAGAACCTAATACGTATTTACACATAAAAATCCAAGGTTCGAAGAAAACCACGAAAATTCTGAACGATTGGGCCGACGGGCGCCGATGGGTTCGAACCCAGCACCTCCCGTCGACCAGCTTCGAGAGCACAGAACCTCTCGGCCACTGGTGGGACGGACTTTTCTTTGGAAAAATTTGGAACTCGAATCGACTCCCAAGAAACAAAAATTCTAATCTGAGATGATCCGAAAATGGAAACACTAGTCAACCCGATCCACAGCAAAAAAAATTTAGAGCCGATGGCCAACACGATCGGGTAGAATCGGGTTAACTGACCCGATGAAGATTTTAGAAGTTGCTATATATACGTCTTCCCGTAGTTTGCAATGAAGTTATGTATTTATATAATTATTTTCTTATTTATGCCTTCCATTTCTCTTATATATATGAAATAGAGATTAATATCTATAAAATGAGACTCTACTCACTGTATATTGAAATTAATGAACAAAGAATGAATTTTTAATTCGATACTAAGTTTGCTTGAATAATTATACAAAACTCTCTTTTTATTTACTCATTCATTTCTAAAAAAAAAAAAAAAAAATACTTACCCTACGCTTTTTAATGAGAAGACCGAAGCGAGCAGATGAATTTAAACGTCCTGTCTCCTCTTGAAATCGTATTTCTCATAGGCACGTAAGTTTGCGGTCAATCGAATAAACACCCAACAGGAGAGCACATGAATGAGCTCTAGACAAGTTTTCGGTAACATCCGGCCGTTGTATAAATACGGCAGCCTTTAACCGACATGTGGTCAAGCCAATCCGGCTTCCGAAGAAAAAAAATCAGTGCCCTGCTATTCCGTGGGTCGTATTTTCTATAAACTAACCTAAGATCTTTTTTTTAAAAATTAAACTACACCCGACTCGACACGACTCGGGTCGTGTGCAGGAAAAATCGGATTACCCGACCCGATGCAGGACTCAACACTCAAGTCAAAAAATTTTCCCCGACGACGATTAAATTTGACCCCGACGGAAGGGCATATGCCCCCCCGGTCCCCCCTCTGGCGCCGCCCTTGAACAATAGCTTCATTATTTTAGTACTTTTAGTTTGTTGTCCGTTACAAGTTGTAATGTATTTTGCTGGAAGATGTCTTTTCATTAATAATTGTTTTCCTTATAAATACTTAAACATTGGAATTAGTTTCTTCATAAATACAGTTCATATAAATTAGTTTATACTTTGATCTTTTTGCCTGTTATCAGTTACCATCGACCATTGCTGAAGTTTAAGGACCATTGCTGAACTTTTCCATGTTGATAAGTGTTAAATTGGAAAACCATTTTTTTTTATTGGATTGAAAGCTAGCCGTTGAGAGATGTAGTTTTCACTTTGCTTTTATGAAAGGAACTGTTCATACGGCTTGACTTGCATCAATGGAGGAAGGAGCGTTTTTCATCATAAATTGGCTTTCATCACATGGAAGGGTTAACGGCCTCTGTTTCGGCTTTGGATAATTGGCAGTATTTTGTCTGACTGATCTTGTCTCGCCTTAAGGATTTGCTGGTGGTTTTTGCCAGAGTTTTAGTGCTTTACTTTTAGTGAATAAGGTTTTGTATAAAATAAAGAACATTGCATTATAAGACATTATGAGTATTGAACGGTGTTAGGTTTATCAATACACCGTAATGAATTTAGCAAACTATTGCTCTGGATTGACTACAGCATTTCTTACACATTTAATTTACTAAAATGCTTTTTCAGATTATTGGTAAAGCTCTGGTGCATTTTCATTTAGTAATAGTAATTTGTCATATCTTATCTTGTGTTTGTTACCATGAATTACATTGAATATGATCTAAGCAGTTAAGTTTATTTTATTTTAAACCTTGTTTTATAGAATCATTCTTATGTTTGAGTTCAAATCATATTTTGTTTTAAAGGCTATCATTTTATTTCATCAACATATTTTCATGTTTTTATTTTAATGAACTAATAAATGCTATATATTTTTTTTATCTGTTGCATGTTTTATATTTTCATTTTGGCTAAGTTTCTTTTGATTTCAATAGAGCCAGTTAAAGATAAGATAACAGATTTATACATTTAATTCTTTCAGAATATAATTTTTACTTCAATTTATTTTCTTTTGGGTGTAATAAAATCACCATATCGCTTTCAACTGCCTTAAGCAGCTCAGTTATCTTTTAACCCCTTTGGCACTACGTAAGTAGTGTCAACACTTTTGGCATCCCATGCAATGGTTATGCAGGACATATCTTGGAGAAGGAGACTCTCAAAATCAGGAAACCTGGCAACACTACATATAATCTTAATATACATATAATATTAATATATGTACAATACATGCATATGAAATCATATGAATATACTTGAACATAAAATGCTTTTGAGAAAGCATTAAAAAAGGCAATATAACTACAGTAGACTCCTGATTATACTCGTACCCCGACACTCGTTTAAGCAACATACTTGATTAAGTGACACTTCCTTTAATATTTCATGATCAGACATGCTCGTGCGCATATCTAAGACTTTTTGTTTCTGTATTATGAAATTCCAGCAGAAAATTTATTATTTTTTCAAAGTTTTAAGCATGATACAAATACTAATAAATGACAAGTTAAATTATTTCAATGCATTGTAAATTTTATTGGAAATGTAGAATTTTGTCACTATAATAATTTCAAATAGATTTAAAAATTCTCGAAATCCAGATAAATTCTGACTGACTAAAAAGCCGCCCCTGTACATCTTATTTTTTAGTGGCCTACAAAAATAGTATATATATATATATATATATATATATATTAATAAAGAAAAATAAAAAAAAATACATAATTACAGAATTTTTTCCATAAACATACCAAATTTTTATTTATAATATTTCTTTTATGGTAAGTTACATTTTGTTTATAGTGTTATACATTATAACTAGATAGTACCTGTCAAGATTTGACAGTAAATAACTTGAAAGTTTCATTAGAAAATTTCTTTAATTTTTAATTAGTTGCTTTTAAACTAATTATTGAAATCGTGAAAAATTTCTATATTGCATACGTGATTCCTATTTCTTTAAGGCTAACCTATTCAATGAAGGGAGAGAATTTTAAGTTTATAATTTAGAACCAACTATGCTTGCTTTTTTATGAGAAATTTACCTAAAAATACTGGGTAGAGCATTTATTTTTACTTACTACGAACTTATATATATATATTTTTTTTTTTCAAAAAATAACAAGATTTAATTTAATTTAATTTATTTATTCATTTTTAACTACACGACCATTAAAAGCTGCCATGAATTTTATTTTTACCAGTTTCATTCTCTAAAAACCTAAATTTGAAACTTGATGTCAGCTAATGATTTATAATAAATATTTTTTATTACTTGAATTTTATTTTACATTTTTTTTTGCATTTTTTAAATATTAAACCATGGATATTAAGGTAATTTCTTTTACAGTTCTGATATGAATATTTTTCTTTCTTTCTGTTTTATTTTTTACGGAAAAGAATTACAAACTTTTATTTCTGACACACACACACACATATATTCTTGATAATGGTCAGAAAATATAACAAAAAATGTAGATCAGCTCAATTTAATTGATAATTACATGCCAAATATTTTAGCTTAAATATTTTAAATATAAAATCATTATTTTTTCGAAATGTTGAGTGTTAAATTTTATTTGATTATAAAACATTCAAATAACATTCATAATAAAATAAAAATCATATAACTTCTCTTCCTAATAAAATATGTCATTACTGAAATGAATTATTGACAAAAATATTTCAGAAATCATTTAGCCAGATGTTGCGCTCGAACCTGCATCCTCTAGAAAAATTCAGAGATTTAAACTGCTGCTTCAGCCCGCTATGCTAGTAGGAACTTGATCTATTTCCCTTTAAATTGAAGACGTTTGAAAAAAAGAGTTGACGCATGCGCAATTGTGTTGAATTTGGCTTCTAATGTTACCGAAATAGCTTTGCATTTTGTTTTATGATTGTATCAATTTATTTTATTTATAACAATTTTAAATATAGTTCAACAGTGGGAGATATTATAGACGAACAAGCGAACGCCGTTCGCAGAAAATTTTCAAAGTTGACAGACAGTTTTAATGGTTTTTTTTTTTAATAAATTTCTTTATATAAAAAAATAATAATATTCTTTTTATTATTATTTTAACATTCATTTATTCATATTTCAGTTATTTTATAGATTAATAAAATAACAGTTTTGTTGAGCAATCATAAACTGATACCTTTATATAAGTTAATTATTAAAATATTTCACATTTTAATAAATATATATTTTTTAATTTTCATTAGTTTTTCTTTCATTCATTAGTTGTCTGTATTAAGCATACCATTCAATACTACATTTCTTGACTGAGTTTTAATAATGCTTGTATGTTAATATTTTCCTTTTAGTGGTGTTGCTTAGTGGCACTACACTGGGGTATAACTTATCAGTTTTACTGTTAGCGGAGATATAGGACTCGGGAGGGGTGTAGTGCTTTTTTTGCAGAACATTTTAAAGAAATTATTTGAGTTCGCAGACAGTTTTACATTTTATCTAAGCCTGTAGTTCAATGTTAATACTAGTAGACAATGCACAAGATAATGCCCTCTCTATTACCTAATGGTTTCGATTTTCTAACATATGGTTAGTCCAAAATTTGATGATCTACTGTATTTGCTAAAACTGAATTCACTAATTTTCTAATTAATAAAATATCAAAAAGTTATTTTATAACTGGCTTACAAATTAAATGTTTTTGATAGAAAATTATTTTGCACTATTAAGAAAAAGAAAAAGAAAAGTATATATGATCTCAAAGTAAGCTACATGATCTCTGATACTGTTCTAATGAATTTATTATCTTTGGACATTTTTATGGACATGGGCAGAAAGATATTTAGGGAGAGGAAAGTTTTAGGAAACAGATGTGCCTGTAATCCACAGAATAAAAAAAAGATTTTTTTAAAAAATTGCACCAAAACACAGGTTTCTGAAATTGATAACAAAAGCTGAAAATACTAACAAACCAGTTGTCAAAATGATGATCATTTTTAACACCTTCTTAAACCAGTTTTCTTTAAAATAAAGAATATAAATATGAAATACAGTGAAGTGATAATGTTTAGCCAGAACCCATTATAACACTCATTTTCAAATATATAAACAAAAAAAGTAATACAAAAGTTAACAATAAGAAATATTAATCATTATATATATCTTTTTTTTTTTATCATGAAGGGGATTCTATCCCCAGGGGTGCCATTTGAGGGAGGCTAGGAAGGAGTTGAAGGAGTTATCCAATCCCAAGGAATTTTATATTTCAGAGCATATCAGTCATTACAGGTCAAATTATTATTATTTTTTTTCTTTTTTCAGAAATTGTGCGAAAATTAAAATAACTTGTCAGATTTGATTAAAATAGAAACATTAGCTAGATTAATTAAAGCAAAGAAATAAAATTCAGTAAAGCCTTGCTACTGCAACATTCTCAAAGTGAAACACATTTTTGATTAATCAGTACTTTGGCTAATTTTAAATATACAGTCGAATTTGGGAATTTCTCTCCCCTCCCTTGTCATTGTCTATGATACATATTGAATATTACAGAAATGGTGGTAAATTTAGAAATCAATGTTAAAATTTCTTTTAAAAAACAAAACAAAAAACTTTCCTTAGCTGGCTTGTTTTCATATGAAAAATACATTGAAATAGCATAAATACTTTAACATTATTGAAGCAAAGTATGAAAAGTATAATAAGGTAATTTACTTGATAATACAATGCTATAAACCATGAAAGTGAGTACTGGTACATAGGATCAATATTACTCAAGCTAGATATGCAGAAAAACAATATTGATGAATGGAATGAAACTGGTTGGTATCCATTTCGGACTGTATCAATTTCCAATTTTGTTTCTTCAGCAACTTGCTGAGAGACAAAAGAAAAAAAATCATTAAGTCTATTTTAATGGAATGCACTTTTTATAAACATAAGTGAAAAAAAAAGACAGAAAGTGTGAAAGAAAGAAAGCATGATTAGCATTTACCTCTTTTGCTGATATTTCTTCAGACAATATTTTTGAAGATGTAAGCACTTGACAACCAGTTTCATCTTCCAAAATATTACCCTAAAAAAGAAAAAAAAATGTGTTACACAAAATTACAATATTAAAACTTTTTTTTAAAATTATTATTCAAGATAAAGCTTTTATTAAATAAAAGTGATTGTATTCATCTGAACAAATGAATAAGTTCAAATCATAAAGTACAAAAGTTTTATGATATAACTGTATGCTAAAACTATTTAATGCTAATAAAAATTAAAATAATCCATTAAAAAAACTATTTAAAGGATAATTTTGATAAACTTTAATTACTATTGCAATTATTAGATGAACCAGGTTGAATTCAGACACTTTTCTCAGGGAGGGATCTCTGTGGCTCCGAGGGGGACACACACACCTTATAGAGTTCCAGGGGGGGGGACCTTTTGGACCATTGAAAGCACAAAATCTCAAATCTTCCTGGGGAGAATGTTCCCACCCCAGGGGGGGGGGGAGGGGGAGGATGTCAACACTGACATAAACTTGTTAAACATTTGACTATTAGTAGTGTGTTTAAGAACATACAATTTATCATTTAAATCGCTTCTTGCAACCTGCAAATAGTTAACAATTCTTATTCAGCCACAAATGTTTATTTAATTTAAAAATTCAAATACAGGTTTACCTAAATTAGTGTAGTTAATTGCTCTTGTAATATTAATGCACTACTTGAAATTGCAATAATTGAAACATACATTCAATGGTAGTGTTGACTCTAGAAAAAAGGGGCCGCCAGGCAGGAATTTTTCAAAAAGGAACACTATTCTAAAAAAAAAGGATACATTTTTCAAAAAAAACAACACTATTCTAAAAAGGGGCACACCTGTACCTCGTTCACAAAAAATGTTTTGAACCGGTTTGTTTAGTCTCTAGAATTTGCGATATTTTCCCGGAATCAATTGAATTGCCACAGGGCATATAGGAAGTGTTAAAAAGGGCAGCGGGGAGCATCGGAAGGGTTTAAAAGAGGTGCCGGGCGCTGCGCCCAGCTAAAGCGGCTTAGAGTCAACACTAAATGGGAAAAACTACAAAAGATTCACTGCCAATTTTCTTAAAACCCAATATACATAAATAAACAATATAATATTCTACTATTTTTTTTTTTGTGTATGCGTGTGTGTTGTTATTGTTAGAAAGTACATATTAAAAGCTTGATTTGAAACTTTTCAAATAAAATTTATGTAAGTCACATGAACTTTTATTAACATTTAAGGGAGGTTCTATTTCTTTGACCTAAAATTCACATGATTTTTACAATTTTTATAGGTTACAAAGAAAGGATATATCACCTTCAGGTTTTTTGAATTATATTTATTGCCATTTAACTTAGACTAGATAAATACCCGTCAAGATTTGACGGTAAATAACTTGAAAGTTCCATTAGAAAAATTCTTGAATTTTGAATTAGTTGCTTTTAAATTAATTATTGAAATTGTGAAAATTTTTTATATTGCATAAGTGATTCTTCTTGAAGGCAGGCTAGAGGGTGCTCTCAGTCTAACTTATTGAATGAAGTGAAAGAACTTTAAGTTTATGATTTACAACCAATTATGCTTGCCTTTTATCAGAAATTTACCAAAAAATACTGGACAGAGCATTTATTTTTACCTACTACAGTCTTTTTTTAACAATTTCCAAGAAAGTTAAAAAGTGTTTATGGCTTCGGTTTGTCTGTCCGTCTGTACACGCTCTAACTCCCGTAAATATACTCGGATCGTTCTGAAATTTTTGGATGTTAGTGACCTCTACCATAGCATGAACCCTATTGCAAATGAAGTTTGTAGCATGTTTAGTTCATTTACAGGGACAGTCAAAAGTTTTCCGCTACATTACGGACTATGGGAAAAAATCGTTTAAAATGATTTTTAATGATGGTACATGCTTTCAAACATAATAAAATTGATATGCATTTATCAAGTTGACTAAAATATGCATTTTCTGTACAATATGCGGCCCAAAAAATAGTTATTATTCATTTACAGGGCCGCACAAAAGAATTCCTTTACATAATGATATAAAAGAGGAAGGAATTTTTTCCGGCGTATTTTAATTATGTTAAACTATTACATGTATAATGAAATAGATATACGTCGGTAAGGTTTACTATAACTTATATCATGGATAATACGAAATGCAGAGCATTTACAGGGACACACAAAAGATTTCAGATACTATATTGTACCCGAAGTACTGTAAAGTAGCGATGATTGCTGGAAATGCATTTTTAATTATGTTATGTGCTTTTATGTTTCACTATATTTATGCATTGTATATGGTGTGTATAAATGCTGTAATTGATATACAGGGCTACTCAAAAGAATTCGTAATGGTTACTGGGTATGATTGCAAATTGCTTAAAGGTGATTTTTAAATGAGTTAGGCATTTTTACGCTGAACCGCATTTGGTTTACTAAGAAATGTTTGTAAAACATATATAAAATGACATACAGGGTCACGCAAAGAATTGGATACATGGCCGTCTATAAATGATAATTTCTGGAAATGTGATTCCGGTAGTTTTAAGAGTGTTTTACTTTGAATTAAACTTTAGCTAAATAGTGGCGTGTAATAAAGGTATTAGGTTAACTGCAGAGTTTTACAAAAGTATACAAGTATGTTTAAATCTATTAGTATAAATTGCTGAAAGAGAAATTTCAAACTGTTATGTGTTTTCTTGCTAAACTAAATTTCTCTATTATATAGTATATATATCAACCTACAGATCAAATATAGGGCTGTTCAAAAGAATTGGAATACATATTTGCTATGGACGGTAACTGCTGAAATCAGTTTTTCAAATGTTTTATGTGTTTTCTAAAATGTTTACTTAGTTCACTTATATACTTTATTTCCCTAAATAACAAAGTTTTGTTAAAGCATTCAGGAAGTGTTGGAAAGTGTTTCATAATCTATGCTTAACACATGATTTTTCTTGTTTTTTTATTTATTTATTTTTTTTTTTTTTTGAAAAAATAACAATATCTATTTTTATTTTTTTAACTACACAACCTTTAAAAGCTGCCATGAATTTTATTTATATTAGTCTCATTCTCTAAAAGCCTAATTTTGAAACTTGATGCAATTAACGATTTATACTATATATTTTTTATTAACTAACTTATTGAATGAAGTGAACCTATTGAAAGAACTTTAAGTTTATAATTTGTAGCCAATTATGCTTGCCTTTTATCAGAAACTTACCGAAACATACTAGGCAGAGCATCTACTTTATTTACTACAGTCTCTCTTTTTTTTTCTTTGAAAAAAATAACAATATCTATTTTTATTTTTTTAAACTACACAACCTTTAAAAGCTGCCATGAATTTTATTTATATCAGTCTCATTCTTTAAAAGCCTAATTTTGAAACTTGATGCAACTAACGATTTATAATATACAGTTGGCTCTCTGTTTAACGACTTTCAAGAAACCTCAAAAAATCGTCCTTAAACTGAATTTGTGGAAAAATAGTATTTGAAAAACATTTCCCTTCACACTTAGGCTTAGGACAGTAAGTACATTTCTCAATATATTGGCGTGTTTAGAAATGTTTTATTTTTTTGTTTAGTTTTTTTTTCTTTCTTTTTAGATGCGTTCGTAATTATATAAATACGTAGCACCTATAGTCGTCGTTCAGTCCGTCTGTCTGTCCGTCCGTCTGTCTGTCCGTCCGCATATAACAGAGCAAAAACTACCCGACCGAATGATCTGAAATTTTTAATATATAATTGCTGCAAAACTTTGTCGAGCCATTTCCAATCTTATGAAAATCGGATGTATAGTTTAATTACAGGGACAGTCAAAAGTTTTTCTTTACATTACGGCCAATGGGAAAAATTATTGCAAGTGAATTTTAATGATGTTACAGACTTCCGAATGGTCTGAAATTTGTAATATATAATTGCTGCAAAATTTTGTCGAGCCATTTCCAATTTTATGAAAATCGGATGTATAGTTTAATTACAGGGACAGTCAAAAGTTTTTCTTTACATTACGGCCAATGGGAAAAATTATTGCAAGTGAATTTTAATGATGTTACAGACTTCCGAATGGTCTGAAATTTGTAATATATAATTGCTGCAAAATTGTGTCGAGCCATTTCCAATTTTATGAAAATCGGATGTATAATTTAATTACAGGGACACCCAAAAGTTTTCCGTTACATTACGGCCAATGGGAAAAAATTATAGCAAATGCATTTTAATGATTTTACAGCCTTCCGAATGGTCTAAAATTTTTAATATATAATTGCTGCAAAATTTTGTCGAGCCATTTCCAATTTTATGAAAATCGGATGTATAGTTTAATTACAGGGACAGTCAAAAGTTTTTCTTTACATTACGGCCAATGGGAAAAATTATTGCAAGTGAATTTTAATGATGTTACAGACTTCCGAATGGTCTGAAATTTTTAATATATAATTGCTGCAAAATTTTGTCGAGCCATTTCCAATTTTATGAAAATCGGATGTATAATTTAATTACAGGGACAGTCAAAAGTTTTTCTTTACATTACGGCCAATGGGAAAAATTATTGCAAGTGAATTTTAATGATGTTACAGACTTCCGAATGGTCTGAAATTTTTAATATATAATTGCTGCAAAATTTTGTCGAGCCATTTCCAATTTTATGAAAATCGGATGTATAGTTTAATTACAGGGACACCCAAAAGTTTTCCGTTACATTACGGCCAATGGGAAAAAATTATAGCAAATGCATTTTAATGATTTTACAGCCTTCCGAATGGTCTGAAATTTTTAATATATAATTGCTGCAAAATTTTGTTGAGCCATTTCAAATTTTATGAAAATCGGATGTATAGTTTAATTACAGGGACAGTCAAAAGTTTTCCGTTACATTACGGGGAATGGGGAAAAAATTATTGTAAGTGCATTTTAATGATGTTGCAGACTATGCACTTATGAAACGCAAAAAAATATACATTCAGTACAATATGGGGTGCAAAAAATAATTATAAAACTAGTTATAGTACGAACGCACCTCATTTGCCACGTTTGACGAGCAATTTCCAACTTGTTTTTATTGATACAGATGTAATACTACATATTTTTATTGCACAAATACAAATTGCATTAATTATACTGCATACAAGAACAACATTTCAGCAAACAATGTTACTTACAGTACAATAAAAATATTTATAATACATTTAATTAAAAAATTAAGTTTTAAAAAAATCAAAAATGTAGATTGTTTCAATGGTGGTCTAGTTTTTAGTACCCTTGCTTCAAGCTTCTTAAGGAGGTTGAATGAGTCATCTTTCATATTTGATGAAACAATGTACTGATGAAGAATATCCAGGGGAGAATTCGCATCTGAGTAACTAGTAGCTGGTGTATCGCTTTCTGTATCATCAGCTTCATCACCATCTTCTGCATCTGAAGTTGCATTTTCATTTGCAATGTCTTCATAAATTTGATCTAAATTTCTGAAGTCTGTTGTTAAAATGTCTTCGTCACAATCGATAAAATCTTTTACTGAAACATCTTCATCACCAACTTTCCCATTCCTCGGTGGTGATATCTTCTGTGTTGAGTTGTGCATCTGTTATATCCATTTGTTCTTGAATGCCAATTCTAGATATCCGAAAGCAGTTTATAATTGTACATGGAGAAACTTCTTTCTAGGCTGATGTAATCATGTGCATGACTTCCAAAATTTTAATTTTTTTAATTTATTTTTTGTCAGCAAACTTATTTAATAATTTCCTAATTAAGGATTTTCGGTAATATGCTTTTACACTATGAATTATCCCCAGGTCTAATGGCTGCAACTTACTTGTGCAATTAGCCAGGTAAAAAATGAATTGACACATTTGTAAGTCCGGGAATATTTGGAGGATGTGCCGGACAACGATCAATCAAAAATAGAATTTTTCTTTTTTTCCTTGTGCATTTTCGCATCAAATTTTTTAACCCAATCAATAAAAATGGATGATCTCATCCACGATTTGCTGTTGATTTTATATTAGCAAGGTTTTCTTTTAATGTTCTAGCACCTAGGTTGCTTTGATTTGCCTATAACTAGTGGAGGAAATTTCTCAGATCCATCCGAATTAGTGCACAGTAAAACAGTCAATCGCTCCTTACTGTGTTTTCCACCAAAACGTTTTTCATTGTCAAAGTTATATTTTCTCGTTTAACATGTTTAAAGGGATTGGGGGAAACAAACTACATGAAAATGGTCATTAAATAGAAACAATTTCGTCTTTAAATAGAGATTTTTTTACTTAAAGGAGCCGGGATCGCAAAATATCATCGTTAAGTAGAGCGACATTAAACAGAGAGATGACTGTATATTTTTTACTACTCAAATTTTATTTTACATTTTTTTTTCATTTTTAAATATTAAACCATGGACATCAATATAATTTATTTTATAGTTCTTATATGAATATTTTCCTTTCTTTCTGTTTCCTTTATTTATTTATTATTTTTTTTTTTTACAGAAAAGAGTGGCAAACTTTTCCTTCTGACTCACACACCTATATATTCTTGATAATGGTAAAAAAAATATAAACAAACGTTGTAGATCAGCTCAATTTATTTAATTGATAACTATACATGCAAAATATTTTAGGTTAAATATTTTAAATATAAAATTATTTTTTCAAAATATTTTCGAGTGTTAAATTTTATTTAATGATAAACCATTCAAATAATAATAAAATCAAAATCATATAACTTCTCCTCTTAATAAAATATATCATTATCGAAATGAATTATCGCCAAAAATGGTACAGAAATCATTTTGCTGGGTGTTGGGCTCAAACCTGCATCATTTACAAAAGTTCAGAGCTTTAAACTGGTGCTTTAGACCACTCTGTTAACCAGACCTGCTCTGCCTTTCCTCTAAATGGAAGATCTAGTAAATTTAACTTCATGCATGCAAAAATGCGTGAATTTTTGAGTCTGAACTTACAGAATCAGGTTTACACTTTAATATATATGATTTTTTAATTTTTGTTTGTAAAAAAATGAATACGCCTTGTGCGACGGGGAGTACCTGCAGGTATGTGCCATGAACCTCCGACTGTTAGGCGACTGTTTTTCTTTGGCCACAAGTATCTGAAACAAATTTAGCCTCTGAAATGTGAAAAAGCATTGAATTCTCTGGAACGTATATCAACATTTAGTTTAAAAAGTTGATATTTGATGATATATTTGTCATTTGAACAAAAAATGTCCTTTTTTTCAACCTTTTGAGACCTTGAAAAAATAATTAATCAATGAAAACTATAATTTTTGGTAGTATGAGCTCCAGCAAAAGTGTTTACCTTTCTTTTAAATAAAAAATGAAAGAAATCAGTTGAATAGTTTTCAAGAAAAATTGTTGACCAGTTTGAAAAAAATAATTTTGATAAAAACAAGTCTAAAAGTTTTACAATAGCATTATGTTCAACAAGTGTCGTTACGTTCAACGAGCAAAAAAGATTGTAAGGAATTGGAATTTTACAAAACTGCAATAGGGCATCACTTCAGGGATGCAAAAATACAAAATTTAAAAAGTCGAAAACTTTGACTCAAAGAAGTAGAGTTAATTTCAATAATCAAGAAATATTAAAAAAACAATTTTAAATTCAATTATGCATAACAACAAACTTTATCTGATTGCTGCACCATTAGCCAAATTTCTTGGCAGATTTTTATTTTATGCTCATAACAATACAGCACTTTTGGCTAGCAAAATAGAACAACTCATTTCGTGCTTTGCATACTAATTGAATTGCACAAGGATTATTCGAGAGATCACCTGAACAAAAAACAAATACTGCACTAACTGAAATTGTATAAAGTGGAAAAAACCTGTATTTATCTCTATGGGCATCATCCAAATTATGTTTTCACCTTCTTCATTTAATCCAGTATCTGATGAGTGCTCTGAAGACTGCATTATACTACTTATAATTTCTTCATCTGATGAGTGATTGATGCTTTCTCAGTACAAGTGTACACAGCTTAAAATCAACTGATCAAACACGGCCACCTTGATTTTTTTCTTTCTATATCTTAACTGGAGATTGCATTGTTTACTTTGTGAATAATATGAAGATTTTGTGCATTTTCAGATTTTTGGAATTGACTTTAATACGAAATTACACATTTATAGGTAATTAATTATAGAAAAAAAGCCATGTTTAAATATTTCCAAAGACTAAATATCTTGAAATTAATTTAGTATAATTTCTTTAAATAACCAATATCAGATAAACAATAACAGAAAAACAAAATTTATTAAATTAATGTTTAATGCAGCCTTTTTCCTCACATTAAAATATAATAAAAATTACAGTTTAAATTACATTATAAAACTAACACATAAACTTTTGAAATTTTAGTTTAGAATAAAAAATTAAATACAACTTTCCCATTAATCAACGAAAACCTGTTGACATTTTTAGAACTAAGATAGATTTGATACTAAAACAATCTAAATAATTTATGAAATAAGAAAATTCTGGACAGCAGGAACTTACAAAATGCAAATTGTAAAAATGAACAGCAGTTATACAACTGTTAGCAAAAGAAAAAATAAATTTTAATAATACTTTTGTAGAAATAAGCAATAAACGTACCTCTGATGATGACAGAACTTCTAAAATGCGATCCTCAATTTCTTTCAGCTGCCTTTTATTATCAGCACTTTCTAAGATCAATTTATTTTTGCTTTCTTCCAAGGCAGGATTTTCCTTAGCAGCAACAATACCCAAAAGCTGGTCTTGCAAACCAAGAGGGGTGATCATGAAATTTATAAGAGTAACCTGTTGCAAAAAAAAAAAAAAAAATAAATAAATAAATAAAAATAAAGGCAGTGATATAGTAATCAGATTTATACTCAAAATACCATATCATCTATTTTTAAGAAGAGTGACAAGTCAAAATCATCATTTTTGACATCTTTCAATGGAAGAGTTTCATTTTAAAACTACAGTAGAGCCCCAATTATCTGAATCCCGCTTAACCGAGTTTCCGCTTTAACTGAGTTATTTTCTTCTGATGGACTGAGGACTTCCATTATTATGAAACAGCCATCATAAATGAAGTGTAAGGTGAAGATGAAAGAGCAGCTGTAAAAAGAATGCTCTTTAATCTTCACCTAACATTTTATTTATAATTGCTGTTTCATAATAATGGAAGCCATCAGTCCATCAGAAGAAAATGATCCATTCCAAAGATATAAGTTCGATTGAAAAAACTATTTAATACTTTGAGCAGAGAGAAGAGGTTACACCAGCAATTTTCATGACACTGGTAGAATATCATAGATGCCAATTTGTACTGTTTTGTTACCTCTAAAATTTATTACAAATTTTTGCCATATTTAATCGTTGACAGTTGTTAGATTTCGGTGATTGAATTAGGCAAAATTTACTGTTAAGTTTTAGTGGTAAGAAAAAATCTTAGAAATTGGTAGCTATGCACTAGCATAATACTGCAGCAAAAAAGAAAAAATAAATAAATAAAAATAAAAAATTGACATTCAACAAACAAACAACAAAAAAAACTATTGAGGGTTTTTTCAAATAAACAATTTCATTCCCCGTTTTTCTTAAAAGTAATGGAAATGTACATCAAAGAAATGTTACTAGTACCCTAAAAATTAATGAATTATAAGTGAAAATTTATATTTCATCTCCTTAATTGGTGACGATTTGTGTAAATCTAGTTTATCCAAGTTTTCTGCTTATCCGAGGTGAGCTTGGTCCATATTAAATTGGACAATCGGGGACTCTGCTGTATTTATTATTGACATTAGATAAATTTGTTCACAAATAAAAAAGTAAATTCACAATGTTTAAAAAGAAACTTTTCAACAATTTTATAATTTTGCTCCTCTTCTTGAGAACTCACGATATACATCTAAACAAAACAAAACAAAAAATAAAAATAATAAACAATCCAAAATTAAATTTACCATTCAACATTTTACATTTTTAGTAATAAAAATTACTAAAGATTTTTTAAAAAAATAATAAAAATGTGATAGATTATTCATAATACATTTATGCTATCCTAAAAACAATGGATAATGTGCTTCCTTTGGGTAAAAGTTATTAAAAATTATTATTTGGGTAAAGTTTACAAAAAGTTATCTGGTTAGGAATAGCAATGAGAATGTCAAAATTTAAAAGCAATTACATTAGTAAAATTACACATATAATTTATTTTTATATCAAGTTTTGGAACTTGTGAAAAACAGGTATCAGTTACAAATGAATTTTTTGTCCCTTATTTTTATGCAGTTTCATGCATATTCCTTATTTTATTTATAAAATAAATTTAAAATGGTATGTAAAGAAAGGCTGATATGTGCAAAGTTAGCATTTAAATTTATTATCTGAAGATTAATTGAGATATAAATCATTTTTTTCCAACTGAAATTGTTTAGAGGACATAAATTTATTATTTTCTTTTGTACTCTTTCTCTTTTTTATAAGTTTTTTACTGTACATGTGAAATTATCAAATAGCAATTTGTATATGCAAACATATTTTATGCACGAATTTATCTAAATTTATGTTACATAAAGTGATTTTGTAATTTTTAAACAAATGAAATGTAATTTTTAAACAGTTTTTCATCATGGGATTCCAAATGTGATATGTCATACACATTGTCCTTTAGTGAAAATGCAAATAGGAAATAAAGATAATGTAGTTATTTTAAAACTAATTATAGTGAAATTGAATAAATTCAGTTTCCTGATAAAAAAGAGAAGATGTAATAGAATACTGAGGAACTGAATAGAATGAGTAATTTTAATGAAATAGCAAAAAACTTTTTTCAAAAATAATTTCTTAAAACACATCATTAATCTTATTCAATGAAAAAGCATGGGGGAAAAATTGTTTTCTTGACCCGCTTCCCCCCCCCCAAAAAAAAACAAACAAACAAACAAACATTGTTAATGAGTTTGTGAAAGGACATTGAGGAAGTGAAGAGAGGAAAAGGGGATAGCATCTTTTAATGAAATAAAAAATATATTTATATATTTCCCTAAAATCATCTCTTAAAACATATTATGACCCTTTTTTACTGAAAAAAGCATGTATAAAAATGATTTTCTTGAAAAAGAAAACCAATATATATATAACCTTATATATCATTGTTAAAATAAATTTGATGACTCATCAATCATTTAAATTTTCAAAATTTAATAACATAAATGTCAAAATTCAATAACATAAATTACAATGAAATTTATTAATGCAATAAATGCGATTACAGTTAGAGAACAGTAAAGTGAGTTTAAGTAATAAAAAGAAAGGTATTTTTTTTTTTGTTGTTCTTTTATACTGTCTTAGACTGGCTGCACACTGAGGTGACACGAGGAACGTGACATACATCTCATGAGAAGAAACAAAAAAGAAAGGTGTTGGACTAGAAACCTGCTTGTTTCTTCTTTTAAGATGTGCATCATGTTCCTTTTGTCTTAACTTACTTTTCTGTCAGACAACAGAAACTGAAAATATCAATAACAAGCAGAAATAATGATCAAAATATTATTGCAAATGAATACTAACAATTAAACTTGGTTATTATATATTATAAAAACTGCCAATATTATTTCAAATTCATTTATTTTAATTTAACATTTCAAAATTAGCAATGGAAACTTAATGAAAATATGAAAATAAATTACCTTTACAGATGTTTCTGGCAAATAATGAGGATTTTGTAATCTAGTTGTAATATAAAATCTGAAATGAGGGGAATACTGGACAACATTATCTCCCAATTTAATCATCTAAAAAGTAAAAGATAAATAAATAAGAAATTTAAATAACTAAGAGGAAAATCTATCTTTCAATTACAATATTTTAGGAAAAAAGAAAGTAAATATCTTTATTAAAGCATATACATAACCCTTTAAGACCAGAAGATGTTTGGTAGAAATGAAAAGTGGTTTCCCCTAATTAACTGGATCACATTTGTTTGAAAAAAATGTTAACAAAAATACCCGATGTCAGGTTATGCCAAGGGAGGATCCATGCAATTCTGTGAGTGCAGGCTTGACTTTAAATCCCATAAAAAGAGGAAAATGTCTTTTCTTTTTCTTTAGGATAACCTATACAATTGTGTACGACAGGTATTAAAAGGATATATATATAAGGGATATACCAGTATTTTTGAGTGTCTCTTTTAAAAATATAGAACTGCAGTTAGTTTTGGATATGAGATACTTTTATTGGAGTTTATTCTTGAGAGTTTTCCAGAATCAACAGAGCTTTATAGACATTCTGCAAATAGCCTATTCATGTATAGCAGAAATTCTATTCATTACTTTTCATGAAGTTTTTCAACAATAAATACAATAATGGATAACTTTTCTTTGACTCTATAAGAACATTTCAGAGCCACAAGGATCCTGCTAGTGGTGCACTGGAACCTGATGCCAAGCCAGATGGGCATTTCATAAACCCTTTCAATTATCACTACTGATGCACAGATGATCGGTAGAAATAGAAGCAAAAACATTTGCACAAAGTGCCAAATACAGATGCTACGGAACTGGATTATACCAATACATTTTAAATTAACACAGACATATATTCATGCAAAAAACAGATCCAGAAGCATTTAAAATATTAAATTATAAAAAAAAGAGCTTATGTTTATTTGATGTAACTGTCATTTGTGTTGATTCATTTTGATGTAACAAGTTTTTGATGCGAAATTTTTACTTATTTACACTTTTTTTTCTTTTTATACCAGAAGCTCTCACAAATTTACATATGTTACCTAAGCAGATGTAATCCAGGAAATTAAATTGCATGACAAAACATTTTTTTTTTCAATTTTCATTTGTTTACATCTTTAGAAAAAGCATAAACAGCATCAATAATATGATTCAAAACCAAATTCAGAATAACATTGAAAACCATAAAGGTTTATGGATTTACAGCTGATGGGGTAATTCAGCAAAGTGAGCAATGTTAAAGGTGCAATACTAAATATAAATTACATTGATATACATACAAAAGACTAATAATTATTTCAATAATTCAAAACAATATGATCTGGAAACTAAGAATTAATATTCTGTCAATAAACCCTTTCGGCTCTGAATTTTCTTCCAGTTGTGGAAAAAAATTGCTTTTATGTAAAAAACTTTTTTAAATAGCTATCCAAATCATAGAAGTTAAGGTTTTCTGAAGTGTAACTAATATGTAATTTATTGAAGCATAACGGATGTAATTATTTTGCATACTTTTGATATGACAATAGTCTAAGGAAGAACTTTTGAAGACATTTGGAAAATGTTGTATAACAAAACAACAGAATTAAAAAGACAAAAACTTACCAGTATTTTTTAAGGATAGCTAAGAAAACTTTTATTATTATTATTACTAAATGCTGAAACATAAATAATGTCATAATAATATATGTATAGACATATACTATCACCATTAGATGCTGATATTAACAAAAATAATTGTTAAGATAAAATAATATTCAATAAACGACATGCCCAATAAATAGGGTGCCAGGATGGAACAGGATAAACAAATTCATACAGTCTTCAGTTATACACATTTTCAAGACTTCACAACACGTTTGTCTGTCTGCTGTTTGTCCATGCTCGAACTCATGTAAATATACTTGGATTTCCATCTAATTGATACATGTTATTGAGGTTTACTATCACACGTTTTTTCACTGAAACTGAAATATGTTGTTGCATTTATAGTTCATTTAAAGGGATGCTTACTGTAGAATAGGGTGTGCATATCATTTATCATTCATTTACCGGGACACACACAAAAAAATTCGGTTAGAGTACTGTCTGTGAGCAATAATTGCTGTAAGAGCTTTTTCAGTTGTGACATGTGTTTTTAAATGCAACTAAATTTTTACACATTATATGGTGTGTATAAATTTTAAGATCATATAAAGATTGGCACAAAATAATTCCTAAACGTTATTGTCTTTGGGTGCGAATTGCTTAAGGATGGTTTTAACTGTGTTAACTATATTTAGTATACTAAAATATATTTGTAGAATATAAATAAATTTACATACAGGGCTACATAAAGAACTGAATGCATTGCTGTCTATGGATAATAACTGTTGGGAGTGTGTTTTTAGTTGTGTTACATGTTACCTGAATTAAATTTTAGATTTAATATGTGGTGCGTATCTGTAGATAATATGCAGGAATGCACAAAAGAATTCGAGTACATTTCCTTTTATTGACATTAATTACTGAAGTTAAATTCTCAACTGTGTTATGCATTTTCTAATTCAACTAAATTTTAGCATTTATATATAGCATATAAAGAAACCTAAATATCATATACATATCTGCATAAAAAAAAAAAAAAATTGGATACCTTTCTAACTATACATGATAATTGTTGAAATTGGGTTTTCAAATCTGTTGGGTGTTTTCTAAATTGTTTACTGGGATATAATCTTTTACCTTATTAAATAGGGAACTTTCATTATAATATTCTAAATGTGTTGGAATGTGTTTCATAATCTGTGCTTGATGTATAGTTTTTCTTTTTTGTTTAGCTAGAACAAAGACAAATACTGAAAGAAATACTGACATACTTGAAACAAGCTATTCAGAAAAGAATAATTTGTTATATTTACAGATGTTGAGCAGTATGCAATCAATAAGTTTTAACCCAAGTCATCAACTCCACTGTCCTTATCTGAAGAGTATCCATGCATTAATATCTGACTTACATTTATATATATATATTGTTTAATTTTTTTATATAAAATATGTAGATAAAAAGTACGTTACATAAAACTGGACGAACTATTTAAAAATTATTTTAATATACCTGCTAAAAATAATGTTATTGGGCTTTTGAAAAGGGTAGTTTGTTAATCTGAATTGGTAGCATAAAATATAATGAACATGACATTGACATGAAGCCCTTAACAATATACACAAGGAGCAAGTTAATTAATTTGAAAAATATCATAATCAGTAAAGAAGAAATTAGTAATTCTTGAGCAGTTAGAAAGTTTTGGAAAAAATTTACATATATAGCAATTCTGTCAACCATGAAACATTTTATGCATCAATATGAATTTGAGAGAATACAGAGATTTTGGAATGCAATATAAATAAATGTAGACTATAAAAGCAGTTTCTTTTACATGGAAAATCTAGCAGTTCATAGTAAAGTTTATTCATGTCATTTCATTTACATGAAAATAATTTTTTGTAAGTGTTTTCCAGCAAATGTGACAGTAGTGTCAGCCACCATATGTGTTTCTGCATCAAGATTCTGTGTCCTAGTATGACAATAAAACATGCAAGTGAGGCAGACTATTAATGTTAAGTAACAAAAAACAAAAAAAAATCATTACCCAGAACTCCAATAAACTTAAAATTTTAATGTAAGAATGAGTGATGTATATTCTTTGGAAATAACACTTTATATATATGAGGTTTATTATTATGAGCATACATTTTAATAATTATTTGAAATAAATAATGGTCATCCTGTCACTAATGAGAACTGAAGAAGGAAAATTTCAAAAGTTTTAATTACATTTTTGTTTAATTCCAGCCAGGCTTTAATTTCTAGAAAAAAAGTACAGAAGTCCTAGTTTTCACCAGAAACACCATAGTGCTTATGACAGTGGCTCAAATTTGTTATTGAAAGACCAGCTAGTCACTGAACATTAAATTTGATAATGTTTTGGTGTTAAATTTGATAATGTTTTGGTAGCTCATTGCAGTGTACAATTTAAGTTTTGAGTAGAAAAGTCTGATTTCCATTCAGAGCTTAACACAAGAATATAGTTCATTATTCAAAACAATTTTTTTAGTTAACTTTTCATTTCTTTTCTAGAAGATTCCTCTAGTGAAAAATGTAAAGTACCATTTTGGTAGATTTCAGATTGCAGTATTTAAAAGCTCCAGCTAATATTTTAATTATTCATTGAAAAAAAAAAAAAAAGGGTTGGATCTGAGCTCCAGGGAGCTTTGGTGCAAATTAAGCACTGCTTCTGGTACATCAGTGCTTCTTCTGATTGCATTACAACTATGCTAATTAAACAACCAGGGGCGTATTTAAGCAGAATTCATTAGGGGGGCGTATATGACGATTTTGCCGACTAACTTAAATATATATATATATATCTTTAAAAGTACGTTTCTTTGTATATATGCATCTACCCAGAGTCCTAAAATAGGCTGATTTTAAAACTCAATAACTTGCAAATGGTGACAGCTATAAAATTAAATTCTTGCAGGAGTGTTATGTAAGATGTCAGGAATTTTTTTTACTGTGATTCTCGATTTTAGTTTAAAGTGTTGGTGGTAGATGGCGCTGCTTGCAATATGCGCTAAATCGGGGCCTAATTTTTGGCCTCTCTCTTTTCTCAATATTGATGCATTAAGAAGATTAAATATATGCAGTGGGACCCTAAGAACAAAACTGCATTGGCGACTGAGAGTCATTCCATATATTTAATGTCCTTCTTTCGCATCAATACTGATAGAGAAGAGAAAGAAAAAATCAGACCGCGATTTAGCACCTAATACTAGCAGTGCCATGTTTCGCTGCTATTTTAAATTAACATCGAGAATAGCTGTAAAAAACTCTTGACATCATATAACCCTCCTGCAAAAATTTTTTAAATAGTTGCCACCATTTTCAAGTTATTGAATTTTAAAATCCGTCAATTCATTTTAGGACACCCGGTATGTTCTATATAAAATTCAACATTATTAACCCATCGAGATCAAATTGTTCACTTTAGAACATCGAATACTTTACACTTTAGAATATTGAGGAGGATATAAGGTAGATTTAAAGATGGATACACCCACGGTTCTCGCTGGCTTTTGACGAACATTAGCGATTTGGCGAATAAGAAATAAAAAACAATAGAAATAGATAGAACAATAGAATAAGAAATAACAAACAATTTTTTTTTGTAAGTGCTTATAAAATAGATATTCGACTATCTGCTGCAGAACCTATTAAAAATAAATGTATTCCAAATGTTTTCTAAATGTCTAAATATTTCAGACATTCTTTTAGCAGTCTAAATAAAAATTTAAAATGGCTATCTTTGATTTATCATTGTGAAAATTATGCACTAAAAATTGCTATGATATTTCGACTCTATCCGATAGAGAAAAAAATGACCGGCCAATGATACTTTGTATACAACTAACAAATAGTATGGTAAATGACTAATTTCAACACTGCATTCCGGCAAAACTTTTCTTTATTTGGCATTTGATGCGAGTAATTTTGTTTTTATGCGACGCAGACATATAGATAGCGATTAACTGAGAACAAAGAAATAAATATTGCATATTCCTTTCTGTGTCTTTGGCTGTTGCTGAACTGAATTGGTTCTGAGTCAGCATCTCTATAAATAGTACAGTAAAACTTCGATTATCCGAAGTAATTGGGATCGACCATCTTTCGGATAATCGAGAATTTTTCAATTTTAAGATTAAGGAGAAATATATGCAATATTTCTTATTATGGTAACAAGTGCTTAATAAAAATAAAGCAATAGCAAAATAGAAACAAGAATCAATTACGTGAATTTTAATTTTGACATTAAATACCTTTTACATATATCACAAGAGTTTGAAAAAAATGTTTTGTTTATTGTAGTTTCGATTGCCTTTGCTTTGACGTTCTATCACGAAGTTTAATATTATTACTTCACCAGTATCACTGTCATTCTGCTGCTCCAGCCATGTCAAACCTTTTGCAAAACATTCAAAAGTTTCAGAATAGCTAATTTGTTCGTTTTCTTCGTTTCACTCCGCAGCTTACAGGAGCTCAAGTTAAATTCAAAGTTCAAAGGAACTCTAAGAAAGGGAATCAAAAATATTTATATGTACTCGTAATTCGCAAAGGACCGCATGCACACAAGGAATATAACAGTTCAAAAAAAACTTTCAAAATGGATTTTGCACACAAGGAATGTGATAGAGAAAAAAAAAAGCTTTAAGAATGGATTTCGGTTAACCGAGAGCTTCGAATAAAAGAGGTTCTACTGTAAATGGCACGGTATGATTGAACATTTAAAGCGACATCAATTGTTCAGTAACGTGGATAAGAATCTCGACGGTATTGGAAAACACACACACAAAAAAGAGCATAAATTGAGTACTCGCAATCTGGCGAATTTGCTTGTTTGCTTAGTCGCCAAATGAAGCATTTTGTCACGATTTGGCGCAATGGTGAGCGGCAGCGAGAACCCTGGATACACCACACCTTCACTTATGTTGCATTGTTGTAAATGTTCTAGTAAAATATTTTGATATTTTTTGCTGAATGTGCAGATGGAAATCTGCAATTCGAATTAATTAAACAAGTCTTTGGTAAGATGCTACTTAGAACTTATACAGAATCAGCTTATTTATATTTACATTAAAAAGTATTAAATCAAAACTTATTTTAATTACATCTTTGTTCATTCATTGCATAGCATGCATTTTAACCCACCATTTTTTTAGACGAGTCCATCTATTCACGACAGCGCCCAAATCTAGGTATTTCAAAATATCCTTCTCAAATGTAAGCATCATGAGTGCATTCAAGCATGGATGTCATTGTTGTTCTTAGATATTTTTCACAATTTTTAATTTACAATGTTCTTTCATTCGAGGCAACTGTGACTGGAGAAGTTAGAGCCAGACGACTGACATGGTTCGCAAGTGGCAGAATGTATTTCAAAGGTTCTGTTTTCATGTAAATATCGTCCATTCTTTCAGCCTCTGCGCAAAAGTCTGACAAAACTTTCAACTCTGTGTGTAATGCTTCCATATCAGGAACTGCCAATCTTACACGAAAGACCGCTTTCGTGAAACATTTCGGTACCGCTTTCTTAACCAGATTTAGTGTTACATTATTTTATCCAGTGGTGAGATTATGCTGATGCAATAATTCAGACTTTCAGCTATCACCACCGTAAGAGTATTCAGTACTTTCTGAAACTCCATGCGTTAGAACATTAGAAGTTCGGGAGCAAAGAGATTGTTTCAATTACCGTCTAACTTCTTTGGTGCCAATCTTCTTCGATACTGCATAGCAAATTCATTTAATGGATCAACACCTTACATGGTTTAAAAGAGAACTACACCCTATATTTCCCTATTCACATTTTCATTGTCATTGTTGATTGTTTTCAGTGATTTGATACAAGTCTTCAGTATTTTCGTAGCGTCTATTTTAAGAGTCTTCGACTTCATTTTTTCAGCAACTAACTTACACTTGTACTGAACGTTCTTCAGAAAAATCATAGTGAAGCAATGAAGTCAAGCGATAACATTTTCTTTCTTAAACCTCGTGGCTTGATCGTTGTTTTGCTAACAGAAGTAGAGGAATCAACCTTTTCAAAATTTGTAGGATACATTCATATGAGATCCAAACCGCTTTCAACGATTCCGCTCGAGTAGTCCATCTCGCCTTAGAAAGATTCCGCAGCAGAAGAGAATTTTGTATTTCATTGAGCTTGTCTACTAATGGCTTCTTTCGTTTAATACCTGCTGTGAAAAACACAAACATCTTCCAGCACGTCGAACACATCGCCTATAACATTGCTGGCATTGTAGATATGCGAAACGAAAGTGTTGAGTCTGTGACATTGACAAGGAACATAGGGCACAATTCGACCCACGATTTCTGAAAAGTCTCCTAAGTGTCGCTGAATTCTCCAGACGTGCTGCTTGTAAAATCGTATGACTGGAAATGAATCGTATGACCTATTCTATTTTGAGCTCATTCTTTGTAAGGATGTGCGATATCTAGCATGCAAGGTCGATATTGGTTTTGACGACTTCTTTTAAAACTTCCAAAAGCCGATCGGAGTTTTTAAATCTTTGTCAACATATTTCAGCTCAACAGCTTATCGATCGTAGTGCGAAGCATCTGGTGTCGTATCTGCCATAATTCCATAAAATTATACTTCTTGAATATCCTGTTAGTAATATTAAATAGACATTGTTGAATCTTTATCATTTAGGTAATGACTACAAACATTTCTATTTAAATAATTTACTGAGCATTTTCTATCTACGTGATTGTTTATGCTCTTCTATACAATTGTATGTATTTAGTTTCAATTATACAATGATAAGGCAAAAGGCTTACCTCTTCTCTTTTAATTTGCAGGTCAATTTCGTTAAGTAACAAAACAGTAATTTTTCACAGTCGATCCACCGTAGTTTTCGTTCTTTCTGCTGCTGTTTGGGAATAAAAGGTAGATGATTTAATTGGGTGTCAAGCACACGAAATCAGTAAGAAGGGACGGTTTCTCTATTTGAATCCTGTTTAATTAAATCAGATATATAGGATTCACAGGTTACAAAATAAGAGTGTCGCTTTAGGAGCGAGTTAAAAACACATAATACACAGATAAAAACACGAGATGATCTAGCGAGAGAAAAAGTCTATTACGCAGTTCTTGTTTTTTTCTTTTTCTCTCAGAGTCCTGGATATCTGGGGTTTAGGTCGATGACCCTACGACGTCATCGTAGCTTTACCCAGATCTTCTCCATTAGGATTTTTTTTTCTTTTCTCTTGTTTTGGATACTCGGGGATTATGAGTTGGAGAACCATATTTCACAATATACCCCCCTTAATCCCTGAGTGGAGGAAAGTCTAATAGTTTGAGTCTTTCGCGGTTTTTTAGGAAGTCAGGTTTGGGTGCGGGCTTAGTTAGTACGTCCGCAACCATGGCTTTGCTGGCACAGTATTGAAGTTCTATGATGCCTGTTTCCACTAAGTTCTTTATGAGGTGGAACTTTACGTCGATGTGTTGGAGTGCTTTTCTGACTCTGTCATTTTTATTGTTGAAAGATTGTCCTCGAAGAGAGTTATTGGATGTTTTTGTGGAAGATCTAGATTTTCTAAAAGTCTTGTTAGCCAGACGATTTCATTTGCAGCAGTTGCAGCTGCAACATATTCCGCCTCAGCGGACGATTGGGCAATACATGATTGGCGTTTAGACAGCCAATGAATGGGGTTCTTTCCAATTAAAAATATGTTTCCCGATGTTGATTTCCTTGTCTCTGGATCTTGTGCCCAGATCGCGTCTGAATATGCCTCAAGGACTGGGGCCAGTTCTGTGTCTATTATTAAGTGTAGATTTTTTGTTGCGTTTAAGTATCGAATGACGCGCTTTAAAGCTTTCCAGTCGGTCTCTGTCGGATTTTCGTTTTTTCGACTGAGTATATTGACTGCGGTCAGGATGTCGGGTCTTGTTACGGTCGCTATATACAATAGTGCACCGATTCCTTGCCGGTATTTATGATTGTTTGGAAGTAAATTGCTGTTATCGTTTATTCTCAGGTATCCGGCATCCATGGGAGTACTATATGGCTTGCTTTCGGTTAAGTTAAATTTGCTTGTTATTTCGTTAATTTTTGTTGTCTGATTTAGAGCATATCCGTTTTTTATCTTCTTTATGTTTATTCCTAGATAGTTGCTCACTTCACCTAAATCGCTAAGTTTGAATTGACTTTTCAATCTTTCTATGAATTTTTCAATGTTTTCTTTATTTCCTGCAATCAAAAGGTCGTCAACGTAAACTATTATGTAAATGGTATCTTCTTTGTTTTCATTCTTTCGTGTAAACAAACAAGTGTCTACTGTACTTTGAATAAAATTCATTTGTTTTAGAGTGTCGCTAATTTTGATGTTCCAGGCTCTTGCTGCCTGTTTTAGGCCATATATAGCCTTTGACAATTTGCATACTTTGTTGTTTTGATTTGATATTTCATGACCTTCGGGTTGTGTCATGTAGATGTCTTCGTCAAGTTCGCCGTGTAGAAAAGCGGTCTTAATGTCAAGATGGTGTACGTCAAATCCGTGGTATGCGGCTGCGGCTAGAAAGGTTCGGATTGTCGTGTGAGACACCACTGGGGCAAATGTCTCATCGTAATTCTCACCATATTTTTGCAGGAAGCCTTTCGCGACGAGGCGTGCTTTGTACCTTTTAACGTTTCCCTGGTCATCGTATTTGACTTTGAAAGTCCATTTGCTGCCGATGACTTTCTTTCCTTGTGGGGGTTCCACTAGTTTCCAAGTGTTGTTTTCTTTTAGCGAATTTATTTCTTCTTGAGCGGCTTTTAGCCAATTCTGCCTCTCAATTGGATTTTGAATGCTTATCATGTCATCCCAATCTTTGGGTTCATAAATTGTGTTTGTCTTAATGGTGTACGCGAAGCGATCGGGCGGTACTCCTCTATTGGATCGTTCCGATCTTCGCGGTTCGTTAGTTGATTGTTTGGGCACTGATGGTTCGCATTCTGCAGGTGTGATTTTTACTAGTATTTCGTGTGGGTTGTCTTCCATTAGTTGTTCGTTTTCTGAATTTTTTGGTTTGGTTACTTCTGGATTATTGTCGTTTTGTATGTATGGGAGTTTACTTTCGAGGAATTTTATCGATCTGGCTAATATTACTTTACCATCATTAGTATACACTCGGTAACCTTTGCTTCTATTGTCGTATCCGACGAATTTTCCTAGCTGTGCAGTTTCGTCTAGTTTTCCGCGTTTTGATTTGTTAATGTGAGTATAGGCCGGGCAGCCAAATACTCTTAGGTAGTGGAGATTAGGTTTTCTGTTTGTCCATCCCTCGTAAGGCGTGATGGCGTTAGATTTTGTAGGTAAGCGATTTTGAATGTGGTTGGCTGTAGTTATCGCTTCTCCCCATAGTTTGTGCGGTAAATTAGCTTCAATTAACATACTGCGGGTCATCTCAAGTAAATATCTATTCTTGCGTTCCGCAACTCCGTTTTGGCTGGGAGAATGTGGAACTGTCAGTTGATGTTCTATATCCTTATCCTTAAGATACTGTTCCATTTCGGCACTGGTGTATTCGCCACCATTGTCCGATCTGATTATGTTTGGGTATCTGCCGAATTTGTTGTATACTAGAGATACGTAATCTTTAAACTTTTCGAATACTTCACATTTCCTAGACATTAAGTATATTATGCAGAATCTGGTTTTATCATCTATGAATGTTACGAAGTATGTTTTGCCGCCTATTGTAGGGGTCTGTATCGGCCCACATACATCAGAGTGAATTAACTCGGTTTTTCGTGTAGCCCTGTATTTTGCTTGTTTGGGGTACGGAGCTTCTGTTGTTTTTGCTCTAATACATATTTCACATGTATTTTCATGTTTGCAGTTATTTATTGTCACACCGGTGACCAGTTGATTATTTTGCATTTCTTTAATTGCTTGATAACTGCGGTGTCCCATTCTGCGGTGCCATAGGTCAATGCAGTTGGGATTTTGACAGGTGTATGCCATGTTTACGTAATTTTGATTTTTCGTATCACTAGCGAAATTTATTTCATACAGGTTATTTCTCAATTTTCCTTCTAATATTGTTTTGCCATCGTTTATTATGCTACATTTTTCCTTTTCGAAAGTTACTTCACAACCGTTTTGAGTCGCTTTACTGACTGAAAGTAGATTAGTTTCTATTTTAGGTATGTATAGCACATTTTTGAGCGTGATTTGTTCACTGTTATCTTCCGTTTGAATTTTTATGTCGCCAGAACCGAATGCCTTTAATTTATTACCGTTAGCAACAGTTATTTCAGTTTCGGCATTTTCGTTAAATCTTGAAAACAATGTTTTATCATTTGTTATGTGGTTTGAACTACCACTATCAATTACCCAAGTGTTTGTATCACTTTTTTCCACTAAGAATGCCACGTCGTTACGTTTTTCATTTTTGAAATTGTATGCTTCATTCCTATCATTTGTGTTAGTTTTCTCAAAGCAAAGTTGTGTTGAGTTTTGTTTTTGGAAATTATATCTGTTTGGATGAGGATGGTTGCCGTGCTGCTGAGTGTATGGATTTTGTTTTTGTTTCTTGATGAACCAGCATTGGGCGGTATTATGGTTCCGCATTTTGCAATGAGTGCAGTATTTGTTTTCTTTTCTATTACTGGCGTATGCCGAATTTTTCGTAATTTTGTATGCTTTGGATGCATTTTGTGACATGTCAGTATTTTCTATTCTTCGCTGGTATTCATCTATTAATTTTGTTCTCAGAAAATTAGGCGTCAGGTCAGTTTCTGGACGTGATTCAAGAGCGGTGATCAAAACGTCGTATGACCTGGGCAATGAACATAGCATTATCGCTGATATATGTGAATCGCTTATGCGTTCACCAATTGCGGCTAATTTGTCAATCAGTTCGAGTATGTTAGTAATATGTTGTTGCATGTCACCGTTTTCACTTAGTTTAGTATTGTACAATTTTCTTAGAAGAAATAATTTACTAGAAAATGATTCTCTTTCGTGAATTTCTTTTAGTTTATCCCAAGTTTCGCGAGCAGTTTCTAAGTGTTTTATGTGTATTATTTGCGCGTCTTCAATGCTCAAATTTATAAGAGCACGCGCTTTTTTATCCCTTTTGTTCCAATCTGCCCATTTAGCATCGGTCATGGCAGGAGCAGTTTCTGTAACTGCTTCTATGAGATCATCTTTGGTTAGCAGCATCTGAATCTTGAAGCGCCAGTTGGCGTAGTTCGATGCATTCAGTTTTTCAATAAATTGATTATCTTTATACGATGTCATAATAAATATTTTTTCTTTTTTTTGACCTACAATATTTTACTTTTTGTATTAGTTATTGTTATCGAGCACAAAATCAGTCTCGAAATCTTATTTTGTTAGTAATATTAAATAGACATTGTCGAATCTTTATCATTTAGGTAATGACTACAAACATTTCTATTTAAATAATTTACTGAGCATTTTCTATCTACGTGATTGTTTATGCTCTTCTATACAATTGTATGTATTTAGTTTCAATTATACAATGATAAGGCAAAAGGCTTACCTCTTCTCTTTTAATTTGCAGGTCAATTTCGTTAAGTAACAAAACAGTAATTTTTCACAGTCGATCCACCGTAGTTTTCGTTCTTTCTGCTGCTGTTTGGGAATAAAAGGTAGATGATTTAATTAGGTGTCAAGCACACGAAATCAGTAAGAAGGGACGGTTTCTCTATTTGAATCCTGTTTAATTAAATCAGATATATAGGATTCACAGGTTACAAAATAAGAGTGTCGCTTTAGGAGCGAGTTAAAAACACGTAATACACAGATAAAAACACGAGATGATCTAGCGAGAGAAAAAGTCTATTACGCAGTTCTTGTTTTTTTCTTTTTCTCTCAGAGTCCTGGATATCTGGGGTTTAGGTCGATGACCCTACGACGTCATCGTAGCTTTACCCAGATCTTCTCCATTAGGATTTTTTTTTCTTTTCTCTTGTTTTGGATACTCGGGGATTATGAGTTGGAGAACCATATTTCACAATATATCCTTGACTATCGTTTTGTGCACTGCTGTAGCAAAAATTTCAATCATCTCGTTTTGGGATGAAGCGAAAAGGTAAGTTATATGGTATGGGCTGAAACGTGTGTCCTGAAACATGTCCTCTGTTGTGGGTTATGTCTGGAAATTAATTTCACAATTTTTCAAAAGTTTCCATTTTCGTCTTTGTCACTTCCACAAACCAGATCTTGTCTACTCAGCATTCGCGTAATATTCATTAAGATTACTACAATTGCTGTGCTGAATGTAAGGTGTTGCTGTTGCTCTTCCAGAATAATCTGTTTGCAGTTGCTCTCATCGAGTAAGTGATTATGCGTCATCATGAACTGGCAAAATAGGAAACCGCAAATTTGGTGGAAGTTGAAAGAGAAATGTGCGAACTTTCTGTTCTTTTCATTTCCTTAAGCTCTTCATTTTGTGTCCTTTATTTACTCCACTCTCAACTGAACCATTTTGTATTTTTTCTCTCCCAGGTACTTCATGAAACACGCAAAAAAATTAGCATTAAGTTCTGTGCTATATTCCAAAAACGGATGCTCTTTTGTACCAAGCGCCGTTGAAATGTCGCTGTGTATCTTACGGATGGAACCGTTTATCGGATATACGCTGAGTTTTGGCTGATACAGACCTAAACTTATCAAATATGTCTCTCATTGTCTAACTTCATTTTAGATCTTTTTCCTGTGTCATGTTCAATGATGGAATCGTTCCCACTTTCCGTAATGCTAACCTCTCGACCGTTCTTCTCGATTTCTTTCACGATCTTACTATAAATATTTGACGCAGGTGAACAATTTTATTTTTCCCTGTCAATATCTATGTTCTCCTTAAGGAACAAGAAAACACTTAATTCATCAGGTGGGGTAAATTTTTCAATAATCGGCTTGCAATCATTTAAACAATCAACTAAATGATTCAATTGTCGAGCACAGTCCAATATACCACGAGTAATATGAATGTATTTACCAAAGTCGTCATCGACTTCAGTGCTAGTCGATCATCTAGATGTTCAGAACCCTACTAATCCGCTGCGGACTCTCAAAAAGACTCCTTTAAATATTGAGAAACAAGTCTCTCCTAGTTCTTTCTCAATTTATTTTCAGCAGTCACGCGAAGTCGAAGAAAGGAGAGGCAAACTTCAGATTTTTGAAGGAAATTAAGACAAATGCTAAGGATTGGTGTTTTTTAGTGCATGTTTTAAGAAAAAAACGTAAAAAATTGAAAAAAAAATTGATTGTTTCAGAGTTGTATTGATCGGTACTGACTACTTAGAATTTGCCGACTGTGATCAAAGTTGCCGACATTGGGGGGGCGAGACGCCCCCCCCAGTAGCTTCGCCCCTGTAAACAACACTGCAAATAATAATGATAAGATTTATGATTATTTTAAAATTTACTACAGTTTCACATCTACAAAAGAACAAGCAATATATTGTCACAAGTTTAATTTATACAAGAGAATAAATTCACAATTTGAAAACAATACTTTACTTACTTCCATGCCACCTTCTTTAAACATAGCTTTAGTCAAAATGGGTTCAAGCACAGGATCTAGATCTTCACCTACATTTTCTAAAAGTACAGGATGTCCAAACTGAAGTGCAACTTCTAACACTCTAACATAGTTGCTATCAGTCAATTTTATAATATCTAACTTATTGTACTTTTCCATATTTTTTATCCATTTACTAGCTTGACCTGAAATGTGAAACGTTCAATCAACATTGTTCTAATGAGAAATTTTAAAGTTAGATATGCAATGGATGTCAATTTGGCTGGATATCCAGCTGCAATATATTTCAATGTCTTTCTTTTATATTTATATTTATTTATAAAGCAATTATGCAGGTTTTGATGGAATAACTAATATTTTCTTTTTGGTCTTATTTTTTAATTTTCATTAACAATTATTTTTAGTTTATACTTAAATCCATAGCATGTAATTTTAAAGCTGGAAATCCATTGGAAATTCAGCGTGGGAGATTGAAATCCTGCCAGTTTAAAAATATGTCACTTCTTGGTCATTGGTTATGGAATCACATTGTTTTAAAGAATTGGCTGGTGGATAAAATAAATGACTTGGGACCTCGTTGCTTTATCGAACCTCTTTATTTTCCATTTCAGTAATGCATCCAAAGAGTAGGAGTTTGGAAAATTTGGAAAAAAAAAAAAAAAAACTACAATTTTCGCATCAAGAATATAAAACAACTTGAAATAATGGATGGCATTCCATAATAACCAATGTGCATGTGTCCATAAATTTGCATTTAAAAATGCATTTTAATATAAAATTAAGATTTCAGTTTGGCTTAATTAATGAGAAGAAACAGATTATTATTATTATTATTTTAATTTCCTTGTGATGTTCTCATTCTGTTTATCAGGTGTCAAAAACATATATAATATACAATGTAAGCAACTGCATTTTGATCATTAATGCATTCAGTTATTAGACAAACCAGATATAAAGTTTTCACTGAAGAAATATTGGAAATAAGTAGATAAGGTTACAAAAGAAAAAACTTCACCTGTTTAAAAGAAAATGCTTTCTGTACTTTCCAGAACTTTTAGAAAAAGAAAATCTGCTTTTCTTCTTGTAAAAAGTAAAATTACAAAGATCAGGAATAGCAAAATAAATGTATGAAATTTTTAAAAGCTTTATTTGCATATTTTTTTCTTCTTCTTACCTTTATTCTTACTTTTACATGCCTGATTTGTTTGGGAGTAAATCTTATATTTAAATAATCCGTTCTAGGCATTGAAATCAATCGTTATTAATAAATGTTAGAATACAGTGATACCTTTTTAATAATGATGTCTTATTAATACAATTAATGCTAAAATTGAGTGACAGACATTGTGTACAGGAATAAAAATTTACACATATGTTATATTTACACAAAGAAGTTTATGTAACAATTCTGAACTCAGTTCAAGAACAAAGAAAAAGCAGGCATTTAAAAATAGGAAACTCAATTAAAATTGCTACTAGCTAAAATAAATGCATGCAGCAAAGGGTAATATTTAGCATTTATTATTAACGTTTTTATTAACATTTTAGCAAAGGATAATTTAACTGCAGTAGAAACTCCTTGAAATTCTAGATATGCTTAAGACAACATAATTATTTTAAGAACAACAATTTTGTAGCACATCTTATCAGGAAAAGAATATGAACAATCCCCAAAAGATAGAAAACACAACTGATATATTGAAGATTTACACTTTCTATCCTTTGAAGACTACATGTTTGTTGCACTTTATGTAATAGTAATCAGTGTTGAATTCAGGGTGGATAGTCCCCCATGGAGCATTACGATGTCCCCTTGGAAGATTTGCGATTTTGTGTTTTCAACAGTCAAAAAGAGCAATGCCCCCTCCCCTGGGAATTCTATAATGTCTTCCCTGGAGCCACATAAATCCGTCCCGGAGAAAAGTATCTGAATTCAACGCTGATAGTAATTGAAATATAATTCGTAAAAGTACTTGCTTTCATAAGCAATTCTAAAATTTCAAGAAGTAGTTTGTTTACATATAATACATTTAGCACTTTAACACCACAATATAAAAACAAATTAGTTTAATAAACTCAACAATTATTTTTAAAAGGAGCTTTTTATAACCATTATTTGCCTTAAAAAGCTATTTAAACATTTATTTACTAAACATATTGGGATTTTTACCTTGTGGATCTATCAAAAGAGGCCATCTACGACTAAATTTCACTATCATACTATTTTCTACAGAGAAATTGTCTACTGGCAATCCAGCTATCTGCCATGCTCGAATTTCAACAGCATCACCAAGGGTGTCAATTACAGAGAAATCATCTGAACAGGGAATGCCAGATTCCTTACACATTGATTTCCAAGATAATATACATTTCTATAGGGAAAAAAAAAGCATCACATATTTTTCCTGTACTTTAATGCAGCATAATGAGAAAGAAGAGATTTAAATCTTAACAGGCATTTTTTTACTTACGGAATTTTGTGGGGAGAGCTGCCCACACCCCACAAAATTCAATAAGTAAAAACATTTTTAAATTCAATTAATTGAATTTCTATTTTCCTATAGGGATTTTGAGAAAATAGTAAAATTTATTCTTTCCAAATGACAAAATAATTAAATGATAATTGAAAAAGAAATCAAAAATTCTTCATGGGAAATATTTTTTTAGACAATTCTTTCACCTTTCTTTAAAATAAATATTTAAAAAATATGCAAGATGTGAAAGTAAGCTAAAATGAACTAATATTTAAAAATAAATCAATAAATAAAACTAAAAGTAAAAACAGTTAAAAAAAAAAAAAAAAAAAAAAAAAAAGCACTCCATTAAAAGCATTCAATGTCATCTTGAAAATCATGAATGATTTTTTGACTGCAACTCATGTATTTTTCCAAAAATGTCCCTTAAAATACATAGTTTGACGTAGGTCCTAAATTTGATTAAGAAAAAGTCACTTTGATTATGAAAAATTCACTGCTTTTTTATGCTTGACAGAAACTGCAAGCAAGCGAATTTATTAAAATATATATTATTTTTGCTCGGTCTGTTTCCTTTTTTAGGTAAGGCAACAGGAAAGGAAAAAATAAAACATTACCTAAACTATCTTTTTAGAACTTCCAAATTGATTTCTCAACATATAATTATAAATTAATTAAATTAAACTATTAATTGTTAAAAGAATATATTTCTTTAAGTATTACACTCTTCATTTTTTATTTATAATTTATTTTCAACTTTTTTAGCCTTTAAAATGTTTCATTGTTGCAGTTTCACAGCCATTTGGCATATTTTGGCAAACATTTATTGGCATATAATTAAATCTGCTTGTTGCTCAATTCATATTAGTTGTACGAGTTACAGAGACTATTTGGCAATTCATCACATGTGGCAGGCTAATGAAAAAAAGCTTTAACCACTTCAGCATTTGCCCCTAGATAAGTCGGGGGGTAAAAGCACTGTTTCCCTATACCTGCAACCAGTGAAGTGGTTGAAATTGATGTATGAATTTATAATTAAGTTCTAAAAATATGACATTATTATATTCATTGAAACTAAAACTATGTGAATAACTCACTTGTCTAAAATCTACTGTGAAAGCTCCTAGATAAGCAACAACACCTGAAGAAAGGAGAACATCTCCTACAATATTATCATAAGCTAGTTTTAAACCATCAGCAGCAGCGCTCCATCGATCTTTTTCACCTCCCAAACCTCCAATCATTTTAGTGGCTCGTTCCTTTTTTTGCTCACAAAGCTCTAGATTTTCTTCTAAATCTTTCTTCTCTTAGTTTTGCTTGTAAATGTATCATTTAATTCTTGAAGTTTGTCTGTCACCTAAAAACAAAAAAATATATAAAATAAATAAATAAATAAAAAGAAATACTTTAGTAAATGACTTAATTAAAAAATAACAGGTGTCAAAACTTGATATCCCCCCCCCCCCTCTCACACACAAAGAAAAGAACAATGTTGTTGGTTGGTTGTCAATAAATATCTGATGTAACAACATAATAAATTTTTGAGTGTGTTTCAAAATTAGAAAATCATGTGGTAAAAGGATCATTTGTTCAAATATCTCACAGAAAAGTGATAGATTACTTTAACTAAAGTTAAATTATGAAAGTAATGTAATTTCCTTGCATATTTTGTTTGGTTTGAGCAAACAATTCTTCTGTATTAACATTTTATCATTAACTTGCTTTTTTACTAAAATAATTAAATTAAAGAAAAAGTTGCATAAACTCCTAGCATACGTTTGGTAACCTATTTAATTTCTGTCAAAAACTGAATTCAACAACAAAAGAAATTGTTTTTGGGAAAAAAAAAAAAGAGAGAGAGAGAGAGAGAGAGAAAACAGCATGTGAAAGTTTGTTTTAATGAGCATACACTGGGTATATAATTGCAAAAATTGCAGTTATACAGTAAGATCTGACAGTTTTGATAAATATCATTTATTAGCTTCATATAAAATTTTGAATTTATATTTTAAAAATAATTTTAATGTTTGCATAAATATATTTTGAAGTCTTATTTAGATGCTTTTTAGAATCATTCAAGACCAATAACACATAAAATGTATTTGCTTTTTCTTTATAAAAAGCAGTAACTTAACCGCTTCGGCCATGATTTTATTTGGAAACAGATAAAAAATAAATTGCAGGTTAAATAATCTTGAATAGACATAAATAACTATAATATGAAGTATTATATCATTTTAATAATTAGTAAACTAATTAAAAAGTGTTCTAATAATAGGACACCAGGGCTTAAATTACGCAAAATGAGCAATTTTATTTTCTGTGCACATTTTCAATTATGTAAGATATAAATGACATGAGAATGAATAAAACGCGTTTATTTCATATGAAAGCCTTTAAAACAATTTCTCTGTACGTGAAAAAAAAAAAAAAATACTTGATATTTTTCACATAAACAGATACTTTTATATGTATAACAACCTTCCCTTTTGCATCTCTGTTGCTTTTCACTCCTTTCAATCATATGGTTCATCCCATCAAATCTAATATCTTTAGAAGGCCTAACAGCAGTATACAAAACAGAGCTTATTGAGAACGGCCTTCCACGTTTGATACGGATTAGTGACTGGTTTTTGAGTGATAGAGCTTCTGCTATTTCAAATGTGAAATCCAATAAATCCATTGATCTTGCAAAGGAACTTCCAAGCATTTTGCATTATTTTTATACTCTAAACAAGAATTTATAATGACCATACTAAAATAACGAGATATTACTCGAAGAGTCCATTTTTTACACTTTATAGCAGTTCGATATAATGACGGTAAGAAATAATGTTTATTGACTCCCCCCATGCTTTTATTAAGCCACAACTTCACAACTTCTGGCCTATATATATAAATATAAGTGGAATCTTTTATGCTCCATCTTTTAACAATATCCTTTGCATTAGCTGACAGAAATGGTAGATGCTAGTGTCACAACTTTATTAACAACGATTTTACCATATTTGCTGGCAAAAGTGTCAAAAGTACCGCATCCATATTTTTTAAAATTCGGAATCACTGTTTAATGAACAGTTTGTCAGCGTATTTCTGCACACAAAGCTGGCAGCAATAAAATCAAGACGCCGGGGCTTAAAAAGTATCGTATGTGTCTTAAAGAGAGTTGGCTCAAGATATCTCGCATTTCTTTTAATTCCGTTCATAAAGATATGATCAATATTTTGCATTTGAAATGCATCGTCACATGACTGATTTCGAAAGAGCTCAATTTTCTCTTATTCTTCTGCAAGAGTTTTTAGCCAAAAATGCAACTAATGTCATTAACCAAGGACCGAACACGCTTGGTATGGGCTCGAGTGACATTTTTCTGTTCACGAAGCTAAAATTATCATTTCCAGGAAAATGTTTTGAGTCAATTGAGGCCATAAGAGAAAATTCACAGAAGGAACCAAATGCAATACCACAATTTACCTATCTAAAAAGTATGGAAGATGGGGACTTGTGCTGGCATAGTTGCATTGAACCCAGTATGGTCTACTTTGAAGATGGCAAAATAAATTTTGATGAAAAAAAAAATATTTTTTTGTGTGTTTTATATAGCAATTCTGGGTACTTTTTACACACACTTTGTGAGTCTTAAGGCCTCATGTCCTAATACTAGAACAAATGTTTGATTCTTAGTTATAATGTGATTTATCCTTATTTTTGAAGTTAGATGACTAATTTAGGTAGGAAAGGCCTTAATTTATAAAATATAATTAACAAAACATCACTAAGTTATTATAAGTATTTTTATTGAAAAGGCTAAAAATGTGTTTTTATGTTTTGCCCTTAAACTGGTAGAAGCCGACATTTTACTGCTTACTGAGGCATGTGCTGCCATGTGTAATCACAAATGAGATTAAATTGTTAATCTGCAATATATTATTAGTAAGACACTGGGTTTTCAACTTAAAATTCTTAAAAACGAATAATTTATAGCAATGTAAAGATGTGTTTTAATAGTAGGACACCAGGGCAGAAGGGGTTAAAAATTAATATAAATAACAATCAAATTAAATGAGTAGAAAAAAGTTTCAGAGGAACGTGACTTATAATAGTTGAGCAATTTACATATAGTTTCAGTAATATAAATAATTTAAGACTATATATTGTTTCAATATATAGTCACTATTGTTTCAATATATATGAACATATAGTTTCAATAATATAAACCGAACATGATACAGAAAATTACTAATCCATATTAATGGAGAGTAAATTCGAGGTTTTTAAACAACTACTTAACACAATCACTGTGCGAATGTTGTTTCAAACGTCTAATACTTTGTATTATACAATAAAAGAATAGTGAATATTGTGCTTGTAAAATATCAGATCATCATGTGGGTGCTGGCAGAATGAATGTCCGGAAGTGGCAAAATTTTGGTACACATGTGCTTATGGTCAGAAGACTGGACCAAGTTTTAATGGACAATATAAACATGAAATAAACTAAACAGAATTTTTTTTTGTCAAAATGCCTATATAAGACAACTTATCATATCAGCATAAAAAGTAATACAGAAATTTAACAATTAAAAATACTAAAGGTCATAATTTCTTTATAATATACTTATAACTATTTAAAAGGTGACAAAAACATATAAAAATATTATTTAATGCAACCCCGAGATCTTTCGAACACACACACGTTCATTTTCAAAGGGAAAAAAGATGATTGACTGAATAGAAATACATTTTAAAAACAAAAACAGTACGCATGCGCAAGCAGAGTTCAGCCCATTTCTGCAGAGGAGTGAAAAGATTACTTACTAATGGTCATAATTTCTACTGTTTTTTCATAATGAAAAATTGAAACAACTGTTTTTTTTTTTTTTTTTTTTTTATTGACATTCGTCATGAGGGTTCTGTCCTATTGAATATCCTCATTTAAAGGGGCTGGTCACTCAGCTTCCGATTTCCCCTCACTAATGTAAAGTCAATGGGCATTTGATGCATTCGTATATCCTCCTGAGACCTGATTAAAGTAAAATAAATTGTAAAACATCCATTTTAATGGATGTCAGGTCTCAGGTGGTTATTTAAAATATCTCCTCGGGAATTAAATATTTTTAACTTCTATTTTTTATGTACACTTCATAAAAGTTGTCTCTTTTTTTCTTAGGTCTCAAAATATTTCTAAAGTATATACTTAATTTTGTATGAAGTGTTAAAATCTTACTCACAGTTCACCCGCTTTTAGCACATAAAATATTAAATTCAGCATAGATTTTAGAAATATTTTGAAAACTAAGAAAAAAAGAAACATCCTTTAAGAAGAGTACACAGAAAAAAGATGTTAAAAATATGAATTTCCCGAGAAGATATTTTAAATATACGAATGGATCAAAAGTCCATAGGAAGATTCAGAAGCTCAGTGACCAGTCCTCTTAAAATAAATTTTAAACACACAGAAAAAAAAAAGAACTATAAATAGTCTTTCATGGAGTATTCATGTGGCAGAGTCCTGATGAAAAATCCTTTTTTTATTTTTATTTTATTTATTTATTTATTTATTATTATTTTTTTTTTTGAGTATGTTTTAAAAATGAAACAATATTTTTATCCGAATTATGTTTTAAAAATTATCTAAGGTGAAGGAATATCACAGATACTTTCACAAAAAACTACCAAAAATTTTTTTTTATTAACTCAAGTTTTTTATAAGCATTTTTATAAAAATGTAAAAAAGTTCTGAAATGTTTAGAGGATAAAGTCACATTACAAAATCAGAGAAAAAGAAAATTTAATTAATTAAATTTCAAAATCAAGGGAGAGACAATGACCCTTATTTGCCAGAGCTCATGGATCATCACATTTAGACGATAAGCTCATGGAGTTGATAATGCAGGTTGTTTCAATTTGAATGAATTCATTTCATTAAATTTTATTCATAAATTGTCAAAATAACATGTAACTTCATACATGTGAAAGATAACAATTTAAGTTTAAGTGGCATTAGTTATCATAAATATAACTCTCAATTCTTCTGTGTGAGAAGCTTGCATTAATCTGCAAACATCAGCTCCATTAATAATTTACATCACAGTAAAGTTTTAGATTTTCCTTCAATGAAGAAAAAAAAAAAAAAAATGAAGTACTCTTCACAAAGCCTTACCAAATCAAGTAGTAATATAGCCAAAAGTGACAAATGTCTAATAAATCAACTTAAATTATTATGAGTTTATGACTGGTGGGATTGCATAACTTCTTTTAATAAATATATACAGAGGTTTAGTTTTCAATTCTTTATTAAAACTAACAATATACATATATGCATACTTACAGCTTTAAGAGCTTTCTTTTTTTCATTTAAAGCTTTCATCTGAACAGCAACTTCAGCAGTAGCTTCTTTCAACTTAATTTTTTTAGGAGCCACTACTTTATTTACTCTATCGTATGTATCCATTGCTCTAACCCAACTACAAAGACCTTCACAAGCTACAGAAACTTTCTTAATAACAGCAGGATCAAACTCTGGGTTAGTGCAGTACCTGTATAAAATAAAATAAATTTATCAGTATTATTAAGATTTGCAAAGGCATGCCTATGTGCTCAAGAAAGAGGTTTCCATCACCTTACGGAATCACTAGCTGCACCTAACAATGCAATCCATAATGGAAGGTGACAATCTCTCTAGATTTTCACGTATGGATGTGTTGGTAAAGCAAAAGCACATCTGGGAAATTCGGGGTTATGGATTCAGGCCTGCCGCTCTTGTGAATGTCCGGTTTTACCCAGAGTTCATGGGAGACCCAAAGGTTGAACCTAAAACTATGCAGCAAAATCCTTGTCCATGGGTTTGCCATTGTGGCATTCAGAGACAGATCTCCAATGGTTTTGGGGGATATGTAAGACTGATGTGCACCAAACAGAGGTCTTCCTTGGCTGGCAGCACAAACCTGTGTGGTGTCCTGAGTCAAACAAGCCCACCTGGCATATGCACATAAGGGCTCAGAGAGTTTAGACTGTCAAGGCAGCTTGCTATAAGGAGCGATTGTTTTATCGCCACTATTAAGTTAATATTAATACACATTATAAAAGTTATTTATAATAATACTCAGGGGTGGGGAATTTTTGAAAATTTTACCAGGTAAGGATTTATTTTACCAGACAGCAAGACGCAATGTACAGTTGAAAATTGCTATGACAAAACGTATGCAACTTATAAAATAGTTAATTACTAAAACTACAATGCATTGACACATTTTTATCGATAAAATTAAGAAATATATACAACAGAGGAATGTTTAGTATAGGATGGAACTTGGTACTGTGTTTACAGCACTGTAACTAGGAAAGTTGCAAAATGTATAGCTAATCAATAAAAAAAAATAAAGTTTTTGGAATATCTTCTATAGCCTGCAGTTTTTCAAAGATTACCTAAAAATTCACTCGCCCTATCAGAAAATTCACTCACCAGTAGCAAGTAAAATGATGTATTTCCACACTGCTGATAATAGTTGATCATTCATAAACAATAAAATGCCCAAAATCCATCCCATCGCCCAAAAATTCATACTCGCTTTTAAATTACCTCTTGATTTAATTTGAAATGTTCACCTTTAAGTATGGGAAGTTGTAAAATAATAAATAAATTTCTGGAATGATATTTGTTTTTATATTACAGAATGTTTGGAAGTTTACTGTGAAAACTGAAAAAAATAATGAATTAATTTACATTTAGTTTGAAGACAGAGTTTTAGTACAAAATAGAGCAGTCTCATTTTATATCTTAATTAATACATTTTATAATCATCTCACTATATAAAATATTGGCATGAATACACTTTGTTAGATGCTAAAATAAACCTTTCTTTGAGTTGAACATTTGTTAACAAAATTATCACCTAACTTAATCATACCTATAGAATCAACAATACTGTTATGACATGGCAGTGCAGGAAAGCTAAATTATTTAGTATATTTTGACTCATTGTGTTTTGTAAATACAGTATGGAACCATTTATCCGGAAACCAGATAACCGGAAAACCAGTTATCCGGAATGATATTTCTGATAAACTGATTTCAGAATTTTTGCAGAAAAAGGTGTCATATACTGCCAGTTTGACATAGGCTTTGCTTGAAACAATTGTATAATTTGATGACAACATCTAGTATTTGAAAAGGAAACATATTTAGTTGTATTTCAGACATTTTAATTTTTATGCAGAGGAAATAGAAGAACTTTTGTTCCTAAGAGATTCCCATAGATTACTTTTTTTTTAAACTCTGGTTAACTTTTTATCTTTCTTGCATTGATATTTAATCCAAGTAATCTAATAATTTAAAATCAGAAATAATGCTACAACCACGCATATTCCACAAAACTTATCAAATGGATGATGCTTTAATGCACAACCAGTTAACCGGAAAAACCAATTATCCGGAATAGATCTGACCCCAAGCATTCCGGATAAATGGTTCTGTACTGTACCTTATAAGTCTCCTTAACATCAAAAATGAGCACTCGCTTGTACATGTTGAAGCAGGAAGCATTTGAATTACAAAAAAATTTGAAAATCTATCAGAATCATAAAATAGTGTAAATGCTATTCCTACAAATTCACAAATAAGAAAGGATGCCCTATTTTTAGGTTTAAAAAGGCTTTGGTTCAGCTTGTGTGTTTTGGATTGAAAGATACCTATCTGGGAGCACGGCAGTGCGTCTGCCAAGTTCGCACAAGCCGTAAGCTACCTTTTCCTGAACCATTTCGGTGTACTTTTCACCCCCTCATAACGTCATTTTAGGTAGAGATATAGAATTTTTTCTTTTATACACATGTTCGTATGATCAAACTGAACTAAGGTTTCACGATTTCATGTTTCTGTATTTAGTAGTTTTCGAAATATTAAATTCCGAAAAAGTGTTTTTTTGTCACTGACTCACTTCGCATCATCAAATAACTAAGGTACTTCTAAAAGTCGTAGAATCATGAAATTTCACAAGTTGGGTTTGTAGCACAATTAACGAGAAAAATCTGAAAACACAGAATTTTCCTCTCTAAACCCTTCAAACAGGGGGTGTTGATTTGGCCGTAAACAGAACCAACACATTCAATTGTGCCAATGTTGGTCGCCAAAACTCGATTACAGAGTTTTGAAGGGGTCACGTAATTTCAAGCAGAATAAAATTTTGGTACTTGTTAGTTATCCCATCGACTAAATTACTGTCGCCAAATTGTAAAATTAAATGCCAATAGTTGATTGTAAATGTCACATTCACTTGACAACACGTGTTTACGTCATCAAATGATTTTTATTTCGGCGCTTTATTTGTATTTTTATTGATGTTATACTAATTTATTTGCTTTTTCGTTATTTAAAATAAAAATTATATCAATTTGTATAATTTGGCGAGTGGTTTGGCAATTTATATAATTTGGCGAAATTGGTCAACGGGATAACTAACAAGTACCAAAATGTTATATATATGCTTTTCCAAAGATGTTTGTTAAATAGAAAAAATGAATATACCTAAAAATTTTAATCAGTATAAGTTATGATATATTTACGATATTAAAACAATAAAACATTTTTAAAAAAAAACCGCAATTCGGTACGTTTCCAATATAGTAGCCTTGGCAAAATAGAGAAAATAGCCCTGATGAGAAAAGAAATTTGATATTAACGTATTTTCTGGCAAACTATTTACTGTGTCATATACACAAGCAATTTTTTCCATTTGTATACAATTTATTTAATGTAAGGAACCCGTTTATTTATTTTTATATACCAACATAAATAATTTGTATATAAAAAACAATATTTTATACATGTATAAATAAAATGTTTATATATATATATATATATGCATATATAAACAACATAAAAGTTCATCAGGTTTGTTTTCATAGTTGCTTATATCATTTGGCAACATATCTGAGTTTCTGAAGCCCGAATTGCGTCAAGATTTTTAAAAAGTGCCAAGGCCCCTATAGTGGAGAAATATCCTAATTCTCATATGAAAATTTAAAAATATCCTTTTAATTAAATGAAATGTGTAAGTAATAAATCTGTCTTTAAAGATGTGCGACAGATGGGGCGTCCGAAGACCACTGCTAATGTTATTACATTGTATTATGCACTACTTAGTTATCCCGTCGACCAAAAATCTATCGCCAAACTATAAGATTAAATGCCAATAATGGTTAATGGTAAATGTCACATTCACTTGACTTTAAGCAAGTTACACGTGTTTACGTCATCAAGTAATTTTTATTTCGACGTTTTATTTGTATTTTTGTTAATGTCATACTTATTTATTTGTTCTTTCGTTATTTAAAATAAAAATTATGTCAATTTGTATAATTTGGCGATTGGTTTGCCGATTTATATAATTTGGTGAAATTGGTCGAAGGGATAACTAAGTAGTACCTTGTATTATTAGCCTACTTACTGTTAATTTATTATTAATTTTAAATCTGTAAAAGAAAGATTATAGTTATAGATAAGATATGTTGGTCGCCAAAACCTGATTGCAGAAAATTAGCCTGAGTTATAAAGGTCTTACATGATTTCTAGTTGAATGATTTTTTATGGGATTTTACAAAAATCTTGATAAGGTAAATCTTTCAGTTTATCTGTCCATCTTTCTATCTTTTACTTCCTTAAAACAAATTTTATTAAAGACTGGGAGGCGTCTGCACGGGTCATCACCTCTTCGAGTTGACGGCTGAAATTTTAGGATTAGTTAAAAATCGATTAGGGTATTAAAATGTAACTGGTCTGCCAAGTTATATCTTTGTGGAAATCACCTACAGACCGGATATTACTGGTTAATTGGTGGATTTTCCGTTGTGTTTTCCTGCGCACATTCCTCCATGTTTCCATACTTTTGGATGCAGGAAAATACAATCTAACAAAAACATAGCTGTGAAAAAAGGGAGCCAAGTTCTGTAAAGACAATGGCAAGAAAAGAAGTGATATCTAAGTGGGTGCCAAGTTCAAATAAAATTCACTCAAACTTACCTACTGAAGTATTATAGCATTTTTTAAATTGTTTAGAAATAAAAATTATTGATAGCATATTAATAATAAATCTAGAACTTGGCAAGTTTTTACCTACGAGTCATTTATTTTTAATAATGACATTATTATATCAAATCTTGTTATTTCATGATTGGAAGCCTTAATTTGAGTGAGCTCCTTTGAGTGGGCGGTGGGATAAAATATATTTCACCCAATTTAACTGCAAAATGCCACATTGACACCCGAATTCAGGACTAAAAAGTTTAATTTTATTAAATCGTGAAAAGAAGCTTTTACCCATTTTGAAATAAATTTGTTTTTAAATTCTGGTGTGATTCAATCATTTCAGCATTTCACGAATAAAAGTTATTTGCCCCTGAAAGGGTTAAAGGCGTGCAGTTTCTAGAGTGATGACCAAGAACAAGCGTAAGTATATTTGTCTCTTTGTCAGGCATCTTAGTCTGTTTTCATTAGGTTTCTGGAGGGTGGGTGCTAGAGTGATAACAAAAGACGAGCGGGAGTGTATCTGTGTATTTATTGGTTTATCAAATCTTTAACTTGAGTCATTTGTTTATAATAATAACTATATTAATTTTTTTTTTTGTAATGTCATTGAAATTAATATCGACATCACCATTTTTTAAGACATGAAATTGATAGGCATAACATTTATCAAAAACTTGCCAAGTTCTAGATTTATTATTAATATGCTATCAATAATTTTTATTTCTAAACAATTTAAAAAATGCTATAATACTTCAGTAGGTAAGTTTGAGTGAATTTTATTTGAACTTGGCACCCACTTAGATATCACTTCTTTTCTTGCCATTGTCTTTACAGAACTTGGCTCCCTTTTTTCACAGCTATGTTTTTGTTAGATATCATTACTTTTTGTAAAGTTACAACATATTTAGACTCTTTACTTAATAATTTTTTTATGTGTTTACGTGTGACTATTTTATTCACGAAGCAACATTCAATTTTAATTTTAATTTCTACAACAAACTATTTGGCTGTCCATTTGCGGCAGAAATCTATATTTTAATACTGCTACATTGAATATATGTTTTGAAACGAAATGATTCGAAATTTTTATTGTTTTTGAAACAACAATTCCTATTAAATTCCTATATTAAATTTTCCTATTAAATTTTCCACTTAAATATCCTATAGCTGGGCCTGTTTTTTTGTACTGAAAGTGAAAAATAAAGTTATGTGCTTATGCCACACTATGTATCATTCATCCATGGGTGCCGGCAAAGAGGCAGTGCAGAGAAAGGACATTGCCCCTCCCTGGATTTTCAAATTTAATTAACTAAATATCCTTTTCTCTGATAATTTTGAAAATAACAAATGGGTAAGTGTGATCACAGATCGCACAGAGGGTTTCGTTTAATATTCCTTTCAAAACACTTTATCCTTTTGAAAAATCTGTTAGTTCCACATTTTGCAACCAGGGGCGCACTCTATTCTAAACAAACCTCTATCCGAACGAAACTCCGTTTTACATACTATCCGTAGATATATTAGTCGAGGGGATTGAGCACATAGCACCCAAGATAAGTAGGCACCCCTGGCGGTAAAAAATGGAACAAAAATGTGTAAGGCTATGGTGCATAATATAAAAGAACGGTCAAAGGGGTGTCGACAAAAGTTGGAAAAGTGCTCCCCGGGTGAAAAGGGCGGAGGTTAGAAAAATTGCTTAAAACACACAAGTTAGAGCCCGGAGGAGTAAATAATATAAGACTTTTTGAAAATTTTATGATTTGTCGTGTGGTCTGAGGTATTCAGCTATACGTATGCAAAAAGTCATGTCTCCAACTTAATTAGGGGCTCCCTTAGAAAGAATTGCTTAAAATACATATGTGGTAGCTCAAAGGGTTAAGTGTAAGACTTTTTCAAGATTTTATGATTTGTCGTCTGGCCTCAGGTGTTTTCAAATCTGCAATTTAATAAGGAGCTCAGTCAAAAAGAATTGCTTAAAATACGCATGTGGAAGCCAAAGGGTTAAATGTACGACTTTTTCAAAATTTTATGATTTGTCGCATGATGGTGTTCAGCTATAAGTATGCAAAATTTCACGCTTCCAACCTAAATAGGGCCTCAATTAGAAAGAATTGTTTAAAATACACATGTCGGAGCCCAAAGGGTTAAATGTACGACTTTTTCAAAATTTTATGGTTTGTTATTTGATGTGTGTTCAGCTATAAGTATGCAAATTTTCACGCCTCCAACCTAAATACAATAACCTTAGAAACAATTGTTTAAAATACACACGTGGGAGCCGAAAGGGTTAAATGTGCGTCTTTTTGAAAATTTTATGATTTGTTGTTTGATGCGAGGTGTTCAGCTATAAGTATGCAAAATTTCACGCCTCCAACTTAATTAGGGCTCACTTAGAAAGAATTGTTTAAAATACACATGTGGGAGCCCAAAGGGTTAAATGTACGACTTTTTCAAAATTTTATAGATTGTCGTCTGATGTGAGGTGTTCAGCTATAAGTATGTACAATTTCACGCCTCCTACCTAACTAGGGGCTCACTTGGAAAGAATTGTTTAAAATACACATGTGGGAGCCCAAAGGGTTAAATGTACGACTTTTTCAAAATTTTATGGTTTGTCATTTGATGTGTGTTCAGCTATAAGTATTCAAATTTTCACGCCTCCAACCTAATTAGGGGATCACTTAGAAAGAATTGTTTAAAATACACATGTGGGAGCCCAAAGGGTTAAATGTACGACTTTTTCAAAATTTTATAGATTGTCGTCTGATGTGAGGTGTTCAGCTATAAGTATGCAAATTTTCACGCCTCCAACCTAATTAGGGGCTCACTTAGAAAGAATTGTTTAAAATACACATGTGAGACCCCAAAGGGTTAAATTTACAACTTTTTCAAAATTTTATGATTTGTCATTTATGTGAGGTGTTTAGCTGTAAATATGCAAAATTTCACGCCTCCAACATGTATAGTTTCTGAGAACGGGCTCTGTGACGGACAGTATATCTCAATTTGTTGATTTTCTGTAAGCAAGTAAACCCAGACAAATTCCCAGTAAGTAGATAGGTTTACAATGGAAGTCTATGGGAATTTGGCGAAATATTAGAGATATCGCCAAGGTGGCGTCACTTTTGGCGACTAATTTTGGTCGCCAAATTTGGCGATATATCGCCATGTTGGCGAGAAACTTGGCGGTATTTGGCGACAGAACAGCGTCCCCTCCTACGGCAAATTAAAATTTCGCCTAATAGACGCAATGGTAAAGTAAAAATGGGCACCCCCAGGTGGGTAATTCATCGGTTTTCACAATTTTTTTGTTTTTTTCCTCAGTTTTATAGTGTAAGCGAACTTCGCACCAAATTTGAAGTCTGTAGCTGCAGTAGATATACGAGATCTTTTTGATGAGTGAGTCAGTCAGTCAGTCAGTCAGTGGTAAAATTATCGATTATCAGACATTTTCAAATGCCATTATCTCGGAAACTAATTATGCGTTATTTATAAAATTTAGGATTTTAGGTAATTAGGGTGGCCTTACTACACATTTCGTATAACAAGTACGTAGGTCTCATAGATTTTCAGTTGTAGAGCATTGAAATTTGATGAAAACAGCTCGAAATGGTTCGTGTAAATAACACACGGCTATGTCAGGCGAACTTGGCTGACACACTGCCGTGTGTCTAGATAGTAAACTTATCAGTCAACCACTAAAATTAGGTCTTCAAGTGCTTTCTACCAAGATATGACTTGGCAGACCAGTTGCATTTTAATATACTAATCTAGTTTTAACTAATCTTAAAATTTTAGCTGCAAACTCGATGAGGTGATGTTGTGTGCAGACACCTCCTGGTCTATTATAAATGCCGGAATTCATATCAGTAGCACTCTAGTCAATATGGCAAATATCCGCTACTATTTATGGAGCACATATCATAACATAGTTATTCCTTTACATAGACAATTCATAAACATAGTTATTCCTTTAAGCGCGTTTTAGTGATGTTAATGAACTTTATGCATATGTATCATACATATGATACATATGCACATATAATACATAATATATTTGCATCATACATATTATAGATATGTGTATAATACATAATGCATATGTTTTTTTCTATTGGGTTAATTATCAGCGCGAACCATCTATTTATATTTTTTTTGTATCGTTATAACGTCAGAATAAACAAAAAAAAATTCAGTCGCCAAATTTGAGAATTGACATGATATATTACCAAATTTGGCGATATTTTGCTAAATGTCACTACGCTCGGCAAGAATTTGACGCTAGTGGCTATTTTCCATTGAGTTAATTATCAGTGCGAGTCATTTATTTATATTTTTTTGCATATAATCCGATTAGTTAAACGGTATAACGTACGAATATTTCCAAAGTGTCAATAGTTTTGTCACTGCACAAAACCTTTGCTATTGTTATTATATTGTACTTTTATTATACTTACTGTTACTATCGTGTTAGTCTTTCATCTGTTAAAAATTCTGTATGATATAAAGAGAATTTACAGAAAATATTAAAGCACCGAAACTGCCAGTTCTCCTTATGATTATTATAATTCTATAATATGTAACCTGTTTATCGATATGTACGTTAGAATGGATCTTCTATAATCAGGTTCCTCGCATTTTAACCCTCAGGTTTAGAGTAAAATTAGCTAAAAACTTAAAACACAGCACATTGTACAAGACGATTAAATGATAATTGTTCAAGACGATTAGATGAGAATAATGATAGATTTTCTAATGATCATGGCAGTGCGACCGTAGTTTTCCTATTCTTCCGTAATCAAATCTACTGAAAAGGTTAGTGTGAAACAAAAAGATATTAGCATCAATAGGATTTAATATAAGAGCAGATATTGCCAAAGGATTTCATAAAAACCATTTCACTTGCACCAAATCGTATCAGTTAAAATACAACAATTGGCTGTGAACCCGATTAGAAAAGATTACTTAATAGGATTTTAAATCTCCGCATTGGAGAACATATTACAACTGATAAGCAAACGTACATTAAGCATAAGTGAGTTAAGAGATATTTGTCACGAAAGACGAAATGCATAACAACACAAAATATGATGTGCTTCCATGATCGGAAAGAGTTCTTGATTTCTCTGTCAAAAGCTTCCGATTTGGCAAGTAAATTAAATTATGAATAATAGTAACATGATGCAATGCTTAACATGCATTTAAGGGAGACAAAACTAAGGCAGCTAGTATTTTAATATAAAAAGAAATAAAGTATAAATTTGTAAAGTTCAATAAAATAAATTTAGCCGGGCGCAAGTGGCAAATCGCCAAATACTGTTCCCATCCCCATTGTTCATATTGCATTCATTTCATTTAAAAATATAAACTTTTCAGTCATCTCTCATTTAAAATACACAATTTTCATTTGAAATAGAGGCCTTTCACTTATTTTATTTAAAACATAGAAATAAATAAGTAAATAAGAAATAAAAACATAAACCAAAAATACTTGAAAATCAAAGCATTGTTTCTAATTTACACATGCGAAAAATGAAAACTGCTATTGGCGAAAAACCAAAATGCTATTTGAGGAGATTTGAGCCCAGCTAACATAAAAGTACCAAAATTTAAAAAAAGTTTTATATTAGTATCGTTTAGAAACACACACTTGAAAAAACATACAAAAAGTAGTGATATCTGAACAAAAAGTTTTCTGAAAAAAAAAAAAAAAAAAAAGCGCCAAGTTCTCCTTAATGTTTCGGCCAGAAAAAGTAGTGATATCTGCAGTTCGCACAAGTTAAAAGCGAAACATCCCAAATCTTTCATTGAAAATGGCTTCCTGCGACTTGGCCGTTAATGCCTTCTAGAGGGTTTTTCAAATTCTAAAGTAATGTGCAAATGAGCTACATGCCAACTACATTTTTTGAGGACTTCAGACGTTATGTGGCACAAAGTACAGAAATAAAATACACATTAAAAAAAAAAAATCATATAAACCACTTCAGTCTATTTAAATGCTTAGAAGTTAAAAATAACCAAAAAACTGTATTCAGAAGATAATATTCCAACAGAGCTAATTGCTAAAACACAACTAGTATCCTCTTTTAACATTTTAACCCCTTCAAGGGCGGTGGTTCATTTTTGGACCGCCTAATTTTAATCCCTAAATGGGACATTGACACCAGAATTTTGATTTGAAAATTGTCGTTTTAGTACGTGAAGAAAAGCTTCTGCATAATTTCAAATCATTTGTTTGTAAATTCGGTGCCATTAATTCATTTCAGTATTTTACTAATAGAAGTGCTTTGCCCCTGAAAGGGTTAAAGCGAATAAGTGCATTCTATGGTTATTTCAATACCTCTTAATATATGCAAACAAACTATAATAAATGTTCAAATGAAAAAAATCTCTTTTGTCAATGCACAAGATATCAATATTATACATTAAAATTTAATATAACACATTGTGAGACTTGAAAAAAGTAAATTTTGTTTTATTTCTTGGGTTTCATGTTAATGACTTTAGGTTTAGACCGTACAAAATAAATTTCAAATTAACCTCAAGTGGACTAAATGATTTGTAATCAAAACTAATGTTTGTTGAAACTTAATAGTATTTATCAGAAATATTTTACTTATAATGTCTTCATGTGAATTTGACTCTTTGCATTCTAATAATGCTTTTAATATTTAAATAATTCATAAATGCGTAATTTCCAATCATTAATTTTGAAATGCTATAGAAGGCATTAACGGCCAAGTCGCAGGATGTCATTTTCAATGAAAGATTTGGGATGTTTGGCTTTTAACTTGTGCGAACTTCAGATATCACTACTTTTTCTGGCTGAAACATTAAAGAGAACTTGGCGCTTTTTTTTTTTTTCCAGAAAACTTTTTGTTCAGATGCCCTTTTTCCTGAAAATTAATCAAACTAAGAAAAAAATAACCGAGCTGTATAGTAATGTACCCTTTTTAATTTTGATAAAACTAAGGAATCGATTGGTAAGGAAAGCATAAAGTTCTCACCCTGGGGTCTGTGATTTCTTTCCACAGCCTTCTATATAGTATTCTGTTTTATTAATGTTTCTCCTTTAGGAAAGAAAACTTGGTTATCTTGCATCTTTTTTCAATGAATTTTTTAAAGCATTTATTTTGCATTTTTCCACTTTTTTGGGGAGAATAAAATTTATAATTAAATGCATTATTTAATGTAGTTTTATTACATTCTTTTACTTTGCTTATAAGAAAAGGATCTTGGTTTCTTGTTGATTTCTACTGAAAATTATACTTGATGTTTCTAGCTTACATTGAAAAACAGACAATACTTTGCTGGGGGCAGGCAAAACAAAGTCAAAGAAGAAAACTGAGATTTCAACAGTCAGAGCCTGATTAAAAGATAAAAGTTTAAGAGAAAGTTAGTATGTTATAGGACCTTAAATTTCCATCAGTGAGGGCTAAGGGTGGGGGTGAGGGGTACAAATTTATCCTCAGGGAAATGATACAGGGACAACACATTAATCTTAGTTGGTTTTTCACATTTACTTCTCAGAATTCTACAAAATACATCTGATAACCCACATCATTACCTTTTCTTGTTCTTATAAGATCAATTACCAACGTACCCAAGTCTTTTTTTAAGGATGAAATAATTTTCCAAATTGATAATCTGAATTTGATCAAGAATTGAATTTCTTTATTAGATTAATCTTGGGATTTGATTTCCAAATTAAGTCTGATAAATGGGTGCTTAATTTATAGTAATAATCTCTCTTTAAAGAAATTGAAGCTGATATTGATTTTCTGCCTTTGGAGACAAACCAATTAAGGCTAAATCCAAAGAGTTGATAATTTAAGCCAAGCACATGACTGGAAACGAACAGTTATTCGAGGAAATATTATTGCGAATTGTATGAACTATGATTAGACTTTCATAGCTGTCACAATTGCTGCTTTTATTCTATAAATTTGTCACTTTAAAACTATTTTGTCTTAGAGGTTTTAACCCTTAACCGGAAACATACATCTGTGAGATGTTTGCGTCTACATATATCTGCCCTTAATATTTTCTCTCTCCGACATTCCAAACTTGTTTTTATGCTGTTATATTAAAAAATTGGTCCTGTTAATTACTATTAATGATTAAATGTTTAAGTTGACTATTTGGTAAATTATTAAGTGTTCTGTTTGTGCACAGGATTTTCACGTTTCCGGTTAAGGGTTAAATGAAATGTTAGACAGCATTAGTTTATTTATTTGTTATTTCTAAATTCTCAAATAAAGGTTTTGCCAAAAGAAGTGGGAGTTTTAAAGCTTGGAGAATTTCACAAAGCATAAGAAGAACATTATATTTGCCCCCCCCCCCCCTTTTTTTTTTCTTAACAAGAAAAGGTTTTTTTGGAATCAATTCCTGATTTCAATTGTCAAAATTCAAAATTACAATTTCAATGTCATTTCATTTTAGATTATTCATAACCTCCTCTTTCATAAACATTTATATGGTTGAAATTGCTAAACTTTATTTAAAAGCAAATTTAATTAAAGACATATGAAATTTCCTACAGAAATTTCAAAAAAATATACATATATACACACACATTTATATGGTGTTAATCAGAAATTAGTTCATTTTATAATACAGCCCACGGGCAAGAACACCCCCAATTTGAGATAATGCTAAATAGGTCTGCTAAATTTAGGAAAAAAAAACAAAAAAAAAACAACAACAATCTAACAATGCTGAATGCATTAATATTGCCCAGGTTAGCCTTTATTTATTTAAAAAAAAAAAAAAAAAAAATTTTTTTTTTCTAGTGCAAATTTTCCTACAAAATTAGGACATACATGGGAATTTTCAGCTCGCCAACTCTTCAGGTATGGTGTAATGTTTCAAAGGTGGCATACTGCCTAATTTTGAAAAAAGTCTTTGTACTTATATCCCTAGTTTCACCATCTGCAAAATTTCTGCTTTAACATTATGACAAATTCTAAGACATATTTTCTTTCTGAGGAGGAGGAGGGGGGGATTAATTTATATGAAATTTCCCTATCCTGTGTTTATGTCCTGAGATTAACCATTGTGACAATTTTTGAGGTCTTGATAAATTTGAGAATACAACTTTGCCTGAATGGAGAAAAAAGGGATAACATTCTGAAAAAGATTTATATACTAATTATGTCCTGAGACTCATCATTTTGAAAAGTTCTTCTCTAACACTATGATACATTCTGGCCTATGATTTTTTTTTTCTTTTTTTTTCCTGGTAGGTTAATGGAGACAGGGAAACCAAAATTTTAAAAATCATCCATATCCACAAGCTATTTTATGAAATTCCCAATCCTAAAGTTTCTTCTCAAAGATCTTGATACGTTCTAAGATATGAGTTTAGCCTCCTCGGGTGAAGAAGGGAGCAATGATGCTTTAAAAAAAATTAATACTAGATAGTACCCGTCAAGATTTGACGGTAAATAACTTGAATGCTTTATTAGAAAAATTCTTGAATTTTTAATTAGTTGTTTTTAATTAATCATTGAAATAGTGACAAATTTCTATACTGCATAATTGATTCCTATTTCTTTAAGATGATAGACGATGCTGTCAGCCAAACCTATTCAATGAAGTTAAAGAATTTTAAGTTTATAATTTACAACCAATTTTTCATGTTTTTTATCAGAAATTTAACTAAAAATATTGGGTAGTGCATTTAATTTTACATACTACAGTCTCATTTTTTTTAAAATAAAAAACAGTATTTATTATTTATTTTATTATTATTTTTAACAACATGACCATTAAAAGTTGCCATGAATTTTATATTTATCAGTCTCATTCTCTAAAACCCTAAATTTGAAACTTGGTGCAGCTAACAATGTATAATATATATTTTATTACTTGAATTTTATTTTATATTTTTAAAATATTAAACCATGGATGTCAAGGTAATTTCTTTCATAGTTCTTATATGAATATTTTTCTTTCTTTCCTTTTTATTTTTTTATGTAAAAGAAAGGCAAACTTTTCTTTCTGACAGACACACATCTATATATTCTTGATAATGGGCAAAAAAAAAAAAATAACAAAAATTGTAGATCAGCTCAATTTATTTAATTGATAATTACATACAAAATATTTTAGCTTAAATATTTTAAATATTAAATTATCATCATTATTTCTTTTAATATTGTTCAGTGTTAAATTTTATTTAATTATAAAGCATTCAAATAATATTAATAATAAAAAAAAAATCATATAGCAGGGTTCATACTCTTTTTCCATGATAAAATTCAAGCACCTTAAACCCAAATTTCAAGCACCTTTCCAGAAATTTCAGAAATGAACATTTTAATGTTACAAAAGTATCTAGAGGGGAAAAAAAATTAACTTTCACATGTTTGCAGGTGAATGCCACACATAACATACAATATAGCAAAGGCTGAAATATAAAATGTTATAAGAAAGTCTTCGAAAAATAAAAGAAATCTTTTTGCATTCTACTTTGAAAGTTATTTGTACTAACACTAGACAAAATTAGACACTTGCTAATTTTGCATTGTTATGATATTAATACACAATTTTAAATTTTACAAAAACTAAATGAATTTTTTCACAATTTGCCTTAATTTGAATACATCCACTAAATCATTTTCCAAAAAGGTATATTAAACACACACACACAAAACAAAAATTGCATATTTCTGCATGAATAATTTATTGCATTTTAAATAAAGACTTCTTTTCACACTTTAAGCTCTTTAGCTGCATTTTTCTATTTTTTTATCTAAAAATTCAGCCTCTTTTTCTTTTACAGTTTACGTTTACATCCACATCGCAGTTTTGTCTATTGGGAGGGAGAGGATTTACATTGGAGGATTTTCCAGTCTTGCGATCGGCAGTAGCAACAAGTACATGTCTTTTTATTTTCTTTTGTTAACTTAATCCTAGAGAGGGAAGGGAGAAGGGAACAAAACGAAGTACAAATGCTCGTACTCTAACCTCCTGAATGAAAACGATCTCAGACCAAATATTTTCGCCTGATTAACTTTTTATTATTTTTTTAACATTTGCAACTCTTATTTTATTTTGAACATCTGAATAAAAAAACTAAGCACCTATAAAAAAAAGTAATTGAAAATTAAGTACCTTCATTAAAATTTAAACAAATTCAAGCACTTTCAAGGACCATCTCTTAAAAATTCAAGGACTTTCAAGCACTTTTAAGCACCGTATGAACCCTGATATAACTTCACCTCCTAATAAAATATGTCATTATTGAAATAAATTATCGCCCAAAAATATAACAGAAGTCCTTTTACCGGGCGTTGGATTCGAACCTGTGTCCTCTACAAAAATTCAGAGCTTTAAACTGGTGCCTTAGACCTCTTTGCCACCAGAAACTCATTCTACTTTCCTCTAAATTGAAGAAATCAGAAAACAAGTTTTGGCGCATGTGCATAAGCCCAAAAAATTGATACTTACATAAATAGCTTTGTGTTTTAATATATATGATTCTTTGTGTTTTGTTCAGAGACTCATCATCATGTGAAATTTCTGCTTTTTTACACCAATGCATTGTAAGAGCTAATGTCAGATCAATACAAAAACACATGCAAAAAAAGGAAAAAAATTCTGATTAGAAAATTTTTAAAATCTGCCTATGACATATTAAAATAGATGTTTTGAAGTACTTATGTGCTGTATTTGATTTCTGTTCTGTTTCCAGAAATCTCTATGCACATAGGCACAAACAAATTCATTTTATTAAGTAAATGCTATCAGTATATTTTCAGAAAATATTTTTTTAAGGCATTGAATTTTAATAAAAACTTGCTAAACTAGTAAAATGGTATTTTTTCAGATGCCTCTCATATTTCTTTAATCATTTCTGGAAAAATTCCAAGCAATTCTGAATATTTAGCACCCTTGTGATAAATGTAAAAGTTGAAACATTTGGGGGGGGGGGGAGAAAATAGGGAAAAAGGCTAATATCTCAAAAAATAACAAAACTTGGAAATCTGCTACCAATATTAAATGGCTAATAAGGAAATCATTGACAATATTTTAAAGCCATAAATTATGAATTGAATTCTGACCTTGATGGCACTTCTAATGATGCACATGGTTATTATAAAATATTTTTTTATAAAGATTTTGCTTTTGGGGGACAAATGCTGTATAATATGGTATATAACGCATACTTTTGGTGCAAGAAAATTTATTTCGATTTACAGGTGTGTGCATTATATACTGGTTATAAAAATAAAATAAAATAAAGGATAATAAGAACGAAGATCTCTAATTTAATAAACATGCTATTTGTTTACATAATAGTAATAATAATAATAAATAAATAAATAAATACACCAATTTTAGATTGCATGAAATGTAATAGTTATTCTACTTTGCAATAATTTTTATTTTATTTTTTTTGCTTTGTGTTTCATGCAGTTTTTTTTTTTCTTTTTTCCACAAAAAAGGATGTATGCATCATATAGTGAATACACCAAAAATACAAAATTGAAGACTGAAATTTTTAGCATTTGTTAGAAGCCAAAATATGCAGTATTTCAAGTTTTTAGAGCAGCAATACAGTACAGGAAATAATAAAAGTATATAATATGCAAAAGAGGAAAAATAAACTAAAATAGCAACACCACAAACAAGATATTAAAAAAAATAGTTTAAAAAATAAATAATGTATGCTTAATTTCTTTTTTTTTTTTTTTTTTTTTTTTTTTGCTTGATTTTAATATAAAACTCCTGTTTTGTTTTTGTTTTTTTATGAGTGAAACATTAAATAATATTATGTGTTTGCTTACTTTTATCTGTTCTTATTAAGAATTTTAATCATGTTTAAATTATTTGTATTATTGTATTTGTTTTATTTGGTAAAAATCAAGTAAATTTCTTTTTATAAACTAATATTATCTCAAGTTGTGCAGATTTTGGTTTTACTTTAATATGCTAAAAAAATAAAAATAACATTAATAATTATTGTATGATTTGCTTTAATAATCAATCATCAGCTATGAAATACATCCAACAATTAAAAAAAGTATTACTTTTGACGAATCTTTTTGATTATAGGCTCAGGAATATTGTCTTTATCATATGACTTCAATGCATCCAAAAACTTCAGGTCACCTAATAGCTTCTGAGATGGTCCCCAATAATCCTCTATCATTTTTCCTGAGCCACTAGGATCAGGTTTTCGCTCAGGCTTTATACCTCGCATAATGCAGATAGCTTCCATGACAAGTTTAACACCATGAGGAGGATTCTGAAATATTTAGAAACATCTAAAATAACTGCCGAACTAAAGATGTGTAAAGTTTAAAACAAATTTTCTGTGCATAATAAAATATACAGTGTAACCTCTGAATAACGATTACCCGTGGGACCGGTGAAAAGTGACCACTCTTCAGAGGTGGGTGTTATTCAGAGATTTCATTTTTTAAAAAAAATCAAAATTACATAAATTTAAGTCATTTTAATTAATCCTCATTGTTTTAATATAAGAAAATCAGTGATTTTCAGTTGCTTTTTTTTTTTTTTTTTTTTTTTTTTTTTTTTGCTGCAAATGTCTTTCTCCAAAGAAAAAAAAATGTGTTGATTTGCTATACAACTCATTATTATTATGATTTAATAAGAAATTTTGGATTTTACGAGCATTCATCAAATCTTCGGTATATGTGTTATTACTGGAAATTTTGGGTGATTCTATAATCTATTTCCTTTTCCTCTCTCCTACCTTCCACCATTTTCTGCATGGAATCAAATGTGGCAGTAACTGCCAAATTTTTGACCAGACATATACAAATAAGCTGGCCTTTATGTTAGTTATGCCTGCCATTCTAAGAATATTATATAAAATTATCCCATTATTATTAATATTTTCATTTTCTGTTTGTTCACGTATCAAGTAAATTTTGTTTGATCTGCTTCACATTTCGGTTTGCAAATAAATATGAAATTGTAGCAGAAGCTGTAAAAAAATTTTCTCATGACTTTTGAATGGCCGTTGTTCAGAATTCCTTATTTAGAGGTTCATACTAATGTTAATGCTATGGAACGTGTTTGGTTCCATCAACATGTAGCCAGTATTCGGAGGTTTTTGTTGTTTAGAAGTGGCCGTTCAAGGAGGTTTCACTGTATATCATATATTTTTAAATACATAATTATTTAATTATAATAAAGTTTTAGTCATAGCAATGATATATTAATGCAGAGTTTTTACATTTAAGAATACTTTTAATAGTAAGTCTGAAATTTAATTCGTGAATTTAATTTATATTGCTAACAAGACATAGAACCAATAGAGTTTAAAAAAAAAAATAATATCCAGGCTAGGATTTGAATTTGGGTCATTGGCTCAGTGCACCAACGCTCTGGCAACTGAGCTACCAGTATATACCTAGCCTGGCACTTCTCACTCTTATGTTGGAAAGAAGGCAACTACAGCATAAGATGGAATAACTTCATGAACCACAACCTTGCAGAAAACATGAGCAATGTGAATTAAAATTCATGATTTAAATTTCAGATTTACTATTTCTCAGGCGTAATTCATCGTTTAAAAATTGTAACATATATGCTTTTAATATTATAGTTAAACTCAAAAAATGTAAATTAACAACATAATAAATAAATAAATAAATAGAGTATTTAGTTATTTCTTAACTTACTATTATTATAACACCCTCCTATACAAACTGAACATTTTTCAGATAAACTTTACTGTAATTAATTGTATTGAGAATTAATAGGCTGTTATAAATATATTTTGTTTGTTATAATAGGAAAGAGTTAATGAATGACCTTTTCATCAATAATAGTTTATTTGTATGGCATACTGAAAATTTAAATAGATATCTCAAAACAAGCAATTAATAATATTATACTGTATCTATACTGTATCTACATAAAATCTATATTAATATGTATGAATAAGAGGTATTAATTATAAGATTTTGTTCACTTCAATTTCACAAATTTTGTTATTGATGTTTTTAAATAATAAACAGTTTTACCTAAAAAATGAAATTTAACTTAACATTTGTCGAGATTTCAATACAGTCTGATGAATGTTTTACACAATACCAAAGTTAACATATGAGGTATGTAGGTGGGCTGCAAAAATCTTTAGTTCTCTCACAATATTGCACAGTAAATCTGTCAATCACATAACCATTGCTATAAAGTTTGATGCAGGCTGAAGTTTTCTAGCCTGGAACTGGCTTGGCCTAATCAAGTGCTACCTTGATTTGAGCCCAGCCCAGAGTAAAAGCTAAAAGTTTGGCCTCAGACTGACCTGTTTGTGTTTTTACAGTTCATGATCTGGACTGCCCTGCCTTGGGCCAATACCTACATAGAATACCGATATTTTCTAACTTACAATAAAGATTCTTTTAAAGGACATTGTATTCATATTTATGTAAAATTTTTACAGCATATTTCAGACTATATATCTGCAAGTCATGGTACACAGAAAAGCAATATTGATGATCATTTAGACTATTACATTCAAGAGAAGACAAAAAAAGATAATGTTGTTTAAAATAAAAGAAGAAGCTTGATAAAAAAAAATTCATATTTTTGAAAATAAATAATAATAATAATAATAAACCAAGAAAGAAAAATTATGAGTCAAGCACAATTTATGAAACACTTTCCATATAACAGATGAATAAATTTTAAGTGGTATAATCTCGTTCTATTCAGAAAATTCATCAGATACTGAAACAGAAGTAGAAGAAGAAATATTTTTTATGAAGGACTTGCTCATGAAAATATATATTTGAATTTTCAAATGACAATTTTTTGCAACTTCTAACTTTTTGCAGATTGCAAAAACTGATTGTAATAAGTTATAATTTGTAATAATGATTATAATTTATCAAAACTATTCATTAAATAAAGAGATTTTTAATGGATTCATTGTATTTTCATTAGATATATTGATTTTTATTACTAATTCATTGCTTAAAATATAAAATTATTTCATAAAGCCATGACTATTTTTATGAGGCTTTAAAATATAAACAAAGCAATGATCTAAAATCAGTAAAATTCAGAAATCTGGAAAGCCCTTAGTTTCAAGTTATGAGGATTTTTGAGAGTGTACTATATTTTGAATTTACATTGAGAGAAAGATATAAAAACAATTAAAAAGGGAAAAGATATGACACTGATAAAAGAAAAACACCAAGCTAAATTTAATGGATACCTTCATAGCTTTAACTAATGTAATGTCTTGAGGCTTCAAGGTATTTAAAGCTTGAATGGCTTTTTCCATAGCAGGAATAGCTTCGGCCAATTCTCTTTCACATTCATCTTTCATAGCCTGAGCATTAGCAGCTTTTTTATTGGCTACAGCTTCTTCTGCAGCAACAAGCTAAAAAGCAAACACTTCAATAAAGATAAGTTATACAATAATATTTTTGCAATATCTACCCATTTAAGTCCTAATTAATTATTATTAATCACCCCCAATTAATTAATATTATATATATTTTATTATTTTAAGTCTGAGTGAAGCATCAATTATTCATTTATAAAATTGAACTTTATTCTAGCCAACATCATTTATACAAAATAACAAAAATGAAACTTTTATTTATTGAATATACATTTTTCCATAATTATTTCTTTTTCAGCAGTTATAATTAATTTCCCCTTCTTTCCTGTTCAATTTTGATAATTTTTGTGCAAAAATAAAAAATAATAATTTTCCCCATTTGCGCATTTTTAAATCAGCATCATCACTTTTTAAAAAATTTGCCCGCTCCTGCATACTATCAGGTCATCTTTCTACTCTCCTTTCTCCATCATAAACTACAGCTTCAGATTCTGATTATGTCAATTAAGATGCCATCTTGAATTACGTTCATTGACTCACACAGATTTGCAATTCTTCCTTCAGTCATCTAACAAACATTCTAATAGGCTAAAATTCTTAAAGATATAAGACGTACATTTTAGGGGCTTTTCCCATTTCAAGAATTTCACCGTTGGGATTGCAGATTTGTTGTTCTAACATATGGTCAGATTCATTTTTATATGTATGGTGTTCTAATTTTGTGAGATAAAACAATAATATTTAAATGATAAATAATTGATAGAATTGTATTTGCAAAATGAAGGGTATAATTTCAAAAGCAACAAGTCTCTGTGACAGTATACATCTTATGCTCAAGGAAGCATCCTATTTCTCAAAAAAAGATACAAGTTTATTCTGTAATGATGGGATATTATGAAACTCATTTAGCAGAAAATAATTTGAGCTGATGAGTGAGATTAGCAATGATAACTTCAGCAAGTGGAGTGTGTTTCATTCGTTTATGTATGTACATGGGCATAAAGGTAATGAAACAAACATTTTCTTTCTACCTCCCTTGTGATTCAGAAACATAATAAAATAAATACGGCTGTTGAAGCTGTAAAGAGTACTGGTCCTCCATTATCAGAACAGTTTACTCCTCATATAAGTCACTCAGGAACATTTCGTTGTGAACTGCACTGTAACTTTTAGAATAAATATTTACCATCATCACCTAGCTAAAAAGGATGTTCTACCTTTCTTGTGAGAATTTTTATCCTGTTAAATACAATATAATTTTCTTTTTAATTAACATGAATGAATATATGTGATTTGCATAAATTTCTATTGTTTGAGAAATTATTTAGTAAATTTAATTCAATGAAATGAAAATTTTGATAACGATAATATACAGTCCTCAGCAAAAGTTTAGACACTGGTGATATTTGACCTTTAAATAAAAAATATGAACACTTGGGCTATACAAATGGCTGTACTTATTTAAAAAAAATATTTTAAACATTTTAGGATGGAAATAATGGTTTTAATGTCGGATTTTATTTAATTTAACTGAAAAATGTGAAATTTGCTTATCGCAAAAGTTTAGACACTTTCGTGATTTTTTGGCAACTGTTCACAGAAAAACGCAAATTTCAAACTTTTGACGCACATGCATGAAGTATTTAAGTGCACCTCGCAATAGCATTGATTAGTGAAGAAGCCGCGAGCTAGAAATTTTCAGTCAGATGAAGTAATTGTAGAGTGGAAGCTGGAATCAAAAGGGAAGACTATTGCAGAAATTTCAGCTGTTTTGAATCGTCCAAAGAAGTCTGTCTATCAAGTACTGCCTAAGGGTGACTCTTTCAAAGCAAAACATAGATCTGGAAGGCCTCGCATGGCCAGAAAATGAGATGGTAGAAGAACCCATAAACTGTCATCTAGATAAATGATGATTGCTATTCGCATTAAAAGTGAGTCAGAGCTTTCTGAGTCAACGGATACGATTCGTAGAGGAATAAAAGAAAGATGCAAATTAGTTTTCATGAAAATGATAAAACAACCGGCCTTGAAATTTCACAATAAATTGACAAGAATGCAATGGGCTCACAAAGATATGTGATATGGACCAAAGTGGTGTACTATGACATTCAGTGATGTTACGTAACATCATACTTTCCCATTAGTTTAAGAATTAAAATCTATTAACCATTATTTATTTAATTAATAAAAAATTAATCAATTCAAAAACTTTATTTATCTTTCCAAATAACAATTTAAAATATCTATATTACATTAATATTTCTAACTACTAAAATTTGATTCTAATATCTATTAAATAATTTATTTATCAGTGATTTCTAGATTGTTTACAAAAAGTTCTAAGTCTTTAACATTAACCTTTTAAAAATTCTTAATATTCATTAAATTCATTGCAAAATATATTTATTCGATTTAAATAATTATTTACTTTCAGCAGACAAAATTTCATCTATTTTGATGCGATAGATCGCGAGTAATTCGAATCTTAAGTTTTATTTACTTTCGCTTCTTTTAAATACACGTGCCATCCATTTTAAGACGCACTTAATATCGCCATGATTTCGTTTCTTTACCGATGCAAAACGCATCGCTACGTCTCAAAAGATGGCCATTTTTGCTCAGGGGAGTTGCGATCTCATAACGGGTTCAGTGACCGCACGCTGTTGAATTGTTTTTGGGGAACACTGATTGGTTCTCTTAATTTTGAGCATCCTTTTTGAAATATTCTACGGGTTTTTTCTCTCTCTCTTCTTCTGGACGGTGATGTGCGAGCAAGCGCGCATCATCGCTCCAAGAAACAATAAATCTCTTTTATAATCGGTCCTTTGACTATACGGGTTGAAGGCCGATCACTTTTTAAATTCATTCAATTCTACATTTTTAAAATTCATTAATCTAATAAAATAAAAATTTTGCGTGTAAATAATTGGAGGATAATATAAGGAAGCTGGTATGTAACATGGTTAATGCCAATCCTAAGGACTTGAGAGAATCTGAACATTTTCAAGTCAGCTCTTGGATTATATTCAGTGAAAACTAAGTGTTTTCCATTTGTTCTGGAAAGTATTCCTCTCGCTCATCTGGCCTGGAAATGGTAACGTAAAAGTACCTTTCAATTTATTACGTCGTAAAAATACCTTTCAGGAAGATTGAATGCAGCCACCTTACCTGCTGGCGAATAGTGAATGAATCAGACTGGATCCCTTTCATTTAGGAATGAATATGGTAGCTTCGTAAAGAAGTGAGAATTTTCTGCTATAATGACGAACTGATGATCCATTTTAGCCATATTATCGGACAATCTCCAATTATTCATCTATTAAGCTTCTTCTACTACTAATAGTTACTCTGATTTAGATCAAATTTTGTGTAAATGTTCTTGCCTACAATCCATTCACATATTCTACGAATATAAACATAACCTGTTTAAAGGATGATATCCTTTGAGATAGATCATGCATATTTTTATATAAATTAATACTTAATATTTGTAGGGGTCTGCGCAGTTCCTTAATTTTGATGTGTTTACCAAAATAAATATTGGTTTAAGTTAATTGTGTGTGTCATCTGTTTCTTCCATGGGTGAGTTTAGTTTATTTTATTTTTCTTTTCAGCTTTGATTCAATTTAAGGCAACTTAATTATTTTTTAGTAAATTCAATTAACTTAATTCTTAATTTTCAGGTTGCCTAGTAAACAATCACGATTTACGATCACGGCCATACGTGGTGTCAGAATGGCATTTTGGTTACCAGATTTTTCAATAGCATTTTTAATTGTAATTTTAAATTTATTTTTCTGGTAATCAATCTGCGATCGTGACATCGAACGTACAAATATTACATTTGGTGGCCTAGACCAATTGTGATTCGTTCTTGGTTTGAAAATAATTGATTTTAATATTGCATATATTACTAATATTTATTTAAAATTTAACAAATTTTAGAGAAATTTTATTGAATTTGATTTAAATACTTTTCTCTTAGATGTAAACTACTAAAAGAAAATAAACTTTGAAAAGTAAATAAATAATATAAAAGAAATAAAATTTTTCTATGCTAAATAATAACTTATAATTTTTCTAATTGATTGATTTTTAACTCCATGTGACACCAAATCTCAATTCTTTGATAATTTTATTTCATTATTTTGCTCATATTTTATAAATTCCATCTTATATAAATGGGAATTTTATACAATTATTTAATGAATGCCAATATATTCAATTTTACTTCAAGATGTGCAATTTTGAAATATATATCTATGAGTTTAAATATTTGTTTGCATAAAAATAACTCATATGTATATTTAAAACTTTGAAAATTAATTTATGAGATGTTTATATTATGTTTGGGTCAGATTTTAATTGGGTGATGTTATAGAATTAAAATTTGGTTGATGGGAACTGATCACTCTTATAAATTTATGGTTTATTTTGTTCACTCATATTTAAGATTTTATTATGTTCAGCATGAGTTATGTATCTGGATGCACATGAAAAGGCCAATTCATGTGTTCAAAATTTTTACATATTTGGCTCTGGCCCAGTCAATATTTTACAGAGATGCATATCTCATCTTGAACAAATTAAGAGTTCTACATATCCATTTTTTTTAATCTTTTGAGGAAATATAGATATAATATAAAATATTAGGTAAGGTTTATGAAAGGTTTAAAATTTTGTTAAAGTTTAATACATTTAAAGAATTTAGATATTTTTATGGTCTGCTGAAATAAATTTTATACAAAGTATTTTATGGGTTTTTTTGTTATGATATGAAATAATTATCAAAGTTGGCTCTCAAATATTTCAGGTGGATTCTTGAATTTTAAATATATCTATAAAACATAAATCGATATGTACTGTTGATACATTTAAAACTGCTAAAAAATTTACTTATAATATATCAACAAATAATTTTGAACTACTTATTTTATTCTCTCAAATATTACTACTATTACCTCTTAAATTATATATTTTTTTTTACTATGCATTCTCTTTGCCCCCCCCCCCCCCCCCTTAATTTTACATACTTTCCTGATTACTCTCTCGCTCAGGGTTTATCATAATTGTCCCACGCTTATGACGAAATAATTCTTTAATGCGATGAGAGTATCTAGTTAAGTCTTTTAGTTTAAAATTTCATTTGGAAATCTGCGGGATTGAGTTCTGTTTCAGAATGCAAGTTAACCAGGTCTTGCGATTCTTGAGCTTTTATGCTCAGACAGTAACGAAAATCTTTCGCACTTTTCTCTACGTAATAGTTAAAGTTTAAAATGTTAGTTACTATTCTGTTGGGGTATTTAATTAACTAGGGGTTATTCAAATATGTATTAACCAGGAGATAAAGATTTGTATCTTGGCCGGATTTTAGGGACGTTTCACAAATGAAAATAGCTTTTCATGCGCCCTCCGGTGTATCTCAAGCATTATATTAAATACTCTATTGAAATTCATTTTAATATTTATTTTTCTGCTATAGTTAAATTAAATTCTTTCATTTTCATGTACATTGGCAATAGATTTAATTTTATTTTTGAGAGAATTATTAGTGTTTATGTTTTGCTGAGGGATGGTTTTATAAACAAAACATTAGTCTTTTCGTAATTTTTAAGAGTACCCTGTATGTCAGGTTAACAAAGTGTGAAAAACTATTTTGAGACAAAACTTTGATTTAGAGAAAAGAATGATAATGATAAATAAAAAAGATAGAAAAATATGTATAAATAAATACATATTATAAAAAATAATAAAGACAATGATTTCTTTTTTTCTTCATCAGGCTATAATGTGCTCATTCAGGAAACTAATTTGTGCGGCTTTGAGGAGAAAATTATTTTTTTGTGGTTTTGGTATAACTTAGTTCAGCAGGTGAATTCTTATTTGTTGACATTTGGGTCTGACTAGCAATTGCCAATTCTTGTTTTGACAGTGTGCACACTTTAATCAAATTTCATCAATAAAGAAAATGATGATGATATAGATAAATAAAAGATAATTTAGATGATTTCATTTCGCTTTCTAGAAAGCTAATTTCTTCTTTTCTGGTTTTGCTCTATCTTAGTTCAGCAGGTGAATTGTTTTTTCATTGATGCTTACACTAATTAATATTTTGCTACTTTTTATGAGTTTAAAATTTCGAATGGAGAAATTTTCTATGGCAGGGTATTTATTTTGTTTACATTCTGGGTCTGACTAGCTCTGGACAAAACCTTATTTTTTTTTTTGTATGCGCATACGTTAATAAAATTTGAAATGTTATGAATAAAAAAAAAATATGATATAAATTTATTTTGGAAATCATCAATTTTCTCTCATTGTTGTTAGACAATACTAAGGAGTACGCCTCTAAGTTTCTTGTTCCATAACACAATGATTATAATTTGTCTCAATTAAAAGTACCTTTCAATTTATTACGTCGTAAAAATACCTTTCAGGAAGATTGAATGCAGCCACCTTACCTGCTGGCGAATAGTGAACGAATCAGACTGGATCCCTTTCATTTAAGAATGAATATGGTAGCTTCGTAAAGAAGTGAGAATTTTCTGCTATAATGATGAACTGATGATCCATTTTAGCCATATTATTAGACGATCTCCAATTATTCATATATTAAGCTTCTTCTACTACTAATAGTTACTCTGATTTAGATCAAATTTTGTGTAAATGTTCTTGCCTACAATCCATTCACATATTCTACGAATATAAACATAACCTGTTTAAAGGATGATATCCTTTGAGATAGATCGTGCATATTTTTATATAAATTAATACTCAATATTTGTAGGGGTCTGCGCAGTTCCTTAATTTTGATGTGTTTACCAAATTAAATATTGGTTTAAGTTAATTGTGTGTGTCATCTGTTTCTTCCATGGGTGAGTTTAGTTTATTTTATTTTTCTTTTCAGCTTTGATTCGATTTAAGGCAACATAATTATTTTTTAGTAAATTCAATTAACTTAATTCTTAATTTTCAGGTTGCCTAGTAAGCAATCACGATTTACGATCACGGCCATACGTGGTGTCGGAATGGCATTTTGGTTACCAGATTTTTCAATAGCATTTTTAATTGTAATTTTAAATTTATTTTTTTTGGTAATCAATCTGCGATCCCGACATCGAACGTACAAATATTACAAGTGACGAAAAAAAAAGTGAAATTTAGATGACCCAGATAGGTGGAATACTATTGGCATGTCTTGCATAAACAGACTCGGGCTTTCTTTCATCGTCAACAAGGAGGTGACTCTTTAACGATTTGGGCCTCACTTTGTTTTAATGCTCAAGTATCTCTGGAGATCCTCAATGGTTGCCATGCAGCGTAAGACTACATACATATATTGGAAAACAATTTACAGCCATTTGGTGAACTTTTAGCAGTTCCAAAGTATGTATTTGTGCAAGATAATGCATCCATTCATGTTGCATGCAAGACAAAAGTTGATTTAACTCTCAAAATATTACTGTTCTCGACTGGTCCGCATGTAGCCCTGATCTGAACCCAATGAAAAACGTTTGTGGCATCATATCTCATAAGGTTTATGCAATTTTTTGACAATACTCCTTTGTTAATGAACGTTGAACTGCTGTTGAATGTGTTTGGTACGAAATAGACTCCCAAGTGATGCAGGATTTAGTTTCCTCACACAGTTTATTTTCCTAGTCACACATTTGCACTAATTGCACACAATGTAGGTGTAATTCGATTTTAATTTATGGTTATTTTTCTGTAAATAGGCAAATTGTCTATACTTTTGCCACCAAGTTAATTTTGTTTTTTTGTCATTATTGTATAATTTAAAATTTATTGTTTGTGAATAAAGGATAAGCCCCCAGTAATATGTGACAGTTGAGTTACAACAATTCGTTACATACTTCACAGTACAGAAGCATAATAGATCATTGTCTAAATTTTTGCTGAGCACTGTATTAAGATACAAAAATTGCAAGAGCTAGTGCACTGATAAATGTTTATTGTTTTCTAATCCATCATGTAGATTTTCCTTTCATTAATGTTTCACAATACTTTGTACTAATTCCACTGTATCTTAGATCATAGGCCATAAATTGAAAATTATTTATTTACTTTTTTCATTCAGCTATTTCAAAACTCAAAATCTAATTATTTGTTTATTTAAATATTCCAAAATATCTATCCTCCATTAAATTTTATTTATTAAAAAAAATTCTTTTCCGTATTATATATATATATATATATATATATTTTTTTACAAGATAGAAAAATAAATTACATAATATACATATTTTTCTTATTTTCTATCATCAAATGGTCAAATATGTGCGAAGCAAAAAAAAATTTTTTTTTCTTAATTACAAAAGTGAATTTGACTTGGAATTAGAAAAAAAAAAGTAACATTTATCAAATTTACACAAAATTAAGAGATAAAAGTTTTTTTTTTTTTTAAATATAAATTTGACTTTAGGATTTAGAATAAACTTATTATAATTGAATGTCTCTTTATTATTTAGCAGTAATTTTGGCTTATTATACATATTTTTAAACAAATGTTTAGACAAATAACCAGTTCAAGTAAAAGTTATAATAACGTGTGTAACAGGTTCACAGACTCTTCTTGCAGTGTACAGTCAGTATTTAAAAGCTTACTTTAAATCATAATAATAACTCTATCTTTTATGTAATAATTTTATTTCCAGTAATAAAAATTGTTATACAAATAAAACTGAATAAATTCCAATACATTAGAGCAAGCTTTTCATAATATTTTTTCCTAAGCAAGAAAACAGGTTAAAAAAAAAAAAAAGTAAAAATTTTCCAGCATAGTTTTGTTCAGATGGGGATAAATATGAACTACTGAAATGATCTTATGAATAATCTTAAAGAAAAGAATCAAAGAAGAAACCGATGAAGTTTTCAATGGATTTAAAAAAAAAAAAAAAAAAAGATTGAAAGTTTTACTTTCTGCCAATTTTTTAAAGTGCCTTTTTTTAATAAAACTTAAATAATTGGGTGTTTTATCAGATACAGTGCAACCTCAAAAATCTGGCATTCAGAAATCCAGCAATTTCAAAAATTCGGCATCAAAGTCATCTGCCCCCCACCCCTTTTTATTCTTATGGGGGTAAGAAAAATAGCAATTGTTCATGAATTAAAAACTTCAAGATTGAAAGTGACAGATTAATGGACAGTGAGATCATGGATGCTGTGCTAAATAGAACCACCAAAAATGCTAGTAGCAGATCAGCGGAACAAGGAGACAGCAGAAGAAAAGGTGTTACTAGAAAAATGCATAAATTTGATGGGAGAATCAATATCTGGTTTAGAGAAACAAGACTGTATTTCTGAAATAGATATTCTTTAATGTATAAAATCCAAGAAAAACTTGTTAAAGAAGACAAAAAAAAAAAAAAAAAAAAAATTGAAGCATAAAAAAATTGTCATCAATGTTTTGGAAATTACATGATGAAAAATTATTTCACTGTTTATTAGAAATTATATATATATATATATATATATATATTCTATAAAAAAATAAAATCTAATCAAAAAAGTGCAGAATTTCCTTATCTTGCTATGATTCCAAAACTCCATAAAAACCCAATTACTTTTAGAACCATAACTTGTGGGTTTGGTAATTATCTGGAATGTGTAAATAAAAAATTGTGAAATATATTACAAAAGATTTTCAATCAAGCCGTAAATGAATATTCATCGATAATAATAAAAAACAGTTATGAACTAGTAAAAAGCCTAAAAAAACTCAAAAACATTACAGGACTGCATACATATGATTTTGAGGATCTGTATAATAGCATAAATTTAGATGATTTGAAGCACAAAGTTATGAATTTTTTCAAGAAATCTAAAGAAAAGGATATCAGTACTGAACTGTTCACTGATTTATTTCAATTTGTTGTTTGCAAGAATTATCTGTTTGAAAGGAAATCCATATATAAACAAGTGAGAGGTATTCCATTGGAGGGTGGCTGCAGTTCCATCCTTGCAGATATTTATCTGTTTACATATGAAGCTGGTTTATTGTTGGAAAAAGATTTAAAGATATACAGATATATAAATGACATTTTGGTAGTTAAGTTGAATAACAATAAAGAAATTTATCAACTTAAATGTTATCCAAATACATTAAATTTAAAAAGCGCATCAGAAAATCAAAGCACAGTCAATTACTTGGATGTTAAAAAGGAAATTACAAACGGAATTTTAATAAACAGTATTTATGATAAAATAAATTATTTTGATTTTGATACAATAAAAATTTTAAACTTTAATAGCAATGTGGATGTTTCAATTTTCAGAAATATATATTTAAATGGTTTAAACCAATTTGTAAATTTGTGTTCAAATGTTGATGAAATGGTTGGTGAAAATTTTGACTTTTACATTAACGCCAGTAAACAAAATTACCCAATACATTTTCTGAATGAATTAACTCTCAATTTTATCAAGAAAAAAAGTTATCAAAATAAAACATTGGAATTGTTCGATGCAAGTGATAAATCGATATGTGACACCTGACGGAAATAGTTTAGCAGCGCGATATTCACGGTTTTCATTTGATGGTTTCGGGTTGGTTCGTGGTTTTCAATTTTTCATTTGTTTGGTCTTGGCAGGTGAGGGGGGAAGTTGTGCACGTCAAAAATGTTTAACCCCGCAGCGCAAGTCATTAGCCTTGCCGCCTGTCTTCAAATTTTGTTTTTTCTTAGTTATTCTTGGTTTTGTTGTTTATTGTTTTAGTTACAGTTCGTTAGATGTTCTTTCTGTGTTTTAAATTATATGAAATAGGATTTATCAATATATATATATGTATATATATTAGAAATAATCAATTAAAATAAGTTTTTTTAAATTTAATTTTCTGTTTTTCTTACATAAATATCATTTGGCAATGAATTAAATTATGACTAAAGCCACCATTAAGAATATCAGAAATGCTTTTGATAATTTTTCAGAAATTCAGAAAACTCAGCTTAGTCTCATTCTCGCCGCCGCTAGATTTTTGAGGTTATACTATATTTTATAAAATGTTCCATGGAAAATATCCTATAGAGATTATAAAAAAAAAGGGCAGTCATTCTGTAGAGTTCTACTGAATGAATTCTATAGTTTTTTAAAATAAAATTTTATAGAAGATTATTTTTAAGCAAATACATTTTTCATGGTTATACCATGTGATTCATTAAAATTATAACCATTAAAATTATAATTATATATTATTATTATAATTAGAAGAGAGAGCTTTAAGTTTGTTTGTTTAACTCAATCTCTTTCTTTTATGTCACAACAATATTATAAAATAAACTAAATTATAATTATGAAAGTACTATAAAAGCAAAAATATTTTTTTTTAAATGTATTATTTAAAAAATATTAAATTCATCAATGATTTTTACCTCTTTCTGTGATTCAACATCAACTGCTTCAGCCTCAATCTCAACCATTAAGCTTTCAATTTCTTCAGCTTTTTTAACTAGTTCTGGCTGAAGAGCAGTAATCTGGTCCTGCATGATAGCAATTTGAGATGCAGCAAAATCCAGTTTTTCAAGACCAACCTTGAAAAAAGGAAAAAAAAATTACTTATTAATTATTAAGAAATAATAATAATAACAACACTATATAGGATGCAAATATTCATGCAGAAGTGGCGGGTGTTTTTTATGTAAATATCTTAACTTTTATTAGCTATAACTTTTGGAGTAATTGCTTTAAATTGGTGATTTTTTTAAATGAAAAACCCATCATCAGAATCTATATTGAATTTTTGATATCAAATTTCCTGATATAATATCAAGGTACTGTGTTTTAAATGGCCGATAATATTCTAATCATAAATGACGCATAAGCACATCAACGATTCTTAGCAATAGTTTTATAAATAACACATAAATGCATCAGTGGCCTGTACAGTGATAATAATAAAAATTAAACATGAATGTTTTGAATCACATTAGGATCAGTTCATTCAATAATTAATTACACTGCTCAGTAACAAAATCCTCCCTATAAAAATTCTGGTTGATTTTTAGATATTTCAGCTTACTAAATCAAAATATTGCAATGAAATTACAGTACAATGTACCATTTTTTAGGTGAGGTGACTTGTTTTTTAAATTAAGGTAATTTATATCTTATTAAAATATATGTGGAAATTGTATAAACAAAAATATGTAAATATTAATATGTAAATAACCTATTAAATAAATGTATATAAATTACACATTATGCATACATTAGTGAAGATACAGTGGTGGCAAAATGAATTAAAATATGTTACTGGATACTGCTGGGCACAAAAGGGGAGCAGACACCAAAAGAACAATGTTCAAGGCAAATATCAAGAAAATATATTTTCAAGATATTATTTATTGATTTATTATCAAAGATAGTGGAAATGCCCTTTTCATATTTTCATTTTTATCTAACATTCTAAATTAATGTAACAATTCTTGATTATTGGTTATTACTGGAAAACTGTTTTTCAGAAAAATGGTATGTGTGGGAACAATTTGTGTGCCATATTTAGACTTACAATGTCAGATCTATATAATTCACATATTTATTTTGCAGAAAGGCAAAGGAAAAAAAAAAAAAAAAATCTGACCAGTGGTATCATAGTTATCTCTTCGAACTAAAGAATGCTGCCTTTTCTTGATTTTTTTTTTTTTTTTCAATTGTAATTTAATAGCCCACAATATTCAGATGTGTTCGTAATATTAATATTTTATCATTTCTTTAATATTTCACCAAGACAACTGAAGTAGAAAAATATAGCATTCTTATTGACATAAAAACAAATAATACAGGTGTTTATTTTCATGTAATGTTGTGTATAACTGTGCTATTCTATGACAAGTATGGTCATTAAAGCAGAAACACAACATTACAACAAACACTACAATTACATAATATAGTGCCATATTTTTGAGTAAATCACACTAAATAACTATATCAGATGCAAAAGTTTAAACAATACACAACATGTAATCAATCTCGGATTATGTACAAAATTTCCTATTCATATCCATATACAAAAGTGATATATGTTGTCATGTTGGAATGTAACATTTTCAGGTGATAGTTTTTTTTAGGTACCTAATTTCGCAGATTTTATTTAATTTCAATATTTTTCCTTTAAAATTCAGCTTTAACTTTAATTCTATTATTCCACATTTAAAATTTCCTTTAATTTGATACCTCATTCATCCCTGTACGATGCTTCATTCTTATTTTGATTTCCTATCGCGATCTTTTATTTATTTTCTTTTTTTAACCTGTTCCCCTGCATTTTCAGCGAAAGCAGTTTAGCCAAAGAAATTAGCCATGTTGAATTCATTCATTCATCTTTTTCTATCACACGACCTCCTTGGCGCATGCTTGCCGGAAGGTTGCAGTAATCGCCCGTTGGTGCCTACGATCTTTTACCCTTTCCATTCATTGGCCCGTTTGCGATCACCAAGTTACTGTGACGCACATTTTTCAAAGTGGGTTTCTTCAGTTACACTCATGTCACCGCTGATGTAGGTTAACTTTTTCTTTAAGTGCAGAAGCACAAATAGTGAGAAGGCATGCCCCACCAGTGGATGTCACTTCATCCTAAAATCTACAATTAATTTAATAAAATATTTTTCTGCAGTAAATTAACATTGATCCTGTTTGTCATTTTAAGAATGTAGTCCTGTTTTTTATTTATAATAGTTACAAGTTCATCGATGATGGTGTTTACTTCAAAATGTGGGTAAGCTCGTTCAGTATTATTCTTATCATCTACATTTTTATATGTGTTAGCTAGAGGAAACTTTGTGATTCCTCCGAATCTGGAAGTCTCAAGAAGATCAAAGTAATTTTGTTGAACAATAATTTTTATAACATTTCGTCGTTAGGCCTACGTGCACGACACGTGACTTACGTTTGTCATTTTTTATTCAGTAATATTCTAAAGTTTACGATCACATAAACACCACAATGTGATATATGTATATATCATAGAATAAAGATAATTTTAATATTTTTACACACATATTCAATTTTTGCATTTTAAAAGATTTATTTATTTATTTTTGTCTAAAAGTTAAATTTTTAAGCTCTTTCTGAAAGAAGTGAGAAACATTTAAGTATTAATCATCTTCATTCATTTTTACAGAAGCCCTCTCATCTCTTAACTTACAGAAAACAAAATACAATAATGTGCAGCAAACTACATTTAAACATTCAATACGAAATTACTTACAATATTAAACATTAAGGGGACTGGAAAGGTTTTAAATAACAAAAATTTATAGAAGTTTAGTAGTAGAATAGGAAGCCTGTAATTTATTTAGACTATAACATATTTTTGCATTTATTTATTTATGTTTTATTTTGTAGAAATAAAAATATATTTGTTAAATTGAAAATAGAAATAACCTTTTACTATTGTAGGACATTTTACCCAAAAAGAGGGAGGGGGGGGGGGGGAGGATATGTTTGTTTTTCAAGTATATGTTGAAGAAGATATAATTTCCTTTATTTTTAAAAAAAGAACATGTAAATCTGTTAACTTATCCAAAAGTTATCATGGAAAAACCATTAAAAAACAATGTTTTGAGATAACTGATGGCTTTTGATGGTCTTGTTTCATCAATCTAAGTGACTGACTTGTTCATGACTTGTAAAGTCGAATTTTATGAATTCTCCTATTAGACCAACTGTATGGCATTCTTAAAAGTTCAAACATTATAAAAATAATTCAAAAACATAATAATAACACATTTTTTAATTATTTCAAATTTTTCTGGTTCCCTTAAGGAACTGCCAAACTTTAAAGTTTCACTTCAATATTATAGATAAGAGGTGGAATCCATCAAAATTTGATGAAAGAAAATATTTTAAAAGGATCTGTTAGATTGAATATACAGTGGATTCTCTCTATCTGAACACTCTCTAATACGAACAACCGGTATTATGAACACATTTTGATGATCCCGGCGAAACTTCATAGACTTAACAAAAGATGAACTCTCTGTATTCTGAACACCCCGCTATTATGAATGCTACTTTTGGTCCCCATTCTACCCCACCTCTCTATAAATTGAAAGTGTGTTTGCAGTCGGAATCCGGGGAATTCCCCCATCATGGAAGTTCGGCAAAAATAGTTGCAGAAGAATAAAAAGTTTCAACGAACTCGTCTAAAGAAAGACTTATCGCCATGTTCTGTGCCAGTTTTACGGGTGCGAAGCTTAAACCACTTGTGATCGGAAAAAGTGAAAAACCATGATGCTTCAAAAAATTGCGCCACTGTGAAAATTGCGCCATTGTCTGTGCACTATAAATCGAATTGAAGAGCCTGGGTGACAGTCACAATTTTCTCACAATAGTTGGAGGGCATTTAAGAGATGAAGAGAGAAGGAAGAAAAATTATTTTTGTGGAAAATGCAAGATCACATACAAACATGCAGCTGAGCAACGTGAGCCTGGAGCTTCTGCCACCAAACTGTACTTCTATAATCCAACCACTTGATCAAAGAGTAATCAAGACCTTTATATCTCACCACCGAATCCATTTTCTGAAGAAAATGTCCCTGTGGATGAAAGAGACAAATTCTGCAACCAAACTAACGAAGAAGATCAACGCCATGGATGCTGTCCATTGGATATCAACAGCTTGGAATGAAGTAACCCCCTAAATCATCCAGAGATGCTTCTGAAAAGCTGGATTCCTGTGTGAGAATCTCAAGAATAAAGGACAAAGAAGCAAGAGCTGCGAGTGACTTTTAGTCAATTCTTCAGGAGCTTCATACTGAAACTGAGCCTGCAACTTATCTCGAAGCCTACGGAAGCCCTCTGGCTTGCGATAACAACATCGTTGAGGAGGAAGAAAGTAGTGAAGAAGACACAGAACCATAACTGATCAATGAAAAAAGAAGTATGATTACCGTCAAACAATATGGCCAAGGAATTCAAGACCTGTTGAAGTGCGTGGTTGAACATCACCTGGAAACCTTTCAACTTCTTAAACAACTAGATAACATGTGCACTGCACAAACTTACACATTGCAAAAACAGACTAAAATTACTCATTATTTTAAGTAAGTAGTACCGATTATGTTTTCAAGTAATATATTGTATATATGCAATTGTATTTTTTGTAAAACTTTTTTAATAAAATAATTAAATGAGATGGTAGAGTACACGTCCAACTAAATTTAGTTCAACATCGCACTAACCGCCAAATCTACCCCCATTTTCATGAAAAATACCAAAAGAAAGGTAAAACTATTGCTTCAAAACAGCAATGTAACTCTTTAGTGTGGAATACGTAAGCGTACATGTGTATATGGGCAGAGCAAGTAGAGGGACAGTCTTTATAAGTGAGCGTGGCAATTTTCGTGTTTTGTTCGCTCGCACACTTCGCCAAATATCTTGGTCTTTTTTGCAACATTCCACGAAATTCAAAAGCAAACAGAAAGAATGAGTAACTACCAACGTTTGGATGGTGGAATGAGGAGGTGAATCACAGGCAGAATGGATAGTCTCAAGTGCCAATTCCTAGAGATTCTCAATGTAATACCGAGTGTTGTGTCGATCTTTTGGAAACAGTTTACGGATACTGGATCCATAGAGAGAAAGCTTAGCAAGGTCGTCCAAGAGCCACGACGTATAATGAAGATCGCTATTTGTCCATTACAGGAGTGCAACAGCTCCTCAGCTCTCTCATGACCTTTATGCGGTCACTGGAAGCCGACTTTGAAGGGTTACAGTTTGTAGAAAGCTACATGACAGAGAGCTATTTACAATAAGACTTGCTGTTTGCATCCTGCTCACTTCTGCACACAGGAGAACCCATTTAGCTTGCTGTAGAGATCTTCGACTTTGGACCAGGTATCAATGGGCAATGTTTTATTCACTGATGAGTCTCAGTTAAGCCTAAACATCAATTCTCAACATATTTTCATCTGGAGAAAACCAGGGATCCTTTCAACGTACGAGAAAGAGATTACTATGGCAGGGGAGGTTTGATGGCCTGGCCAGGCATCATACTGGATGGGCGCACACCCCTACCTTTGCTTGGCAAAGGCTCTGTGACTGGTGTGAGGTTTAGGGATTATGTATCTTGGACCTCCATATTTAGCTTTTAAGGGATGCAGTTGGCTCTGATATCATTTTAATGAACTATAGCGCACACTCAGATAGAGCTCATCTAGTCGACGAATGTCTGGAAACTGAGACTATTCTCTTGACGGATTGGCCGTCAGATCCCCGGATTTAAACCCTATAGAGTATGTCTAGAACGCTCTGGGGAGGATAACTGGAAATTGCTTTCCACCTCCCAGAACTACCAAGAGCCTGAAAACAGCGTTGCTGGAGGAGCGAGCCTAACTGCCACAGATTCTCATAAACTGCCTGATTTCTAGTATAAATTCGTTATGAGAGCTGTATAACTGTAAGAGAGGACCATACTCCCTATTAATCCATTTTCTAGGTCAATATTGTAAGCTCTGTTTTATATCTTCTGACGGTGATGAGTCTTATGCACGATCATACGTGTGTATTATAACTGTTGAATGGTTGTTTCTTTGCATTATATTAAACTATGTACATACTTAATTAAAATCTGTCCCGTAGTTCTGGAGAAAATCGACCAAATCTGAAAATTCTCTTAATTTTGAGCATGAATGTAAATTCAGCACCTCCATCTGAGTAACTGGCATGGCTAACCAGGCTAAGTATTCTATACAGTCTATAAACTCAATACATAGTAATCGTTGCCAAACTCCCTCTATACTGAACACACCTATAATCTGAACATTTTTGGTCGGTCCCATGAGTGTTCAGAATAGAGAGAGTCCACTGTATAATAAACCTACAAAACTAATTACAATAAAAATTAGTCTTAAACTGGCTAGTCTAACTCTTAGAATAAATATTATTTTCATTAACATCAACTTTTCAAATTATTAAAAGATTAAACTTTAACACAATATATATATATATATTTTTTCAATGAAATCTAAACATGTCATTTTCATTATTGCAAAATTTACATGCTTGCATCTCATATTCATCATTTAAAAAATATTTAAATGTGGAATAAATAATTGATAAATATATTTCCAAACTTGATGTCACGTTTGCCAGCTACAACTTTGCATGTGAACTGGACATTAGGTTCTAATTTTAGTACCAGCAAGTAAATAGCCCAGAAATTTATCTTTTTTAGATGCTTTGTATAGTTTTATCAAAGAAAATGCCCATTTTCTTTAAAATATTATATCATTTTCACTCTCTGAAGTATTTCGACTTCCTGAAAGATAGTCTCAAACAGTGGAATGAAATATGAATACCAGCAGAACGAAAAAGTATTGAAATGTACCATCTTTATGAGTGAAAAGGAGTGCTTTTTTAAATATGTCATAATTTTCTGTTCAATTTTTTTAAAAGTTACATTTTATTGTAATGAGAAAATAACATCAGTAATGATATAGCAATTTCGATTATTTCCCTTTCCTGTAACAATGGAAGTAACACCAGTAACATCATTGCCACCATTTTGAAGAAATTTTATGAAACCTTGTAAAATGAAAAATAAGTCTATAAATGGAAGTATTTTTAAAAATAGCTACTGCAGATTCATATACAAATGAACAGCTTTCATTAAAATTATAATAATAATAAAATAAAATAAGTTCTGTAAAAGGCCTAAGGCAGACAATGAAGAAAGCTGGCTTGTGCTTTAAATATATAGATTATGTAGAGATGCAATGTAGATAAATGTAGTTAGCATATTGAGATAAGAAAGGACGATTCTTATGAGAGAAGTAGAATCTCATTCATATATGCATTACACTTTGCATATTTCTGGAGCACTGACTTCCAATAAAATTTGATTTTCATCATAAGTCCAAGATAGAAGTTTCAGAAAGTCCAAAGTGTACTTTGCCATGGATCTTAGCAAACTTATTAAGCCAATATTTATAAAGATGTTTGTTTTTTAATTGTTCAGATACTTTTCCTTTAATCACATTTTAGTTTTACCATATTTAAGAATCCTCCTTGTTTAAAGTTTGATTAAAAAAGAAGTCACAGAGATTGATTTAAATACATACTAAAATTTAACACATGAAAACATCATGCTCAACTATGTTAGTGTATTTTTGTCAAGTTTTATTTAATGAAATGAAACCTGGTGGCTTAGTGGCCAGTGCATCACTTTGCCATGCTACAAGTGCAGAATTTGACTTTGAACTTAGACAAGGTTCACTCATTCACTCAACCTTTCGTCCAATCGTAGTTGATAAAACTAAACACTGATGGTCCCAGCATCTTGCGTTAAGTTGACAACCTGAACAATACATATGCTCAATAGCATTTCAGTACACATGAGACCTGGACAATAACAGAAATTTAATATTGCAATATATCAATGACTTAATATCGATATTGCTGATACATTAAAATAAGTGAAAAGCAAAGGCAAAAATTGAAATAGATTTAATGTCACATGTCATGCTAATATACACATAATTAGATGGCCCACATTACATTAGATTACATTAATTGGATGGCAGATACAGCAGAAATGTTGTTTCTCAATCTTTTTCTAAGTTATCAATGCATTCTTAATATAAATGAATAAACAAGTAGGAAGCAGGAATTCTGCTTTTTAGAACTTAGTGTCGCCCCCCCCCCCCCCCTCGAGGGAAAAAAAATTATTATTACGAGGTGGAATTTAAATGTTTCAGAAGGAACTGTTTTATTAATTTATAACAAACTTGCAAAATTAGTTACAATAAAAAATATCTTATATTGGTTAGTCTAATTCTTAAACAAATATTATTTCAATGCAAAGGTCCCTGGTGCTCTATAAAGACACTCTTAAAAACTTTGCATTTTCATCAATGTGTGATTCTAACTCCATTATTTTCAAAAGTGAAGCATTTCCAGCTTTGAAGATTTTCAAAGCCTATGGAGTGAAAATGATGCACTTCTACAATACTTATTTCCGTTTTAAGACGAAATGCACGCTTTTATTTTATATAAAATGACGTCATTTGCATCCGCTGAAGAATTCCACATTTTCCAGTAATAAACAACATCTATAGAAAAGTATGCAGAGGACGTCACTATCGCGGAATATTACACAAATCCAGCAAAAAGTGATGTCGTAAACTCGACAGAAAAAAAAACGGCTATCTAATGATTCATATGCCTTCATTTGTTTGTAACATTAATATGAATACTACCTGGCTTCGCCCGCTAGCGGGCCCCTCCTTTTCATGAGCCCCTCCTATTCATGAAGCTCCTTTTTTATAAAATCTCAAAGCGAACGAACCTCAACCCGGGTCCCCGCTGCCTATGGCACCGTATAGCAGGCGTGCTGCGCACGCACTGCATACCTCCTCCTTTTTATGAACCTCTAATAATATGAAATCTGGAAGAGAATGAACGTCGAACCGGGTTCCCGCTGGCTACGGCACCGTATAGCAGGCATGCTGCGCACGCACTGCAAACTCATTCAAAAAGGCCTATCGCGCTCGAACGAAAGTCGAACAGGGTCACCGCTGCCTTCGGCACCATATAGCAGACGTGCTGTGCATGCACTGCAAACCACCTCCTTTTTATGAACCTCCAATATTATGAAATCTGGAAGTAAACTAACCTCGAACCGGGTTCCCGCTGCCTACAGCACCGTATAGCAGGCGTGCTGTGCACGCACTGCAAACTGTTATAAAAAAGCCTTTCGCTATAATGAAAGTCGAACCTGGTCCTCGCTGCCTAATGCACCGAACAGCAGGAGTGCTGCGCACGCACTGCAAACTCTTTTTAAAAGGCCTATCGCGCCCGAACGAACCTCGAACCAGGTGCACGCTGCCTTCGGTACCGTATAGGAGGCGTGCTATGCACGCACTGCAAACACTTTAAGAAAAGCCTTTTAATTTCATTTAAGGTCTGAGTTATAATAGATTTTATAGTTTAACGTAACTTTTCATCCGAGGTTGGGACATAAAGCACTTACGTTTCCATTTGCTTAATTCACTCTGCTAAATTAATTTACTGAGATATTACTTATTGGTAATTATCTCAACATGTGGGTTATGGGCCCAGCCCTGCCCCGTTTAAAAATTTAATTACAATAGTTAAAAGTTAAAAATTTATTCTGTTTATTAAAGTTGTGTTATTTAGATTATATGTAGTAAATTTTAAAAGTTAAGTCTATAAATTGTAAGTTTAATAAAGTTTTTAAGATGATATAGTTTAAATAGATATATTTTTTTAAGTCTCCAACCTCAATTTTTTTTTTGCCAGTTTGACCGTGATCGGTCCGGCGTTTAACTTTAATTATCGACCGGTCCTCACGGAAGTTATTTGATAATTTTGGGGGGGGGGGGGGTGACGATAAATTTTTGAATGTTATATATTAAGTGTATAATTTTTTTTATATAAAGTTTAATAGTTTAAAGTAAATTTAAATTCATTAGTAAAGGTTAAGTAATGTTTAAAAATTGATTTGGTATATCAAAATTTAAAGGTTTATTATTGAATAATTAAGACATAAAGTAATGGATTTTTGCCAGTATAATTAAATTTTTTTGATATTGAAAGTAATGTAATGAGTGCTCCATGACATGGAATAAATTAGTTTAATATACTAGGTACTCCATGGCACAATAAGAAAGTGTTTATCAGAAGAGAAATTTTTCTAATAAAGAAGTGAATATAAAGGCTAAGAAGATAAAGGATAATGAAGTTTCGGTGCCTCATCTTCGGTGCTTCATCTTCAGTGCTTTGATGTGTGTCAACGAAAAGGTGTCATCATTAAAGTTAGTGTTTTATTAGTGAATTAATGTCGATAGTATTTTCCAGTGTGGATTGTGCAGCTTCAAATTTTTTTATAAATGAGCGCAGCGGTCGCCGTGCTGGTGCCCATAGCATAAGTTTTTTTATCAAAAAGGACTTTAACTGGTCGCTGTGTGATTTTCCAGTTTTTGAGAACTGATCCGGTATTGATTTGAATATTAAATGAAGTTTAATGAACTGTGTTTATTACATGGACATATGACAACGATGCTCAATTGGGTTTTTCCTGCTGAAGTTTAGTGTAAAGTAATGCCGATTATGCTACAAAATGGAGAAGGATAATATCAAAATGATTCCCGGTGATTTTTTTTTTTACTTTTTATTTGGATCTGCTAAAACTGCATCTTGTCTGTACTTTTAATTAAAGAAATTAATGTTGTATTATATTAAAACGTTTATGTTTTATTAATATTTTTAGAATTTAAAATGTTTTTCTGTGGAGCTTTCATCTGGAGTCTTACCGTTAAGTTTAAAATAAATCAGTTGAAAAATGTTTAAATTAAAGAATTTTTAATGTTTTAAGATCAACTGTTTTAGATAATCTATTTAAATTTTTTTAGAGGTAAAGTTTTAAGAAGTAGAAAGTTTTAGACAGCCTGATTCCTTTCCAAAAGGTTAAATAATAACTGGGTATCAGGGTTTCAGCAAGTACAATATTGTTTTAAATAGTAGTACAGCCTGATGTTAAGAGTTTAGAATATTTAAGAGTTAAATGCTAAATTCTATCTTTTTGTAAAATTGTTGAATTTGAATGTTAATTAACTGAGCAGTTTAAAAATATACTACCATGCATGACTTTTTGGTGATCCTCACGTTCTTTTATCAATTTAGAGATTGTATTGAATATTAAAGAAAACTAAGTTATTTTCATAAGCTAAAGCATATTAAAAGATTAATTTTTGTAATAGAATTTTTTTTATTGGTTTAAGTTATAAAGTTAAAGGTTTTATTTACAGCTTAATGAGCAACTTGTACTCTGCATTGGGGGTTTTCTTTTCACGATTAAGTTTAAGAGTTAAGGAACCTGCCTGGAGTGCTGTGGTACAAGCTTGTTTTTATAAAAATTCTAGATAAAGTTAAATTATTGGGTCTATTTTCTTTGGTTTTTAAGTAATTTCTGATACATTTTTAAAGTTTTTGAATAAAATGATTGATTAAATACAAAGATTGTTTGTTTAAAGTTATATTAATCAAGCGTTTTAAAAGTATATTTTTACTAAATTTTTAAGTTGATTAAAGTAAATTTAATTTAAAGGTTTTATAAAAGTGAGGGGTCACTGAGTGTCATTAATATCTGTAATCCTGCATTAAAAGTTTAGTTTCTGAATTGTATTAAGATAATTGAGCATGATTTAAAGGGATTATTGCTTGATGGATCGGTGGTGTCGATAAACTTTTAAGACAGTATTTGACTGGTTTTTAGTAAGTCTTGGTTAAACCAAGCTTAGAAAACGTGAGTTAATTGATAATTCATTTTTGTTGATTGCTGTATGTTGTTTAATGCCGCCGGTTCATTAATGCTTTGATCAACCTTTGATGTGTTTTTGAATTTTCATATTTTTGAAATATACTCTATAAATGTGCTTTTCAGACTTGTTCTTGTCTCTGATCATCCCAGCTTGTGTCTGTAATTTAATAAAAGATATTCTTGTATTAAAATTTGATGTTTAAGAAGATTCTTGAATCTTATGAAGAGGTTTTTAGACCATTACCAGTGGATGAACTGTAGCTATTAAGATATGATTTTTGTTTATGAAGCACAATACTAAATTTAAAGTTTGACTTAGATTAATTTACAAATTTTTTTTATATTTTTATAGATATTTTTAAAGTTTTATAATAGATATAACTTATAAATTTTTGACTTTTATGGATTGCCTGCTTTTAAGATGGTCTATATGAGGGTTTCCATTGAGTATGACGACATCTTTTTGGTAATTTTTCGGTGTTAAGACTCAATGTGGAGGATCTTCAATACTTATATATAGTGAGACTTCATTTGGGCAATTCAGTGAAGTTAATTTTTTTTTTTTTTTTTTGGCATGATTTAAGTTACTTTTAAAGTTGTTTTTCCTACTCTTCAGTATGCCCAGAAAGGGACTATGATTGTAAATGTCCTGTTGCCTTAGTTTGATTTTTCTCTAATCATGGGTAAGATAGTGTTTGATATTCCGCTAATGCTCAATGTGGAGTTTGATCGTGAGAGGCATGCTGGATATTGCTGAGTGGGTACATATAATATTGGTTTTATGTTTCAGTTATTTATAGTTTGTATAAAATATTTATCCTTTGAATTTCAAAATTTTTGAAGTTGAATTAATGGTGCAGTTTCTCTAATGTGATGTTTGGAACTTGAGATCTTGATATTTGAATAAAGCATGGTTAAATGTAAGGAAAGGAAGTTGGTTTTGAGAAAGGGGGAATTCTGGATGTGGCTCCATATCTCTACTAATTTGAGGTTTACAATAGTTTAATTTATAATGGCTGAAGTTTGATTGAAAGCGTTTAGAGATGTTTTAGATCAAATAAATTTTTAGAATAATTAAATTTTTAGAAGTTAAATTTTTAGTGTCTGGGTAAAGTTGTGCAGAATTGGTTGTCTTCATAGTTTTTGCCATATTTTTGTGAAAGCTTGCTATTGGTTTAAGTTCAATATATTTGAAGAGTTTTTGGTATAAGGTTTAGGAGGATTGGCAAAAATGAATATTGACCATGAAGATATGTTTGTTGAAACTGTGGATTTGATTTAATCTGTAAGAGTTAGTTTTGTATCAGTTGGTCAATTGGTGGTATGAATTTTTATTGGGACACAGTTTTGTCAGAGGGCGGTGTAAAAAGTATTTCCCGGGTTATCTGCTTCTGATAATGGATGTGTCGAGTTCTGTGGAGATGGAGAGTTCTCTGACTGAAATAGACATTCTGCCAACTTGTCAGGTATATTTTTAGATTTCCAGATGTATTTGAATTAAATTATAATCTTGTTTTTGGTAATCCTGGGGTGAATTTTTAGGTGATATTCAATTTTCTTGATTGGAGAGGAGATGGATTAGTTGTGACTGGAGCTGGTCTCTAGTTAAATATTTTTAAGAAGTTAAGTTTCCTGACTTGGCTGGTTTTAAAGTGAATTGTTTCTCGACATAAGATACTACCTTCTTTACAACAATGATAATTTATTTCCTCTGAATGGTCACATGATGTCGATATGCAATCTTAAGTTTCTGTGGCGTTTTGATGTCGAACCTCCTCTGCCGGAAATAATACTTGGATTTTCATGGAATTAATTTTTGAAGTTTTTACAGGTTAAATATTTCAGCATTTCTTCGTCTGGTTTACATATCTACGTACTTATGTTGTATACGTGGTATGGAGTCTTTTGGACGGAAGCAATGGATTTATTATTTTGGATTTTTTGGAATACATGCATGCTTAGGCATCTGTGCTGACAGGATATGCTGGAATCCCCGGGTCGACAATGGCCACTTGACCTTCGGATTTCAGTATGTTGAAAGGCTTAGAATGTTTGGGTGTACCATTTCAATATATGTCCATTTTTCATTGTCCTAGTTTCTTGGGACTGTATAATTAGTTCTGTGTTGTCCCGAGTGTCAGGGCTCTTAGATATGTAGGAATGGCCAGATGGAGTTTCATTGCTGAAGGTTAATGATTACATATTTTTAGTTTGCCGTGAAATTTTTGGGGAGGAGGATATTTGAGATTAACAGATGGTATAGCTTTAAGTAAAGTTGTACAATGTTGAATATGATAATGTAAGTTGAGTTGCAGAGGATACCTTGTAAATGACCTTGAGGAAGTGTTAATGTGTTAATTGTTGGAAATTATGAAGGGCTGAAGGAATAGATAATGTAAGGAATTGGAGGATTTTTTTTTGTAATTATAAATAGTTGTTTTGCCCTGGGATTGCTGATATACATATATAAAGTAATTGTTTTTGATATTTGAATTTGTGAGATTACGAATTTTAAGATATAATTAAATTTTTAAATTAAGTTTTTTTTTGAAAAGTTGATGTTTTTCTTGAAGGATTTAAAGTTGAAATAGAATATTTTCTTTATTTTGAATAGTTTAAAAGTTAATGTATATTTTTGATTAAGAGGTCCAGAATTAAAAATGATTTTTTTTTTTTTTTTTTTTTTCTAATACTAATTTAAATAAGTGATTCACTTACTTAAGTATGTTAGAGCTTTTGCATTGATAGTGAGTCATGGTAGTGACAATGAATTTTGTAATGAAGGTTTGAAGTGAAGGATGGACTTTCTCAATAAAGTTTTCTTTTGAATTATTATATAACAAGTGCAGACTGATGGCAGAAAGTTTTTAAGATGTGAAAATTGAAAAAAAATGTATAAGATTTGTAAGTAAAACATAAAGTTTTAACGCTTGGAATGATCATATTAAGTTAATGATTTTTATGCATTGTATTGAATCATTATATGCTGTCGACAGCATTTTTAGCTCAAAGTGTATTTATGTGTAATTAGTACTTTTTTTATGTGTTATGTAATTTGTATTTTTAAAGATATTTTTAATGTTCCAGAGATTGATTTTTTAAATTTTTCCCTAGCTTGCTACTTTCTTATCTGGGTAATTTAAGTGGATGTTGAAGTTTTTGCTGTTTTAAAGTTTTGTTTAAGATGGAGCTGATGGGTTGTTAAGTTTTGAAGCCTGGAAGATTACCTGTATGATGTGGTCTGTGTGATCGTGTGTGGTGCTTCTTTAGGCATTTTCCCTTGGTGTGGTACGAGTGATAAAAGGGGGGACACTTGTTAGGAATAACAAGCCCTCTATATCTTATCACCGTACTACTTTAGCTCTACAACTTATTTACATTTTAGCTGAAACAGCCTTTCTTTATTTACAATATAAATACAGATTCTACTTACCTCATATCCTTGTTTTCCATAGTTATATATCCTTAAAATCCTTTATTTGATTTGCTTTCATCCTTAGTTACAGTTTACCTTTAATCATGTCTTCTTCTGCCGGTCACTTGTCTTTCAAAACATCGCGGTTCTCGGAGATCGTTTTCCACGTATGAGAGTTGAGCAGTACTCCCGATCGCCACAAGATGGCGTTAGTTGTCCAGTCGAGTGCGTCGTAAGTCTCCGATCATTCTGGAAGCCATCTGTTTTGCATATGCCGGCAGTTGGTACGCATGTCCGAATCATATAAATATGCTTCGGCCAGCGTGTTTCTTGGGCAATTGGGATTTACCCTTTCAGCATGATGTGAGCAGGTGTTTTTAATATTTTATCGGCATGGAAGCTTGTTTGAACTGGGAACGCACGGTGAAGATTAAAGTTTTTACCTTCCTGGTTTCTCCGTATTGACATCAACTGATTTACGTTTCATTTTAAAGTCATCCGATGGAATAGTGAAGCTGCATCGTGTGACCTCTATCTTTGAGAACCTTTTTAGTGTTTATTCGAAATGAAGACGTTTCTTGTGTTGGAGTGTCAGCTGAGCTGTTTCCGAATTCCTCGATGTTGAAGGATGAGCTTGTGTTCGTATTTCCGGACTGTTGTTTATCCATCGGTTTTTCCTGGTGGGTATGACTATTGTTTTTGCACTGCTATAAGATATCGCTGGAAGTGCTGGAATTAGTTTAAAACAAAGTATAGCTTTTCAATAATATATTACACAAGCCAACAGCTGTTTTGGTGCCTAGGTTTTTGGAGCTGATTTTATATGAATTTGATGTCCTGAATTCAAATATGGCATTCAATTTTGCCTGGGAGCTCAAATATTTAAGATATAGAACTTTTTGTGTTACACTATTTTAAGTTAAATCCATAATTAAACTAAAATAAAAATAAAATAAATAAACACAGAATTTTTTTTAATAATATACAAATGTTAATTTTCATTATTATAATATACATATATTCAAATAATATTTTTAAGAATTATATTATACAAATATATTTACTCACAAAGATAGAGGAAAAAGTCATCGATGAGACCAATTCTCACTGAACATTTCGGAAGCTTCTTTTCCGTGACATTCTTCAATTTATTTTTGAACAATCCCTTTTTAAACTCCAACAGTAATCTGCCATAATGTGCGTATCCCATCTTCCTTGGTAGTGGTCCTACATAGTCTTAATATACTGGTGAAATCTTTCGCCCTGTTCCTCACAGGTGTCTCCTACATTTTCAGGAAAATACTCTAAGTGGCTGTGTAAATAGTGCACCTTAATGCTCATATTACACCCAAGAGATTCTACATAGTTTTCTGCTTTGTGTTTGACCAGAAAGTTTTCGACAACTGCAACAAAAGAAGTCCAGGCTTTTCCCTCAGTCTCATTCATCGAATTTACGAAGGCAGGATCCCTAATCAGTTGTTTTATTTGTGGCCCGTCAAATATTCCTGATTTAATTTTTTCATAACTCAATTGGGACATTTTCTCTTCTATATATGCAAAGCATGATCCGTTCTTATCAAGAGCCTTTACAAACTGCTTCATAAGGCCGAGCCTGATACGCAGTGGAGGAAGTATGATTTTGTCTTTCCCAACTAAGGGGTTATTAATGATATTCCTTTCCCCAACATCCATGTTTTCTCTCTTAGGCCATTCGTTTCTAACCCAGTGGTGTGTTTTATCCCTGCTATCCCAAAGACACAAGAAGTAAGTATATTTGGTGTAACCGCTTTGCTGTCCAAGGAGAAAGTTTACCATTTTTAAATCAACACAAATCACCCATTGATGTTCATGATACTTTATCTTGTCAAAGACCAAAGCTATTGTGTTATATTCTTCTTTCATTTTCGTTGAGTGAGCAATTGGTATTGAACCATATTTATTCCCAATGTGTAGAAGGACACATTTTAAACTCTGCTTTAAGCTGTCTACAAATAAGCGCCAATGATCTGGAAAATATTCAGAAAGACCCATTTTTCAAGAGTCCTCTAATTTTGTGACAAAATACAAGATTGTCTTCTTGGGAGAAGAAGGGTAGTAGACCCTTTTCTCTTGTGCGGTAAAAGGTAATTTTGGTTCCTTGTACCAGTAAATTTTTGTCCTTCAATCTTGAAGCCAGTAATTCAGAAGCTTCTTTTGACAGGTTGAGATCTCTGGTGAGATCATTTAACTCATCCTGGTTGAAACGTTGAGGCAATGATGACATCTCCTCATAATCACTGTCACCTTCATAAGTATCAGAAGGATGATCAGAGGGACAGTATTCATCCTCTCAGTGCTCTGGTAGCTGGTAAAACGTTGGGATCGGCACTTACTTCTTCTGAGTGAGGAACCGGGCGTCTTGCAGAGACTAAATCAGGATAAGTCCACTTACTATGTTTCTTTCAATTAATTCCTTAATATTTACTAGGCAGAAATAACAATCATCGAAGTGGTTTTGGGGTTCTCTCCAAACCATCGGTAAACCAAATTTGAGACAATTTTCTTTTCCCGTTAGGCCACTGTTGTAAGTGTTCTGTACAAGTTTTACAGACCTGATGCGGTGCCCAGGTTTTATCCTGATCACCAAGTTTAACACCAAAGTGTCCAAGATAAGCTCTCTTTGCAAAGTCAGTAACATTTTTTCTGTTCTCTTTTAACACGTATTCTCCGCATATATAGCAAAACACATCAGGATGGTTTACACAACTTCTTCTACTTGAACTCATTTAAATTATATTCAACAACACAAATACAACAATCTACAATACAGTACGTTTTAAATTAACTTTATAAGAATTCTATACTGAACACAAATATCGCAAAAGGTCAACAACGTCTACCCTCCACGTAGAAAACTCACAAACTAACTTTATCTCTTTGCGGCTTTTCCATTTGGCTTTATGGATGAGCGGCACGAAATCATAAGCATGCACAGAACCTCAGTTTTAATTGCACATCTGTTTTTTTCAAGGTCTTCTGAAATTTCAGTGCCTCCCAAATCGCTTTGAGTGTTGCGACAGGCCCATGTGTCCAAGGCCAGTTTAAGCGTTGAAGGTCACTTCAGTTCTAAAAAATATTTAGTTCTCTTCGCATAGCTAAAAAAGTGGAGCTGATAGAGAAAAACTGATTTCATATTTGGATTCAGTGTCCCAAAAATATCTAAAATCAGCTGAAAAATTATAGGCACCCCAAAAAAAAGTTTCTTTTGTAGGCCTGTGTTATTCTTTGAGCTCTGGAGCATTGAATTGAAAGATGTTTTATTTCTTTATACTTCTGCAATAGTGTGTCATGGAGTGTTACTCAGTGCTATCTGTTATATACGTAAATGCATAATTAGTATCTTCTAAAGTTAAAACTGATAGAGGTATGTTTTATGTATTTTATTCTCTTAGTTAATTTATTTATTTTTCTGTTTTGACTAAATTTAAATAAATGTTTTGTTTCTTTTAAATTTGTCTTTTGTTATTTAGATCACATATTAGTTTGACTTTTTCTTATTGCATTTCAGCAAGTTAATTTCATTAAACTGTTTAAACATTTTAATTTCATTTAAGGTCTGAGTTATAATAGATTTTATAGTTTAACGTAATTTTTCATCCGAGGTTGGGACATAAAGCACTTACGTTTCCATTTGCTTAATTCACTCTGCTAAATTAATTTACTGAGATATTACTTATTGGTAATTATCTCAACATGAATAGCAGGCGTGCTGCGCACGCACTGCAAACTCTTTTTAAAAAGCCTATCGCGCTCCAACGAACCTCGAACCGGTGCACGCTGCCTACGGCACCGTATAGCAGGCGTGCTACGCACACACTGCAAAAACTGGTGTTTCGCCTCTCCCCTTATCCCCACATGCCTGAAATTTCACGCGCCCTTTTTTTATAAAATTTATCTTATGTGTTATAAAGAATCTTAAAATTTCAAACAGATCAACTTGTTAAATTTCCTGATTTTAACAAAATTGCGTTATGTTAGTTCTGCATTCCACCACCAGGGAGCACACTCTATTCTTAACAAAAGCGTATCTGAAGGAAATTCCTTCACGCAAACTTTCCGTAGATACATGGGTCGGGAGGGTGGCGGTCTAAAACAATATTTTAAGAAATTTAGAAAAGTGCCCCCTAAGGGGGGTGTGTAAAAAGGGGGAGGATGAAAACCGAAGATGCATAGTATGAATCAGCCTTCACAGACCTTTCCTATGATATATCACATGGCGGGTAACAGATAAATACAGAAAAGTGGCCCCTCGGGGGACGGAAATTGGGGGGATGGACACCGGAAAGGCATAAACATAGTAGCAAGAGGGGGGCCAAACTGGGATTGTGATGTCCAACAGTTTGATATGAAACACCGCTGCGTTAAATCAAAACCAGAAGAAGTTGCAAAAGTTAACCCTTTATGGGCACGCTGAGAAGGGGGGAGGGGGGAAGAGAAAGGTGGAGACAAACTGGGCTCGTGATGCCCAACAGTTTGATGTGCAACATGATTGTAATATTTAAGAAACAAGAGAAAACGAAAAAGTTAACCCTTTAAGGGTCAACACCCGAAAAGTGAAATGATGTGCGCCGCAGAATTGTTTTGAAGAGCTCTAACCAAAAATGCAATCAAAATTATGCTAAAAATATTTTTGGTGGGGACCCCGCCGGGCCCCCTAATTTCTCCCCCTTAGGAGATAGAGTTTAGCTGATAGCATAGAAAGAAAGTACGGGAAAAATCGACATAGAACGAACTTTTTCTAAGGCAGAACTTCCTACTTATAGGGGCAAAAATTACCGAGTTATTGTCTTTTAAAAGAAAAATTTGCAGAAATTTGCTTTTTTCGGCCATAACTTTCTGGAGAGACCTCGTAAAGCTTAGTTAAATGTCATTTTCAGCCCGGAAATTTTAATACCTTTAATTTAAGGTGTATAATGTGGGGGGTATTTGCTTAACTTAAAAAGTCCAATAAAAACAGCCATAACTTCATGGTCGTGCCTCGTAAGTCTAAGCTTGCATGTTATTCAGTTTGGAATTTACTTTACCTTTATTTTAAGGTGTATATTGAGGGGGTGCGTAGGAAATTTAATGCGATTTTGCTTTATCTCCCAGTAGCTAGCCTCACAAAATAAAATCGAGGTCCTGTTTTCGTGAATCCTCCAATGCTACTACTCCAAAGCTAGCCTCGCAAAAAGGGTCCAATTGTAGTCAGAATGGTGCTTTTGATAAAAAGATTCAATTTTGAAAGGTTTTTTCCTTTGATAATGAGCTGTTAATTAGCTAATAACTTCGGTAATTACCGCGGGATTTTCTCGAAACCACAAAGTCCGTTTTTCTGAGAAAACGACGGCCTGAATCGACATATTATAAGACCCTCTGCGTCGCCTGTGAGGAAAGTAGTTCCGACGACACAGGCGAATGTTACACACATACATACATACAGACGTTTACGAACATTAATAGTATTGACTTAAAAATAAATATAATTTATAACAGCTCGATGTTTTGTCAGAAATCATTTATTTTCATTTTTTTAATTGCATGTATTTTAATTACAATTTTTTTTTTTAGTTGATTTGAGAAAATGGCAACAAAAAGACATAGTAATCTACTATTTTCCCTTTACTTTCTACAGAAATGCTGTACTTCAGTTGCCACCATTACAGAAATGGCATTAAAAATTACAAAAAAATTAATGTCTTAAAGATAAATTGAAATGAAGTTTTCAAACAAATTGCAGTTAAAAGTACTCCCCCACCCTATACGAAGGTGTAAAAATTGAAAATGTGCGATGCTTAGAATTAAAAAAATTGCAGTAGAGATTATCAGTATTTAAGGGGATAGTTTACCTCAAAATTGCTCAAAAAGTCGATTTTCTTTTTTAAACATTAAATGAAAGCTTGTTTAATTGTGAATATTTTGACACCTCACTTTTACCCATACAGCAATAATATCGCGAGATATTGTAAATTTTGTTAATACACCCAGAGCAATTACCCATTCAAATTAAAACTTTAAATGGCTTTTTTTCCATCTTCATACTTCTGTCACTTTCCAGTTTTAAAAATGCTAAGGCATTTTTTTGTATTTTAGTTGGAGATTAAATTTTTTGTTTGTGTATATTCTTTATTATAATGTGATAAAGCTACGCATGGAATTAGCCTTCAGTTTTTTGTTATTTTTTTAAAATAAAAGTAGATGAAGATGTGTTAGATTTTATCGTTTTTCACTATATGCACATATATCAGTAAAAAAAATTATATTAAATGTAATATTAGATGTATCTGAAAATCCATATGCAGTCTTATGTAATACACATATGAAAATCTTAAAATAAAACATTGGGCAAAAATATAAATGTTTAAAAAAGTAACAGCAATTTAAAAAAATTCATTTTTTGAACTTTTTAAAATTTTTAATTAAATATGCAGTTAATTTTTTATTTTATTTTTTTTAATTCACTATTACTTGAACATTGAAATACAGTGAGTTCACCATTTGAACAATATTTTTAAAAATAAACAAAGTTGTTGAAAAGGTAAACTGTCCCCTTAACCGTACAATAAAGCATATGCTGCATTTCACGTTGACTAATGTAACGTATTACTTTTTAGGAAGGCCACTTTAATTGTTGCCCAAAAATAATAGCATATCGGGTGCTAATAAATCAAATTTTGCAGTATTTATATCTTTCACTACACAAATGGAGCACTGAAACCTTTTTTGAAATATGAGTCTTCAAATCACAATTGAAAATAGTTTTATACTAATTAAAATTTAATCTTTTTTGTACATAAATATTCATTTTAAACTAAAATTTCAAGACAGGATATAATAAATTCTTCCTGGAAACCTTTATTTTACCGATAATACTACAGAAAAGATAAAACGAATGATCATTGAGCGTAGCTAAACGTAGACATTTCTAGCTAGGAAGCTCAGCTTAAAAGCAACCAATGAATGAACAGAGAAGCTTCGTCAATGTAACGAAAAAAAAAACAGAAAGAAAAACTTTACCATTAGCAGACTCTGATTGATTGTTCTACAGCCGATCTTTTCAGCTGTTGATGTATAATAAGTGATACTACGAAGTCCAGAATAATCAGCACGTATTTTATTTGTTCAATTGAAATATATCAATGCCATTTGTTATTGAAATATGTCAGTGCCATTTCATATCTAGATAGCCGTGATATGTCTAGACCAATAGCAGCAGCAGAATTAAAACATGTGTGATAACAGCATTCATTATTCAGTAACATACGGAAAGTGAAATTTGCAGTTGAAACAGAAGAACGTAGAGAATGTATTGGGATATATTGAAATAGTTAGTATTAACAAAAGACAAATAATCACTGGAGGGGGATACTGTGCTTTGAAAAAAGCGGGGAATGGTTGGTGCTAAAGAAGCGATTGAAAGTAGAAGATATTGCTTTAATGGTTCTGAATATTCGGTGCTTTTTTTCAGTGTTTGAAGTCGCGGTTGGTAAAAAAAAATGTTCTTGGTATGTATGGGTTAGAGTAAAAGCCTAGGTATCGGTATTGGGATATATACTTAGAGTCAGAACTCGGATACTGGTATTGCGATAATTAAAATATATCAAAATTTGATGATATATTGCTAAATAATCCAGCCCTAGTACACATGGTCAAGGAAACAGAGTTGGACACTATAGGGCAAGATCGTTAAGGGTGTTCTCAAGTCCTCGTCTCAGCAAGCGCAAAATTTTCTGACACAATGATGTACACATTTTTAAATGTAAAGACCAAACCTGACTATAGAAGCGATTTGGAATCAAAATGATTTTTCCATTTTTTTATAAATAGATTACTTATTGAGTTATAAGCATTTTTGATCATGTGACAAAGCGCTTTTTTGCTTGCGTCAGAAAATCCAATTCAAAACAGCAACTTTGACAGCATTTTTTGAAAGATCTATTGTGTTTACAAAAAAATGAAACACGTGTTTCAATTACAGTTTCTGATTAACAACACCTGCCAGCTTCATGCATTTCTGCACAAAAATAAATTAAACCTTGTCATAAAGTTGGCCCTTTGGATTTGAGAACAGCTTTAATGCATTGTAGCACAGCCGATTTTTGTTTATATAATGCTACTATCATTGATATAAATTTAGTTAAATTTTTCAATAGGCTTAATAATTCTCAATAAGTGCTAAAGTGATTTTAAATCAGAAACAAAAGACCACACATAAACAATTGGAAAACAATTTTGATTGACTTTGCAATTGGCAACCATTTTTGATGATCTTTCTTTCTGGCATGGATAATACTTAAGTATCGAGAAAAATGAAAAACTCTTCAAACATGTGAAGTTAACTGCAAATTGTAGTAACATTTCCGCTTTCACTTTAATTTTACCTGTTGGTTTACATTGCAAATGTTACTTTACAACAACAAAAATAAAAAAAATCCTCAGATTGGTTAAACATCGTTTGAACGATCACGATGATTTGTAAAAGAATCATACATCAAAGATTTTTTTTCTCCTCCCATAGGTGTAAAACTTCAAGTATAAATTAATTTTTTTATCCTCTTTTTTTTTTTTCTTTTAAACTTACTACTTCTGTCATAGTTAAAGTACTCTGCTATATTTGGGCTATTTTCTGATGATTATTGGTTGCAATAATTTACTTAACAAATCACAAAAAAACCCAATAAATTAAGTTAGTTTTCTAACAAATTGCGTTTAAAATTTAATTTTTTTCTATTCAACTATCTATAAATGTGTATACAGATTATTTTATTTATTTATTAATAAAGTTTTTATTTTGTTATGGAATATTATATGGAAACAAATGCTAAATTATTTATATTGTTTCAAGTGCAAATGGCTGAATCTTCCATATACAGGTTGTACATGAAAGAGACAATTTTTAAAAAATTCATGCAAATTGTATTTCAAAATGCATTTCATTTTGTAAAAATTTAAATTGTGTGATGTCCAGAACATAAAATAATTGCAGTAAAAGTGAAATTTATTTGTCAATTTTTTGCCACCATCAAAATGGTGTCAGAGTTACTCTCAGATATCTTTTTCTTTATATTATAGATTCATAGTGAAATCTAATATTCATGAAGAATTATTTCATTACATGGACAAACAATTTCTAAAAATCATTGATGAAAAATTTCTAAGGTTATTCTGCTTACTACATATCTATTTCTTTGCATCAACAAATCTTCTTGCTTCTTAGAAAGCAGTTCTTTAAAAGTGAGAATAAGACCCAAATAAGATGTAGGAGTAACATAATTTCTCCTTTGCAGCTCAAAGTAATAACTAGAAATAATTCAGTCTATTAATAGCATGATAAAAATAAATAAATCTATCAAAATAAAGTGGAAAAAAAATTGTACACTGATAACTTTTGTCAAACAATACAAAAAGTGTAACATACATAATAATTTTTAAATCTATAAAACTTATAAATACCTTTCTGACATACTGTAAACATTTTGATGAAAATGTTTACACATAATAACACAAGCAGATCTTGTTTTTTCATCCATATCTGAAGTTTCAAGGAACTTGTTTGCTACCATTTCTAAAGCATCATCTGGCCAGGACTGTAAAAATAAAATATACAATATACATACCAATTATATATTATGACTTTGTAAGAAAACATAAATTTGATAATAAATAATGGCAATTGTATTTTCAATTGAAATTCGAATGAAAGATTTTGAACAATAAAGTATCAATAGTAATCATAGTAATTTAATGAAAAGAATAAAAAGAGAACGCCATTATTTGTTTTAGGCATTATTGAGATATTAATCTTTAACTTTTTATCCCTGATGCTATTTAAAGCACCTTTAAAGAATTTTTTTTATAAATTACATTTAACTTATTGATTGCCAGCAATACAATTTAGGATGATTTATGCATAGTTTCCTTTATCATGTTCCAAAAGCATTATTCTTTGCACAAAGTATAAAATCAACATTATACAGAAAAAAACATTTCCATCAGCAATGCTAACATCATATTGGCAATGGCAACATCTGACCAATAAATTTTGCTTTTACTGTAATTATTTTAACTTCTAAACATCACACAATTTAAATTTTAACACTGTCGAATGGGGAAAAAAAAATTCTTTCAAATTCAATTCATTTAAAAAATATAGCTCAGTTTACTGAATTTCCACAGTTTTTAAAATATTTTTCAAACATGATTTAAATTTTTTTTAATTTTTATTGTGTGTAACCCAATTACAAAATCTTAACCTTAAAACTATATAAACAGTTCAGCCTTTGTTTTCAGCTAGTACTTCATAATTAAATTAAAATTTCATCATTAAATAAATAAATAAAACACAAATTTAACAGACATATAACCGAACTATGTGTTCAAGCCACTGAAATTACCAGTATAAAAAAGAATTCTGTAATCTATAACAAGGGAAGCCCAGGTTGTATACCCTAATAAACGAAATATTTCTAGAATTTATTGAATGATCACAGAAATCATCTAAGATATTTTTAGATATTCAAGAAAATGTTTTGAAAAGCAATATTTTAATAAATTCACAATTTGTTCGGACATGGAGGGTTAATAGAAAGCTTTTAACAATTCATATGTTTTTTTTTTTTTTTTGTTTTTTTTTTTTTTTTTTAAGGGAAAATTCCTTAAGTAAATGTCATTTTAAAATGCTCTCTATATCAGAAAATACTTTTTTTTATTTATTCTTTAGCCAATTCTTTTCATATATAATTTGAACAAATTCTAAACATAAAAACTTTTCACAATATGTTCATGTATGTATCAATATGTATCACAAAATCTTCGGATTTTCTAGAAGTTAAAAAGTAAGCTATATCAAATTAGTCTAATAAAACAACATAAAGAAGTCATAACAGAATTCACAAATTTATATTCTTAGACCTTATAATATTAGTAAAGTAGAGTATGTTGCATAAATTACCTTGGCAGCAATATAACTCAATAATTTGTGCATTATTAATTGTAATGTACCAGTTCAATGGCAGATTAGTGATACTGAATCTTAAGTATGAGATTTACTTCTTTACATCAAGTCTGAAGTCTCACTTCAGATTGGTCATAAAGATGTTATTCTATGGCCGCCACAATTACCAGACCTTTCACTTCTAGATTTTAGTATATGGGGACTGTTAAAAGTCAGGTTTACAGTCTATCGCTTCTGAAATGCATTCCTGAATTAAAATTATAAATCAGAACTGCAGTTTGTTTGATCGACTTGAACATGCTCTTTAACAAATAGTAAGAACTAATTTATCGATGGAACATTTGCAAAGTAAAAAAGGGTGGCCACATTAAACACTTGCAAAAAAAAGGGTAATTTTGTGTGTTTAGCTATCTTATAATCATGTACACTCTTATGTTTGTTTGTATGACTACAAATAATCAACCACTCTTTTTTCCCAACTAATTTATGTCCACCCTTTATGAGCATCTTAAAAGTCTGTTTGTTTGTTATGATACTGAATTAGATATAATTATAAGTAGAAGCAAAAATAATAGCATCGTACCTGAAACCAATCTATAGTACAGCAATTAATCAATGAAGGGAACATCCGAAGTCTATTTCGAAGAGATCCTCCAATAGGACTCATTGCAAGGACCAAATGTAAATTTTGACGAACTCTTTCGATGAAGAAGTTATAAAGTGATAAAGGTGTGGTATCAATTTTTCTACCCTGAAAAACAAGTTTAAAAGATAGATAAATAAAATCATCTGAAAGAAATGAAATGCAAAATCACAAATTCTAAATTTCAAAAAGCTTAAGCCATATGCTTAAAACAAAAGTCATCCTTATAAGCATAAAGATATCTTGAAGTTAAAACTAGTTGGATGTGCCGATCCCAAAACTTTCTTCTATCTTCTCATACATCATAATATTTCAAAAAGTAGTTATGTTAATACTTCAATATTATTAGCTCAATACTATACGAACTTTGACTTTCATCTTAAATTTCTGCTTCTGCCAATTAATCGGAGTAAAAACGAGTTAATCTTGATTATGACATTTATTAAAATCATTAGTTTTTCGTCATTTTGTTGTACATCAGCTGCTTGCGAATAGCCGGCTTAGCAGGATGCAAAGTTCCCATCGCTGCACGAGCCACCAATGTATAATAGAACTGTGAATTAAAACAACCTCTTTCCACAGATTAATTAAATTTAAAAAATCAAAACACCTGACTGCATAAAAAACGAACTTATTAATTATTTCTCATCAATGTGAAACTATTTTTTATATTACTTACCTATTTTTTTATTTACTTGTATTGATGACTTTTAAGTTGTGTTTAATTGTTAGTTCCTATCTATAAACACTGTTTTGATGAGGCTTATAGATGTCTATGATGGTTAGAGTTGCAGTAAAGCTAGAGATCCTACCTACACAACTTTCAGGTTGTGAAATTTTTAAACGGAGCTTCTGACTGTAAAATAATCAATGAAACATCGTCTTCATTTTGAAAGACCTATCCAATGATATGCCACTCAATATGGTGCATAAATTTTTTTTTTTGTCTCTACCGCCATTGTTTTAATTTACGACTGCCATTTTGAATTTATAAAAAACAAAAGTTAGCCTATAACCATTGGAGGTTCAAAGGTCAATGGAGCAATGATTTTCTTTTTATTTAGAGCTGCAATCATACTGATGTGCTGACTTAAGGCGAATCGATAGAGACTTCATTCATTAAAATCCATCCAGCTGTTGGGATGTTTCGGGGTATAAAGAAATCCACATACCCAGATACGCGTGAAACACATAACCCTTCTTGGCAGTCGGATAAAAATTAAGAAAATTATACAAAAATCACTATTATATTGACCCCTTCCAGCAGAAAATATAAAAATTCAAGGAGGACCTGTTTGCCATAGCCGAAAACATAAATATGAAATTTGGTTCAATTCTATGCATAATTTCATACATTTTTTGATGGTACAATAATGAAAATGCAACAAAAATCGCTCTTACAGCACTCCCTTGTGGTGCAATTTTTCCAAATTAAGGGAGGACCTGCTTGCCATAGCCAAAAACATATGCAAAAAATTTCGTTCAATTCTAAACATAATTTCATACACTTTTTGATGGTACAGTGGTCATACATGGACAGACAGACAGACATTTTGTATAAACATGCTTTCTGGGATCTCTGACCCCTAAAAAGTAATCCATTGTATACCGGAAGTCAGAAAAAAATTTGTTTACAATACTTCCTTCCATTGAAGATTGAAAAAAGTAAAATACAAATGTTACAATTAATGACCAAATTTTTTGACTAATAAGTTTTATTGATTAACAAATATATTCATTATAAACAAAATCACAAGCTTAAGCTAAAACATTTAATAATTTATGAAAAATTTTAAATTGCTTCAAATCAGGATTTTTAAGAGTTGGAAACAAGATTTAAACATAGCTACTTTTATCAAAGATGCTGTTGTGACAAACATTTACAGTTCTTATATAGAATGACATAAAAATATTAGGATTTGTTAAAATCAGTGAGAGGTAACTGTTGTAATTACCACTCATAAATATCAGAGTACAACATAAACATACTAAGTGATGGAATTTTTAAAGCTGAAACTTCATATACTAATAACCTTCTTTGAAAGATGATTACAATCATCAAATATACTTAACAGGTTAATAGCACGAAAGCATATTTTAAGAAAGTCAATTAAAAAGAAAAAAAAGGAAGAGAGAGAGGAAAAGAAAGAAATTTAGCTGAGAAAAAGCTCGAATTTATATTTCAGCTGAATTGATAAAACTGAATAAAGGAAAAATAGCAGAATTCAGGAGATTTTTTTTTTTTCAATCATACAATAGGTTAAAATCATCATAAAATACATATTCATATATTTTTTAAATTGCAGTTACCAATTCCCGAGCAGCTGCCTGCATTTTCTCCAAAATTTCAGCTTTTTCGTCAGCAGCATATAGATTTGGGACATCACCTGTGTTTAAAATCATATTGATGTCTTCTACAAAAGATTCATCTTTAATCTGGTTATCATTAAACAGAAATACTGTTGATTTTCCATCAGCTCCTGCTTTTTTAAGGACCTTTAAAATTAAATTAATTTTTAAGTATATTGTTTTATTAACGAAGAGTATATTATTTTTAACAATGAAAGCACTGAATACATATTTAGATTAGATTAATTTTAACATGATTATTTTAATTGGTAAATAAATCATATCAGATTTAAATTTCAAACTGGGTGAAAATGGAACTGCAGCATTTTCTGGAGTTCCATTGCCTGTGATTTATTCTGTTGAGCCGATTCAGATATCAGACCAGATGCCATAATTAATAAGATTAGCTGTGTGAATTAGATTTATCCGGGATAGCTCAGACGGCAGAGTTTTGGTGTCTTCAACCAAGAGATCCCTGGTTTTAAAATTTTTCCTCCAGTTGGAAATTTACATCTCACATATTTAGATTCCCTCTCAGTTTTTATGATAAAATATATAACATATTTACAGCTTTTGAAAGTTATATTAGACTTTTTATGGGTTATACTACAAGTAATAGTATTCAAAATTAATGCACCTTCACTGTGATCTGCGCTGCAGTGGTAGCAGAGTTATCATTGCCAATTGCTATTGCACCAAATTGTAATAAAATACTTTTTGAAATTGTCAAATTGCAAGAGTAGCAAAAAGCTTTACTTTTTACATTTCATCAACATTCTCAATCACATTATTGAACAATTGAAAATTTATATTAAGTTTAAATTTTAAAAAAAAAGTAAACTAAATTATATACAGCAGACTCCCAACTATCTAGCCTAGTTAAAAAAAATTCTCTATAATAAAATTATGAATATTTTGTCAAGGAGTTGGATGTGAGTGTCTGCTAAGATCTATGATCCTCCTGTATGCCACGATCCACCCTAGGAGAGTACTAAAAGGAAGAGGCAGTCATCCATCAAAAAACTTTCAAAAAATAAAAATTGCAAATTTTGGCTTTTTTATCTCAGGCCTAACTTTTCACAGTAGTGTAATCCTTTATCAATGAAAAATAAAAGAAATTTAAACCAAAATTATGTATGAAAATCAACCAAACTAAGCTAAATCTTGCTAAAAGTGATAAAAAAAATACACTTAAAATGCTTCTCAAAATCTTTGTTGATACAAATATTTTCATATCCAAATTTCTTGTTAAAATATATATATATATATATATATACAGTGAAAACTCCTTGAACGGCCACCTCTAAACAATGAAAACCTCTGAATACTGGTCACATGTTGATGGAACGAAACACATTCCATAGCATTAACATTAGTAGGAACCTCTAAATAAGGAATTCTAAACAACAGCCATTCAAAGGTCACGAGAAAAAATCTTTACAGCTCCTGGCACAATTTCATATTTATTTGCAAACTGAAATTGGAAGCAGATGAAACAAAATGTACTTGATATGTGAACAAACAGAAAATGAAGACATTAATAATAATGAGGAATATTTTATATAATTTTCTTAGAACGGCAGGCATAACTAACGTAAAGGTAGCTTGTTTGTATGTCTAGTCGAAAATTTGGCAGTTACTGTCATATTTGATTCCATTAAGCAAATGGTGGAAGATAGCAGACAGGAGAGAGGAAGAGGAAATAGATAATAGAATCATCCAAAATTTCCAGTATTAACACATATACCAAAGATCTGATGAACCTTCGTGAAATCTAAAATTTCTCATTAAATCATAATGATGATAGCAAATCAAGTCATATTTTTTTTCTTTAGAGAAAGACATTTGCAGCAAAAAAAGCAAACAAAAACAAAGCAACTGCAAATCACTGATTTTCTTATATTAAAACAATGAGGATGAGTTAAAATGACTGTGTGTATTTCTATTTAAATTTATGCAATTTTGATTTTTTTTTTTTTTTTTTTTTTTTTTTTTTTTTTTTTTTAATGAAACCTCTGAATAACACCCACCTCTGAAGAGCGGTCACTTTTCACCGATACCACGGGTAATCATTATTCAGAGGTTGCACTGTATATATATATTTGTATCAACAAAGATCTTGAGAATGTTGCCGTTTGAGCGATGAAATATATGTTGATCTGTATAAAGGTATTTATATACCTTTTAAGTGTATTTTTTTAATCACTTTTAGCAATTTTTATCTTTGTTTGTATAAAATTTAAACCAGTTTTTTTTAAATTAGGTTTACATTTTATGGGAAGGATTCCTTTATTTTAAAACTGTATGTACTATATTGATACTGTACCGGATATATGATTTTGTTTTATGCAATTAAGCTAGGCATTAGAAAATTTATTTAAAATTTGTACAATATTTTAATTCTTGCATTTACTTTTTCTGTTATAATTTTTTTTAACCCTCTAAGTGTTTGGGGCGTATTATTCCGTTCACTAAGCTCCAGGTTTCACAGCAATACAAGCGATATTTAAAATAATATAATTCTATTGATTTATGGAATTTTAAATACATTGAAGAATTATTAATACTCTTAAGGATTACATTCATATTTGTAATTGAGTTTTTTTTATAATGTTGAAAGAATCATATTTTATTAGCATTTAAAACAAAATGCAAAGAAAACAACATTACAATGTTACCCTTTTGCAAGACGCTCGGAGGGTTAAAGAGTTCAGTAAATAACAAATATTTATAAAGTACCAGCTGTACTGAATATGAGTAAGGGTAGGTTTTCGTATACAGCGTATGTTTTTTAAAGGTATGGAGGTGCATGATATGGGTATTTATAGAACCCCAACCTATCCGATCTGCCCTTTTGCCCCATTTAACCAGATAGTTGGAAATCTACTGCACTTTTAGTACACATACATTACATACAGCTCTCCTTGTAACTACATCAAAACAAGTTAACAGTAGATAAATACAGTCAAACTTGTTTAATACAAGAAGCAAAGGTATTATAAAAGTATCTGTATTATCCGTTACTCATAATACCTGTGAAAAATAAATATCTTAAAAGCACACCATAATTAAACTAATTATTACTATTAATTGCTCTAATTATCTCAATGCTAAAACTAACTTAACATCATAAAGCTAACATGAAAATATTTTACCTATGTGAGTGCCATTTTCCTTAGATGGGTCATTTCTTTAGACAAAATTACAGTATGTAAGCTAAATTTTCTAACTAGTAGTACTAAATTAGCCATACTCAAACTTTTTTACTTGTGGACCGCAAACCTATGTTTGAGATGTTAAGCGGGCCACAACACATTTAAAAAAGGATAATAAAAAAAACTAATCAAAATAGTAAGGTAGCATAAGTAATAAAACAAAACAATATAATAAAGTTAATATTATCAGTGAGGTTTAACGTTCGTTGCAGAAGATATTTTAGCAAAAAATTTTAAAGCAAAATTTTTAGCAAAAAAATTTTTTTTGGCCAATTCTTACACAGCAAACATTCAACCACGAAAAGTAGTTTTAGCCCTATAATAAATATAAAACATAATGATATAACAATGCGGAATTTCCAAGTAAAAAAAATCCAGAGATTTTCTCTAATAAATCAGCCTTTTGCTCAATGCAAAAACTTTTTTCTTAATTGTAGAAAGTGCAAATTTAATTCATTTGGCATAACTTTTAATTAGTGTTGAAGATAAAGAAATGTACACACTGTAGCACAAATATAATTACATGCAAGAAGAATTTTTATCTATAAAAATGGCGATTAAGATGTTTCAAGATAATTTTAAATGAATTATAAATAACAAAACAAATTTTGTCTTCCCATAAAAAATATATAAAGTAATAGTGAAGGTCTTAAATACTTTTATGCAAATATCATTAAATATACAATGATTATGTCTACAGCTGCACATAAAAGCTTGCCAGACCACATGCGGCCCGCATGCTGCAGGTTGAGTATGGCTGTACTAAAAGATATGAATGACGTACAATGATGTACCTAATCACTTCTCTTTTTCCCAAGAAAAACTCAGCTAACATTGCAATAATCACTGCGATTTTCGATCTATTGATTTCACATATATTTTTCAACAGTACAATAAGAGAGATGAAAAGGTTACAATTGAGGTAATTAATATGGGCCAGAATCAGAATTGAAAATAAGATAATATTTTTTTATCTGCACTCCTTCTTTTACATGATTCAGCTGTAAATCTTACAAATGAGCAATATTTGAAACTTCATTTAGGCTGCATTTAGACCATTTACTGTGACAGGAGCCATAAATTATTTTTCTGGGTTTCCTTTACCAAAGACACTTTGGTCAGTTGAGACTCTTTATTTCCCTTCAAAGGTTTCAAAGCAAATAGAACAAAATAAACAAAACAAATTTTCTCCATGGGATGTTTAAACATGTCAGTCACGAACCTTCTACAGCTATCATCACATTCTCTTGTCATGTAATAGAATGACCACATCAAACAAGGTAAAAAATCCCTGTATACTCCATCACATTGGTGTATTTCAATCTTAACTCTCCTTTCTTTCAAGATATCAGGACATTCTTTTGCACTTTCTTGATTGGGAGGGGGAAGGAAAAAGTTTCCTTGAATTTTGAGATTCTGTCTGGTAAAAGTTATAAATTACTACATTTTGATGACAGTTGTAATGTAGAAACATTGTCATTAAACGAGAACAGTGTTCGATAAGAAAGGGATTTCTTTTCCAATTCTAGTCTATTTTTTGCTAAAAATTACATTGAAACGAGCAGATGTTTTGTTCATATCAGCCTCATATTGCATTAGCCTCACAATGTTCATATTATGTTTATATATTTCCAGCCTTTGTACCTTGTAAAAGGGATGAAAATCTTAATATAGTTTAAATGATGCACTATTCTTAGTGTGCAAATTGTTCATCTTATTTTAGTCATGCTTGTACTAAATGAGTTCGACTGTACTTTGATTTTCTTTTCTATAGCCACACATCTTTCATTTTTTGCAAAGTAATAACTTATAATATTGAGTATATATCTGTTATTTTAATGATTAAAAGTTAAAACTTATCATTAAAACAGTTAAAACTTATCATTATTAAATGCATATCGATAATGTATAACTTTAATATTATTTGGCAAGTCTTTTGTACAAATCTACAAGTATTATAACTTTTCGAAATAATTTATCCTGTGAGTAAGTTTTTAAACGTTAATTCTAGAATAGAAGTATCAAATTTAATTTTTAAAGAAGGAGCTTACAAATTAAATTCCCTTCATGTTTTTAGAAAAAGAAAAGATCATGTTAAGGCCTGGGAGGAGAGGAAAGAAAAAACACGTTTTTAGCTGACATCAAAGCATTTTCAAGCTTAATAGATGTTTCCGCGTAAGTGCCCTCAAATTTATTTGTTTATAATTTAACTCTGTTTATCTTTATATTGTGAAACATAATTATAAAACTGATTTCTTTTGACAGAAAAAATCTAATCTGTTTATCTAAATTGTTTATAACCCTGAATCAATATTTATGAGTAACATTATGATTTCAAGGTCATGTAATATAGATTTATTTACTTTATAATAATTTTGAATTGATGGTGATTTATTAGTTTTATAATTACTTGGATGTCATTTAAATGAATATTATAGCTATTTAGAAGATTTATAACTGCATATTGTAATTTTTATTTTGATGTTTATTTTATATAATATGTATCATTTTTAAAATGGTCAGTCTTGACTCTGTAACCAAGCAGAGAACATGTAACATGTCCTGACTCTGTAATCAGAGATGCCAATTGTTAAATCATGGCTCTGTTTAATACAGAGTGTATAGTGGAAGTCCTGACTCTGCAACCAAGCAGAGAACACATTTTTTTTTTGTATTGGCTCTGTTAAATACGGAGAATTACTATTATGGAACAATTATTAACTTCTAATGATGAATAGAATTTACATACTATTTCAGTTTGATTTAATAAACTATTTAACCTAATTGCTCTCCCATCTCACTTGGATTTTGAAAATTTATTTGTCAGATGAATTTCGGCGCCACCATTTATTTTTGGTGCCGAGTAACCCGCGAAACATTTTTTGGAAATAATAGTGAGCTATTGTGAAAGAGATTTGTGATTAACAACTGTGATTTATTTTTCAACATGTGATTAGTGTGTGATTTATATTTCAACCTGTGATTAGTGTGGAATTATTATTGTGCCATTTGGATTACGACATGCCATTTACATTACCTGGAATTAACAGGTAAGAAAATATTTTTTTCATTTTCTATGAATGGTTAATGTTTTAAAATAAGAATTATTCTTTATTTAAAATGGAAAATCTTGAAAAGCTAAAAGCAAAACGTTCTGTTGAACGAACGAGTTTCACGAAATTAATTACAAAATTAGAAACATTATTAAATGATGACATTGATAATACGAAAACCGATGAATTATTAGAGCTTCAAGAAATATTTCTCTTAAAAGAAACGGCTTTCCAAAGTTTGAATCGTGATATTGAAGCTCAAATATCCGACTTAAAAGAATATGAAAAGGACATTGCTAATAGTGAAAAGTACACTGACCAATTGATCAGTGCTAAATTTAAAATTAAAAATAGATTAAGAAAATGTAAAAAGGATAATGTTTCTATGATAGCAACTAGTCGTGTAAATTCATTGAATGGTTCTGCTAGTGGAACAGAAACGAGTTCTGCCATGAAATTGCCTAAATTAAATGTTCCAAAATTTTCTGGTGAAATCGAAGAATGGGTCGAATTTTTTAACTGTTTTGAAACATCGATACACCAGAATAAATCAGAAAAATTCGCTTATCTAAAATCCTTGTTATGTAATCGGGCCTATAATGTGGTAGAAGGGTTTCCTTTGACAGAACAAAATTATGATACTTGTATTGATTTATTAAAGGACCGTTTTGGTAAGGTTGATGTTATTATTAATAAACACATGACTAATTTATTAAATATGGAACCAGTTAAAAATTGTTCAAATTTAAATGCATTAAGAAGATTGCATGACATGTGTGAAGTTAATATTAGAAGTTTAAGAAATTTGGGGGTAACATCCAGTTCTTATGGACAATTGCTAAATCCTATTTTGCTAAAGCTATTGCCCCATGAATTAGTGATTGAATATCATAGAAAACGTGATACTAGCAAAGAGTCAGATGTAACCGATCTAATTGCCTTTCTGAAATGTGAAATAGAATGTAGAGAAAAGGCTTTGTCAATGACAAGTTCTAAAATTGATGCATCCTCTTCTTTTGTACATAAAAATAAAACTGAATTTCGTGAAAAGAAAACATCAAATAAATATCAACATGCTAATACCTTAAATGCCACTATTAAAGTTTTTTGTGTATTTTGCAAAGGTAATGATCATTTATCTTCCGAGTGTAAAAATTTAGCTGATGATAAGAAAAGATTAATGTTACGTAAGGAGGGTAGATGTTACAAATGCTTTTTGAAATCGCATTTATCTTCGCAATGCCGCATAAAATTAAAGCCATGTCTAAATTGTAAAAGCACTGAACATAACAAATTATTTTGCTTTAAGAAAAGTTTGAAACCGGAAATTAATGAAAATCAAAATCAAACAGTTGTATCTAATTCTCATTGTAATTTTAGAAATTCTAAGCATGCTGTTTTATTGCAAACATGTTGTGTAACTGCTCAAGGTAATTCTAAATCAAAGGTAGTTCGATTATTACTTGATTCTGCAAGCGAAAAAAGCTTCATAACAAAAGCATTAGCTCGTGAATTAAATTTGCCTGTTTTAAGAAAAGAACATTTAACTGTATTCGCTTTTGGCATGGATCAAGGTCGCGAAGAAGAATATGATGTTTTTAAAATTAAATTGCGAAGTAAAATGAATTATCATCGTTTTATAGATGTTGAGGTGCTAGCTACCGATTTGATAAGTGCAACAACATTGAAGGTTCCCAATTCTGACCCTCTAGTTATAAAATACATTGAAAGTAAAAGATGGAGGTTAGCCGACCCTACGCCCGAGGAATCCGAAGTACAAATTTTACTTGGAGCTGATTATTTCTGGAATGTTCAGAGAGGTGTCGTTGAAGAAATTAATGACCATTTATATGTAGCTAATACACTTTTTGGGTACACAATAGTGGGAAAAATAAACTCTAAAGGTAACGACACAGTTAATGCTCATCTTGTATCTGTTAATGAAATAGAAAATTTTGATTTGCAAAAGTTTTGGAAACTAGAGTCTTTGGGTATTTGTGATAGTAAAAATGAATTATTTTCACAAAAGGATTTAGATGCTCTTGATTTATTTAATGATAATTTAAATTTTGTAAATGGAAGATATGAAACTAAACTTTTGTGGAAAGTAAATAAAAATGAATTGGAATCCAATTTTGATGTAGCTAAACATAGACTTTGGGGATTAAAATCAAAATTGTGCAAAAATGAATGGTTACTTAAGGAATATGAAAAAATATTAAATGAACAATGTGGTTTGGGTATAATTGAAGAATGTGAGTTTAATAAAGATGAAATAAACACGTATTACATGCCTCACAGACCAGTAATAAGGGAAGATAAATCGACAACTAAAGTAAGAATTGTTTTTGATGCGTCATCCAAAGATAAGGGGGCAAAATCGTTAAACGAGTGCTTATTTCCTGGGCCCAATCTAAATCCTAACATATTGGACATTATTTTAAAATTCCGTCTCCACAAAATTGCTTTCTTGGGCGATATAGAAAAGGCATTCTTGCAAATCCAGATACAACAAGAAGATAGAAATTTTTTGAGGTTCCTGTGGTTTGACAATATCACTAGTAACAATCCCATTTTGAAGGTTTTTCGCATGACCCGTGTAACTTTTGGTGTAACAACTTCACCCTTTTTCCTTTCTGCAACCATCAAACATCACATTGAGGGGTATAAAGATTTGTTTGGAAAAATAGTTAATATGCTGGATACTTCCTTATACGTTGATGACCTGTTTCATGGAGCTGATTCAGTAAATGAAGCTTTTGTTTTATCAAACGGTGCAGAGAAGATATTGAGTGAGGCCAATATGAAACTCAGAAAATTTAAAACCAATTCTTCCGATTTAAAATTTTTATGGAAGGAACATGGAATAAACTTTGAGGAAGACACTCTTGAACAAAATCTTTCGAAGGTATTGGGAATTATATGGATAACAGAAAGTGACACCTTGAAAATAGACATACAACCACTTTTAGTAGAATTTGACCATAAAATTATTACCAAACGTATTGTTTTACTGGCAAAAATTTATGATCCTATTGGACTCATTTCCCCTTTCGTGATAAGAATTAAATTTTTAATGCAAGAACTCTGGGAACATGGAATTGACTGGGATTCTACATTACCAGATTCTTTAAGTGGAAAATTCAGAAAATGGCATAATGAAATAAAAGACTTGGTAAATTTTGAAATTCTTAGAAAATATTTTGTAACTATCCCAAAATTAAATCCTGAAACCGCTCAACTTTTCATATTTTCTGATGCTAGTTTAAAGGGGTATGGGTCAGTGGCTTATTTACGTGATTCTTCTTCTTGTGAAACTTCATTTGTAATAGCAAAGTCGAGAGTAGCGCCTCTCAAGAAAATTACATTGCCGCGCATCGAACTTCTTGGAGCACTTACGGCTGCAAGATTAGCGAATTATTTAAAGGAAATATTTAAAATTGTGAATGAAAATATATTTTGTCTAAGTGACTCCCAAATTACCTTGCACTGGATTAAAGGAAGTGCTAACAACTGGAAGCCCTTTGTGGCAAACCGCGTACGTGAAATTCAGGAACTTGTTGCTCCTGTACAATGGAAATTTTGTAAAGGAAAGGAAAATCCTGCAGATGTTCTCTCTCGTGGTTGCTCTGCATCTGAATTGATTAATAACGAGGTATGGTTACATGGTCCTAGCTGGCTGAAGGAAGAATCGTTACCAGTATTTCCCCCTGAAACTCAACCTAATCTACCTGATGAAGAGGTCTTGCAAGAACAACGTAAAACGCTTGTTTGCTCCATATCCCAAAATATTCCAGAATTTGAGCTTTTATTTAAATTTTCATCCTGGTCTAAATTAAAACGAATTACGGCTTGGTGCCTCAGATTCATCAAAAATAGTACATGCCCATCTGAACGAGTCTATGGTTTTTTGACTGTTCCAGAACTTGAAAGGGCAACAAATGCTATTGTGAAATTAATTCAAAACCATGAATTCGGAGACGAACTGAAAATTCTAAAATCCAGAAAGATCCTAAATTCTAAAAGCAAACTCCTTCCTTTACATCCATTTCTTGACGAAAATGATATTCTTCGTGTTGGAGGTAGGCTAAAAAATGCAAACTTGTCTGAATATCAAAAACATCAAATCATTCTCCCTAAAAGGCATCATGTTACAGACTTGATAATAAAGTATTTTCATGAGAAACATCTTCATAGCGGGACTCAATTGACAATTTCAGCAATTCGACAAAAATTTTGGATAATTAATGCTAAAGAAGCTGTGAAAAGAGAAATAAGGAAATGTATGAAATGTTTCCGAAATTCATCACACCTTTCATCTCAGTTGATGGGAAATCTGCCATCAGCACGCGTGACACAGGCTCGAGTATTTTCAAGAGTAGGAGTCGACTTAGCCGGCCCCTTTTTGATCAAACCTCGTAAGGGACGTGGTGTGAAACCCTTTAAACATTATGTTTGTCTGTATGTTTGTTTCGTAACAAAAGCTATCCATCTTGAATTAGTCACTGATCTTACAACTGAAACCTTTCTAGCCTCATTGAAAAGATTCGTGGCTCGACGTGGAATACCTCTAGAAATATTTTCCGACAGAGGTACAAATTTTGTAGGGGCAGACCGCGAAATAAAGAGAATGATGTCTCAAATTGCTTCTGATGAAAAATTGCACAAGTATCTTACTGACGAAATGATAGTATGGAAATTCAACCCACCTTCCGCCCCTCACTTTGGAGGCCTTTGGGAAGCGGGAATAAAACAAATGAAAAATCATTTGAAGAGAACAATTGGTGATCAGATTTTAACTTATGAAGAATTTTTGACCTTAATTGCACAAATTGAGTCATGCTTAAATTCAAGACCGCTTGTCGCTGAGTTTTCTGATCCAAATGACTTTACGGCTCTGACGCCAGGACATTTTATTATAGGAGCACCCTTGACCTCCTTACCTGAGCCTGATATCTCCTCTACCTATGTAACTCCTTTGGAACGTTGGAAATTGCTACAAAAGATTTTCCAAAGTTTTTGGAAAAGGTGGTCGTCAGACTATCTCTCACAATTGCAGCAACGTACAAAGTGGTTTAGAAGCAACCCGAACTTAAAAATCAATGACTTGGTGTTGATAAAGGAAGAAAACCAGCCCCCATTAAGGTGGAAATTGGGCAGAATAATTGAACTATTTCCTGGGGATGATAATATTGTTCGTGTTGTCAAATTAAAGACTTCTACTGGTGAACTGAAACGCCCTATCACAAAATTGTCTCCTCTACCGATGGACATTTAATATAATAGAATTTTACTTTATTTTAACTAACTTTATTATTATTATTTTTTTCTATGTCTAATTTTTGTAACTTTCTGAACTATTTTGTATATTAATGTCTTTTTCTATTTTTAGTTGTTCCAGAAACTGTTTTTTATAGAAGTAGTAGGATTTAATTGCATTTCATTTTAGTTATACTTAACATTTAAGGTAATATTTTAATTTTGTATTTAATATTTGATTATTTAGTATGTGATAGTGGAAATTTGGTAAGTTATAATAGTTTGATGAACTTCGTTCATGGAGGCGGAGGATGTTTCCGCGTAAGTGCCCTCAAATTTATTTGTTTATAATTTAACTCTGTTTATCTTTATATTGTGAAACATAATTATAAAACTGATTTCTTTTGACAGAAAAAATCTAATCTGTTTATCTAAATTGTTTATAACCCTGAATCAATATTTATGAGTAACATTATGATTTCAAGGTCATGTAATATAGATTTATTTACTTTATAATAATTTTGAATTGATGGTGATTTATTAGTTTTATAATTACTTGGATGTCATTTAAATGAATATTATAGCTATTTAGAAGATTTATAACTGCATATTGTAATTTTTATTTTGATGTTTATTTTATATAATATGTATCATTTTTAAAATGGTCAGTCTTGACTCTGTAACCAAGCAGAGAACATGTAACATGTCCTGACTCTGTAATCAGAGATGCCAATTGTTAAATCATGGCTCTGTTTAATACAGAGTGTATAGTGGAAGTCCTGACTCTGCAACCAAGCAGAGAACACATTTTTTTTTTGTATTGGCTCTGTTAAATACGGAGAATTACTATTATGGAACAATTATTAACTTCTAATGATGAATAGAATTTACATACTATTTCAGTTTGATTTAATAAACTATTTAACCTAATTGCTCTCCCATCTCACTTGGATTTTGAAAATTTATTTGTCAGATGAATTTCGGCGCCACCAATAGATTTCAAATGCTACGAGAAATTTTAATAATTGCCGAATTTTACTTGTAAATTAATAAGATCTTATCACACTAATTGAATAAATACATAAAAGTACTTTAAATTAATAATTAAAATAACTTAATTAAATTAATAAAACCATAAAAATCACCATTAAATCAAGACAGTGCATAGGACGCGTTTCGAGCTTGAAAATTAACAACCTGTCATCAGCTACTGTACATACATGTCCGTAGGGGACAAGTTTGTACCTTGCGTCTTATGCACTGTCTTGATTTAATGGTGATTTTTACATGACCTTGTTCCCTTACAAACACATGTTTACAGTAGCTGATGACAGGCTGTTAATTTTCAAGCTCAAAATGCACTCCACGCATTGTCTTGATTTAATGGTGATTTTTACAAAGTTTTATTAATTTAATTATGAGTTATTGCCAGTTTTTGGTGCTCTTTCTAGAATTACCATACCTTCTTCAAATCATCTCTCCATTCAACATTAGTATAACTCTTTGTGATTTCTATCTGGAATGTTTCATAACCAGCCATAAAAGTTGCTAATCTAGCTGCACTCTGTCTTCCACTTCCTCCAATTCCTATATAGAATTATAATTGCATATAACAATAAATGTTGATTGTGATAATTTATATTAATTACTAATTTCTTTTAATTAACAAAATTTAAAATTAATTATTTGTCATGCAGTATTTTGAAACATAAAAAATGAACATGTGTGTATAATACACATCATGCTTCTGATAGGGGAAGTTATACCTTGCATATAACATGTACCATGCTAATTTAATTCCAAAAAATACTGAAATTAGAAAAATATATTTACAGAAATCCTGATTCAGATTTTTTTCCCCTTTCAAACTATCTTACCACGCTTGCTCTCATATATTATACCCATTATTATAATAAACTACAATTGAAGTTTCCACAATCTGTACTTTTCTTGGGCAAGAAGCATTGTAAAAAATATATCAAGACTAACATATATGAATGTGACATAAAATTTGGGGAAAAATACAGTTTATATACAGTGGGGAAAAATACAGTTTGATATATATATATATATATCAAACAATAAAATAGAAAAGATTAAATTACCAACAAGGAGCACATGGCCATTATCTTGCTTCAGTACTCGAGATATGCGAGATATATGCTCAATAGCAAACTTAAATAACACTAAGTGCATTGGAGTCTTACTCATCTGATTGTATTCATCAAGATACCTACAAAATTGTTATAAATTATTATATGTTAAAATAAATAAATTATTAAAACTATTGTAGTCAGCAGATAATAAATTATGTAACATTATGTTATTCAAATATGAATTTATAAAAACATTTCAAGAATTTAAAAAACTCGTAAAATGTGTTCTAAAATACACATAAGAGAAAAGCTTGAGAGGAAACTTCCTTTTGAGCAATTTAAAATTAAGAAAAAAAAATTCCACAGCACAATTTATTTCAAGATTTGAAAAAACAGAATTTCAAGAGGCCATATCAATTTTGATAGTTCAAAGCAGGGACCTTAAATCCATGGCTTGCAGACCACTGGAGGCACAGCAAATCATTCTAGTAGTCCACCATGTTATTTCAGATATTTAAAAAAGATTTCTACAAAATAAGAAAACTTATTTATGGCATATGGCAAATCCCATTTGTAGATAAAACAAGTAATATAAAAATTTTGTTTTTAAAGTCAATTCCTACTTAGGCCATCAAAGAAAAATTTATACTCTCAGTAGGAAAAATTGGCTTTTCAAGGACAAATGACCTCCTTTCATTATCCCTTCGTTGGCCATTCCTTGGCCCTTATCTTAGGTTAGTAACTATGGGAATGAAGGGAAAATGAAAAGAGGACGTTTGCCCTTGAAAAGCCGATTTTTCCTTCAGAGAGTATAATATAATCCCTTAAGCTAATATTAGTTTTTGTTGCTTTAAAATATCTCAATTTGTTGATTTTCTACAAGCAAGTAGGTTTACAATGGAAGTCTATGGGAATTTGGCGAAATATTAGAGATATCACTAAGTTGACGTCCCTTTGGACGACTCATTTTGGTCACCAAACTTGACGATATGTCGCCAAGTTGGTGACAAACTTGGCAGTATTTGGCAACAGAACAGGGTCCCCCCTATGGTAACCCCGCCTTATAGATATGAAGATGAATTAAATGCTGTTCAATAACCAATGGCCACCATTTTGTCTCCTATATAAAATTAAATTAATTAATTAAAATTTAATTAATGAATTAATATAAAAAAACTGCATTAACATCAATTGTCATTCAGTACAAGTTTAAAAAAATTTATTTCAACTTGATAGGATGAACAATAAATATTTTATTAACGATTGAAAATTTGAACAAGATATATAAATATAGGGAGAGTGTATACTAATAGTAGGAATTGAAAAATGACACCAAAAACAAGGAAAAGTCCCTCGGTACACATAATTTTGGAATATTTGTACATGTGACAACTATGATTCATTTTAAAATTCTTCTCAGAAATCATGAAGTATTAATACTTACATTATTTGTGTAACTACAAGAATTTTTCTTTTCTGTTGAAATCCTTCCAAATAGATTTAATAAATTCTGATGTACAGTGCTCCTCAGAAATGTTTTTATACCATTCAATATTTAAAAAGAGCTTTTTAATGTAGGAATCGTAACAAACTTTGATCACAAAAAGCACAATCTAATTAATTTTCTATTGTGAATTCTAACAATTAACTTAAGTTGCAAAATTCATGCATATGTTGCCTACAGTTAGTTCAGTTTAAAAATTTACAGAAATCATGGGATATGCTTAAGAAGTCAATTTCATTTCTGTTTGTCTTCTTGTTCTTGGCTAAAATAACCAAGTTTATTGAAGTTGAATAGTTCAATGCTAACTGCCTGTTTAATAAAAGAATAATTTTCCTAATATCCAAACAAACACTATCTTTTCATTTAGTGGCTTAGTGAATCTACTCCTCTCATGCATAAGAAAGCAGGAACTTTGCGCAACTATGTTCTGCTTATAGCTGCTGATGACATGTGCAGGCTTTCGCATGTAGCAATCTGAATATAGGTAGGAAGGCAAAGTGCTATTTAGGTTTTTCACTCTCTCAAAAGCTACTTCACAGATAAGCAGGGGCTTCACAGAAATTAGGAGACTTGGGATTGATTAACCTCGTGGACTGTACAAGCATATGCTTTAGAAAACATCAACCCATGACAGGCCCACTTCACCTTAGGGCCCAGTACAATCATCTCCTTTTCCTCTCTTGTGGATTAGTATTATTATATCATTATTATTACTACTAATAATAGTAATATAACTACTACTAATATAACTGAATGAGGTAATTGTACAGAATTGTTGGTAATAAAATTAAATATTATATGCAAGTAGAAATAAATAAAATGCTTTTTTATGAATAAAGAAGGAGATGAGAATTCCGCAATTCCTTACAGCCTATGCACAACCACACCGGGTCTTGTTTTTTAGGAAAGGTTAAAAGGTAAAAATCCTAACAAGAATAAAGACCTCTAGATTAGAATATGGTGTCATACTTATATAACTACTTTATTAACAGGAACTCCTGGATATTTATTTTAGGAATGAAAAATATTTAAAAAATGCATTATACAGTGACTTTTGTTTCAACAATCAGGCAGTATTGTGAGGGTGATTTGTGTACCCAGGTTCATAAATGAGCAAAAAACTCCAACACAATACTTTAGGAGACTTAAACTTTTTATTATAAAGAACCTTTAAAAGGGGGGCCGTGAAAATACAGACAGATGGGGAGAAGTTCGTTAACTGCCCAGCGACAGAAGCCCACAGCGGGGCTTGATTACAGCCTACATATCTCTAGGTCAGGAGCAAGAGTGAGTGAGATTTTGTTACAATTACTTACACATTGGCGAACATAAGATAATCATATGTAAGATATTTGGCGATAAAACGAATCGGGTTGACAAAGGAATCAAGAAGTTTTACATTGAACAAAATTATACGCCATGGCGTGTTTATAGGGTTATTATTAACTAACATTCTTGTGTCTAAGGTAAGGAAACTGAAAGCATAGCTAACACGTGATATTAGATGTACGTTACAGATCTAATGACAGCTGAAATTAGTCAGCAGGGGCATATGGCTTTTATCTGAGCAACTAAAGAGTGGGAAATAATAGGAATGCAAGCCAAGAGGCTAAGAAAATATGCATTACATATTGTCGGCTGGGAGGCGAAAGAAATTCACTTCTATTTTATTCTTTTATTTTATCTCAACGGAAAATCACTGCGGTTAAGATTTATTTCTATTCACATGTCTGTGAGAAGTCAAAAGAAAAGGAAATGGTTGATAAAAATGATGCATGCATTTAACACGAACTTTAAAAGTATAAATGAAACTCACAGTAGTGTGTGGGGGGAGTCAATGAATACCGACATATGAAATTAAGTATTAAAATGTCAAATTTAAACTAACTATTTTATTTGAAGGGGGGGGGGGGAAGAATAATGAAAATTTATAATGAACCAGTAAAGTTAAATGTTGATTGTTGAGGGGAGAGGAGGTTAAATGGATATATAACGGGAAAGCCGTTATATATATCACCCATTACCACCAGGAAAAAAAAAAAAAAAACTGAGATGCTTGAAGAACAGTTTTTTTTTTAAGAGGATGATTACTTTGTCCACCCCACACGTATAAGTATTTAAAACAGATATAACATAATAACAAAGATAAGACTCCATATATATAAAAATAAAAATACCTGCGTGCTTGCAATTTCATAAACGTTTGCATAAAGCAAAACTTTTCACGTCATGATAAATGGCGCCTTTTTAATTCTATTCTTGGATATCAGTAGTCTCAAACACTCTCCAAGAAAGAGCAAATAATATTTTTTGTATTTAACAGGATCCTTTTTTTAAAAATAGCTCTTTAGTATTTGTTTAAGAGGCTGGTACCAGTATTTTTCATGACCAAATAAGAGAAGTAATTTTTTAGTATCTTGTTATATTTTCTTCTCAAAATAAAATAAGCATAACATAAATGCAAGCAACAGAAGACACAGATACAACTTTAAAATGAAATAGAAAATAAAAGACATATATATGTCTATAAATAAAAGTTAAATGAAGTAATAAAAATAAAAAGAAAGGTAGAAAATTGGTTTTCGTGCACACAGCACAGGACTACAAAAGAACGGGATGCATATAGCATGCCTATGAATGGGTGTAGCCCTTATTCTTGTTAAATAACAAGTGTGATGGCATCTGTTTACGACATCAGCCCTAGAGGAGAAGGGAGTTTTGAGACCCATATATCAAGTAATACATAGGTCCCTGCTCCCCAAAAATCACATTGATCTTCAAAGGAGCATGTGCCGATGTATCATATAAAAGAAATTATGTTTATTGAATTGAAACATTAATTCGAGGGTTTTTTCTCTCTACACAATGAAGTTTGGACCCTTAGGGCAAAAATTTTGAACGGGAACAAAACTTCAGAGGGAATAAATAAAAAAAAAAAAAAAAAAAGAGATAAATATTTTACATATCAAGGTGAAGACCAGTTCGAGATTGTGGAGAGACTGATGAGATGATCGGGTAAGTATAACAACTGCAATTGTTATACAAAATAATTTCTAAATTTGTATTACCTACAATGTATTAAGAAGGATATTACCTTAAGCTGTATTGTAATATTAAATAATGTTTTAAACATTTAGTGTAACTGCAATAGGTCAATAATGGTACAAATGGAAAAATTTTAAAGAACTGTATTGTAAAGTTTTGTTATTACAGGAAATCAACATAATAGCTAAGACGTGTTTAATGTCTAAGTGAAGTTTAACCAGAGATTGTATTTAATCTTCAAATTTAAAAGAATAAGTGTAATTATGTAAATGTAGAAAACCAAAACCAATGTGATGAAACAATAAAAACATCATAAGTTTGAAATTAAAAAAAATGCATGTGAAGGAACAGCATCTTATAAACTGAGAACTCTTTGTTGTGAACAAAGTGATGGTGACATGAGAATGTGATGACATAAAATAAATATACAAGGAAAGAAATTTAAAAAAATTCTAAAATTTTAAGTTTAATACATGTTTATGTTATAAGTGTCATGCGAAGTTAAAAGTAGTCCTGGTATAAAGAAACCTTAAACTAAAAACAAAACAAAAATATCTTAATGTGTAAAGTTGAAAATTAGAAACAATTAAATGTTTTCAATTGTGTATAATGTTTTTTTTTTTTTTTTTTACCAATCAAAATATCAATGAACTAAATTGTAATATCAATGAACTAAATTGTAAGTGTATCTTTATGAACCAAAGAAAAAAAAAATGTGTATTTCAATGAACAAAGCAAAGTAAAAGTATCTCACAATGAACAAAAACAGTGTATATCAGTGAACAAGAGTTAATTTCAACAACTTAGTTGCAAGATTAATGCTCAGCAATCTAACTAAAATGTAAAACAAAACAAAAGAAAGAAAATCAAACAATGAACTAATATGTATGATTAAACAAAAAGAAAAAAAAAATTATGAACTAAAATGTATAAGGAAAAAAAATTCAATGAACTAAGAATTGTCACCCAAAGGACAAAATGATAGTGCAATTGGACCCTGAAGTACACAACGAATTGGCAACGCAATGAACTAGTGTAAAGTTTTTCTATGAACTAAATAAACTATGAACTCAGTTGTATGAACTATGAACAAAAACTCATCATGTACGTATGGGACCAAGAGCATTGTATTACAAGTACAAAAATGTTTAGCCTAAAGTTAAAACAAACAAAAAGTAACTGTGTTTTCTTTGGTAAAGAAAAGCAAAAAGGACAAATATGACCAGGAAATGCTACTTATGTGATAAAATGTAACTAAATAAACTTAAATGAGATAAACAGGTGAAATTTTTATCCAAATTTCTAAGATAGATCTAAAAAAATAAAAATGTAACTAGTGTAGTAGTGAATGATTAAAGTTGTATTAATGTGTACACTTTCAGCAAAATCTTCCTAAAATGTGAAAATCACAATGTCTGATGACCCACATCAGAAGAATTTTCACTAATGTTCCATTTCGACATTCATTTAACTATTTGCCGGCTAAACAATCAAATGAAAAAGCAGCTTACTGTACGCTTGTGTTTAATAAAAAAAATCTTGAAAGAATTTAAGCTAACTTCAAACTTCAAATAAGTATGAATAATAATGTCGAATACTGACATATGTATGTAAATGTATAAGAAAATGGAAAACGCTTAAAAAATGTTGTAGATAGTAACACCTTCTTAGTAATGTGTGTTAATTAAAACTGAAAAATATAAAATGTATGTTATATTGCTTCTTTTTTTATTATTATTATTTTTTTAATAAAAGGAAGTTGCATGAGATGTTTATGGGAATGTATTGCAGTTGTATACCTTTTCTTGCTTTTGCTTGCTGAAATTTTTTAATGATGGACAGTAATGTGCAAACACAGTGTGGAAAATGTCAAAGTTGGTGTTGTTGCTTTCATTATTTCTAATGCAGTTAATGCATTTTGGAAGATTTCTACACTGAGGGTCAGTGTGTGGCAAAGCACAGACCGAATGCCTGATGTCATTATGACACGTATTTGCAAGGTGATCATTATATAATTGACATCTAAAACAGCGTATAATAGTTACATATTTTTTTATAGGGTATAGCTTTGATTGAATCAGAATTTCCTTATGCATTAGCAATTGCCTAGCTTCTTGTGGTGCTAGCTCAACTATCCAGTTATGTAAATTAACATGTAGAAGCTTGTACTTTTTAACAAAGTGAAAATTAGGTTCAGCTATGTGAATTAAATCTGAAATACTGAACAAGATATCAGGAATATTTAAATTTTCAGGAAGGTTACAAATAATGACATGAATAGGCTTAGGTACATTAAGTTTAGCAGGAGATAAGGAATTTAGAGAGAAATTGCTAACACCTGTAAATTTTTCATTGTGTTTACCTTGAGTGTGCAGGTCGGGGCTAAGATATGTGTCTTTTTATCATTTTGCAGTTGTGGTAATTTCTCATGTGTATCATCATAACAGGTCTGTATTGTTTTATTTAGGACTGATACAGGGAGTTTGTTGTTATTTACCACCTGATCATCGAGAGTTTTAGTACGTTTAGTTTACCTTTCTGTTGGGCAGTAATTTCATGTAATCTCTCTAACACTTTCTGATTTACAAGAAATAAATTATCTTTTTCATGTTTCAATTTGGAATAGCCTTCTTTTACAATGTCAAAGTTTTTTTTAAGCACGTCAAAATTGAATTTAATGATCTGAAAGAAATCACTAATATTTTCAGAGAAGGATGCAGCAGTTTCGGTCTTCAGTGAATTTTGAATTGCTGTGGCCTCCTTAGTAATGGAATCCGAATATCTTAATAATATTTCTTCGAAATAATCTACCCATGGCGATACAGAAATGGGGTGATTTAAATCACAAATCTTGTTTTCGTCTTGTGATTCCATATTGTAAAAAAAGTAAACTAATAAAATTTCTGTTATCCCCCAAATACTTTTTTTTTTATACACTGTACTATTGTTTTCTGTTGTTGTTTTCCTTTCTGTCTTTGAATGGAAAGATTTAAGAAGGAGGGAGAAATCTCTCTCTCTCTTTTTTTTTTTTTTTTTGTTAGAGAGGGCAATCCAAATAATGAAAAATAAATAATACCAGTATTTCAAAAAGGGGTAAGTATGCAAAAACTATAATTATCAAAAATGAAATGCATGCACATAAAACAAAACACAATAAGTAGCATAAATAAATTATACACCAAAGGAAAAATGAAGGGGGGGGGGGGGGGGGAGTGCAAAAAAACAATAAGTGTTTCAACCGCAAGTTTTCTTTAAGTCAAATTTCTGTCAAAATCCAGTTGGATTAAAGTGTCCAAAATACAATAACGTAAAAGTTGCCAGATAATTAAATTGTACTTCTGGTTTAAAATACAAAAAAAATTAAACAAGGACAGAGTAGAACTACACATTATGAGAAAAAGTGTGCAAATATCACACACAAGTGCAAATGTGCAAACGTTGTGAGCGTAATATGCACATATTTATATAAAAATATCAAATACTGCAAAACTTCGAGCAGAGAACCTTTAGTTGCCTATCTGCAGAATAAGTGTACTTTCAAAGTATGCCAGTGGGACTAAAGGGTTAAATTCTAGATTTTTAAATGCATAAAAATCATCTTTACAAAAAACGAAACATAGCATGTTTATGTAAATTCACGGAAGAAAAAAAAATATGAGAAGTATGTCATGATTTAACCATAAAAACATCATAATAACTGAAATATTAATAAAAGTATAATAATTTTAGCATTTTAACTGTAAAAAGTACTTTTTTTTTAAAAACAAACAAATGCAGCTTGAAAGGAGAAAATAGGAAACAAAAATGCTATAGCTGTTAAAAATATTATAAAAATTAGTTCAGAAGTAATTTCTCTGTTCAAGCTGACAAATCAAAACAAACTTATGAAAATACAATTGGTATCAAAGTACAAGTATGAATAGGGAACCATAACATGAATAGAAACTGGTAATTTACTGAGATTGAGAAGAAAGAAAAAAAAACTATAACAATTTAGAGTAAATAATTTAATATAAAAGCATTCCCTGTTCATACTTACATGCAAAGTGTGTTTGGCTTTATGAATTCTTCCTGTTTTTGATGTAACGTGACAAATTTTTTTCTTTCACTGTAAACTTAATAAAATCCATTCTGTCACCTTTTGTAGATAGCATACAGCTTTATCTTTGAGCATGAAAACAGAGCAAACCGAAAAATCAACGCTTTTTTTAAAAAAAATTAGAATTAATATGGTTTCAGTGACAAATTGAAACGGAAAAAACATTTTTGAAAACAAGGAAAAATATAAATAAGGTTCTGTTTTCATACTCCATAAGTGCTGTTAAAAAGGTACGATAGAGATTTGCTCACATGTATTACTTTTTTTGAAGAATCATGTGGTTATTTTTGAAGAATAAGAATTCACTTTCAAATGTATCATATCTCTGCAGTTCACTGAGATATATATATACATATTTTTATCTTGTTTTGATGAACTACCTACAAATTAACGGAAATAATGCACATTTTATTCATGGCACACACAGCGCACCGAAGGCATTTGAAGAATTTTTTTGAGATTTTGAAGATTTCTGTATGTTTTGTAAAAACTGAAGCACCTAATCACTCGACTTGGGAATGGCACACAATAAATCTCACGCACAAAATTTCACAAACTTATCTATAAAGAAGATCTCTGGCTTATTTAAAAAAAAAATTTTTTTAGAAAATATCTGGAGCAGGTGAACGTTCCGATGGCACTTTTTAAAACTAAGTATTATCAGAGTGTAGAGCACACACAGTCACAACACACTTTTTACAAGTGCTGGTGGAGCAGATGATTCCTTCTGAGAGATGGTTGCACACAAGAAAAAATATTTCACAAAGCGCTCACACCATGGAAGAGCAGAACGCACACAAACAGGTGGAAATCACCTTTTTTTTAGGAGCGGGGGTGGTTATTTTCAGGTGAACACACATCACAGGACTGACGTAGCAGTTAACAGTTCAGATGTCACCTTTTTTTTGAGCGAAGCGCACACCTTTATCGGAGAAGGTTTCTCGACTTGATTGACGATTACACGATAAAAGTTTAAACAGTTTTGAGTCAGGCTTTAAAGAAACAACAGAATATTGAATCAGGGGAAGTCAGCAAAGATGGGGGGTATAGTCACCTTCGAAGGAGATTGTATGTGAGACAGTAGAATCACAGTGAGATGTTGAGGGATCGCCGACAACGAAGGCACAATAGTCCATCAGGGCAGCGAGAGCAGGGAAGGGAAAGTGAAAGTCCCATGAAGTTTGACGCCGGAGCTGAGCGCTGAGTCGGAGGAGGAAGCCGCAACCCCAGTGGGAAAAATCTATTGAAGTTCTTTCGCGTCGCTGGTCGGAACAAAACTTCTCCCCGTATATATATATATATTTTTTTAAGGTTGGAGAAAAAGCTGGGAATGCACCAAGTTTATGTGATGGTGATTTGTGTACCCAGGTTCATAAATGAGTAAAAAACTCCAACACAATACTTTAGGAGACTTAAACTTTTTATTATAAAGAACCTTTAAAAGGGGGGCCGTGAAAATACAGACAGATGGGGAGAAGTTCGTTAACTGCCCAGCGACAGAAGCCCACAGCGGGGCTTGATTACAGCCTACATATCTCTAGGTCAGGAGCAAGAGTGAGTGAGATTTTGTTACAATTATTTACACATTGGCGAACATAAGATAATCATATGTAAGATATTTGGCGATAAAACGAATCGGGTTGACAAAGGAATCAAGAAGTTTTACATTGAACAAAATTATACGCCATGGCGTGTTTATAGGGTTATTATTAACTAACATTCTTGTGTCTAAGGTAAGGAAACTGAAAGCATAGCTAACACGTGATATTAGATGTACGTTACAGATCTAATGACAGCTGAAATTAGTCAGCAGGGGCATATGGCTTTTATCTGAGCAACTAAAGAGTGGGAAATAATAGGAATGCAAGCCAAGAGGCTGAGAAAATATGCATTGCATATTGTCGGCTAGGAGGCGAAAGAAATTCACTTCTATTTTATTCTTTTATTTTATCTCAACGGAAAATCACTGCGGTTAAGATTTATTTCTATTCACATGTCTGTGAGAAGTTAAAAGAAAAGGAAATGGTTGATAAAAATGATGCATGCATTTAACACGAACTTTAAAAGTATAAATGAAACTCACAGTAGTGTGAGGGGGGGGGGGGGGGGGGAGAATAATGACAATTTATAATGAACCAGTAAAGTTAAATGTTGATTGTTGAGGGAAGAGGAGGTTAAATGAATATATAACGGGAAAGCCGTTATAAGTATGGCCCAATGTAAATACTGATATATGTCAGATCCATCAAAGAGTGCATCAGTTTTTTTAAAGCTGATATTTTAAACTTATTTTGAACTTGTGCTGATTATAATCAATATTTCATATTTTTAGAGTAGGATAAGGTTACAAACAAAGGACATGCTGTTTATCTAAACATGTATTTATATGTTCATATATAATTTAGGCAGTAGTGAGGGCATTCAGTACCATGACCCAGTTTGCACTTGCTTTAGTCAGGTTCTGCTTCTTTAACAAACTCAACCCTGCTTTATGGTCAAATATTGAGGATTCAATGCAGTCACACAAAGCTGCATATAATGCTAAAACATGATCAGAAATGGCAGCCTATTGTTGAAAAGCAAGAAGTCAAATATGGCTATAATGCAGAGAGTTCAAGTGCTTGAGATGCAAAAAGTGTAAAAAAAAAAAAAAACATCTTATAATCGAACTATCTACTTCGTATAAATAAGTGTATGAATTTCAGACATCAGTTTACAGTAGGTTTGTTCAATTATAATTACTTTTTTTTTTTATTTGCAGGCCAAATATAGATATAATACAAAAGTAAACACAGTAAAAATCTTGTTTACAATGTCTATTTAATTATAAATACTATAGTTTTTACTTTAAAATAACAGCAGGGGTCTATCTAGACTTTTTCCCCAGCGTCCTGTTTTTGTGAAAAACTTTTTACATTTGTGAAAAGTCAAGTCATAATTTTGTAAATTTGAAATGATCGTTATATTCAGTTTCTTGTTTATTCATTTTTAGAACGATATATTTATGTAAAATATATATATTTTCTCTATTCATGTAAAAGTTACAGGTCAGACTTGACTTTTAAATTATTAAATTTGTGAAAGGTTCAGTTTAGAGATGGAAAACTTTTGTGAAAGGCCTATTTTTAAGACAAATAATTTTGTGAAGGATCCTGTTTTGAGATGATAAATTTTGTGAAGGGTCCTGTTTTGTATTGAAATTTTTTGTAAAGAGTCCTTTAAAGGACCCACTTTCTTCCTAAACACATCCCTGAACAGATATAAATGATATAAGTAAGCTGGGTTTTAGTGCATCCTAAAAATATTGATAAAACAAATGAAACAGGAAAAACTTGAATATCATTAGAAATAAAACTAATGAATCAATAAGAAAATTCAATATGAATTAAAGATCTATAATGGAATCACAAATATATTTATCTAAGTACATAATAAAATATTTTTCATTTACACTTAAATGACGAAGATTAATGATATCTCTGGTGGAGTAGGTTTTACTACTAGGTAGGATTATATTTATCATTATTAGCATACTTCTTGAAACTTATTATTTAATATTCATTTGCAAAAAATTGTGTCGCATAAGTTGTCCAATATAAATGTATATGATCAATTATAATTGTAATATAAATGATAACATAATGATATGATAATTATCCTGTACATTGTTCATGGAAACATTTTCAGAATGTTTCAATGGGCAAATATTTTCATAATGTTTCAATGGGCAGAAAATATTTTCTGTATTTTGTTATTCCAGATATGCAAGGTTCATACAGTTTTACCACAATTTTTTAACAGAAATTTTTGCGTTAGTGCAAAACGTCAAAGTGCGACAAACGCTGTGATTAAGCCCAGGGATTATGAATTTTGCTATTTAAATGTTAAATAGAAATTTTCATATCTGAAATAATGGTGGCAGACTCCTTGGAAATTCCAAGGAGTGTATGCACCTTGATAGAATATGCTAAATATAGTACAGAACCATTTATCCAGAATGCTTGGGGTCAGATGTATTCCGGATAACTGGTTTTTTCGGTTAACTGGTTGTGCATGAAAGCAGCATCCATTTGATAAGTTTTGTGGAATATATGTGGTTGTGGCATTATTTCTGATATTAAATTATTAGATTACTTGGATTAAAAATCAATGCAAGAAATATCAAAAGTCAACTAGAGTTTAAAAAAGGTAAATTATGGGAATCCCTTAGGAACAAAAATTCTTCTGTTTCCTCTGCATGAAAATTAAAACATTTAAAATACAACTAAATATGTTTTCATTTCAAATACTAGATGTTGTCACCAAATTATACAATTGTTTAAGCAAAGCCCATGTCAAACTGGCAGTATGTGATACCTTTTCCTGCAAAGATTCTGAAATCAGTCTATCAGAAATATCATTCCGGATAACTGGTTTTCCGGTTAACTGGTTTCTGGATAAATGGTTCCATACTGTATTTATATTCAATATGCAGTATTTCTCAAAGTGGGGTATGTGAATAGGTTCTAGAGCAGGGGTTGCCAATGTGGCCAATATAGAGCCCTGGAGGTTGATATGACATGAAAAGCAATTGATTTTGCTCTCGGATCAACTTGACAGTTAATGGAAAAAGCTTAATAATTTTTCCTTGTATTTACAAAATTGTATATGGTTAAATTTGGTTTCAGCTATGTTATTTCCAGCCTAACGAAATAAAGAAATTATTTAGGTATTGCATTTTATGGTGTTTTAAGTGTGACATGCACAAATTTCGCAGCAATATTCCTTATATTATTAAGAATCATCAAATGTATTCATCGCATTAACAATTAAATTTAAAAGCTTAATAAAAGTACAAAGTGGAACCCATCGAAATTTGATGAAAGAAAATGTTTAAAAAGAAACTGTTAAGTTGAATTTATGATAAATCTAAAAAATAATTTCAATAAAAAATCAATCATCAATGGCTAGTCTTAACTCTTAAAATCAAATATTATTTTAAACTACACTTATCAAAATACTATTTCCATTAACTTCAACTTTTCAAATTATGGAAAAGTTAAACTTTATTTGTATAAGGAACCAGTAACATGTAATCAAGGTAAGTACAGTAGAGCGTCGATTATCCGAACAAGTCGGGACCGACCCTAGTTCGTATAAGCAAAAGTTCAGATAAATGGACAGACAATTTAACAGATGTACCTGACTATACTAAAGTCTTCACAATTTTTCCATGCTTTAGACTTACAGCACTAGTTAATGCTGGCATGTTTAAAAATTGATTTTTGTCTTTTTTATTTATTTATTCTTTTGTTTGTTTACTTTTTATTATCATTTTCTGAACTCCAGAGATTATAATTTAAGCAAAAAAGCTTTTGATTGTTGCTTGTTTCAAAGAAGACATTGTTTTCCATGCTGCATTTCCATATCTCGAATTTTTCTTAAATATGTTAGTTGAATAGGATCAGCATTCTTCTGCCGTTCTAGCCATTTCATAGCTGTTTCCAAACATTCAAAGGCTTCGTTATGTGATGGACCTCGATCATTTTCAGAGCATTTGTTTTCAATTTCGTCTTGAATATCATCCACAATCTCATCATCATTTAAAATCTGATATCCAGATCGAATAGGGTGTTTGTGTTATTGGAAGTTTGTTTAAAAAAATTTTTGGAGAGAAATAGGCTGTTTGGATAATTTGAAGTTCAGTTTTGAGAGAAATTGGCTGTTCGGATAATTGGAAGTTCGGTTAATTGGAGTTCAGATAATCGATGCTCTACTGTAATTATAATAAAGTTATTAATTGATGTTCTGATATTTGCTATTATGGAATGAAAAATCAGCAAAAATACATCAATTTTATACAAACAATGATTTTTTCTTTTCAATGAAATCTAAACATAACATTCTTTTCACCATCTCAAAACTTACATATGTGCTTCTCATAATCATATTCGAATTTTAAAATGATTTTAACACATAAGATATTAAAAAATATATTTCTAAACTTGACATCATATTTTTCAAGCTACAACTTTACATGTGAGTGAACCTTTACACTCTTGACTTGAGATTCTAATCTTGAGGCAGCAGGTAAAAAGCCCAGACATTTATGTCTTTTAGATGCACTTGTAGTACAAAAAAATTCATTTTATAAAGGAAAATCCTCATTTCCTTTTAAATATGTCATTATCATTCATTGAAGCATTTCACTTCCCTCTGAGATTACCGTCTAAAACTCAGTATCAATGGAATGAAAAAGAGGGAAAATGCAGGTTTTCTTAAACATGTCATTTTCTGTTCAATTTTTTTGAGTTATTTTTAACTGTAATGAGAAAATGGCATCTGTAAAGATATAGTAATTCCCATTATTTTCCTTTTTTTTTTGTACTGTTAACAATTATCAACATTTTGGGGGAAAAAAAAAAAGCATTACAACTTTTCAAAAACTTTATCAAAAATAAAAATGAAAATATTAAAAAATACATAGTTAGTGTGGTATCATCTACAAATGAACAGCTTTCAATTAAAAAATAAGTATTAAAATTGATTCAGTAGAAAACCCAGGCCATATGACCAATAAAATGGCTTGTGCTAAAAATATATAGATTTTAATTACTAACACAACAGTTGTTTAGATGTTTACCTGGTATCAATTGATTAAATTAAATTTTTGAGCAGATATCAACAATAAATCAAATTTAAAATATACACTAACAATATTAACTTTTTGGCTAAGAAAAAAAAAATAATAATAATACCATAACCAATCAACTGTTCTTGGTTCCATTATGTATATAGTCATAATTTTGTTCAATGAATGTAGATAAATTTAAAAACATGGAAAAATGTTTTTAAAACATATGATTTAATTTAATTTGTAACAATTAATATAACTACATGTTTCAAAAATGTACACTACATTATTTTAAAACAATGTATTCTTAAGAAAATACTGAAGAAGAATTAAAAATGATTGTTACATGGTTGTTATTGATAATCCTTCTTAACAAATTTTCATAAAGTGAATAGAATATCAAACATATCATTGGGTGGTATCAGATTATAATTTGTAATCTATGTATTATATAACTTAATTTACACTCCAGTGGGAGAATGACAAAGTATATTATTAATTCACAGACAAAAATGTACAGAAATTCTTATCACTAAATACAAAATTTTAATTTGGCCAAGTAAAAAAAAAAAAAAAAAAAAAAAAAAAAAAAAAAAAAAAAAGAGTAATCCAAGTTTTCAGTATTATGAAATAGCTCTTCCCTCTCGTATTTAAAGGAATGAATATAGGGAAAAGGTTTTTAACATGGCAAACATAAAAAAAATTGATAATAATTTTTACCCATTCATAACTTTCGACAGCTCTTCTAAATTTTGAATTTCATCATATATTCTAACCTCTTCATCTGGAAACATATAGTCACCAAAGAAAAGGTTCCTAAAAAAATCGAATAATGTACATCAAAATGATTTATGCTCTAATTTCTTAGAATCTATTTAAATCATAAATCAACTATTGCCATATATATTTTAAGTGTAATAAATTCAGAATAACAAAGCAGATTGATTCTTTTGATGCCATTTAATTAAAAAGAAAAAAAAAACTTTAAATTCAACTGAAAGAAAATTCTCTCTTTTTTTTTTAATGCTTTATTGATGGGTGTTCTTAATAAGCAAATAAATGTAATTGAGGATTGAATAAAAGGAATTTAAATCACCTAATATTATCATCTGTTAGAGTTCCTGAGGCAAGATGACTGAGAACTTTGTTTAAGGGCTGTTTAAAATGCTCATTTGTCGTTTCAGATATCATCTCAAAGAAAGATTGCCTAGGAATAAAAGAATAATAACTTAATTCTTAAAATATATAAAATTCTATGAAAAAAAAATTGAGTTTTTATCTATTACTTTTTTTAAGATATTACAATCCAATAATAATAAAAATGGCGATAAAGATCTTTGAATTGTACAAAAGAACTGATATTTATAAACTATAATACTCTAATTAAAATCCTAAATACTAGCAGTTAACTGTTAATTTTTTTTTTTAACTTTTATGATAAATTTCAGAAATTCCAGATTTATTTTTCATAATAAGAGCAATTCTCAGTAAACTTTCCAAACATATATTTGTTTCTTTTTCTTTTTAAAAATTATTTTTATTAGGGATGTGACAAATAGTGATTTGGTCGAATAGCTGAATATTCGGCCAAATTTTAGACCGAATACCAACTTTTTTTTTCCAATAAAGAAAATAACTTTTGATTACATACAGATATATAATTTAAAATTTTAAAATGGAAAAAAGAATTAAAAACAAACTTATGTTCTATTATTAATCTGTTTAAGTTTTTAATAACCTGATGTAGGGTGAAATCCACAGTACTAACACCTTAAAGATTTTTTCTTGTTCAAATCACTATTACAAAATTTTAAATCCATTTTATACTTATTTTTCTTTCTGAAAAAAATAGTAGAGATACATTTAAAAATTAATGTTGACAAATTATCAGAAATTATACATAAGAATGAAAATGACTTCATGAATGTGTCAGAAAGTAGCCCGTGTGGATTAGACAGAAAATTGCAAAAATTTCTTATCCTGAATTTAATTGGCAGTATATCTTGCAATACTCGGCTGTAAATATTCAGCCAACCGAATATATTTTTATCGCATGAGATTAAACAGTCAAGTGACAGCGTTAAAGAATTATGCAGTAGGATATGGAGAACAGATATATATGTACATATATATGTTATGATATTATATGATATAATTTCTGATAATTTGTTTGATTTGTAAAGCAATGTGCAGCAAATGGTCATCATATTTTAAATGACATAATCATATTTTAAAAGATGAAACAATTATATTTACTCACATATTTAATTTTAATACAATATATGTGTGCAGAGAGAATAATTTTTAATATAATGATTTATTGAAGAAATTAAGGTAGTGGATAAGCTAGTAATTTAAGCTTGAAAATAATAAAAATGTTGTATATGTTTTAAGGAATATAGACTTTGTGTGAAAAAGAAAAATAATATTTGGAAAATTTTCCAGAGAGAAACATTCGCCTGGCATACAATATTTCAAATGAAAATCAAATTTCGTATTATTTTTACTTAAAAGGTGCAAAGACCAACCTAGTGAAAAAGATTCCATGGCGGGTCTGGAACCCGGGCCATCAGTATAGTGCACTGACGTTCTACTGACTAAACCACGTGGAACGATACCCAGCCTGGAACTTCTCACTATTACAGGTTGGCAAGGCTACGAACGCAGCACAAGATGGAATATTTTCCATGATCCACCGACATGGGGCAACCACAGACACTTAATTAAATCCAGCATCGATTGAATCTATATTAATATTTGGAAAATTTTCCAGAGAGAAACATTCACCTTGCATACAATATTTCAAATGAAAATCAAATTTCATATTTTTACTTAAAAGGTGCAAAGGCTGACCTAGTGAAAAAAATTCCATGCCGGGACTCGAACCCAGGCCATCAGTAGTCTGGCCATTGAGTCCCGGCATGGAATCGTTTTCACTAGGTTGGCCTTTGCACCTTTTATCCTTTCAGTGGCAAGTAATTATGTTTTGTAATGTTAATTCACAACAGAATTTTTGAAAACTTTATTTGGAAATAAGGAAATGAAATTTTGCAGCATTTTTTCATCAGTGTTATAAAAGAATTTTTTTTCAAAAGTTCTGGTACACATCTTGATTAAAATTAAATGGTATACAATACGTCCAACTGTTCCTTACGGTGGTAATGGCCAAACCTGCTTGGCATTTCTCCATGGGAAACAGAATTCATCAAAGTATCAAGAGACACTAGAGTAGGGGTCGACAACCATTTTTGACTGCTGGTAACAATCAACCAAAATGTGTGTATTAAGAAGATGTTTCGGGTCAGTGGTATTTTCATTTTAAAACTTTTTGGTGAATAATAAGATAAATTTTATTGGGAAACATAACTGAATAAATTTTACTTTTCACTTCGATATCAACGGCTCCCCTGATGCTGAACTTGTGACATCAATTCAGTCAAGTCTGACTGATAGTTAGTCGTTTTAAGACGAATACAAGCATCTAAATTTTTGGTAGTCAAACTTCTCCAATTCTTACTAAAAATAAATTTCATGTGCGAAAATATTTGCTCAAATTTATGTCACTGCATAACTATAATTGTTTCACTATTCTTGCGCTACTGAACAAGAGCACAACTGAGTGAACTAAGGCTCCTAACTGCCAAACTGCAATAGTAGCTCAACATGACTTTGATTGGACAAAAGGTAAAAGTGCGACCAATGCGTCAAAGGCAACGAATGGACACTGCTTCTGCTGCGCCTTCATTCACCTGATCAATTCATTATGCATGTTTGTTACTGCAACTTTGTAATCAAAGAAAATTTTATTGTTATCATTTATTTTCAATTTATTTTTCTTTAAGTGTTCATTTCATATTTATGTTTCATAATTTATATTTATGTATTATATGTTTTCTCAGAACTCAAGTGGGTCACTTAAAATTATGAAGTAGGTCAATGGGTGACCTGCGGGTCATAGGTTGCCGACTCCTGCACTAGATTCCATTTAATGACATCTTAAGGGGTTCTGACAGAAGACTTCATCATGATAATGCTTCAATCTGCATAGTACGAAACAGTAGATTCCTGCCTGAAATGTTAACATTTCACACTGGTCAACTTTAAGGCCGGACAAAAACACAATTGAGAACACTTGGGGTCTCTTAACCCATGAAGTATACAAGAACATAAAGCAACATGGAAGAACTAAAAGTGGCCATTGAAAAAGCATAGTATTATCTGCCAGCAATAATGTTTTAAAAGCTAATTGATTCAATGGTAACACGATTATTTAAAGTTACCCGAAACCAGTGAAATGCTAATAATAAATAGCATCATGTAAGAGCATGCAATGTAATGATGCATTTTCCAACATTGTGCCTAAATCTTTGAAAAACTATGCAGTTACACACTGTTAAAAAGTAGAAAAAACAACGTTTAAAAATGCACAAATAATACATGAAAAGCAGCAAACAGCTGTTTCGAATCTACTAGCGAGATTCTTCTTCAGTGCAAGATAGGGAAAAAGGAACAGCGTGCTAGAAAAAGTAAGGCTGAGCAAAATGATAGACAGAGACGTGCTGGCTTATATACCTGATGCAGGTAGCGAAGGCGCCAAAAACAACCAATGACAGAGAAGCAGTGGAAACGACTGTGTGGACAAGTAGCGACATCTACCAGAGAAGGAGAGAAAAAGAAACCAAAAAAGGGGGAATTAAATTAATGCTTTCCAAATACTTGGAAAATCAGGAGTACTAGATAAGTCATTGACTAAAGAGTGAGAATTTTTAATGATATGGTAAGCTTCCCAAAAATCAAGATCAAGGTTAGAACATTTTTGGATAATTGATGGCTGAGGAAAAATCGAACCTATGTTGAGAAGACCAAGAATGTTGAGCAATGGAAGAATGTTTAAGCTCCTGATTTTTAACATAACCTTCATGCTCTTTTAAACGAAATCTAAGAGTACGTTTAGTCTGGCCAATATAAGAAAGGCCACACTGGCAAGAAATTTGGTAAATATCCCAGTTATCTAGGCGATCAATGGGGTGTTTGAGATTTGAAAAAGTGATTTTATTAACAGGAGAAAAAATAACATTAAAATCAAACCTTCTTAAGATTTTAGCAACTTGCTGACTGATTTTAGGAAAAAATGGTAACACAACTGAAGTATTAGAATTGGGATTAGAATGCTTTTCAGAATGGATCGATTTCATCAATTTCTTATAAATAGAATCAATTATATTAGAGGAATAACCACGATTAACAGCAATAGCTTTGAGGTAATTAAGTTCAGCACTAAGTAACTGAGGAGTGGAACAAATATTGGTAGCCCGAAAAACAAAAGTATTGAAAGCAGCAAAATTTATTTGCTATTTTTATAGTTACAGACTGTTTTATGGAAATTTTTAAACACAAGCAGGATACTGTAGATTCCATTTTCACACTATTTAATTTTTGATTTCACAAGCAATTGTCCGCTTAAGGACTACAACACTCACTCATCGAGTTACACAAGCTCAAGTGGTGAAACAGATAGAAATCATCAACATTAACTCCACATAGAAGGAAAACCAGAGACATGCTGTTACATTTTCAATATTTCAGATTATTAATTTATCGTCTGCATTATTTCTCTATTTAAATTTAAATATTTAAGTTCAAAAACAACTTTAAAAACGTATTAAGTAAATAAATAAAAAGCATTCTAAATAATTTATATTCCGTTAATATTCCTATAATCAATAATTATTCAAAGTAATAAATATTATAATATGCAATTATATATAATTCTAATAGTGTACAGATCTTTTAAAATATAAACATTACGGCATATCGTTCGTTAAAGTAACTCACAATGCTTTTCTTACAAGCGCTAACTTCCGAAAATATAAATTAAAAAAGTTATTTAATATTAATTATTTTATTCCAAAACTATTTTTATTGGATGCTACTATTTATTTCTAAGCGATTGCCAAAATTTCATTAATTTTAAACCGTAATTTAGCGAGATATCCGTATTACAAAATTTAAGCGCTTCTGTCAGTTTTAAAAGACGTGCGATCCATTTTTTTTTCCGACGCAGTTAGACATTTTTTATCTTTCTTCCTCGCAGAAAAGAACGTCGTGACGTCACTCTATCCTCCATCTTATTTTGGTATCACGGCGTGACATCGCTGGTACTCAGGAATGCAGGGGGAATGCTACTTCGATTACGATACAAATCGTTATCGATATTTCAATTGCGATAAAAATCGCTATCGTGATGACTCAGAGGTGCACGTTCCGGTTGCTGATTGGCGAATTTAAGTTGAGCGTCAGTTTCAACGTTCTTTTTGAGCCATCTGGATTTTATCTCTCTCAGTTTGTCAAAATGTAGCATTGTGTTCGCACGTACGTTTGAGGCTGAGGCCTCAGACGGAAAAATTTTTCATGAGGAAGATGTACCCTCTTCTTTAAGAAGCCAGATTTCCTTTTTCCTGAGAAGAGTTTTCAACGTCCTGACGATATCTGCAAGTGCCCCGTCTTCAGTTTTGAGTGAAAGATAATTTAATTAGCAATGTACTAGAGTTCAACAAGGATTTCTCTAGAATGAAAACTTTGGAGCTTCTAGCGGATATATCAGCAGCCTGACGTCGTTCCTGGAAACGTCCTTCTCCCGCTCACAATATAAGCTATACCGAGTTTCACCGACTACGTGCCATTATTTACCTATTCCCATATACTTTCGTAAATCTTCAATAGTGGTTGAATATCAAGAGAAAGTACGACTTGGAGTCCGTACTTAATAATTTCTAATGTCATCAACGATCTGAGTGCTTCAATATTTCACAGAGTCCAGTCTTTGCACCCAAATGAAACTTTAACTTCCCTTAATAGACTGAAAAGAACTTTAAATAGAAAGAATATCTATAAGCAGCATAAATAACACAGAACCTATAAAATATTGGACTCAAATGACTCTGAGTGCTACATCAACTATCTTTAATTTTTTTCAATTTGAAGAAGTGATCATAAGTTTTTACTAATCAAATAGATAATGTGTCAATATCCATTTCATTGAAAGTTTATTTTAATAATTTTTCATAACACCTTTAGATATTGTTTCCTGGCCAGGTATAAAATAAGATGTTTAGTTTGTGTGCTACAATAAAATGTTGTTTGTTCATCTTTGACTGTTTCCTTCAAAATGGGTGAGTCTTTTTTATTTTTATTTTTCAGCCTCCGCTTCGAATATTTTTATGGCAACATTTTCTAAATTAATTATTTTGAATATTTAACTTTAATTCTTAATATTTTCATTGGTTGCCAATTCATTTTAATTTTCAGACAACCACTAAGGCGATCCACGGCCACACACACACACACATATAAAGCATTTGGCGCCTTTGACCAATTTTTAGGTGTTCGAACCTGGTCAATGTCTGAAAATCTTAACTTTAAATGTTTAACTTTTGGTAATTATAATGTGCAATATTATATTTCAAAGATCGTTTAACGATTTTTTTTTAACGGTTATTTTATTTTAACTTCATTAATATTTTCTGTTATTGCTGATAAATTTTAACTTGATTCAAATGATTAATTATAATAAGAAATTCCTAAGATAAGCGTCCTTGTGAGCACCAAAAAAAATAATATTTTGATATAAAGTGTATTTTATATATATTCTTATATTTTATATATATATTCTTATATTTTATTTGTTTCATTTCTTATATTTTATACAATAGATTTTGAAAAGATTTTATTATTATTTACCTATATTTGTTGATTGATGAATTTAATTTATGCAGATATAATTTTCTCAGTCTTTTGAAAAAAGAAATATTACTTTTTTAGTTGTATTTTCATATTTTGCTTATTAAAATTTTTATTTTATTTTGCTAAATCATGGCAAACAATCGCGCACTTTTTCGGTCGATGATGTCGGCGATTCCGCCTTTTCATGGCCACCCTAATGAAAATGTTAACATCTTTTTACAAAATTTAGAAGATGTATGCAACATTCAAAATATCACAGACGTAAACCGCATTACTCTGTTGAGACTCCTGTGTAGGGAAAAGGCTTCAGAATTTTTGTCAACTGACAAACGTGTAAGCGAAGAAAAAAGTTTTGGAAATGTAGCAAATTTGATGAAATTAAAATTTGAATACAAACAAAATTTCCAGGAAGCGTCGTATCAGTATGGGCGCATAACTCAACAGCCGAAACAGTCTGTGCTTGATTTAGCGGAGGAAGTGAGGGCTACAGTTAACAATATGGCTCCAGGTTCTGAGGATAATGCAGCATTAGACTCATTTAAGGCTAATTTAATGTCTTCCAAATTTTTAGAGGCCTTACGAACTGACATTAAAGTTGAAGTTCTTAAATTCGGAAAAAAAAATTTTGATGAAATTGTGGCTAAGGCCGTAGATATTGAAAAAGCGCTGGAACATAATACTTTTGATCTTAACACTTTACAAGTTGCACCATCCACCAGTAATCCAGACAGTTTGCTGGAAAAAACTTTTGAAATGCCAGGAAGATCAGAATAAACAAATTGCTCAGCTGACAGAAACGGTGCAGAAGATGAAAGAGGAAAAGCTGTTATGTCAGATTTGCCGCAAGGCACACAGTGCCAAAGATTGCTGGTACTACCTAGAGTTTCAAAACTCGAATGGTAGAAACGGTACAAACTTTTCAAGAGGGGGCATGAATAACAGTGAGGCGAATTATTTTGTTAATGAAAATAGCAATTGGTATAATAACAATCAAAGGGGTTTTCAGGAAAATGGTGTAAGATATAACCGTGGAAGAGGTCGTAACAATTACAGACCATACAACCGTTCAAGAAGACATTTAAACGGGTAAAGGGTTCTGAAATTGATGTAAATAATTTCCCCCCTCATGATTGCAGGGCCCTAGATTCTTTTTTTTATAATGATGAGGGTATTAAATTAAATCCTAATGTAAATACTGATAAAATTTTGATGAGCTGCAATATAGATAACTCAGAATTACCAATAATTAAACTTAAATTTGGAAAACTCTCTTTTGATGGACTTTTAGACAGTGGAGCGAATTTGTCACTAATACAACCACATGCAATTAATCTTCTTAAAAAACAAAATAAATTAAATTTCTTATCACGCTCTGTAAATATAAAAACTATCAACAATTCTTCTATTCCTTTTTTTTCAACGGTACAACTTAAATTTCGAATTCAGAACACTTGGTTCACTAACACATTTTTCATTACTCATGACAATTGGCACTCCAATTATCAAATTATTTTGGGCTACGATTTCCTCAATAGAAATAAAGTTCTTTTGGACTCAGCGAATCAGCAACTTATTATGGGTCACCTTACTTTTCCTTTTGCCAATAGAAACCCTGATTCTTTGCAACCTGTAAATGATAATGACAATAGTAACATTTCACCTGATGATAATTTTGATAATTCTAATTCTGTTAATAATCCTTCCCCTTCAGAGTTTAATGCTAATGTTCATAATAACCCAGTACTTTCAAATGACTTAAATTCTTCTCTAAATAATCCAGTATTTTCTAATGATTTAATTTCTTCTCAAAATAATTCTGAAATGTCAAAAAATTTTGTTAAACCAGCCAATCAAGTAACTCTAAGACCCAATCAAGGCAAAATTATTAAACTTAAACCTTTTCATAAAATTAGTAATTCCTTAAACTATTTATTTTGTCCAACATCAAATAAATTATCTTTAAAATTAAATTTCAGTCTGCATCAACCTGATGCAAACAATGCCATTCTTTTATATGTCCACAACAATACTGATAAAAACATAATAATTAGAAAGAAAACTAAATTAGGATTTATAAAGCCCATTTCAGAAGACCAAATTTCAACTCATGACAATACTCAAACATATCAAGTTAATTCTTTAATTACTCAGGAAATGCTAGAACTTAGAGAAAAAGAACTTACGTCTGATAAATTTAATATTGCCCACTTACCTGATGCTGAGGAAAAACGTGTTCTTAGTCTATTAATGGATAACTCCGCTGTATTTTCTTCGTCTTATGACACTCTTGGCTGCACTGATAAAGTAGTTCCTGAATTTAAATTGCTCCATGACTTTGCACTGCAAACAAAACCCTATCCCATTCCTAAAATAGCCAAAGATTTTGCTCGTAAAGAAATTTCTGATCTCTTAAAGGCAGGAATTATTCAAAACTCTTCCTCTAACTATTGCTTTCCAGTTCTTTTTGTACATAAAAAATCTCTTCCTACTGATGATCCAAGTAAATTAAAATTCCGTATGGTTATTGATTACCGTCTTTTAAATGCAATTACTGAACCCTATAAAATCTGTCTTCCTAGAATTAATGAAGTAATTCAAACAATTTCAGGTAAAAAACTGTATACGGTATTAGACTTAAAATCAGCATTTTTTCAAATTCTTCTGCAGGAAAAAGACAGGGCAAAATTAGCGTTTGCAACTGAGTATGGAAATTTTGAACCTACCAGATTAGCCTTTGGCCTCGTTAATAGTATTTCTTATTTTCACACATTAATTAACGATTGTTTGGACCCATTAAGGGGCAAAAATGTTCAATATTTTCTTGACGATATTATTGTGGCTGCTGATTCTCTAGAGGAAATGTTGTCATGGCTCCAAAAAGTATTTGACAGACTTAAGGAATTTAATTTAACTTTAGACCCAGCAAAATTACAAATTTGTCAACAAGAGATAACTTACCTTGGTTTTAATTTGCATCAAAATGGTCATTCCCCATCACCAGATAATGTAAATAAAATAAATAAATTTCCAAGACCCACTAATGTTAAAGAAGTACAAAGTTTTCTAGGAATGATCAACTATTTTAGACATTTAATTTTCAATTTTGCTGATATTGTCCAACCAATAGTTAATTTAACAAAAAAGAATGCTAAATTTTTTTGGAGTAAAGAATGTCAAGATTCCTTCCTGAAAATTCAAAATATTCTCCTCAATAATCCTACAGTTAAGAACTTTGATGAAAATAAAGAGGTATGTTTGGTAACAGATGCGTCAAAAAATGCTATCTGTGGAATTTTGTTACAGCGTCATGACAATCAATTTTATCCCATAGAATTTTATTCCAAAAAACTTAACAAGGGCGAATCTAATTATCCATCCATTAAAAGAGAATTTTATGCAATTTATTCCTCCATTAAACATTTTCACGAATACTTATATGGTAGGCAATTTAAAATTTTAACTGATGCCAAAGCACTCACCTATCATATGAAATTAGAAAAACAATCTGAAATAATAATTAGATGGATAATGTATCTACAGGGCTTTAATTACAAAATTGATCATATCCCAGGTCTTGTAAACCCCGCAGATTTCCTTTCTCGTGTTGTTGACCCCCCTGACAACCCTAACTTAATTGTAAACGCATTAAATATTTTTATTCCCACTAATGACTCCCTAACGACCGAGAATATCCTAAAAGAACAACTTAAAGATGCTAAACTTAAAGATATAAGAGATAAATTAATTGCTAATAAAATGCCTAATTGTTCTTATTCTATAAATCCAGATAACAATTTAATTATGATTGCCAGGAAAAAGCGTAATAGAGTTAATAAATCTAAGAAAATATATATTCCTAAAACTTTAATTAACAGCTGTATTGCTCTGGGACATCAAGTGCATTTTGGGATAAATAAAACTGTAGATACAATTTCAAAACTTTATTTTTGGGATGGTATGGTTAAAGATATACAGAATTTTGTAAATACTTGTGAACAGTGCTTACCTCACAAAAGTAAACAAACAAATACAAAACCTAGTTTTATTTCCAAATCTGATTTAGCACCGGGAGAAATGATTGCTATTGATGTTGTGGGAAAACTTCCTAGATCACATGATGGAAAATTTTTTATTTTAACTATAGTTGATCATTATTCACGATTTTTAGAGGCCATTCCACTTGCTAATGTGACATCTCATTCTGTTATTAAATCTCTTAATGATTATTTTTCGAGGTATGGGATACCAAAAGTTTTGTTATCTGATAACGCTAAATATTTCACCTCTAATGAAATTAAACAATTCTTAAAATCATTAAAAATTAATCATAGAAATTCATCCATCTATTACCCGAAATCTAACGGTCTTGTTGAACGAATTAATCGTTCACTTAAAGAGTCAGTTGCCTCTCTGTCTGATCAAGTCATTGAATGGTCAGACAGACTTAAATTTTTCGTTCTCCATTATAATAACTCTAAACATGCTGTAACAAATTTTACGCCAGCCAATTTATTCTTAGGTAGGGATTTAAATTTGCCAATCGATACCTTTCAACTGGCCAAAGAGGTTGAAGAACCAAGTATATATTTCAAAAAATTACAAGATCATATTTCAAAAACTAGAGAATTGGTTAAACAGAATGAGGAAAAATATTTCGCTCAAAATGAAAAATATTTAAAAGGTCGTCCGCCTCCAGTATTAAAGCTTGGTGATGTTGTGTATTTAAAGAATTTAATTCATACTCCTACTTTCATGCCAAAAAATACAGGACCTTTTAAAATTACAGGAGTCTTTAGGGGTCATAATTACCTAATTGAACATGTTAATGAACCGCTAAATTGTGCTAAATTACATGTTAGCAAATTGATTCCGACTGGACAAATAAAGTAAGGTTTTTCTGCCATTTCTAATATGGTTTCATCCTTTATGTACAATTTTAACTTTTATTATTATTATTCCAAATCATAGTATATGATTCTAACTTCATTTCAATTTTCATTTATTCATTTTTAAATTTAATTTTAAACTCAATAGTCTGACAACTTATCCGGTTTCACCCATTTGATACTAAACGGTTCATGAGGTAGCTTCTTTTGAATTACTCAATGCATATGTGTCTAGCTAACTCGTTATGTTTTGAGAAGTATCTTTTAATATTCTTTACGACTTAATTCATTTATAGTATAATTCTTTAATTTAACTTTTTTTCCATAACTACCTATTTCAATATAAATCTTACTTAGTTGTCACAAGTCATATTTAACCTTTCAGTATTCTTTTATAAAGGATTGAACTTTATTTTGGCTTTTAACCTATACACTTTACTGCTGTTTGTAAATTGATGTGACATTATTTTATAATTTTAATTTAGGATCCTAATTATTAATTTTCTTTAAAGAATATCAATCTATTAAGTTTGATTAAATATTGAGACAAGAAAAAAAAAAAATAGAAAGAAAGAAATTAAATTGATTTCATAAATGTTATTTTGATAATCTCTACAATGCGCATGCCTTATGGTTCTAGAAGAGATTTAAATTCTATGTAAAAGATGGAGTTTCTGCTCTAAGCTTTTCTAAAAAAAATTTTCGATTTTCTTTAAATTCTGGACCATTACACACAGAGGGTCAACTCGGCTTAGTTTGGGGTGTAAAATTTAGCACAAATTCTGCCCTTCCGACATTCCCTCACGGTATGGTCTCTGGTATAATTTGGAGAATTTTGAAAATTTGTGTGAAATTGTGTCGATGACTTCCATGTATGGTTGTCAACAGGTTAGAATTATTCCTTTTCTTTTCGACACTTGTGCAATTCTTAAGTGATGTCTTCTCTTAAATTTCAATTGCATTATATTTACACACTTATATTGTTATATTTTTAAAATGTATGTTTGTCTCACAATCACATCATTACTTCAGTAGTGTCCTGCTATATGTCATTGACTCTTGCTCAGTTCCATTGTACATAAAGTATAGCAATTTTAATCATGTGCAATAACTCATATTTTTTTTACAATGTGCAATTTCAACTCAGTTATGTATACAGTATATCTCTATCATTCGTTTGTTTATATTGCAATAAGAATTGTAATGGTGTTCACATGGATATTTACGTTTCAATTAAGTAGTAGGATTTTATTAATCTTTCACTCACCCAGAGAAGTGTTTGTATATTCTATGTATTGTTGTGTATCTGTTTCAAGTGTTTGTATATTCTATGTATTGTTGTGTATCTGTTTCAACATATTTAGTGTATTGTATTCAGTATTATTTCTATATTCATTTTGTTTTGCATTTGTTCAGTGTACTGTAATTGTTTGATTTTTTTTATTGGATGACTTACAGAGAAGTGCATCTCTGAAGATTTTCCAATCGTTTGAGTGCGTCACTTGAACGTTTAGTTTCTTTGTGCATTCAGTTATGCATTATTGAGATCCCAGTATCTCAAACTTTTTTTTTCATAATTTTTTTTTCTATGGGCTGCAGGTAAATGTTACATTTTCAATATTTCAGATTATTAATTTATCGTCTGCATTATTTCTCTATTTAAATTTAAATATTTAAGTTCAAAAACAACTTTAAAAACGTATTAAGTAAATAAATAAAAAGCATTCTAAATAATTTATATTCCGTTAATATTCCTATAATTAATAATTATTCAAAGTAATAAATATTATAATATGCAATTATATATAATTCTAATAGTGTACAGATCTTTTAAAATATAAACATTACGGCATATCGTTCGTTAAAGTAACTCACAATGCTTTTCTTACAAGCACTAACTTCCGAAAATATAAATTAAAAAAGTTATTTAATATTAATTATTTTATTCCAAAACTATTTTTATTGGATGCTACTATTTATTTCTAAGCGATTGCCAAAATTTCATTAATTTTAAACCGTAATTTAGCGAGATATCCGTATTACAAAATTTAAGCGCTTCTGTCAGTTTTAAAAGACGTGCGATCCATTTTTTTTTCCCGACGCAGTTAGACATTTTTTATCTTTCTTCCTCGCAGAAAAGAACGTCGTGACGTCACTCTATCCTCCATCTTATTTTGGTATCACGGCGTGACATCGCTGGTACTCAGGAATGCAGGGGGAATGCTACTTCGATTACGATACAAATCGTTATCGATATTTCAATTGCGATAAAAATCGCTATCGTGATGACTCAGAGGTGCACGTTCCGGTTGCTGATTGGCGAATTTAAGTTGAGCGTCAGTTTCAACGTTCTTTTTGAGCCATCTGGATTTTATCTCTCTCAGTTTGTCAAAATGTAGCATTGTGTTCGCACGTACGTTTGAGGCTGAGGCCTCAGACGGAAAAATTTTTCATGAGGAAGATGTACCCTCTTCTTTAAGAAGCCAGATTTCCTTTTTCCTGAGAAGAGTTTTCAACGTCCTGACGATATCTGCAAGTGCCCCGTCTTCAGTTTTGAGTGAAAGATAATTTAATTAGCAATGTACTAGAGTTCAACAAGGATTTCTCTAGAATGAAAACTTTGGAGCTTCTAGCGGATATATCAGCAGCCTGACGTCGTTCCTGGAAACGTCCTTCTCCCGCTCACAATATAAGCTATACCGAGCTTCACCGACTACGTGCCATTATTTACCTATTCCCATATACTTTCGTAAATCTTCAATAGTGGTTGAATATCAAGAGAAAGTACGACTTGGAGTCCGTACTTAATAATTTCTAATGTCATCAACGATCTGAGTGCTTCAATATTTCACAGAGTCCAGTCTTTGCACCCAAATGAAACTTTAACTTCCCTTAATAGACTGAAAAGAACTTTAAATAGAAAGAATATCTATAAGCAGCATAAATAACACAGAACCTATAAAATATTGGACTCAAATGACTCTGAGTGCTACATCAACTATCTTTAATTTTTTTCAATTTGAAGAAGTGATCATAAGTTTTTACTAATCAAATAGATAATGTGTCAATATCCATTTCATTGAAAGTTTATTTTAATAATTTTTCATAACACCTTTAGATATTGTTTCCTGGCCAGGTATAAAATAAGATGTTTAGTTTGTGTGCTACAATAAAATGTTGTTTGTTCATCTTTGACTGTTTCCTTCAAAATGGGTGAGTCTTTTTTATTTTTATTTTTCAGCCTCCGCTTCGAATATTTTTATGGCAACATTTTCTAAATTAATTATTTTGAATATTTAACTTTAATTCTTAATATTTTCATTGGCTGCCAATTCATTTTAATTTTCAGACAACCACTAAGGCGATCCACGGCCACACACACACACACATATATAGCACATGCGTTATTTTCTCTCTGTGTAGAGGGAAAAGGGCCGGATTAATCAGGCTTCACTTTGACGTAATTGAAATACATGTTATTAAGAACTAAATATCAATTTTTATGATTTTTTTTATCAAAGTTATGATAATGTACATATATGTTCATTTTGATATGATTTATTTGATTAATTTTACAGAATCTAATAAATAATATATATATTTTAAATTTTGCATCATTATTTAACAAACATTTTCTTGTTGTGCCTAAATTTTTTGAGACAATCTGTAATTTCATTGTCTCACAGTTACTGGCATCAACTTTGCCTCTCTTGTATTAAATCCCAACATGCTATTTTGAACAATGCCACTTGGATTTATTAGTTTTAGTTATTGTAACTAGGATTTTATATCAACATTCAATAGCAATCATAACTCAAACTTTACAAGCAATACAAATAACATTCTACAAAAACACACTTCAGTTTGTTTACAGTTTTGTTTCAGTTTGTTTACTTTAACTTCATGCTTTACTACATTCAAATATACAGTTCTTTTCATCTTAAAAAAAATTGTGGAAAGTTACCCAACTTGACTCGCAAGTGTCAAAACCCTACTCAAAACCTATCTGAATCCAAAACAATTAGAGTAAACAAAACCAAAAATGGATTTTTTTTGTCTTTCTAACCCAACTTGACCCAAACTGCAGGCAAATTATTTCTACAAGTACAAATGATGAGGATATAATTTTTTTACCTCCATATTCAATTTCTGAAATAGTTCAATAACTGGGCAAAACAAACAGCAGTATTTATTGCAATAACAATAATAATTAGCAAAGTGAAACACAATTTTTGAAGATTTCACAAAACATTAAAATTAAACATTCAAGTTTTTTTAATTTCAAAATATATTATTTTTGTAAAAATTAATGAATCTCAATAACGAATGGCTCAACAAACCACTTTCTATTAGGAGTGGATCAAGGCAGCGGTTTTACTCATTTATAAATGAAGCCTTATGTTTTGTTTTTAAACATAGATTTAGCGCCATCTATCGGCAATTAATATAAACAAAGGAACTTTTTGTTAAAATTGTAGTTTTTTACAGAAAAGATGAAGGACACATTGATTTAATTCAAGATCAATTTTTAAAAACTTCAGCTATGTAACTTTAAAAATGCATTGCGTATAGATAAAAATCAAAATTATTATTATTATTTCTTTTGTAAAATTTTAATTTAATTATACCAATTTTTAAGAGCTTAATTTATATACACTTGAAATTTGCTTGCATTGTAAATAAAATTTATATTTCCTATCAAGTGTCATTAAAATGTAAGGAATATACAATATCATGTACTACATATATTAATTACATAAATGCAGATAAAATTTCAATTTTTAGCATAGTAACATTTGAATATAACTTTGGAGTGAAAACAAAATTGTAATGTAATAAGAGAATGCGAAAAAATAATTTTCAGCCCAACTAATGCAGTCATGATAACATCTTATATTTCAATTACACCTGAGAAAAAATATATATATACATTTATAATGTAAACAAAATTAAAAAAATTAAGCAGATAAATGTCAACCTCTTAAAAAATTAATAAAACTAAATTTAAACTCCATCAAAGAAATCATAATACAAATATACATTTTATTTATACGGAATGAAATTTTAAAACTATATAATGGAAAGATTTAAAAAATGATCTTGAATTACATCATTACATCTTGCATTTTCTTAAATTAAAAAAAAAACTATAGTTTCAATCAAAAGTTACTTCATTTATATTGATTGCCAAAAATGGCGTCAAAACAATGTTGAAATAAAGCCTAGGCTTGGAACTGCTGCCTTGTTTATAATTTTTTTAATGGAACAATCCAAGAGTCGTTCATTTGTTTCTAGATTTGGAATTTGTGGTGTTCAAATGTCGTAAACTTACTGCTTATAACGATAAACAAAAGTGAAAAATGTATTTTAAAATACTTAAAGGCTTTAATATGCTTTTACAAATATTTTAAAAGCAGAATCGGATGTTAGCCATATTTTTTTAATGAATCTCTCAAAGAGTTGTTCATTTGTTTCTAGTTTTGGAATTTGTGCTTCTGAATGACAATGATATTCGCTTGCTTAAATCGGTAATCTGTTGTTGGTAGCTGGTTATTATTAAAACATTAAACTTAAAGCATTAAAACTGCATAGTTTTTTTAAGGTTTTAGAGAAAATGAAGAAGAATAGAGGTGATACAACATAAATTATTATAAATCAAACATTTACTTTATTTGTGGCATGATCGGAATGCGTAATTCTTACATGGCCACAATATGTTTTTTTCCCGAGGATGAGTGCGACCCGGTATCATCACCTTAGTGTATTATATAAATAGATTGAATTTATTAATAAATTTAAATAAATAAAATGTTAAACGACTTGAGAATTTTTTTAACTAGAGAGTAATAATATAAACTTCTAACATTCTAAAAACAATGTGACATTTTATCCTACTCCTATCCTCCCCCATATACACATATATATATATATATATATATTAATAATTTAAATAGCAATAGAGCAAATACAAAATATGAATTAAACCACACATAAAAAAATGTAAAAAGTAATTAAATTAATTACTTGAGAATTAATAAAGGAATCCAATATAAGATGTTAAATTACCTGTCGGCAGCATCAATTAAGCGGTCATAGAAAACTCGATAGACCTCATGGACCCATAATCGAATGAGTTTGTTGACATCATTTAAATGTGTATTTGGCATCAGAAGAACCCCATAAATCACTCGGGCAAAGTCTCTGAGATTGAATACATAATGACTTTTTGTGGGAGTGGGAAGGAAACATGCTATTGCTGAAGCATAAATTTTCTTAGTGGCTTCAACAATAACCTGCAATAAAAGTATATATAAAAACACATATCATTTTCAATAAAATTAGAATTATGTTAAATTTCTAAAATTTGCATTTTATTTCATAAATGTAATGAACAATTAAGGAAGTGAAGCACTAGACTGCAACAGAGAATTCAATTATGTTTGCTGAAGTCTTTCAACAGCATGGCCTAGACCTTTAAAAATAAATAAATAAAAGTAAAATTTATCATAATAGAGCTTTTCTTTTCTTTCTTTTTTTTTTTTTTTTTTAAGACAACACGAGCGACACAATAGAACTTTAGAGCTAAGATTGCTGTAATAAACATGTTAAATAAACATTAGTCTTGGGAATTTTTAAATATTAATTCAAGATTGTGGGTTCAATTTGCATACAAAAGATTTTGTCTGAACTTTTTGTGGGTGGTTTTTTAATTAAAAACTGAGTTAAATTTCACAAAAAAAAAAAAAAAAAAAAAAAAAGTAGTAGAATTAACTTTTGTAAAATGTAAATAAAGCTGAGAAATAACATCTATAAAGTACATAGAAAGAAATTAAATTAGATTATTACTTTTTTACACTGTACATCTTGCTTACAAATAATTACTTATTATATTAACAAAAGGCATTAAATATAAAGGTATCATATATATATATATATATATATATAAGAAAAATGAAAATAACATAATAAAATCAAAAATATTCTGAAAATACTTTTCTACCTTACAACTAACCATGCATTTATCATTTACAATAAATATATTTCGATAATAATCTACCACATTAGAACTACAGACCTGCCAACTGCTACGATTTGGACGTACAAAGTACGACGCTACGAAAATCGGTCTTAAACTACGATTTTTTGCAAAAAACACAAATGCATTTTTTGTTTCAAGTTGCGATTTTTATCCCGCACAGCATATCTTTCAGGAGTAATTCTGTTCGAAAATTTCAAAGTATTAATTTCCGGAAGTTTTAAAAAATTTGGTTATTAGTGCGAAAATTCGGACATTTAAAAAATGTTCATGGGGAAAAAAAAGCTAGGCTGCAAAACAAACTTCTTAACATAAAGCCCTCTTCATGTATATTAACCACGAGTGAATCGGGTTTCTGTAAATCATGGAAGACGGTAGTATTTCGAGTGACGCAGCCTTAAGCCTAGAATAGTATCGTATCGTATCGTTAAAATCGTATCGTATCATAGAATTCGTAGATGGCGGAACTCATATATACAGCTAACTCGACATCAAAGAAAATGCGAAAAGCCGCCTTTTAATAACTCAGCAGATATACGTCTTATTGTTCTGAATTTTCTAGAACAGTCTTATATCTGCAGTCTAATCGTATACTGAAATTTTTACATTTCTACGTGCAGTATATTTTGAGATCTAAATAGTCATTTTTAAAGTGAAAACGTTGGTATAATATCGAGGAAGTTCCTAATTTGAAAATCTCGAAAACGGTTCTAACGATTATTTTTAAATTGATACATAATATAAATGTGATTAAGGCGAGGTGAATAACACTTTTCTTTTTTCTGGGAAAACTCTCGTTCGTTAAATAATTCGATTTTTTTTTCTCTCAAAAATGACACGGGCAATTTTTTAAAAATCAAATAAATATGTTTCAGATGAACCAAATAACAATTTACTTGTTTCCAGCAAGACTCTTGTTCGTTTTATAATGCGCATGAAAAATCAGACTATATTTCTTCGCCATTCTATGGAAATTTCACCGAAAATGCATGACACTGTATTCATACACATGCTTTCTTTTTAACCACTTTTGAGGAGAAAAATTTTGTCTTCCCACGGCTGAGTGGTTGAGGGCCATCGTCTACTGATCTTAACAGAGGCAGTTCGATACTCCCTAGTGCGTGTGAAGTTTTTTTTTTTTTTTTTTTTTTTTTTAAGTCTGTTAGTTGACCATTATTCTCAGTTCCTTTGTAATTTTTTAATTGCTATTAAGTTAAATAAAATTACAATTATAATGACGCCAATTTGATGATGATTATTTCTTGGCAATTTTTCAACAATAAAAATATTACCATAAATTTTATAAATATATTTAATTTCAATCACTTTACAAAAAATATACATTAATAATTATTATTTGAATATAAATCACACGATCAGAAACGTAAAAAAATAATTCATTTCAGCTCTTCTTTTTATAATATCATTTTTTATTATTATGACGGTCAATCAATATATAATCACTGACATCCATTATATTATTATTATTATAATTATTATTTTCCTTGCATAAAAACTATTGTGATGTAATAATTATTTTATAATAAATAATTTAGTTGAAATGTTTTATTTATAAATAACAATGAAGTTTTACATAATAAGCATACCAGAATTTTGGTGTCGCCATCTTTTGACGCAATGAGGAATTTGCACACATGGGGGATTTGATCATTTATATATTTTTCTGATAGTTCCACATCCTCAGTTTTCAAAAATGTTCTCGAAAACGCGAAAAAAATATCTATACTATTAAATAATTAGTCCTAAAAGTAAGCTAAAATCACGTCGCTTCAAATCGGGGCATGACTTACTATGACGTCACAGTTCACGACAGGCAAGCGGAACGGAAAGAAAAGAGTTACTAAGCTTTGGAAATAAAGGTTCGAAATTTTTAAACTACTGATTTTACAAATTTGGTTCTTTCGCATCTGGATGTTATTTTGTACGTTGATTTATAAAATGTCTATTTGAAAAAAAATGAACGCTAAGTTTATGAAAAAATCGATTTTTAAACTCATTAAAAGTCTTTTCACATAGAGAAAATTGACGGGATATTGTTAAAATTAGGAAAAATAAAGAACTGATCGCTTTTAAACTTTGACGTTGTTTTAACGCATAATAAAGATTTTATAAATTTAAGATGAGTTGATTTTTGGTGGTGGTGGTGTGTGTGTGTGTGGGGGGGGGGGAGGGGGGGGGGGCGTTTTCTCTTTTTTCCTTCAGATCAACTATTTATTGCGTTTTAAATGCGATTTTTCATTTAACACTCAAATAAATATTATTTTTTAACATTAGATATTTGAAAGAGTGGGAAATGCAGAGGGAGGGAAGGGTCATCCGGGGAGGAGCTATTTTCTAAATTTTGAGTACGCGCCTCATGTGGCATATCGTTAGAAAGGTGTATGAAAACTTATTCATATTATGCACATCCGGTGCCCCCCCCCCCCACTTCGTCCCCTGGGGGCACTTTTGTAAATTTTTAGGTTTTTTACAAGAATTTGCAGTGCGTGCGCAGCACGTGGTGCTATACGATGCCGCAGACAGCGGGGATGTGGTTCGCGGTTTTTTTTCCAGTTGATTTTTTTTTTTTTTTTTTTAAGATTATGCAGTACTGTCGAAGCACGCCTGCTACATGGTGTCATAGGCAGCGGGACCTAAAGTATTTTTATGTTGAAAAGTAAAAATTTAATATTAAAATTTTTTTGAGTAGTTTCAATATTTTTACGTTTTATAATATCTATTAAGACATGACAAAATATTGTTTCGAAATAAATCCTTTATTTTTTAAACCTAGTCCCTAACTTAATAAAAATGTACACTTACGCAATAAAATTTTTATTTACTTCCTAAATAAAAACTAACATATTTGTGTGTGTCATATCTTAGACGTTTCTACGTTTTACCTATTTAATCATCAATAAAACAGGGTTATTGCTTATTAATCTTTACAGATACAATATACGTATGAAATCTACTACAGAGTGTTTTGTTTGTTTTTAAATACGAATGAGTACATCATAAATATGAATACCTTTTTTTTTTTCTCTTGAGTAACTATTTATCCAATCAATTAATGTTCTAAAATAGCAATATTTAAACAAAATCAAACATAAAGTTACTGAAAAATGATCTTCACAAGATCAAAGAGATGATGCATTAGATAAATTAGGATTTTTCTTGTCATCTCTCTTCATAGCTTTAGTCCATGATTTTCTAATGGCAGGGTCTTTTGGCACACTGAAAAACAACTTTTCGCTAGAAGTTACTGGTTGTATTAGTGCAGAGTGGTACAATACAGTACAGTAAAACCACCTTAAAGCGACCATGTTTCATTCCAATAAAAATTGATCGTTTCAAGAGGTGGCCTCATAATGAAGGTCATGTTTAAATCTAGATTTTAATTGTTGAAAAAAAGTAGAAATAATGTTACTAGAATTTATTTTTCACATTAGGAAAAAATATAAAAATTTAAGTATCAAAATAAAAGTTAATTATATAAGTTAATTACTGCAGTGTTTAAAAATGAATATATTGACGATTGCTTTGGTTTTACGGTTTTATCTTTCATAACATTTATTTCCAAGTCCTTTCAAAATTCAGTAAATAAATACAATTTTTTTTTTTTTTTTTTTTTTGGACGGGAACAAATAAAGATATTTTCATTAATTTATCTATTTCTTTGAGAGTTTCCTAACTGAATAGGGTAGGGGAGTTTATTGATCGTCATTCTTAATTCGTCATCAGAGTTAACTTCATTGTCTAAAAAGGCATAAAGGGGTTTAAGCACTTAAAAGTTACCGGAATAATAATAATAAAAAAAAATCTAAACTTATTTAGAAGTTTAAAGCCCCTCGGAATTATTTTTCTAATAAAACCTTCTTCAAGTGACAGGAAAAAACGGAATTTGTTTCCTTTTCTTCAAAGAAATTGGTCGCTCATGGAGAGAGGTCAGCTGGGATGGTCTCTGAACGGAAGTAAAATTAGTATTGAGCCTATGGGAATAAATTTCGTTCAATGAAAAACTGATCGTTCAGGGAGGTGGTCGCTTAATGGAGGTGATCGCTTAATGTAGGTGGTCGCACAGAGAGGTTTCACTGTATTTATAATATGACTTTGTGCTCTCAGTCATAATAATTTTAGAAACAGCAATATTTAAAATGAACAAGTTGAAAAGCGACACACGTAAAGAATAACAGTCGTTTGTTGTCATGAACTGTGACGTCAGATGTATTAGTATTATGGAGCGTTTTCGGGATACGGTAAATAGTGCGATATTAAAACAATCATAAATCAGTAATAAAAGCTCAAAATAAAAAACATATGCAGGGTATCCTTCTTATTTTTTCATGTACTATTGTTTCGTGATAAAGTTAGAAAAAGTGCAAATTCTCCATTGCGTACTACATTTTGTCTCTTATTCGGAAAAAAAAAGAAAAAACTAATGCTTTTCACCGCTTTGAAAGAATCTCTTGTGAATAAAGGTCTATTTCGCAAATATTAAGAAAATTACTGCATACAAAAATATTAAAATGGGTAGTATTATAGAGAAATGTTTGATAAAAACGTTGAAGTAGACAGTTTTTAAATCGAAGAATTATTTTAAGAGATATTTAATGTTAAATCTGGATAAAATTGTCTCATTAAAAAAGTCTCATAGGAAAAAAAAATATACATGGGAATTTAATCATTTTCATTCAATTTAATCATTCAATAGAAACTCGAAGTTTGCAGAGTGCATTTATTATTTTTAACTTGCCTAATTTTTTGACGGTTTATTTCAATTTTAAATTAAAATTTTCAGAATTTCCAGAGATATTTTTTACATATTTTAGAAAAGGTTATTTTAAATTGTTGCCAATTGTTAAAACAGCGCAAAGAATAATATATCCTTTAAATTAAAAATTTATTCACACGTGACTATTATAAACAGAAAAAAATCCTTTTAAATTAGAATTAAATGATACCGTGTTAAAAGCAGGAAAATATTAAACATTACGTCATAAAAATTGTTTTTACACATGCTTACTTAAAATGAAAGAAAATTATAAAATAATCAATTATTTTCAAATTAGAATTAAATGATTACGCATTAAAAGCAGGAAAACATTGAAAATTACGTCATAAAAATTATATTTACACGTGAATATTAAAAGAAAAAGAAAATTTTTAAATAATAAATTCATTGATATGTGTTAAAAGTCGTAAATGGAGGAAATTACGTCATATTGGCCAAAGTGGCCAAATAATAATATTACAAAACAGTTTAAATTAAAAAATATATTTATATGAGAGATTTATTTCAAATTTCGAGATGATATTTTTAACTATAGTTGCCAATTTTAAGGTAGCGCAAATAATAATATTATCTTTCTAATAATAAAAATATTTTCAGTTGAATGTTACAAAGAGAAAGGAAAGTTTGGTGAAAATTATGTCAGATTTAAAACGTTACATTTAAAATCTCTTATTTAAAATAATTTTCTTATAGCGTTGTTAAAAAATACCATAAAGCAAAGACTCTGTTGACTTAGTTCCTTTTATATTTGGTAATTTTCAAATGTTAACTAATCTTATTTAATCAAGCACGGAAACAGCAACTAACATCAGCTGATTCGGTCTTGAAATCCCTCAGTAAAAGGGAAACCCGTTTACAGTAAGATCGCCATTGATTTTTTAATTATACAGAGCAGCCTCGATTATCCGAGCTAATTGGGACTGTTAGTAAATCGGAATCGGAAATCTCGGTTAATAGAAACTGTGTGTAAAAACTCGCCGTGCTTGCGAATTCAACATCTCTTTTAAAAAAATATATAGAACATTTTTTAAATAATAAAAATAAATATATGTAAAGTTCTGTTTCACAGCTTAACAAATTTAAAAAGAAAATCAACTACCAGTAGTAAATTTTAAAATGCAAATTGAAAAATTTACGAAAGTTCACACAGCCACTGGAAACAAAGCATTGTTCGCTATTGACTTCTCAGGGTCCAGTGTTTCTTTGGAGTTGAGTGCTTTTGGGGGCAGAAGGGCCTGTATAGCACGGACAGTGAGCTAAAGAGTGTGGTTATTTTTAAGGCTCATTCAAAAGGAAAAAAAAAATCAGACTTTGTTATCGGCTCGGTTAACAGAAACCTCGATTAATCGAAGCTCGGTTAATCCAGGTTCTACTATAATTCAATCTTCCGTAATCTTTTTAAAGCAGATCAAATTAATGGACTTTAGCACAAAGTCACATAGCTGATAACTGCCATGCTTGTTGGCCACCTTTTTTTCAAAAAGTTTGCTTCACCTTTATTCAATTAATGAGATATCTCCGATAAAATAAGTCACATTTTCCCGTTCTAAAATACTAGTATCCAAAAATCGTAGCATGTAACTGACACTACAAGTACTCATGGAACTAGACTATTTTAAGTCTGATTTTTATTATAGACTATATAAAATTATTAAAAATATATATTATGATAGGAACTACGGGCTTCGTCCGCTATTTACGTTACAGATATAAAAATCATGTTTTTTTTTTTTTTTAGGGAAAAAGAAATAAAAACCTATTTGACGATAGGTTTATAAAGACACATTTTGTATTTGTTATATTTCCGGGGATGAGGAGGGGGGGGGACTATTTTGATTAAATATCGCAATTAGTCCACATGGCAGATATAATTATGATAGACACTAGTTTGCTTCGCCCCTCTATGGCGCCTTATGGGTCCAGCTTCCATAACTCAGAAACCACCTTTCGGACATCAATGCAACAGATTCCAAACGTTATAAGTAACTTAATAATCACCCTATATAGCATTAAAGTAAATTTATGAGTACTGCATACTATTTTTTTATCGTAATTTCTGAAGAGAAAAAATTATTTCGGTTCCATTCTTAGGTACTGGTCTGAAAAATTTTGAAAAAGGGGGGAAGGAGGGGACATGAGACTGCTGTTTGTGAAACAACACAACGGGGTCTGGCTTATTCAACTTGGGTTTTGGTGACTTCAATTGGAAGGTGGTTTGTTTAAAAGAATGCGTTCCCTGCCCCATGAAAATTGGAACTATTGGTGCACCATCTATGTAAGGATTTAATAATTATAAATTAACATTTTGGATTTATTAATTTAAGGATAAAGTGTTTTTAAAGGAATATCAAATGAAACCCTCTGTGCGATCTGCGATTATACTTACCCACTTGTTTTTATATACAAACTGCTATAAGGAAAATTGTAATAAAATAGTAAAAATTAAATCTGCATTAAATTCCATAAGTATCTTTTTTTTAATAATTTTATCACTAACCTCAAAAAAGTAATGATATCAATGCATAAACCCTTGACGGGTTAAAAGTTTCTGACGCAGCAATTTATCTTATGCTCTAAGAATTTTAAATATGGAACTTAAAAATACTGATATCAAATTTTGAGTGACGTTATGCTATTTCTTAAAAAATATATTTGTATTTATTTCATCATTTTATTTTTGTTTTATTTATAATCGCATGTGCAAAAGTTATGTTCAACATGAAAAGCTGCATAAAATTTTATTCGCTGTTGCTTTATCATTTACATCTCTCATAAATTCAAAATATGAGTTTTAAAAGATATGATATAAAATTTAAGTGACGCCTTGATGTGACTTTAAAAAGTTTGTTTTAAAATTCAATTTAAATTATTTTTGACTTGGTTAAAATATTTTTTTACATCTATACAATACTTTTAATTTTCCAATTCACTGTTAAATATATCACTTTCATTGAATCTATACTATGCATTGAAATGTATTTATTTCAATAAATTGATTTATCTTTTGTGTCACGCTATTCAAAATTGTGAGTAAGATTTATGTAAATGGTTTATTTGCGTCAAACTATCCTTTTTCATACATTTCATGTAGTTTGGACACAATGACGCAAAGAAACCATTTACATAAATCTTACTCACAATTTTGAATAGCGTGACACAAAAGATAAATCAATTTATTGAAATAAATACATTTCAATGCATAGTATAGATTCAATGAAAGTGATACATTTAACAGTGAATTGGAAAATTAAAAGTATTGTGTAGATGTAAAAAAATATTTTAACCAAGTCAAAAATAATTTAAATTGAATTTTAAAACAAACCTTTTAAAGTCACATCAAGGCGTCACTTAAATTTTATATCATATCTTTTAAAACTCATATTTTGAATTTATGAGAGATGTAAATGATAAAGCAACAGCGAATAAAATTTTATGCAGCTTTTCATGTTGAACATAACTTTTGCACATGCGATTATAAATAAAACAAAAATAAAATGATGAAATAAATACAAATATATTTTTTAAGAAATAGCATAACGTCACTCAAAATTTGATATCAGTATTTTTAAGTTCCATATTTAAAATTCTTAGAGCATAAGATAAATTGCTGCGTCAGAAACTTTTAACCCGTCAAGGGTTTTTGCATTGATATTTATACAGGAATTCTCTTCCTTAAAAACAGGGGTGCCCATGATATTAAACGCAAATTTCGTTAAAAGATCAGTAAGAAAATGCAAATTTCATTGAAAGATCAGTAAGAAAACGCAAATTTCACCGAAAGATCGCAGAAGGAAAACGCTAATTTCGTCAAAGGATCGTGGTAAAAAATGCGAATTTCGTCAAAAGTTCGTGGTAAAAAGTGCAGATTTCAACAAAGAATCGTGATAGAAAAATGTGAATTAGGATTGTGAGGGAAAAAATTGTGAATATCCTGAAATTATCGCGGGAAAAAAATCGCGAATTTCATCAAAATATATTGCACTGGGCTAAAAAATTGGAACCAGGCTCCTTTTATAAATAAATGTCAAAAGAAAAACAAATCTAAACGAGAAAAAACTAAAAATCGTATACAAATTTTCAGAGGAAAAAATTTACTATACTGAAAGACTGAAACCGTATTCCTTTTACGAATGTTAAAAGATGGCTGCGAAACACGAAAAACCAACCAACCAACCAACCTCCAGATTAATTTAAATTTTGTGTGCTACGATTTCTCATTTTCAAAGGTTGGCAGGTCTGGAACTAATTCCTTCATGGAAAAATATGTCAAGTAAAGAAAAATAAAAGGAATAAAATATTCAGTTTTCACCATGAAAAGTTTTGAAAATATCTTGTTACCTTGCCAAGTCTTTGAACAGAAATATCATAGTCTCTGCGGAACTGCCAATTGACAATTGAAGTAAAAACATGACTCAGAGTTTCATCATCAAACACATCAATTCCCATAATATTGAGATGACGGACAAAACGAGAGGTGATGTCATTTCTACCTCCTCCAGGAGGTCCCATTGCTGTTACAAGAATCTGAATATAAAAGCCATTTAAATGCCCCTATTAGTTGCAGTAATAATAATAATAAATTTGTATAAAGAAAATAGAAAGGAAAATTATGCAAAACAGATTTACTGACAATTATAACATTAACTTAATGAGTTTAATAAAATATAAAGTGGGCCATAGAAAAGTAACCTGCTTCATGTGACAGTATGACAAGAAGAATAAGCAAATAGACTATTTTTATTGATTAATTCAAAAGTTAAAACAAATGTTGAAAGAAGCCAGAAACTTGATGACACAGTCTTTGATTTGATTTTTCTGTGGACCTATAATTTCCTCCTGTAAATTCAAGTACTGGTGGCAGCAGATGCAAGGAGGGCAAATATTTTATGCATTTGGTCTCCAGCCTGGGTTTGGGATGATTTTTTTTTTTTTTTTTTTTAATTACATCAAAACACTGTTCCTGAAATTAATTGCTGATCTAAAAGTCCAGGGAAACAATGATTTTCAAAACAGAAATAACTTTCAAAACTCTCTTAAATCACAATTTTTAAAAAGGAGGATAAACATGATATTGACTAAATCAAGAATTTTCAATCAAATTTCCCAAAGCGATACAGAAATGTGAGGAATACAAAATGTTAAAAATCTATAAATAAGCTTTTACCAGCTTTGTTAAAAATGGGAAAATTAAAAGCTTTTTAAGTTTTTGGTCATAGCGTCAGTGCTTATCTATTTTTAAAAAATCAGGTTTAAGAAAGTTTTAAAAATGATTTCCATTTTTAATCTGAGATTTCTATGAAAATGCAGCTTGGCGATCAATTTCAGAAAAGTGTTTTGATGCAGTTCTGAAAAAATTATCAATCCTATGCTGTGGAACACTGGCAGATGTGGTCTTTTTCTTTTTATATTTACTCATTTTAAATCATTTGGTAAAAATAAATTTTCCTTTTTTTTTTTTCTTTTTTCTCAAAACGATCAGAGATAAAGAAAATGTTAATCTTTCAAAATCCAGATAGAAACAACATCCCATCTCTGAAAATATCTTCATTATTTTATGTTTACTTTAGCACAATGCAGCTTTCATAGAAATGCACGGAAAAGTATGCGATTTTTAATAACAAAAATATTTATTGCTAGAATAGTTATATTTGTCACTCACAGTTATTGCTATAGTGGTCCAAGAGTTGCTTTTTAAATCATCATTCAATAGTGCTATATATGTGTAGTGGCCGTGGATCGCCTTAGTGGTTGTCTGAAAATTAAAATGGATTGGCAACCAAAGAAAATATTAAGAATTAAAGTTAAGCATTAAAAATAATTTAGAAAATGCTGCCATAAAATATTCAACAATGGAGGCTGAAAAGTAAGAAAGTGTAAAATAACTCACCCGGAGATTGAAGGTACAGTTGACACATATTTTATTGCAAAATTATTTTATATGTACTGAAATAATATATAAAACTAATAATGACGAAGTAAAATATTTTCCTGGCCAGGAAATGACAGAGTGATGAGGATATATTATTAGATTATATTAAAAAAAGGTGTTTATTTCCATTGACTAGCTGGCGGTGATGTGGAAGGATGTTTGGATTGTTCATTTAAAACAGGCTTGAGATATATTGTCCGAATTTTAATTCATGTCCACAGTTCTTTCTATTTAAAAGTTCAGTATTCCGAAAAGTTATTGGTTGAGAAGGATTCTGGATAAGTTGTAGCACTCAGATGCTTTGAGAATTCACACAGAGAAAAAAGAATTTTATAAAGGGATGGTTTCCTTCCTGCAGTTGAGGCTGTAGATAATTTATGAGATTGAGAAGAAGTACTTAAGAAATTATGAAGAAATTACAGGGGACAGTTGTCATCATTCTGCCGCATCATTGGAAGTGACAGCAGCTGTTGGTTGACATCGTCTTTGTATAATAGAGAGAGCAGCAGATAGCTCCTCAAGCAGGTTTTATGAAGAAAAACAGCAGACAGGTCCTCACATCCTTAACATAACACGTCACTGATGTTGCTGGAATTCTCTTGTTGAAATATTGAAAGAAAATAAAATAAATGGATCGATGTTCTTAGACGTGAAGCTGACGAAAGTTTTTACCTAAAAATTTCGCTCGTTACGCACGGAACTCTGACAGAGCGACTGAGGCCAGAAAACCCCAGCCGCCCGACAACAACCTCCTGCTACATCGTCCCGAGAGAGAGAGAGTAAAAACAGATGGCCCGAAAAGAACGTTAAAACTGACGCTCAACTTAAATTCGCCAATCAGCGACCGGCACGTGCAGATCTGAGTCATCACGATAGCGATTTTTATCGCAATCGAAATATCGATAACGATTTGTATCGTAATCGAAGTTACATTCCCCCTGCATTCCTGAGTACCAGCGATGTCACGCCGTGATACCAAAATAAGATGGAGGATAGAGTGACGTCACGACGTTCTTTTCTGCGAGGAAGAAAGATAAAAAATGTCTAACTGCGTCGGGGAAAAAAAAATGGATCGCGCGTCTTTTAAAACTGACAGAAGTGATTAAATTTTGTAATGCGGATATCTCGCTAAATTACGGTTTAAAATTAATGAAATTTTGGCAATCGCTTAGAAATAAATAGTAGCATCCAATAAAAATAGTTTTGGAATAAAATAATTAATATTAAATAACTTTTTAAATTTATATTTTCGGAAGTTAGCGCTTGTAAGAAAAGCATTGTGAGTTACTTTAACGAACGATATGCCGTAATGTTTATATTTTAAAAGATCTGTACACTATTAGAATTATATATAATTGCATATTATAATATTTATTACTTTGAATAATTATTAATTATAGGAATATTAACGGAATATAAATTATTTAGAATGCTTTTTATTTATTTACTTAATACGTTTTTAAAGTTGTTTTTGAACTTAAATATTTAAATTTAAATAGAGAAATAATGCAGACGATAAATTAATAATCTGAAATATTGAAAATGTAACAAATAGTAATTACAGATATTTCACACAATACTGTACACAGTGTTTTGCCATATCTAATGACCATTCTTATTTCAATTATTACATTAATTATTTGAATTCCTAATTGCATTACCAACTTTGCTGTGCCACAGATAAACTAATAACATAACCGAAAAAACATGTTTTAATGACAAATGCAACTACTCTGTTAGTAAAATTTTCATTATTGAAAAATACCTCAAATCTGCATGTGCATTTCTAGGGAAATTGCATTGTATTATTGCTTAAACTTTTTGAATGATGGAATTTTTACTGGCTATGTTACTTTTGAATCACACTGTATTTAATATTACACTACTATAGAAAAGGTGGAATAAAAAAAGCATACCACATCTACAATTTCCAGAATAGATGTGTCTTTTTTATCAAACCAATAGCCATGATCAATCCATTGACGAAGTAGTTCAATAGGAGGCTGAGCACCATATACTTCTTTTGCAGGCATATTCAAATCATCAACAAACACAACACATTTCTTCCCCATACTTGGACCAAATACACCTTTTCTTCTTCTATAATGGAAAATAATACCAACAATAATAAACATAATGCTGAATTTAGTATATAAATATAATTTATTAATTAAATTTTGCTGACTGCAAGTTAATAGCCTAGGATGGTTTAAGGATGCTAGTCAGGGAGATCTCAATTCCCCCTCACTAATGTTAAACCTAAGTTTATTTGACTGGAAAAATAACAAAAGGTTGGCAGCAACACAACACACATAGGTATATTTATAAAAAATTAAATTTAATGGTAGAATAATATAATTTTAAATTTTGAATGATTTGAATTTGTTTGCAACAATTTTTAATTTTTATTTAAAATACCTTGAATTCTTTTCTAGGAATTGTATTAAAATTAAAAGAAATGTGTAAATCCATATAGAGAATGTAAATAAATACATGCATGATACACAAATAATATTAATAAAAACAATCTAATTTAAATCAATCTTCTTTTTTTTTTTTATCATGATTTTAATTGCCCTGATATTCTAAAAATTTCTACTCCAATGATTTTTCCAATAATCCCAACATTTAAAATGAAATATTTTCTTTTTGAAAACTTTCTTTGTCAAAGTAAAAAATTCTATTTGAAAACAGTAATACTATCAAATAAAACCTGATTTAATAGTTTGAAATTAACAGTTAAAACTTTATTATGGAAAGCTGTCAAATTTCTGTATAAGGAGGTAGATTTGTTTATCTTCACTACCCATATTTCAAAGATAGTTTTTAGATTGATGATGATCAAGCATGCACATACGAATACAATGTCTATAAGTACTGGTACAAGTTTTTAAGCACACATCAGACTTTTATTAATCTATCCAGTTATGTGTTGATCTTTTTTGCAATGTTACTTATGCTTATAGTATTTTCAAATTTCTTTAACTGCTCTGGACATCAGGTCTTCCATTTTATATTGAATGATTTCAAGTTATAGAATATTTACTAGTGTTTGCTTGCAGGATGGTAGTTTGTTTTCTTTTTTAAAAAGTATCCAATGTAATTATGACAGTTTATCTTTCTAATACCACATTTTTGTGAGTTTTCTTTATATGTTGCACTGTAACACCTCTTAATGTTACATTCTTTCCAAACTCCAAAAGTGTCTATATATCAAATATAAAATTTCAGCTTTCCTTTGAATATAATGGTATTATATTTTTAAAAAATCTGCAATGTTTATCTTCAGTTAATCATATTTATTCATACTGGTAGACAGATTGAATGTAATTTTTTTTTACAAATTCCGGGATGTATCTGTGCATGTCAATAAAATGCGTGCATATCAATAAAAAAAAAAAAAAAAAAAAAAGAAAGTAAGATCATACAGGATTTATGAAGAATGCTAAGTAATGAAAATAATTATAGAACTAAAATCCAAAATCCATATGTTTGACTAAAGCCCAAGTGAAGAATCTGGATGACATATTCAGTGGTTTTGTGTCAAGACAAAAATGATAATTTGAGTTATTTTCAATGCAACTTATTTAAAAGCTATTCAAGTTTATATTTTGATTTATTTTTAAAGGTTAACTATTCTTAATCAGTGCTAAATTTTATTAATGTTGAATTTCTTAGTATTTAATAAATACAGGATAATATTTTGTAATGTGATTTAAAATCGAGAGACAATAAAATAATAGACTTAATCTTTATTCATACTGGTAGACAGATTAAACGTAATTTTTTTTTAAATATAAATTATGGGATATATGTGAGCATGTCAATAAAACGTGTGCATATCAATAAAAAAATGAAAGAAAGATCATACAGGATTTATGAAGAATGACACATTTACTAACCTAAGTAATGAAAATAATTATAGAGCTAAAATCCAAAATCCATATGTTTGATAATAAAATACAAGCATAAATAAATATAATAAAATATTTAAATATTACATAATACTTAATCGAATTGATAATTTAAGATGATAATAAATACTTAAAAATACATAAATAAAGTTCAAGCTTTGACATACTACATGTAAAAATAAAATCCCTGCCGGCTCGGCCTACAGGCACAGGTAGATTTCTAAGTTAAGTACTAATTTCACCAACAAAAACTAAATCATGATTAGTGATAAACCCACTTTAACAATTTTATCTGGCCGCTTTTGACAAGTTTTTAATTTCATTTTTATATAAGAGCTGGTTTTATCAGAACCATGTTAAGGCAGTAATCAAAAAATATTTTTCCATGCTCAACAATTTGAAATTTTCCGACACATTTTAGATTTCATTTTTGAAAGGAAAAAATGAAACTTGCTGACATGATATTTTAAGAGATTTATAAGCGACCTAAGTTTTTATTTTTTGTTCAATTAATTAGATCTTGATTTATGAACAATTATTTTCTCAGTAGGACAATATTTTTCGATTTCAACACAATCACTTCAAGAAATTCAGTTCAAAATGCCCACTTTGACATCATTTTTTGAAATATATTCTGCCTCTGTCAAAAAATCGACCATTACAGCACATTATACAGTTTCTGAATAAGAGAACTTAATAATCGGATAATAATTAGATGCGTTTGAAAGCAAAAATGAATTTAAAAATGAGTCAGAAAATAAGCAGTTTGGATTTGAGTAATACGATATTTTTTCTTCAACCTCTATGTATTTTTAATTTGTTTTTGCTGTAAGAATTGGTCCTATCAAGAACTTGTCAGTATAAAAGTTGTAGATAATATTCAAAAGATGCGTAATAAATGTAAGCGGATTGGATATCTTGTGAATTGACGAAGTTATGGTTTTTTTTCTTCTTCAATCCCCCTGCCCCCACCCTTTTGTTTTCTTTTTTTTGTGGTAAGAATTAGTCCTATGAAAAACTTGTCAATATAAAAGTTGTAGATAATATTAAGGCAATTTATAATACATTTAATTGAATTTGATATCTTGAGAATTGACGAAGGTATAAATTTTTTTTCTCCCTAAAACTTTATTTTTTTTGCCCCTTGAGCCCATTTTAAATTTTATCAAAAATCTGTCATACATAAATTTTTGGCCCTATTTTTAGAAGTAATAAAAACTTTAAACTGAGTCAATATGTATTATAATTAAGAAGTTATGGGTTTTTTTTTGTTTTTTACAAAATCCCTCCCTATTTCCATCCCCTTGGTCCGATTTTGCCCATTAACGACCTTGACCAAGATTTTCTACCCTAGATTTTATGTTTCAGTTTAGAAGGGATTTGTGCAGAATTACGGAAGTCATCATGTCCATAAAAAAGTGATATAGATAGATAAAGTTTTTTACTGCGGGTGGTTTTGGGTTCTAGGGGTCATGATCGGTGTAGATCTGAAAATTTTTTCCGAAATTCAACATAGGGGAAAATGTAATAGGTAGTATTTTATATGAAATCTACCTAATTATAAATAAAATGCTGTAATCTGTAAATTGTCAAATTCAAGATATTGCACTTTGCTACATTTTGATTGGTTATCTTTGAAACCACAATTTCTTGGTACTCAAATTTAAAACTGAGTAACATCTGCCTATATATATCAGTGTTACCAGATGGGTGTGGTTTCTCTCCCCCCCCCCCCCCCCAGAATGTTATTTAATGATGGAATAAATAAGACAAATGCTGCTACTAAAAAATTGTGGTAGCATTCTGAATTAAAAGAAAGACCATCCAAATGGTAACACTGATATACATATACACTGATATACATATCTTTCTGATGTTTGTCATTTCTAAGACCACAGTTGGTGCAAATGTGTGTGTGCAAAGTGTATTTTCAGCATGTGTGTTTGAAAAACTGAATTAAACACAGGTAAATTGCCAAAGGTTGATGGGCCACAGATAAACTGTCGACAGGCCAGTGTGGCCAGCAAGTGTTTGACATGCCTGCTATGAACTAAACATTAATCAATAGATTCTGAGACAAATTAAATTTATATTTCTGAAAAATATAAATCCAATAAATAAGAAGGTGAGGGAGAAATTATTAAGCTCTCTGGCCATATTACTATAAGAGGGGTGCTTTCAGGGAGGACTTTTGAAGAAAGATTGACACAAATTATGATTTTCATACAAGGAAAACTCTGAAAGCTTTACATAGGCACTCCTCCTACACTGCACTGGTACCGAGCCTGTGAATATTGCCTCAATCTCCCCGTTACATGACCAGCATGCTAACTGCTAAGTTGAGTAGGTCACAATAAATATGAAGTACCAATATATCTTTTTTTAGCAAATTCTTCAGACCTATTGCACATATGGTTGGTTGGTTGTAAGGGATATGCTGCACCAAAAAAGTAAAAACATGATAACAAATTGAAGAAAGAAGATTAAAAAGTGTGAAACAAAGAAAAAAGGATAGACAACCAAAAAGAGGTGAAAACAGGAAGTGTGAAACAAAGAAAAAAGGATAGACAACCAAAAAGAGATGAAAACAGGAAAGGAGAAAGATCGTTTGGGAATCCGGGATTGCGAAACCTGCAAATATCTAAAGAAGGTATTCCCCTGGGTGATACAGCATATGCGGATTTTTTATAATTTGGATATAGTAAATTCGTTATTCACTGTGGTTAAGTTAAAAAATGTTACAAAAACAAAATTAGCCACATATTTTTATATTTTACTAGAAGAAACACTTTAAATAAGAAACTTTACAAAAGATAAATCTTCTTAGTCCAAGAATATTATACACACAAGTTCAATGCCAATTTTTCAATGTGACCAGCATTGATACATGCATTAAAATTATGTAGAAGTTTTTAAGAGCAGTCCCAATTTTGTCTCCCAGATATTTATGTATCCCAGTCTAACAGAGTTACATAACATAGTATAACAAAGATTATCCTTACAAAAAAGGAAAAAAAAAAAAAGATTTTTATTAGTTGTTTTTTAAAAGATGAATTAAAGTTAATTGAAATACAGAAAGAATGAAATCTTTAAGAAGAAAATTATTGCTTTTACCATAAGATACAATTAATGAAAAAATTAAAAAAGATAATACAAAAACTTTAAATAGTTCTATTACAGAAAAGAAGTAAAAACCAACAGTATAAAGTGTATAATTGAAACTAAGCAACAACGATGTGTAAGACAAAACTATAACCTGTCAAGCTTGCTCATAATAATATCTTGAGTTTGACCAGCACCTGTTCTTGCAGAAAAGTTAATACTATTCGGGAGGTACCTACAATAAAAAATAAATAAGTAATCAGAAAATTAGATATTTGTGAATCAAGAAATTCTATATAAAGTTTTAGAATAAAATTATTCTGTGGGCTTCAGATAGAGTAATTAGTTTTTTATATTAATAATAACCAAAAGTACTTTTAATAATAGCATTTAAGAATTTAACAAAAATTGTTCTACAAATAGTATAACTGAAAAGCAAAATTTATAAAATTAGTTCAGTTCCAATATTTTTATTAGATTTAAAATTTCATAAAAATCTTCATCTTTATTTTATATACTCCATCTGAATTTCATTTTGTCTTCATTTATGATTTAATTATCTTCTACACTCTGATACAAACATTTTTTTAAAAATTACAATTAGATATAAATGCTATTCAATACACCATTTAACATTGGTTGTAATTATATGCAATTCTATATTTATCATTGTATAACTTAAATATTATCCTGGTACAGCATTAAAACATTCACTGAAAATAACTTTTACTACCTTTTCTTGGGCAAATTAACAAGAAAATTATTAATCACAGCTGATTTTCCAGTTCCAGTGGGTCCCACAAATAGTACTGGCACATCATGAGATGTATAAATTTTCAACATGTATTGCTGGCGAATATTTTCAGTAGTTGGTATAATCAACTCATTTACCTATTTAAAAAATAAGAAAAAACAGAATGTAATTTCAGAGGCAATTTACACATTTTTTCTCATCATTTAAAAACTATGGATAAAAACTTACAAGAAATTTAAATATCTTACTAAGTAAAATAATTCACAACCTAATTTATCTCTATCTAAAACACTGTACAAATAATCAAAATAAGTTAAAGAAACAAAACAATTAAATTACATGTCTTAATTGCATTGCTTTTTAATTTTTGAATAAGAAATATGTAAAAAAAAATTATTAATTTAATTAATTTCAAGTATAGTAACAATATTTATCTTTATCTCGTTTTTATTTATATTACTTAAATTGTAAATTAAATAGTAAAATTTAATTATTCTTATGTAAATAAAAATAAAAGAAAATATTTGTTATAATGATTTTTTGGAAAAAGGAAGTTACAATATTATTATTATTGAGATACAATAAAAAATACAGTTAACAAAATAAAATTTATTTTGGGTCTAATGTCTTAATAATAAGACAATAATATTATTTTGCATAACGCTGAACATTATTTTGGCTTTACAATTACTTTTGTTAATATCTGCATCTAGTAATGATAGTATATATCTCTACATTTACTTATCACTTCATTTATGTTTAGAAATTTAGTAATTAAAAAAAAAAAAAAAAAAAAAAAAAGATTAATCTAAATATAAGGGTTTGACTAGCTTCTTATATTGTTGCTGAGACTTTTTATTTAAACACAACATGTTTCATACTTTAGGGAAGTTTCTTCAATACAGCTATATTTTGAGGGCACTTTCAAGATCCCCCCCCCCCCCCCATTGAATTTTACTGTACTTTAGTCTAAACGGATGAACATTGTCATAAAATGTTGATTTTTCAATTATTTTTTAAACTCCCCCAAATTTCCCTATGCATGGACACGTACAGTCAATCAGTGTAAGGATTGTACTCTTAATAATAATATAAAATAAAATATACTTTATACTGATTCTTAAAATATATTAAATTAGTTGGATGTTAAGCCTTAAATTGTTAAGATAAATCAAAATTTCATAAAAGGGCCTGTGTTTGAAGTCTAAGGCTGGTCAATTTTTGACTCTAATTTTTCATTTTCAAAACTATTTAAAAAATCTAAATTATTAAAACAATTTTTTGAAGGTTTATCCTCCAACTAAAACAGTGTATTTTAATTTGCGAAAAACAAAATGTCGATAGTTTGAATGGTTTAAGAATGAAAAGGAACACTGATAAAAAGAAGAAAAAAAACTTGTTTCAAGAAAAATGCGTTTCAGCCCATCTGTCAGCATGACACCGGTCTATTAAACTGGTTGTCATGACTTAAATATTGTTGAGGCACAAAACATTGTTTTGAGGGCATATTCTAGACTGTCATTTTAATAGTATGCAAAATGACTATATTCATTAGATTCCATTAAATGATATATTTGTTAAATTTCAGTAAACCTTAATTTTTGTTTTTGGATTGCTACTTTTGATTATTTAATAAAAGTAATTTTCATTAAAATGGAAAAGAAATTCAAACCTAAAAACAGTGCTGCAGAAAAAACCTATTTGGCATTCAGTGCAACATTTTTTCTATCAATTACAGATGCATCAGCAGTAATCACTAACATTGCTGATAAAGTGCCTATTGAAATTGGTGTCTGCTGGCACAACACTGCATCACCAGTGGGGTGGGCTCTGTCCAAAAGGGAACAAAAGCAGTAATCCACCTAAACATGGAAGAGACTCACCCCTGGATAAATAAACCATTCTTGAAAACAAAAACTATAGCATCACAATAAAAGTTAACATACCCTACAATCTTCAGGGAGCTGCATATCTTCTTTGCTAAGAGTATTTAACCAGTTTAGCCAAGAACGATTTGAACAGTTAAACATGTAATCAAAGACTAAACCAGTATCAGGAAATAGCTGTTGCTTGGATAACTTAAAAGATTTTGGTTTAGGATAGCTCTCAGTGCCAACATTCAATATGTTTTTATAAAATTCATCAAACAAAAGCCGGCTATTGTTATTCATTGAACTTCCAATGGTCCACACCACAGAAAACACAAATAGGGCTTGAATACCATGAAGTGTCTGTAAATACAAAAGTATGTTATTAAAAAGAATCAAGAGAATTTCAATATATTTCTATACTATAACATATTATTTCAAAGGTCCAAAATCAGGTGCCCTTGCTAAGTTGGGGCAATTATTTGCCAATTATGGTAGAGCTGCCGCTTTTTTCTTAGTTTTGATTATTTATGTTATTTGAAATTTTACTTTACATTATTGCAACAAACAAATGTTTGTTGCTACATCACAAATGATAGATTAAAAAACTTATATGCTTAAAAATGAATTAAAAAATTACTATTAATTGTTATATTAAAATGTTAAAAAACATCATTTCAAAGGGAAAAAATAAAAGCTTCTTCAAAAGATTGTTACATCATAGCATCAGGGGTGTAGTGGAGGGTATACGGAAGTATATGCCATATACCTTCTAGATTGTTTAAGAAGTTGCGTATAACCTCAGATTCTCAAATAAAGATATAGCATATACTCTAAGCATGAACGTTCATGACTCTAACATATACCCTCTGCCTACAGCGTACATTATCTGTTATTTTTACAGCTACAACACTGCACAGCCTGTCATTTTAATATGAGTTAAGCAATTTTTAATTTTTACACTTAGACAGTACACTTCCAGTTCTGAGATAAGAAGGGAAAAGGAATTCCAGTGTATAAACAGAACATAATCATCCACAAAGTTGCTATCACATTCAACAACATTTTGGATAATTTTTAAGCCAATTTTCTGGGAGAAACAGCCTCAACACTGAATGTGATAGCAATGGAGAATATGCCCAACTTTTTACCCGCAGTTCCCCAAAAGCTATTTGTATAGTCAGTTTTTCCACTGAAAATCCAATCAGAGATAAGCATTTGTCACCAGAAAATGATAGAATCATAAAGACAACTATATATTAATTGACACAGCAAAAGAAAGAACTATGGGATATGAAATATAATTTTAAAAAATTGTCAGGTCTGATAACAACATAAAAGACAAATAACAAAAATATAATAAAATCCATAAATTTATCTTCTTACATCAGATATCCGTACTGCTTCATCCATATCTGGTGTCTGTGCTTCAATCATGTCTTTTAATAAACAGTCAAACAATTTTACTAAAGAACTACATAGATGAATATCAGATGTTTTTAAGAACGTCACACAACTGTACTTTAAGAAACTTAAACATGGATCTACCAGCCATTCAAAAAGATCATTGATTAAAGATAAGTACTCCTCTGAAAGATCAGATAATGAATTGAGGTAAGAATCTTTTGTAGGTCTCCATCCAAGCTAAAAATAAAGAAAACAAAAATCAATCAAAAAAGTATCTTTATAATATAATTTTGTTTAATAAGCAAAAAAAAAAAAAAAAAAAAAAAAAAAAATTAGAGAATATTTTTAAATATTTTAGTATATTGATACTATATACTTTTTAATTTGTTTACATTTTCAATAATTAAGGGGGAGGAAAGGGAATATCCTCAACTATTCTAATACATTTTGATACACATATAATATTTTCATGAATACCTAAATGCTTTTTTTTTCTTCTGGTTTGGATTTCAATTCATCTGAATTAAGACTGGATGAAGTTATCTGCTTGCTTATCAATCCAGAATTTATACACCACTAACAGCATAAAAAATAGACCACAAGGAGGGGGAAAAGCACAGACAAGTAAAACATGGAAATTTAAGTTTCAAAAGATGGGAATAATTATGTTTCTAATTATTTCATTTATGATTTGCACAAGTCACATAGTAATTGTTATGTTGTAAAAGTTTTACATAACATTCTCCCCTTCTTAAATTTACATAAATTTAATTTTGTATATTTTATTTATTTTAATAAACTACTTCAATTTACCATCTTTCAATTTGACAGCAAATTTTACTAAGTTTAAATATTAAATTCTTAATATTTATCCTTAATTATTTTTAATTTGAAATTAAATTTATTGTATTTTATTATTTTTTCATATTCCTCTGGTAAAGTTTCAGAATAATTGCTAAAATAGTTTGCCAGAGAAACGAGCTTATATTTCCTACACTTCTCCTCATTTTAATGATTTTCTATTCACTCCGTGTATCAAAAAAGCAATCTTTTTAGCTCAAAAAATGCTCTTATCTCGGTACACTCCAGAAATTCCAATTGATGTCACAAGAACTCCCAAGATGCCAACATTCCTTCTTTCCTGCCCGTTAGAGTGTTGCCATTCCAAGGTGATTATTCCGCCGCTAAAACATTTTCCATCGATTCATTATCGATATTCCAGCCTTTGGAGTTTTCTGATTGGCTATTCCGCGGAGAGCGTACTCCTGATTTTCAGCAGGCGTTTCAAAAAAAGCCAGTTTGTAAGAAATTCTCGGAGTATGTAACACGCACGAACCTTTAGGGGATTTTTCCCCCGTTAGGCCTTAGGGTCTGGCCGAAGCGTAAGAACATTCATTGAACAAGTAATTCCTATTAAAATATGTTTTATGTTGCAAACTTTGATGAAAACACTGCCTATTGTAGTTTTAAATCAATGATCTACAAGCAGATAAAAAATCCTTCATCTTCAGCATTCTATAAATAGACGACAGATTGTGCCACTCATCATTTTCTTCAGTCATCCTACGAAATTATATATATCTTCATCTAATTGATTCTTGTGGTTGATGTTTCTCCAAATAGTCAAATTCCTGCTAGAACTCCAATAGAAAACGTGTTATTTTTGATTGCTCAGAATGATCGTTTTTTTACAAAAATTCTATGCGTCACCTTAAAGCATTGGTGTTTGCGTTTCTTTACGATGAAACAAGGTACTTGCAAAAGAAGTCTTCATTCATATCTCAGTGCATCAAATAATCAGAAACTATCAACTTAAAAATTTTTTATTCATATCTCAGTGGATTAAATAATCAGAATCTATCAACTTAAAAACTTTGCTGACTTTATTTGAAATTATAAACCACTTACATCATGAAGATAAGTGCCCCCTATACTATTCTCATACCGATAAACCTAACTGTGTGCTAGATATTTAAATTCATTAAGTGTTATGATAAAATGTTTATATTTTTAGAATAGATATTTAATATTTTTATCTCCTACTGGATCCAGTATTCATAAATTGAAAATATTTTGGTGAATAAAATCTCTGCAATATTTAATCATCTTAGATTGTTTGTGTTTCTTGGGGTGAGTAATTATTTTGTTTTCCTTTTCAGATTTATTTAAATTTATTTACATCGCAATCACTTCGCCACTATACCTTACGGCCGTAGTGTGGTTCTGGGAGATGTGAATTGGATTTATTTTGGTTCAATTTGAATTTTTCAATTGAATGTTTACTCCAATTTACATATCCCAGAGTCACATTACAGTAATGAATGCATTATGTTTGATAAATTACAACATTTTTAAAAGATAGTTATAATGTAGAAAATGTTATTGCTCAGAGAAAACAGTGTTTCATAAGAAAGGAATTGTTTTCCTATTTCCGCCCTATTTTTTGCCAAAAATCACATTGAAATGAACAGATGTTTTGCTCATATTAGCCATGATCTTTCTATTGTAGCTCATAGAAAGTGTGAAAATGCTATTAAAGCTTAAATGATGGACCATGCAAATTGTTTGTTAATTTATAACCCTGTTTTTGTTTTACCCGTGCTTGTACTAAATGAGTTAGACTGTAATTTCAGTGATGATAGTCTATTTGTATCAATTTTGTACTGATTTTCTGCATGTTGCATAATTAAATTACAGCAATTGCTATTTTACAAACATGGTTATTACTTTCAGTCTATTTTGATTATTTATGTTTTTGTTAATATTTTTCAAAATAAATAAATAAATAAAACAAATTGCTATAAAGCATGCCTGACTGTAGAACAAAATCCATGAAGGTGCAAGATTTTGGAACTGAAGTGCCTGTGGTCTACTGACATGGCTGCATCCCCCCCCCCCTTTTTTTTTACTTATTTATATCTTAAAAAAAAAAAAAAAAAATGTAGAATGTAAACATGAAGTAAAATCATTTTTTGTTAAAACCTCACACACAAGACAATTTTTAAACATTCAAATATAAGCTTGTACCATTTTCTTTAAGATGAAGAACTGAAGCAATTTACATAGCTGCTAACTTTTATGCTTTTTCGTTACTATTAAAATTTAATAGAAAATTTTGCCTTATTTATTCAGTAGATTTGGATTGTTTAAATAAGGCAAAATTTACTATTAAATTTTAGTAATTAAAAAAAAGCATAAAAGTTGGCAGTTATGAGTTTATTAATCTTTTTTTTTTTTTTTTTTTTTTTTTTTTTTTTTTTATGTAAAGTGACACATGTAAGACAAACACATGAAAAAAAAAAAAAAAAAAAAAAAAAGAATTACAAATTGCCTTCCATAGAGGCTCAGGAAAGCAAAGCCCTTATGATAAAAAATGTTTTAGTTTATTTTTCGCTTCATGATTAATTATTTTAAATCATCTGAGAACAATAATTTTTTTTTTCAAAATAATTTATTTTTTTTAAAAGAAAATTTAGTTAATTATTATTGAACACCCACAGAGGAGCAACTGACTTCTCCTGTCACCACTTGTGGGCACCCATGCCATGCAGTAATATTTTATCTAAACATCAGTTATAGCACACAGCAGATTCACAAAGCTATTTACCTGATGTGGTTCCAAATATATCATGCCACATCTAGACACAGTAGCTGGGGATGCTTGTTCAAGATCAGCTGGTTCAAAAATTAAATTCATGGAGGGACTCATTTGTATTATTTCACCACTCATTAAACAGAGCTATGGGAAAACAGAAACATAATTAAAACACTGTAATTGTTTTCTAAAGATACTTCAATTTGACAAAGAATTTCACTAACAGTATTTCTCCATATAGCATAAAATTCAATGTCTCATCCCAATCTACCAATCTTCCATCAGTGAAAATGACATCATATTCAAAAGAAAAAGTAGTGTTTATGAAACACAAACATTTTAAAATGTAATTTGACCTAGCCTCAGAATGGCAGAATGGTTTTGATACTGAAAATGGCATTGTTTTCAAAAGAAAAAAAATAGATTTATATCCATGAAAATAAAATATTTTACTATGATTGTGTTAATATGATGTCATATTCACTAATCTTTATTTTTGCTCTCAAAGAGAACCATACTCTCTACTATTTATTTAAAAATTTTTGGTATGTATTGTGATATTACTATCACATTTCTTTTTTTACATGCCTCCAATGCTGTTTGTGCTTTCTCCGAAATATATTTTCCTTTGCCAATTCGACTTTCTCTTTTACTTTGTCATAAGGCAATTCAGAGGCATTTCCCCCCGCATTTCCCCTTTGATCACCTCGTACTTTGTGTGTAATGCACATACCCCTGTGGTATCACTCCTATTTTTAGCTTGCATCGCTGCTGTTCCATGGGGGTGTGTCTCTTTCAATGAATTGGAATCTAGTTTAGCTTTCCCCTGTTTTCAAATTTACATATTCATCTTTAATTTAACTACCGTGTTCAAAACTATTTGGGAGTCGCTCTTGTAGACGACTTTTACTTTGTATATATACTCAAGCACTTGAGTAGTCTAACAGACTAAAGATTTTTGGATAATTAATTTAGTAGTAATATTTTAACAATGTGAGCATTCTACAGAGTCTGGACCTTTTTAGTGCATGTTTCTGTGAGCTGAAAACAAAGTTTTCAAACTCCATTTTTTTTTTTTTCATTCCTCTGTAATTTTCAATAGCCTGGATTTTTAATTAATCATTTAGTATTAATTCATTTAGTATTTTATTGTCCAGATTTTTCTCAACTAATCTGACCAGTCGTTAATTTGATAAAATATCGAATAAGAAGGCTTCTCTCTATGGAAATATGTATAGTGACCTATTGTTTGTTCCTGCCTTCCTTTCCTATGTTCAAGAATGGATTTAAATAAAGAAGAATTTCAACGAATATTTGTGTCTTTATTTGTCTACAACCTTCAGTCTTCCAGCTCATTTTTAAGTAAAATCCTTTTAATTTATTACATATTACTCTACCATATACTATGAAGATATGATATTTTATAACATTACATGTATGGAATAAAACATTTCTGAAAATTGCATCATTTCCATGTAATCATAAGTATTAATTAAAACACAAACATTTTAAAATGATTGCAGAAAGTGATGCATTAATATCTGAAAAATATCATTCTAGAGATGAAAACGATATAATTCTCAAAAGAAAAGATATGAAATATTTTACTATATTGTGTCAATATAGATATGATATCCCATTTACAGGAATTTCTACATTTAAAGAGGTTGAAGCCTCTACCATTTAATGAAAGATCTTTGCTAAGTATAAATAAATCTGAAAAAGTACAAATTAATAGTGTAGTACAATATAAGGAAATTTTTTTATTAGTAAAAACAATATAACCAAGTTTCCTGTAATGTGTACAATATTTTGGATTTAAAATGTGTGTTTAAAGCATGCTTTTGGGGTTGGCGAGCATTAGCAAACAGAGAGACAGGCCCTTTGAGATGGTGCTGTGTGCTTTTTTTACTGGGCTTTTTTCTAGTATTAGTGATGTCGCAAACAAGATCCCTCCAATCAATGCATACCAGCAGAAATATTTAATAAGAGAGATGTTGTGAATTTCTGCTCTTATAATTTGTGATTAGATAAATAATAATAGAAAATTGCATAATCATGAAATAAAAGGAATTAATAAACTTGTTTTATAAAAGAAACTTAAATTTCAAAATTAATTTTCAAAACAAAACTTAAGTTTTAAATTTTTTTTTAAATCTGCGATTAATAAATCTGATTGATCACATTGACTTACATTTTCCTAAAAACATTATTTTACAATAAATATACAAAACAAAAATATAATCAATCTGACAAAAGTTTTACAAAATTAATCTCATTCCTCCCTTTTTCCCACTATGTGCTATAATTCAACTAAAATATAATAAATACCGATTTAAATTGGTACTTTTCAACTATAGAGGCCTTGAAGTTATCTGCGATTAATAAATCCGATTGACCACATTGACTTACATTTTCCTAAAAACATTATTTTACAATAAATATACAAAACAAAAATATAATCAATCTGACAAAAGTTTTACAAAATTAATCCCATTCCTCCCTTTTTACAACTATATGCCATAATTACACTAAAATATAATAAATACCAATTTAAATTGGGAAATTGGTACTTTTCAACTACAGAGGCCTTGAAGTTATTTTATTTTATTTTTTTAAGCTTGGCACAATTTGAGCTTCAGAATGTGAGATTTGTAGCCAAATGATATAAACAGCTATGAAAACAAACCTAGTGAACTTTTATGCTTGTTTATATATGAATATTTATATGTATGTTACTGCTGGGGATTTTTTTTATGTACAATTCACTTCTACAAAATAGACAAACGGTTTCTTTATATTAAATAAATTGTATAAATATTGAAAAAATTTGAGTGTGTTAATGAAACAGAGAATAGATTGCCAGAAAATATGTTGCCAAATTCCATTCTTTCGCCAAGGCCATTTTCTACATTCTTTTACATAAAAATCCAAACTTAAGAATTTATTTGATAGGTAGGATTTAAACTTTTGCATGAGCTTGTTGTACTATTAGCTAAATTAGTTAATTTTCATAAATAATTATATTTCGTACCATACAGTGTACTGTTTTAAACAAGAAAATACAAGGAGTAACTTGGGAGATGGAGATCAATGAATCAGATTTTCATTACCTCTTATGAGAAATTTGATTTGGTTGGCAAAAAATTTTTTTGAAATGAATTGTGTTTGAGAGCCAAGATACTACCTACACACATTTCCTCTTCTCTGTCACCTTTTTAAAATAAAAAATCATATTTTTATATTTGCAATAAAATGAATGAAATATACGCCATTTAACAAATATAAAACTTGGATGATTAAGACTACAAAATTAAGCATTTAACCTCTCATTGGTCTCGCCCCCCCTTCAAATTTCCAATTAAAAAATGAAAAAAAATTTAATTGCTGAAAATATATGTTCTATATGGAATTAAAAAATGCAAAATATTTTTGTCAGTAAGTAGTATTTGCTTCACCTCTTGTCATGCATGTAATATCCATTCACTGATCTCCAGTTTTTCCTTCAATGTACCCAACTTTTAAATAAAATAAATATAGTCTGATGCTATATTTATCAAATCTATTGCTTTGAGGTTAAGATATATATATGCATAAAAAAAGAATTATTAAAAATAAGCAAAAAAAGTTTTGGGAAAAGGTTTTACAACCCTATCGTGGAAACAACAACCTTTCTTGACATCAGAAAGAAAAAAAACACAATGAAATCATTTATTGTATTCATCGCCCACAGATTTATTCCCTGAATGTATCATAACAGCCATTTTGACATGCAACAATAACTAATGAAAGCCAACATAACAGAAAATGCAAACAAAAATAGTAAGATCACCGAACAAGAAAGGGTTAATTTTTCAGATAGGTCAAGGATTTTTCATTAGCCCCGGTAAGGTATGCTATTTCTTTCTCCCAGCTTATTTTGTGTATTCTAAAAAATAACGTTACCTTACAGAAGCCAGCCGTACAACAGCAGTATGATTAAATACTCTATAGCAATTTTTTAAACTTCTAAGCATCACACATTTTCGATTTTTATACTGTCGTATTGGGAAAAAAAAGTTCTTTTAAATGCATTTTGTTTGAAAACTGTATCTCCATTTATTTTTGAAATATTAATTTTTTTGTAGTTTTTAGAGCCATTTGTTTAATATTGGCAACAGAAGTACTTCATTTCTGTAGAAAGTAAAGGAAAAATAGTTCTAAAATAGTAATTATATATTTTTGTTGCCATTTTCTCATAACAACCGAAAGAAAATGTAATGATTTCTGTTAAAACAATGGAGCTATTATAAACTATATTTAAGTATCTGTGAATCATTAGATAGCCTTTTTTTTTGCCAATTTTCTTGAATGGCGGCATCTTTTTGCTGCAGTGATGTGATATGCATACTTTACTCTAGATGTTTAAGAGTAGATTGTAAATGTGGAATTCTTAAGCGGATGCAAATGACATCATTTTACATAAAATAAAATGTGTGCTTTAAACCTTAAAATTGAAATATGTTTTGTACTGCAGTAGAGTCCCGCATAACCGAGTTATTTTCTTCTGATGGACTGGTGGCTTCTATTGTTATGAAACAGCCATTATAAATGAAGTGTTAGGTAAAGATGAAAGAAATTAGAAAAAAAAAATTATGGCCATTCCCCCCCCCCCCCCCCCATTCTCACCAGAAAATCAGAGTTCTAACTTTTTACGGCTGCTCTTTCATCTTCACCTAACGCTTCATTTATAATGGCTGTTTCATAATAATAGAAGTCATCAGTCCATCAGAAGAAAATGAAGAAATGGAAATGCCGGGGGCAACACTAAATTCTGAAAAAGCAGAATTCCTGTTCTCTAGTTATGTTTTTTTTATTATTTCTTGTTCTTTCTTTTTTACCATTTATATAAAATAATAATAAAAATTTTATCAAGCTATTAAAAAGCTACAGTTTTTTAATTGAATCACTGGATGACAACATCTTTACATAAGATAGTTGTAACGAAAAAATGCTTAAATAAGTAATTAAACCATACAAATAAACAAAAAATTGTAAAATTTCAAGAAAAAACACAAATTTAAAACATGAGTATTTTTTGAAATTTTCAGCATCACTACCTAAAAGTTAAAGCACACATAAATGACCCAGGTTTGCATTTTTAAAATATAATCTTGTAAATTTAATCTTTAAAGAAATTATCAGAAATAAAATCTGAATTTGCAAAGGAATATGTAAGGATTGGACTTAATTTTCATGACCCAGTGTTTGTAAATGGAAAACCTGTTTGAAAAATTAGGAGAGATGTACAATGAGAAAAGAATCATTCTGTGTATATTTCTTATTTATAGGCAAAACCTAACAAAAAATAACAAAAGAAGATTAATTACTTTTTTATTATCATCTAGAACAGTATTCATATTTTCAATCCAAACAGCATCTACAGGACCATCGAACATAATCCATTTTCTTTCATCAGATGGATCACTTGCATAATCTCGGAAAGTATTTGCCAAAACACCTGTCATTAAATAACAGAAAATAACACAGAGTAATCCAGAAGTTTGATTTTAAAAAAGCAAGATGATTAAAAAAAATAATAATAATATTTGAGCCTGACAAGGGAACCACTTTTAGTGCTGCTTGCACCTATCATTGAGACCTGGTGCATATTAAATCTCTATATTAGGAAGTTTGAGAATCGATAAAATTTTTTTGTTACAATCATATTTTTTGATTTTATAGCAGCATAACTTTCTGAAAATGCAATTTTCGAAACCACTTATCCGACTACTAAAATAGATTTTTTTTTTTTTTTTTTTTAAGAAAAGCATTTAAAAATACAAATTAGTCAATAATAAGTATAAAATATTAAAAAAAGTTTAAAAATTCCCCCAAGAACCAACGAAATTGATTTTAAAAAATTACAAATATTATATTCACATTTTTGGCTGTTTTTTTTTTAAGTAGAGCTTTCCGTCAACCCTATTCAAATATCATAGCTACTTGTCGTGTGTTGCTTTATTTTGTATTTCAATACAAAAGTAGTTTTCAATGATCTTGAAAGCTTTTAACAGATATATATATTTACTATTTATACATTTATCATCTGCAGAGAGAAATAATAATAATTCTTGTTTCTTATGTTATTATCAAACAAATCGCAATTTGATTTAATTCTAATATATACACATACTAGACACTAGAGGAATAAAGCAGGCGAAAAATGTTTAGTGCCACATTAGGCGACTTAACTCACTTTTGGCGTGAAATAAACAAATGAAAATGTAATAATAAAAAATAAAAAGTATACAAAAGTATATAAAATACGATTCTAACAGAGAAATTTTATCGGTTCTCTAACTTTTATGTATAGGGCTACAAAATGCACCAGGTCTCGTTGCTAGGTGCGAGCAGCACCAAAAGTGGTTCCCTTGTGAGTTATAAATTGTGAACATTAAAAAATGACAGAAAAGGTAACCAGCAAAAATTAAGAATCCAAATTTACTTACCCAGATTTGGTACAGGGGTGTACAGAAAAAATACAATTTTGGATTGTTTCTCAAGATTTAACTATAAAAATAATATATTTCATTTCTTATACGAGTGGTTCCTAAACCATGAACCACAACATACCCTTAATAAAAATATATTATTAATTTTATTTGCACTAAAAATATGAGTACAATAAGTTACAGCTTTAAAGAGCAAAACTGTGAAGGAATATAGGTAAACAACTGTGGAAAACAACATTATTTGTTTTATTAAACTCTGCATCGAGAATGATTTGAGGCAAAGTTTAAGCTCTGATAGAGACAATCATGTTGGTACAAAAAAAAATGTTACAAACTACACTGATTTTTAAAATGTATTTTTTATTATACCATAATATTATTACTGTGATTATTCACATTAGAAATACCTATTATTATATGCTCTGTGTGAAAGTTTCCTAGGACAAATTATACAAAAGTCTCTATATATCTACATATCAGGTAGGTCATAGAAAAGTTTCAAACAATAAGATGGATCATAGAAATAAAGTTTGTGAACCACAGTCTTCTACAATATTTCAATAAATTTTCTCCTTCAATAATAAATCCTGAGAACTTAATAAGACATTTTATTTCAAATTCTATTTTTTCACATTTAAAAAATAAGTTTATCATGAACTTCTGTCATAGGCTTTATTATACATGTCACAGTAAATCAGGCTATATACAGAGTAATCAGAATGAAACTTACTTACTAACAAACTCATAAAAATAAAAGAAAAGAAAAAAAGAACTTTATCACTAAATACCCGACCTTCTCTAAATCTCGGTAGACAAGTTTGTGAAATAAAAGTATGTTGCATTTTGAAATTATACCATGAATATTGATTATCCCATCATTAAAATAGAGCATCCCCATAATTCAATTCTCACTTCTGGAATTTAAAAATATTCTGGCAAGTAGTACCTGTTTTGAACTGCTTAAAGACATTGCTCTTACATATAACCTTAACATTACAAGTGTGAAAAAATTAACAGCTAAAATTTGAATACACAGAATAAATAGTAGCTAACACAGATCTAAATAAATAAAGCCACAAGAGAAAATACTGTAGGTAGGTGATGCTGCCTTTTATAAAAATGTGCTTAATTTTTAATGTTTATTGATTCAGAAATTATTCAGAATTAAAAAAAAAAATATTCAGTATGGAACAATTTTATAAAACAAAAAACACTGACAAATTCTTTATCATAATAAGAAAACAGATAACAAGTTTTGTTCAAAAGATATTTTAAGAAATATTTTGCAAAGAAATTTTACCATATAACTTTTAATAAATTCATGAATATGAAACTCTATCACATCCTTCTTGAGTATTGCTCGCACACAGAGGGATATGAATACAATAAATATATGAATTAGTAACTGGGTATTGCATTACACAAATATATTACTAAAAGTTGTTATCTAGGCTTTAAAAGCCAATGACGCATAGAGTACACCACCCACGTCTTTATGTATGTGCAAACTGCCCATGCCTTTAACCCTCGGATGACCAGATGGGGGTCATTTTCACACCCCAACGCAAGTTCAATCCTGATGTGAATTAATGATCATTTTATTTTTTAAATCCTTTGTCACAACAATACTGCATTTTCTATTTCTTTCTATGGCTGCAATTGTTATATATATTATTAAATTAATTTTAAAGGCTAAGTTTTGGAATTTTTTTTGTTATGGTAAATAAATGTGTTTTTAAATATGGGGTCACTGAATGACCCCACATGGCCTTTCATGAGTAAAATTTCTACCTAGTCATCTGAGGGTTAAAGGGTTGATATCTTGGCTAATTACCAACAATTTTTTTCGACAATCATTATCAACAATCCTTTTATACTTCTATGATGATAGGTACCTCCAGCGCTCCTCAACTCCTTTGCTGAATGCCCACAAATCAAAATTTGTGTGTAATAGAAAAATGCATTTTTCCCAAAAACTATGTGACATAGAGTAATTGCTATATTTTTCATGGAAGATTTAAATTAACTTCTACAATTACATAACACTCCACATGATATAAAAAGCCAAAAAAAAAAAAAAAAAAAAAAAAAAAATTCAAGTAACTTAATTCGCCACTCTAGATTTTCCTAAATATATTTGTGAATAGTTAATAATCTATAAATATGTGGGTCTGGCCTTTATGGCTTCAACCAATTTGAACCTTCCACGTTTCATAGTTTACGAGTAAAATAGCTGTGACAAATGGACAGGCAGACACAGGAGTGATCTTATAATAATCCCGTTTTTACTCTTTAAGTACAGAACCCTAAAAATTAGGAGATGTCTTTCAAAAACATCACTAATCACAAATCTTTGTGAGATTGTTTTCTCTATTTCTTGTAGAAAATCAGCATATTTCATCTAAAGCAGAAAATTAATAAAGTCATTTAAATTCTAGAATGAAATAAAGCATATTTTTTTTTTCTATTTTCTTTCTATTAAATAAAGTAATCACCATCAGTCCATTCATGAGAAGCAGGATCAAAACATCCATACAGTTGTCCCATAGTGATAGCTTTCGGATTGATAATTCTATAATGAACTTTATTTTCAGCTATGCCACACTCAGGTCCTAATTCACAAACGTCAGAAAGAGCTGCAGCTAAAACTTGATATGCACAGGTTTTACCTCCCATGGGATCGCCAACAATCATTAAACCATGGCGAACTAGTATCATTTCATAGATCTGAAATTAGAAAAAAAAATAGTAACAAAGAGCTTAACATAAGTAATAAAAATGTCCTGCCTTGGAATGACAAAGCAGGGCCGAAAATAAGGGGGGGGCAGAGGGGGCATGTGCCCCGGGCGGCAGACCGAAGGGGCGCCAAATGAAGGATTATACCTTTGTAATGGATCATTTTCTTCTGATGGATTCCATTATTATGAAACAGCCATTATAAATGAAGTTGTTAGGTGAAGATGAAAGAGCAGCCGTAAAAATTTAGAACTCTGATTTTCTGGTCAGAATAGGGGGAAAAAAATGGCCATATTTTTTTTTTTTTTTTTTTTTCAAAAAAAAAAAAAAAAAAAAAATTGTGGCTATTTTTTTACCGACATTCACCTAACACTTCATTTATAATGGCTGTTTCATAATAATGGAAGCCATCAGTCCATCAGAAGAAAATAACTCGGTTAAGGGGACTCGGATAATCGGGGCTCTACTGTATATTTCATTTTACAAATGATCTTTAGAATATTTTTATTCGTGTTTAGAGGGGGGGGGGGGGTAATGACCGCCATAACCCCCCCCCCTCCCTTGGATCCGCCATGGTAGATTACGTAGTTCAGTATTACATATTTTAAATTTTAAAATAAGTCGGCTATTAGAAAATTTGTAAAATTCTCTTTGTAAATATACTTTACGGACGAAGAGGGGGGGGGGGGGGGTGCCCCCAAAATCCATGTTTGGCCTGGGTGCAAAAAAGGCTAGTTTCGGCCCTGTGACAAAGTTCTAATTACTTTGACTACATTTTGAGAAAAATAAGATAGGCATGAAAGTAGGCCAAAAGAAAGAAATGGAATTTTTTCAGGTTTTAATAACAAATTATAATTGTTCAGACATATTTTAACAAATATTTATAAAATGAAATTTTGTGCATGGACGATTTTTTTCCTTTAGAAAATAATATTAAAATTGAAAATTAAATTTAAATCAATAATAAATGTGTAGAATCATTAAATAAAACAACAATAAAAGAAAGTTTGCTTATATTTTTTATACTAAATTTCATTTCAGATTATTTGCTTAGATTTTTCTCATTCTTACCTACGAAAAAAAAAAATACCCATGCTAAATACTTCTGTATCATTGTGATCTTACTCCTAGCAATACATCTCCATTGCAAATGAAACTATCAAACCGTGTTTATGCACTGATGTCCAAAATATTCTACAACAAAAAGAACCTTATGCAAACTTCTTTTCTTTCAAAAGTCTGTAAGTGCTGATAACATAAACTGATCTTTGATCTGACAAATATTCTGTAGTATGTGAAGAGAAATGAACAGAGGCTTCGTGGGTTTGAATAAAAGAAAATACCATATTTCTCAAACATTCCTGACCATTACATACTCTCAAAATTTTCTTTATGGTTTTGTAACTATTTGGAAATTCTTGCATGCTTGTGAGATAAAAGTTTCATTTTTCAAAAACTTTTTCCAACATCCAATTCTTAAGTCTAAATAATCACTAGAATGCATCAAATGTCAGCTAAGAATGCAAAAGACTAGAAACTCTTAGCAGGCAATGTCATCTCATTTTAATTCATTTTGAAATAATAACAACCTTGTTATTCCAAGGTAATGATATATATATGTATATATTTAATAACCATGCAACCATTTTGAGAGACTTATTTTTTATTAACCAAGGGCGGCGCCAGAGGGGGGTTCGGGGGGCATATCTCCCCCCCCCCCCATCGGGGTCAAATTTAATCGGCATCGGAGAAAATTTTTTGACTTGAGTGTTGAGTCCTGCATCGGGTCAGGTAACCGGATTTTTCCTGCACACGACCCAAGTCGTGTCAAGTCGGGTGCAAGTTAATTAAAAAAAAAGATCTTATGTTAGTTTATAGAAAACGCGACCCACGGAATAGCAGGCCGCTGATCTTTTTTCTTCGGAAGTCATATTGGCTTGGCTATAATTTTTTCAGTTTCTGGATAAGTTTTTATTCTTACGTGTCCCCAGTTTCTATTCTTACGCGTGCCCAGAATTATATCTCAAATTAGAGTCCTGCATCGATTCAGATTGCCTGATTTTACCGACATCCGACCCGACCCAGCTCGGATTGAGGATAGCTTTTTTCATTGTGGTTGGGGTCGGTTTCGGGTTAGGATGGGTTTGGGGTTGAGTTTTGATACTTACGAGCAGTGTTGCCAGGTGTCCCGATTTATGTGGAACGTTCCGAATTTTCCCAAATTATGTCAAATTTTTACGAGTTTAATTCAACTTAAAATTTTATTCCTTAGGCTAATGTTAGACGAACGTGTATTTTCACGTTTTTTGTTTCAATAGGAAAAATAAACACCTTCGCTAACAGGGATTTCTTTTTTGTGTTGAAACAAAAGCGTGAAAATAGATGTTCGTCTGACATTACCCTAAAGTCTGATGAGAGAAAATTTAACTACATGTCAGTTAAAGGCTGTCATCACAACAGCCGGATGTTGCCGAAAACGTTATACTATAAACGTTGTCTAGTAACTCTCAAAACTGTAAAACTCATACATGTGCACTCCTGCTCTATGTTTATTCGATTGACTGCAAAGTTACGTGCCTATAAGAAATACGATTTCAAGAGGAGACAGGACATTTAAATTCATCTGCTCGCTGCGATCTTATCATTAAAAAGCCTAGGGTAATTATTTTTATAAATAAATGAGTAAATAAAAAGAGAGTTTTGTATAATTATTCAAGCAAATTTAGTATCAAACTAAAAATTCCTTCTTTGTTCATTAATTTCAATATACAGTGAGTAGAATCTCATTTTATGGATATTAATCTCTATTTAATACATACAAGAGAAATGGAAGGTATAAATAAGAAAATAATTATATACATACATAACTTTATTGTAAATTGCGGGAAGATGTGTATGTAGCAACAATTAAAATCTTGCATGGGGTCAGTTAACCTGATTCTACCCATACGTGTTGGCCATTGGCTCTAAAAGTTTGTTGCGGATCGGCAAGTGACTAGTCAATTGACTAGTGTTTCCATTTTCAGGTCATCTCAGATTAGAGTTTTTGTTTCCTGGGAGTCGATTCGGGAATGCCAAATTTTTCCAAAGAAAAGTCCGTCCCACCAGTGGCCAGGTTCTGTGCTCTCGAAGCTGGTAGACGGGAGGTGCTGTGTTCGAACCCAATCGTGCCCGTCGGCCTAAGCGTTCGGAGATTTCGTGGTTTTCTTCGAACCTTGAATTTCCATGTGTAAATACGGATTAGGTTCCCTTAGAAAGACCCTCCCACGGAGGGCACTCCCTCCTTGAGCCTATATCTCTTGAGTAGATAATCGGCCATCAAAATTCAACCCAACCCAAAGAAAAGTCCAGATTATTGTTTCAAATGATAAAAAAAATACTTGTATATGAATAAGTAAACATATGCATTCATTTTTCGAAATATAAAATTGATTTTAGAGATATGATTGCAGACTATTTCCCTGAATTGTTTTACATCTAGGATAGATTTTTTTTTTCATTTTATGCTTAGGATCAAGTTGCAGGTTCATAAAAAATATTTTGTCAATTTCGGGTCGGGCATAACTCGAACCGTGCAGGGTTGTAATTAACAATTCGTGTTTAGGTTCGTAGGTTCGTATTTAGAAATTTAAAAATCCCTGCCGGCTCGGGCCTACAGGCGGAGGTAGATTTCGAAGTTAAGTACTAAATTCGCCAACAAAACTTAAATCAAGATTAGAGATAAACCCAGTTCCTTCACTAAGAATGAGCTCTAAGGGAGCTAAACATTTTGTGAAAATTCTAATATACACGAATACCCACACGCATGTATAAGGAATAGGTTTAAAAATGGCTAAAGCAAATTCAGAGAACCTCAAAGTGTTAAAATATGTTAATATTTCTATACTCGGATTTTTATCATGTTTTAATAAGTTTCTTCAAACTCACATGACGTTACATATTCGCCTGCTGAAGTCCATTATATTTCCAATATGACGCAATATTTATTATCTTTTTTAATTCGTCAAACTATTTATTTCGTTTTGAGTTTTCATGCAGAAATCTTGCTCTAGAAAACTTATGACGTAATATTCAATTTGTTTTCAATTCGTGAAACTGTTTATTTAATTTATTTTTTCATGTGAAATCTTGCAATAGAAAAGCAATTGTTGTGATGAGAATTTTACTGCTTTTTTTTTTTAATTGTTGGCAACTACTATAACGCAAAATATTTATTTTTTCCTGTCATTGTTGTATAAGAGCTGGTTCTATCAGAATCATGTTAAGACGGTATTCAAAATTTTGAGCCCTCCCCATTGCCATTCCCTTGGGCCAATTTTGCCCATTTTCAATCCCCGCCGAGATATTAACCATCTCAAAGTTGTTGGCGAGTTTGAAGACGATCCGTGCATAATTGCGACTTTTATCGTGCGTACAAAATTTAGTACATACATACATATATATATATATATATATATATATATAAACTTTTTAGGTGGGGGTAGTTTTGGGATCCTGGGGTCCTATAATGAAAAGTTATGAAGGAATTTTTCAAAAGTCGCACCATGGTAACGACTGCAATAGGTAGTATTTCTTACGAAATCTACCTAAAAAATTATGTAAAACAGAATGCCGACCTTCTTGATAATTTAAACTTGATTGTATTGTTAGACTGAACAATTTTAATTAATAACTTAGTTATACTTTGTAGAGGTCTGTATGGGCCGAAATTTCCAGGTTCGGGCCCGACTCGTAGTAAGAAAATTTCGACACGGCCCGGTATAAAAGTTAAAACTTCGGCCCAACCTGGCCCGTACAAAAAAACAGTAAGGGTACGACCCGGTATAAATATTAAAAGTTCGGTCCGAGCCCAGCTCAAAAAAAGTTAACATCTCGGCCCGAGTCCGATGGCATTTTGCGTCGAATTTGTTTTTAAAAGAAGTTTTGACCAAAAATACTTATTTTAGCTCTTTTTTCATATTTATAATTTTCATTTTTAAAGAAGTGCCGTAGGTTGCGATATACACTTTTTTTAATGAATCTCTATTTGTATGTAAATGTTTTAGCTATAATTAATATCGTTAACAAAAAAATTACGTATTGGAGACTTAAAAATCTGGAAAATGCTATACTGTAAAATCTTCGACATTGCATATAAAGAAAATAAATGCATTATAAACAAGTTCCCTTCTAAGCAGGTGTAAATGTACTATATTCTTTTCTCACGTATTATATTCATTTTGCGAGGATCAATAAATTTTTCCATATAAGACAGGATTCCGTCATAGGCTGGTTCTTTTTCACACATTTTACTGTATTTTAATATTATTGCCCAGAAATCAACTACTCTTTAAAACGAATAAATTTTAATGTTTAATTGTAGAATAATGTCGATTTAAAAATATATACACGTTTTGCAAAAATTTTTGCCCTGGCCAAATTTTACTGATTTTTGCATGGACCAGGCCATGACGAGACAATGATTTCATACAGACTGGATCAAGACGGGACTGAAAATATCGGCTTATGAAGACCTAGGAAGAGTGAAACCTGCCCCATCTCGGTACGAAAAAAAGAAGTTAGGTCCGACCCGACCCGAGTGCCATGAATGAAAATAAGCCTGAGCCCGGCTCATGCAGGCCTCTAAACTTTGGCTGTTTCAAAATAAGCTGGCTGTATAATTTGGCTGTTTCAAAATAATATATAATATTTTTATTTTTAACATCAATAAGATTTTGTTTTTTATGATTGAGCTGATATTAAAATAATGAACTTTTACATTCTAAGCTATTTTACAAGTTTTCCTTTAACTTATATTTTTCGTCACAATTTTGTATTTCCGTTTTAATCTCAGATTTAAATTTAGTATCTTATCAGAAGTAAGAGGACCATGCTGTCTGGTTTCGATCAATATACATTCTAAAAAAAATATGTGAGTTGAAGGTATTTCTTCAATTGCTTTTATTATTATTATTAAAACACGAAAATTCCTGTTTTGATTTGTCAATTTTCCCCAAAAATACAGAAAATTCATTATTTTAACGCAAAAATTATCTCAAGTTACATTTTCGTCAAATCACAGGGGTGTTCCCGTAATTGTGCTGCATGTTACTTTTTTGTATCAGAAATTGATTTTTTACGCATGTCTCTTTTCCTCCAAAACCCGAAAAGTTCGCGAACTGAAGCTCAATTTTTTTTTTAATCCTCCAGTCAAAACACGGAATTTTCTTAAAATAATAGAAAAATCTGTTCCAACCACAGGCACGTTCCGTAGACTTGCTACCTGTGCTTTTTACATTTGACAAAATGTTTACTTGAGAGGGTACGTAATAATAATTGCGCTTTTTCTTAAACGGCTGAAATGCAAAATAATGAAGGAAAAAAAAAACGTGGTATTTGTAAAGCACGCATTATTGTCATAAAATTACTGTTAATTATTTAGAAAACTCTAGTCGACTAATTAATTTCACACCATTCCTTTATGGATAAAGCATAATTCACCTACATTCAATACGAAGAAAGGAAGCTATTTAATACAGCAACCTGTTAAGATAGAACGACAAAGAATCGGAAGAACTTTCCAATTTAGACAAGTTAACCTATTAGCCCGTTTTAGCCGATATTGCGAAATATTTCAGTTTAAAGCATTATTCCATTACACTGGTTCTGTTTTAACAGGTTTTATTGTAGTGCTTAAAATGTCCCGATTTTCAAGAGCCTGTTTGGCTTTTTTTCTCTGTCTGTGCCGCTTTTTGACTTGACAACACTACTTACGAGCCAAGCTGGAATTAACTCAATTTTACAAAAAGAAAGTCTAAGTTATTGTTTGACATCAAAAATTATATATTTAAATTTGAATTAGTCGCTTTACATGTTTATTTTCTACATAAAAGATAGAATTGATATTAGAGATATGATTGCAGACTATTTTTTCATAACTGTAAAATTATAGATCTTTTTTGTGTTGAGTCGTGTTCGGGTTGAAGTGTTTCGGTTTAGGGTCAATAGAAAAATTGTTGTCAGGTTCAGGTCGGGTTTTGCGTCAACATAAATTTTTTGGTAGGTTTCAGATTGACTTTAAGTTGAACGTTTGGGTCGGGTATAACCCAACCCACGCAGGAATCTATTTCAGATGAAAAACTACATATTTGAATATGAATGACTCTTTGCATGTTTATTTTTCTACATAAAAGATAACATTAATATTGGAGATATGATTACAGACTATATATTTTTTTTACAATTACATTATATTTTGGATCTATTTTCTCTGATTCCGGGTTTCAGGTTGGGATTGGAATTGAGTATTTTGGGTTCGATTGGGTTGCAGATAGACAGAATATTTTTGGTTGGGTTCGGTTCAGATTGCTGCTCGGTTTTAAATAAAATTTGCAGGTCTTCAAATTTTATTTATTTATTCAAATTTTATTTATTATTTAATTTAATTGGTTACCCACCTTACCTGATGCACGACTCTTGTTTCTAGGCCTTTGCATTTTCTTAAAGGCGGAGTGGTCTGCAGTGGTTAACTCATAACTGAAAAACTGCTCCATACTTTGTCGTTCACATACTGCTGTGTATAAGCCATATGTGTGCACGTAAAAGCTGTAATATTGAATGACCGCTTATTAGGAGGTTGCTATGTGTGGAAGAAGAGTACGAAGCAGAGTTTTTCCTTTCGGATAATGCTCAAAAGTGTGGAAACTTTTCTGTTGTAGCTTCATCTGCCTATAAAGATTAGGTGACTAGTGAGGTGTTTCAAAAATAACCTTAAGAGCTTTTTTTCACTTTATTTATTTATCTACAATATTCTTTGACAAGCTTCAAAATTTATGTTTTGAATAAAAGTCGTTTGGCCCTCTGATATTTATCTCTAATTTAAATATCAGTGTGTGTTAGAGATCTGCGCGTTTCGGGATATGCCAAATCCGGATGCGAAAAATTTTGTTTTTCACGTGATTAACCAACATATTCCACCTATTATTTAAAAAAAGGGAAAAAATGAAGCAAAGAAATGTTTTATTGTTCATTTGCTCCAAAAAAATTCTGAAGTATAAATACAGTCCCGGTCCGGCTTGAATCTACAGAAAAAATGCAAGACCCGGACGTGTCCCGGGGATTCAGGCCCAGACCAAAGCTAAAATTTAGCCCGAGCCCATACCGAGTTTTCAGATAAAATTAAGCCAAGCCCGAGTTTAATGAAAGAAACTTTTACCGAGTTCGGGCTTCGGGACAGGCCAGGGCACGCGGAAACCTCTAATATATATATCCCCTGTCGGGGATACTGTGCCCCCCCCCCCCCCCCCCCCCCCCCGTCGGGCATGTTCTGGTGCCGCCCCTGTTATTAACAAAAAAAAAAAAAAAAAAAAAAAAAAGTGAAAACATCAGATACCAGATACAATTAAAACAATAACATTTAGAAAAAATACTGTTGTCAGGCAGACAAAAAATGAAAATTGAATTGATATATAAGATTTCTAATCATGCAAAATGATATACGATACATTTATTCCAACAAGTAATTATTTATAAAAGTACCAAATTGACTTTAAATACCTCTCTTTTTTCATACTTAACTCAGGATTTAAATTCAGAATATTTAGTATGGCAGAGCACTATGACAATATATTATAGCATAATAATCTTTTAAACAACTTATGCTGTTCTTACAAATGGATATAAATTTCAAATACTACACATATTATTGAAAAAAAAAATGACCAACAGATGATATGATACCTTTCATGAAAATTTTTTTAACATTTTATCATAAAATTATACATTTTGGAATACCCTGATTAGGACTTGACTATTTGTCAAAAAATGTCATTTCCATGCTACACAAATTTTATGCCTGCACCAACAGAACTAATGCATGAAATTTCATCAAACTTCATATTCAGTTAGATCTTGGCACAAATTGGTACTGATTAGATTTTGGTATTATATTACTCAAGAGGTGTTACTATGCTGGGTTTTAAGATTTCCATGATAGTTATATCTCAACATCTTGGTTCTATAAAAAATTTTGCATTTTGGTCTGCATTTGGCCTTCAAAACTTTCTTGCATCAAGGCATTTTTTAAAAAGAAGGTCAGCAAGGATTAACCATAAAAACACATAAAAATACATATATATGGTTAATTCTGTGGAAACAGCACAGCTTGGAATTGGAACTGAAGGTTTGGTGTATTTTAGAACTTGGCAGATTGAATTAAACTGCTAAGTAATTAACAACTAGTTGTTGAACGTATAAAAAAAATATATGTATGCATCATGAACAAAAGTTTTAAAATATCATTAAATCAAAGTTTAAAAATGTAATTATGACCAGTGTAATTGAAAGATAATTTTATTTTAAGTTTTAAATATAACATTGTTTTAATTAGTCTAATCTATCTCTATATATTCTTTTATCATTTTCTGAACATTTGCATGAAATGTTTGCATGAAAATGATAAAAGAATATATAGAGATAGATTAGACTAATTCAAACAATATTATATTTAAAACTTAAAATAAAATTATCTTTCAATTACACTGGTCATAATTACATTTTTAAACTTTGATTTAATGGTATTTTAAAACTTTTGTTCATGATGCATACATGAGGAGCAAACATTCAAACCGTGTTTTCTCACAAAAAAAAAAAAAAAAAAAAAAAGTAATTGTTAGTTTTATGAACTCTGTGTTAAATTGCACAGAAATAGGCGGTATTTTTAATAAAAAAAAAAAAATTTTCTCCGATCGTAAAGCAATTTTAAAACTTGATGTTTCAATCAAAGAGTGTTTCCTCCAAAGCCTGCATTCAGTCAAACAGTGATTTCTCCAGTCTGCAAATCAGAGTTGCCACTTAATCCGTACTTTCGAAACCTACCATACATATCACAATTGAAACGGATTGTTTTAGAGAAAAATAAGATAACTGTTAAGGTTAAATGCTTCCAGAATTATAGATTTCAAGATCTAAGTGAAGACTATGATGTAAATCTTCTTAAAAAGAGAATTAGTGTTGCGCATGTTCAAAGGGATGTTTTAGAATCTCACTCTTAGCCACGCCATATCAGTTGAAAAGAAAAAAGGATGTTGGCAAACTTTTGAAGGTAATGTACGGTGAACAGTGGCAAAATCAACGTGATGATGTCTTCAAATGATACAACCACATTATTCATGATTTACCAGCCAGCAAGAAGAGGGGAAGTGTGTGACTGTCTAGATGAAGGTATTGGTTTTAAAATTTGAAGTTGATTTTTTGCAAGCGAGTATTTATTTAGTAAATATTTAATAAATACTACTAGGTACCATAATCTGTCATTTTATTTTATCAACAATAATCAACTGAAGTTCTGTATTTGCTCAAGTAAAATAATGCTTTTGTATTATTTGTGAGTTAAGGCTTATTTCATTCAAAAAGCGTTTTATCCACTTGTCAAACAATCAAAACATGTTTCCTCCTCTGAATTCGGTCAAAATGTGATTTCTCTAAATATTAAATGCATTTTATTAATTCGTTTTATGTTTAATATCTTATGCATGCTTGCAATTTTTTTCTAATAATGAGTAATAAAAATACACAGTAAAAATTAGAATTAAATACATGTTATTTTCTAATTTATCAGTTTTTTGTGTTTTTTGAAAATTTGTACCTAAAGGAGAAAGCATGGTTTGCATGTTTGCTCCACACATATATTGTTTTATACATTCAACAACTAGCTGTTAAAATTGGTTCTAAAATAAACTGGAATCAAATTTACAAATGTAGTGAATACAAGGACTTTACTAATAAATAATTTTTTAACCTTCTAATTGTGTTTACTGAGTGTGTCTTTCAAAAAAAAAAAAAAAAAATTCGACTATTTATAATCTTTTTCATTTTAATGTGGCTTTACAACATAACTTCAACAATTTGGTTTGATGAGAATAGTAGTGAATATATTTTTTTAGACTTATTCCATTATGGTTAAATTATATTTCTCAAACCACTTAATACACTGCTCAAAACAATTAAAGGATATTGCAGTTTTAGGTGGATTTTGCATCTGGTAAACTGTTTAGCTGATTGATACGTGATCGACAGACATAGTAGGTTATATGAGAATAAATTACACATGTTTGGCAGAAAAAAATGCATTTTATTGCGCATTTGTGTACGAAAGGAATAAAACACAATTTGTGCATATGAGAAAAAAAGAATAAGAAAAGGTGTTTTCTTCAAAGAAAATCATTTTCAGTAGGGGTTATGGTTTCCACGGGCGGACAGCAACGTTGAACACCTTTGAGGCATGGACTCAATGAGGCTATTAATGACGAGTTGGGGTATTCTGCCCCACTCTTCCAGAAGAGCTCTTTCCAGTTCTTGAAGAGTTTGTGGGGGTTGTTGGCGGCCAGAAACTCGTCTTCCTAGAGCGTCCCAAACGTGCTCGATTGGATTCATGTCTGGTAAACACGCTGGCCATTCTATTCGAATGATTCCTTCCTCGAAAAGGAAATCCTCCACCAGGTTTGCACGATGTGGCCTGCAGTTATCGTCCATTAAAATGAAGTTATCTCCGATTGCTGCAGCGTAAGGGACTACAATAGGTCTGAGGATCTCATCTCTATATCGGCGACCAGCCAGAGCTCCATTTCGAATGATGTAGAGGTCAGTGCGCCCATCAATGGAGATGCCACCATACACCAACACTCCTCCACCGCCAAATCTGACACTTTCGTGCACGAACGCAGGATTATTCCTACTGCCACGGTCCCTCCAGATGAAAATACGCCTATTATCCGGATGCACAGAAAAACGGGACTCGTCAGAAAACAGAATATTGCTCCATTCATTTCTCCTCCAGTTGACATGCTCGGTTGCCCACTCCCTGCGGTCGCGACGATGCCTTGATGTTAATCTAACACATACCATCGGTCGGTGAGCATACAGACCTACAGCATGGAGCCGGTTTCGGACAGTCTGAGTTGAAATCGTGGTGCCTGTAGCCGAGCGAAGGTGTTGTTGGAGAAGAGTAGCGTTCATGGTTCGGTGTCTCCGAGCTGTTAACGCTAAATACCGATCTTCATTGGGCGTTGTTGCCCGTCTACGACCTTGCCCTGGTCTTCGGCCTGCACATCCACTCTCCAAAAAACGGTTCCAGATCCTGGAAATGACACTTTGTGACACTCCAATGGCTTGTGCTACTTCGGCTTGAGTTTGGCCCCCTTCTAACCTACCAACAATTCTCAAAGCTTCTGAATCTGTCAAATGACTTCGCTGAGACATCGTACTCATTGAAACAAAGCAATCACTGAATGCCTATCATCCTTGTCTTCATTTTATCCAGTTGAAAGTCAAATTTCATTCGCTGCCGCTGAAGCGACGTTTTTGACGTCGAACTCAAAATTTGCATACTCCATAGTTTGAAAACCAGAAAAATTTGCATTTGTGATTCTCTTCTTCTATTTTCGGGAAAAAAAATTTCGTTTATATCTTTATTTTATATAAAACTTCAAATATCCTTTAATTGTTTTGAGCAGTGTATTTAGATTAAAACTGTAACTGTCCTTTTATTTATCTTTCATTTTTCTTACGAAGAATTACTATTTTAATTCACAATATGTGAAATATATAAAAATTCTAACACAATTCAATTCTTTGAAAATTTGATAGTTGGTGAAATCACTGCTTTACTAAATTTATTTTACGAGCTTAACTGTAAATTCAATATGAATTAACTCAAAATAAATGGCAAGTTTTATAGAATGGACAGATTTCAGAGAGTTGTCTATATATATGCTAACAATTGCATAATCCTTTAATTTTTAATTATTCTTAAAATAGATTAAAAATAATTTTTATTGAACTTTAAATAATGATAATAATTACATAGAAATATTAATATCTTGTGGAGAATACTCCATTTTTTAAAAAAAAACAATAACAGTAGTAATAGAAAATATAAGAATATGGTAGTACATAAAATTAACCAGGGGTGATTGCGTGTTCATGAAAAAATACCTGAAATTTTAGCAAGAAACAGATTTCGCGTGGAGAGAGATCATTGTAATTTATTGCAGAGAGATCCAAATCATTTCATTATGAAAAATATTACCTTTAATTATGTTTAGAAATCACACAAAATTGATATTTTAGTCTTTATTTTATTCATTTAACTATCGGAAAAACTGGAATTCCACTATGGAAAATGAAATAAATACCTGAATTCAGGTATATTACCTGAACACAATCACCCCTGATTAACACAAAATTTTTTACACAAGGATCAATTTTTGAAACACAGAAACCTAAAGCTAATGTCAGACGGAATGTCTTTTTGCATGCTTTTTTCTCTACATATCATCCCTACACAATGTTGCTAGCATTGTGTAGGGATGATATGTAGAGAAAAAAGTGTGCAAAAAGACATTCATCTGACATTAGCCTAAAACTCCAGTATTAAAAGGCACAAATACCCAAACCGTAATCGGGAAGGATTTAAATAAAAGAAAAAAAATTGGAAATTCACTAAACACAAAAGATTCTGACCCTTGAACATGGGCACACAAAGAACAAAATCCAGGGAGGGGCAAGAATTTGTAACAGATGTGCTTATAGTCCACTGCTAAAGCCTCATTTTGTAAACTGAAGAATATAAATATGAAATAAACTCAATCAAGAATTTTTTCTCAGACTCCCACCAGGGCAATTTTTAAACATGTCAACATAAAAAACAATACAGAAATGTAACAAACATTAATAATTCAAAAGTAAACTTCTACCAACTTTTTTCAAAATGAAGAATTGAAGTAGTAAGTTTGATACATATATATATTTTTTAATCAGGGGGACTAAGCTTCCCTGAACCTTCTACTTAATATAATTTTTTAATGCACGAACATAAAAATAAAATAGAATTTAAAAATTGTCTTCCATGAGAGAAGGCACAAAAGCCTTAGTTCCAGGGGTGGCCGATCCATTGGGGCCACTGGGGCACGGCCTCACCAGTATTTTCTATTCATTAAAAAAATATATTCATATTTTTAATTTAAATATTAGAAAAAGGCACTGTTTACTGAAAATATATTACAAACAAACTGCTTTTTACATCACTCCCACTCATTCGTTATCGACTCTCAGCATCTATGTTTTTCTCAGAAGCAATAAATCACTTTACTGACCGCTACTTCATCCCAACACCAAGGTTACTTTATCTGGGCACAAGACATTTGTGCCCATCTGGTGCGTTTATTTGAGTATTTCCCTCCCTCGCGTATCATTCAGTTTTGGCGATATACTGCTCTTTTAGAGCTAAATCTTCCGGATTTTTTTGCAATGTGGGGCACTCGGCGAGTTTGCCCTTGATGCAATGTAAGGAAAGGTGACTGTTAGTGTCTGAGGTTAGAATATGGGGATTCTCAAAAATATTTGACGACATTTGTATTACTATTGCTGGTTATTCGTCAAATTACTTGATCTTTGAGTACTCTCTTTAAATGGAGGCGCATGTTACTGTCAAGTTCTTGAAATAAAAAAATGAATTCTGTAGATGATTTATTATGAAAGCCCTTTTCAACAATGAATTTGGAAGAAAAGCTTGAAATTAAACGCCTGGGACCTTATCAACCAAAGAATTTTAAAATGCAACAACAAGATGGGAAAAAACTGAACTATTTCTCTACACAGTGGTTTGACAAATTTCCGTGGATTTCAGCGAGTGAAGAAAAAAAAGCATTGTTCTGTTTTTATTGTTTATTGTTTGGAGGGGAAAAATTATGAAGTATGGCTGTCTGTACCAATTTGAAGTATCTTTCTGAAAGAGTAAAAATACATGAAATGAGTACTACTCATTTAAATAATGCTATCAACTATAAAACCTTTGGAACTGTCAATACTGTAGCGCAGTTGGATGAAGGTTACAGGATTTCATTACAAAAACATAATGAAATGGTTGAGAAGAACAGGTATGTGCTAAATTGTGTGATCAATTGTTTGAAATTCTGTGGATTTCATGAATTAGCTTTAAGGGGTCACGATGAATGTAAAGATTCTTTAAACTAGGGTTGGGTTTTTGACATGACAAGCGTCAAAAACTGGTTTAAACTGTCGAAAACTGCCACACTAAAACATTTTAACAACAATAGGTAAACATTAAATAAATCAATGAATTACGTGATCTTTTATTGAAATTTATTGAAATTTAATAATTTAAAAAATATATTATTTGCAATAAAATATTTTTTTTTTTTTTTTTTTTTTTTTTTTTTTTTTTATCAACCAGAAGAAAATAATTTTGTACAATTAAATAATCCGGATCAATTTTATCCCGCAGCATGCTGCAGCACACCACGTGTTTAGTACATTTATTTACACCCAAAAGATTTTTCAGTTGAGTGTATGAAGCGTTAGAAAATAGTCTGTCTCCTAATTGATGCTGACCTAGTAGGACTTGATAGCAAAAGCATTGCTAGATGAGCAAGTTTTGAAGCAGGCTCAAAAAGCTGTTGCATGAAACCTTCCCACCAAGCTATGGAGTCCTCCCTATAGCACTGAAATAAGAAGACGGGAAAGGGGATTCTTTAGCTTCATACACAATCAGTATGGATAAGCATCCATAAATTCTCTCTGTAGCTCAAGCGCAAGCTAAATCAACTGATACAGCAGTCAACCCATGCCCCTGATGGTTGGGATGCAAAGTATAAGCCAAACAATGGTATGGTTTCATGATTTGATCCCTTCTATTATGCACTTTTTCAATATGGGCTTAATGGAATTTTCTTTTTGATGATTGAGCCAATTTTGTTCAGTTTCAAAATCGAAAACATTTTTATATATTGAAAGAAAGCATGTTTTAAAAAGATTTTGACTTTAAGCTTTTTTTTTTTAAATTACTTCTCTTATTTTGTAAATGTTTAAAATTAATAATCCAATTTCAATTTTGAATGGAATGGTTATTGCCTAGACTAGAATAACACTGAAGCACATTATCTTGTTATATATGTACAAAAAAATCTGCACTTTTCAAAGTTTTTTTTTTTCTCATAAAAAAAACCTAGGTAATGCTTTAAAGCTCTCAAAAGTAAGAAAAATTAAAATGATTTTAAGTAAGAGAAAAAAATGTACAGCTCAGGTGAGCTTAATGTCTACTTTTTAGGAAAACACAATTTTACAAAAAAAAAAAAAAAAAATTGAAATAAAAATTTTACCTTGTTAAAAAGTTGTACTTAACAATAATACTTTACTATGTACTAATTATTGATATACAGTAAGAGTGAATTTAAAATATTACATGCAATGTTGTCATGTATGACATTTAATTTGAATTTTTACAGATCAATTTAGTATTCGAGGTTTTTGACAGATGGTTTTTGACAAGAGGTTTTTGACATGACGGTTTAAACCATGGTTTAAACCCAACATAAACTGACACATGTCAAAAACCTGACAACCCTGCTTTAAACAGAGGTATATTTTTAGATTTGGTCACATACACCTCAAAACTGGACACTATATTGGGAGATCATTTAAACAATGCTACAGTATCTAAAAATACTTCAAAAACTATACAGAATGAGCTGTTGGATTGTATACATGAAACGTATATGCATGAAGTTAAAAATGAGATTTCTGCTTCTAATTTTGTAACATTACAAGCTGACGAAACTACTGATGTAAGCTGCACTTCGCAATTAATTATCATTTTACGATATATAAAAAACAACAAACCCGTGGAAAGATTTGTTCAACTCATTGATGTCCCTGACAAAACAGCAGAGGGACTTACTAAAATCTTAACTGGAATTTTAGAACAGTTTAATTTAAAAGATAAGCTCGTTGTGCAAGCATATGACGGTGCAGCTGTTATGAGCGGTTGTCATGCTGGGGTTCAAGAGCGAATGAGAGAAAATGTTCCTCATGCAAAGTACATCCATTGCTATGCCCACCAAATGAATTTAGTGCTGAAGAAAGCTTGCACTAATATTAAATCTATCAGATTATTTTTTGCAAATGTAAATTCATTTTCTACCTTTTTTTTCGGCATCACCTAAGCGTAGTGATTTATTTCGTGAAATATGTAATAAAAGAATTCCCGCACTATCAGAAACCAGGTGGAACTTTCATTCACATATCATCAGTTTCATAGAAGAAAATAAGTGCAAACTATCAGAGTATTTTGATAGAATTCAGAACGAAGTGCAGTGGGATGACAGAACAATCAGTGAATCACATAGTTTAAACAGAATTTTAGAAGATGATGATTTTCTCTTTCTCCTTTCTTTTTTCAATTCGATATTTCAACATGAAAATATTTTATATAATGTTGTTCAGATGACAAATACTACTTCATTAAATGCCTTGCAAGCTTTCAACTGTTTTACAGATGCCGTTAATGAAATCAGAGGGAAAATCATCAAACTGCTGAAAATTATGAAAATACTTGCAAAAGGAAATGCATAAAATTCAGTGGCTATAACACAATAAAAATAAATTCCAAAGAAGCGTGCAACATTATAATATCCGAAATGGAAAACAGGTTTCAAGAGTAGGAGACTCTTAATGCATTTGCAGTACTCGATCCAAAAAAATTCAGCTTATTTAAGGATAATTTCCCTGAAAAACTATTTCTATTATCGCAGAAAACTACAATATCATTGATAAAGGAAAATTAATAAATGAACTTCGTGTAATATATCATAATTCCACTTTTGAAAACATTCAAACAGTTTTGAGTCTGTTAACATTTATGAAAACCAATAATCTTTCCGGAGAATTTTCTGAGCTTTCAAAGGCACTTGAAATTGTCCTGGTGACACCAGTATCGACAGCAGAAGCAGAAAGGTGCTTCAGTACACTTAAAAGAATTAAAACATTTTTGAGAAACCCATGGGACAGGAACGATTAAATGCTCCTGCTGTTCTTTCAGTCCACAAAGATTTTATTAGTACAATATCAGAATTTATTGTAAAAGTAAATGAAAGATTTACTCGTCGGAAAAATCGACGTGCAGAATTTCTATTTAAATATGATGCATTAAATTTTAATTTGTGAATGGATTAAATCTCTGCAAGAAAAGTATGTATTTTTTTCAATTAAATTATGAGATAATTATCTTTTGTTTGATTTGGGAATTTGTTTTTTAATTTAATAATGTTTGACCAGAGTAAATTTAATGTAAATAATGGTAATTAAATTTAATGTAAGTGAAAGATTTGCACAACTAAAAACATACCGAATTTTTATTTATATAATGTACTAAATTTTAATTTCTGAATAGTTTCAATGTCTGCAAGTAAAGTTTATATTTTTTTTCTGTAACGTTGTGAGATTATTATTATTATTATTATTATTATTATTTTGCATGATTTGTATATTTGTTTTTCAATTAAATAACGATTGATCAGAGTATGTTCAATGCCAATAATGGCAATTAATAGTATGTTAAAAATTGTAATTAATTTGATAAATTTGAAATTAACAATGATTACTTGAAAAAATAATTTTTTTTTTCCAGAAGTAAGATTATTTTTTCATTTTATTATTAAATAATTTGTTTTCATGTTTAAACAAGAAATATTAATATATAAAAATTTACAATATTTTATGAGGACTGGGCCCCACCATTGAAGATTGGCACAAGCCGTCACTTTCTCTTAGTGTTTAGTTATTTTAAATGATTTGAGAAGAGTTTATTTTATTTTTAAATTATGACGCAAAAATGTTCATGTTATTAATTTAATCAAACATAATTTTAATTAAATTATGACACAAATTGTTCAGGTTATTTTTTCAAAATCATGACACAAAATGAAAATGGTATTAATTAGATTTGAAAATCCAGGAACAGCCTCCAACCCACCCCCACCCCCCCCGCACTTGTAGATGTCTACACCCTAGAATCCATAAAATAAAGAAATTTTTCATGAAACCTAGTAAATCTCACTGTAACCTAAATCCAATGCAGATGAAGGTATACATAAATTATAAATAAAAAACTCTGCATAATTACAAGGAAAATTACCTGAATAATCTTATTTATAAACCATGGTACGGGTTGCAAATTTCGTTTTTCAATATTATCATTTAAAGCTTTCAGCAACACCTCATAATCTGGTTTTGGAAGAATAATTTCAGGAAATAAATCTGCTATTATACCTTCAAACAAAGGCACATCCTAAAAAATAAATAAACACATTTAATTCAATAAGAATTTTAGGAAAAAAAGCAATTCTAAGAAAATAAAACAGATAAATAGGATCAAATTACAATTATTTATTCCATTTAGAGCTAGATTTTCTCAACATTCTTAAAAATAAATTAACAGTTTCATTAAGAATTGATTAACAAGTCTATTTTCATTAATAAATAATATCAATTTTATTAATATATTGAACTTGGACTATATCTATAAATCATAATAAATGATAAAGTATGAACACAAACACATGCAGATTAAAATTTGCTTTGCATTAATAGTAATAAAATATATTTAAAGAACTGTAACATGTAACAAAACTTGCCTGAGCTAAGAATTTGGCAAGATTCACATCATTGATAGCTCTCAAGACTAAAATTGCTTCTACTTCATTTGGGTACTTCAGTTTTAAATTACCAGCAGCTGTAAGTACAGATTTTACAGCACGCATGCCATAATCATAATGATGTTGTGAAGACAACTGCTCAGAACACAATTTGTAAGTAGCCACAATTTTTCCAGAGAGACTAAAAAATAAAATAATAGTTATACATACACAGTAATAGACATGCATTCAAACAAAGTGAAATGCAACTTTGAAGAAGAAAAATATTATAAAGTCTGAATTTGAGAAAAACTATTGAATTTTTTATGATAAGGTGAAGTGGGGTAAGTGCGTACTAGTGACAAGTGCTTAAATCACGTGGAAAATCCTAGCAGGGCGGTGCACCATGCATTAGATGGTGTTCCAATCAGCATTTTCTAATGGAAAGTGTTGTGTGTTTGTAATACCTTCCTCTCAACAGATGGCGCCTCTACTGAGCGTTTGTTGCGATCGGTTATCGCAGTTGTGCGCTAGTCGCCATGTAGTGAGGTTGTTCTTATTCCAATAAAGCTATGTTAGTTTATCCTAGAATCACGGTGTCTGTTCCACAACTTTAGTAAGCCCTAAAGTTATATCATTGGCGACGAGGATGCGATTCGATGCTAAAAGAGAAATTTTTTTTTTTTCTCTCTTCCTTGATTGGAATGACGCCGCCGATCTTGCCGCGCCGTGTTAACCCTAACACGCGGTCGCCGGTAGCAGCGCACGCCGCCGTACGAAGCCTAACGCATTGGTGCGTATTTTTTGCATAAGATGGGCTCTTTTGGGCAGATTAAAGAGTACGATTCATCAGCAGAATCGTGGACTTTGTACACGGAAAGACTGGAACAGTTTTTTATAGCTAATGGGATCGATCAAGCAGATCGAAAAAGGGCTATTTTTCTAACTGTCGTCGGCCCAACTACCTATGCCTTAATACGTAATCTCCTTTCGCCTGCGGCACCAAATACGAAGACTCTGGAGGAAATAATTCGAGTTCTGAATTCGCACTTTGATCCAGCGCCGTCCGAGATCGTTGAGAGATATAAATTCAATAGCAGAGTGCGACGCGCCGGCGAATCAGTCGCCAATTTCATCGCGGAGTTACGCAGCTTGGCTAAGCATTGTAATTACGGCGCATCTCTCGATGAAATGCTGCGAGATCGGATCGTTTGCGGGATCCAAGATGAAAGTATCCAGAGAAAACTCCTATCTGAAAGCCAGTTAACCCTAACGAGGGCTACAGAAATCGCGGTAACTATGGAGACTGCGGCCAGGGACGCTAGCAACCTACGGATGGCATCCGGATCCGGCTCGGAAGTAAATAAAATTCATTTAGAGAAGAATATTGTACCCAAAAGTCAGAATTCTCGTGTTTCAACGCAAAATACCGAAAAATGCAATCGATGTGGAGGTAATCACGTGTCCAGCGAATGCCGTTTCAAAAATTCAACTTGCCATGCGTGTAAGAAAATTGGCCATATCGCTAAAGTTTGCCGATCTAAGAAGAAAGATTCTGGAGTTCGGGTGCATAATGTGCAAGTGGAGGAGGCTGAAAATAAAGTACCTGTAACTTACACACTATTCAACATCTCAGGGATGGAAGAAACCTTGCCACCTGCTAGAGTTGAGTGTCTAGTCCAAGGTAAGCCGTTCGTTTTTGAAGTGGACTCAGGTGCCCCCTTTTCTCTAATGCCTTTAAATGAATTTAATAAAGTAAAAGAGTATTTTCCTCCTTTGGAGCAAACCTCAATTAAGCTAAATTCTTATACTAAGCATCCCATCGAAGTGATTGGTATGACTCAAGTTGAAGTGTCCTATGAAGCAAAGTCTCACTCATTACCTTTGATGGTTGTTGGACAAGGAAGTATTAATTTAGCAGGCCGTAACTGGATTTATCCATTGCAATTAATGAATGTTTTTAAAAATGCAAACCATCCTTATGCCATAAACAATCTGCCAACTTCTGAATTGTTGTTCCAGAACCTTTTAGAAAGATTTAAAGATCTATTTTCACCAGAATTAGGTCTTGTGAAAGATGTCAAGGTGCATTTAATTAAGAAAGTTTCTGCAACTCCAAAATTTTTTAAGGCACGTCCAATACCGTATGCTCTGGTAGACAAAGTTGACCAAGAGATAGTTCGGCTGGTTCAAGCAGGCATTCTTGAACCAGTGAAGACCGCTGATTCTGCAGCGCCAATTGTACCTGTGTTGAAGCGTGACGGTCGCATCAGGATATGCGGAGATTTCAAATTAACGACGAACAAGATGACTGAATTAGAGCAGTATCCACTTCCTAACATCGAAGACTTATTTGCCCAGCTGTCAGGCGGAGTCGTTTTCTCTAAATTGGACCTCCGTGATGCCTACTGCCAGTTACAACTGGATGAAGAGTCAAAAGATCTAGTCATCATTAACACACATAAAGGACTGTTCCGGTATACCAGAATACCTTTCGGAGTAGCCTCTGCTCCAGCTGTGTTCCAGAGAGAAATTGATAAAATTCTGTATGGTCTGAAGGCTGCTTGCTATCTTGATGATGTTTTAGTGTTCGGAAAAGATGAAGCTGAACATTTACAGAACTTGACGGCTGTTCTAACGCGGTTACAGAAAGCTGGTATGAAACTCAACCCTGACAAATGCGAATTTTTGAAGACTTCAGTTGAATATCTTGGTCATCGAATTGATAGTAAAGGACTTCATCCGCTAGAGTCTAAAGTCGAAGCAGTTGTCAATACACCAGATCCGAAGAATAAGGATGAACTACGTTCCTTCATCGGATTGATTACTTACTATGCTAAGTTCCTGCCAAACATGGCCACTTTGTTAGCGCCATTATATGAGCTCTTAAAAGATAAAACCAAATGGAAATGGGATAAAGTACAGAAAGAAGCTTTCTCTAAAGTGAAAGAAACCTTACGAAATTCATCACTGCTGATACATTTTGACAATAAGAAGGAAGTTGTGTTGGCTTGTGACGCCAGTCCCTATGGTCTTGGAGCTGTATTATCTCATGTAACCGAAGATGGTGATCGCCCAATAGCTTTTGCGTCACGTTCCTTAACTGACGCTGAAAAGAATTACAGCCATATAGAAAAGGAAGCTCTATCTCTGGTCTTTGGCGTAACAAAATTTCGTAAATACCTGTTAGGACGAACATTCACATTACTTACTGATCATCGTCCCTTAGTTAATCTCCTTTCTGCAGACAAGCCTGTTCCAGTTGTGGCTGCTGCGCGAATTCAACGTTGGGCTCTGACCCTTGCAGCATATTCATACACTATCAAATACAGAAAAGGTAGTTTGCATGCTAATGCAGATGCTTGCAGTCGGCTGCCCTTAAATACGAAGCATCCTGATCTGCCAGCTCCGACAGAGTCAGTGTTGTTGTTGACACAATTAGACGACACTCCAGTGACGAGGCATCTGATTGCAACAGAAATTAACAAATGTCCTGATCTACGCAAGCTAAAATCTTACATCTTAAACGGCTTTCCGAAGAAAATTGAGCAAAATCTGCACCCTTTTCTAAGAGTAAAAGATGAATTATCTTTTGAAGGAGACATCATTTTCAGGGGCTCACGTGTATTTATTCCACCAAAATTTAGGAAATTCATACTAGATGAGTTTCATTCATCTCACCAAGGCATAACGGCTATAAAGGCCCATGCTCGTTCCAGTGTTTGGTGGCCAGGATTAGATAATGATCTTGAAGCAAGAGTGAAGGGTTGTGTTGTTTGCCAGCAAAATGCTTCAGCACCTCCAGCAAAGTACTCTTCTTGGCCTGTGCCAGAACAAGCATGGGAGCGGATCCACATTGACCATGCGGGTCCAGTGGAAGGCCACATGTTGCTAGTAATCGTGGATGCCAAAACAAAGTGGTTAGAAGTGGCACAAGTCTCAAGTACAGCATCTTGTGTAACCATAATGGTGTTACGTAGCCTGTTTTCTCGTTTCGGCATTCCCAAAAGTCTGGTCAGCGACAATGGCCCTGGTTTCAGCAGTGCAGAATTTGGTGAATTTTTAGCTAACAATGGCATTTCCGAGGTTAAAACACCACCATACCATCCACGTTCGAATGGTTTAGCTGAACGAGCGGTCCGTACAGTCAAATCAGCCCTGAAGAAAATGACTGGAGGGACTTTCGCAGAGAGGCTGTGTCGATTCCTTTTCAACTACCGCAATACACCATCGGCAGTGACGGGAATATCTCCAGCCATGGCAATGTTCGGTCGGCCTCTTCGAACACGGCTGGACCTAATTCGAGATCCTGTGACCCAGACATGTGAGATGAAAGAGACAGGGTCAAAGAAAATTTCAGAGGGCACCCCAGTTTGGGTGCGTGCATTTGGTCGTGGCCCACCATGGGTTGCTGGCAATATTTTACGTCCATTGGGAAAAGTTATGTGTGAGGTTTCAACCCCCATGGGAAACTGGACTCGGCACATCGACCAGTTAAGGCTCAGGCAGGAAGAGCTGACTAGTGAAATTCCTACTTCACTTAAGTTACCAGCTCCTGCTGCACCACAATCAGAATCGGCTGACTTGCAGACTGAGGTACCCACTTGTGCTCCCAAACCTCCTGTGCTCTCCTCAGAGGTAAGTTCTACAGGCGGAGTGAGCAAGTCGCCTGCAGAACCCCCAGTGCTATCACCACAAGTGCTCACTCGTGATGAAAATAGTACTCCATTGATTAGACGTTCAAAACGTGTAAGAGTAAAACCAGTACGTCTCCAGTTATAAACTGGCAAACTGTTCGTTAGTTTTTGAACTGTTCTCTGTGAAATACTGTTACATCTAAAATTATAGACTGACAGACTGTTCGTTGGTTTTTGAACTGTTTTCTTTAAAAGACTTGTTTTGAACTGTCTATATGTAATGACATTTACATCTTGTACTTTCTTTAAGGAGGGAGGGAATGTTGTGTGTTTGTAATACCTTCCTCTCAACAGATGGCGCCTCTACTGAGCGTTTGTTGCGATCGGTTATCGCAGTTGTGCGCTAGTCGCCATGTAGTGAGGTTGTTCTTATTCCAATAAAGCTATGTTAGTTTATCCTAGAATCACGGTGTCTGTTCCACAACTTTAGTAAGCCCTAAAGTTATATCAGAAAGATCCTACACATGGCAGTGTGGCACATCACTCTGCTAGGATTCTCCGTATGATTATCCCTAGTATGCACTTACTCCTTCAACTTATTGATTGAATAGCATGGCCTGGGATAATTAGAACAGCCTTGTTGCTATGAAATCGAAAGGAAAAATAAACTTAATAATAATATTATTAATATTAACTCCCTCCCCCATGTCCCCAGCAATATATATATCTGCACCTTAGTACAGAAAAGATCAGGGTCCAAAATCATCATTTACAATCTATATCAGATTTATTTATTTTATTTTTAGGGGGGGGGAGTACACAGGGACATGCAAATGCATCCCTTAAACATTTAATAAATCTAACAAAATATAAAAATAATTAAAATTTTAAAATTCTTGCTAAACCAATTTCAAAAGTACTGCAAATATTTATGCGATTTGTTAGGTTTTATGCATAATTTGCCAATAACCAATATGTTTAGCACTCAAATAAAGACTGTTAAAATGGTGATTTTTTTAAGTCAAACTGAGTGTTCTCCTAAACATTTTTTAAGGAAAAAAAAAATCACAGGTCTATATTTATATACCAATAAATTTAAAATAGTCTCAAAGTGCAATACACAGAAATGCAAGTGTCTTCCTTCTCTTTAATATATTCCATAACAATCACACTTTTTAAAAAATCACCATTCGCTAGTAATGACTATGTTTTTTCTTTATGTTCATCAATTATTTAAAAACACTCAAAAATAACAGAAAAAAAAATGCCAATGTCCTTGTTTTAATGTATTTCACAAAGAAATTAAATTTTCTAAAATATCTTCTCAAAACTTTTTCCTTTTACTTTATAAAACCAGATTAGACGATTTATACAATAATATATTTTTTCTAATGTTAATTACAGCTAATAAACTGAATCTGCATTTTAGTTAGCAATGAGTCAATATAGTAGGTCAATACATACTTCACAATTTTAAAAATCAGAAAACTAACAAGAAAAGAAGATAAACAAGAATTTTGTAAGGAAAGCATTTCATTTGGAAGAAAATGAAGCCATATTTGAAAAATTCAACAGTTTCAAATATTTGTAATAACACAAGGCTCATGAATACCAGTACATGCTGAAAGCAGGTTAATATAATGTTATATTTACAATAAAAATCTGAAATATTTTTCACTGATATTTGTTATTAAACATGAATCTTTTACTAAATAGACTCCCTCAAATCTGCTACCCTAAAATCATCATCGCAGATGTAAATAATAAAACAATAGTTCAGATATAGAGGTAAAATTACAAAATTTTTTAGTTCTATATCCTTCTGTATGTATTTTAATATGTAATTCTCGATAATAAGACTGAACTCATGCTTTTTCATGAAGGAAGTATAAATTTATTTCTGGAAAAAAAATCAAGATATTTCTGATATCACTGATAATCACAATCTTTTTACCAAATATATTTGCATATTAATAAATCTTTTTTGGCTATTAAGACTGGCCAAAACTGAAATAAAACTTTCTTACTTTATGATTTTGATGTGAATTAATTACCTTTATGAGGAAAGTTTCATCGAATATTTCTCCCATTATGCATATTTAATTATACCTTATTAATTGTTTACTTAACCTTTACTTTCAATAATTTAATCATTTTTAAGATCATCTTTTTATCATTTTACCTTATTACTTTATTTAATTATTTTAACATTTTATTATATTGAAAGCATTCATTATAATTTTGATTGCTTTATTACATTCAAATTACTGTTTAAAAAATGTAAACAAAGCAACAACCAGAAATCCACAAAATTCTAAAATCTGCCAAACCTCTGGTCCCAAAATGTGCGAGAGAATCTATTGTATTAAACAAGCAATTTCTGCTTATTTATTTATATACTAGCTGACCCGCCCAGCATTGTCTGGGCCCATGGTGATATTTTTAAATGAACCTTAAATTTGTATGATTTTATAACTTTAACTTGATTTTGTCTGAAATACATTTCCACTTGTTGAGTGAAAATGGGGGAGAAGCTGCTAACTGTTGAGATTTGTTATGTACATTTTTTTCATGATTTTGGGAAAATTGTATGGGGTAGTAATGAACAAATCAAAACTTTAAAATGATTTTAAATGCCTTAAATGATGAAAAAATGAGTTGAGAGTAGAGGAATGAGTGCTTAGTAATGTACAGGCCAAAAGCTTTAAAACCATATGTCACATGAAAAATTAATATCTGCCTCCCTACAGCGGAATGCCCCCTAATAGCCTGGGGTAAAAAAAATAGACCTCACCAATCGAAAACCCGTGAAGAGTTTCACCTTTGGTCAAGCCTTCAAATGAGCTTGAATGTTGCAGTGGCTTAATTAGGAACTGAGTTAGAAAATTGACCCGGGGGGGGGGGGGGTGTAAGAGGGGTAGAAAGGTGGTTCATAATATGAAAGAGTGGTCCAAGGGCTTTCCGATGATATATCACATGAGGGTTTAGCAGGCATGCTGCGTACGCACGGCAAAATCTTGCAAAAAAAAAATCCTCAAACCTTTTAGTTCCACATTCCATCACCAGGGGGCAAACTCTATTCTAGAAAAAAAAAAAAAAACTGTTTCTGAACGAAACTCCTTTAAACAACCTACCTATTAGTCAAGGTGGTGGCGTACTTAAGAAAGAATTTAAGATATTTGCTGAAATTACCATTCGAAAATAGTAAGTACAGTTTTGAAATTTTTATAACAAGTAATATTTATCCGAGGGCTCTGTCAAAAAACCGCATCTAAAACAGTAAGAAAGGTACGGTTTTAAATAAATGATTGCCCCCCCCCCTCCCCACACCAAATAACAGATTAGGAGCTTTTTTCAATTAAAAAAGGTGATATGCCAGGTTGTCATACCTGCGAAAAATACTTTCTATGAAATTCCCACTCATTATGCAGATGGAAAACATTTCAGAAAGCACAAAATGTGTACAAGGAACTACCAAAAATAGAAATGAAATATAAAAATATTACAAATAGTATGTGGTATGTGAAATAAAACAATTCATTATGCACACCATGGGTAAAATAGATAATTTTCCATAATCTGATCCATAGTCAAGATTTGTGTAAAACAAGACAATAATATACAATTTTAACTGTATGAGAGCTACAACAACAGATATACAATTGAAAATAATTTTTTGACAAATCTAAGCTATTTGGCTTTGAACTGAGTACAAAACTTTCTCCAAGCAAAGAATGCAGGAGGAAGAAAGTGAAGTCATGTTTAAAACAAAGCATGCATTTTCGAATATTTTTTAATGATACAAATAGCATATCAGCAAGTAGTACAGAAAAGTTTTTATTGTCAAAAGTGACAATATACACACGTAATGTTGATTTAAATTATATTTTGATAATTTAAATTTTTACAATTATTTGATATATGTAATTTAATTTTTTTAATTATTTGATACCTTTGACATGGATCTGCTTTCTTTTTATTCTTGTTGCTACATTTTTATATCAAATAGAAATTTCCATAAACATTCATTAAATTTTAATGCTTTAATGTATGGTATATGTATGAGAAAGTCACATCATGAGTGCATTTTCATTTTTAAAACATGAATTTTAAATTCTTTTTCAAAACTTTTTTTAAATACTGAGATAAAAGATAAAATTTTAAATGCTTTCCTGTTTGAAACAAAATGAAATGCATATTTGTATATAATTCACGAAGAAAAACATTTTTTTTTTTTTTTTTTTTTTAAGGAAGACTAGTCAGGATGAAAAAAAATTCATTCAGAAAAAATAAATAATAATAATAAATAAAATAATAATTTATTTAAATTCAGGAATAATTTCCACAGGTTTTACACAAGTACAATGTTTCAGAATCCCGATTTCACTAAAATTTAATAATTAACGTTGATGTAAAAGTTGTTAAAATTTAATTTTTTTCCTAACAGTTTGCCTGCAACATTGTTGACATGAAATTAAAAAAACAGCTGATGACACTAATTAAGCAAAAAAATTCTTCTTTCATCATCAAGTATTTTGGAATAGAAGTATGTATAGTATATGTAGTATATTTGTACATTGATTTTGCTATTATTCTAATCACTTCAAAGTGAGTATGGAGTGGCCTATTATTTAAAAAAAATTCCTCAAAATATTTACTAACATAATCATTTTAAACAGTATTCTTTGACAAAAAACCAAATTATATCAATAATATGAATACAAGAAATGTAAAATAGAATAAACAAACACGTTAAAATAGAATAACAAGAAAGTAAATTTACTCAAGATACTTCCTCTTAAAAAATGAAAAAAAAACTAAATGATTGTATACATAAAGACATAAGTATGCAAATTGGGGTCATCAGAAATATTGTCTACTATGATATATGATAAAGATTGGTTAATTGTATGTTTTTTTTTTAATTATCAAAATTTTTTCGTCATTTAATGCATTGATTCTTCATTTAATGTTAAGTAAATAAAGTCACAGATAACAACTAACATTTTATAATTTAACAAATATTATTCACATTTATTTCTATAAAATCCAAGTGTCTGTGTGTTCCTCACAATTCCAGTTGGACTACCTCTTTGTAATGAGTAATTGTTGAAAAATACTTAAGACAGGGTTACCAGAATAGCGCCAATGTTTGACCAACTTAGTGACAAATATAAGTTGTCATATATGAAGCAAACTTGGCGACAGCTGGCTAACTTGACGAAATTCCCATTTAAAACCATTAATCTTCCATAGTTGAGCTCACTGCAATTTAATTTAAACTCTGTGCATTTGAGGGTTTTTTTCAAAATCTATGGCTCAGAATTTAAAAAGTATAATATATGTAAATGTACGCCAAATATTTTGTTGTAGGAAATTTAAATTAAATTGAATGTTGCCTGGTGAATGAAATAGTCACTTATAATTTAATAAATAAGGAAAAATTAAAGGGCTGTTAGTAATGGATGAATCAAATATTTTTTATTGCAATATAATTCTACTGGTGTTTTAAAGTACTATTCGAGCATAAAGGGTTAAATCAGCATTTTCTCAAAATGATGAAATTGGACATCCCCCACCTCCCTTTTTTAAAAGCAAGGTGCAGATACATATAAACTGATAGGAAAATAACATAATCACCTTAGATTAGATCATTTTTAACACATGTAATGAAAGAAAAGAGACCTTAAACTTTCTTCATCATTGCTAAATGAAGGGAAATATTAGTTCGTAAATAAATTAATCTCACCCTTGAAGGGAAATAGCTTTGATATGTAATTAAGTGTTTCCAGAAACTATATTTAGACATGAACTTTTCTTCTTTTTTAATATAATATTTTTTAAACTAGAATGTAGCTTCATTAAGAAAGGATCAAAATGTGTGCTGGTGTAATTGTAGTATTTTTGATATATAAAACAAGTTAAAATATTATTCATTCTCCACAATTATTTAAAAAATTCTTAACCAACACCAGCTAACTGATATAATCTAGACACACGGCAGTGTGTCAGCCAAGTTCGCCTGACATAGCCGTGTGTTATTTACACGAACCATTTCGAGCTGTTTTCGTCAAATTTCAATGCTCTACTACTGAAAATCTATGAGACCTACGTACTTGTTATACGAAATGTGTAGTAAGGCCACCCTAATTACCCAAAATCCAAAATTTTATAAAGAACGCATAATTAGTTTCCGAGATAGTGACATTTGAAAATGTCTGATAATCGATAATTTTACCACTGACTGACTGACTGACTGACTCACTCATCAAAAAGATCTCGTATATCTACTGAAGCTACAGACTTCAAATTTGGTGCGAAGTTCGTTTATACTATAAAACTAAGGAAAAAAATAAAAAAATAATGAAAATCGATGAATTACCCACCTGGGGGTGCCCATTTTTACTTTACCATTACGTCTATTAGGCGAAATTTTAATTTGCCATAGGAGGGGACACTGTTCTGTCGCCAAATACCGCCAACTTTCTCGCCAACATGGCGATATATCGCCAAATTTGGCGACCAAAATTAGTCACCAAAAGTGACGCCACCTTGGCGATATCTCTAATATTTCGCCAAATTCCCATAGACTTCCATTGTAAACCTATCTACTTACCGGGGATTTATCTAGGTTTACTTGTTTACAAAAAATCAACAAATTGAGATATTCTGTCCGTCACAGAGCCCGTTCTCAGAAACTATACATGTTGGAGACTTGAAATTTTGCATACTTATAGCTGAACACCACACATCATACGACAAATCATAAAATTTTAAAAAAGTCGTACATTTAGCCCTTTGGGCTCCCACATGTGTATTTTAAATAATTCTTTCTATGTGAGCCTCTAACTAGGTTGGAGGCGTGAAATTGTGCATACTTATAGCTGAACACCTCACATCAAATGACAAATCATAAAATTTTGAAAAAGTTGTAAATTTAACCCTTTGGGGTCTCACATGTGTATTTTAAACAATCCTTTCTAAGTGAGCCCCTAATTAGGTTGGAGGCATGAAATTTTGCATACTTATAGCTGAACATCTCACGTCAAACGACAAACCATAAAATTTTGAAAAAGTCGTACATTTAATCCTTTGGACTCCCACATGTGTATTTTAAACAATTCTTTCTAAGTGAACCCCTAATTAGGTTGGAGGCGTGAAATTTTGCATACTTATAGCTGAGCACCTCACACCAAACGACAGAATCATAAAATTTTGAAAAAGTCGTAAATTTAACCCTTTGGGCTTCCACATGCGTATTTTAAGCAATTCTTTCTAACTGAGCCCCTTATTAAATTGAAGATTTGAAATTTTGCATACTTATAGCAGAACGCCTGAGGCCAGGCGACAAATCATAAAATCTTGAAAAAGTCTTACGTTTAACCCTTTGAGCTATCACATATGTATTTTAAGCAATTCTTTCTAAGGGAGCCCCTAATTAAGTTGGAGACATGACTTTTTGCATACGTATAGCTGAATACCTCAGACCACACGACAAATCATAAAGATTTCAAAAAATCTTATATTATTACTCCTCCGGGCTTTAACTTGTGTATTTTAAGCAATTTTTCTAACCTCCGCCCTTTTCACCCGGGGAAAGGGTGAAATTTTTCCAACTTTTGCCGACACCCCTTTGACCATTCTTTCATAGTATGCACCATAGCCTTACATATTTTAGTTCCACTTTTTACTGTCAGGGGCGCTTACTTTTCTCGGGTGCTATGGGCTCAATCCCCTCGACTAATATATCTACGGATAGTATGTAAAACGGACTTTCGTTCGGATAGAGGTTTGTTTAGAATAGAGTGCACCCCTGGTTGCGAAATGTGGAACTAACAGATTTTTCAAAAGTATAAAGTGTTTTGAAAGGAATATTAAACGAAACCCTCAGTGCGATCTGTGATCACACTTACCCACTTGTTATTTTCAAAATCATCAGAGAAATGTTTATTTAGTTAATTAAATTTGAAAATCCAGGGAGGGGCAATGTCCTTCCTCTGCACTGCCTCTTTGCCGGCACCCATGGAGGAATTATACATAGTGTGGCATAAGCACATAACTTTATTTTTCACTTTCAGTACAAAAAAGCAGGTCCAGATATAGGATATTTAATTGGAAAATTTATTAGGAAAATTTAATATAGGAATTTAATAGGAATTGTTGTTTCAGAAACAATAAAAATTTCGAATCAATACATTTCGTTTCAAAACATGCATTCAGTGTAGCTGTATTAAAATATAGATTTCTGTCGCAAATTGACAGCCAAATAGTTTGTTGTAGGAAATAATTAAAATTGAATGCTGCTTGGTGAATAAAATAGTCACATGTAAAAACATTAAAAAGCATTAAGTAAAGTGTCTAAATATATTGTAACTTTACAAAAAGTAATGATATCTAACAAAAACATAGCTGTGAAAAAAGGGAGCCAAGTTTTGTAAAGACAATGGCAAGAAAAGAAGTGATATCTAAGTGGGTGCCAAGTTCAAATAAAATTCACTCAAACTTACCTACTGAAGTATTATAGCATTTTTTTAATTGTTTAGAAATAAAAATTATTGATAGCATATTAATAATAAATCTAGAACTTGGCAAGTTCTTGATAAATGTTATGCCTATCAATTTCATGTCTTAATAAAATGATGATGTTAAAATTAACAACAATGTCATTATAAAAAAAATTAATATAGTTATTATTATAAACAAATGACTCATGTTAAAGATTTGATAAACCAATAAATACACAAATACACTCCCGCTCGCCCTTGGTTATCACTCTAGCACCCACCCTTCGGAAACCTCAATGCAAGCAGACTAAAAGGCTTGAGAAAGAGAACCTATACGCTTGTTCTTGTTCATCCCTCTAGAGACTGCACCCCTTTAACCCTTCAGGGGCAAAGAGCTTTTATTCATGGCATGCTGAAATGATTCAATCACACCAGAATTTAAAAACAAATTTATTTCAAAATGGGTAAAAGCTTTTTTTCCCGTATTTAATAAAATTAAACTTTTTAGTCCTGAATTCTAGTGTCAATGTGGCATTTTGCATTTAAATTTAGGTGGGATATATTTTACCCCACCACCCTTCAAGGGGAAGGAGCTCACTCAAATGAAAGCTTCCAAACATGAAATAACAAGTTTAGATATAATAATGTCATTAATAAAAATAAATGACTCGTAGGTAAAAACTTGCCAAGTTCTAGATTTATTATTAATATGCTATCAATAATTTTTATTTCTAAACAATTAAAAAAATGCTATAATACTTCAGTAGGTAAGTTTGAGTGAATTTTATTTGAACTTGGCACCCACTTAGATATCACTTCTTTTCTTGCCATTGTCTTTACAAAACTTGGCTCCCTTTTTTCACAGCTATGTTTTTGTTAGATTTATTTTACAGTAAACAAGAAATTTAAATATCTTCTCCCAATTTCATTCCCAAATGGATAAATAAAAAAATAATGTCTGCAGTTTTGCCTGGATAAGTTACCACGATCATTAAATGGATTACTTCGAACTCAACGTGGACCGGCTATATAAAAAAAAGGTAAGAGGAATTTCCATACCTATAATTAACTTTCATTGTGCTATATTGAGGTTATTTACAATACTGATTCAGAGACTGAACATTTATAATACTGATCATGAGGGCTGAAAAGCATTAATAAAAGCCAGAGTAAATATTTAATGTATCAGACCAGCCTTTTTTTAAAAAATCATTTAAATGCTTAATAAAAGTATAACTAACTAAGGAGTTTAATTATAAAAAAAGTGTGGTACAAAAAACAGAATGTCATCTTTAAAAGAAGTACAAATTACAGAAAAGTTTAATTCTACAAATTATTCCAATTGGAAATTTAAAACAAAGATGCTTCTAGTAAAAGAAGGTCTCTTTGAAGTCATTACTGAACCGTCATCTACCCCATTTACCACTGACTGGTCTAAAAAAGACCGAAAGGCAAGGGCCGCCATGTTAAACCTTCAGAATGCTAGAGACACTTGGAATGCTTTAAAAATAATACACGAAAAGACAAATCTGTCAAGTAAATTGTACTGGTTGCGTAAATTATACAGCACAAAATTAGCAAAAGACAGAAATATGATGAATCACATTACAAAAATATTAGAAATTACAGATAAACTTTCTGCCATCAGAGATGAAATTAAAGATAATCATATCTCACCTTTATTGTTGTGTTCACTGCTACATTCTTATGACACATTAATCACTTCTCTTGAAGCAACAGAACTCACATCGGAATTCATTAAAAGCAAATTGACAGACAAATTTAATCCCAGAAATGAACATTCCAAACCACCCGAAAGTACTACTAAATCATTTAAAACATGCAAAAGATTTAATAACACAGGATATAAATTGACAAATTATTCCACCAAAGGGTACACTAAAAATAAATCAAACAATGCACTGCATAGTCAAAACTACAAACAAAATAATAAAAAATATTCTCCTTTTCTCTTATTTTCGAAAAGGATGAAAATTATTTCAGAAATGCACATAAATTAAATTCGGATCAAAACACTGATTATTCTGAAAATGAAAATATATAAGATAACACAAGAGAAAATAAAAAACGTACATTTATCATAAAAGAGCTGGGAAATAAAGCCTAGACTGTAGATAGTGGCAGCTCTACTCACATTGCAAACGACAAAATTCTATTCACAAAAATTAAATCAAAACAGAAAACAAGTGTCGTTATTGCAAACAACAACAAATTAACCTCTTATGGATCAAACAACACAAAAATAATGACAAAAACCTCAGATGGTAAAACATGTAACATCACATTTAAAGATGTTCGATATGTACTGCACATTATTATATGAATTATGAGCCTCAATTGTAACTTGCTATTGTACATGATAAAATATTAATACATTTTATTGTTAGCTTTATTTAAAAATAAGATAGCATACTTTTTTTTTTTTTTTTTTTTTTTTAACAAATCGATTTACTTAGTTTTAATGAACTGATAGTGCAAATACATACATTGCATTTAAGGTATTATCAGTCAAGCGGTTAAGACAAAATGATGTTCTTTGATATCTTAAATTATATTAAAAAAGGGGAGAGGGAGGGAACTATTACATTGACATTCATTTTTTTTTCCTTTAAGAGAAGGCGAAAGAAAGGGAAAATCAATTAAATAGTTATTGCTTTTGCATCATTCTTCAGCTGCTCTTAATTAAATGCTTTTTATAAATAAAAAAAAGTTATTGATCTATTTCATTTTAATAATATATCTCAGAGTTTCCTCCAGGTTTAAAAAGGGGCAGGGTGCTGCTGGTAAAAGAAAGGGAACTTTTTTATTCTTAAGGGCACTTTTTAGATTCTAAAGTGTACTTTTTAAAGCAATTTAAGCATTTTTTTTTTATTTTTAGAGCCACTTTTAATATTTAAAATTCAGGGAATTCATTTCCAGACAACAAGGAGAGAGTTTTTACTATGCAAAGAAATTTTTTAAAACAAAAAAGCGTAAGGGCTAATTTTCTGGATAAGAGGCAAGAAGGGTGCTAATTTTTTGGATGAAGGACAAGGAGGGTGCTATTTTGTAAATCAAAGGGCAGGAAGGATGCAGCACCCCCTTGAAACTGTCTAGGGGAAAATTGATATCTCAAACTTTGTATTCAAATTTTTAAATTAAATTAACTATTAGAAGTTCTCTCTTTTTTTTTTTTTTTTTTTTTTTTGACAAAATATTTTTTTTTATTATCTTTATGTTCACATATTATTTATGCAGTACCAAAGTTCTTATTGCAAGTTTATTTATGGTTGATTAATTAATTTCCTCTTTACTGTTATCAAAACCCAATAGGGGTTATGTTTCTTGGCTACTGATCAAGTGAAAAATAAAATATGTTAAATAAAAAATCAAATGTAGTTACTCAAAGTCAAACAAGTCTTTTATTATTACACAAATTTTTTAAGTCACCCTACTAAAATTTTGCTTTTGTGCGAGTTTGTTTTATTTGGAAATCCATTTATTTTAAATCCTAACAAATTACAGAGACTTCCTTTTTATGGAACAAAATTTTGTTGTTGAAAGAACCCAAAAAGGACTCAATTTTTGCCTGGATTGGCACCTGACCTGATAATAGATAGATACATTACACACCACCCTTATTCAGAGCATAAAATAATTTATATTTATAAAAATTATGAAAACTTTTAGCAATATTTTTTTTTATTTCAATAATAGTAGTAGTAATAATAATAATAACAAAGTTTATGAAAATATATTTCATGTCGCGTTATTTTTAATGCACTGCATAAATGAGGAATAATAACAAATAAATAAACAGCACATTTTTTTCAACAATGTGTGTTAGTTTGAATAACTAACTACCATATGAGAAATGACAAAATGTAAATAACAAACCTTCGAGCTTCAACAAATCCCATAGAATAAAGAGAAATTTCTCCAATGAGAGCATAATCAGGGACCATCATTGCAACAGTTCTGAATAAGACCTAAAGACAAGCAGTTGATAAACAAGAATATTTAGGGATAAAAATAAAAAGTAACAGTTCAATTTTTTTTTCAACATTCAACAGCACAAAAAAGGTTTTGGAAATTTGAAAATACACAACAAACTTGCACCAGGATTAAAAGAAATTTTTTCCTGAAGGCTGTTCTCAAATTCAAATACAGTAAAACCTCCATCCCGGACACATCCGAATAGCGAGCAAATTCCACGGTCCCAAGGTGTCCGTTATTCAGAGGTTTTACTGTATAAAAATAAAAAAGAATTTTCATCTAGTCATTAGATAATTTTTATTGCCTTATCTATAGCAATTTCAAATAAGTTAATCAAATTTTGAAATACAAAAACTATTTCCTTTTTTTTTTTTCCAAATATTTTTATTTAAAAAAATGTATCATTCAAAAAATATTGTCAAATTTGATATTTCTAAAAAGAGCTGTTCAACCTGTTGCCCAATGACTTAGTGAATGTAACCTAGCAAAGAATTAGAAATTACTTTAAAATATTATTTTAATGTGTTTTTATAAGTTGTTGGTTTCAAAGTACATTTATTGCAGCTACAGTTGCATGATGATGCAAGTATAAATTTAATGTTGAAAAGAAAACATCCTTTGAATTTCCTGTGTTAACGATCAGATAAAATGTTACAATAAACACTGTGTATTGAAATGACTGCACTTGGTTGTCATCTAATTTCACATGACAAGGTTCGAAAAGCATATATGGGCGATTCTCAAAAGGTGGGCACTGGACACACGCCATAACTTTAAGCCTTTCAAACATAACTTTAATTATCATTGACTTTATTTTTTTTTTTTACACTGAGTTTTTAATTCTATTCAGAGACAGAAAATGACATAATTTATTGTACAAGCTTTGTATAAATATCTTAAAATTTTATTATTTTATGCTAAAGAGGCCAATTTCGGACATTTATAACGTTAACTGCTCCAATGTACCACCAAGAAAAAGAGTTTTAACTTGCTTCCAGGTGGTTCTAATGGTAAACAACGAATGCATAAAGGAAACAGATGATTTTTTGATAATTTCGTTAAGAGATGGCAGGCTGATTTATTGCCTTTTTGAAGATAGAAGGACTTTTCTATAAAGAATTTTTTTGTATTTTGTTATGTCTGAAAGTAACATACGTGACAAAGCATTTGATTTTATTATTATTATTATTATTGGATAACAAAAAGTTAATTATACATACATATATGTATACACATACAATTATAGGACACATTTACTACATTCTTAGTCTTAAGAATTTTTTAAATACTAAGCGCAACGTCCAAAATCTGTAACTTACGTGCGAAAGAGTGTTTAAAATTTGTAACGTACGTAACTGCTAATTAAGTGCTTTAATCCTTAATTTTCCAGAATAGTTGCTGTTTGTGTATAATTTTGTAGACATACTATTATAAAATATTTATATATTATATTTATAGACAAAATACTATACTATTAAAAAAAATTGGCCTTAAATTTGAAAATTTTAAAAAATACATATAGTTAACGTTTAATGATCCCACTTTTTGAGAATCTCCCATTAGAGATGATAACAATCGGGGAAAGCTTCAGATTTTTGATTTTGGTAAATGCTAGTTTTGTTTTTGTTGTTATATGAATTTGGGTCATTTTCCAGAAAAGGGGAAATTTCAGTCACTAATATTACAATTTTATAAAATATGAGTAAAACAGATTTTTATTTCACAAGTACCTTTGATTCTGTACAGACAATTTTAGTAACAATTCATAATTCTTAAAAGTAAGCAGATTTTTAAACCTACTTCCATGCAGAATTCCTTTAATACAGCTTTCACAAGCGGAACAAAGGTGATTTTCGGAAATGACAATGCATAAAACTATTCTTCAAAAACACAACTTTGGAACACTATATATTGAAATATAAAATAGTTACAACTTTCTAATGTCTATACAGCACCTATTATTCAGAAGTGAGTCAATACTTGAGGTCAATTTCAGAGCCATCTATCAGAATTATTTATAACTACTTTTAAAAAAAAGGGAGGGGGGAGAAGAAGATAGGGACAGATTTCTTATAGTATTGCAAGAACAGTGTTACAGCATAACTTTTATACCTTTTTCCACTTAAAAAAGAACTAATTGTAATTACGAATTTATAATCAAAACACATTACATTCTAAATACATAGGAATCTTAAAATTTCACGGACAGAAAACTAAGTATGGGGGTAGCTAGGAGAATGATATTTTTACTGCATTTTTCTATTTTAAAACATTTATTAATAGATATTTTCAGGAAATCGTATAGTTAAAAATATGAAAAACAAGTATTAATCTGTAAAGGTGACAGGCCAAAAGATACATAAAAGAACAGAATTGTTTGCCACGTTTGGCAACTAAAAAAATGTTTATTTTTTATAGTGATAGATACATATAGATGAGAAAAATCCGATATTCTGCCAAATATAGTTACAAATAATGTTTTTTTCTAAAGCAAAAGCAAAAAGTAGAGCTATTGCAACATATCTATGAAAATTATTTGAATGCATTTAATGTTTATAATGAAATATATATGTATCGCCAGAGCCGGGGCTGAAAATCTATCGCATTTCGGCAAATTCTGCTGTTTTAAAAATTTGTATTTAAATTATCATACTCTCTCCCCCTCCACCCCTAAGGGGAAAAAATTCCTTTTTTCGCCCTTCTCAATATACAAAGTTTAAAATGTTTAAATCTTTTTAATTTTTTTTTTTCCATAGCATTTGTTACATTATTATAACAATATGTAATTAGTCATCTAAATTCTCCTGAAAAATCCTTAATAATAATAAAAAAAAAAAAAAACTATAGCACATAACAAACAGAGAATGTTCTGAGAGGGAAAGCAAGAATTCTTCACGATCATAGCAGTATTTCATATATTGTCTGTTGTTACATATTTCTTTTTTCTTGACAAAAACTGCTTTACTTACTTAGGCATTTATCCATTGTGTCCTTTTTCTTATCTGTTGTAATACATTCACTAATGTGGATCCTCTGACAATTGGCACATTTTAGCTAATACGACACCAAAGCGATCCAGTGCTAGGATCAACAAAATTACTGTGAATTTAACATTTAAATTACAAAAATTGGCTGTAAAATGTTTGTAGTCTGCATCTGGCAGTATATATATATATATATATATATATATATGTATAATTTCATAGCCTTGTTACAATTTTGATGCAGCTCCTTCATTCGTCAAGCAAGTGCTAAATGGTAAAATCCACCTCCGCATGAACAGAAATGTAAGCTATAGCTTTAAAAAAAAAAAAAGTTTCTCTTCGAAATATAGCAAACCCGTGGGCCTGTGTAAGGATTTCGCACTACAATTTAATATTTTTTAGCAATATCTTATCTTTCGTAGATGCAGGTTTAAACTTCTAATGAAAAATTAAGGAATTAAGAATTAAAACATCTTATTTATTCCATCAAGTTTACAGTAAAAACTGATCGAAGATAGCAAAAGACAGGCACAGGAAAAAAATTAACAATCGTATTTTAACTGCATTAGAGGATGACATCATCAGGGAAAAACATGGGATAAATAATAACATTTAATACATATGAAATACAATTTAATCTCATATAACAAAGCATACCTTTTAAACTACACATGAAATAAAGCTGCTTCGATTAATTGACAATGTCTTTTTCTTATAAACATCTCAATTTCAATTTTGCTTTTATATCAGGAATATTAAATAAATCTGTACAATGCCATCAACACTTTATCTTTTGTGTACTATTTTTTTTTTTTTATAATCATTGGTAAAAATGATATAATGCAGTATTTTATTTTTGTGGCAACACTGATTTAAGAAAAGCCTTTCATTTCATTTATAAAAACAATGCTGATTTACTTTTTAATCAGAAAACATGTTTTAACGAAACGTGAGTATACTATGTCAGAAGCCAGTTTGTATGTTTAGTAAATGCATAGAAAAAGGATGTTGAGAACAGAAATAATATATATATATGATAAGTTGTTTTGTCCAGATACGATTAAATAATAATAATTTAAAAAAATGATTCACATTCAATGAATAGTTAGCTCACAATGTTTCACACAATTCTAAAACTAATTTAATTGGTTTGAAGATGAATGACATCATGAACAAAGTTGTATTTTGCCTCGCGGTTTGACAGCTGTAAAAGTCCCAACCAGTTTAATTCTTTTTAATTCCTCTCTGCAGAACTCGCTTTGCAAACGATTACCTTCATGGTTTAATATTTTTAATTTTTCACAATGAATGAATCTGTATTGTTTCTTTACTTTGATGGAATGAGATATTGAGCTGTCAAACTAATTTAAACTGAAGTTATTTAAAAATATATCCACATTTAAATGCAGCTTATCATTCAAACATTAATTATTTTTGAACGATCTTTCTAAAATTGTTATTTTTATGCAGTTTTATTGAAAAAAATAATTTTGATTAAAAATGGCAATTTAATGTATGAAAAGCAAAGCAGTCAGCCTGTATTTGTTTATGACAGTCACATGACTTACGCTTTTATTATATAGACTTGGTCCAGACTGGAATGGTTACCTACACTTGGATTTTATATAAGTAGATATAATAATTTAGCAGAATCAAATTTTAGAATTATACAAAAATCATCGAAACTTAAATTACTAAAATGAATTTCGGGACCACATTTTTTCTCCAGACTAACATTCATAAACAACTGTTTCTGGAGTATAAATTTTCTCTTTCAAGTTTTTAGTGAACTTTTTGTTCATTTGTTGATTGTTTCTGTATCATTATTCTTTTGTAAGAAATCATTATGGCAACTTTGTATAGTAAAATTTATTAGTAATGTCACCTGTACATTTTCTACCCAAAGTTCACAACGGCTATCAATATTATTCTACTCAAGAATTTTGAAATACCTTTTTTGTATCAAGAGGGAGCACATTGATTGCACCCAGCTACATTTGTGCCCCCCCCCCTCCCCCCCAAAAAAGTAAGTAAATATTTTTTGCAGATTTTCCAGAATATCACTTTTTATACAGTTCAACATTATTGGTTATTCTTGAACAACATGCAATTAAAAAACAAAAAAGTAAATTTTAAATCATAGCAAAAACAGTATTATCAGAATAATTTTCGGTTTTAGGAAATGTTATGGGTCATAATGATGGTAACTTTCTTTTTTTTTTAGGGTTCTGTACTTAAAAAGTAAAAACGGAACCATTATAAGATCACTCCTGTGTCTGTCTGTCTATCACAGCCATTTTACTCGTAAACTATGGAACGTGGAAAGTTCAAATTGGGGGAAGTAATAAAGACTATTGACCCACATATTTACAGATTATTTAACATTCACAAACATATTTATTTCCAAATCTACTGAAACTAAAATTCTGAAAAAATTAGAGGTAGTAGTCAATAATTTAAATCTTGCAGGAAAATTATAGTGATTACCATAGGGCACATAGTTTTTGAGAAAATTGCATCTTTCCGGTACACAAAAATTTTGATTTTCGGGCATTCACCAAAGGTGTTGAGCAACGCTAGAGGTATCTATCATAGCAGAAGTATAAAAGAATTGTTGATACTGATTTTCGAAAAAAATCGTCAGTAATTAGCTGAGATATTTATCCTTAAAGACACGGACGGTTTGGGAATGTTTAATGACAGGGAAGGCGTACTCTATGTACCATCGTCTTTTAAAGCCTAGATAACAACTTTTAATGATATATTTGTGTAATGCAATGCCCAGTAGATGTATAAAAGAAATAAACATCAAATTGCTAAAAACAGACTAATTTAATTAGAATTAATCACATAAATACTATGTGATTCGCAACAAGTTTGCATTGAGTGAATCTCTCAATGCACCTCCAATGGCTTTAAAAGTTAATGAAAAACCTATCTGGAGAAAAGCGGCATGGACCAAGGCGGACTTTGCGACCTTCTTTTGAAGCACGCTTAGCACAATGCCAAGTTTAAACCTTGAACAAGGGTTTTGTTTTAGCTACTCTTTAAAAAGCTACGCTGAATTTAGTTTTATGAAATGTGAAATGAAGTTTAAATATGCACGACTTTTATTGTCAGCACCAAATTAAGTTCATCATAAACAGATTAGGATAAGATTAAAAAAAGAGTTATACAGAATAGCAATATTTGATATTACTTAGGCTTCATATCTCTTTGAACTTTTATGGTATACCCATTCGTACTTTTCTAGTATATACAGCTATACCCAACCCTACGTTGCATAGTTTTTTACAAAGTCTTATTATTCTTTTAGCAACGATTTTTCTTTAATAATACAGTTAATAATTCATATATTTATTGAGTGCAAGTAATACTCGCACTTGACCATTTATTTTTATATATATATGCATAGCTGAATTTTAAATTTCATGCATTTCTTTCTTATAAATTGTTTTTGAAGGAAAAAATTATCTACTTAACTCTGTGAGTCAGTTGTTGTGTCTTCTGTCTCCTGTAAAATCACAACTTCATATCATCAAATTATCTGAGAACAAGTTACAGTACAGGACCCATTATCCGGAATTCCGAAATCCGGAAGGACCCAAAATCCGGAAGAAAAAAAAATTGAAATTTTCTATAAATTTGTAAATTTTTACTAAAATTTTGCAATTTCTGAAATTTGTTGAAAATTTTACAGATGCCTAATTTTCTTTTTGGTCTATTGTGTTGCAATGTGTAACCACTAAAATATGTTACATCAGTGATGAGGGAACACGGTTCCCCCTCCCCCCCCCCCCCCCCCAAAAAAAAAAAATAGAAAAAAATCTTATTTCTGTCAAATTTTAGTTTAAAATTAATTTATTACGATTCATTAAAACAATAAGATATTTCGTACCCTCCCTCTCACTTCGATAAAATATTATGACTACACAATTATGTTACTTGAATCAGGGGTTAAAAAAGTAAAAAAAGTATTTCTGAGTAAATTCTAAGTTAAAAAAAAAAAAAAAAAAAAAAAAAGATCTGAAATTCACAGCAATTTTTTTGAAAGTTTACAGAAGAGGGGGGGGGCTCTCGGCACTAATTATGCATTTTTTCCGCGATCCTTTAACGAAATTCGCGCTTTTACGCGATCTTTTGATGAAATTAAGGGAGTGTTTTGCGATCCTTTGAAGATTTTTTTTTTTTTTGCTATCTTTTGACGAAATTTGCGTTTTTTTTCCCCACGAGGATTTGACGAAATTTGCATTTTCTTCCGCAATCCTTTAACTAAATTTGCGTGGTTTTCGCGATTTTTTTACGAAATTTCATTTTTTGCGATCTTATGACGAAATTTGCTTTTTTTTCCTGCGATTTTTGGACGAAATTTCTGGATTTTTTGACGAAATTGCGGGAGGTATTTTCGATCCTTTGAAGAAATTTGTTTTTTTTTTTTTTTTTTTGCTATATTTTGACGCAATTTGTGTTTTTTTTTAGCGGTGCTTAGAAGAAATTTTCTATTTTTTCGCGATTCTTTGATGAAATTTGTGTTTTTTCGCGATTCTTTGATGAAATTTGCGTTTTTCCCGCGATTTTTTTGACGGAATTCGGGAGGACCCGAAATCCGGAATGCCTTCGGTCCCAAGGATTCCGGATAATAGGTCCTGTACTGTATTATGTTGCTTTACCTGATAGCTTCTGCATAAATACTACCCGTTTTTCCTTTATTTTTTAAAAATAATATTTTTGAAAATTTTCAATAATTTATTCATATTTAATATTACTCGAGTTACTAATTCGGCCTTCAATAATAATTTCATAAAACAATTTATATGATTTAAATAATGGGTGAGGGGCATCCCAGGCAACTTTGTTACAATTTCTTTTTAATAATGATATGAAGGTTTAATTTAAATAGAAGCTTCAGTTATATTTTACTTCCTTTGCTATACAGTCTATTCCTCCAGTTTAAATTTTTAAACAATCATCATTCATAATATTTTATTACTTTTGGAATGACTCACTTGCATTTTGTATTAAAAAATCCAAAAACTGCGAAAGCCTTCATCTCTTACAATTAAGGTGTATATATATATATATATATTTTGTTACGTATTGTTCTGTTTTACATATCACACATAATTAAGAAATACATCAGTATTTGCTGACTTCTGAAAAACCTAAACAGGAATTTAATCAAACTATTTCAGAATCGTTTCTAGTTTTCTAATTTCTGTAAGCTTTCTATCTTTATACATTTTTACAGTGTTCAAATAATATTATATTACAAGTTTCTTGCATTTAATTTACTTTTGTATTTTCTTCCTTTCTTTTCTTTTCTTTTAAATTTTAATGCAGTCTGTGTATCTGTAATAATTAGGAAAGAAGTTTGTGTGCTTGTCTCTATGTGTGTGTGTGTGTGCCGAGTTCTGAAGTAATTGCTGCACATAGAATTACAAGATTTGGTATGGAGGTACCCCTATACTAATCTTTGTTCATAAAATGCATATGATCGACGTTTGAATATGTTTTCAAATGAAATTTACTGAGATTTTGGCCACAATTTTTCTTTTCGAACTTTATCCAATCTCTTATCGAAAAAAATTAGTATTTTTTAACTATTCTGTTTTTCAACGAGATGTATACAACATGATATAGAGGCCACCATTATCCTTGTTAATCCAACAGATCAAATTATTTGATTAAAGAGTAGCAGAAATTATTTAAAAACCCATTAAACTGAAAATATAAAATTGTTTTGCAGTGCCATCTCTTGGTATTTTTGTTTAATACACGTTATTGGTGAAATCAGTTGAAATACATATTTTTCTATAAAGATTAAAAAATAATGTGCATGTTTTGGTTGGAAAACATTATATATATTTTTTTATATATCATAATATACTTATTTGCAAAAAAAGAAAAAAAAACGTATAGTTGCATGAATTGGTAAACAAACTTAAACAATATCATCCTTTGCCAAATGGACTATACAGTTTAAACTAAAAGTAAGTTCTTTTTTCCAAAATAAAGATAGATTTAGCAAGAACTTTTTATAAGTATACTTTAAAATCATGCAAATCAATGACTTAAAATATATTTTTTCCTATTTATTTATTTACTATGCACTTTCAGATCAACAAATTAACATAAAATTGTTGGAGCTCTCAAACTTTAAATATGTTAATAACATCAAATAATGTAATATGTCTTCTACCTTCCTGTTTTCTTTAAAATATACATCCACCAAATATGCATACCTCTGACTGTGTATGAGATGCAGTTTTTTTTTTTTTTTTTTTTTTTTTTTTTTTTTAATATACATCCACCAAATATGCATACCTCTGACTGTGTATGACATGCATTCTATGCACTTCATATATAACCATATTCAAATAACATTGTTCTCTTTCTTTATATATATTCAAAATATTTAAACTAGATTTGTTTTCTTACAAAAAAAAAAAAAAAAAAAAAAAAAAAAAGTAAAAATAAATAAATAAATAAATAAATAAGTAAATGCTATTATTTATGACCCAAGCCCAGTATTAAAAAAAAATAATAATAATAATAATAATAATAGTAATAAAATAACAGAAGCATACAAACCTTTAAATTATCAGGAAGTTCTTGACGCCCAGCATAACCCGGATTCATGGTTATGAACATATTGCAGGAGGGATTAAGGCTTAATTCGGATCCTTCAAACATAAATTGTGCCAGTTTTTGAGCTTTTGCAAGTTGTATGCTATGAATCTGTTGTGCAACTACAGATAAAACTTCTAATTCAATTCTATTAAATTCATCAAAACATGCCCAAGCACCAGATTGTGCTAGACCTTTGAAGAACTTGCCCATTGCTTTGTAGTCTAGACCATCAGAGCAATTGAATACAACACACTGTAAAAAATAAAATTTTGCAGATGAAAAAGAATTTTTTTATCTTTTTATTTTAATCTTTCATATACCAAAATTCAAAATATCAAGAATTTCAAAGAAAAGTTTTCAAATAATTAAGGATATTACTGTTACAGTTGGCTTTCTGTTTAACGACTTTCAAGAAACATAAAAAAATCGTCCTTAAATAGAGATTGTCCTGAAACAGAATTTGTGGAAAAAATAATATTTGAAAATCGTTTCCCTTCACAGTTTACAGGCTTAGGACTGTCAATACATTTCCCAATACATTAGGGTGTTTAGAAATGTTTTATTTACAGTGAAACCTCTCTGTGCGACCACCTCCATTAAGCGACCACGTCCTTGAACGACCATTTTTTCATGGAATGAAATTTATTCCCATATGCTCAATACTAATTTTACCTCTATTCAGAGACCACTCCAGTTGAACTCCCTCCATGAGCGACCAATTTTTTTGAAGAAAATGAAACAAATTCCATTTTTCATGGTCACTTGAAGAAGGTTTTATTAGAATAATAATTCCAGAGAGTGCATTATTCATCAAACTTCTAAACTAAGTTTCGAATTTTTATTTATTCCGGTAACTTTTAAGTCTTTACACCCCTTTGTGTCTTTTTAGGCAATGAATTTAACTCTGATGACAAAGTAAGGATGATGGTCAATAAACTCCCCTGCCCTATTCTGTCAGGAAACTCTCAAAGAAATAGATAAATTAATGAAATCGTCATTATTTGTTCCCGTCCAAACAACAACAAAAAAAATTGCATTTATTTACTGAACTTCAAAAGGACTTTGAAATAAAAGTTATAGAAGATAAAACCATAAAATCAAAGCAAACGTCAATGTATTCATTTTTTAAACTCTGCACTAATTAACTTATGTAATTAACTTTCGTTTTGATACTTAAATTTTCATATTTTTTCCTAATGCGAAAAATAAATTTTAGTAATATTAATTGTTACCTTTTTTCAACAATTAAAATCTAGATTTAAAAATGACCTCCATTCAGAGACCACCTCTCGGAGCGACCAATTTTTATTGGAATGGAACGTAGTCGCTTTAAGGAGGTTTTATTGTATTTATTTAAATTTATTTTATGTTTTCTTTTTTTATTGATACAGATATACTACATATTTTTATTGCACAAATACAAATTCTATTAATTATACTGCATACAAAAACAACATTACAGCGTGCAATGTTACCTAAAGTACAATAAAAATATTTATACATTTAATTAAACGAATTAAGGTTTTTAAAAAATCAAAAAGTGTAGATTGTTTCAATGGTGGTCTAGTTTTAAGTACCCTTGCTTCAAGCTTCTGAAGAAGGTTGAATGAGTCATCTTCCATATTTGATGAAACAATGTACTAGCAAAGAATATCCAGGGCAGAATTCGCATCTGAAAAAGAAGGAGGTGGTGTCTTGCTTTGTGTATCATCAGCTTCATCACCATCTTCTGCATCTGAAGTTGCATTTTCATTTGCGGTCTTCATAATTTTGATCGAAATTTCTGAAATCGATTGTTAAAACGTCTTTGTTACATGGGTAAGTCCATTACACCCTTCTCCTTTATCTGTACTCATTTGAATTGCAAGAAAACTTGTTTTTCTATCAGAGGAAGTTCTCTCATTTAACATGTTTAAAGGAAATGGGGGGGGGGGGGGGATGTGAAAATCGTTGTTAAATAGAAACAATTTTTTCTTTAAATAGAGATTTTTTTTACTTAAAGGAGCTGGGACCGCAAAATATCGTCCTTAAATAGAGGTCGTCGTTAAGTAGAGCGACGTTAAACAGAGAGACGACTGTATTTGTAAGGTTTTTTTTATTGAGATATTGATGTTTAAATATCAAGGATTAACATCACAAATGCACATACTGACTTCTAATTATTCCTTGGATTTACTAGTTAATTTTTGAATAACTGAACTAAGGTTAGCATGATTACTTATCTAATTTCAAAGTTATTAAAAAAAATTCTTAAATTTTGGCACTTTAATTTAAAGTCAGCATCTTTTTTTTAATGACATTTTCAATTTAAATTAAAAAACACGGAAAATGTAAAAATATTTCATAAAAATATTACTATTACTACAAAAACCAATGATTTTAAATATTAGTTACTAATAACATCATATAACTTAATACTAGTCTTCTACCTTGCTTTATTTCTTTAAGTACACAACTGTATTTAAATAGATAGTAATGCACTAGGGATGCACTGAATAGTGATTTTGGCCAAATACTGAATATTCGGCCCACAGGTGAACTGAATACCGAAAATTTGACTAACCAAATAGTAAGTGTTGGACCAAATACCGAATATTCGGCTGGCCAAATACTTTTAATATTGCAAAGTTAAAAGGTATTAAAATGTTATTTTTAAAAACAATTTTACATAATATTTAATAAAAGAAACTTAACTTTTGATAAAGAGCTTTTTATAAGTAAATTTTATAATGAAAAAAATCTGCTTTGAGTTATTTAAGAAGGATAATTATAAGACTTCTTTAAATAACAAATTTTCAGATTTCATGGTTTCTTCTACGAATTAGAAACAAACATTTTAAAATCAAAGAGAAATAGTGAAAAAATTGGAAGAAAAACTTTACAGGGTCATACACTGTTTATTTGTCAGAAAGAGGCTAAAGTAAAAATAAATAAATAATACATTCTACTCAAATAATGGCAGCTCAGCAAGAATAACTTTTTTACTTGCTTTAATTTAGCAAGGAAGTTTTTAAATGTATCCTAGAGCAGTGTTTGAAGTATGTGATCATTTTCAGATATTGTAAACATTCAGGTTGCTCCTAAAATCCTATCTTCTAACGGGGATAATATGGTCAAGACAAACATTCTTTTTAACAATAAACAATATCTCAATACTTTTATTCTATCAGAACTACAATACACTCAATAAAATATATTGGGTGCAAAACAAGCCAAAACTGAAGTTTATTCAAAATTGTGAATGACAACTATGAAGATATTTTAACGAGATGTGTTTCATATTAATTTTGTTTGTATTATATGTGATGATATCATTGAAAATGGCTGAATTTTGGTCAGTGACGCAGTATAAATACAATCAACTGGATTCTGAATAAAGGAATGTCTAGCTCATAATTTTTTTGCTATGAATGCTGGTATTTTCTAGCACTTCTCATCATATCATATTTCACAGTAATCAAAGCAAGTCGGTTGAAAATATATAATATCTTCATTATTTTTAAAGTGACAAATGAAAATCCAAGCTTGACCTCGAGTGAGATGAGATACAATGTATTTATGACTCAATAAGTGGATTAAGATTATGGTTTCCTGAACAAAAATTGTCTGTCTTGAGACCTATTATCAACCCCAAAAGTTTTTCGATTTTGTTTAGAAACTCTAATTTGTGAAAAAGCAAAAAAGAGGTTATTTACTAAACAAAGTGTAGGAACTTGCATTTGTACGTTTTTAATTCCTATGAAAATCCTAATTAATCATCCCCATTATTCATCATTTTAATCCTCCTCATGGTTAATTTTCTTAGGTTATATTTTAGAAACAGCAAATAAATAATTTAAAAACATTCTATTTTATTTAAATATGATTTTGTTTCTAATTATTTTAAATGTATTTATAAGTTGACAGTTAAAAGCAGAAATTGGGAAAAGTTTATAAAAATGTGTTTTAAAAGGTTTTGTTAAGTATTCGGTTTGACCGAATACTTTGATATTCGGCTTAACTGAATAGTTTGATATTCAGCCTAACTGAATATTCAGTAACATGGCCAAATACCGAATATTCGGTATATCCCTATAACGTACCAATACAGTTTTACAAGAAGAGATCAACTAATCATCTTGATTTATTTATTTTTAAGTGTTTGATAATTTTATTTTATCAGATAAATCTTTGCCTTGCAGTGCTCCTAACAACTTTGACATTTTCAGAATTACTATTTTCAGAAATATGAAACTAAAGTTTAATCTTTCCCACAGGTAATACAGTAGTTAAAACCGTTACAAATTCACCAACACTTGAAATAATTATTAAAATGTATTGTACAGGGGATACAGGGAAAAAAATTTTTTTAGGAACTTCACAACAAAAGTTTAGGCATATTTTAGAGCTAATTTACTTCCATCCCTCCCATTTCTCAATTTTTTATGTATATTTAAGTACTGTTAACTGAGCAAACTGTACTTTTACAACCTGTATGTCATGAAAGAAAACATGTTCAAACTAAATAGTTCCTTTTGTCTATTGATTTAGAGTAAAATTGTTACCAAAGATTTCAAATTTCCTGACACATAGATGACACCTCATAAAATACACATTATCAATTGTTGCACCCAATTCTCATATCAAAACTTTTCCAAATTTGTTCAGGTTTTGCTTTCTGTGAGGTTTGAGAAAATAGTATTAATGAAATTTATGAATGAAAATGTTTTGAATATTAATAATAAACTACAAATTATGACCAAGCTCAGCAAGTGCATTGAGGAAATATACATAACAAACTAAAAAAGAATGAAACATACTGGAATGTATACAATTGACAATTAATTTTACAATGAGAACGCAGGTTAAAAATCCAGACAATACTTTTTTTTTTTTTTTCAGTTTTGAGAAATGAGATTAATTAGTACCAGATAACGAGACAAACCAGTGCTATTTTGTAGTTTTAGAGGTTTTGATTAGTCAATTTCATTTTGGAAAAAAAAAACTAGATTCTCAGTATAGAAATAGTTAAAAAAACATTATATTACATGGACAACTACACAAAAAGATGAAAAGTTACTTATTACTTGGGAAAGGAAGATCCTAAGACAAATTTCTGGACCTATTAAGGAAGACAATATGTGGCGTATCAGGTCAAATATGGAGCTAGAATAGTTATATAACGAAAAAGATATAATAAATACTATAAAAATAAGACGAATGAAATGGTTAGGCCATCTAATCAGAATGAGGGATGAAAGATGCACAAAGAAGATATATAATGGTAATTTAATAGGGAAAAGAAGTATTGGTAGACCCAGGAAGAGATGGTTAGAAGAGGTAGAGATGTATTACATTACATGGCTGATTTTTTTTTCTTTTTCTTTCTAGACCAGTAAAAATGCTTCATTGTAGAGTCAGCAGCCTTCATAACTAAGAAAAAATTATTTTACTTAACAATTTTCTCTCTCTTTTAAAATATGAAATTCAACGTTAACTAAATCATAGGGAGAAGCAGAAAAAATGAACTCAATTTTAGGAATTTAAGAACAAATGTGATCTTGGATTGTATTTATTTCAAACTGTAGACAAATACATCAAGCATATAAAAATTATTTCATTTCAGCCCATATTATAAGTTAGAAACTTATTACTCCAAGGCAAGGAATTTCATAAACAATATCAGATATTTCCAAATTCAAATTACCTTATATAGATAGAAGAATAGAATAAGAAACTGTACCTGTTTTGCAACAGCTTTTGCCAAATCTTTGCTTGTCTCTGTCTTTCCTGTCCCTGCAGGACCTTCAGGTGCACCACCAAGATTTAATTTTAATGCTCCCATTAAAGTTCTGCAAAAAGAATAAAATATAAAACAACGAAAAAAAATTAAAATTTTATAAAAAAGAAAGAAAAAAGGAATGGGAAAACATAAAAGCAGAAGACAAAATAAAACTACTTACAATTTACTATTTTCATAAATATTCCATATTAACTACATAAAGAATTAAACAATTACAGTAGAACCTCGATTATCCAAAGTAATTGAGACCGACCCTCTTTCGGAAAATCTAAATTTTCGGATAATCGAGAATGCTTCAATTTTAAGATTAAGGAGAAATACATACAATATTTCGGATTATGGTAACAAGTGCTTAATAAAAATAAAGAAATAGCAAAATCGAAACAAGAATAAATTACCTGAATTTTAATTTTGAAATTAAGTACCTTTTACATAGATTACTACTGTTTGAAAAAAGTGTTTTGTTTATCGCAGTTTCGATTGTCCTTGCTTTGAAGCTCTATCAAAGAGTTTTTTAATATTATTAATTCACCAGTATCGTAGTCTTTCTGCTGCTCCAGCCATGCCAAACCTTTTGCAAAACATTCAAAAGCTTCAGAATTGCTAATTTTTTCATTTTCTTCATTCCACTCAGCAGCTTATGGGAGCTCAAGTTAAATTCAAAGGAACTCTAAGAAAGGGGATCGAAAATATTCATATGTACTCGTAGCTTGGAAAGGACCGCTTGCACACAAGAAATTAAAAAAAAAATCTTTCAAAATGGATGTTGCACACAAGAAATGTGATAGCAAAAAAAAAAAAAAAAAGCTTAAAAATGGATTTCGTTTAATCAAGAGTTTCAGATAAAAGAGGTTCTACTGTATGCTTTGATTCTAAGCATAGTTTTGTAAAAAATAAAAAGCTTTGAACAACAACAAAAAATATATAACTTTAACATTTTACCGTAATTTCCGGCCTATAATCCGCAGCGGCGTATAATCCGCAGCCGCAATTTTTAGCCCTTATAAAAATATTTCAGCAGATAATCCGCATCGGCGTATAATCCGCGGATTATACGCCGGACTATACGACAATTACTCATTGCTTTCAACATTCCAAAGTACTACTAATAAACCACCTCCCTATTTATTTAGTTGCTCTATCTAAATGATAATTGTAATAAAATAATTGAAAATAATTATAATAAAATAATTACAAGTTATAAAATACAAATATTTTTTTTTCATTGAATCTTATATCTACAACGTTGAATGTCTTGTGAATACAGATAATTCTGTTATAATTGCTGTTTTTAAATCATCTTCCGCATTTTAAATAACGTCCTATTTAAATTCTGCAGTGTTAAATAACAGGTTTTCTCTTAGACATTATTATAACTTTCAATGTGATATACCATCAAATACATTTTGGTTTTTAATATACATTACAAGGACATAATTGTATTTTATTATTCTATCCATAGAGGGCAGCAGTAAAACCGCGAAATTACGATACGATAATGATTCATTCGATTATTGTGTGGTGGATTCCCATTGGCTGCATCGTAATATCAATCATTGTAATTAGTAAAACTGACGTAGTTTTGGGCAGAGCTATTTCATAAATGATTGAGGTTGCAATTTTTGAAAGGGATGAGTTGACAAATGCTTTGTTCTTCATAAAAACATGTTGCCAAAAGGCTAAAAAAATAAAATCATAATCGGAAGCCACTCCCACTAGCACGTTTACGTCAGAAGTGAACCAATCACAAGCAACTCCACGAACGGTCGATAGCAGACAATCGTTTGATAACTGTTTACATTTTTATTTTATGACTGCTGGTAGAAACTGGATGTCTGCCCTGAGCTTCTGCTTAAAAAAGTTTTCAGCAGATAGTCCGCACCGGTAGATAATCTGCACTTAAAAATTTTGAGGTTTTTTCACAGATAATCCGCAGATTATAGGCCGGAAATTACGGTAATATCAATATTTTAACTTAAAATAATAGTAATAGCACAAGGTTGTACTTATACAGGAGAATGAGATTCCTTGACTTTTACAAGTATATTTTCAGAAAATTCTAATCTGGGGGTGCAGTGTGAACTAGTCATGGTAAAATAAGTATTGACTGGAAACACTAACACTTTCTAAATACAGGATGCATTGGTTGAAACCTTCTCAATTCCCCCCAAAACTTGCTTTCAGAACTACAAAAATTGCTCTTTTTAATAGCTTAAGATCCTTATAAACTTTTAAATAAAGTTTTTTTTCAAACTGCAGAAAGTTGCTGTACAATATTTATGTTTTGAACCAACATTCTTGCCAGCAACTATATCATAAAATCACTTAAACTTTATTTTTATCAGAAAGAAAAGGGAAGGAAAAAGCCCACATTTCAGTTGGGAGATGAAGGTTTAAGATGACTGATTATTTATTTTTATTTCAAAATAAGAAATATTGCTTAAAATGTGTATTAAAAATTTGTAAAATGTGTGGTCTGATGTGCCTAGGAAGGGGATTGGGTGGAAATTTTAGTATACTTTTGATTTTTTTTTTTTTGTGTGTGTGTGTGTGTGTGGAATCAGCCAAAACATGTCAACCTCTTGGTGACACAAAGGTCTCACTTAGTAGGCGATCACAATGAAATTTTATTAAACTCCCTGACTTTTCCAGATTTTGGATAAAATATCAAGTTTGACCAATTTCCAAATTCCTTGACTTTTCCAGTTTCTCCAGGTAGTATAAGTATTAGTAACAATGATAACACTAAAAGAATTAATTCTAAAGTTCTGTTAATTTATGTTACAAAAATTATAATTTAATAAATAACGATTCACACACACACACACAAAAAGGTATATATATTAGCCATTAAGTAAAAATTTCAACTTACAAATTAAGATAAATGAAAAAGTATTAGTTTTAATTTATTTTCATTGTTACATGCTATTTGTGCAGCCTTTAAAATAAAACCATAAGAAAGGGTTCTTACATATTGCCTTATGTGCAGTTAAATATGGTATTAGTTCTCTAACTAAAATAGTAACTTTAAACACATAGATGAGGTATTGCACACAAAGACTATATTTAATTTCCATATCTAATGCTTGTGAAGCATTTGAAATTCAATCATGAATGATTAAATATGGTAATTCTGTGATGGTGCATGGCTCTTAACACATAGCTTTTGACAATAATTAACCTTAATTACTGTCAAAGTAGCATGATATTTAGTAAATTCTGAACCTTTCATTTTTTTTTTTTAAATCAACAAATTAGCAATGTTATACACAATTTTCAATAGAAAATATATTTATAATTCATGTTAACCATCATTCATTCATTAGACATCCTCAAAGTTCATCTGCCAATCTGGCTAAGTAAGATAAAAAATAATAGTGATAATCCTTATTATTTTAATCAGCAAACAATTTTATCTTCTTTACCATAAATGAAATCGATGAAATTTCGTTCTTTTGGCAGAACATCTGACATTATTCTGTGCATTATATATATAATAAATAAAACAAAATATATGCAGAACAAATCACAATAACAAGTGGGAAAAATTCACATACAAAAAATTTCAGGTTAACAGCAATAAATCTTAATGGTTAACACTTCATTGTAGCTAATTTATATTAAATTAGTGCGGTACACTAAACATTACACATACACTTATGCAAGTATATGCTGATACATTTTTGCATAAATTAAAGAAATTACACACCTTAAAAATTATATAAAACATTAAAAAAAAAAAAAAAAAAAAACAGTCTAGCAAAGTGAACAAAAGGATTAAATTGTAATGCCCTTTTCGTAAAACTGAAAACAATTGCACAATATAAAATAGGACATATAAATACATATTTAATTAAAATATACCATTGAAAGAAATTACCTGTAACATCTATCAGTTAATGGTGTTATAACAAGACGTGGAGTGTTTCCTAAATACTCATAACCATATTCAAGATCAGTAGTTATCATTCTTACAATAACTGTTTCATTTTCCCAATAATACCTAAGTTGACTAATCCAGTTGAAATCATTCACATCAGTGATATTTTTTTCTGCTAATTTAGCAACTTCATCTCGAGCTATTAAAACAAAATGAGACACATTATAGATATCTTTAAGAAGATGATGGGCATTAAAATGATGATTTTTTTTTTTTTTTTTTGTAATAAGCATGAAATTCCTAAAGATATCTACAGTACTAATAGATGCTGGCAAAGCAGAACCATGAGCCCTAACTGGATATTAATATTATAAATTTTCTTTAGCTTAATTCTCCCCAATAATTACTGAAATCAATGTAACACTAGCTTTAATATTTTTAAATTTATAAATTGTCAATAACTCTATGAAAAGAAGATAGTTAAAGGAAACATGCTTATCATTTATTTATTAATTTTTATAGACATTTTTAAAAGTATTCTTCCTAAAGACTTCTTTTTTCTAAGTTTGCAACATGCGTTTATCTTCTATTTACTTTAATGAACTCAGAAAGAAAATAAAAAGCAATTTGTTTGAAGCTAAGTTATTTTTTTTTTTAAATGACAGGATAAATGATAACCTTCTTAAGATGTTTCACCCTATTGCATTAAAAGTATAAAATACATATGAATTAACACTTTTTTTTTCGGTGAATTTGCAAAATTTTTATTATTAATATTTCCTTCCTTACAATTAAGTTTCCTGTAATGTATATTTATATTAGGGCAATCTACTCTTTTATTATTATTATTATTATTTTGCTCATTAACCCTATGACTGCCCAAAAGAGCAAAATTGTCAAACCATTTTCACTGTAAATATTTAAAATTGATAAAAAAAGATTATTATTCCAATATGATATAAAAAACGTAAATATGTATATGAAGATAAAGCCATTTCTCAATGTTTTAAAACAATGCAAAAAATTGTAAAATTGTATAAATTTAAATAATGCAAGTATTGAAGTAAAAATTGCAATAAAGTGAATGAGTTATCTTGGGTTGGACAGTCAGAAAATTAAAATTGGGTTCTCATTAAAAGCAATTTTTTTATAAACGAGTTCAAGTGTAATAACACATCAGCTTAATATAAGACTTTCCCCAAAACTAAATTTCATTCTGTCAGTGCCCAAGATGAAAATAATTGAGAATAACTCAAATTGAAGAGTAATAATTGGTATTTAGCATACCATGCACATCAATAACAATTAAAGCACCAAGAGTCAGTCTTTTATTGGGTTCTAATTTTCCACGAACAAGTGCTACAATGTCATCAATTTGTTGACTACATTTTTTCCTATACATCTAAAAAGAAAAAACAAAAGCTTTATTAGAAACATATTTCAAATCATTAAAAACATTTTTATATGTACATTAAAAAATCAGTTACACTTTTAAAAAATAATTTTAATTTCTAAAACTCTGGTATCTCAATTGTATATTTATAAAACTACATCAACTAATACAAATTCAAAATATGCTACCTGTTTATAGTAATAAGTGAAGACAATCTATAAAAAACAATAAAATAGACATTAAAAACAAGTTCAACTTTAAATAAATATTTTTATAATTGAAGTCTTCGTGAAGAAGCAAGCATGCTAAAATTTAGATTTTTATTATTTTTATTATTAAAGTTTTCAAATATGAAATTCAATACAGTTCAACTCAGTGAATTGATAAAACCTCTGAGCTAAGCAAATTAGTAAATTCTCTGCATATATTTGAACCTTTAGCTTTCAAATTATTTTTCCATTAATCATTCCTTGAATTGGCACAGTTTAAATTAAATTCAATATTACAAAAAATAATTATACACTGGTTATCAAAAATTAAGGAAAAGTCACAAAATGCTAATTTCCAAATACGCGAACACTCAAATAGAAATAATATAATTTGAGTAATTACTATCTCTACAACACAGCTAGCCCATATAACACCTCATTCATGTCACACATGGTCACAAGTGTCACAGTCACTAGAGTGAAGCAAAAAAATAGGAAATTCCATACATCTCATTATGAGTCTCAAATGGTCACTATATGTGACTCCACTGAGAAGTCAATGTGACTACTGCTTTGTGACGAGTCACCAGGTGACTTTACAATGTAGTTAAATTGTGATTCTCATGTGACTGTCATTTTTAGACTCAATTTCATAGTCATCATGAACGTTGCATTATGATAAGTCACCAAATAATATCATATTATAGTCACATGAAGACTTTTCCCAAAAGAGCACAATGGTGACTTCACAATAGTCTCTCTGTCACCTGAAAGTCATTATGTGACTTTAATGTGACATTATTTGGTAACTTATCACAATGCAACATTCACAATGACTTTGAAATTGAGTCTACAAATGACAATCACATGAGAGTCACAATGTAACTACATTGTAAAGTCACCTGGTGACTCGTCACAAAGCAGCAGTCACAGTGACGTCTCAGTGGAGTCACATATAGTGATCATTTGAGACTCATAATGAGATGTATGGAATTTCTATTTTTTTGCTTCACCATAGTGACTGTGACACTTGTGACCATGCGTGACATGAATGAGATGTTATATGGACTAGCTGTGTTGTAGAGATAGTAATTACTCGAATTATATTATTTCCTTTTGAGTGTTCGCGTATTTGAAAATTAACATTTTGTGACTTTTCCTTAATTTTTGCACACCAGTGTATATACTGTATATGAGGCCTGGATGTTTAACAGGTCTCAAAACAATTTTAAAAATTTGGCTTATATCATTAATTTAAGAGCCATATATGATTTTCAGGTCAATGTGAAGATTAAGGTAATCAATCATATAACCAATAAACTAGATCAAAAGCAATGTTAAGTTACAAAATATAAAGTGCATGCATCAAATAAATACAATTAAGTTTATAATACTATTGAATAAAGTGTTTTTTATGACCCACCTAATTACCTAATAAACTTAGTGGGTTTTTTTTTTTTTTTTTTTTTTTTTTTTCCCCTGCTGAGTTAGATTTCTTTAAAAATTTTGGCAGATGTAATATCATAGCAATGAAGATAAAAAAAAAATTGCATTTGCTTCATATATTATTTGACACATTTACATTAACTAAAGCAAAATCCTAGAATAAATTGTCACTAGTGTTAAATTTGCATTTCATAAAGAACTGAAAACAAATAAAAATAAATTCAATATAAATCATATTTTCTTGAATTAATGCCATACATAAGAAAAATTGGATTAAGTTAAGTTTCTTGGTAAAATCACTAAAAAGAAAATGGCTTGATATAAAGATAACAATAAAAAATGAAAACATAATTTAAAAAAACTACATCTCATAAACACATTAATAAATCAACATTTCATTCAAGCATCAATTAAACAAAAATATATTTACTTCTACAGTATTATTTTGTAGGGCTTCAGCAACTTCAGCAGTCCAAAGTACTGAACACACACAAATAACAACTTGTCCAGGCCAGCTCAATACATACTCAGTCCTTGGTGATATAGGATAAGACTCTAATGATTTCTTTATTACGTCTTTCAGACTTACTAGCATGCTAACTTCAACTTCAGCAAGCCACTTTTCAACCATTCCCTAAAATTAAAAGGAAAAAAAAATGCATTAATACTAATACATTTAAAAATAAAAAGTGTCACTAACATTCCTGTTTTAGAATACAGAAATATACATTTTCTTTTTAAACTATGATACTTATAAAATTCTGCCTACTTCAATATACTAATAACATATTTTCACAATACTAATCACAAAAAATATGTATATGTTATGGGATGTACGATTGTAATGGAAAAATTCATCCTTTAACGGTATGTTTTTTAAATTTTGAATTTGTTTGTAAAACAATGTGCAATATATGAAGCCACCCCATTTGCTTTAACACCTTAAAATAGCAAATACAAAGGCTGTACAAAATTGTTATAAAAAATAAAATCATTAAATTCACATGAGTAAAATGTATGTCCTTTTCCCCCCAATATTTTATGTTTTATTCGCCTAAATGGTTTATTTAAATGGTTTATTCTGTTTTCTTGTGGTCAACTTTAGCACAAGCAAGGAAATAGGTTTATTATTCACTCTTAAAAACACCCCTGATATGACGTTTATGAAATGCAACAATTATTATTCATTCTTAAAAAAGAAGAAGACACACCTGATATGATTGTTTATGAAGTGTGAAAATGACTTATTTTGAATAATAACAAGAAAGAAAAATCATGTGCCAAGCATAGATTGTGATACACTTTCCAACACTTCCATAATACTTTAGCAAAACTATTTTGTTTAATAAGGTAAAGAAAATACCTAAATAAACATTTCAGAAAACACATAATACGTTTGAAAAACAAATTTCAAAAATGGAAGGAAAGGTATACGAATTCTTTTGTGTAGCTCTGCGTATGTCCGATAGATTTGTATATATTCTGTTTAATATGCTAAAGTTTAGTTTAGTTAGAAAATGCATAACACAATTGAAAATTCACCTTTAGTATTTTCTACTAGTAGACAGAAACATACTTGACTTATTTTGTACAGCCATGTATATTACCTATAGATTTTTATGCTCTTCACATATAAAGCTGATTTTTAATTCAGGCAAAAACACTCTTAAAACTACTGAAATCATACTTCCAGGAGTTACTATACATGGGCGGCCATGTATCCAATTTTTTGCATAGCCCTATATATGATTTTATTTATATGCTACAAATGTCTCTTAGCACACAGAATGTAGTTAAGATTGAAAATTTATAACTCAAATTAAAAAGAAACCTTATAGCAATTTACGCCCATTATTATTAATGCTTACAAATTATTTTGTGTAGAACTCTATATGACCTTAGGAATTATACACTCCACTTAGTGTGAAAAAATTTAGTTCAAATTAAAATGCATATCACAACAGAAAATGCACTTTCAGTACTCATTCCTCATACAAAATTTCTCAGATACAGTATTGCATCAGAAATCTTTTGTGTGTCCCTGTAAATGAACAATAAGTGTGATGCAAATCATATTCTATTGCAAGAATCTTGTAGTAAATCTCAGTAATGTATACAAATTTCCTCATGTTTGAAATAGTGTAACATAATTAAAATAGGCTGCAGACAGTTTCTTCTTCAAATACCATTATATAACAGAATTCTCTTTTGGGTGACCCTATAAATGAATGATAAATACTTTGCACCACATATTCTACAGAAAGCATATTTTAGTGCACCTGAAATATTAATACCAAACTTATGTTTGTAAGAGAGTAACACTATTAAACATGCACAAATGATTTTTCTTCATGGACCGTAATATAATGGAATATGTTTGAGTTCCCCTGTATGCCTACTGTAAGTGCTACATTTAATATACAGAAGCTACACTTAATCTATAGAAACCATATTCTAATGCATCTCAATAAGATGTATAAATTTCATTATGGTTAAAATAGTTGAACATGATTAAAATGCAACGCAAATGATTTTTCTCCATAGACCATAATGTAACAGAATACTTTTGAATGACTGTGTAAATTAAGCATAAATTCTACACACTTCATTTTCAATACCAAACATGCTATGGGAAACCTTAATAACGTATATCAATTACACGCCAATCTGAGTATATTTACGTGAGTTAAAGCATGAATAGATAGACAAATAGAAATCATTAAGATTTTTCAACTACATTGGAAAGTGTTAATAAAAAATTATCTAAATTTTGTTAGCATTTGCATAGAAAAATTAAACAATCTTGGAACACTACTCATAAAGTCTCAGCTAGCAATCATATAGTACATTCAAATTTATTAGCGTCAATTTCTTCAGCTAAGCACTACATCCCCTCCCTGGTAGAAAGCTCGCAATCATGTGAGTTTTTAAGATATGATCAAACTTAAATTTTTACAAAACAAAGTCATTAAAACAAAATCAGGAAAAAAACTCTAAATTTACAGAGAATTGCAGTATTTTACTTGTGTAATATAATAAAAATAATGTTCTTTATTTAAAATACTTATTGTCTTTTTATTATTATTTTTTTAATTTTGCTATTAAATATTATTGTTTCTCAGAGTAAGTATGCCATTGAAATTTTCAACACAGTTATTCCTTTGTATAGTTATCATTTTGACAAGATGATTGCAGTAATGATTATTTAATTATTACAAATAAGGTCCCAAGAAAATCATTATGATAAATTTATAGTGGTACACTTATCCTATTCATGAAACAATTATTCCCAAAAAGTTTTTTCTATAAAAGAATCTGTCTTTTTTGAAATTTAGACCAATTCCAGGCTGTACTTTTCATTTCATCATGATAAATTTGCAGTAATTTGATTTTATATTTAGTAATCATTAATTTCTTTTATATTTTTACGATGCAATATACTATAGAATGGGAGGTGGCTACACAGACCACCACCTTAAACAGTTGACAACTTAAATTCCAGGATTAGATAGAACTCGATTAGCATATTAAAATGCAACTAGTCTTTCAAGTCATATCTTGGTGGTGGCAAGGTGGCTTGGCAAGCGGTGGAAACTACCTGCGGATCCAGTTTTAGTGGTTGATCAATAGGTTTATCATTGTGTTTTCCTGCACCCAAAGATATGAAAACATGGAGGACTGGGAGCAGTAAAACATAATAATAAACCTACTAGTTAACCACTAAAATCGGGTTTGCTGGTGTTTTCCACCAGGATATGACTTGGCAGACCAGTTTCATTTTAATATGCTAGTTGAGTTTTAACTAATCCTGGAATTTCAGCCATCAACTCCATGAGGTAATGGTTTGTGCAGCCACATACCAGTCTACTACTTTTATTTATCAGATGCTTAAAATGACTCACACTTTCTCTTTTGGAATTTTTATAATTATTATGTCTATCATTCAATATCTAATTATTCCAAACTTACCATACCTCCCATTTAATTTTAATTACATTTATACAAATACTACTATAACAATTCTGTCTATCAAAGATATGCAGAAAACTAAACTAACAGTTAACAAACAGTGAAAACTGGTATGCCAGAAGCCTGTCATATCATCCGTAACGTGATTGCCTATTCCTACGATTGTAACATAATAAATCGAACAAATAATAAATCGAAACCCGGTGCCAGGATTTTTTAAAGCTTTTTTCATGTTGATGTTGGTATGCAATTTGAAATACTAATAAAGTACCAGCTAAAACTATTATCACCTTCCTAGCAAAAATTCTGCATGTCAATCAGTTGTCAACGCCCATGTTAACAATGGATCATCTTTATACAAATCTCAGATACAAATCCCCTATTTCGTACAATAGTCTTTTCATTCCCACTAGTTTATTAGGTGGAACTCCAACTTAATTGTTTTCATTGTGTGAATAAATATGTATGTTTTGAAATTACCAGGGTTTGATCCCCCTCCGAAATTTCTGTCAAGATGACTATAAATATGCCATTAACTACCACTCAACACGGTCAAGATTCGAAAATCAACTAGAGTCCTGATTATACGAGTTAATATGGACCAAGCTCACCTCGGATAAGCAAAAAACTCGAATAAACCAGATTCACACAAATCATCACCAACTAAGGAGAGGAAATATAAATTTTCACTTAATTCATTAATTTCTATGGTGCTAGCAACATTTCTTTAATGTACATTTCCGTTACTTAGAATGAAATTGTTTATTTGAAAAAGCCCTTGATAGTTTTTTGTTTGTTAAATGTCAATTTTGCTGCAGTTTTTTTTTTTTTTGCTGCAGTATTATGGTACTGCATAGCTACCAATTTTTAAGATTTTTTCCTTACCACTAAAACTTACCAGTAAATTTTGCCAAATTCAATCGCTGAAATCTAACAATTGTCAATGATTAACCACTTCACCATTTGCCCTGAGATAAGTCGGGGGTAAAAGCACTGTTTCCCCATACCTGTCGCAGATGAAGAGTGTTAAGTATGATTCCGGGATATGTAAATTGAAATGAAAATTCGAAAAGAAATATTTAAATCTGATCGAAATAAGTTCAATTCACATTCCCCGAGATCACACTATGGCCGTACGTATAGTGGTAAATTAGTACGCGATGTAAATAAATTTAAATAAACTAGAAGATAATGAACTCTCAAATAAATAAATAAGAAATGGTAATTACTCACCCCATGTTGAACATCACACATAAAATACACTCACTATTAAAATGAATGAAATCAATCAATTGCATAATCAAGTATTTTATTGTATAATAGGAGACACATTGAAATCTATCCGGATCCGGAGCATGTTATACTTTATGTTGAGAATAAAATTTTAATAAATTATTGAAAAAGGTTAAACGTTATTTCGTATTACAACAGTCTTCTTTATGTCAATATTGATTCTTGTAAATAAAAACAGTTCTTGAATGGAATACAGTTTGTGAAAGTTTATAAAACAAAGTCGGAATAACTGGATGGTAAAGAGTTCTGTCGGTAATAGAAGTGATGATTACATAATATAATATTGTTATGGCATTATGATGATTGTTGAATTTAGATGTAAAAAAGGTGCAATATTAAAAGAATAAAATTCTAATTAATGACGAAGGATGTAAGAAGAGATGTATATTGATGATGGAGGATGCAAAGGAGATGTATATTGATGACGGAGGATGCAAAAGGAAACGTATGAGCATATTCACAATTCGTTGTATACTTGATGCGACGTTGGTTCTTTGGTTTTAGATATGGTAATTAACGGACAACGGTGGAAACTTGACAACGAGAACAGGAAAAATTCCATCTTCTTTTCATCCACATTTTGAGAGATAAGAATTAATTATGGTGGTGGTTAATAAATTAATATTACATACGGATATTTACTTTGCAATATCTAAATCTCCTCCCATGGTGTGCTCACCAGGGCTTACGCCCAACGGTGAAAAAAAATTAAAAACAACTCCCGATTCGAAAAACGGTCTGGAGCCTTCTCATAAAATTCTAAAACTGACTCTTTTTCAAATTGCCTGCCGAAATCTGGAAACGATCTCTGCAACGTCAGCCAATCAGAATATTTTTAAAGATGGCCTGTCGCTAGCACTTCCGGCGAAAAAGATTTTGTAGTAGGATTATGACCATGGAATGGCAACGCACTGAAGAAGCGGGGAGAAAAGGAATGTTTGCTATGTGGGAGTGCCTATGACGTCGAAAGGAATTTCCTGTCTGTTCTGAGATAAGGGACTAAACCTTCTTAAAAGTTGCATCTATTGGGATGCGAGGTGAATGGAAAGCAATAAAATTAAGGGAAGCTTTAGTAGTAATAATTTCGTTTCTCTGGCAAAACGATTTCAGTAATTTTATGAAAGTTTACCAGAGAAATGGAAAAAGAAAATAGAATGTAATAAATGTAATTTTAAATGAAATAATTAAAAGTAAAGATTTAGGATTTAATATTTAAAACTTAATAAAATTTTGCTGTCAAAATTGAAAGATGGTGAACGGAAGTAGATTATTAAAATTAACAGAATATACAAAATTAAGTTTATGTAAATTTAAGAAGGGTGAATGTTATGCAAAGTTTTTACAACATAACATTTTATCTCCGCTGCATACAAAAAAAAATAGTAAAAAAAAAAATGTTTAGTCAACGGTTATTTAAAACCAAAAGGCAAACATTTTATAAAATTGAAACGAGGAAAATCATGTGATTTGCACAATAACCTCACAAAAAGAGAAATTAAAAATTTAAATTATAGCTGCAGAAGTTTTAAAATAGTGAAAATTTGGATTTAAGAAGGAACAAGCTATAAAAACAACACCTAAAAACACATAAATTTTAAGCATAGTACATAAATCACAACATATATATATTACATAACAGTGACGGTGTAAATCAACATATTTTAAATGTCAATGAAATGTATCGTGAAATAAAACTATAGGTACAAACAGTTATTTCTCTGCAAACCACAAAACATTTCAACAGATGCATGATATACATATTATAGGGGTGAGTTGTGAAATAGAGCACGAAAACCTATGACTCTCATGTGCAGATGATGAGTATACAAATAAAGCAATATAGAATTGAACCAAAATAATAGTCAACAGTTTTACCAATAATTCATAACTGACATTAACATAACAGTATTTCTGTGTCAACAATAGTAATATAGAAAAAGCTTTATAATGTTTAACCACATAAATATAAAAAAACAACAATATATTGAGATTTGTAGCTTCTGTTCAAGGTAAAAATATTATCATTACTATTATGTTATGAGAAATCAGTTTTTTACTTAAATGAATAACACAATGAAAGTAAAATTATCAGACATCAGTACAAAATAAAAATTTCAAGGAATTTATGAAGCTTTCAAAAAGTCTTGGATGCAAAAGAATATTTAGGACATGAAAAGGTAAGTTTATCTGTTATAAATCTCTTAAATTTTTTCAGAAAAATACAGAGAAAATTTTATTTTATTTATAAAGTCTACTGAGCTAATAGATGATTCTTATATTAAAAGCATGAAACAATCTCACAAATTAAGTTAGCAATAGTAATATTGATTTTGTATCAAATATTGAATAACATATGCAGATATCAAAATCTTTAATTTGTTTATGATCTTTTTATTTTAAATAATTTTATTTAATTATTTATTCTTTTAATAATTCATTGAATATCAAATGTTTAAACGTTAAGTGCTGAGGAGTATACAAAACGTAAAAATAAATTCCTATGATGAAATCTAAGCAATGTGTTAGTCAACCAAAGAAACGTAGAGAAATTTCTCCATAGTATTGGTGACATACAATGCTTTATAAAGACTACCGATTTCCAATATGTGTTTACACATATTTTTCATATGTTTTTTACATATGCTATCATTTATTTTTATATATGTATACATATTACTCACTCATTCCATTCATACAATGTGTGTTAAAAAAAATAACCAAATGTCCACAAAAAGAAATAAATTGATCAGAAATATTAATTAATGCGACACCGGTTGACACCAAAAAAAAATTATTTTCTACCCAATTCATAGTAACTACAAAGTAGTCCGTACTATCTACAAGCAGAAAGAATTTATCTAACTGGATGAGTTAGCCTGGGAGAGAATAAAAAAAAGAATAGAAAAATTTAAATCAAGGTAAGTCTTTATATTTTATTTTTATATATTTCATTTTCTTTCTTTATTTTTTTTATTTCATAATTTCATTTCATATTTCTTTTTATTTTTGTTTCATTTCTTTTTATTATTTTCTTATTTTTTTTATACATCATTTTTCTTCAATTTATATTATAAGTTAGATTTTTAGGTTATAGGGTACCCTTTTTTAAATTAATAAAACAGTAATGTTTTGATATCCTCAGCAAGAAGGTAAGTAATTCTCACAGTGCGAAAAAATTCTATTATAAATTGAAATAACATAGAAAAGATTAAATTTTGACTATAGCATAAAAAGTCAATATTGTAAAAATAAGTGGTATCTTATCAGAGTTTATAAATTATCGCACGAGACGAACCGGAGGGGGGAAAGAAAGCTATTTTCTTTTGTGACCCGACCCTTATGGAAGCCGGCAAGTAAAAAAATACTTTGATCTCCGAGCAAATACCAAAATAATAAAATAAAATGGACTGCTCCATGATAAATATAATCTACTGACAAAATAAGAAATTACAAATTTATCTATTGAGTACAGAAAAATGCGCGTAGAGCATCACAGCTGTCTGAGAACCAAAAATGGCTAATCTCAAGAGCAAGATCTTGTTAACTTGTCTCCGTAACAGTCGGAAGTCCCACATTCTTCCAAATGAAATGAAAAAAAAATAATATCTGGCTGGTAGACCTGTACACCATTTACGGGAATTTTTTGGTCTATGCACAGGAAAATCCACAGAAACCTTGGGTAACAGCTCTGACCAGTGAAAGTACCAGAGATAACCAAAGATACCTTTAAACATAAGGGGGGGGGGGGTTAAAATAAATGCTATAGTATGTAAAAAAAAATAAATATTTTAAGGGGTATAAAAAGCACAGGGGAATTGGGAATGCTATGAGATAATTATCAATTTCTAAAACCCAACTGGAGAATAAATTTCATGTCTAGCAACATATAAAATTGTATTTATAATAGAATGCTATTGGTATAAATAATTTATTTAATTAATAATTCTCAAATTATTGATCAGATTATTTTTTTTAAAAAAATGGCTTATTTGCAATTTAAAAGATTCAAAAATTTATTATTATGATTATTCTTATTATTCTTATTATTTTTTTTTATAATTATTTATTTATTTATTTATTTTTTTTTTTTTTTTTTTTTGATAAGATTGAAAGGTAATTATTTCTAAGTTTTATGTGAGCAATATTATTATATATTTAAAAACCAATTCTAGGTGAATGTCAAGTAGAACAACTCAGCAAATAGTACCAATAGACCACAATGTACCATATACGCCTAGCACACTGTTGCGCCGCCCGCAGTGCATGGAATGCTGATACTAATCGACTAAATTAACCCACAATGAAAACATTCAAAATTGACAGCAATAATAAAAAAAAATATGTGAAGAGTGGCATTAAGATGCCGTATCATACAGCAAGTAATTGAGTTCACCATGCGCTAATGAATTCTGATAGTCACTGCATGATATGTACATGTAATACTACTTAATATTCCAATGAGATATGAAAGTTAATGAATAAAAATTTAGAATCTTGATAATCATAAAAAAAATGCATTGTAATTGAATTAAAAAGGATGTTTTTGAACCAAAATTTATGAGTTTCTTAAAATTATTCAACAATAATAAGTATAAAACACAACTATGATATAAACTTGTGAAACTTTATAATAATTAAATATATTAAATCATTGATATTAAATTTTTATCTCGTTATTTTAAAAATTTCATTAATGCATTATAGCATAAAATTGTTTAGATTTCATAATATTAAAAATGTCACTATATTTCTATAAATAACATCACTTTTAATTTTTATAAAAATAATATAACACTGAAATAAATTGTTTAAAAGAAAACCGTCACATACCTAATAAAAATTTCAAAACTATAAAATTGTATCCTCTCCATATTAAATGAAGCAATTATCAAAACTTTTTCATTTTGTATATCAAATAAACACAAAATTAGAACTTCATAAACATATAATGATATTCTATACCATGTCCTTGAAGATAAAAATATTGTTCAATCAGAAAAAGGCACACATAATATATAAAAGAAAATATTTCTCTTTCAAAATTAATATAAATGTACCAGAATATATTCAAAATCAAAATATCTGCACATGAGAGAAAACGTAGAGATTAAAATAATGGTGAAGTAGTAATTAAAATTTTTAATGTTTATGAACTTGAAAAACGTAACTTTTAAAGAAGTTAATTGCAAAAAAAAAATCATAATAAAGCATTATAAGAATATTTTTTAAGTCATCTATTTATAAAAAATATTTATTTAATAATTTATTTATAGGAGTTTATAAGAGAAAGTAAAAAAATATGCAAAAAGTTTTAAAATGTTAAAAGTTTTGAAGCGAAATCGCTAAATTTTTACGTCATCATAAATGCTTACTAGAGAAAAGAAAAAAAAATTATTGAAAAACCATGATGCAATAATACCAGAAACGATCTCTGAAGTCGCGGCGCCATTAATGTTAAGTATGATTCCGGGATATGTAAATTGAAATGAAAATTCGAAAAGAAATATTTAAATCTGATCGAAATAAGTTCAATTCACATTCCCCGAGATCACACTATGGCCGTACGTATAGTGGTAAATTAGTACGCGATGTAAATAAATTTAAATAAACTAGAAGATAATGAACTCTCAAATAAATAAATAAGAAATGGTAATTACTCACCCCATGTTGAACATCACACATAAAATACACTCACTATTAAAATGAATGAAATCAATCAATTGCATAATCAAGTATTTTATTGTATAATAGGAGACACATTGAAATCTATCCGGATCCGGAGCATGTTATACTTTATGTTGAGAATAAAATTTTAATAAATTATTGAAAAAGGTTAAACGTTATTTCGTATTACAACAGTCTTCTTTATGTCAATATTGATTCTTGTAAATAAAAACAGTTCTTGAATGGAATACAGTTTGTGAAAGTTTATAAAACAAAGTCGGAATAACTGGATGGTAAAGAGTTCTGTCGGTAATAGAAGTGATGATTACATAATATAATATTGTTATGGCATTATGATGATTGTTGAATTTAGATGTAAAAAAGGTGCAATATTAAAAGAATAAAATTCTAATTAATGACGAAGGATGTAAGAAGAGATGTATATTGATGATGGAGGATGCAAAGGAGATGTATATTGATGACGGAGGATGCAAAAGGAAACGTATGAGCATATTCACAATTCGTTGTATACTTGATGCGACGTTGGTTCTCTGGTTTTAGATATGGTAATTAACGGATGACGGTGGAAACTTGACAACGAGAACAGGAAAAATTCCATCTTCTTTTCATCCACATTTTGAGAGATAAGAATTAATTATGGTGGTGGTTAATAAATTAATATTACATACGGATATTTACTTTGCAATATCTAAATCTCCTCCCATGGTGCGCTCACCAGGGCTTACGCCCAACGGTGAAAAAAAATTAAAAACAACTCCCGATTCGAAAAACGGTCTGGAGCCTTCTCATAAAATTCTAAAACTGACTCTTTTTCAAATTGCCTGCCGAAATCTGGAAACGATCTCTGCAACGTCAGCCAATCAGAATATTTTTAAAGATGGCCTGTCGCTAGCACTTCCGGCGAAAAAGATTTTGTAGTAGGATTATGACCATGGAATGGCAACGCACTGAAGAAGCGGGGAGAAAAGGAATGTTTGCTATGTGGGAGTGCCTATGACGTCGAAAGGAATTTCCTGTCTGTTCTGAGATAAGGGACTAAACCTTCTTAAAAGTTGCATCTATTGGGATGCGAGGTGAATGGAAAGCAATAAAATTAAGGGAAGCTTTAGTAGTAATAATTTCGTTTCTCTGGCAAAACGATTTCAGTAATTTTATGAAAGTTTACCAGAGAAATGGAAAAAGAAAATAGAATGTAATAAATGTAATTTTAAATGAAATAATTAAAAGTAAAGATTTAGGATTTAATATTTAAAACTTAATAAAATTTTGCTATCAAAATTGAAAGATGGTGAACGGAAGTAGATTATTAAAATTAACAGAATATACAAAATTAAGTTTATGTAAATTTAAGAAGGGTGAATGTTATGCAAAGTTTTTACAACATAACAAAGAGGTTAAATATGGCAAAAATTTGTATTCAATTTTAGACATAACAAAACCATACACATTGGCAGCTATGTGATTCTATTAGTGTCATGAAAATTCCATGTGTAGCTTCTTCTTTCTGCTCAAAGTATTAAATAGGTTTTTTTTCAATTGTTTTTTGAAAAAAAAAAAAAAAAAAAAATTATGGCCATTTTTTTTCCCATTCTGACCAAAAAATCAGGGTTCTAACTTTTTACGGTTGCTCTTTCATCTTTACTTAACACTTTATTTATCTATCTTTGTCTATCAGAAGAAAATAACTCTCAGTTAAAAATAAAAAATCCAAAATGAGATAACGATCAAATCCCCCTAAAAAATATTTTTTTGACCACGGTCTTGATAACAGGGTAACATAACCATCATCATATGGCAAATGAAAGTTAAATTGCCGAGTGCAAAACACAAGCAATGTGAAAGAATCCTCACAGAGACAGATGAGATTTTGAGCAAATAATTTAGCTTGATCAATTTCCAGATTGCCAAATGAAACAGAACATGCCAGTACAGGTACTTTTCTACATTCGAAGGCAAAAATAATACTGAACAGATGACAGATTTACATCTTTCACAAAGTTTATTACAGTTGTATAAATGCGCTGGCTGACAAAAAGAGGTATATCTGCTCATAAAAGCTAAATTTCTATTAAAAATACCAGTCATGTTTGGTTCCAACATTTTTATTTTTTCCTTAGAATGTAAAAATATTTTACTAAATCTTCTGTTTTACTTTTGGTGTTTAGTTTTCTCTCATAGCAACATTAATATTTCTAGAGACTTAATATTTTTTATTAGTGCTGCTAAGAGAGCAACACTAATATTAAGTTATACTAAGCTATGATTAAAATAGAATCAGAGCATTAGCAATAAAGTGCTATTTCTTTCAAAAGAGGCTTTTTTTGTCAGAAATTTGTTTGTTGTCTACTTTTGGAAAGTGCCTGAAACCAGTTTCTATTTTATTTATTTATTTTTATTTATTTAATTTTCGTATCAGTCATACGTTACTTCTAAATATCTAATAATTTTGAATCATCAAATAGACAAAAAATAAATAAATAAATAAATAAATAAAAATAGACATTTAAATGAAATTTGTTTGAAAACTGTAGCTCAGTTTAGTGACTTTTTAAATAAGTTTCAAGAATGAATTTAAAAGAAAATCTATCTAATAATGTAAAGTAATTAGTGTATGGTTACCATAATTGGCAATGGTTTGTCCAGAGCAAAAAAAAAAAAAAAAAAAAAAAAAGCAACTTAAACACAAGATCAAATTAACCACAAGATACTGAACTTTGGTGCTAAATTAAAATCTGTCAACAAAAAGACAGATTTTCAGCATATGCTGAGCACAAAATTAGTATAAAGTTAACCTAAATTGATTTTTTACAAATTTAAAATACCATTATTAGCTTGCAACAAAAGCTATATGATTTTTATTTACTTATTTATTTATTTTTTTTTTTTTTGGGGGGGGGGGGGTCAATAGCATTTATTTAATTTAAAGTTACTTTGCTTTATCTTTTTGTGTACAGATTTATAATACAATTAGAATTTAAAATAATAACTTGAACAACCTTAGCTGCAGCAGGAACCACTTTCTTACACAAAGGAACAATTTCTTTCTCAGCTGATATCATGCCAGTAATTTCATTAGATTTTGTAAAATTCAACTTTGCAATGCCCTCAAAACATTTTTTTAAATGAGGCTGAACACGATGAGGATCTTTAGTTTCTGATAAGATTTCTAAAAGCTCATCATTAGACAAGAAGAAGAATCTAAAAAAAAAAAAAAAAAAAGTATTTCATATGAATCCAATTTCGTAAAGTACAAACTAGATGAAAAAAAATTAATAATAATCAATATTTAACCTATAATTATAGCCTTAATTATTAAACACCATATTTATTTGTGTTACACACCTTTTTTTGCCATTTCTGCAATATCAAAAGTAAAGAGTGCAAAAATTATGCCTATATTTTTAAGTATTATTTATTTCTTTAAGAAGATCAAAAGAAACCATTATGTTTTAATATATATTTAGTTAATAATAAATAAGATGCACTACAATTTCAAAAGTTTTCCTAGATAGGTGGGCTTTGGATGAAAATAGTCTTTATTTAGTTTCAGAAATATTCTAAAATGGGGTTAAAAAGACTAAGTTAGTAAGACAATACTCAGAAGCTTTTATAGGAACATCTAATGTACCTGATAGCAGAACTATCCAAACTTGTAAGTAAATTTTATGTAAATCGTTTCTTTGCATCATTGTATACAAACAAAGTACAAAAACAACATATGCAAATGGATAGTATGATGCAAAGAAACCGTTTACATAAATTTTACTTACAAATTTGGATAGCTTGGCACAAAAAATAAATCAATTTATTGAAATAAATACATTTCAATGCATAATATAGGTTTAGTGAAGGTGGTATATTTAACAGAGTATTACACAATTGCAAGTAAAGTATTGTTTAGATGTGTAAGTATATTTTAGCCAAACCAAAAATAATTTAAACTGAATTTTAAAACAAACCTTTTAAAAACATATCAAGGTGTCACTTCAATTTTGATATCATATCTTTCAAAACTCATGTTTCGAATTTATGAGAGATGCGAAAGAAAAGGCATCAGCAAATAAATTTTAATACATCCTTTCAAGTTGAATATAATTTTTGCACATGCGATTATAAATAGAACAAAAATAAAATGATGAAGTAAAAGTATTATTACACACACACACACACACACACACACACACACACACACACACACACACACACACACACATATATATATATATATATAACCATTAATTAAACATAACCTACCACCGTCAATTATTATGAATTAAAGCTGTAAGTATTAAAAAAAAAAAAAAAAAATTATTATAAGAATTATTATGGATGAAAAAAGAAAAAAGTGGACACCGACAAAAATTGAAAAGCTTATACATTGAATTACGTTATATATATATATATATATATATATATATATTAATCTATAGCACAGTGTCACTCAATTTAAAGCTCTTACCGGGCAACTCTCTGCCAACCTTCAACTTGCGGTTCAACACCCAGTTGAGAAACCTTAAGTTAGCAAATCTAACCGGCGGTTAATATTTCGAATTCACGGTTAACTCCAGAGCCAAGATTATTCGACCCCGGGTTAGTGAACCGTGGGTTGAAAAGTTATAGCTGATTGGACAAAAGAATCACATGACGCATTAATAACGTTGACGAGTTCTGTCCTCACTTAGTGCCAGTTTCCAAAATTGAGTACTGAAAGTGGAAACTTGTTTTTTAATTTTTATATAAATTAATGTTACAAATAAATTTCGAATTACTAGTTTGATTTGATGGTTTTGTTCGTTCACAAAATTAAGCTCAAAAGTTCGAAATGCTAATACTTTTATAAGATTTTCTAGTTCACAAAATTTTGTGTTGCAGTATTTTTTTTTTTTTTTTAAGTTACTTGATAAAAAAAAATTACATATTTTTTTCTACAAAAGTAAATAACGAGCTGGTTTATTTACTTATTCAGTAAAGTTTAGTGCAGCGAATATTAAATGTAAAGATATTTTCATATACTTATCTTAATATATATTTTTTATTTTTACATATTCAATTAAAATATCTTGGTTTAAATTAGCCTTTATCCCTTATACGAGACGTAAGAAGGGATTTTTTTGTTATTATTTCATGTGTAGTTTATTATAATAGATATTTTAGTATTATTATTATTATTACCGTAATTTCGTGTACATAAGCCGCAGCTTATTAAATTGTTGTGAAAAAAAATAATAGCATTAGATAAGCCACGGCTTATGCAAGATCTTGGGACGACTGAAGCTGATGGGCGAGTGGCGGCCATCTTCAATTTTTTTTGCCGTATTTGCTGATGAAGAAATATTTTTCTCCAACGTATTTTTATGCTTTTAAGAACTGAAAATATAGATTTTTTTTTAAAGCAATTGTTAAAAAAAGTTTTACTTAGAATAATTATTGAAATGGCAGCTTTTGACTTGAAAATAACGTGCCGAATCCAAGATGGACACCGGGCTTCTACTAGCTTTAGTAAGGAAAATAAAAAATTACAACTACCGTATGCAAATGTGACGTAAAAATATGAAATAAGATTTATAATTTAAACAAAATTGTTTGACTTGACTTCAAATCCGATAAAGCACTGTATAAAAAAGGATTGCCGCAAATTCGTTCTCATGATTTAATAAAACATGGGCCGTAATCTAACTGAAAATCCCCCTCCCCCCCTCCCCATCAACTGAAAAAAATAAAATTGAAATTTATAACAAGTAAACTTTTTTATTTGTATTTTTTTTTTTTTTTTTAATGTCCTGTAAATACACGATCAATAAACGATCAAAATCAGACTCGTCAGTGTCAGATACAAAAGGATTATCAACTCTTCAGCTTTCTCAATCACTTTGAATTTGAAATCTGCGGTGTAGCTCTTTTGCTTTTTTGGACATATTTTGAAAACACGTGCAATCATCTCCACCGCGTACAGAAGAGAACAGACTCAATTCTTCACCGTTACAATGGTGAGCGCGTGAGAGAAAAAGCATTTGCATCGGAAGGAGTAGTTGCGCAGAGCGGATGTGCGAAGCAACGGTGCACGGAAGAAAGTTTCACTCCGAAATCGCGGACAGAAGAAAGCGCAGCGGAAAAATCGGCGCTGGGCTGGGACTTTTCAACTGTTTCAATCCAATTTTGTTTTCGGGGGAGGTTGGCCGTTCCGAAAAATTCGGTCGATGGGATGAGGATGTCAATAGATAAGCCGCACTGGAAGATAAGCCGCAGTGTGCAAAAATCGGCGTTTTTTATAAGATAACCCGTGGGTTATCTACACAAAATTACGGTATTTCTTGTATAATAATTTTAGTACATTTCTAACGAAATGCGAAAATTTTCAAGGAATCTACTGAAAAATGTTTCTTTCAAATAAAAATAATTATTTTAAATTTAACAAAAATGTAGTTCAAATGAATTGTTATGGTATATTATTATAATTCAACGGATTATTATTTAGCTATTATAAACGAATGACCCTATATATGTAATACTTAACAAGAAATTCCTCCTTCTGTGATTCCATGCTTTAAACAAATATGAAGAGGTTGAAACTGAAATGTAAGAAAAACTGCTTTTCTTTTTTATTATTATATTTAAAAATAAATAAATAAATGAAAAGAATGAATCATATAACCCAATTCTTTTTATCTAAGAATTTTATCTTTCTATTTGCATTCAGTAGATGGTGCCACCAAATATAAAACTATCAGTAGAAATTAAGCCTTGAAAGCTGAAGGCTTAGTCACAAATTAATATAATATTGAGTTTATTCAGTTATAATATAAAAAAAACACCAAAAAATCAAAAGCGATACATTCTTTCATATTAACCTCTTTTACAATTGACATTTCATTTAATTACTGAATTACAAACAGCTTTGTCTAAAAAAAAAAAAAAAAAAGCATCAACATTCAATTAAAAAAGACCGCCATCTTTGCTTCGACTGCCCATGTGCAGTTGAACAATCTATGTACCATATGTAGGTTGGGTTACTGAACTTCAGTTTCGATTTATTCTCGGATTTCATGAGGTTCAGTTAACAGAGAATTGGATTTCAGGTTCAACAGAGAATTAAGCACTTAACTCACGGTTCAGGCTGACGAAGAATTACCGGGTTAGAGCCATAAGATAAAGTGCTGTGTCACAAGCTTTTAATTCATTAAGGGATTTTGTATCGATATAATACACACACACACATATATATAGAAAGCAACACTTGTATGGGGGGTGAGGAGTGGTGGTTTTGGGGAAAGGATCTGTGAAAAGATACCGAAATTTTTAAAAAATGTTTTTGTCCAGATGGCTGCAAAAGGTGGCTCCTTACTTAACAATGAACAAATTTTCCAATAACGAAAAAACAATATCTTTACTTACTGTTCCCCCAGCTAAATCCATTTTGAACTGGTTCACAGAAGCCCCCATTACACAAAAATATACAAGTAAAATCTTAAGAACACAAAAACCAACATGAAAAACAATAGTGAAATAAAAAAACAGTTCTTTTGATATCAGAAATAAGACGCCAGCAAGTCCCTTTGTTTTATAAGTTGGAGGCTACACAGTAAGGAGCCTCCATCAACAATTGAAACTTATGGATCTCTCATAGAGGTCTGCACTGGTCCAAGCTTAGCACTAGGCCCACACCTGGCCTTGAAAATGAAGGCAAATTCTCAAATGAGAGAGCAGAATAAGGACAAGTTTTTAATGGGCTGTGCAGATAGAAAAAACTAAGCGAGGCAGCTCGATATAAAAATCTGAATGAAGCTGATAAAATATGAACAATTTTCAATGGATATGACTTTCTCGAGAATAAGTAAAAATGTGCTGCATAAACCGACACTAGATTGACAACAGTTATGTTGTGTTTCAGCCCAGGGTTATTTTTTTCAGCAAACTCGAGCAAGGCTGAGATCAGGTTTACATTTTTTTCAACACAGTTGAGTTAGGCCAGAACTGGACTTAATTGTTCCCAGGTTGTGTGGAGTAGGCAATATATTTTGTAAAAATATTAAAAGCGATAATGAACTTCTTTTTAAAAAGATCTTTGGAAATACACTAAAACCTCCCTAAAGTGATCACGTTCTGTTCCAATAAAAACTGGTCGCTCCGAGAGGTGGTCTCTTAATGGAGGTCATGTTTAAATCTAGATTTTAATTGTTGAAGAAAGGTAACAATGTTATTAAAATTTATTTTTCATTTTAGGAAAAAATATGAAAATTTAAGTATCAAAACAGAAATTAATTACTATAGAGTTTAAAAAATGAATATATTGTCATTTGCTTTGATTTTACGGTTTCATCTTTTATAACTTTTATTTCCAAGTCCTTTCAAAGTTCAGTAAATAAATGCAGTTTTTTTGGATGGGAACAAATAATGATGATTTCATTAATTTATCTATCTGAGAGTTTCCTGACAGAATAGGGCAGGGGGGTTTATTGACCATCATCTTTAATTTGTCATCAGAGTTAAATTCATTGCCTAAAAAGGCACAAAGAGGTTTAAACACTGAAAAGTTACTGGAATAAAAAAAAAAATCTAAACTTAGTTTAGAAGTTTGATGAATAATGCGCTCTCCGGAATTATTTTTTTAATAAAACCTTCTTCAAGCGACCAGGAAAAACGGAATTTGTTTCATTTTCTTCAAAGAAATGGGTCGCTCTTGGAGGGAGTTCAACTGGAATGGTTTCTGAATGGAGGTAAAATTAGTATTGAGCCTATGAGAATAAATTTCGTTCCATGAAAAAATGGTCATTCAGGGAGGTGGTAGCTTAATGGAGGTGGTCGCGCAGGGAGGTTTCACTGTATACTCATTTTTAACATCCTCACAGTTTTTATATACGTTAATTTGTGAAAAATAAAGTAAAACATGTAAAAACTATGATGATATTATAAGTGTCACCTATTTAAAAAAGAAAAAAAAAATCAGGTTGTTATAAGTTATAATTAATTTAATAATTTATTATTTATGCAATCATACAATTACCTGATAATAGTATTAATTAAACCAAGTTTCTGATCTTGTATAAAACACTTTAAAAAACTTCAAATGAAAATCAGTCAAAGAGTCCTAATTATATTAAAATTATAATTAATCCTAAATTATATTAAAACAATAAAAACATCTTAGAAAAAAAGAGGAGGAGGGGAATTTGATCTTAACAAAAAAACAAAGCTTATTTATCTACTCATCTGATTTATATAAAATCACATTTCATTAATTCACATCAATTGCTATTCTAGATGCAAAAATGATGTGAAATTTCAATTTCCTAGAAATTTCTTCTAAGTAAGGGGTGCAAAAATATGTGTAAATTCTATGAGTAAATACATTATTTCCACCAGTCAATTAAAAATTTTAACATAAAGTTTGAGATCTTGATCAGAATATAATGAAGTTAAAAAACATATAAATACATGTTTTAAGAGATAAAAGATCTTTTTTTATTAAGCTCAAGTACTTTTTCTATTAGACGTAAGGCATGTAAATAAATATATATAATTTAATCTTGCAAAGAATTATAAGCAGCAAAAATATAACACAGTCAACAGATAAGTGTGATTAAACAATGCACTTTACAATAGATACAGGCATATAAATCAAAAGCGAAAGCATGCATGAAAAGTAAATAAACGCTTTGCATGAATAAAAACAAAACAAAAGCTTAGCATGCATAAAAAACATTGCATGTATTTTTTTTAATTAGAAGTGCCGAATTGTAAAAAAATAAATAAATAAAGATTCAATATAGCAATTCATGCATAAATAAGGTATTAATACCTCATTGCTTTGAATTTAAATTGAAAAATTGCTATTATTACTTTTAAAAATATCAAGAAATAATGTCAAAATAAATTAAAACCTGGCATTTGTGCAGAAAGTGTGGAATAAGTTTAGAACTAATAAAAAATTTGCAGCCCAATCTTCATCATTTAACTTGATTGGACAAAAAGATACTGAAAAAGAAAATAAAAAATAGTAAACTTTCATAAAAAGACACAAACATAAGGAAAAAAAGGAAAGAAATTTACATGTAATTTATATTAAAAATGATTGTATTTTATATAAAAAATATAATAAATTTATTTATGATCAAATGAATATCCTCAAAAAAAAAAAAAATAAAATAAAAAAAATAAAAAAAAATGAATATCGTTCAAATGGATCCTCAATTGTTCAACTTAAAACTGATATTGAAGAAAATGCATAAACATCAATTGATACAGAAAAACTAAGACAATAATGTGAAATAAATAATTGTATCACAAGAATAATACAGCATTTTGCTTGTCAAATGTGAAAGCAGAAAATAACATTAAGTGCAAATATATTAAACCAATTATTTGTACTATTATATGCAAATTACCTTCCAACTACTTTGAACAAATAAAAAGTGTTTTACAAAAAAGAATTAAAATGGGGATATTTCTTAACTTTTAATCAAGATACTTTTAACGATTACTGGATTCTGTGGAAATTTTACAGCATATTTCAGACACACAAGTCATGGAATACAGAATAGCAATATTAATAATAATTTAGAATATTACATTCAAATTTATTCAGTATTTAAATATACATATGTTAATTTTTCTTGGCAAACTTGGATGATGCTGGGCTTGGGCAACACCGAATGGGTTTGTTAGTCTAGAATAAAAGGAAGCAAAATATGACGTACCGGGGAAAATAAAGTCTCTTTTTTTCCAAATAGTAATTTAACCCCTTCTGAATCTCATCTAATAAGACATTGCATTTTTGCAAACACTGAAGCATATTTGGATGAGATGTGGCAACAAGAACATGGGGATCAGCAGCCTATTAAAAAATAGACATTTAATTCATTATAAATTGAACAACAACAACAAAAAAAGATAAAAAAAGAAAGCACAAGGATGTAAAAAACAACATAAATGTAAATATATCATCATAAAAAGGATTAATCAATAATTGTGAAGTTTATTATTATTAACATATTATTACTATTATTATTATTATTTCGAGACAAATAAAAATTGCAATCTTCCATATTAAATATCTTTGATACAATATATATATTTTTTAAATAACAGTAAAAGAAACAGATAAAAATAAATTTTATTACACTATCAGTCAGATGATATGTTAATAACCATATTAATCTAATCGTGGATTTATGTAGTTTCAATATAGAATAAGCAAGTACTTTCTTTCTTTTTTTTTTTTTTCATTCCCACCATTAACCCCTTTTTGACGAGAGTCCATTACTGAATTTTTAATCTTTTATCACCGGTTTTTCAAAATAGAAAATTTTTTCTAATTTAGTTGCAGAAATACTATAATTAAATAAGGCAAAATTTTCAAGTAAAAATTATTGGTAGGAATAATCAAGGATTCTGAATATTTTATGCGTCTTGTATATGCGATGCTTGCCGCAAAGCAGTTAATCAAAATATATTAAAAACCAGAAATGAATAATTTCCTTTCTTTTCAGGAGCAGGATACTGTTCTTTTCAAAATGCGATATCTTTACGAAAAACCATATCAATCATTTTAAATATTTCGAAGAATACAGAGAAAAGAATAAAGAAAAACAAAAACCAATATGCATGTATGAAATATTTACTGTATGCTTTTATAAGCATACTTGAGTATGTATAAAAAATAAGTAAATAAATTAGCAAAAAAAAAAAAAAAAAAAGTAAATAAGAAAGAAAAAGATAACTTTAATTCACAATAAATTTCAATAAACTTTCTTACATTACACAAACAGTATGCAGAACAGAATGCACCTATATTATGCATGCTTTTAGAAATATGGGTGAGTACACAAATAATGTAAATGAACATGTTAATAAAAGTTGGTAAAATGTACAAATTAATAAATACATTATATTAATTCATTATATTAATAATATTCATATTTTACATATGCCATCTTCATTTTCTCATTACATGTTTGAAAAGATGATTTTTAAAAAATTATATTTATTTTAGCATTGCTAAACAAATATCCCATGAAATAATTTTGAAATTTTTTTGTTTTCTTTTAACCTTTTTTCCGCTATATTCACAGTCATTCTAAATTTAATAGAATGAATCAAAAGCAAATATATTTTTGCCCAGAACATCATGTACATTAAAAAAAGAATAGTTTTATATTTATGTTATAAAAATTGCAGAAGTAAATAGAGTCGAACTTACTTAATATGGGTACATGCTAACACAAAAACATGGTAAAAACGAGCAATTTGCACTTTAAGAGTTCATCATTTAAACATTAAGTTTTTCATGCTTTTTACGAGTTAAAAATCAAGATCTCTATTATAAGCAAAACATCTGTTCAATCAAAGAGATTTTCAGCAAAAGTAGGGAATTATAGGAGCATTCTCATTATTATCAAACATTATTTTCTCTCAGTGATAAGAAAATATTTCTACACATCAATTGTCTGTCAACATGCAATAATATACCAGTTTTAATAGACATAATTTGAAACTTCAATCGCCTCCCCCTTTCCACTCAAGAAAATGCAAAGGGGTGTCCTGAGCTCTTGAAAGAATGAAAAGAGAAGAGAGAGATAAGTACGTTTCAAATGAAGCCTCTTTGTAAGGCTTTGTGGCCAGCAAATAAATAAATAGAATGCTAAATTCATCTTTAAAAAGTTAAACTTAAAATTACACTATGTGCAAAATACTTAAAAGATGACAAAAAACTTCTAGTTAGTGCCCAGAAAATATTTATCTCGAATACATAGGAATGACTTCTTGTAAACTTAAAGATCGTATTAAAGAACAATTGAGATATTTGAAGTGCAATTGCCAAATAACAGCCCTGTCAAGACTTAACCAGAAGCAGAATATACAAGTTAATTTCGAAGATACAAAAATTATATACCCCTTAAAGAATTATCATGATTTAATTATCCATGAATCAATACAAATTATTACTAAGGAAAATACTGTTTGTAATGACGTTTTATCCTACAGCATATCCAGAATTTGGCTCAATTTGCTTAAAGAATCATATAACACGTAATATTCCACTTCCCTTTATATCCATATTTTTATTTTCCCAATGTTTTTCGGATCTAAAAATTGACTTTCACTTTTACTCCTTTCGACACCAACTATGTGAAATTTGAAAATAAGACGTTAATAACAGTATTTTTGTATTCTCTAACAAAGGCTACATTTATAGTTGAAAATACTAAGAAGTATTAAAGTAATTTAACATTTTTTTAAATATTTTTTGTCATCTTTTAAGTATTTTGTACATAGTGTAATTTTAAGTTTAGGCTTTGTGGTTTAACAGAGTCATGGAAAGAAAGTTGCTTAGAAGAAAACTTTTATTTTACTAATTTTTTCTTTAAATCCAGACTTTGGATGTCTCTTATTACACTGTTAAAATGAATAATATGCAGCCTTTCTCTTATTGCACTGTTAAAAGGATATATGAAATCAATAGCTTGAAAATAAAAGTGACTAATGCAATAGTAACAAAAAATTTTTAGAAAAAAAGAGGTGATCAGTTGCATTACTGTATGCCATTCATGTAATTTGGAATTACTTATTCTATAAGGACATTGACTTCAGTACTGTGATTTTGTGTAAAGAAAAGACCCGTCTAAAGAAAATGGCATTCACAAAGGTAAGACTGAATATTTTTTATGGTATCTTTATGATATTAATTTAGTTTTAGCATTGAGATTATTAGAGCAATTTATAGTAAGTAGTAATTATTTTAATTATGTGTGTGTTTGTAAGATTTTTATTACTTTCACGGGTATTACAAGTAATAGAAAATACAAGGACTTTTATAATTCCATTGCTTCTCATATTAATCGAATTTAACTGTAGAAAAATAAGAGGTAATACTGCCATTGAAATGATTTCATGTCATAACAAATATGATACTATGTTATAGTTAAATGGGAAGAACAGGTATTTTGATAAAATTAATGTTTAAATATTTAAACCCAAATATAATACAATCCACCAGGGTGATATTTTGTGGATGTGCTGTATTATTTTTTAAAGTCGTGCCATGTCATTTTTCAACTATAATATGATATGCATACACATCTTGTGAGTGCACTATGCTTTTTTATTACACTATGCTGTATATATATATTTTCTTCTAAAATAAATATCACAAACACACACATCTAGAGAAAGATGCAGTCAATGTCCATTTTTAATATTTCACAGGGATTATAAAATAGCTCTAAAAGCTGACTGTAATTATTTATAATAATTCATTCTACCTGTATTATTATTAACACATAAATAATAATAAAAAAAAACAACATAATTAATGATTTCATGAAATAAAAAAATTAAAGACTGAGTAAATAAAGTAATACATACAGCTTTATAAGCAGTTTCTTGCCATATCTTGTCAACCGTAGTAAATTTTTTTCCTTCTGTTGGCATCTGTTGCATAATATCTTCAGAATTAAAGATAGGCTCTAAATAAAGCCAAGTTGCTTGACACTTTAAAATTAAAATAAAAGATTTTATCAGAACAAGTAGCTGAATTTTGTAAAAAATAAAATTAAAATTCCATAAAAAGAACTTATAAATGATCTAAATGTGCAAGAACAACAACTATTATTTAATCTATAATAATAAGGAAAGAAGTTTGTGTGTCGACAGTGTTCTGAAGAGACCGCTGCACGTAGAGCTACAAAATTTGGGGAAAAGGTACGTCTATATATGAAGTTTTGCACCTCAAAGCCCGATTTTCGATTAGATTTTTTTTCATTTAATTTTTTATGCGATGTTTTGCACTTTTGTTTTTGAGGCAATTTTTCCACATTAGTGAAAGGAATACGGTTCCTTTCTTTTAACCCAATGTAGTAAATTTTGTTCTCTTTTCAAAAAAAATTTATTTGGAAATCGTAAAGTGATTTTTGAATTTTTAGCGAATTTTTTATGCGATTATTGAACAGCATTTAAGGCATCTCCATACCTATAAGGGGGTTACCATAGAGGGGACACAGTTCTGTAGCCAAATGCCGCTAAGTCTGTCGCCAGTTTGACGATATCTTTAATATTTCGCCAAATTTCCATAGACTTCCATTGTAAACCAATAGGGATTACTTGCTTACAAAAAATCTACAAATTGAGATATTTTAATGCAACAAAAACTAATATTAACTTAAGGGGTTTCATTAATTATATTTAAGGGAATCCAAGTAAATTAAATTATGAATAAAAGTAACATGATACAATGCTTAGCATGCTTTCCCAAATATAAATTTTAAGAGAGCCCGCAGGTCAAAGGAATTAGTTTTGAAACTTTTATCAAATTATAGTAAATTTTGACTTTCGTGATTTTTGAACTTTTTGTGATTTTTAATTCGATTTCTATGTTTCTTTGTGATCTGCTGCAATTTTTTGACATTCCATTTTTGACCAATAATACTAAAGTCATTTCTGCCCTCATTTCAATAAAAATTATTCGGATTTCGTAGAGCAATTTTCGAATTTTTCAGGATTTTTTAATGCGATTTTTAGTGTATTTCAGTGATTTTCTACCAATTTTCCACATTAGTAAAAGGAATCAACTTTCAATCTTCAAACACAATATAATTTTCTTTTCTCTTTTTGAAATTTCTGCAGCAATTTAAAATTTTTTCACAATATCTTATTGTGATTTTCAGAGCTTTTTTGCAATTCTTGCTGTTTTTTGACGTACCTGGGCAATGCCGGGCAAGTTAGCTAGTATTGAATAAAAATAAAATTAAACAAAAACATGATTTGAAGAACAAATTAAAAAAACAAAATTTATTTCCTACATTGTTTAAGCCCGAAAAGGGACAGATATTAAGATATTTCATTCAATTAGTTCTGCATTTAATGTTAAATTTTTGTAACAAATTAGTTAAGCCAATTGAAGATTAAAAAATAAAAATAAAATTCATACAATATGATACTTAAAACACCCTAAAAAATTAGATTCGGTTCAAATGAAATCAAAATAAATCTTAGACTTCTTCTAATTTTAATTGAAAATATTTGTATTGCAGATTTTGTATTATGTTTATGACAATTGTGCATAAAATGATAAGATGCATGCAAAGTACAAAACTTAAAAAAAGTCTAAGATTTATTTCGATTTCATTTGAACCGAATCTAATTTTTTAGGGTGTTTTAAGTATCATATTGTATGAATTTTATTTTTATTTTTTAATCTTCAATTGGCTTAACTAATTTGTTACAAAAATTTAACATTAAATGCAGAACTAATTGAATGAAATATTTTAATATCTGTCTCTTCTCGGGCTAAACAATGTAGGAAATAAATTTTGTTTTTTTAATTTGTTCTTTAAATTATGTTTTTGTTTAATATGTCAAGTTTTTTAATAAGTACTGCACTCAGACGAACGCACTTCAAAATTAATAGAGAGTATCATCATCAGGCTTTAATGTATGTGGTATTGCATCACAATGTGCGATGCAGTTTACCAATGTGTAATTCAAAATGTTTCACCACTGTAGTAATGCAGGTTGCGGTAGTTTGGACAAAAACTTCTAATCTAAACGTAAAAAATCTATAATCAAAACATAAAAAATTAACTTCACTTAAATTTAGATACCTTATTTCCCACTCAGGAATGCTATAAATGTAAATGTAAATTGTGTTGAATCCTTATTGCTAATATTTTATAATATTACAGCTGTGATACAGTAAAACATAAAAAATAAAAGTTTTACGTAAATTTTTAAACCTTATTCTCTGCCAACAGGGTGATGTAATCACATCAGAAAATTATTACCTAAGTTTAACTTGGGGCATAAATAGTTCTCATCTCGGAAAAAAAAATACATTTTAAAATTTAGGTTATGTAATTCTCCACTAAGTTCGCAACCTGCGTAAAAATAGCTATCCATTAAAAACATTTTACTAAAATATAAACTTGACCAAAGTAAAAACTTATTCTGAAAATATCCTTTTTATTTCCACTATGACGCCATATTCACCTTTTTATTTTTTGAAAAAAAAAAAAAAAAAAAAAAAAAAACCTAGCTCAATTTAATATTTCACGTGAAAACCTTTTAACTAAAAATAAATAAATTATTATTACGGCTTTTGAAATTTTTGCAACAATGAAGTAAAAATGTTACATTTTCTATGAAAAATGTCCGTTAATTTTCAATGAAAAAAGCAAAAATTGGAATTATTAAGAAAAATATTTGAATAATATAAAAAAAAAATGGCCCATGTTTCTCTCTGGGTTATAATTCACCCATATGCAAAGGCATTTTACCATTCGTTTTGACCCTGACGTCAGGCAAACGTTTTTACACTTTAAATTTATAATATCATTAGAATTAGTAAAGAATAAAAAATGAGTGGCATCAGGGACAAAAAGGTGAGAAGAAAAAATGAAAAAGTTATGATCTCCTTATGATGAGTTGCGCTGCCGCGCAATACTTAAATATGCAAGCAAATTAGATAAGGATAAAAAGTAAAACAGAAACAAATAGGGTTCTTGCTGCCAATCGCTATTGTACTAAATGACGACAAAATATTACATTTAGTGAGAAAACGAAAGATTAAAACTGCCAAATTGTGAGAGTTGGAAAAAAAAAAACCTTCCAGTGACACTGTCGATAACATCAGTGAACGATTTAAAAGTTTTTTTTTTTTTTTTCTGTGCAAGTTATTATTTGTAATTTTTGAGCGAATTTACATATTTTTTGAAAATTGCATTTATATATTTATTTGTTTTTACTGCACCCATTAACATATTATCCCGAATGAATACCAAGATAACCTGGATTTTGTTTTATAAGATTACCTAGGAATAAATCAGGCATTTTTTTTTTTTACTTTGCAAAGAATATATAACATATATGTTATATTAGTTTCTATAGGTGACAGGTCAATTTAGATGAATAACTTTTCTAAAAACAATTACAAAAATATTGGAACACATACTGATAAGGAAAAAGTAGGTACCTTAGTAAGTTTAAAGAATGATTTTAGAATTATAGGGTGCACTCAGAGACCGAAAAACAGGTTACTCGGAAAATTGGGGAATGACATCATATTGGTTTCTCAGTGCAAGGTTGGCTAACACTTTTGGGGTAAAGTTGTGGGTATTTTTTATTTACATTTACAAATATAGAGGGACACAGAAATTTTGATAGCGAAAATATTTTTTGATTATTCTTCAGATGAAGAAGACTATGACATTTTCAAAATTAACACCCTTCTTAGAAGGGAAAGTGTCCCAAGAGTTAATCTTTATGTAGAAAATACTATTGCAACAATGTCTGATACAGGTTTTGCTAGCCATTTTAGACTGAATTTGAGATGCATTCATTCAGTGAGAAATATGATACGTGCTTATTTTTGTATTTTGTAAGATTTATGCACTAATTAATGAAAACCGCATGAAAAAACAAATCAAAACTAAAATATTTCGGTTAATAGTCATAGTTAAGCTGTAAAATGAGAAATAAATCAGATTTAACAACCACAAGATCACTTTACTCAACAAAATTCTGTAGGTAATGTGGGTTACCCGAAGTCTGGGTAATTTTTGGCTTTGAAAGCTATGGATAACTCATAAAAAGTCATGTGATATTGGTCTCTGAACGCTTCAGGTTACCAGGGCTTAATTTGCGCCGGAGCCCACCGGAGCTCGGCTCCGGTACTTCTCTGTTTTAAGTAAATATTTAAATATTATTCGGAATTCACCGGAGCTCATAAATACTAGGGCTCCGGAACCCAGTGCAATAGCGATTCCGAAAATCCGAGGCCTAAATTACTCTTTCCTTTCCCTCCGATCTCCAAGTTTCTGCATTCTTTTCTATCAAAACGCTTACGTAGTGTATCGCTCACGTAGGGGATGGACAGGAAACGGCGCGTAAGATTTTCTGAACATATTTCTTATAAATGTTTTTACTTGTCGTTCATTCATTATCTACATATATGCATAGCTGCAAACAATTTTCTTTTTGTGTATGTGTGTGTGTTAACACTATTTCCGAATCATATTCCTTACCTTATTAAATTGCAGGATTCTGCGATTAATTAACATTAAAATTAGGCAAAGGTTTCTATTCGAAGGAGTGATGAGCTAAAAAGTGGAATAGTTGACAGTTAAGTATATGCAGGCAGATATATTTAAAATTCTTATTTTGCTAAAGAAAAAAAAGATGCTTTAAATTTTGCAAATAAGGTATGAAATATAAATAGCGGATCGGAATGATGGCATGGCGTGGGGGGGGGGGGGGGGGGGCAGAAGGTTTTAGTACTGCAGAATATTAGGGCTCCGGTACTTCTTTTCTTAGAAATTAAACCCTGCAGGTTACATATGTGTAACCCTATGTAACTCAGGTTGCAGTTCGTGAATGAGCTCAATGTTTCACAATGGATCTATTGCTAACATCATTTTTATTTCATTATAGTTTTTCATTACCAATTAGCAAAATTACTAAAATTAGTCAAAAGTCATAGAGAACATTGGAAACACACATCAACAAATCAAACTTAAACATATAACAGAATGAAGAAAATATAATTTACTTTTAACCATGAATCCAATACATCTTGCACCAAAAGTAACTGTTCTTCCCATTCCTTCATCTCTGTTTCAAATGGTTTGATGAACGGAGAGCCTCGCATAGTCTGAACTTTTAAAATATGATCATCCAGTAAAACTTGAATATCATCAACAGCAGACAAAATGGGTATACCCTATTGATATAATTAATAAAATCCATGAAAATTATATTATATTCTGCTTGTTTTTATTTTTTATTTTAAAAGCAACAAAAAATAAATTAATTACAAAATTAATATTTTGTTGTAATATCAAACATTAGGAAATTGTTGTCACATGGAATATAATACAGTGTGCGGAATAATTATGGCTTCTCACAATTTTAGCTGATATATTGTAATGACAAAAGAATCGTGTGCTATTTTCTCCTTTGTACCATGCAAATTAAACACGGATTCATTGGTGCCTGTAGAAGTATTTAGGCATGCATGTGCTGTGAAAATGTATCAGTCAAATTTGGATTTGAGAAACAAAGAAATTATGGCCTTACTCAATTGAAAGTTCCGAACACAACAAAAGATGAATAAATTTAGACAGCTCAAGGAAACTCTGAAAAAAAAAAAAAAAACCCTGATGCTGTATAGTTTCTTAAGGCTAATCAGAAAGAATTTGCTCGCAGCCATATGATTTGGAGCACAAAAGTTATTTTCTTTGATGAGGAAAGGTTTAATCTGGATGGTCCAGATGATATGCACATAAATTGGTAGGTTAATAAGAGAGGGCCTTAGTGTTTTCTACTAAACAAAAAGAAGGGGGTTCGATAATGATATGGGGCACAATAGGAAGGAAAAAGAAGAGCAATATTGAATTCCTGCATGGAAAAATGAACAGTTCTGATTATCTGAACATGCTAAGTAAGCAGTTTTTTTTAAAATAATTTCAACTTGGCTGAATAAATTGGTTGTTTCAGCTGGACAACTGTAAAATTCACACGTTAAAGAAATCCAAAGATTGATTCAAATGAAATTGTTAGAACCTTAGACAACCAATTCACTTGAATATAGTAGAGAATGTTCGGTATATAATGGTAAGAACAGGTTTTACAAATGGCCGTCATTTTATGTCCCAATACAATTTGAAAACAGCTATTCTTGAAGAATGGAACTCTATTGATATGAAATATATTAGAGACTAATGTGAAAGTTTGCCGTGTGGAATGGAAGCTTGCTACAATGTTAAAGGCAGGAAGACCTAACATTAAGGATTTCTTTCTTCAACAATTAATATAAAGGACTTTAAGTTAAAAGAGGCCATATTTATTTCACAATTTATGTATAATTTAAACATATACACCTTGACATATGTCAGCAATTCGTTCCAAGACTACTGACGTAAGTCGAGGTACCTTTAGATGAGCAAAAAAGTGATAAGTAATAAAAATTCACCAAAATTTAATAATTCTATTGAATTTAGGGTTTATGTTACATCTATTTAACATTAGCTAAAAAATGCTTTCGCAATACAAGAATTTGCAATAAATCAATAAGTTGTTAACCTTCAATTTATTGTTCTTCTAGCTACCCCGTTCGAGCCGATGAGCATGTGAAAAAATCTTGCAATGAAGTTTGAACCAACAAATTTTTCTTTTTCTCTATTAGAAGTTCTTTGTAATAGAAGAGTGCATTTTCTAAGCTTTTTCTAGTCATTGTTACATTTTGCTCATCTGAATCAATATTTTCAAGAACCGTCCATTCCAGTTTCAATAAGGTTTAGTCCTTCAGTTAATTTTTTTTCTTCCCCTTAGGCTCAAAATCTTCATCTATTTCTTCGACAATACTTTGTTTCTTTAATTCGGTAAGTTCAATGATGGTTAATTCCAGATCAGGAGAATTTATGAGTTCAACAACATCTTAAGCATCCATGTCTAAGTTGAGATCTCTTCCATTTTCAAGGATTTCATCAATTACGAGAAATACAGAATCACAATTTTCACACATTTTCTTAGTCTCTGCAAAGAAAAAGGGCACTGTCTTTTCCAAGCATCTCTCATTGTTTTTTGCTGAACTTCACCCCATGAATCTTCTATGACTGTGACTGTATCTGAGATGCTAAATTTCTTCTAAAAGTCTTCATAAAAGTTCAACATGCATCTTAATTAAGGAAAAATATTTTTCGAGGCCAGACGACATAAATGCAGGATGACGTAAGTCGGGGTACAACTGTAAGTCTATTTTTTAATATACGAATTTTGAATGTTCATTTTACGTAATGTAGAGTATAATCTTTTACATTCCATATGTCTTTATTAAATTGTAACTATATATTTTGTGTTTGATTAAAATTAGCAAAAGGCCCATAATTAATATTTTGCACTGTATAATTTTTTACATGTCATATTTCAAACATTATTTTCAGCCAAATTATTGTTTCAAATTTATGTATATGGCTTTCCTCTCTTTGTATCATTTCATTCATCTTATTTTAACTAAAGATGGAACTACAAGAATATTATGTAACAATTTAGAAAGAAACGTATCTTCTGAAAAATAATTTCAGAAAGGGTTAATAGAAAATATAAAGTTATTCAGGGAAAGTATTGAAAATGCTATTCATTTAACATAATATGTTACACTAGAGCCCTGCATCAGGTAGGGTTGCTCTAGTTCAGGGTTGGCGAACCTTTTTATAGTCGCATGCCAATTTTTTTTCAAAAAATATTTTACTTGACCTTCAAGTGCCAAATAAAAAGCTAATTTAGTGTATTGAAATATAATGAATCAAAACTACTTGAAAATTACTTATTAGGATATTTTCTAAAATGAGTAACATACATGTAAGTATTACACTGCAATAATTATAGAAACAGTTATATTTTAGAAATTAATTAAAAACATAATTTTTGTATCTTGGATGAAAAATAATATCATGTTCATGTTCAGCTAATTTCAACAGAATGTAAACTAAATCAATTTATATGGCAACCACTTTCTGTTTGATTTTTTATAATTCTAAATTTGCGAAAATGACAGATATAAATAGTAGAAAAAATTAAATTAAAAAAAGGCAGTTTATTTAAATAATTCTAAAATTAATTTTCAAGTTGCCATAATTTACCATCGGTAATAATCTTTCCTTTTTGATAGTTTTCAGACATATCCTTTGTTTGATAAATTTTCGAAACCATATTAAATAAGATTAAAATTCTTCAATTTGCAATCGAATTTAGAATCTAATCAGATCATCTAAGGTCATGTATTTTGTGTAGAATCGCTGTATCCTCATTTAGGAGATATAATCAAGGCCGCGCCGTGCCAAAATTATTCTTTGGCGTGCCGAAAGTGGCACGCGTGCCATAGGTTCGCCAACTCTGCTCTAGTTAATTTCTGGGCACATATAGTGTAAGGAAATTATTGTAATCATGATTTAATATATATATATATTCTTCATATATTTGTGATTTCAAATTTATTATATATATATATATATATATATATATAACCATTAATTAAACATTACCGACCATCATCAAATACCGCATTATTGTGAATGATTGTCAATAAAAATGGATGCCACAAACCTATAATATAGAACTGTATGTATAAAATAAAGTACCTTATACTTAATTACAAGAATTAATAAGGAAGAATAAAAAAAGAAGAATATGGATTCTGAAAAAATTGAAAAACTTATATATTGAATTACGTTTTCAAGAGTACAGAATTCAATGATATAAGCAAATCGGTTGTTTTCTGTGAGAAAAAAGCTTAAAGCTGAAAAATTTTTTCTCCTGTACTCGAACAACCAATAGAACCAAAAGAATAGACTCAAGATGAAGACAGAACATTATCAAATGGCATGAAATGGAAAAACACTACAACCCATTAAATATTTAATTTATAGCAATAGAAATCTTACACAACTTACCAAATAAATTCCCAGTAGATTTTCAAAATAGATTCCCGCACATGGAATCCATAAGCATGATAAGATTAAGGTGAATAAAACAGTTAAGTTAACACAGAAATTAAAACCTATGGATTCAGTTAATTCATTTTGAAATACCGTGATAAATACAATTAATATAATATAACTAGAAAATAATTACATTATTTAAAATAGCTAAAAACAATTTTAAATTGTTTAATATCAATTTTACAATATTGCCAATATTCAGCGTAAAATACCACCTGGAGTAAAAAATTAAAATTATTTCTTTAATAGATACTTTAAAAAGACAAATTTTTCTTTTGGTGCTACCATCTATGATTTTATTTTAAAACTATTATTATTATTCAAATGTCAGAAAAAGAAGAATCTAATAAAAGCTAAAGAAATAAAAACAATCAACTGCATTACTACACAAATCCTAATAAAAAATACCATACTATGTATCATTATTCAAAAAAATATTTAAAAAAAATTAAATAAATTAAATGTTAATAAAATGCTTTCAATATATTCTAATACCAAACCAATTTAATCTACACTGAGAAATTAAAAGAAAAAAAAATATTTAACATTAATAATATATAGAATATAGCTATATGCTATAAAATAAAATAAATTATATATAATAATAATATAAAAAACCTTAATAATTACCATTACATATAAAAAATGAAAAGGAAAGAAAATAAATAAATAAATAAATAATAAATGGATGTTTATAGAAGATTGTCAGTTTCTAAAATTCCCAATATCCTAAAGATCACATATATAGTATGTGAATTTTCTTCATATTAGCCATAAAAAAGCTAAAAAAATATGATTGTGACAATCAAACAAATTAAACTGATAATTAATCATGGAATACAAAGTTTAAAATAAAACAATATTAAAAAGTATAGAGGAATAATAATAAAAACTATTTACCCAATTTTAATACATACAGTATAACATTAGTTATATTAAATAAACTTATATGCATAATAATCACTAAAAAGATGGTATACTATTATTAATTAATATGATATTGTCCTGAGTAGACTTAATTTTAAAAACAAGTTAATATTGAATGTGATTAAATAAGTTAAATTTAATATGAATTGAAATAAAAAGAAATGTCACCAATTACAAATAAAACATCAAATCAACATCCATATAGAATACGTGTTAGAAATGTAGTTATAATACTAAAGCCCCATCTTTTTTTTTTTTTTTTTAATTAACCATTACGTATTATCCAGACAACACCACCCTCCTCCGTACTCTAACATCTACCCACCCAACCATCCTATAGAAATTTTTTATTATTATTTTACAATTTTTAATTTTTTATAAATATTTTTTTATTTTATAATTTTTTTGTAATTTTGTTGATGCATGTGCTAATTTTTGTTTTTTAAAGATCATGTAAGTCTTAATTGTATATTAATGAATATATGAATTTTTTTGGAAAACCATGATTTAATGCATCATAAATTAGTTTTTTAATATTATTGTTAATTAGATGAGAAGAACATAAACATTTTATTCTATATAAATGATTAAGTAATATATTTCAATATACAGAATGATGAAGACAAGATTTAAAATTTGTAAATGTATTAACTTTGAATTTAAACTCTTTACGTTTATCATATAAATCTGTTATTGTTTTGTTGTCTTTTATTGTAATTTTAAGATCTAAGAAGTTAATTGTATTGTTAGATAAGAGGTTTTCCGTTAATTCCAAATTAGTGGGATAATCGACTGGAAATTGAGAAATTTTAGATTGATCAGTGGCAATTAAAATTATGTCATCAATATAACAATATAAATGTAGATTATTATTAGTAAAAGTACGTTCATAGTGATATAAGTATAAGTCTGATAATAAACTGGATGTACAACCACCTTGTGGTATACCGACGTGCTGTAAATATAGAGGAAAAGGTCCAAATACCAGCTAGGGTCCAAATACCGGCTACTAGGTGTTCTGAGAACTGAGCGCAGCGCAGCCTAGTGGTGATGGGGCAGAGTTTGTAACTTTAATTGAGAGAAGAAAGTTACAAAAAGTACATCGCTGAAGTCTGTGTCATTTACAAATAGTAAATGCAAAAGTGTCGAATCTACGTAATCTGGTACATCAAAAGTTTTTCAGATACGTGTTTCTCATATTTTTTAAATATACTGATCGTATAATGGCTTGAATTGTTGATTAAGTTATTTTCTAGACATATTTAGCTCTCAATTGCCATGCTCACAGTATTGGTATTTTATTATATGAATGAGTAACACCGGTTTTAACTTAAACATAGCAGTGGTCCGAATACTGGCTACCTAAAGTGGTCTAAATACCGGCTAGCTGGTATTTGGACCTCTCTCGGTTGCTCTGGTTGAAGGGAAGGAAAATAAATTAATTTAAATAGTTCCATAATTAATAAGTTAATTTAAATGGTTCAGAAATAGTTTCCGTCCTATTTCGCAATATGAAAAAAGCAACCATGGCCGTAATTCTTCAGGACCGACACTGGTTACCGGATCACTTTCCAAAAAAGAGCTGTTGGACATTACAAAATTACCTGTAATAAATGTGCAGAGAAAGAAAAAAAATGATGGGGTAAACCAGGCGAAAGAGGCAGAAATTGGATTTTAACCCTCTCGCTGCGCAACCTGAGATTTCCTTGGCCATCGTAAAAGTAGCAAAATTTGGGCAACCAAAGATTTCCTCGGGGATGCATTTTTTCCGTCTAATTAACCCTCTTTGATTATTCCCACCAGTTATTTTTTTATTGTAAATTATGCCTTATTTAATCGGAGCATTTTCCTGATTAAATTAGACAAAAACTTTTGTTTTGAAAAACTGGTGACAAACGAATAAAAATTCTTAAAAGACGCTCGTCGCGAAAGGGTTAAATACGCAATTTTTGAAGCTATTTTGATAAAACATTTACGCAGCGAGAGGGCTAAAAAAGTGAAAAAGGAAAATATCCAACAGAGGAAGATGATAAATTTGTGTCTTCTGCATGGGTGCTTTCTCTGTGGACAAGAATGGGGGAGGGGATTCTGGGTTCAATGTTAAGAATGCGATATGTGGGTTGATAGGGACTATACCGACACAGAGAGTGGTATTATGCTTTTGATTTTTTCAGATAAAATAATTCTCATTTCAATCAGTAAGCTTTTTTTTTGTTTTATACGTTGAAAAACAAAATTAGTAACATAATGGGAAGAAGACTGTGAGAGATAGTCAAAAAGAATTTTAGAAATTTGACAAAAATACATATTTATTAAAAATTGCGTATTTTTTCTGTGCATAAAAAATGTTATTAATCAATAAAATTTATTAAAAAAATATTCTTATTACTTAATAATTGTCATTAGCTCTAATTGTGTGATCTTTTGGAAAAAAAACTTAGGTAGCCGGTATTTAGACTCCATTTTAAAAACTCAAAATTTGAAGACTTTCGGAATTTTGCTTCTTATAAACAGAAAACGCCTTTTAAACTGATTTTTTTTCTCTAAACAAGTGCAAGACGTGTCAAGGTACCCTGCTGTCACTTTTTATTTTATTAATTTTGAAAATTGTATGATCTAGACTGAAAACAAAAGTGTTAGCCAGTATTTGGACCTTTTCCTCTAATATGTTATCTTGCAATATATAATTATTATAGATAATGAAGTTAGTTAATGATTTAAAATATGCGATATCAATATTAGATGGTAATTCCAGTTTTTTATAATACTTTTTAAATAATGCAGTTATAATATTATGTAAATCTAATGTCTATATTATTAAAAAGATCTTTGAAATATATATATATATATTAAATTTGATATCACAAATATATGAAGAAATTGATAAAGTTCTAAAGATGATTTAGGAATGAACATAGGAAACCAGTATGTAAAATAAGAAACTATGAATGACTCACAGAATAGTCAGAGGAGCTTGTGAGTTCATTCATAGAAGATGCGTTATTTCATCCAATTTTGTCATCCATTTCATCCAATTTTGTCGGCATAAAATGACAAAATTTAGCTTCTTATAACACAAACATTACAGAAAATAGATAATAAAAAGCTAAGAGATCCAAAGGAAGATACACCTCATACAGGATATTAAAGATTATTAGAGCACAATACCTGAATGACATACTAAGAGTCAAAAGTACTGCATAGCAGCATGGAAAATAAAGTTAAGACTATTTTAACATGTGATCTACAGCTGAGCATCTGAGTGAAACCCATAACTGTGCTGCCATCTGGTGTGAGAAAGGAAAAATGTAAATTGGGACTGGATTAATAACAGTAATGTTTAGTGTTGCCATCTTAAGCCCCCCCCCCCAAAAAAAAAAATTAATAAATAAATAAATAAAAGGAATGAAAATGGTTGAAGAAATCAAGAAAAGACTTAGATTAACTTTTAGTTAAACTAGAATGAAAAATTAGGAATAAACTTGATAAGTACTGAGTGAATACAAAATAAAATAAAGAAAAGGAATAAATTAATACAAATAAAGAAATAAAGAATTATATAAAAATAAATAAAAGGGCAATTGATTAAATTAAGTTTTAAAGACAAAAAATTGTAATATAAAAAATGAGAATATAAATAACATTTAAAAAGATGAGGAATATTTAAGACAGTAAAATTTAGCCTTGTATTATGTAAATAAATGTGAAAATTTAAAAAGCAATGAGGAATATTGAGATAGTAAAATATATCCTTAAATGATGATGCTATATGTGAAAATTGTTATGTTAAATGCATGATACTCTGTATTTTTTATTATTATTATTAAATTTTGATATATTTTTAGGCTATTTGACTTTGTTTTTTCTATTTTTAAAATTATTTTATGTGTATGTGCATGGTATTTCTTCACAAACTCAGTTTCCCAACATCCATTTTCTGTGTCTTTACAATGGTGTGAACGCGATTTGATACAAATAAATCAAAATTGTCCAAAAAATATTTTTAATTGACTTTTTGCAAATATGTTATTAGCCACTAATGCAAGAACTTAGACACGTCGTATTTAGAACATGAGGTCATTTTTACACAATGGAAATATTTCAACTTCATACAATTAGGAAGGATTATTTTAAGTTACTATTTATTTGAAAGCAGAGTATTCAGTAAAGTGTTTGGAAAGTTGAATAGAGTCACTTTAGATATTTATATATTTTGTTGTAGATTGGCTTCTGTTTCAAGTTAGTTTTTAGTTTTTACAGGTTAAATTGGACAAAAAAAAAAAAATGTTATTTAAAATGGAAGAAACTATATATTTAAATATAAATAAAAATACATACGTTTTTTTTTTTTTTTTTTTTTACATGAAAATATCATTAATATAAATTTCTGCTTTTTCTTAAGGTGAATTGGATTTCAAGCTCTTGTCTTCAAAAAATTATTAATGACTATAAATTAAAGTATGTTTAAAATCTTATTTATTTTTAAAGTGTTCTCAACCCCTTGTTTCTAAGATGTAGGACAGAGGCTACCAAACTGTGCTCTGAGGAGCATTAGGTGCTCCATGTGAACTTTCCAGGGGCTCCGTTGTGCTTCAGGAAAATAAGAAAAACTTGAACGAAAGCAACAGATTTCAAAGAGGAGATTTTTTTAAAAATATACACGTGTTTACAATAATATAAACAAATTGACAACTACAACTACACCAACTGCTTGAACTCTTTTAATAAACTGTTATTTTCTGTAAAAATTTTCCGATGAAAACATTAATTTCTTAATGTAAGAAAGTGAGAAATTGCATTCTGAACGAAAATTTGGCCATTTGAATTTCTCATTTCATCCCAGTGTGATTTGTGATGTGGTGTTAACTAATAACTGGACATTTCATACACAACTGCGAAGGAAATCATTGTCACTGGAAAGATACACTTCTTGAGGGTTTTTCAAAAAGTAAGACAACACAATCAGGGCCCGACTAGCAAGTTTCTGTGCCCAGGGCACTTTAAATTTTTTGTGCCCCCTTAGATTGGCTAATTTACTAATACTAGTTTTTTTTTTTGTTTTTTTTTTTTTCACACATTACACACTTACTTATCTGAAAAGTGTCAACTCAAAAAATTAATAAATAAAAACACACTATCTTGCTCAATGGTGCACAAAAATTTTGTGCATCATTGACCAAGATTGTGTGTTTTTATTTATTATATTTTATGTTGCAATTGTCCAATATGTGTTAATCAAAAAATTAAGTTTTCTGAAAAATTGAAAAACGGTTCTAGGAATAAAAATAAAATATTTTTTCTATTATTTATTGAAATGTTCTTTAACCATATACTGAAATATAAAATTTTTCATTTCATTGTATTGATATCTCAAACATTATATTTTTTCACAATTATGATTTTTTTAATGGAAATTTATATCAAATTATTAAAAAGTTTGTGCCCCTCAGAAATTTCGTGCCCACGGCACAGACCCTGGGTGCCCGTGCGATAATCAGGGCCTGAACACAATGCATGTTTCAAAATAAACTAACACATCACTTGTTAAATAGATAATGAAATATCCTGGACATTCACGGGAGGCTAAATGGGCAACAAGGTATACTTCTACCAATAATTTATTCATTTTTTGCCATAATTAATTAATGTGATTAATTGATCCAAAAAAATCTCAAATTAGTGGTGAAAGTTTGTTTTGTTTGTCCCTGTCATTTTTGTTAAGTCAATTCCTACGGTCCTGGAAGCTTTGTGCCTGATTATTTAACGAGTAGCTTCAGTTGATGAAGTTCATATAATCGCAGAGACTCTTAATAAAATTTGAAAAATTAATATTGCAAAGGATTTGCTTTATGAAAATTTGTTAATTTACTGTCTAATATTCCCTTGTAAAAAAAATCATTTTGCAAAAAAAATCGCCAATTTGACTGGTGAAGTAAAAGAAACATTTAACAGCCACTTCAGCCGTACTAAATTTCCACTACAAATGGAATAAATATTAAATTTAAATAGTTTTAAATAAAATTCTGGTGTGGAATATTTCTAAAAACTTGAGTGAAATTCCTGGTATGTTTTGTATTGAAGATCTTATTTCAAAACCAGTCTATAAGATTTTTGATGCTATTTGTCAGATGAATTTAAAACCTTGTCTGAAAAAGTAAAATTAGTTTTGCTGCCTTTCTCAATGACATATGTCTGCGAAACACGATTTCTGATTTACAGAGCCACCCAAACGAAATACAAAAACCTTTTAAATGCAGAATAAGCATTTGCCTGCAATTATCAGCAACTGAACTGGAATTCAGACATTTTTACGAAACAATCCAATCAAAGATCTTACATTAAAAGATTATGCCTCATTGTTTGTCACGCTAACAGTGTAAAATTTATTGTAATGTGAATGTTATGATTTCTTGAGTTTTGAAGGATTTTTAATGCAAACATTTGCAATATTTTCCATATTGATAGTAATTGAAAATAAATTATTATGTAAAAGTTTCAAAGTACAATTTTACTCTTGGGACAATGCACAATTTTTATATTACTATCCATTATCTCTATCTCTGCTCGGAAGCAATGCTCCTAAAAATTATTACCTTATAACATAGGGTATGGTAGGCTTAAGGGACTCTGTCATAGAAATTTATTTCAAAAAGGGCTCCACAAGTCAAAAAGTTTGGGAACCACTGATCTAGGAGTATCCCACACTGCAGATTTAATAAATCAAAAAATTTAGTTTATGGGTCATATTAATTATTGAATATCTGGATTTCCGACTTTGAGTTGTATAAAGAAAAATGTTAAACAGATAATACTAACACTATTTAAAATATTAACAAATTTCAAATTGATCTTACAGTTTCTCTATAAGGTTTAAATTCAAATTCCATATCTTTCCATTCATCTTTCATTTTAGCTAATGCCTTCTCTAAAGCAAATTCTTTGGTTATGGTAACTGAAAGCTCTTCTATTCTGTAATTAATACAAACATAAATAACATTATTTTTATCATACATTAAATATACATAACAAAAACAATACAATCGTCATAATAATAATTATTATTATAAATTCAAAACATGTAAGAAATAAAATTTATGAAGATTTAAAGAATAACAGTTACCCAAAAAAATCTGATTAGAAAAGTTTTGAAGAACACTTTGAAACTGACTACATGACTGAATGACTTCCCATTAGGTGTCATAAAATAAAATTTATCATAAAAATCCAAATATGATGTCAAAATTATGTATTCTTATTAAAATTTCAAAATTTGATACAATTTCAGCATAAAAATGATCCCTAAACATAAAAAATAAAATAAAATAAAAAATGCAAAGAACACAAAATTATCAGTCAAATGGCTATTTCTGCTTCTCCCTCCGTGACAATTTGGTGATTAAACTGTATGGGATACTCTAATTTTTTTTGGGGGGGAGGGGTGTAGATTGTACATATTTTATTTCTTTTTTTCTGAATAAGCCACTTTAGCTGTTCTAATATCTAATTATCAATTAATCTTTATTATTTTCAATATAATGATAAAGATTTTGAAACTTCTGTCTATGAAAGGAGGTATAGTGAAAAGCGTTTTCAAGATAACAGGGTTCTGCCAAAAAAAAAAAAAAAAAAGGTGTGCATTAATGGCATGATGTGAGACTTTATCCAAAAATGGATAAATAAAGGTGTTGCAATATAAAAAAATGTGACAAGCTAATTTATTTTTAAAAGAACATGTTTAAACGGTTTCAAAATCTCTCTTGTAAATGCACAAAGATTTATTTATAAATTAATATATTAAGACAAATAATAAATAAATGTATTGAGGCAAATAATAACACTTACATTGAAATTAGAACTAATTCTAAAATTAAATGAAAGAATAATTTAAAATAGATAAGAGCAGTATTACTCGCTATTTATTAAAAACTAATCAAATATAAATTCTATATGAAAGATGCTACATTACAAGTTACTCACTTTTCAATATGGCGTAGTAATCCAACTCTAACTATATCTTCAAGAGTAGCATTTGGACCAGGAAGCACTTTGAATCCTAAAAATTTGCTTATCTAAAAAGATAACAAGAAAGAAAAATCATGCATCAAGCATACATTATGAAACACTTCCATAATACTTTAGCAAAACTACTCTGTTTAATAAGGTAAAAAAGATATCTAAGTAAACATTTTAGAAAACAAATAATACATTTGAAAACCAGATTTCAACAATTACTGCACACAGCCAGAAAGGTACTTCAATTCTTTTGTGCAGTTCTGAACATGATCTATACATTTGTATCTATTCTAGACAATATGCTAAAATGTAGCTAGAAAACACATAACACAATTAAAAATTCACCTTTAGCAATTTCCACCAATAGACAGAAATGTGCTTGAATTCTTTTGTGAAGCCCTGTACATTATCTAAAGACTTTTATACTAGCTACATATTAAGCAGAAATTTAATTGAAGCAAAAACACACTTAACCCTCTGAGTGGTTTGGACGTATTTTTCCATTTCCCAAAAACATCTTATAATCTGTTGTAGAAAAAAATATTTTAAACAGAATTGTATTTTAAAATGTAATATCAAATAAAGGGGCATGAAGTGTATTTTAGAAACAAACAGGGAAAGAAAATTTACATTAAGATTATTTTTATAAGCATTTTTATGAAAATGCAGGAAAACCCTAAAGACGCTCAGAGGGTTAAAACTATTGAAATCACACATCCATGAATTACTATAGAGACAGCCATTTATCCAGTTTCTTGCATAGCCCTGTATATATGATTTTATTTATGTGCTACAAACACTTATGACTATAATAAATGTAGTTGAGTTTGAAAATACATAATTCAAATTAAAAAATCACCTTTAAACGATTTACACTCACTCTCAACAATGCTTACAAATTTTTTTGTGTAGCTCAGTATATGGTCTATAGAATTCTGATACACCACATAATGTGCAAAAATTTAGTTAAACTTTAAACACATACCATAGCACTTTCAGCAATCATCCCTAACTTCAGATACAATATTGTATCTGAAATCTTTTATGTATCCCTATAAATGAATGATAAATGTTATGCACTTCCTTTTCGACTGCAAGCATCTTATAGATGGTGGGAGAAAATATATCCCACCTAATTTAACTGCAAAATGCCACATTGACACCAGAATTCACGACTAAAAAGTTTAATTTTATTAAATATGTGAAAAGAAGCTTTTACCCCTTTTGAAATAAATTTGTTTTTCAATTCTGGTGTGATTCAATCATTTCAGCATTTCACGAATAAAAGTTATTTGCCCCTGAAAGGGTTAAAGGGGTGCAGTCTCTAGAGTGATGACCAAGAACAAGCGTAAGTATATCTGTCTCTTTGTCAGGCATCTTAGTCTGTTTGCATTGAGGTTTCTGGAGGGTGGGTGCTAGAGTGATAACCAAAGACGAGTGGGAGTGTATCTGTGTATTTATTGGTTTATGAAATCTTTAACATGAGTCATTTGTTTATAATAATAACTATATTAATTTTTTTTGTAATGTTATTGAAATTAATATTAACATCACCATTTTATTAAGACATGAAATTGATAGGCATAACATTTATCAAAAACTTGCCAAGTTCTAGATTTATTATTAATATGCTATCAATAATTTTTATTTCTAAACAATTTAAAAAATGCTGTAATACTTCAGTAGGTAAGTTTGAGTGAATTTTATTTGAACTTGGCACCCACTTAGATATCACTTCTTTTCTTGCCATATTGTCTTTACAGAACTTGGCTCCCTTTTTTCACAGCTATGCTTTTGTTAGATATCATTACTTTTTGTAAAGTTGCAATATATTTAGACACTTTACTTAAGGCTTTTTAATGTGTTTACATGTGACTATTTTATTCACCAAACAACATTCAATTTTAATTTAAATTTCCTACAACAAACTATTTGACTGTCAATTTGCGGCAGAAACCTATATTTTAATACTGCTGCATTGAATGCATGTTTTGAAACGAAATGTATTGATTCGAAATTTTTATTGTTTCTGAAACAACAATTCCTATTAAATTCCTATATTAAATTTTCCTATTAAATTTTCCAATTAAATATCCTATAGCTGGGCCTGCTTTTTTGTGCTGAAAGTGAAAAATAAAGTTATGTGCTTATGCCACACTATGTATCATTCATCCATGGGTGCCGGCAAAGAGGCGCAGAGGAAGGACATTGCTCCTCCCTGGATTTTCAAATTTAATTAACTAAATATCCTTTTCTCTGATGATTTTGAAAATAACAAGTGGGTAAGTGTGATCACAAATCACACAGAGGGTTTCGTTTAATATTCCTTTCAAAACACTTTATCCTTTTGACAAATCTGTTAGTTCCACATTTCGCAACCAAAGGCGCACTCTATTCTAAACAAACCTCTATCCGAACGAAATTCCGTTTTACATACTATCCGCAGACTTATTAGTCAAGGGGATTCAGCCCATAGCACCCGAGATAAGTAGGCGCCCCTGGCGGTAAAAAGTGTAACTAAAATATGTAAGGCTATGGTGCATAATATGAAAGAATGGTCAAAGGGGTGTCGTCAAAAGTTGGAAAAGTGCTCCCTGGGTGAAAAGGGCGGAGGTTAGAAAAATTGCTTCAAATAAACAAGTTACAGCCCAGAGGAGTAAATAATATAAGACTTTTCGAAAATTTTATGATTTGTCGTGTGGTCTGAGGTATTCAGCTATACGTATGCAAAAAGTCATGTCTCCAACTTAATTAGTGGCTCCTTCAGAAAGAATTGCTTAAAATACATATGTGGCAGCTCAAAGGGTTAAGCGTAAGACTTTTTCAAGTTTTTAAAATTTGTCGCCTGGCCTCAGGTGTTCTGCTATAAGTATGCAAAATTTCAAATCTGTAATTTAATAAGGGGCTCAGTTAGAAAGAATTGCTTAAAATATGCATGTGGAACCCCAAAGGGTTAAATGTACGACTTTTTAAAATTTTATGGTTTGTCATTTGATGTGTGTTCAGCTATAAGTATGCAAAATTTCACACCTCCAACCTAAATAGGGGCTCACTTAGAAAGAATTGTTTAAAATATACATGTGGGAGCCCAAAGGGTTAAATGTACGACTTTTTCAAAATTTTATGATTTGTCGTATGATGTGTAGTGTTCAGCTATAAGTATGCAAAATTTCAAGTCTCCAACATGTATAGTTTCTGAGAACGGGCTCTGTGACGGACAGAATATCTCAATTTGTTGATTTTCTGTAAGCAAGTAAACCCAGTTAAACCCCCAGTAAGTAGATAGGTTTACAATGGAAGTCTATGGGAATTTGGCGAAATATTAGAGATATCACCACGGTGGCGTCAGTTTTAGCAACTAATTTCGGTCGCCAAATTTGGCAATATATCGCCATGTTGGCGAGAAACTTGGCAGTATTTGGCGACAGAACAGCATCCCCTCCTATGGCAAATTAAAATTTCGCCTAATAGACGTAATGTTAAAGTAAAAAGGTGGGTAATTCATCGATTTTCACAATTTTTTTATTTTTTTCCTTAGTTTTATAGTGTAAACGAACTTCGCACCAAATTTGAAGTCTGTAACTGCAGTAGATATACAAGATCTTTTTGATGAGTGAGTCAGTCAGTCATTCAGTCAGTCAGTGATAAAATTATCGATTATCAGACATTTTCAAATGTCATTATCTCGGAAACTAATTATGGGTTATTTATAAAATTTTGGATTTTAGGTAATTAGGGTGGCCTTACTAAACATTTCGTATAACAAGTACGTAGGTCTCATAGATTTTCAGTAGTAGAGCATCGAAATTTGACGAAAACAACTAGTTTACAATGGAAGTCTGTAGGAATTTGGCGAAATATTAGAGATATCGCCAAGGTGGCGTCACTTTGGCGACTAATTTTGGTCGCCAAATTTGGGGATATATCGCCATGTTGGCGAGAAACTTGGCAGTATTTGGCGACAGAACAGCATCCCCTCCTACGGCAAATTAAAATTTCGCCTAATAGACGTAATGTTAAAGTAAAAATGGGCACCCCCAGGTGGGTAATTCATCGATTTTCACAATTTTTTTATTTTTTTCCTTAGTTTTATAGTGTAAACGAACTTCGCACCAAATTTGAAGTCTGTAGCTGCAGTAGATATACAAGATCTTTTTGATGAGTGAGTCAGTCAGTCAGTCAGTCAGTGATAAAATTATCGATTATCAGACATTTTCAAATGTCATTATCTCGGAAACTAATTATGGGTTATTTATAAAATTTTGGATTTTAGGTAATTAGGGTGGCCTTACTACACATTTCGTATAACAAGTACGTAGGTCTCATAGATTTTCAGTAGTAGAGCATCGAAATTTGACGAAAACAGTTTGAAATGGTTCGTGTAAATAACACATGGCTATGTCAGGCGAACTTTGCTGACACACTGCCGTGTGTCTAGATAAACTTTTCAAAGAAAATGTAAACAATTTCCTGAGCAAAATTTTGTTGAAGGCAATTTTTATACGTATTAAGAAATACTCCTGCTTTTATAACTTTCACTTAAAGATTTTTATTGCATTTTTACTACTTTCATATTAAAGAGAGAGAGAGAAAAAAAATTTTTAGTTTCTAATTTCTCAAACTTATTACAAAATTTATAGTTGATTTCATTAAAGTCTTCATACTGAGTCAGAATCTGAATTAGTTAATTCTGCACTGCTAACACTGTGTGTCTCAAGTCTGAACTAAATGTTTGGAAAAGTATGTATAAAATGCTTTGGTTTAGTTTTATAACATAGGTCTGCAAAAAAAGAAAAAAGAAAATTCAGCTGCATGGGATATTTTTGGTTAATTGTAAGTTTTTGTTTTGTTGAGCGATTTACACCAAAAAATAATCAGCACCAATTTATATAAGGGACTAACTGAATATTAATTTTTATTAAATTCTGTTCATTAGTTCTTGAGATAGAGCGCCCACAAAATTTGTGTTACACACAGACAGGCAGACTCTCAGTTTGTAAAAACCTGTTTTTAGGGTTCTCTGACCGTGTAAATCTGTCGAAAACCAGAGTTCGAAAATCTTCATGAATCCAATACTTTCTTCATGTAAAAGTAGAAGAAAGCAAAAAAATTAGCTACAGGAAACAGTAAGTAATCACAGAATAAATAAAAACTGCAAATAAGTATTTTCATTAGTTAGTAGCACAAATAACAAACATTATTTGCAGCTCATTTTGCATTTGTACTGTTAATCGTCTAAATCTAAACTTACACACATATATGCATATGCTAACCCCACCAAAATATGAAAATGCTTTTACCCATTCACAAACACATACAGAATAAATATAAGGAATAGTCAGTTATATCTGAAATCCTCAAAACATTAAACAGCAGCATTATTAGCACTCAGTGGGGATCCTCAGCATTCAGTGTTTCAAATAGTTTTGTTGCCTTCTTAATCCCAACAATTTTTATTTGGTGTATGAGTTAAGAAAAAAAAAAAAAAAAAAAAAAAAACATTTATTCTGCCTTTACTGAAGAAGCTCTTACTGTGCTTAACATTTTATACCAATTGGTCCTTTTTCTCTTATACATTCCTTTATAATAGCGGTTCAGTCGATAACATTCTTTCATTCTTCTTTATCTCCAGTATGCGCTATAAATTTATTATTGCAAAAGTAGAATGAGAAAATAAGATTCTGGCTATTTTATATTTTTACTTGCAGAAATTCATTATAGTTGCTATGCTTATTTTATATAAAAGAATGAATAATTTTATTACTAAAAGGAAACTATGACATCACAAGTTATATTAGATTTAAATATCATTTTTAAATGAAATCCTTTTTATGTTATGTTAGATAAAAACTAGGCTTTTTACAAACTTACTGTACTTAAGCTTTTTACAACAGTCAGGAATTAAGCTTAAAAACAACTATCTAGAGCTTTTTTTGTGTATTCATAAGTCAAAACACCTGTAGAAACTTTCCAAATTATGTTCATCTTAGATTTTAATACTTTTGTATGTCATTTTAAACATTTAAAAAATTTATGATTTTAATCAATGATTTAAAAAAAAAAAATCAGTTGATTAAAATCACGATTTAATCGCTGATTTAAATCAACTGATTTAAATCGTTGACACCCTACTGTGAATTCATGAAAAAATACCTGAAATTTTAGCAAAAAAGAGTTTTTGTATGGAGAGAGAACATCTGGGAGCATGGCAGTGCGTCTGCCAAGTTCGCACAAGCCGTAAGCTACCTTTTCCTGAACCATTTCGACATACTTTTCACCCCCTCATAACGTCGTTTTAGGGAGAGATATAGAAATTTTTCTTTTATACACATGTTCGTATGGTCAAACTGAACTAAGGTTCCATGATTTCATGTTTCTATATTTAGTAGTTTTCGAAATATTAAATTCCGAAAAAGTGCTTTTTTGTCACTGACTCACTTCGCATCATCAAATAACTAAGGTACTTCTAAAAGTCGTAGAATCATGAAATTTCACAAGTAAGTCGGGTTTGTAGTACAATTAATCAGAAAAATCTGAAAACACAGAATTTCTGCTTCTAAACCCTTCAAACAGGGGGTGTTCATTTGTCCGTAAACAGTTCCTTAACACATTCAATTGTGCCAATGTTGGTCGCCAAAAATCGATTACAGAATTTTGAAGGGGGTCACGTGATTTCAAGCAGAATAACATTTTATATACCGTAAAATCCCGATTGTAAGCCCCCCCTTTTTCAAAAGAAAAAGCAGTTAAATTTGGGAGGGGGGCTTATAATCGAGATTTTTTTAAATAATTATTTAAAAACCTGTTTTTATCATTATTTTAGAAGTAAATAAGGTAAATACAGAGCTAAGAATCTTCCATATTTTGACAGCTTGGCGATTTGAAAAAAAAAAAAAAAAAAAAAAAAAAAAAAACTAAATCCCCCTATCTTTCCCAAATAAAAAAATTCCCTTCAAAAAAATCTAAGCAAAAATTTTAAAAATTTACTTTTTTTTTTTTTTAAATGCACTTCTTTAGTTGTTATTTTACTGTAACAATATTTAATCAATCATCTAAGCGCCCCCCCCCCAAAAAAAAAAAATATTGCTTCCCCCTCCCCCCCCCCCTCTGGTACCAAATATGCATAATTTAACTTATAAAACTCTTTAAATTTCTTAATACACAATATGCTATACAAATACACTATAGTTGCAATAAATAATCTATCAGATAAATTATTCTCTTCCTGACTCTCATATCATGATCATCCCTTCTTTAGTTGTTATTTTACTGTAACAATATTTAATCAATCATCTAAGCCCCCCCCCCAAAAAAAAAATATTGCTTCCCCCTCCCCCCCCCTCTGGTACCAAATATGCATAATTTAACTTATAAAACTCTTTAAATTTCTTAATACACAATATGCTATACAAATACACTATAGTTGCAATAAATAATCTATCAGATAAATTATTCTCTTCCTGACTCTCATATCATGATCATCCCTTCTTTAGTTGTTATTTTACTGTAACAATATTTAATCAATCATCTAAGCCCCCCCCCCCAAAAAAAAAAAAAATATTGCTTCCCCCTCCCCCCCCCTCTGGTACCAAATATGCATAATTTAACTTATAAAACTCTTTAAATTTCTTAATACACAATATGCTATACAAATACACTATAGTTGCAATAAATAATCTATCAGATAAATTATTCTCTTCCTGACTCTCATATCATGATCCCCCCCCCCCCCGCTGCATCTCATTCAGTGTTTAAAATCTGTAATTTTTTTTTTTTTTTTTTTCTGCTTGATTTGTGATTTTGTCATAAAATATTTAAATAACCACCTAAATTATTTCATACCCTCGTCCCAAAAAATGTTTTCCTTTCTTTTTTGTTCCCCCCTCCCCTCCCCAACACACACGGTATATTTAAAAACAAATTGTTTTTACTTTTTTTGGCTCTATTTAATCATAAAATACACATGTAATTAAAGGGTTAGAACAGCCAAAACTGCAGAAAAATCTTTTACTTTCCTTCTGCATATTTAGAAATAGAAATCCTCCCCCCACACCACCACCACCATTTGGGGAGAAAGGATGAAGCAAAAATTTCAAAGAGGATGAAGATTTTAGATGAGTGATACTTGTATGAGATTATGTAGATGAGATTTTAGATCAATCACATTGCTACAAAATACAGTTGAATCTTGATAATCCGAACATCCATATTCCGAAAATCTCTAAAATCCAGACATTTTTCTGATTTCCGTTTTATTATGACTGCTGTATCTTTCGTATTTCTCATCTAATGCAGTTAAATTCTTTCAACTATAAACACTAAATAAATTAATATAGATATATTCTGGTATATTTTTATAATGATTGGTCGTTAATTAAAGACTTTAATTATTACAAAATCGGGAAAGTTAAAAAATGGCAAAAAAAAAAAAAGAAAGACTGGACTTTAAAGATTGATGACTCGAAGCTTCATATATTTTAATTCTAATAAAATCACTAAAGTACATCTTTATAACTGAAGAAACAAACATGTAATTTCATTTTCTTTTGATTGAACTGAAAGATAAACACACTTGATGGTCATTCCATTAACAGCTGCTCCTTCTCCAACAGAATGATCAACCTAGTGACATATTGCCCTATGACCTTGATGCGCACATTTGCCGATCTCGATGTGTTGTTTGTTTCAGTTTTGTTTATTTGAAAAGAACTTAGAATGCAGTAGGAAAATGAGAAAACAAGAGGGTTTTTTTTTTGCGATCTTTTGACAAAATTCTCATTTTTTTTTTCCTCTCTTCCCGCAATCCTTTGCAAAATTTGCTTTTTTTTTTCAGTTCGCGATCGTTTGATAAAATTGGCAATTTTTTCTGTGATTGATTGACAAATTGATTTTTTTTTTTTCTACGATCATTTGTCGAAATTCGTGATATTTTTCTGTGGCAGACTGATAAAATACATTATTTTTTTTCTCACTCTTGACGAAATTTGCGATATTTTTTTTTCCTTTATCGTTTATCGAAACTCTGATTTTTTTTCTGCAACCTATGACGAAATTTTCTCAGAGAATGATAGACAAATTGGATTTCTTTCTCCCTTTAATTGATTATTGAAATTAGTAACTCTTTACAGCGATCAGTTGAAAAAAAAATCTGTAATTGTTTCTTAAATATGTGACAAAATTCATGATATTTTCTCATGATTGTTTGAAGAAATTCTCTAAATATATTCTCGGAAGAATCGCGCAATTTTACATGTTATCTCAAAGAAACTCTAGAAATGGCACTAAACCTTCTCAGATAAAGAATTTGTGATGTAACTACATGATTTCACTCATATTTAACATCCATTAAGAGGATTTTATGTTAAGAAGTTTGTTTTCTTTTCCAGATTTTTTTTTTTTTTTCTGAGGACTTTTTAATGTCTGATTTTTTGGTCTGGTGGCTGATATTTCTTTAATTTTCAGAACCGAATGACTTAAATTTTCAGAAAATTTGGAATAAAATCACTTCTGTATTATTTATTGTGTACTATATTTTAATTTATTGTTTTAATATGTATATTTAATTTCAGCATAAGTGTTATGTTTTAGTGTATCATTCCAATTTTATAACTTAATTCGGGAATTTAATCATTGTTTATTTGCACTAGGGGAAAAAAATACATTTTGTATGTCATTATATTGCCATGAAAAATATTTTTTAACAGATCTCCAAAATCCAGAAAATTCGAAAATCTGGAATTGTTGCAGTTTTTCTCACAAAAAATTATCTGAAAGGAAGGTGTGGGGGGGCTTATATTTGGGAGTGTAAAATAAAATAAAAAGTGCTTAAAAGTGGGAGGGGCTTACTTTCGAGGGGGGGCTTACAATCGGGATTTTATGGTATATGCTTTTCAAAAGATGTTTGTTAAATAGAAAAAATGAATATACCTAAAAATTTTAATCAGTATAGGTTATAATATATTTACGATATTAAAAAAACAAAACATTTAACAAAATATAACCGCAATTCGGTACGTTTCCGATATAGTAGCCTTGGCTAAATACAGAAAAAAAGCCTTGACGAGAAAAGAAATTTGATAATAACGTATTTTCTGGCAACCTATTTACTGTGTCATATACACAAGCAATTTTTTCCATATTTATGCAATTTATTTAATGTAAGGAACCCGTTTATTTATTTTTATATACCAACATAAATAATTTGTATATAAAAAAAATATTTTATACATGTATAAATAAAACGTTTATATGTATATAAATACATATATAAATAACATAAAAGTTCATAAGGTTTGTTTTCATAGTTGTTTATATCATTTGGCAACATATCTCAGTTTCTGAAGTCCGAATTGCGCCAAGATTTTAAAAAAATGCCAAGGTCCCTATAGTGGAAAAATATCCTAATTCCATATGAAAGCTTAAAAATCTCTTTTTAATTAAATGAAATGTGTAACTAATAAACTGTCTTTAATGATGTGCGACAGATGCGGCGTCCGAAGTTCGCTGCTAATGTTATTATATTGTATATTAGCCTATTTACTGTTAATTTATTGTTAATTTTAAATCTGTAAAAGAAAGATTACAGTTATAGATAAGATATGTTGGTCACCAAAACCTGATTACAGAAAATTAGCCTGAGTTATAAAAATGTTACATGATTTCAAGCTGAATGAATTTTTATATGCTTTTAAAAAAATCTTAATAAGGCAAATCTTTCAGTTTATCTGTCCATCTTTCTATCTTTTACTTCCTTAAAAAATTTTTTATTAAAGACCGGGAGGCGTCTGCACAGATCATCACCTCATCAAGTTGACGGCTGAAATTTTAGGATTAGTTAAATACCGATTAGCGTATTGAAATGTAACTGGTCTGCCAAGTCATATATTTGTGGAAACCACCTAGAGACCCGATTTTACGGGTTAAGTGGTGGATTTTCCATTGTGTTTTCCTGCACCCATTCCTCCATGTTTCCAAACTTTTGGATGCAGGAAAATACAATAGTAAACCTATCAGTTAACCACTAAAATTAGGTCTTCAAGTGGTTTCTACCAAGATATGACTTAACAGACCAGTTGCATTTAAATATGCTAATCTAGTTTTAACTAATCCTAAAATTTCAGCTGTAAACTCGATCAGGTGATGGTGTGTACAGACGCCTCCCGGTCTATTATAAATGTCGGAATTCTAATCTCAATAGCACTCTGGTCAATCTGGCAACTATCCCTACTATTTATGGAACACTATTCCTTTAAGTGCGTTTTAGTGATGTTAATGAACTTATGCATATGCATCATACATATTATACATATGCATATAATACATAATACATTTGCATCATACATATTATAGGTATGTGTATAATACATAATACATATGCATCATTATGATGTCAGAATAAACAAAACATTTTTTGTCCCCAAATTAGAGAATTGAGATGATATATTACCAAATTTGGCGAAACTTTGCTAAAAGTCGCCAAGCTTGGCGAATATTTGACGCTAGTAGCTATTTTTCAATGAGTTAATTATTAATGCGAGCCATCTATTTTTATTTTTCCGCATATCATCCTAATAGTTAAATGATATAACGTACTAATATTTCCAAAGTGCTAATAGTTTCGTCACTGCCCAAAACCTCTGCTATTGTTATTATATTGTACTGTTATTATACTTACTGTGACTATGTTTTTAATCTTTACACCGCTAAAACTTCTGTATAATATAAAGAGAATTTACGGAAAGTATTAAAGCATTGAAACTGCCAGTTCTCCTTATGATTATTATAATTCTATAATATGTAACCTGTTAATCGATATGAACGTTAGAATGAATCTTCTATAATCCGGTTCCTTGCATTTTAGTTTTCAGGTTTCGAATAAAATTAGCTAAAATCTTAAAACAATGGTACATTGACTAATTCTTCAACACGATCAGATGAGAAGAATGATAGATTTTCAAATGGATCATGGCAGTGAGCTGGTAGACCTTCTATTCTTCTGTAATCGAGTCTATTGAAAAGGTTAACGTGAAACAAAAAGATATTAGCATCAATATGGTTTAATGCAAATGCAGATATTGTCAAATGATTTCATAAGAACCATTTCATTTGTACCCAGTCGTATCAGTTAAAATACGACAATTGGCAGTGAGCCCAATTAGAAAAGATTAAATAGGATTAAAAATTTCCGCATTAGAGAACGAATCATAACTGCTAAGGAAACATACATAAGTGAGTTAAGAGGTATTTGTCACGAAAGATGAAATACATAAAAACACAAAATACATGATGTGCTTCCATGATCGTAAAGAGTTCTTGATTATTCTATCAAAAGCTTCCGACTTGGCGAAAGAATGGGCAAGTAAATTAAATTATGAATAATAGTAACATGATGCAACATTTAACATGGAATTAATACGGTAAATACTGCTTGCTAGAGGTGGCTAGTACTTTAATATAAAAAGAAATAAAGTATAAATTTGTAAAGCTCAATAAAATAAATTTAGGTATTTTTATGTTAGCCGGGCGCAAGTGGCAAATCGCCAAATACTGTTCCCAACTCCATTGTTCGTATTGCATTAATTTCATTTAAACATATATACTTTTCAGTCATCTCATTTAAAATAGATGCATTTCTCTCATTTTATTTAATAGAATATTTAACATAGAAATAAATAAATAAATAAATAAATAAGAAATAATAACATAAAGCAAAGTATTTTATTTGAAAATCAAAGCATTGTTTCTAATTTACACATGTGAAAAATGAAAACTGTTATTGGCGAAAAGACAAAAGGCTAATGAGGAGATTTGCTACCGGCTAACATAAAAGTACCGAAATTTAAGTTTTTTCATATTAATATAGTTTAGAATAAAAAACTTGAAAAAACATACAAAAAGTAGTGATATCCCAACAAAAAGTTTTCGGTAAAAAAAAAAAAAAAAAGCGCCAAGTTCTCCTTAATGTTTTGGCCAGAAAAAGTATATATAATAAGAAAAATATCTGAAGTTCACACAAGTTAAAGTCTAAACATCCCAAATCTTTTATTGAAAATGGCTTCCTGCGACTTGGCTGTTAATGCCTTCGAGAGAGTTTTTCAAATTTTAAAATATGTACAAATGAGCTACATGCCAACTACATTTTTTGATTATTTTAGGCATTTTGTGGCACAGATTACAGAAATAAAATACACATTTGAAAAAAGCATTTAAACAACTTCAGTCTATTTAAATGCTTAGAAGTTAAAAATAACAAAATACTTGTATTCAGGAGGTAATATCCCTAATTGCTAAAACATAATTAGTATCAGCTTTTAACAGTTTATAAATCAAATACCTCTTAATGTATGCAAACAAACTATAATAAATGTTCAAATGAAAAAAATCTCTTTCATCAATACACAAGATTTCAATATTAAACAATAAAATATAATGTAACATATTGTGAGATTTGAAGTAAGTAAATTTTGTTTTATTTCTTGAGATTTTCGTTAATGACTTTAGCTTTAGACCGTACAAAATGGCAATTAAACCACAAGTGGACTAAATGATCTATAATCAAAACTAATGTTTGTTGAAACTGAATGGTAGTTATCAGAAATCTTTTATTACTTTCTTCTATCTTCAATAGAAGAAAGTATTGTAATTGAAATTTTTTTCGACTTCCGGTTTTCGACGGATTTGCATGTTTTAGGGGTCAGAGATTCCAAAAAACATGTTTATAGAAAATGTCTGTCTGTCTGTCGCCATTGTACCATCAAAAAGTGTATGAAGTTATGTATAGAATTAAACCAAAATTTTATTATAAGTTTTTGGCTATGGCAAGCAGGTCCTCCCGGAATTTGGAAAAAATTCGCCGGTAGGGGGTGCTGATATAACAATTTTTGTGCGATTTTGAATATTGTACCATCCAAAAGTGTATGGAGTTATGCATAGAATTGAACCAAATTTTTAGTTTAAGTTTTTGGATATGACAAGCAGGTCCTCCCTGAATTGGGAAAAAATTCGCCGGTAGGGGGCGCTGTAAATGCGTTTTTTGTGCGATTTTGAATATTGTACCATCGAAAAGTGTATGAAGTTATGCATAGAATTGAACCAAATTTTTATTTTAAGTTTTTGGCTATGGCAAGCAGGTCCTCCCTGAATTTGGAAAAAAATTGCCGGTAGGGGGCGCTGTAATAGCGATTTTTGTGCGATTTTGAATATTGTACCGTCCAAAAGTGTATGAAGTTATGCATAGAATTAAACCAAATTTTTATTTTAAGTTTTGGATATGGCAAGCAGGTCCTCCATGAATTTGCAAAAAATTCGCCGTTAGGGGGCGCTGTAATAGCGATTTTTGTGCGATTTTGAATATTGCACCATCGAAAAGTGTATGAAGTTATGCATAGAATTGAACCAAAAAAAATTTTAAGTTCTTGGCTATGGCAAGGAGGTCCTCCCTTAATTTGTAAAAAAATCGCTCGTAGAGGGCGCTGTTAATAGCGATTTTTGTACAAGTTTTGTGCCATTTTGAATATTGTACCGCCGAAAAGTGTATGAAGTTATGCATAGAATTGAACCAAATTTTACGTGTTTATTTTTGGTCATGTCACGAAGGTCCTCCCTGAATTTGGAAAAATTCTGCCGGAAGGGGGCACTATAATTGCGATGTCTGTACCATTTTCATTATTGTACCATCGAAAAGTGTATTAAGTTATCCATATAATTGGACCAAATTTTTTGTGCATGTTTCTGGCTATGGCAAACAAGTCCTCCCTGAACTTGAAAAAATTCTGAAAGAAGGGGGCGCTATAATTCCGATCTCTGTGCCATTTTCATTATTGCACCATCGAACAGCGTATAAAATTATGCATACAATTGAACCAAAATGTTTGTGCTTGTTTTTGGCTTTGGCCAACAGGTTCTCCTTGAATTTGGAAATATTGCGCGGTAAAGGGGCTCCGTGCTAGCGATTTTTGTATACTTTTCTTGATTTTTCGTAGTTCTATTGTGCATCGGTGGCTCATGCAGCGGCGGGAACTCGCTTCCTGCTATGCCGGCTACTCGCAAACAGCTGATAACGACAGAATAAGGAAAAATTAATAATTTTAACAAATATCATGATATAGATTAACTCGTTTTTAGTCCGTTTAATTGACTTGAGCAGAAATTTAAGATGAAAATCAAAGTTGGTATAGTATTGAACTAATAATATTGAAGTATTAACATGTGTAACTAGGTTTTGAAATATTAAGATGCATAAGATAGAAGAAAGTTTTGGGATTGGCACATCCAACTAGTTTATAATGTCTTTATGTGAATTTGCCTCTTTGCATTCTAATATTACGTTTAATATTTAAATAATTCATAAATGCATAATTTCCAATCATTAATTTTGAAATGTTGTAGAAGGCATTAACGGCCAAGTCGCAGGAAGCCATTTTCAATAAAAGATTTGGGATGTTTGGATTTTAACTTGTGCGAACTTCAGATATCACTACTTTTTCTGGCCAAAACATTAAGGAGAACTTGGCGCTTTTTTTTTTTTTTTTTACACCGAAAACTTTTTTGTTGGGATATAATTTATTGCAAGGAGGTTGAATCCTCTCAATATGAAATATATTAATTTTAATTATGTCAAGGAACTATATATGAAATCGATATTTTAGTCTTATTTACTGAAATTAATTATCAGAAAAACTGGAATTTTGGTATTGAAAAGGAAATAAATATCTGAATTCAAGTATATTACATGAACACAATTACCCTTGCATTTTTTAAGTCATTTTAGAAGGTTTTTCTCTCTACATTCAGGTATTTTTTTGCATGTGAGGCTGTAAAATCTTTTTTGGGGAAACGTCCAAATGATTTTGTAATTGCCGAAACGTCAGTGAAGGCTTACTGTGGAAAAGTTTTGGTTTCTGTTAGTCTGTCTGTCTGTTAGTCTGTCTGTCTGTTAGTCTGTCTGTCTGTTCCGCGATAACTGCCGCAAAAAGCATCCGATCGGCTTGAAATTCACTGGGCATATTGATGAGGTAACCGGACTTAGCTGTATAGTTTTTGGTTAAATTTGGTTCATTCGTTCGGGAAATATGGAACATTTTATTTTGCTCTATAATGCTTTTCAATGGCAAGTCAGACGATTTTCAGATTTTCATTTGTTGAAAGAAATGGCTCATATGAAAAATGGATTTAAATGGTAAATTTTTTATGCTGAAATTTTTAAATAACATTATTAAATTATTCCAATAAATTATGTCAATATATTTGCGAGATTTTTTTAATTAGGTTTATAATATTGGGGGGAATTTTATGCATGTTTTCCAATAATATAAAGGATTTTGTTTTATCAATTTGACATAATGCATATTTCATTTTTTTCCTTTTCTTTCTCTGTTGCCTAGCAAGTATTTTGTCCTAATAATATTAGTATAATTGCGTGTATAATGCTTGAGTAAAGCCAACGTCAAAACAGATGAATTAATGCATTTGTATCTTTGCATATAGAAGGATTTTAGCCCAGAAATAAAAATAGGCAATATTTCTTTTATTTTATTTATTTTATTGAAATATTTTGCTTAAAAATACAAAAGTTCATTATTTTCAATTTTATTATAATTTTATTTTTTTATTCAAGTTCATTTTTTTTATTATAATAACGTAACATTTTCCCATAACATTTACCAATATTTCTTTAATTGTTGCCAAGAAAATCAAAACCCGGAATAATATTTTCTTTTAAACAATTTTCAATTGAAATGTTTTGTCGTGAAACAGGAAAATGGAAAATAAAATTAAGAATAGAAAAATTAATATGGCGGCATATTGGAAATAAAAAGAAAACTCTCGAGTATTTCTTAATATAACAAGATGAAAAGTTTTGAGTAAGTACGCATAGCAGGTGAATTCGACGTCATTTATCGAAAACAAAGATGCTGAAATAAAAAGATCTTGGGTAAAATAAAATTAACTATTATTCACGGAGGAAAGAGATAGATGGAGATGCAGTATGCCGTAAAAACAGTTTGCAATACGATGTGCGTTATCGCTCAGATTTAAATGCCCTCATTCGGCCCAAACAAAACAAGCACGTGGAACAGGGACCAAATTCTTTGACTTCATCCGTTTTTTTTTTTTTTTTTTTTTTTTTTTTTAAAGCACGTCGTTGTGTTGTGCCGATTGCAGCGGATTTTAGGGTTACATTTTTGGCGTCACTTCAAGATTTATTGTCTGTGTACGGTTAACATGAATATTTTATTTAAAATTTAAATTTTTTTAATTTATAAAAAAAACTTATGCTTATCCTTATAAATCACAGCGTAAAAAAAATCTAAGATATACTATAGCCATCCGCACAATCAATAAAAAATTACGAATGTAAATTTAAATAGACAACGGGGGGTTCAGGGGGGCTGAGCCCCCCTGAAGAAATGCAATTTTTGATTTAAAAAGTTACCAGAATAAGTAGCTCATCAGAATTTCAGAACATCAATGTACAACCACTTGTTTAACACTTTTAATTTCTGAAACTTTACGAAGTATCTTGTATGCTCATAAATATTTATGTAATTTGAAAACTTTAAAAAGCGATTTGTAGGAAGTTGAATATTATGCAATGAGTGTTAAAAAACAATGACTTGCAAAGATGACGTTGAGGCTCCTGATCTGCAGATTTACTAGTTATTGAATGAATTGATAATCCAATGCTGAGTACTGTTGAAATAATGTACAACTCTGTGTTATTTACTACATTGTTCCCCTCTATTCATTTCTTTCTATATAAATCAAGTAAGAAAATGCATATGTCGCTGAGAAATTTCACTACAGAATTAGAAACTTAACATCTTATGAATCTTTTATAGGCAAGAGACAGATAAATATAATTTCTTTTAAAAATGTTCTGACATTTTTTGCTCAGTGAATTCTTGTGACAGTTGACAGAAGAGGTATTATGATACGAAAACCCCTCAATAATCATTGATGATATTTACAAAACCAATAAATTATATTACCAAGGACCAAACAGCACACAATAATCATAAATTAGGAAGGTGAAATGATGTCATTCTTAATTTTTCAAATAAATAATAACAGGGTTCATACAGGCTTCAGAAGAAAAAACATCCAAGCAGTCTAGAAGAATTCAAAGAAGTCCAATAATTTTAAAGGACTCAAGTGCGCTGGGCCCTCATGCCACATGCAAAATGTTTAGTATATTATTTGAAGTTAAAAAATTAACAGAAAAGCATTTCAAATGGAATTTATTCCATTAAAATCTAATGTTAGTGCTACAATTGCACAGTAATCACAATGTATTGCTTACTGGTTCCATGAAAGGGAATACAAAATTGCCAGCTAACTATTTTATGCAGTAACCAATGGTCACATATACAGAGGCCAGTCAAATCCCAAATACTCATCATGTATCACATGCACCTAGAAGTTTTACCAGCAGGAAGAATACTGTACAATTATACAAGCTAAAATGGAAACTTGTGTAGAAAAAAAAAAAAAAAAGGAAACATAATTATGGTTTAAGAAGGATCATGGGTTGTGGTGCCCAACTCTGTTTTCTTGATTACAAGCTTGAGGTGCTGTATATAACGTATGCCCTGGTCAAATGACTAGCCTGATGTGGAATCCTCAGTATTTAGTTCCCAAGCATGTTTAGTTTAAATTTTATTCATCCCAATGGTCGAATCTGTACTGGGACTGTGCAATGTGCTAAATCAAAATGTCTAATATGGAATTTTGTTTTGGTCTTTTGTAATTCGATTATCACAGGTTTACAATATGATTTTATCATTTCTTATTAAAAAAATAATAATAATAATAAGGTGAGAGATAAATAAATATACATACAGATTTCCAATGTCTTGGTTTCATACCAGGATTGCAAATAGCTAATAACAGTGGAATGTAGCTTTTAAATGCTTCAATTTTCTGTTTCATGGTCTCAGCAACAGCTCTTGGGTCAGGTTCATTCACAAATGCTTTTACCAACCTATACATGATACGCCACATGTCTTCAACCTGATCTCGAATTGCTTCCGCATTCAGCCCAACAAATGGACCTATAATAAAACAGATTTTCTTGCAATGGAAAACATAACTAAAGAAAATAAAAAATTAGAATAATTTTATAAATAATTTTAACATCATAATTAAAAATTAGAATAATTTTATAAATAATTTTAACATCATAATTAAAAATTAGAATAATTTTATAAATAATTTTAACATTATAATTTTTCCTTTGCAGAAAGAAAATGGCTTAACAATACCTTAATATTATTTACTTATTTTAATGCATGTTTTTAATTTTTCATTGTAATTTTGATAAATAAAATATATTGGTTCCTTACAATAAAATAAATATATTTGTGTTAAAGCTATATCCAAATTAGAGGTGAAATTTGCTAGACCCCTCCCCTCCTTTTTATAAACAAATGAAACAGTTTTCAGACAGTTTCAGTGTGGTTTTTCTAAAAAAAAAATTTTTAAGGATTACTCTCAGTTTTACTCAAGAAAGTCTCATTTTTTGCGATCTGTCTTTGAACGATTTCAGGACAGTATACCTGTAAAATTATAGTTATTTACATCTATGTGCATCTAAATAAGCAGAGATTCTGCAAGTGATCTCAGTGGCCTGTTCAATGCTCTAAAGTATTCTATTCTTTAAAAGCAAACAATGCCGATCATGAGTTTAAATATAAACGTCCTTGTTGTCAACAAATTATACATAAAACTTAACAAATAATAGTATAAGTATTGAAAATAATTTTGAAGTTGATTTAGCAGGAATTTGAAAATTTTCCTTTCTTTTCATTAGAGTTGGAAAATGTTCAGACAAATAAAGGAGCTATCGGACATAAACGGTGAAGAAAACACATCATTAAAAAAAAATAATAATAATAATTCAAATTTTTAAATGAAAGGGAAGACTTTCTTTCGACACTTGTAAATGGTGAAGATCATATACAGTTGGTAGAGAAAGAAGGTAGCAAAATAATCAAACATGAGTGTATCTTTAGTAATACAGCGGTTTAAACTGATTGCAATGAAACAGCACACATGTTCAATGACCTCAGTCATGAATTAAAGTATTCATTTACCAAAATAAAAGAAAGCATTTATAAAAACAAAAAAGATATGCAAGAAGTGTAATACAGTTTTATTTCCTTTTACATTCTAGGCTTTATTAAGACTAGTTTGAAATGAATACTGATATTCATGTTGTAGACATAAAAGAACTGAACAGTGCCAGGATTATTTATGCTAGGATTTGAAAAAAGTCTGAATCTTAAGAAGGGAATTCCCTTTGTAGTCCAATTTTAAGGAGAGAAATTTTATGTCAAGTTCTTAATTATTGCAATTTTTTTGTTGTTGTTTATAGTCGATATTTACTGCAATAATTATGATGTTATCAAACTATTTCCTTTATTATATGATATTGCATATAATACACTCTCAAAAATCTGCTCAACCTGGGTCCAAGCGTTGTAAATTTCTGCATTGAATGGATTTTAGATCATAGTGAAGAGGGAAGGCAGACAATCGTTAATGAACATTTTTATTGCTATAAAATCAATAATGAAATTCTTTTTGTCCCTAGGGAGCAAAAAGTTTGGAAATTTTGTGAGTGATTGAAGAGGTTTATGATTAATTGCCTCACGACCAACTGAATTTCAAAAAATTTTTTTTATCCATTTCACGATTTTTTTTAATGATCGTTGGATGAAATTCGTGATCCACCCCCCCCCCCCCCCCCAAAAAAAAAGATCAATTGATGAATTAACTACAGAATTCTACAAAATAAAATAAAATAAAATAAAATAAATAATAATAATTATTTGCAAACTTCTATGAAAATAATAAAAAAACTAGTATGTTGTGGCCATCACAAACCTTTCTTCTATATAAATTACGTCAATTAAATCATTTAAACAATACAAGAAATTACATCAATTTAGCACCAATTCATATCAAAGTATATCTGAATTTGAAGTTTGATGAAAATTCATGCATTAGTTCTTGATAAGCTATAGCAGAAATTCTGAAAAATGTAGCATAGCAGCGCCACCTACAGAGGGATTTGTGCCAAAACATAAACAGCTCTAATTGATATCAAGGTATACCTGAATCTGCAGTTTGATGAAAATTCGTGCATTAGTTATTGAGATAAAGCTATAGTAGAAATTCTGAAAAATGCAGCATAGCAGTGCCACCTGTTGAGCGATTTGCACCAAACAATAAGCAGCAGTAATCCATACCAAGGTATACCTGAATCTGAAGTTCGTTGAAAATCCAAGCATTAGTTCTTGAGATAAAGTAATTGTAGTAATCGCAAAAAATGCAGCATAGCAGCACCACCTGTTGAGAAATTTATATCAAAATGTATAAAACATCAACTCCTGTCAAGGACTAACTGAATCTGAAGTTTGATGAAAATCTGTGCAATTGTTCTGGAGATTGAGCTATTGTGGAAATCATGAAATATACTACATAGCAGCACCACCTGTTGAGCGATTTACACCAAAAACTAATCAGCACCAATTTATATCAAGGACTAAATTAATATAAATTTTTATTAAATTCCATTCATTAGTTCTTGAGATAGAGCACCCACAAAATTTGTGTTACACACAGACCCACAGACAGACATTTTGTAAAAACATGTTTTTCGGGTTCTCTGACCCCTAAAACGTGTAAATCTGCCGAAAACCGGAATTCAAAAATTTTCATGAATCCAATACTTTCTTGTAAAGATAGAAGAAAATAAAAATAACGGGAGAATCACAAGTCTGTGAAAGCATTTATGAGGGAGAGGGGGAATTCTGCACAGCTTTTTCATCATGTGGGATTTTCCTATTTTGTGCAAATTCTTGCAATCTTGCATACTATTTTAAACTCTGCGTGTCAGTTATTAAAGCTCATAATCTTTAATTCATGGCTGTTTTACTTTCATAACCAAATAACTTCATCTGCAAGTTTCATAATTTTTGAGATCAATAGACATGTTGAATCCCATAGGCAAGAATCACCTATCTGGATGTTTTTCAAGGAGTGGGGTTTTACAATCATTTGTGGGAATTTTACATTTACCCCCTGAATTTTAACCCCAACAATGGAAAACTAGATTCTACTAGTTGCTAGCTGTGATTGGCACCTTAACAAATAAATTGACATAAAGCTACATTATTCATTGGCCAACTTATCGTGAATAAATAATACTTTTTTTCTCTTTCTCTTGTGTGAAGAACAGTACAAATATTTCATTATTTTTATTAAGCTATTGAATACTTTGATTAAGGATTATTATACTCAGAAACCAATAAATAAAAAGTATTGTGTACTTCAGCTGTGATTAAAAGGATCTCACAAAATTATAGTGAAAAAAAAAAAAAAAAAAAAAAAAAAAAAAAAACACCCTTTTATAAGCATTGAATGGTCATTTTGAAAATACCATTTAATTTTTTAACTGCAATTCATGTTTTCTCCCAAAAATACATTAAAATTTAACATGCACAACAGACTTGATTATGAAACATCCACTGTTTTTTTTTCTTTTTTATACCTGGTAGAAAACTCAAGCAAATGAATTTATTAAGAAAGTGAAAAGGAAAAAAAAAAAAAAAATAGTTAAGCTATCTTTTAAAGATATCTAAATTGATTTTTCAATGCGTAATCATAAATAAAATAATATTTAAGTATTAATTTACAAAGCATATTTTTTTATTTTACATAGTTCATTTTTTATTTATAATTTGTTTTCTACTTTTAAATATTTAAAATGTTTCATTGATGTAGTTTCACAGCACTTTGGCACATTTTAGCGAGAATGTACTGCCGCAAAATTAAATCCATTGTTTTAGGTAGATTTCGTAAGAAATACTACCTATTGCAGTCGTTACCATGGTGCGACTTTTGAAAAATTCCTTCATAACTTTTCATTACATGACCTCAGGAACCCAAAACCACCCCCACCTAAAAAGTTTATATATATATATATATATATATATGTATGTATGTACTAAATTTTGTCCGCACGATAAAAGTCGCAATTATGCACGGAAAGTCTTCAAACTCGCCAACAACTTTAAGATGGCTAATTTCTCGGCGGGGATTGAAAATGAGCAAAATCGGTCCAAGGGAATGGGAATGGGGAAGGTTTAAAATTTTGAATACCGTCTTAACATGATTCTGATAAAACCAGCTTTTACACAACAATGGCAGGAAAAAATAAATATTTTTCGTTATAGCTGTTGCCAACAATTAAAAAAAAGCAATAAAATTCTCACCACAACAATTGTTTTTCTAATGCAATGTTTTCACGTGAAAAATTAAATTAGATAAACAGTTTGACGAATTGAAAACAAATTGAATATTACGTCATAAGTTTTCTAGAACAAGATTTCTGCATGAAAATTCAAAATGAAATAAATAGTTTGACGAATTGAAAACAAATTGAATATTACGTCATAAGTTTTCTAGAGCAAGATTTCTGCATGAAAATTCAAAATGAAATAAATAGTTTGACGAATTAAAAAAACAACAAAATATTGCGTCATATTGAAAATGTAATGGACCACAGCAGGTGAATATGTAACGTCACTGAGTTTGAAGAAACGTATTAAAACATGATAAAAACTCGAGTATGGAAATATTAACATATTTTAACACTTTGAGGTTCTCTGAATTTGATTTAGCCATTTTTAAACCTGTTCCATATACATGCGTGTGTGTATATTAGAATTTTCACAAAATGTTTAGCTCCCTAGAGCTCATTCTTAGCGAAGGAACTGGGTTTATCTTTAATCTTGATTTAAGTTTTGTTGGCGAATTTAGTACTTAACTTCGAAATCTACCTCCGCCTGTAGGCCCGAGCCGGCAGGGATTTTTTACAACTTACATTGTCCAATTGTACAAGTTACAGAGAATATTTGGCGATTTATCATCTTTGGTGGATTAATTGTAAAATGCTTTAATATATTAATTAATGATTAAATTGTAAAAATATTAAAATGTTGTATTGCCATTGACAACACACCTTTGTACATAATTTTTACAATTCTAGCATATCTGGAAGTGGATTAAAAATCGATTGCAAAATTCCATCTTTACCTACAAAAAAACAGGTTGAGCAAAATAAAAGAGTGTAAAAAATATTCAATATGAGATAGTGGTGTAGAAAACACTTAATAGGACAAACAGCTGTTAAAGCTTCATAAAATTCAAATTTATAAAGAAAGTGTACCTAAGCAAGCTATATTTTCTGAACATTTTAAAAACAAACTACACAAAGATACGATTATGCCAGTTACTACTAAAAATATGTTAGATGTTCTCAAGCAATGATAAAAAGGATATTTTAAAGTCATTTATCACCAAATGTTATATTAAATTGAATTAAAATAACCACATTATTTTTTAAATAATTGCTTACATTGAGAATAATCAACACATTTTGAGTCATAGCTAACACAATTATAGGAATTTTTTTGTGCAGTTTGTTAAAAAATTCTTGAAAAATATTACTCTTTCATATAAACTTTTTTGAAAATTTAATGGTTGTATGCACTTTTTCTAAGTAAAGAAAAACTAAGGTTTACTAATGCAAGTGAAAGTTACTTACCATAATACCATATTTTATAATTGCTAAAAAATTCATACGAAGTGGTCCAAAGTTTTTCATAAGGTTCTTTTTCCTGAAACATGATTGGAATAGATGGCTCTATAGTTAAGTCATGGCCTAACAAACGCTCCTCCTCATTAATAGCCTATAACAAAATATAAAAACATTTGCATAGTGAATTTTAAATGAAGAAAAAGGAAAATCAGCTGCATAAAATAAAGACAAATCAACTATAATAGAAATACACTCTAGTTTATGAAAATTACATAATAGTATAAATAACACAATAGTACAAAAAATACAATAGTACAAATAACATAATAGTACTATAGGAAGGCTAATTCCTTTCCTTTAAATCATGCATATTTTTTTCTTGCAAATTCCACTCTCCCTTAAAGATACTCTATAGACTGCCTGAATGTGAGAGGCGTGGCTAAAGAGCCAGCGGTTGAAATGAACTGATGCGATGAAGGAAGAGAAAAATGAGTATGATGTTGTGATCACCGGAAAAGGGACAGATAGATTTTGGATGTAAAAGGCAATGTCATGATGGTATAAGACAGCTTCAGAACTAATTTTTTTAATTGTGATTTTAGAGCAAGTAAAGCTGTTATTTTGATGGTTTGATTGTGATGTGTTCACCTGTAAACATTCATTTATGTAAATAATATTTTCATGTAAATAGTGGTCAATATAATCTAGTTTAAAAGTATAAAGGTGTCAGATATTTCTGCTCTACAGTACATCATTCAAAAAGAAAAATAAATAATGCATTTATTTTTTACTTTAAAAAATTAACATATTAACAACATAATAACAGAAAGTTGTAAATCTGAGAGAAGACACTTAAAAGTAGGGCAATTTGAATAATTTTTCTATTTAACAAAAGTATCTTTCCTACACAAAGCCACACAAAGTATCTTTCCTACACAAAGTATCTTTCCTACACACTACTGCTCAAAGAGAGAATCAATCATAAAAATAAAATTATGAAGAAAATGTAAAAAAACTTAGATTAAGATTACTTTTGAAGCGCAAATACAAATGAATCAGTCATTTCAAAAACTATATGTCAAATTCAAAAACTTTCAGGAATAATTAAAAATTGTGCTACACACAAGAACTTGATTTTTTAAGAACTTTTTTGAGCTAACTATATATGTTAAATCTTTAGATTTGTTATCAGTTATTTATTTTATAAGAATTAACCCAAAACTAAATGATCATTTGGTTGATTTGGATTTAATGGCGCAAAGTCCACTTTAGATATGCTGCACAAAAGTCAAACATTAAAAAAAGCACATTGAAATAACAAAATAATTAAAACATTGATTATACACATGATATTAAATTAAATACTAAAAACATTGCAGTTGAAATAGATAAACATAAACATATTTGTTAAAAAGTTAAATTATATTCCAATTAAGCAATGAAATAAAAAAGAAATTAGTTAAAAATCACCTGCATAAAACCTGTGAACACCCAAAGAAGAAAAAATTAAAGAAAAACTTTCGGATTTGTGTTGTTTTTACTATTAATGGGAATTAGTGCTCTACAAATGATACAAAAAAGGCATCAATTATAATTTTATAAGGTATCTGAGAAATCAAACATAAATCCTTAACATCTGTATCTTAAAGGTTGACATTACGGCATATCGCCATATTCACAGTCACATTATGACTTTTTTTTCCCTACAGTTGGAGATATTAATCTGTTCACTGCCAGCTCAAATTTTGTAAGTTTATTCGTATTGCCATTGATATAAGTGTTTGCTTTAATTTAAGTGCTTTTTTTGCTTGCAAATATTGATATTTTTTATGCATAAAAAAATAATAATTGTAAGTAAAAGTTGAATTTTTGTAATAATTATTGTCTACAATATTATTTTCAAGCTTCTCACACTGCTACATATATGTGTGTAGGTAAAAGAGGATTGCCAATTCAAAACGAGTATACTCATGTTGGCAATCCTTAATACCCTGCCAACCACGAGTATACTCATGGTTGGCAGTGAATGGGTTAACATATATTTTGGTATTGTTATTGACTAATGTTCTTTTTGCAACAAACAAGCAAACAAGAAGCCTACCTCTAAGGACATGTTTGCAAACAAAATAAAAAAATCACATTTTGAAAAAAAACTAGATTACTGTAGTTTTTTAAAAACTGTTAGAAACTGTAGCTTTTAAAATGAGGAATGATTTAAATTGTGATGGAATTTTAAATTACTTCTCCAATTCAAAAGATGTTTTGCAGGAAAATTGTCCCACTCATTATTATTTGAAAAGTTTCCTTCCCATGGGACTCTGTGCCAAAAATGCCTCAATACTTGAACGTGGTATACATTGAAACTCTGCTTTGCTTACAAAAAATAAATATCCTGCTCATAAAATGGTTAATAAAGAAAATGTTGTCATTATAACAAACTAAAAATTTTAAAAGCACAATAAAAAGTGTAAGATGTTTGAAAAATGTAAATGCGAGCAAAAAAACTTAATAAAAATAACCCATCCTTTTTAAAGTCTGTTTAAATTAATAAACAATTGGTAAGCTTGACTTCTTCAATTACTTTTAAAGTTTAGTTTAGAAAACAACATGGTTCTTACGAGTAAAAAGTAAATGGCTGGCATAATACACAAATACATTGATGAAATCTTCATTAAATTAGGAGAAAATTGGAATATAGAAGTAAAAATTTAATTTACATACAGGAAAAATATCTATTTTCCCCACTTTTCCATATTAATTCATGGATGATGTATATTTTAAACAAAATAGAGTGAAACATCTTGAAAAGATTATCATTTATGCAGTTCCCTCTTAAATTCGTCTTAAATGACTCAGCTTTTTTTTTTTTTTTTTTTTAATCAGAACAAATGGTAGTAATTTTCCCTTTCTGAATTCATTAATTAAATATATAAATATATATGTGTGAGTGTGTACAAAATTTTTTTTTTAAACATTCTTTTTAAAACCTGTATAAATTAATAAATAATTGGTAAACTTGATTTCTTCAACTGTTTCAATTTTTTTTTTTTTTCACAGTATATAAAAGTACTAGATCGGAAATCCTACCACAATGAAAATAAATAATCAGACCTTAATTTAAAAACACTAAAACAACATTAAGATACATTACAACTGCAAAAGAATCAGTCATTTGAAGTTAAAATTAAAGTTACACAATGAGCAAAACTGTATACAGTGGACTCTTGTTAATGCATCTCCACTTACGATGTATCCCCGGTTAATGCGGGCAATTTCATTTCATCCATCATATTCTAATTAATGCTAAGAATGTCATTTAATATGGACTTCGGTTAGTGTGGACAAAAACAGCCTCCCTTGGAAGTCTGTACTAACAGAAGTTCACTGTATTCCTCTGGAATGGCACAAGACTCATTCAGGGGCGGTTTCTCTAATTTAGTATACCATCCTTCCAAAAATATTCTGCTAGCATATACGTTGCAGTCTGATCTCAAAATACTAGAATTTGTAAACTCTGGACTGTAATCTGTATCCAGTGCATGAATGACAATTTTCGATTTTTAAATTAAGAAGTTTGAACTTTCCACAGTGCATACATGCATACATAATTGTACTACAATCCATGTAGGATTTTGACCTCCCTCAATATACCTCTCCAGACCTTCCGATCTCTGGCCTTTACTTTATAATTCATAATTTGGTTTTGTGCAAGATCTTTCTCTACCTCTTCTATCCATCTCTTCCTGTGTCTACCAATACTTCTTTTCCCAATTAAATTACCACTATAAATCTTCTTTGTGCTTCTCTCATACCTCATTCTGATTAGATGGCCTAACCATTGCATTCTTCTTATTTTTATAGTATTTATTATATCTTTTTCATTAAATAACTGTTCTATCTCCATATTTGTCCTTATATGCCATGTATTGTCTTCTTTAATAGGTCCAAAAATTTGTCTTAGGATCTTCCTTTCCCAAGTGATAAGTAGCTTTTCATCTTTTTGTGTAGTGGTCCAGGTCTCCTCACTACCATAAATTACTATTGGTTTTATAAATTTTAAATTTGGATGTTCGGGATATTAGAGATGATTTTAGAATGTTACGAAGAGAAAAATAGCATCTATTTCCTGCTGCAAGTCGAGTTTTAATCTCTGCTTCTACCATATTATCACAGGTGATCATAGATCCTAAATATTTAAATTCTGTTACTTCATTAAATTGTAATTCATCCACAGTGCATAGTTTTTGAGAAAAACAGCTATGACAGATAGACACACAAGTGATCTTATAAGGGTTTCATTTTTACTTTGTAAGTATGGAACCCTAAAAATGGACGTAAACTGTTTGTGAGAATCAATAATTTATATCCCACCTCTCCACCAATTTTTTAAAAACAATTTCTGAACCAATTTTTCCTAACATAATAATTTTTTTTTAAACATAAGCTTCAGAAATACATACAATTTATATTAGTTTTGTTTTATATTAACATTGTAATAAATGATTATATTTTTTAAATTGATAAACCATGAGAAGTTTCATTTTAAGATTAATGAATTAAAGATTTACAGAAGACACATAGTACTTATGATATGCTAAATTGAAATCTCTTGATTACTATCACAGAAATACACTCCAGAAAAAGAAAAAAGATCACAAAAATTGAATTGCAAGAGGATCATCAATTTTAGCAAATCATGTTACACAATAACATGATTTTTGAGTTTAGTAGTAAATATATCAGCACTTTGCCATATTTTAAAATAACTTTCATCTGTGTATTCAATGAGTATACTGTATTAATTTCATTTATATCAAATGTATTTTTCTTTCATCCTTTTTAGGGTTTCGTTCATCTGAAGAAACCCTATTAATCTTGCTACTCTGTCTGTGTGTCCGTCCATCCATCACACAGCTCACTCTCAGAAACTGTATAAGTTGGAGACTTCAAATTTTGCATACTTGTAGCTGAACACCTGAGACCACACGACAAATCATAAATTTTTTTAAAAGTCTTAATTAACATGTGTTATTAATTAAAAACCCCAATTAAAAGTATGGAAAATGATTCATAATTCAATTCAAACAATGATTTTAAACAAACTGCAACGATTTTCATAAAAAACAGGAAGGATTGCTATAATTTTGCCCAGCTACTAGAGTGATAAATGTATTTATAAACATACACATAGCTTAAAATCTACCAGACCTAAAAACTTTAAAATTGCGCACCCAGACGCAAAAAATTTTTCTCTTTCAGATCTTTATAAAAAAATTTTGAAAATCCCATCTAGAAGTGGAAAAATCCATTAAAATTTCACTTATAAAAACTCATTCCTTTCAAAGACAAGCAGTAGAACACAAGCGTTTGAGATAAATTTTATGGCCAGACAGCTGTCCACTAATGTTAAAAGCGAGACATCTGTTAAAACCACAGATAATTTAACCAGCACTGTTTTTTGGGGTATAAATTTTTTTACAAATACTGCATTAATAAATTTTAAACTTGTGCATCTATGCTTATTTTTCGATGCTGCTTCTGACTATGTAATTTTTTGTAAAGATCAATTAAGAACTTTTTATTTTATTGAAAAATCGCTTTTTAAAAAGAAAAAGACATGCTTTCATTATCAGGGGATATATATTTATATATATATATATTATATATATTTTTTCATTTTCATAACTTCACATTATCAGGGTCCGACAAACCCCGGCCAACTAAAATATTCCTCTTGGCGACTAACTTTTTTACCTACATATTAATTTAAATTGTTTTCCTTTAACCAAAAGAATTACATGTGCGAAAATATTTATTTTTAATAGCGCGGTTATTTGCAATGGAAGAAAATGCACCATACTGGCGCAACAACTCTATTTTTTCAGAAATTGGAGTTTTTGCAAAGCCAAACTAAAGTGCACTGCTTAGATTACAAAACCTTAAAAATACTCCAGCAGAAAGTGAAAAAAAAAAATAATGATGTTTCATTAAGTGGAATGTACCAAAAATGTGCATGTGTCTCACAAAAATGACAAATGGTATTTCAAATCAAAATCCCAAATGCATTGTTAATTTATGTATATAATTTCTCATTGGGAATTAAAGGTAAGGATATTGATTTCTCTACTGTTTTAATGCTTAATTTAATAGTTTGTTTCTATTTAATTTTTACAATGTAAAAGTGGTATTATCTTAAAATTTTTTGCTCAGTTTGATTTTTTTATTGAATAGTTAACTTGTTCACTGCAAAATGACACATAGATCACTCAAAAATAGCCGAATACAATTATGAGTAGCCAGTGTTCCATTTTTCAATGAATGTTAGAGAAATTATTCTTCAAGCTGGTTCCTAAGAATTTTCATCTTTTGTCAGTCCTTGCACATTATTTAAATCTAAGCGTTTCTCCACTAATTATCATTATTTTACGTCTGATTTTTTAAAAATTATAGACTGTATAAAATCAACATATAGCCCTTTTATTTATGAGTGGTAGTAGTTACTGCTATTTCCAAATATCAATTTCAGAAAAAAAAAAAAAAAAAATACGAAAAGTAATCAAGTCATTGGTTTTATAATTTCAGATATTTTATAAAAACTCGACAACTGAACGTCAAGTTTTTCTCCTTGACAATGACTTAGATTTAGCCAAAAGCACTTGGAGTGCTTTTAATTTTTGAAAACCATTTGTATATTTCATCCACCTATTTTAGTAATGTAATTTAGTGAATTATTTTTTGAATGTTTTCATATTTTTTATATAAAAGTTTTCAATCTTAGAATTTTTTATCTATAATCATGGCATGTCATGAATATCAAATAAAACAACTCACAGCTAATTCATTTTTGGCTTCCACTAAACATTCATCTAAATATTGCAATCCTTTAACAGCTGCTCTTGATTCATCAAGTGTAGCTTCCTGAAATGCAGTAAATAATAATAATAATAAATAAATAAATAAAAGCTGGTTAAACCTAAATGTATAATGCTTGTAATAAAACAATACATCAGATCTTTGTACAAGTTATTCTATTATTTGTTATAGTATACAAATGACGAATGAATAAATTTTTCTGAGACATATAAACGAACAATGCCAGCACAAATAAACTATCTCAATAATGAAAAAATAGAAAAAAATTACACAATACACTCTGATCTGTATAAACTACTACCATACCTGCCAACTATGAAGGAAAAAACATAAAAAAGGATTCTTCTAGCAACTTTTTCCAGGTTAGCATACAATTTTATAAATATAGGTAAGCATAAAAGTTACAAAGAGAGAAAGTGTGATAAAACAGATTTTTTTTATAAATGAATATGTATTAACTTTTTAAACACGAAAATATATTCTATAAAATATATTTTAAATTATGATACAATGAAAATAAGTAATTTTTTTAAACACCAATTAATTACTTATCTCTAAACGCTAAGATAATTACTATGGTGATTGCTAATTGATGCTGTTTTTTAGAAAAATAAATTTACATCTGATTGTACTGTAATTTCACAGAAATTTTGATCAAATTTTAGGTTTTGTGATGAAATACTTTATATATGAGGATGTGAGTTTCAAAACTCACCTTATCTAAAATTTAAAACATCGAGTTTTCTCCATCAGTCTATTCTATTGGTCAACCTGCATCAAAAAAACACTACAATCTGGGGGAAAAAAGAAAAGGTTTTATCGTTATTTCTGGCATTATAAATCTTGGTTTACAATGAAAACCCAATGGATGCAGTCGGAGGTTTTTTGCGCTTTCCCAAAATTTGATTTTCTGGATGAGGTGAATTTTGAAATTCATGTCCTCATATACTGTATATCTCAGCATATAACATGCACTTTTAACTGTAAAAGATCACTTCATTTTTCCATGTGCATGTTATATACCGAATATTAAATGTTTGATGTAAAATTATAAGAAGAAAACATTCCAAATTTTTTGAGGTATATTTAAGTGCATTTAAATATCAATATAAACAAAGAAACTTACAATGTATATTTTCTAGCAAACTTAATCTTCCTTATGAGATAACATGAAAAATTTTTTGTACTCGTTCTCACTTATGTTTTTGGGAAAGTCACCTTCTTCACTAATTGTCGCTTTCATGTATTTTATTCCCACCGCCGCCTTCATCTAGCCATAAATATGATTAGACGCATTTATTCTTTTTTTAATTATGTCTGTTCTATGAGATCTAAACATATCTCAAACTAAGAGACCTTCTGGTTTCTTTAAAACTCCTGGGCACTTTTCCCCAAACATTTTTAATGCATAATTTTAACCCATGTTCGTCCACCCAGCCCTTCTCATGGACATGAACAAAAACTCCATTTGGAAAATTACCAAGTAGCTTTGTTTTTTGTTTGAAAACTACCATTGGTTTTAATTTGGTACTTTAGCTAAGCAAAAAACAGCCACTGTGAAGTGGGATTTTTCGTATCCCGTAGTTTTAAATGAAAGTTTTTACTACATTTGTTTCCTATTATATTGAACATTACTGCACTCCGTCCATATTTCCAATTTGAGACAATCATAGTTTTTCTCCTGTCGTCCATCAACGACAAGCTTCTGGAAACTTAATAGTTTTTGTTCTAAGTATTTCTGGTTTGTTTTCATGAGGAAAAGTTGATGCGTGTTATACAGCAGTATATGCTTGAAATAAAATTTATACCCTCAAATTAGTGATGTGTGTTATATGCCAGGATATATGGTATATATACACATTTACATTCTCAAGAAAAAAATATTTGAATGTAAGGTTAAAAAAAAAAGAAAAGGTAGTGTCAAAATAAGGAAGTCTTCCTTAAAAAAGGGGAGTCTTGGTAGATACGTACGACTCTGGAAAATTTTCAGTTTATGACAATGACAAACAAAAGGTAAAATATTTTAAAATAAATTTATAAAAGAGCTATCAAACATTACAATATAAATAGCCAAATTTTTTAATTATGGTTGAAAGTTTTTTTTCTGAAAATAAAAAACTAAAAGACAAACATGCCATAGCAAAATAAATAAACAAATAAGTTTTAAAAAACAAGATTAATTATTTTGACCAAAAACATTTTAAAAGTTTCTTAAAAACAATTTTCACTGTACCTGACTTAAAGGTAAACTTTTTACTTTCCGAGCACAGAAATCTAAATTGCTGTTCAGCATATTTATCCTATCAGAAAGCTTGTTTTCTGCTTCCTCTCTTTTTTTGTGAAGTTCTACTAAAGTTACTTTGAACAAATTCATCATGTTTTTTGGCCATCGTATCATTGTACTATGACGCATCAGATCTTTCTCTAAAAAATATGCATACACACATATATAGATATATAGATAGGGAGTGCATATAAAAGGTTTACATAATAGTTAATATAAATAGTTAATATTACATAAGAATTTACTTTGTCGAGATGTGTTATAATTCTTGTGTGTGAGTGATATTATCTTAGTATTATTTTAATCTCAGATGAGATTAAAATAATACTAAGATAATATCACTCACCCGCAAGAACTGTAACACATCTCGACAAAAGTAAATTTCACAGGAGATGCAAAAGAAGATTTGCATGTTTTTACTGCAACATTAAATTATAGCAATTAGCTTTGCATGCAGCAATGAAAACGGTGAATGAAAGGGAGAGATGAGGTTTGGAGGGATGAGTAATTTTAGTCCCTCACACAATTCGTTCTCTTTTTGCGTTCACAAATGGACTTATAGCATATTAAAGTAAATTTACAGATAACTACACTTATGAAATTTTTCCTGTAGCAAGACGCACCTATGACAGACCTATTAGTGGAATAAAATACAAATGAATTTTTTAGAGTTGTGTCCCTTTTCTTGCAGGTGAACGAAGTGTTTAAATTTTGACTAAAGATAAGATGAACACAATGTAACAATATTTCCCAACATTAAAACAGATACAATGAGTTTTTTTTTTCTGTATTTTTTTTTTTTTTCAATCAATTAATTTCAGAATTTTTTCAAACATAGTTAGTCTGAAATCTTATAGCAGGAAATTTTTTTTATATAATTAACAAAAACCTCAATTATGAAAATTGAATGTGACTTAACTGTACATAACACTAAAGAGTTATCACAAAACATTATGTCATGTCAAATCGATTTCATTAAAATACACCGGCTGACATTGAATAAGTAAATATCAATGCAATAAGTTAAGAAACAATCACCTAAAATCTGTTTTATTTTTTCCTTAAAAAATACTTGTTAGCCAGTGTTATTTGAAAAGCTCAGTGGAAGAACATGATGTTGCACTTTCTCCAAAATTGTTTAATTTTATGGATGAAAGTGTTATGAGGTATTCTAAGATACATTACATCTAAAATACTAAGACTCTAATTAGCCTTGAAGATCTGACACATAATTTATTAATATTTTAAATAAGCGTTAATATTATTTAATATTTGAAAATTAAATATTAATATGTTTCCTAAAAGAGCTTAGTACAATCTGTTAATATATTAAACATGTGCTACTAAAAAGAAAACAGATCAATAAAATTTACAACAAAAAGTTTTTAATTGAACTTTCTCAATATTTAAACTTTGTTACATAACATTTTCTGCCACTAAGTTTCATTTATGTTGTTAAGTCAAATCAAATAATATTTTATTTGTAAGAATCAGTTTCATAGTTTATGAGTTATTGTAGAGCATATGAAATTCTCATAGTCCACAATCATCAATTTGAATTTTCCAAAATTCAATTATAAAGTATGCAGTTTGGCTAGTTTGATCTTTAAAATTGAAGCATTATGATATAGTTTATTAATTGTGGTCAGGATACAAAGTTTTTATAACATCTAAACACACTGCGTTAGAAATAAATTAAATAAGTAAAATAACATCCACTATTAAAAGTTAATGCTGATGATAAATAGATAAAATATACAAAATCAAGAAAGTCTTATTGACAGTTACAAAATAATAATAATAATAATAATGAGACTGATATCTATCTCATGATACTTAATGTACATAAAATTTTAAAGTATTTTTATAGACTTTTTGCTCATAATGCAGATTACATACTTTTTGAAAATTTATAAAAATATATATAAAATACCAAGTTAAAAATAAGATCATATACACACCTGTAAGAATAGCATGATCCATCAGAAAAATTATACGCTGTGAAGCCTTTTTAATTTCTTTGATTAGATCTTTGATCTTAAATTCAGAAGCCTGTAAAGCAAGAACCTGCTTAGACAGTTTTCATAAATATCAATTTTGTTCAATAGATTAAACCACCATAAAAGTATTTAAAAAGAAAGAAAGAATTGTCAAAACATATATATTCTAACAATCATTTAAAGAAAAAGAATAAATATAAAAATTAGACTTCTAGTTTATAAACATAAAAATTTAAGCACATGCTTCATGTTTTCTTTAAAAAATAAATAAATAAAATTTGAAGATGAAAAAAAAAAAAAAAAATACCAGATAATTTTTATTAAAAAAAATAGGCTTAAGGCTACATGTGCATAATCAAAATTTGGCAGCTTCTGATATTTAACAATAGACTGAAATTACAGTTCATTAAAATGAAATTTTCAAATAAATTCTACTTATAGGCTGTATGTTGTTGTTTGCGTACACCCTGGGATACATGTTCAATAAAAAAAAAAACTTAGTTATTTTCATTTCAGATAAAACAAGCATAGGTACAGTATTATTCATTCACAATAAATTAGCCCACAAGCAACACAATAGATGAATTTAATCATTACTTAAAGTGAAAATCATAACTAGCAACTGACATAATGTAGTTTTTCATTAAATAAAGTGTTTTCGGCATCATTTGTGTCTGTTAGCTATTTTTTATCCTTGTAGTATCACAAATACTTTATAGGACATTTGCAAACTAATTACAGCCAGAGTATAACTTGCACAAAATCAAATACATCCAAAAGCTGATTTCTACTTTTTAATCTTCAAAGATGTTTTCAGATAAAATGATAAAAAATAAATTTAGGCTTGCTTTATTATTCTTCTAATTTTTAAGAACTAATTTCTGATTAGTTAAAAAGATGCAATGATTTTTTTTTCAACTATACTACTTTTTATTTAGTTTTGTTAAAATTAAATTAGCAGGTATGTACTAAAAGATAAGAAAATGAAATATTTTAAAATTCAAAATAAAAGTTCTAGATTATTTTTCTAACTTTAAAATCAAATGCTCAAAACTTAATTTGCCTCTCAAAAATTAGTTTCTCAGTCCATCATTTATAACTTCTAGAATTCTAATCCCAGCTTTAAGATAAAAATTGCTGAGGTAAACACTTCTGTGGTCAGCTCTGCTAGAGACAGTGCTAGGAAGTTCTACAGTGGACTGGCCCAGACATCAACAAAAGGTCAATGATTAATAAGATAATGCATTGTCTTCACACTGGTCCCCAAATGGAAAAAATTGCAAGTATGTGAATAAAACGACTTCCATGAGAGAAAAAAAAAAAAAGGATGCTTTTTGGTAAAATGAAGTACAAAATATAATCCTAACTCTCATGACCATGGGCTTGTCTTCAAAAGGAATAATATGAAACTGAAAAAGAAATAAAAGTTAAATACCCAAACAAATACATCTGTGTGTTTTGTTGCTTGATATGGACTATGACTACACTCCAAGTTAAATAAAAAGGACAATGCAAGTAAAGATGCACAATTTATTACATGTATAATTTTCATACACTATGTTTATTAAAGTTTTTAATAAAGTATGAATTTGCAAATTTCACTACTTTTTTAATCCATTTTTAAAATGTTTAAGATTTTAGTCTGCTTGCTCGTCAAAGGCAGTTGGCAGACATGTGGCAAAAAGTGACACAACATGCAACTTAGAAGAAGAAACATGTTTGAATTTCAAAATTCGTCTTGTCAGTCACACACTACTGAGTCACTTCGATGTGTGGCCTAACTTCGAAAAAATACTTAAATGATGTTCATATGTTGCTAAGAGCTATATGAACTTTTTCCTTATTAGAATTAAACACAATAATATAATAAATATTTAACAAGGCAGTATAAAAGACATGTAATCACAATGAATTTTTATCATTAAAATATATACACTAAATATACAAACATTATCTCGCTTTTGGATTTGACATAGTCAGTTGTAAACTCACTCTAGAAGAAAATGCCTTGAAAATAAATGAAATATATTTAATCCTTAATATTAAAATGAATACTCACTTCATTAAGAATGTTAGTCATCTGGACAATTTCTTGGGTGTTTGTAACAGGAGTAATCAACTGAACTTGCATCAAATGAAACTCTTCACATATCCTACAAAAAATATAAAAGTAGACATGTAATATTTTAAAAAATAGAATTTCCTTTTACAATGTTTAATAATCAGCTTAATTTGTTTTGGTTTTATAAACTAGAAGATTGTGTGTTTTTAGAAAATAATAAATTTAGAATAAAGGAGTTTCCAGCTAGACGAAAATAAGCAATAGGGCTTGTAACTACATTACAACATATTTAGGATGACCAATATATGATGTAATATCTATGATATTACAACAGAAATGAAAAATGAAATTTGCTCTACACAGTCCAGGTTTTTTTTTCCTGTTTCTATTTTTGTGATTTTGTGTGTATGTGTAACAAAAAAGCAATTTTACAAAAAATTCTGTTAAATTTGGTGGCTTAATTTTAACAATATTTTATCAAATGATACATTCAAATTTCTGATCTTTGGAAAGTAAGGTTTCTGGACAAGAAAAATTGGAATTTTCGAATGACAAACTTTTCATTTGCAAGCAACGTTTCTAGAGAAGATAAACTCTTGATTAGATCATCATTAACAATAGAAAGTGTTGTCAAACAGAGTAGTGAAAGGTTCAACAGGAAAATATAATCATCATATCCAATACTAGGCATGATTTCACTGAATGGATTGATATCATTTATTGTGTGTATTCTCTAAATATACAAGTTTTATTTACACAAGGCCTCATTATATTTACAGAGTTTCAGATGGATTTTTAATTCATTTAAATTAAGCTTTTTGCTCATTAAATATTTTCTAGAGATTGTAGAGAGTTCTATTGTTCATTGTACATAATAGAAATATTATCTTTTTTTGTTTCATTCTATTATAGAGTATTGTATATTGTAGAGAATTCTATGGCTCATTGTAAATAATGGAAATATTATCTTTTTCTTTTTCATTCTATTAAACACAGGGATACGTTCTATTTTATTTTATTATATTATTGCATTGTTCTTCAGCCTCACATTCTGTCTTTTTTCTTCTCTCACATTACCTCCATCTGAAACACTGTAAATGTCAAGATGTCAAATACATTACCAATAACATTGAAAGCCATATATTACTACTGATCTTATTCTCTGTTTCTAATTTTCTTATTAATCTTATTATCTAATAAAAAGCTTTCAACTTATACAATCATAAAATAAAAGTTAAATGTCCTACCTGTTCTTTCCTTCGCATAAGAAGAAATATCCGTGGATTCTATGCAATAAATAAGACGACATCCAAATAATAAGTCTTGAATCTTCGAAGTAAATAAAACTGTATTACATTAAACATTATTGAAGACGTACACAACTTGCTTAGACACTCACAAAACAAAAATTATTTACATTATATTGCAATTCGAGTATTAAAGTTTTCTTTTTTAAAAGTTATTCTCTTTTCTCTACGTTCATATCTAGTTTCTGTTCTAATCTAAATCTGAGTCAATTCTCACAGAAAAAAAAGAAAACAAGTTCTGTCCGCTCTTGCGCAGTAGGATCATTCGGTCTGACGTAACACACTGCAGGTGCGTTTTTTGTTCTTGTAGTGGTAAGAGGAGTTGCTTGATTTCGCAACATCCTCCCACCTTGAGTTGTGATCCATGGGCAGGGTTGCAAAAAAGCCGGCTAAAATTAAAAAAAGCCACGCCGGTGGCTTTTATTGGTTTTAACCGGCTTTTTTTGGTCAAAATTGGCCTTTTTGGCCAAAATTGGCTTTTATATAATGAAGCATTTTAATTATATATGACACATTTTTATGTGTTTTTTAATTTGTTTTAAAGACATTTAGTTGAGGTAGAAATCAATATAACCCAATATTTATCAATAATGAAGACATTAATATTGGAATAAAAGGTCATACCATTGCTTTGTCTGGTTTACAGGTTTACACTGACCTTAACAATCTTTTTTTTAAATTTTTATTGCTTTATATAATTAAAAGGGACAATGGTTGCTTAGTTATATATTTTATTAACTAATTTTAAGTGATATTAATAATACAAGTATTATTTTATTTCTCATAAACATTTATTTAAAATTGCACATAAAGTCATTTAATAAAAACATCATTTTTCTCTTTTAAAGCAGTATTATGAATAACATATGCATTAATTTATATGCACTATTTTAAATAGTAAGTAGCTTTTCAAAATTCTAATTCAACAAGTTTAATTTGGAGAATTTTTTTTTAATTGTTCTTTTTATTTTATGCACTTACATGTACTAAAATTTCCTCAAATGTTATATCCTTTCTAATTTCTCTTTCAACATTGTTTATTCTACGATTTTAATCTGTCCATATGGACATATCTGGAATAAGTTACATAACAGCTTAGTAGCAGAAAGACTTTTTACATATATCATTTTTATAAGTATTTTTTATATAATGATTGCTTATTTACTTATTATTGCTCAAGTATTATATAAGATAATTTCAGTTATTAAATACATATAAGCTATTTAGCTTTAATCAATTTTAAAAGTAAATATCAGATGTAAGAATGTTTCTATTTTAACGTGTGACATTTTCTTATTCTTTCATATAAACTTTAAAATGTGTGGTATGTGTAGAGTCATGATAAAGAATGCCAAACCAATACTTTAGAGTCTTAATTTAATGTATTCTTCTGAATATTCAATAATTTTTTTCGGGACATAATGCTTTCACAGTTGCATTCTAGCAGTTATAAGGTCTTATTTATTTGACAAAATTTAATAGAAGTTAATATTTTTTTCATAGAAAATATTTATAAGTGTATCAAAAATAAATTAATCCAAAGTTTATATGAATTATCTATAAACCACCTTTTTGAAAAATAAAAGCCGGCTTTTTTCAATTAAAGCCGGCTTTTTTTAAGCGGCTAAAACCAAAAAAAGCCGGCTGGCTTTTTTTGGCCTGGCTAAAAGCCGGCAACCCTGTTCATGGGAGGAACTCAACAATTTAGAAGTCCAGATTGGAGTCTCAGAGGCGGTTTCACTAGTCGTCCACTTCTGGTAACCACAGGAGAGATATCTCTGTCACTGGGTTGGTTCTTTTCTACACTGATTCTAGTCTGATCGACTTCTGGAGTAATCTTTCGCTGTTCATTAGGAAGATTAAAGTTCACTTTCTGATGGATTCTGTTATCTGATGGGGAATCGCTAGCTGCATCAATTTCCAAAGGAAACAGGCGTTGGAAAGGACGGAAGAAAATGCCATTTTCTGTTTGGACTTTGGCCAATCTTGCTATTTTGTCTTTTCCTGGAAATATATCTATTATTTTGGCTAAAAGCCAGTGAAGACGTCTTTTGTTGGTATCTTCCAGAAGAACGATGTCTCCTATTTGCAAAGGTTTGGAATTCTCTTTCTTCATAGACTGTTGCCGCAGCTGTCCTAAGTACTCCGTTCTAAATCGGTTTCGCAGATCATTTCTTATTCTTTGACGATATCTTGCTCGTCTGTTAAGATCTTGGGAGTCTAATGCATCTATATCTGGGACACCGGATGTAGGCAGTTCTTGAAGGAACACCAATGGAGTTAAAGGTTCGGGATCACGATTATCTTCGGAGATGTATGTTATCGGTCTCGAATTGACAACATTTTCACAGTCACAGAGTATTGTGCTCAGTTCTTCGTAATTTAATGAGGCGCGACCCAAAACTTTTCTTAAAATATCTTTCACTGTTCGCACGAGGCGTTCCCACCACCCTCCCCACCAGGGGGCTGAAGGGGGGTTGAATTTCCATCTGATCTTCTGAATGGAGGCCAATGTACTTATAGCTTGCCAATCCACACTAGAAAGGGCTCTGTTAGTGCCAACAAAATTCTTTCCGTTATCTGAGTAAATTATATATGGTCTGCCTCGCCATGCTATAAATCTTCTTAGGGACTGCATAAAGCATTCAGCTGATAAAGATGTTATCAACTCCAAATGTACTGCTCGATAGACAGCACAGGTGAATAAAGCTATCCACACCTTTGAACCATCAGCAAGGTATAGAGGACCGGCTAAATCGACTCCCACCACTTCAAATATAGCTGCATCTCTGATTCTGTCTTCAGGTGGGATTCCTGGTTCGACCTCTGTTCTGGGTGTTTGGAATCTTTGACACTTAACACATTGTCTAATGACGTTTCTGATATACTTTCTTGATTTCAAAATCCAAAAATTTTCTCGAAGTTGAGCCATTAGTATGCTAACTCCAGCGTGATGATTTTCTAAATGTTTTTCAAAAATTAACTTCTGTACCCCTGGATGTTTTGAGGGCAAAATTATTGGATAACGAAAATCTTCTTTGTCTTGTCTACAGATTATATTTGTTTTTGCTCTCAAAAGTCCGTTTTTATCTTCTAATGGTCTTAAGGCTCTTAATTTGGGATCTGTGTTTCCTGAAAAGGATTCCTTTTGTACTAATCTGAGTAGTATTTTTTCTGCTTTTTCAAATTCATCAACGGAGATGTTAGGTGATGAAATTCTTTCTTTCTTTCTTGTGTTGTTATAAAAACGATATATAAATGCAATCATTCTTATGTTTTTTCTATAAGAGGAAAAATATCGATAAAAATGGTGTAAATCAGTGTCTTCATTGTCTAAAAGTGTTAGGATTGTCTTTTTCCTTTCTTTATTTATTATATCCTTGTCAGGGTGTTCTTCCGGTTGTGGCCACTGATCTTCCGGTAAATACAGCCAAGCTGGTCCCTCCCACCATCGTGATTTCTCCAATTGCTCAAAGGAACATCCTCTGGATGGGATGTCTGCCGGATTTAAATTTCCTGGTATATGTCGCCAATCTTCAACTTGGGTAAGGTTTCTGATTTCTAAAACTCTATTGTGGGCAAATGTACCCCAAGATTGTTCTCTTCTTATCCACCCTAAAGCTGCTGAGGAATCACTCCAAAAGATTGTCTTCTCTGGTTTCAACTGAAGATCACTCATGATAGTTTTAGCGAGTCTAGCTCCAATGAGGCACGAGAGTAGCTCCAGTCGAGGAATTGTGAGTTCTTTAATGGGCGCTACTCTACTTCTAGCATTTACTAACTGAACTTTAACTCCTTCTTGTGTTGGACATCTAAGATACACGCAAGTGGCATAAGCGTGTCTACTAGCATCAGAAAAGGTATGCAAGGAAATGTTATTTTCATTTTCGGGCGATACATTCAACCAGCGTGGAACTTGAATTTCTTGTAAAAACTTAATTTGTTTTAACCAGGTCTCAAACTGTTTTCTTAAATTTTCAGGAAGTTCATCCCATTTCAATTTCTGTTTCCAGGTTTCCTGAAGAATTAATTTTGGAATAAGAGTGCTCGGGGCGGAGAATCCTATGGGGTCGAATATCTTTTGGGTAACCGATAAAATTTTTCTCTTTGTGAGTGGTTCTTTCATTTCAATTTTTTCTTCTATTTTACACATTAATCTATCTTGCTCTAAGTCCCAGACCAATCCCAAAACTGGTGCTAACTTTGTATTTTCTTCAGAAACATCGATCATGGCCTGAGGCAAATTTGATCGCCAACATCTTAAATTAAAATGAGCTGAAGATAAAATACACTGTGATTCTGTTATAAATTTTCCAGTATCTGCGATCGATTTTAAACTAGTAATGGAATTGTCAATGTAAAATGAATCTTTCAAAATTCGTGCTGTATTTTCCCACTGTTCGGGTACTTGACTTAAAAGATGGTTTAGTGTACCCATTAATAAAAACGGGCTTGAAGTGAGTCCAAAGACTACGCGACAATGTCTATAAACTTTCAAATTATGTTTGGAGTCGAACCAGAGAAAGCGTAAAAAATCGCGATCTTTTTCTATGATTTTTATCTGGAGAAATGCCTTTTCAATATCTGAAGAAATACCTATTTTGTATTTACGAAAACGATTCAAAATACTCGGAATTATTTCAATCAAATTAGGTCCCTTTGTGAGACAGTCATTCAAAGAAGGAGAGTTTGCATTATGTGCAGAGGCATTAAAGACAGGACGCATTTTCGTCGTTTCACTATTTTCTTTAATTACTGGTCTGTAGGGTACTTTATTCTCCTTATCGTCTGAAATTTCTTCTATAATATTATCATCCTTCCACAAATTAAAAATTTCTTCATATTGTATTTTCTTATTTGTTTTGATAAGTTTTTGTTCTGTCTTGCGTAAATGTTTCTCGGCTAATACGCGATTGCTCGCTAAAATTGAGTTATCAACAACCCAGGGTAGTGTCACTTCGTAGCGGCCACTTTCATCACGTTTGACTGTTTCAAGAAAATGGTTATAAGTTTCTTTAGCTAAATCGTCTTTATTTTTGTAATCTTCATTAGTGATACCCAAGGTATCTAAGTTCCACAGTTGTGATAAACTGGCATTTGAAGTAAATAATGACAGCGATAGAACTGACAACGAACTTTCTGAATCATTTCCATTACCCTCTGTTTTCCCCATAATTGTCCAGCTTAACTTTGTTTCAAAAGCTGTTATACCCAAATCAGGAAAATATTTTATATTATCTGTGAATAATTTCGCCGCCATGTCAGCGCCGATTAAAATGTGTTCTTCCGGATTATTCTCATATAAACATAGTCGATTATTTTCACGAACATCGGTCAGATGAACTCCCCTTCTTTCTAAGATTTTTATCATTTCGCTATCGCGGCATAAATTTACTCCTGAACAAATTTTTCCTTCATCTAAAGCTTGTATTTTAAATCGGAAACTATGATCTAAATTACTTATAGTAAATTCATAGCGATTATGTTTACTCGTTTTTTCTACCCCTCCGAATAGTCCATGTCTAATTGTTTCTGATCGAATTTTCCTTAATTTCAATTTATTTGCAGCATATCTAGTTATATAGCTATTGTGACTCCCAGTATCTATAATGATACGAATAAATTCGGAAGATTGATTATCATTACGGATCTCCACTATCAAAGTTTGTAAATAGACATTAGAAATTATATCCTGATTTGACAGCATTGGTCTTGTAACATCGCTACTCTCTGAATTAGTAGATTTCCCTTTTGAATTTATTTCTTTATTACACATCATCTGGGCGTGTCTCGAATTACAAATACTGCATAAATCCTTCGATACACAGTATTTCCCAATATGTCCGAGGGATAAACAAATATAGCAAAGGCCTCTCTTTCTCAATAAATCAAGTCTTTTTTCAAACGGTAAATTACAAGTGCTAAAACATTTATTTGTCTGGTGCCTGCCAAAGCAAAATCCACAAGTAGTCTCATTTTCGCTCTGAACCAATAAATCACTCGCTGAGGGTAATTTTCTATTCGGAGAATCAAATTTATTACTCTGCGTATTATATTTATTGACTCGGGGGGGGAAAGGAAGGATTTTTCCTAAATGATTGCGCAACATAATTCTTTTGTGTTGATTTTTCATTTATTTCATTCAGTGATGACGCATACATTTTCTCTCTGGATATTAATTGCTTATGTAAGAACGATATTAAATCTTGGACATTAATTGAGTCTTCATGCGTTTTATTAAATTCCAAAACTAGGTCTCTCGGTAATAATTTAAATAAAATGGGGGATAATAAACTTCCATAAGAGTCTAATGAAATGTTAAGCGACTCTAGACTTCTAATGTTCGTTTGTATCTCATCAAAAAGTTTTCGAAATGATTTGGTGTCATTCGAGTGTCTGAGTGGAGTTAAATTAAGAAGTTTATTTGTATGTACCGAAATTAACATATCCTTATTCCCGTACCTTTCTTTCAAAATATCGACGGCCTTTAAATAATTCTCTGCAGTGACACAAAATCCATCTATACTTTTTAATGGAATGGGGGCTAGAAAACTTTTTAAATAGTTAAATTTATCTACTGGATCTAATGTGTCATGGTTGTAAATGGTTGTTTCAAAAGCTGACCAAAACGAAAGCCATTCAACAAAATCCCCAGAAAATTTTGCAATATTTAGTTTCGGTAATTTAATGCTTACGTTTTCCTTTAAGGGATTTTCTCGTTTAGAAAACGAATCATCCTGTGTTTTCTTTTTATCTAACTCTTTTATTTTTCTGTTTGCTCTAAAGCGCCATGACGTAATTTTCTCTTTAAATTCGCAAGCGCCCTGTAATTCTGTATCTAATTGTGCTTCTTGCACCAATTTTTTAATTTCCTCGTCTGCTCGTGTCAGTTCCATTTCTGTCACACTTAACTGTTCCACTACCTCTTCCAAATCAAAAATTTCTGGTTCTCCCTCTTTCAAAATAGCTTCTATTTTATTTATAAACTTATTTATGCTTTCACGTAGCACAGCTCTTTCTTTTTTGGCGATAACTAAACTTTCAGCCATTGCGAACTAATAACAACAACAACTAAATTCTATTAAAAAGTACAATTCTCTATATGTTCAACAGTTCTCAATATTTTTTCAGTTCTTCAAATTAAATAGCTTGATAAATAATTTCTAATTATTCTAATATCTTATTCTATTTATCTCATAATTAGGTTATATCGCCGGAAGGGATGCCAAAATATTACTACTGATCTTATTCTCTGTTTCTAATTTTCTTATTAATCTTATTATCTAATAAAAAGCTTTCAACTTATACAATCATAAAATAAAAGTTAAATGTCCTACCTGTTCTTTCCTTCGCATAAGAAGAAATATCCGGGGATTCTATGCAATAAATAAGACGACATCCAAATAATAAGTCTTGAATCTTCGAAGTAAATAAAACTGTATTACATTAAACATTATTGAAGACGTACACAACTTGCTTAGACACTCACAAAACAAAAATTATTTACATTACATTACAATTCGAGTATTAAAGTTTTCTTTTTTAAAAGTTATTCTCTTTTCTCTACGTTCATATCTAGTTTCTGTTCTAATCTAAATCTGAGTCAATTCTCACAGAAAAAAAAGAAAACAAGTTCTGTCCGCTCTTGCACAGTAGGATCATTCGGTCTGACGTAACACACTGCAGGTGCGTTTTTTGTTCTTGTTTCAAAGGGTAAGTGGTAAGAGGAGTTGCTTGATTTCGCAACACCATATATATAACACTATTTTAAAAATACAAACAATAATTGATACCAGGCTGACCAGTACCTACAAAGAAAAAAAAAAAAACAAAAAAAAAAAAACATGGGGAAAAGACCAACAATACCCTTTAGTAATGAAAAGGTGAACTAGAAAGGGTGAAGGAGGAAAAAGGCAATGGTACAATGGTTTAAAAAAAAAAAACTAAAGGAGGATGGATGGGAGCAGAGATATTCACAAAAAAACAGATGTATGAGAGTATAGCACCTCTGTTGGGCAGTAGCACCAATGGACAAAATGTTTAAAAAATATCCGATCAGCCCCAAAATCATACAAATACAGGGCTTGGAGCCCTGAAACTTAAAATAGAACCCCCTCTTCCCCACCCAGCCCCAAAAAAGTGAAGGGAGGAGGAACAAGAAAAAGCTAAATTAGAGCAAATGCCATCCAGTCACTTATTGGTGAAAATTTCTTAAGGCTCCAATTGAAAAAATAAAGGTAGAAAAATGGGCTGAACCCAAAGGAGATGAAGAACTAATACCCACATGATGGGTAAAAAGGGCATACTAGCGAAATAAAAAGATATGGAATGGGTGGGAAGACGGCAGAGAAGACAAAAACTGGGAAACTATGCTAAAAATGAGCCAAAAAGAAAAAAAAAGAAAAGAGGGGAGAGGGGAAAAAAGAAAAGCTATAGAGAAAGGGAAGGGCATCTGAGAAATGAGACCCAAAGGCCCCAAAAGAAAACTGAAGGCCCCTAAAAATGGTCCCCACTTCTGAAACTGAAAAGTGGCTACTGAAGTAGGGCTACTGAACTGAAGAACATATACCTCTGTACCTCTGATCTTAATCTAGGCACTAACAAAGACTGAAAGAGCTAATATAAGTCTATGAGAAAATGTGACTAAATCATTATCACAGTAAGTCAAGTAACTCCTGCCGAATCTGTATGCTCAATTCAACTTTTGACCTGCACCCAGGGGAGAAATCTAATGAAAGTCTATGAGGAAATATGACATTCACTGATCATAGTAATTCTAAAAATCTCCACTGCTGAAACTGCATGCTCAAACCAACTTTCTGAGCTGCATCCCAAGGAAGAAGAACCAGAAGTAAAAGAAAACATCGATAACTAGCTGGATGTGCCAATCCAGCTAGTTATCGCTGGTTATCCCAGCTAGTTACCAGCTAACCCAAAACTTTCTTTTCTCTCTCATACTTCTTAATACTTCAAAATTCACCAGCATAGTGCCAAAATTAAATGACAATATATGCCCATCATGAAGATTCTAATGATATGAAATTCATTGCATTAGTTCTTGAGTTATGACTATCGCTAAAATCATATAAATCATGAAAAATGCAGCATAGCAGTGACACATGTTGGATGATTTACACCAAAACCTAATCAGCAGCAACTTATGTCAAAGTCTAACTGAATCTGAAGTTTGATGAAAATCTGTTCATTAGTTTTTGCGATAGAAACATTGCGGAAATTGTGAAAAATGCAGCATAGCAGCGCCACCTATTGAGTGATTTACACCAAAACGTAATCAGCACTAATTCATATCAAGGAATAACTGAATTTGAAGTTTGATGAAAATCCATGGATTAGTTCTTGAGATAGAGCTATCATGGAAATCGTGCAAAATGCAGCATAGTAGCACCACCTGTTGGGCAATATACACCAAGCCTCAGTTTATATGAAGGTCTAACTGAATCTAAAGTTTTACGAAATTCCGTGCATTAGTTTTTGAGATAGAGTGCCCACAAAATTTTTGTCACACACAGACTCAGAATGACAGATAGACATTTTCTAAAAACCATCATTCATGTTCAGGACATTCTAAAACGTATAAATCCATCGAAAACCGGAAGTTGAAAATTTTCACGAATCCAATATTTTCTTCTTGTAAAGACAGAAGGAAGTAATAATTGGTGAAAAGGTAAAAGAGTTTTTGACAATGTAGGTGTATCCAATGATAAAAGCAGTGGATGGATTTGCAAGGATTTGGAACCACCACGAGTCCAAGCAAATTTTTTTAATAAGGAAACACAATAAAGTTTAAATACTTTACTAAAATGACCCAGGCCAGTCTGACTCATTAAAAAAAATAAATGCACATTGTTTTATTATTAACCTACAAAGAAGATATCACAAGTTCCTATTGTAGAATAATCCTGCAATCACCAATCATTATGATACCAATTCTGGTCAGGATAATTGCCAACTATTTGATGAGACAACTGATTGTAGAACATCTTGATTATAGAATTTGAGAAATAACCAATGACTGTCTCTATTGTTATTTTCTACGATGATGATTGTTCTCAATTGTTGAATTATCAACAAGCACCCATTATTAATATGAATGGCAACATGCAATAAATTTATATTTTAAAAACTCGAACTCAAACTATTCTCAATTACAACCAATATACATGATGTTGTCAAAATCTTGACATACATATAAGTTTTTCTAAAGTTCAATAAATCAAACATATTATATTATATATGGTGCTAACAACAATAAAGTTCATAAAATAACATATAAATGTTTAAAAAATATTTGAAGCTTGTACTTTTGTTATATGAGTTTAAAACCGATGATTACTGTTTGTTGTTTTTACTTTCTTTTATCTTTCATGGTTCATACACTCGAGAACAAATAAAATTCAAGCACTATTCCAGCACTATTCAAGGACTGTTTAGATACATGCATAAAAATGGCGTAGAATAACACATAGGGAAAGTAGCTACCCCATTAATTACCTATTTCAAAGAAATCTTATCAAATCTTTTAATTTTTATACCAGGCATTTCCAAGACATTATTAGAGAATTTTTAAAGAATAATGTGTTTTAACTTATTAAGGTAACATGGGAAGAAATTTCATATATAATAAAAAGTTAAGACAACAGAGCTTGATTTTTTTAAGTGCAAAATAAATAAATAAATAAAATGTATGGTATCACTACAAGAGCAGAAAACAGGAGTAAATCAGTTAAATTTTAGGAATTCTGAACACTCATCAGGAGTCATATATTAGCATTTCTCAAGTTGCGACCAATATACTTTTTAATAAATATTCTCTGAATTCTCAAACCTTACAGCATTTGTGCTTATCCATACAAAAATAATTGAAATAAAGGTTACATAATTTACTTTTACTTTTTAAATACAAAAGATTTTTTAAAAAATGAATTTATAAAAAGGAAATAATTTTTTTTTTATCAGTAACAGAGTGAAAAATTTAAAATTAATATAATTCGGAAGTTTTAACTGATTGACAACATTCGCGATTTATATATATATATATATATATATATATATATATATATATATATTTATATATATATATATATATATTTTTTTTTTAATGACTGGTTGACTATGTTAGGAAAGAGCGAGGGTTTTTTTTGGGGGGGGGGGGGGGGCAATATATGAAATCAGCATCAAACTGATTAATTTTGCGATTTCTTCGACAAATTGACGAAATTAGCATTTTTTATCGATGACCAATGGACGAATTTTATGGTATTTTTCCCCGGCGGATTGTTAAAATTTGCAATTTTTTTTCAATGACAGATTGAAGAAATTCGTGATTTTTTTTCAACGTATAGCTGACGAAATTTTCAAGGGTGATTCTGAGTTTTAAAAATTCTAAAATTCACAGCAAATTTTCTGACAGACTACTGCAGATAGCAGAAGAGGTAAATCCCCTTCCGACACTGGCCATGTGTTTTTTTCAAGGCCCTTTGACAAATTTAGTCTTTTTTCGTAACCTTTCGATGAAATTTCCCTTTTCCCCGCGATCTTTTGAAGAAATTTGCGTTGTTTCTGCGATCCTAGGGGTGATTCTGAGTAAAAAAAAATAATTCTGAAATTTACCTCAATTTTTATGAAAAGTTGCAGCAGAGGAGGAGAGGGGGAAATTCACTTCTGACACCAACTATGCATTTTTTCTGCAGTCCTTTGATGAAATTCGCGTTTTTTCGCGATCTTTCAAGGAAATTTGCCGTTTTTCGTGATCTTTCGACGAAATATGCCGTTTTTTCGCGATCTTTCGACGAAATATACCATTTTCTCGCGATCTTTCGACGAAATATGCCGTTTTTCGCTATCTTTCGATATAATTTGCCGTCTTTTCGCGATCTTTCGACGAAATATGCCGTTTTCTCGCGATCTTTGGACGAAATATGCCGTTTTCTCGCGATCTTTGGACGAAATATGCCGTTTTCTCGCGATATTTTGACAAAATTTTCGGTTGTTCGCGATTTTTTGACGAAATTTTCTATTTTTCGTGATCTTTTAACGAAAATTTCGGGGGGTTTTGTGATCTTTTAACGAAATTTTCGGGTTTTTTCGCGATCTTCTGATGAAATCTTCGGAGTTTTTTTTTTGCGATCTTTCCACGAAATTTACAGTTTTTCTCGCGTTTCTTGGACGAAATTTGCGTTTTTTTTTTTCGTGATCCTTTGACGAAATTTGCGTTGTTTGCGCGATCCTTTGTCGAAATCTGCGTTTTTTCTGAAAACGATTGGCAAAATTTATTTATTTTGACGACCGTTTGTCGAAATTCGCGATTTTTTATGGCCGAATTTTCGGATTGGTGACCGATTTTTTTAAATTTTCGGAAAGGAATGCCTTAAATTTTCAGAAAATTCGGAACAGAATCACCCCTACACGATCCTTTGAAGAAATTCGCAATTTTTTGCGATCTTTTGTCGAAATTTGTGTTTTTTGCACGATTCTTTGATGAAAACGCGCGTATTTTAGCGATCTTTTAATGCAATTCGCGTGTTTTTCGCGATCCTCTGACGAAATTTGCGTTTATTCGAGATCTTTTGTCGAAATTCGGGTTATTTCTTTAGTCTTTGACGAAATACGCGTTTTTTTCCACGACCTGTCGATGAAATTCTCGTTTTTTCCGCGATCTTTAGACGAAATTCGCATTTTTAAAGCGATCCTTTGGCGAAATTACCGATTTTGTAATGCGAAAGATTGTTGAAATTATTATTTTTCGGCAACAATTTGTCGAAGTTCCCGATATTTTCCAGCACTTTTCATTCCTTGAAAATGAATACTTTTTTTTCCAGCACTTTTCATTCCTTGAAAATGAATACTTTTTTTTCCAGCACTTTTTCTATTTTTTCCAAAGCGTACGAACCATGTCTTTACAAGAAAGTATTGGATTCATAAAAAATTTCATCTTCCGATTTTCAATGGATTTATATGTGTTAGATTGAACATGATTTGATGGTTTTTAGAAAATGTCTGTCTGTCACTCTGCGAGTCTGCCTGTATGTGACAAAAAGTTTGTGGCAGCATAACAGGTGGTGCTGTTATGCTGCATTTTTCTCGATTTTTGCAATAGCTTTATCTCAAGAACTAACACGTGGATTTTCATCAAACTTCAGATCCAGTTATAAGTTGACTTAAGTTGTCATTTATTAGGTTTTGGTGTATATAGCCCAACAAGTGGTGCTGTAATGAGGTATTTTTCACGATAATTTTCAGCAATAACTCTATCTCAAGAGCTAATGTATGGAATTTAGTAAATCTTTAGATTCAGTTAGATCTTGATATGAAGTGATTCTAATTAGTTTTTGGTGTATATCGCCAAACAGGTGGCACTGCTGTGCTGCATTTTGTATGATTACCACAATAGCTCTATCTTAAGAACTAATGCACAGATTTCCATCAAAGATAGAGATGTTGATGTAAGCTGTTACTGATTGGGTTTTGGTGTTAATCACACAACAGGTGGCGCTGCTATGCTGAATTTTTCATGATTTTTGCAAAAACTACAGCTCAAATACTAATGCATGCAATTCAATCAAATTTAATATTCTGTTGCATTTCCAGTCAGTAGATCCTTATTAGATTTGGGTGTATATTGAACAACAGGTGTTGGTTTTATACTCTTTGGGTTGGAAATTTTGGTTGTGGGCATCTAAGAGGGTGGGTTCCAAAATTCAATGAGTTGTTTGAAACAATGTGATACATATACCTCCTTGTTAAATGCATCCCTTTCAAAAAACCTATATACCTTCAGGATATCTCCCAAGATGAATGAAATTTTATAAGTGAGCACTATAAAAATACTACACAGTCTTATCTATCAGATAAAAAAAAAAACCCTTAAAATCTAAGTTAAAAAATAACAATAAAAAAATCATACCACTTAGTATGGTTTGTGTTAGTTTCAACTTGAAAATCAATCAACTTCTGAACTAACACCTCAATTCTTGCACACAATTGCTCTTTCATAGAATCAAAATTCAAATTTATGATGTTCAAGTTGACATTACTTTTTTCAGCATGGATAAGGCTCTTGTGGGCCTGAATTTCATTGATTTTCTGAAACAAATTTCCACATTGTGGCAATCAGCAACTATATATACACTAAAAAATACATATTAAATTCAAGAAAAATTAAATAAAAAATGTAAAATAAACTTCAAATAAAAAGGTTCTTAACATTTCACATGTTTGGTACACAAGACAAAAAAAAAAAAATAAATAAATAAATAATTAAAAAAAAAAATAATAATAATAATAAAATAGCTTTTGTATTTGATTATCTATGATAATATATATATATAAATATATATAGTTTTACCAATATGTTTTAGCTTTAGTAAGCCACACTTCCTTTTTTTCCCCTATTAATTTAATTCTTTTCATAAGCATTTTTAGATTATTTTGAGAATGTAACATATTTTCTTAATCCTATGAGCATCTGAATATTTTTCTGTATTTTCATAAGAATGCTGTAAATACCAGTATTTATATAGATTTTTAATCGTGGTTTGATGTTATAGTATCTTTCATATTCCTTCATTCACCATGCTTTTCAAAACATAATTCTGTTAATAATATTTTTGTCTAGCCCAGGGGTTGGCAACCTTTTTCGGCTACATTTCAACAATCAACCAAAATGTGTGTAATAAGGAGATGTTTCATGTTAGTCATATTTTAATTTTAAATTGTGTGTTGTCTTTTTTGGTGAAGAATAAGATAAATTTTATTGAGAAAATAATTACAATATGTTTTTTTAAACTTTAAACATAAAAATAAAAATTATAACTATAATTATTATAAAAACAAACATAACTGAATGAACTTTACTTTTCTCCATGACAATAATTTATTTTAAAAACCATGATTTACCCAGCATAACTATAATTGCAACACTATTATTGTGCTACTGAACAAGTATTATAATAGAGAGTGAACTGAGAAAAGTAAGGTTCCTAACCAACAAAGAAGAAACTAACCACCAAATTGTAGCAGTTGCTGAAGCCAATTTGCGACTGGACAAAAGGTGAAGGCATGGCAAAAGAGTTGAAAGTAGCAATTGGGCACTGCCTTTCACATTCATCCTTTTGCTGCCTTTGTTATGCATGTTTGCTACTGCAACTTTTTATTCAAAAACCAAAATGTTATTATTATTATTTATTTTCAGTTTATTTTTTTTTTATGTATTCTTCAAGTGTTCATTTCATATTTAGTTTTATAATTTCTTTTTATGTATTATACTTTTCCTTTCGCAAGTCAAGCGGGCCCCTTGAAATTATGAAATGGATCATCAGTGACTGGCAGGTCATACGTTGCTGACCCAGTTAGTTAATAATATAAAACCAGAGATTCTAGTTTGGACTCTTTTTAACTCAGTGGAAAATTTTTACTCATACTGAATAATTTTACTAAAAATAATTAAATATTTTAAAATTCAAACAGAATTTTATGCCTGAAGTTAATTATTTAATGTATCAATGTCATATGTATAAGTTTCTAACAAAAATTGCACTAAATTTTCATTATAAAGAATCAGCTACTGATACAAAAAAATAAAAATTGCAAATGTAATTTCTTATGAATGGAAGTTACAGTATATAAGGGTGGATTTTTTGTAATGGGCCAAAATGGATATTGACAATTTCAAAAATAAAAATTTAACTTAGAGCGTATTCAAAGTTATTTTTAGTATCACCTATGATGACAAATTATATAGTATGAATATTTGAGCTACATTTTCTAAATAAGTTTGTCTATTTAGCGTATTTTGAGAGAAAAAAAGGAGAGAATGTCAATTGGGTGACTTTTTAAAAGCAGTTGTTTACAAAAGTATTAGAATAAAAAAATAAAAATTGCAAATGTAATTTCTTATGAATGGAAGTTACAGTATATAAGGGTGGATTTTTTGTAATGGGCCAAAATGGATATTGACAATTTCAAAAATAAAAATTTAACTTAGAGCGTATTCAAAGTTATTTTTAGTATCACCTATGATGACAAATTATATAGTATGAATATTTGAGCTACATTTTCTAAATAAGTTTGAAGAATGATACATTTTTTTAAATATATAAAAGGGGCTAAATAGTTTATTAAGAAAAAAGTCTTAAAACAATCTACATGAATATTATATGTTTTCATAAAAAGGTGACAAAAACCTGCAAAAAAGAAATATTTTGTGATTCCACATATAAAAGTTTCAATTTTAAGAAAAACATGCTGAAGAGAAAGCTTTAAACATATCCATCTCCTTAAACAGTACATACTGATAAGTTTTTAAGACAAATAAAAAATATATATATTGTTTTAATTTAGAAATTTAGAAACTATTACTGTGTCACCCCATTGATGCTAGTGTCACCTCATTGACGCTAGTGTCAGCCCAATGACCAAGTGTCATCCCATTGAAAAATTTTACTATGGGATGACACTTCAGGATGATCATTCCATACTGGACACATTATTATTATAAATATGAATCTTATGGGTATATAAAGAAGATAACACATTGAAATAAAAACAAATACATATACTGCCCCAAAATTTTATATTTTGAAAATGATGAAAAACAAAATTTATTTATTGTAGACATAATGGCCTTGTTTGTTAAAGGTGGGCTCGTTTAGAATTTCAAGTATTTGTCTATAATCAATAAAGTCTGTGTCATCATTCTCTGGAAAAATGTAAAACTCCCCAATCTTTGATTTCTTCAAAAACTTCACCTCGTACATCTCATCAATTTCTACAGACGTGATTTTACCAATGAACTGGTGCTTTGCTTCTTTTCCCCAAATATTCAACTCTTACCCATGTACCAACATTAAGAAGTTCATGAGAGTTGTTTGAAACAGATTGTGGAAGTACTAATTATGAGAGTGAAGGAAAAAAAGAATGTTTGTTTATGTGATAATTTTTTTACATTGATAACGAAAAATATAATGCAATTAGAAATGAATAACTTAAAAAAAGGATACATAAAGTTGGTTCTACAGGCACCACATTGGAGTCAAAGGCAGGCTTGTCCGATGGGAAGTGATTACAAACAGAGTCGAGGCAGCAAACAAAATAGTTGAGACTTCGGAGAAAGATTCTTGGCCTTTTCTTTTTTGAATACGTAATTTGATGAATTTTCATAATATTTGGGATTGTGGGTAATTTGCTTGGTAAGGATGACTTCATAGCTTCAATTTCTTGTTCTTTAATAAGAAGAACTTCCACCTTACTCTCCTGAAAAACTTTAACAAAATCTTCTGCTGATGATATATCATTACCATGTGTAAAAAATCCACAAAACGTACCACGCAAAGCAGATTTTTGTTTACTTTTAAATTCTACGAATGAAAGACTTTTAATAAACTTTATATTTTAAACTTAAACCATACTCACATTAGCACCTTTGTGCTCGTATAGTTGTACTATTTATGGAACAACTCCTACGGTGAGATAACTTCAAAACTTAGTAATAATAACTCATAAAAAACAAGCTACCAGCATTTATTTTCTTTCTTACTTGAATCTACAAAAATATAAGAAGTTGCCACAGAATACATCAAAACTTGTCCCTTTTTCTTTTTTAACCAGCGACAATAACATGTGAACGCGCAAAAACAAAATAATAAATGTCATTTCAAGTCAATTGTTTTTTCTTTACATTTTTCATCTCTGATCGCGTGATTTTGAACAAAAATAAATAATGCCGATCCCGTAACATCCTCCCACCTTCTGATTACCTTGTATAATCAGAACTAATTTTAAACGTAGAAAAATTGACAAAGTCACTTGCTATAAATTCAGTCTTTCAGGAATTTTCAGTATCCTTCCAGCCCTGCTGTGTCTAGGAGATTCCTTGCTTGAGGATACATCCAAAATTGTAGCTTTGTTAAGTATTTTCACTGGATTGTGAGAAATCTTTGGTTTCGGACAGTCAGTAGACGAAGCTATCTCTAGTGGATATATTCTTTGTATAGGTCGTAAAAGCTCATGTTGTGATGTTTGAACTCTTATGAGTCGAACTTTCTTGTCTCTACCAGGTATAAGTTCTGTAATTCGACCTAAAGCCCAATCAGTTCTCTTTTTATTATCAGATCCGATCAATACAACATCACCTACAGCTATAATTTGCTCTTGGTGTTTGTTCCTTGCTCTTTCAATTAATGCACCTAAATATTCGGACCTGAAGCGATCCTTCAATTCTTTTTGTAATGACTGCCGATACTTCAATCTCTTTCTTAATGATTTTTGTTCCACAACATCCAGGTCTGAAAGATTGCATTCTTCTCTACTCTGCAGAAACATAGATGGGGAGATAGGTTTCACAGTTGCGTCTTCCGAAAGGTATGTTAGCGGTCTTGCATTTATTACACTTTCCACATCTGTCAAAATTGTGTTCATTTCTTCATAAGTGAGGTAAGCATGACCTAATACTCTTTTGAGAAGATCTTTTATTATTCTGATAAGCCTTTCCCAAAAGCCACCCCACCACGCTGCGGTTGGTGGATTAAATTTCCAATCAATAGCATTAACAGAACTGTATTTTTGTATTCGTGACCAATCTAGGCTTTTCAATAAATTAGCTGATACAGTGAAGTTTGTGCCGTTGTCAGAATAAATGACAGCGCACCTTCCTCTCCGTGCTACGAATCGTCTGAGTCCCATCAAAAATGCCTCAGTCGAAGCAGCGGCCACTAGCTCTAAATGCACTGCTCTGTATATTGCGCAGGAAAATATCAATATCCAAGATTTCTCAATTTTCTTCAAGTATAACGGACCCGCCATGTCTACACCTGTGATCTGAAATAGGTTAGCATCCTTTATTCTATTTTCCGGTAGAGGCGCACTGTCTCTCCATAAACTCTTCCCACTGAAGCGTTTGCAGACAACACACTGTGCTAACACTTGTTTTACATTTCTACGACCATTAAGTATCCAGTATTTTTCTCTCAATAAATTAAGTAGAATCTGTAATCCAGCGTGACAATGTTTTACATGTACATGATATATGAGTCGTTTTACAACTTCGTGTTTTGCTGGCAGGACTATAGGTTTCAGAAAATCTTCATTGTCTTTCCTGTATGTTATTTTAGTCTCCAGTCGAATTATATCTTGTTCATCTTTCCATGTTTGTAAAGTTCTCAATCTGTTATCATTCTCGGGAAAAAACGCTTCTTTCTGAATCATACGTAGAGTCTTTAATTCAGCTTCTTTAAATTCAGATGACGTCAGGTCTCCTCCTCTTTTCACTTCGGTACTTCTGCAGTTATGCCTAAAACGTAATATCCATGCGACCATCCGTATGATTTTTACATAACTCGAGAAATATCTGTAATACCAACCATCTTGTTTAACATCAGAATTCGTTATCATGGAAACTGACTTTATTCGTTCCTTCCGAATTTCATCTTCGTCATAGTCTTGATCACTAGAGTTCGTATATTTTTCAAACTCTGCTGAATCTCTCAACCAAGCTGGACCCTCCCACCATCTCCTGGCAGCTAGCTGTCTCGCTTTACATCCACGAGTTGGCAAAGCTGCAGGATTTTTATCACTTGGCACATAGATCCATGATGAAGGACTGCTTAATCTTCTGATCTCTAGAACTCGATTTCGCACAAATACTGACCAATTGACATCTCTGGATATCCAAGCAAGTACTGTAGATGAATCACTCCAATAATATCTCTTCATCTTTTCCCAACTGAGGGCATCTACGATAGTTTGCGCCAAACGAGTTCCCATAGTTGCCGCCAATAATTCCATTCTTGGTATTGTGACGTTCTTCAAAGGTGCAACTCTTGATTTGGCTGCTATAAAAACTAACTCGACTTGGTTTCCAATTTCTATTCTAAGGAATATAACTGTTGCGTAAGCATCTTTACTTCCATCTACAAATGTGTGAAGTGCACACGCTTCTATGTTTCCTGGAGTCATTTTCATGTATCTTGGGATCTCTATATCCTTCAAAACTGTTAGCTCTTGAAACCATAGTAAAAATTCTTTACGTAACTCACCAGTTATCTCTTCATCCCATTTAAAACCTAATTTCCAGGCTTTTTGCAACATTATTTTCGGACAAATCATGACTGGCGACGTAAAACCAAACGGATCAAATATTTTATGCACAGCTGACAACATACTGCGGTTGGTGATCTTTTCTGTGTCAAAATCTTGTAGCCAACTTAGGTTGATTTTCAACATGTCGGATTCCTTATTCCAAACAAGTCCTAAGACGTTAGTTTCATTCGTGTTTGGCGTTTCTTGGCGATCACCTGTGTACTCCCACTGTCTTAGATCAAAACTGCCTTTCGCCATGAGCATCCTCGCATCTTCGATGAAATGTTTCAATTCTTCTTCGCTATTTACACTGGTTACGACATTATCCACATAAAAACTGTGCAACAATCTATCTTTAAAACTTTCAGAGAAATCTGGAGCCCTTCGGATGTGATATTCAATGACAGATGAAAGAAGAAATGGACTGCATTTCACACCGAATACTACTCGGGTATGCCTGAATATCATTAATTTCTTTTCCTTTAAGTCCTTCCACCACAAAAAACGTAGGAAATTTCTATCTTTCTCACAAATGCTGATCTGTAAAAAAGCTTTCCTAATATCTGCAATTACACCAAGTTTTCTTTCTCGAAAGCGTAGAAGAACATCTGGAATGAGCTCGATCAAGTTGGGTCCACATTGTAGGCATTGATTCAGAGATGGATAATTTGCTAATCTTGCTGACGCATCAAATACAGGACGGATCGGGGTTGTAGTACTACTCTCTTTTATGACTGGATGATGCGGCAAGTAATTGCCATAAGATTTCGTTTCGTAAGAAGGAACTTCCTCTATAATACCTTCGTTAATCCAATCATTAAAAACATTCTCGTATTGTTGAAACATGTTCTTGGCGATTAACTTTGAGGTGATGCCTTCCAAACGTTTCATCGCCAACTTAAAGTTATTTGGCAGTGTTGTTATGTCATCAGCCCAAGGAAGACAAATCTCATACCGATTTTTATCGTTTATTTTTACTGTTTCGAAGAAATGCTCCTTAGTTTGGCGATCTATCTCTTCTCTTGACTTCTTCTCTGTGGGATCTGTAATTCCGATTAAGTCAAGTCTCCATAGGTTTGAGATATCCGCTTCTTTTACAAACATTGATGTTACTGTCATCGCCAAGTTTTCGGATGAATATGGCTTTTCACATGGTGCTTTTCCCATTAATGTCCATCCGAGATATGTTTCCACTGCAACTAAACCAGAAGACAATATTTTTCTTTTACCAGTTAACATTTTCCCCATAACATCAGCTCCAATTAAAACTTCTATACTACCACAACATTGACTCACATCACTTAACATGATGCCACTTTCCTTTAATTCTTGTAACCATGGCCCCTGTGTAACGGGTTGAATATCTCCGCATATGCTAACTTGATCTCGTACTTCGAAATTACACCTGAATTCTTCGCTCAAATCTCTAACTCTTATTTTGTAACAGTTGTGTTGGCATTCTTGAGTAGTAATGTCGCCAAACAGAGAATGTATTATCTTTTCTTGCCGAATAGGCTTGTAATTCATTTCTTCCGCCACACTTTTTAATATATACGATTTCTGTGATGCTGAATCTAACAATAAACGAACAATCTTCTGTTTACTTTCAGAAACTAGCTTCACCTTCAAGGTCTGCAAGAACACTTTTGCGCTCTTCTTACTAATATTTGTCATATTCACTTCATCTCTTTTAGACTTCTCCTCAGCTCCCTCTTGAGTATCTTTACCGGATGACTTACGTTGATCGCATAGTAATGGCACATGCCGCTTATTACAAATAATACATTTCACCATCGCTCGGCATCTTTTAGCGGTATGTTCTGGTACTAAACATATGAAGCAGCATCTTTTCTCCTTGGCGATTTTTTGTATTTCCGCTAAGTTTAATTTTCTCGCAGAAAAGCATTCTGAACTTGCATGTCTTCCCTGGCAAAAAATGCAGACTCCTTTTTTCTCTGTTACGGAAGAGGTAGTCAACAGACCTGCCGCTGTCAAAGTTTTACTGGTTTTATGTTCAAAATTATGGTGATTCCTTTTTGCGACATATTTACGGTCTTCACTTTTAGCTAATCCAAAACCAGCTACGGCGAGTGACACCCTTTCTTCACCTTCTACTTCAGTTCGCAAAAACTGCATCAGACTATTTAATCTGTCCTGTGCCTCAGTTTTCTCAGACGATATGTTCGTGCGATTCCACGCTTTTAGAAATTCTGCTGGAAAACAGGACTCAACTAATGGATATAAAATTGATGCACATTTGTCAGTTGTGACACCTAATGTATCTAAGGCTCGTAAATATAATTCCAATTTATCATATAACGATGTCAACGAGAATTTTCCCTTCGTTTGTACTGATATTATTAATTTGAGTAGTTCTCTCACGTAGACTTCTACCAATATATCTTCTCTACCAAAACGGATTTTTAAACTCTCAATTGCCTTGGCGTAATTAGTGCCACTTGGCGGGAAACTCTCTACCACTTCTCTTGCTCGGGAGCCGGCAACTGTTGCTTGCACCAAGTACTGAAATTTATCTTCTGGTGCTATTTCTGTATCTTCATCAATTTGTCTAAATTGACACCAAAACGGTAACCAGTCTATTATTTCACCGCCAAACTTTCTGAATTCTAATTTGGGCAGCGTAAACTTTCTTCTCATTGCATAACTATCGTTAATTGGATTAAGAGCTCCACCTTGGCTGTTTACTGCTGACTGAAGTTTCGCCAATTCTAACTCATGCGCCAATTTTAACTTTTCGCCTTCAATCTTTGCTTGTAATTCCATATTCAATGCTTCATCTTTTTCCTTTGACTGTCTCTCTAATTTTTCCTTTTCCTTTCTTTCTGAAACGGCATTTTCTAAAACGCTCTGTACAAATTCAGGATCATCTTTATATGCCTTACAATTCAAAATTAAATCTTTAAGTGCCACAAGTGAAGCCGTTGGTGCTGCTATTTCACCTAATTGCTCGGCTACGAAGATCAAATCTTCCTTCTTAAAACCTTTAACCAACTTAAACATCATGGAAAATCTTTATTTCATTTAATTTTTTATTAACACCTTTTAAACTACGTGTGATAGATAACCTTGTTTAAACTCAGGTCCTGTACCGGCGGACGCCACTAATGTAAAAAATCCACAAAACGTACCACGCAAAGCAGATTTTTGTTTACTTTTAAATTCTACGAATGAAAGACTTTTAATAAACTTTATATTTTAAACTTAAACCATACTCACATTAGCACCTTTGTGCTCGTATAGTTGTACTATTTATGGAACAACTCCTACGGTGAGATAACTTCAAAACTCAGTAATAATAACTCATAAAAAACAAGCTACCAGCATTTATTTTCTTTCTTACTTGAATCTACAAAAATATAAGAAGTTGCCACAGAATACATCAAAACTTGTCCCTTTTTCTTTTTTAACCAGCGACAATAACATGTGAACGCGCAAAAACAAAATAATAAATGTCATTTCAAGTCAATTGTTTTTTCTTTACATTTTTCATCTCTGATCGCGTGATTTTGAACAAAAATAAATAATGCCGATCCCGTAACACCATGCATTACAAAAGCATCTGTGCTTCTTTTCAAAAAACCTCCTACCCCATCCATAGATCCTTTACCATGTCCGCTTTCGGAATAGTTCCAAGAGAAAGATTTTAAGTTTAAAAGAAAGGTGGTATTCTGTGTGATCATGAACAATATGCTTGACCTATTTCGATATTGTGATGTAGGCCCATCTGAGAAGAAATGAATGGTGTCGATATCTGAAATTTCATTTATAAGCTTCTTTAATATGGGGTCTAAATGTGCCCAAACAGCATGAGCACCATGATCTAAGTTATTAGATACTGTTGCAAATGGCAAGCATGAAACTGAATCTTTTTCTAAATAATAGGCTACACCGGTATGAATGGATATTTGTCGCTTTGATGCACCAAAGTGCATGGATTGAACTTCATCAAAGATTTTAGTTAAATAATTTTCTGAAAAATCAATCTGAAGAATAATTTCATTGCATTTTAAGATTTTTCGTTTACTTTGCAAAGTAGTTATTTGATGATATGCTGAAAAAATATGTTTCTTGAAAGATGGAATTTCTCGGTTGACATTTTCAATAACTTCTGATGGTTTTTTATCAAGGGACACTTTTTTTTGTAATCTTTATTTTTCTCATAGAACCTTTGATGCTCTTCTCAACAGTCTCTGTCACCCATTCAAAATGACTGATGACGTCTTCATTGTGTTGACCAGCTTCATAACCAATAACATTATCTTTGCACTCTTTACACTTGCCCAGCATACAATCAGCATTTTCATTATTACACATCAAGTTGCCCACTAATATTTCAGGATCACCAAAATTGATTATTCTTACACTGTTCAATTTCTTTGTGAGAAACTTCATATTTTCTTGCTTCACACAAAGGCAGGTGTTTCTATCGGATAGTCTTGGAAGAACAACACAGAATGGTTTGTATTTCCAAAATGTTGAGTATGAAATGTTTCTATTTTCCTTAATGAACCTTCTATGCAACCGTTTTATGTTTCCCAATAGTATCCTTTTCTGTTTCCTATTTTTTCCCCGCACAATGAAATCCTTCTTCCCAGGGCACATCCGGGAAAAATCATCTCTTTCAAAATAGGCTTGTACATTAACAGTAACTTTGTTTTTTCTTTCATACTGCGCAACATTTAAATTTGGGGCAAACTTCTTATTTTGTTTTGGGGTCAGAATATCTTGTGCAAGGTGTTGCACTTTATATTTTTTTAATGTACTTCCACTAATGCATTTATTAAAAATTTGCCTCACACAAGAACGTGCAGGTAGGGTTTCAGCATTGGATTTTAATTGAGAATGCAAGCTTATTCCCTATAAAAGATGTTTTCGAACTGTTTTTGGTACAGTGTACCCCCCCCCCCCCCCCCAAGTCAGAATTTTTACTTTTTTATTAGGTGAAGGTGAAGCTGCTGAATTCTTACTAGATGATTGTTTTCTCTGAAGAGATTTTTGTAGCGTTTTCACTTTGCGTTGCAATATAGCAATTGATCTATTTCTTTTTGGTATCTCCCTTAACATCCAAGCACAGTTTTGTGTTTGAACTTTCTGCCCACGCACCCTTTGAGAACTAAGAGGCGTATGTGAAAGTGCAATACGTGGTTCTGGTTCAGAATTCATTTGACTTGTGTCTACATTTTCCAACTGTTTCTTTTTCTTTCTACATGTTTCTGAAGCTTTCCTCCAGTACTTTCGCTTATTTCTTTGCTCTCTGGGTGTTAGATCATTAATTCCTTTAATTAAATTTAAATCCTTTTTATTTTGGTAAGCTTCTCTTTTCTTCCTATTTCTTTCTTCTCTTTGAGCTTCATTTAATTTTGCTAAATATTTTCTATTCCTTACATTTGCCTTCTCCCTGTACATTTTATACTCAGTTGACTTACTCTTTACTTCAGAAACTCTTTTACGATTTTTTCTTTTTTTTTTTGTACTATAGATGAACTAGGCACACACACTTCTATAGAATTGGGAATCTGAATATTTTTTTCTTCTTCTAAATCTTCTATTTTAATATTGTTTTACATCCGGAATAACGATTCTAAGCAACAACAAAAAAATTAACACTAGTATCAACAAACTGCAAGTAAAAGCAATGCAGGCGCCAATTTCTATTCTAAAATCCTACGATCAGTTTTCTTTACAGTTAGTACGCAGACGACTGATTAATAACACAAAATCCAGAAAAAGAAACATAAAAGTGCCTACTATTAAAGAAAAGAAGAAGCAGATAAATAGCGAACACCGAACTGCATTTTTTGTCAATCGAATGACAAGCAGTCATTCGGGCGACACTGCATCAGCAGACATGACGTCATCTCGTTGAGCGTCATCCGATTGACAAATTGTAAACAAAGAGCCTTTATGTTCCGAGTAGCACATGGAGGAACGTTTTAAAACGAAATATTCTAAGAAGTCAGCAGGCTTAAACAAAAAAACAGTTAAATTACTTAAGAAAACAAATCGTAATTATTTTAAAGCCGTCATCCGATTGACAGCTGTAGGTTGAACTAAATCAATATCATTTACTTTATCTCGCTTTGAAAGTAAAATAAACAAAACCTTGAAATTAATTTCACATTTACTGGTAAAGAATAATAAAGATTGATGGTAAAGTGAATGCAAAAGTGCAGATGGCGCCATATTTTGTTTAATTTAGGAATAGGAAACAAGTGTCATCCAATTGACTGAAAATTCGGCGACATGTTGAAATTGTGCATTTTAAAAAAAGGAGGGGTTAAACTTTTATAACGCCGCTCTCTTATTATAACTAATTACTCTTAACTAAGGAAGAATGCATAACTATAATATTACTTATAGTTTATTATATACATTATATACAAGCCGCTAAAATGCAGCTATTCTCAACAAGTCACATTTTACAACTGCGCAGAAATATTCTGGTAACATGCGATACCTTACAATTCCAGACTGTCCGTGTATGGTGCTGCCATCTATAATTACAGATCGTTACTAATTGTTGTATTCTTATTTGAATCGAGATATAACACCCCTCCCCTCATAGCTCAAACGAACTACAGGCAATCTTGTTCTTTGACTTTTTCGAACTGGAGCACTTTTCTGACAGTCCTCGTCATTGTTTTCAGTCAGCTTGTCTTTCACAGATTTATCTGTCATAGCATCATTTTTATTACTCTCAACTGTACCTGTTACAACATCATGCGAAGGCTGAGATTGGCTTGGTTCTACAGTATCATCATTATTAAGCTGTTCTTTTATTTTTCCATTTATTCCTGAAAAACGATTTTGGTTAACTCTTTCATACCTATCATAATTACTGTAATTTTTACCGCTATGTCCCATATTTTCAACTTTGTGTCTGACATTAGTTTATCATTTCGATTTATCTCTACAACTCTCTCTGGTATTTCATAACTTATCTCTTTATTACGTCTCAACTGATCAACGTGACGTTTACACATTACTCCATCACATCTATTTACTAAAACCCATCTACTCCCCAATAATTTCATAATTTTTCCTTTTACCCATTTCTCCCCTTTTCCAAAGTTTTTAACAAAAACTAAATCATGAAGCTTATATTTGTGAAGGGGTTGTTGTATTTTAGGTTTTGATGGTAATACTAAGTGAAGGGCTGTTCGAACTGGCCTTCCAAACATTAATTCACCAGGAGTTTTACCAGTCACCGAATGAGGAGTGGAATGATTTTCTAACAAAAATCGTGAAATTGACAATGTTATGTCACTTTTATCTAGCTTTTTAAGGCAATTTTTCACAGTTTGCACATACCTTTCCGCTTGTCTATTCGAAGATGGATGATAAGGTGGAACAGGCGTATGCTTAATTCCATTATTTTTAAGAAATTCCTCAAATTCATCACTTGTGAACGCGGGACCATTATCACTGACCAATTCAACAGGTAATCCAAATGTAGCAAAAATTCTTCTTAATACCTTAATTGTAGTTTTACTATCAGACCTGGGTACTACTTCTACCTCCAACCATTTAGTATAAGAATCGACTACTATTAAAAACATTTTACCTTCAAAAGGACCGGCATGATCTATATGGATCCTTTCCCAGGGCAGTTCAGATTTCCATTTCAAGGGTTCCATTTTGGGACAATCCCTCGCAAACATCTGACATCTATTACAAAAATTTACCATTTGTTCAATTTCTTTATCCATATTTGGCCACCAAACTACCCCCCTAGCTTTCGCTTTCATGCTCGATATACCCTGATGAACGGAATGCAGTAAATCTAATATATATTCACTACCTTCCTCTGGAATGATCACTCTATGTCCCCACAATAGACAATTTTCTAAACAGGAAATTTCCTCCCTTCTACGAAAATATGGTTGATATTCTTCTTGTTTAACCTTTTTAGGCCACCCATGTAACACCCACTCTAAAATTTGTTTAGTTACAGGGTTTTCAGTTGTCCACTTTGCAATAGTTTTAGAAGTAACAGGCCAATTATCATTATTTGAAACAAACATTATTTCTGCAGGGTTACTCACTATATTTAATGTTTCTGGGAGAGGTAATCTACTTAATGCGTCAGCATTTTTATTATTTTTACCCTCGCGATACTCAATAGTATAATCATAACCAGCTAACATTAGCGGCCATCTCAGCATTCTAGGTGATAATGTATCAGGTACCTTTTTAACAGGATCAAATAATCTAATTAAAGGTTTATGATCTGTTATAATTTTAAATTTTTTTCCAGCTAAATATTGGTGAAATTTAGTGACACCAAACATTACAGATAAAGCTTCTTTATCAATCATGGCATAATTTCTTTCAGTTCTATTTAAAGTTCTCGAAGCATAAGCAATAGGTTTTTCTTTACCCTCAACAATGTGGCTTAAAACTGACCCTATGCCATATTCAGAAGCATCACAGTTTAAAACTATCTCTTTGTTAACATCATATAATTCTAAAACAGGAGATGTAGTTAATAACTGTTTCACTTTTTGAAACGCTTTTTCATGCTTTTCTGACCATGTCCAGTTTACATTATTATCTAATAATCTATGTAAAGGTTCTAAAACATCTGAAATATTAGGCAGGAAATTTCTATAATAAGAAATTAAGCCTAAAAATGAACGCAATTGTGACACATTATTTGGAATAGGAGCATTCAAAATAGCATTAACTTTTTCTGGAATAGGTCTAATTCCTTCCTGATATATTTTATGACCTAAATAAGAAACTTCCGAAACCATAAATTTTAATTTTTCCTTATTTAATCTTATACCATGTTCAGAAAAGCATTTCAGAACTCTTTCAGAATGTTCTGATTCATTACTAGCACTAATGATTACATCATCTAAAAATACACCAACATATCCAAATTTTTTTAAAATATGTTCAATTTTTCTTTGAAACATACCAGGAGCACATTTTACCCCAAATGCTAATCGTAACACATTAAACAAACCTTTATGAGTATTTATAGTCAAAATTCTACTACTTTCATTATCTACAGGTTGTTGTAAATATGCATCTTTTAAATCAAAAACAGTAAAAAATTTACCACCTGATAATTTAGAAAATAATTCTTCCATTCTAGGAAGAGGATAATTATCACTTTCAGTATTAGAATTAACTGTTGCTCTATAATCACCACATATTCTAACAGAACCATTAGGCTTAGGAACAATTACTATAGGACTAGCCAATTCTGAATGATCAACAGGTTTTAAAATACCCTCATTAGTTAATCGTTCCAATTCAACATCAGTAGCTTTCCTTAAAGCAAAAGGAACAGGTCGAGACTTCAGAAAAACTGGTTTTGCATCTTTTTTCAATTTTATTGACGCGGGAGGACCCTTGATTGTTCCGATCCCGTCAGCAAAAACATTAGGAAAATTTCTAATTAAATCATCTTTCGAAATGCTTTTAATCATATTTACATTAGGCCAAAATAATTTTGATGCCTTTAACCAAGTTTTTCCGATTAGACTCGGACCCTCCTCTTTAATAACTAACATTTTTAAATCAGGTATAGAATATTCATCAACAACAGCATTTACTTTTAATTCCCCAAAACAGTTAAGGAATCTTTAGTATAAGTTTGTAGCTTAATATTAGATTTAATTAAAGGCAGCTTACCTGAGAACAATTTATGAGCAACACTTTTACTTACGATAGTATGAGCCGCACCGCTATCAATTTCAAATTCTATATTTACACCATTTATTTTAACAAATTTTACCCACGACAGATTATTAGACTTGTCGTCCATAAAATTTAAACAATATTCTTCCTGAACAGTTTTAATTTTTCTGTTATTAAAAGGTTTCTCACTTTTCATTCCAAATTTTCGATTTCTGCAACAAACTTTAAGATGACCTAATCGATGGCAAAAATGACATTCTGCAGATTTAAAAGGGCATAACTTGGGGTTATGATTTTTAGAACATCTGTAACACGGTTTCTCAGGCGCGTATTTATCTTCTTTAGGCTTAGGTGCATGAGTATACTTCTCTACTTTCGATTTCTCTCCTTTCGGAACACGCACTTGATTGACAGTCGTATTATCTCCAATGTGTAGGGATTTTACTCCAGCCTCAGCACACTCGAAAGACTCAGCTATTTCTATCGCTGTTTGGAACGTTAAGTCTCTAGAATCCAGTAATTTTTGCTGTATCTTTTCATCTTGAATCCCAAACACCAACTGATCACGGAGGCGGTCATTCAGCGTATTTCCGAAATTACAATGTTCGGATAAACGACGTAAATCTCGTATGAACTCTGCTATATTTTCTCCTTGTTTCCTTAGTCGTTTCTGGAACTTAAATCGTTCCACAATTTCACTCGGGCGTGGTGAAAAATGATCTTTAGCTTTCTTTAAAAGATCCTCGTAACTGATTTTTTTCAGCGTATTCGGAACAATTATATCACGTAAAATAGCAAATGTTGTTGTTCCCACAGAACTTAATAATATGTTCTTTTTCATTTCATCATTTTTGATGCTATTTGCTGAGAAATAAAAATTAATTTTCTCGACGTAAATAGTCCAAGGAACATTTGCATTATATTCTTCCAAGTGTCCCAGAGTAATTATTTCTTTCTCGGCCATTTTCCGTGCCACTTTTTCTTTTTCGAAAAAGATTTTTTTTTTTTTTTTTTTTTCACACGAAAAAAAAATTCACTGCTTTTTAGTTTGGGTTAAATTCCCATTTTCGTCGTTACTTTTATAACGCCGCTCTCTTATTATAACTAATTACTCTTAACTAAGGAAGAATGCATAACTATAATATTACTTATAGTTTATTATATACATTATATACAAGCCGCTAAAATGCAGCTATTCTCAACAAGTCACATTTTACAACTGCGCAGAAATATTCTGGTAACATGCGATACCTTACAATTCCAGACTGTCCGTGTATGGTGCTGCCATCTATAATTACAGATCGTTACTAATTGTTGTATTCTTATTTGAATCGAGATATAACATAAACAATTATAAAGGACATAAAAGGTGGGTTTAAAAGAGTTGATAGAAATAAAATCTTAGTATTTTGAAGATATAAACATTGTGGTAATATTTAATGCAACCATATAAAAATAATTTTTCTGTACGGCGACACGTCATCCGATTGACGATTTATCACTTCTACATTTAAAAACTATAATAAAATTGTTAGTTATCAGATTTTTTCTTTCAAAAAAATAAAGGAACTGTTAAATTTTAAATTTTAGAGGCATTTTTAAATCTTTAAACATAAATAAAACACGAAAACGACGATGCTAAATCGCCCATTAAAAAAAATCGACCCATAAATACATATCGCCCATTAAAAAAAATCGACCCATAAATACATATCTCTACACATGCTTAAGATCAAGTATTACGTCTGTAAACTCTCTGTTTAAAAAAGTAAACAAAATAAAATCTTTGCAAACATTTTCATTTCAATAGTGATGCCCCTATACTTTTCAAATCCAGAGCTACTGAGACCTAGACATTTCCAATTTCTTTTTTGTATTAATAAGATATTTCAACATCTCTTCTCTAATCTTTTATGCAAATGATGCTCTATTGTGTATCCATGACATCACTTTTTCAAGATATACAAGGTGCGCCAAAAAGAATTTCCTGATTTTAAAGCTTTACTGTATAATAAGTGGTTGCTATATATTTATCTGAGAGATACACACTTCAAAAGGCAAAGAAAAAAATAATCTGATTGTAATGTCCATAATTATAGGTATATGGAACAGATGAACAGAACACTGTAGGTACACAAAACAGGAAATTCATATGCATAAAGAAAAGGAAGAAACATGGAATGTGCAGTTATGAAAGCATAAAATTGTTACAAAACAAGAACAGTGCTTGATTAGTATGCAAAAAAGTGAATTTTACTTCTTCAACAGAGTTTTCATCACAACTTTAAAAACAAACTGCAGGACAGTAAATCCATTCATCAAAGGTATTCATATGTTACACCTTTATAACACAATTTTATTCTTATCCTTATTAGCATTAAAATTTTGAATGCATTTACCTTTTGAAATACATATCTCCTAAATATATACCATAAGGACTTGTCATACAGTAAAGCTTTAAAATTGGAGAATTCTTTTTGATTCATCCGGTATAAACATGCGATAGAATATACTAAACAAAAATTATACCTTATTTTATGGCACTAAAATCCATGAAAGGTGAAAAAATCATAATTCTGACAAACTTATATAATTTTAAAAACAAATAACTTTAATAGAAATTAATATTAATTTATAAAACTTAATATGCTAAATTTAGAGAAATATTAATTTAAATTTACCTCAAGGAATGTATTTACTTCAATTTCTTCTTCTAAATTCAAAAACGCATTTACTTTTTCATCAAGTGTACCATCCAGAATGTAATTAAATTTCTTACATTCATTAATATACCTGTAAATAAGAAAATAAATTTTTTTTTAAAAATGAAATGCTTAGCAAAACTGATAAAAATTACTTTTAAAATAATAACTATGTAAAATTTATTTCAATTAAATCACGTAATTTACTCAATTTAAAACAATATTTTATATTTACTGTTGTAAATACTTAGAAATATGAAATATAAAATATTGTTTATATGCATAATTTTCCACAGAACATATCTTTAATATTTAATTAAAATTACCAATGCCTACAAGATTGTTTTTTTTTTTTTTTTTTTTTTTCATTTCAATAGCTTAGTATCATAATTCTTTAGTATGTGACAAGTTAAAAAATTCATTAAAAAGAAATTAAATTACCTGTTTTAAACACCACTTTTAGGTTCAATTTTGACTAATTATGAGATAAAAAATTAAGACAAAATATAAATTGAATAGTCTAACTTAAATATTTCACACAGTGCACAAAAGCCTGCACAATAGTCACAAAACAGTAACATCTTAAAATCCTAATAGAATTTAAAATTGTAAATTTATACAGATTAAAAATTAAAAAGAAAGTACAAAACTGGATTAATGCATAGTGTGTAGTAGAAACAGGGCACTGTGGAATTTCTATTTTAATTTTGATGAAACTGTCAGCCCTGATAAAGACAATTTTGAACTACTTAAATATTACAGTGAAATTACATTACAAAAGAGACAGTCCAATGGTCTTCAGGGTAAAAGTAAAAATTCAGCTGATGAAGATGAAAACAGGGTCGGACTGGGCCAGGGCAAAGGGCGCAGACCTTGGATTTTAGAGGGCGCAAAAATATTTAACGAATTCACGTCAGTTTTACTTGCTTGTGTTGTATCTAGCTTGACAAGGTTTAACCCTTTCGCATAGCACCAAATATGGAAATTTCTTAAAATTATATCTCTGAGTCTAAATAGAAGGCTTCGCTATAATCCACATGCAGGTTTAAAGTTCCATAAAATCGAGAGAATGTTACGGAATTTTCTAAAACGATTCATACAATATCTAAAAGTTCCAGCAAGTTGAACACGGATTAGCTTGTAGTAGATAACTGATATTAAGACTATCGCTTTCTTATTTTATTCTTTTGTCAATAGATACCTATGAGAATCATGGATGGAAGAGTGATCACCCCCTCCTAATTTTCCTCCAAATGACAGCATGAAAAAGATATAGTGTTCCAATTAGTTGGCAATAACATCGACTATGAAATGCTACTTATAAATTTTTCTTTGGGGATTGTCTATATATTAAAAAATGCACGAACGTTGATTTTTCAAATGTTATCATCCATTTCTGACACCCTATTTGAATCTTCACAGCGAAAAAAGACATATTTTTCTTAAATCTTAATACAGTTATAATAAAACAAACAGTGTTAGGAGTTTATCTATAAATTTCTAAAAATAAAGTGAAGATCTTACAAGAAAAAATACAGAACAAAACTAAATTTGTCACCAGTAAAATTATACACTAATTTTAAATTTATAATAAACTTACTTTATGTTAAAGAAAACCCTACAAAAAAATTTCTGGTAAGTATCTACAATATTTTTTTCTGTGGTTCTTTTGATAAAAGAAGACGGTCCTCTTAAATTTTGAAAAGGTAAAATGTTTCTGTATCTCGAAAAATAATTTTTCAAATGAGCTGTAAACTTACACATCGACGTTTTAAACGAATGTGGTTTGTTGTATTCAAAATTTAACGTACACTGGTGTCCAAAATTTAGGACCAATCACAAAATGCTAATATTCAAGTCCGCGAATACCCAAAAGGAAATAATATAATTCGAATAATTACTATCTCTGCAGCACAGCTAGTCCATATAACATCTCATTCATGTCACACATTCTCACAAGTGTCACAGTCACTAGGGTGAAGCAAAAAAATAGCAAATTCCATACATCTCATTATGAGTCTCAAATGATCACTATATGTGACTCCAATACGTCACTGTGACTGCTGTTTTGTGGCGAGTCACCATGTGACTTTACAATGTGACTCTCATGTGACTGTCATCTGTAGACTCAATTTCAAAGTAATCGTGAACGCTGCATTGTGATAAGTTACCAAATAATGTCACATTAAAGTCACATGATGACTTTCAAGTGACAGAGAGACTAATGTGAAGTCACCATTGTGTTTTTTGTGAAAAGTCACCATGTGACTATAATGTGATATTATTTGATGACTTATCATAATGCAACGTTCATGATGACTTTGAAATTGAGCCTAAAAATGACAGTCACATGAGAGTCACGATTTAATTACATTGTAAAGTCACCTGTTGACTTGTCACAAAGCAGTAGTCATATTGACGTCTCAGTGGAGTCACATATAGTGATCGTTTGAGACTCATAATGAGACGTGTGGAATTTCCTATTTTTTGTTTCACTGTAGTGACAGTGACACTTGTGACCATGTGTGACATGAATGAGATGCTATATGGACTAGCTGTGCTGTAAGGATTGTAATTATTTGAATTATATTATTTCCTTTTGAGTTTTCGCTTGCTTAAATAGCATTTTGTGACTGGTCCTTAATTTTGGACACCAGTGTAGATCATAATTCATAATTTATTAATAGTTTTAATAATTAAAAAAATGTTTTTGAATAGAGAAAAAAGTCTGTAATATGTTTGAGTCTATTCAACGTATCTCTTTAATAAATTAATAAAAAATCAATCAGAGGACTTTTATGAAAATATAAATTAATCTTTCTCAAATTGGTTTACCTTTAGCATCCTCAAATTTACATTCTTCTAACTCTATCAAGATTTAAGATAATATGCATAAACAATGCCATTTATTGGCTGTTTGGATACAAGAAACTCAAATAAGATATTAAAAATTGGTGTTGCTGTTTGAAAATTCAAAGTTGGTACAGTTTTTTTAAATGTAGACGACTTCAGAAACATAATTTATAACAATAATTAGTAAACATTATTTCCAGTCTATTGGTTCCTAGAGATTTTTTTAAGATTATTTTTAGCAGAATTAGTAAGGGATAACCACTTTTATTCCACTTATCACCATTGATGCACAGGAAGTTAGTAGAAAAACTAAGAAAGTTTTTTGCGCTATGCGCCAAATAGAGTTACTGTGATGCTGCTAGAAATAATAATTAGTTATCATGCAGTTAAAAGTGAGATAAATTCAATTTCTGTTACAAACTGACAGCAATTACTTTTGCGAGTCAGGTACCTTGTAGGAAGAGGCATTTTGTATCCTTAAAAAATGACTTTATGTATCTATGAAATGTTGAACTGATATTTCGCTATTAAAAGGTTTCTACAAAGAAAAGTTCACCAAAAAATTCGCTTTATTAGTCTAAAACCACTAAAATAATTTACTAAATTTACTCTTCTCAGCACACTCTTCCCATGACTTCCAAAATTTTTATCATAGTTAGAGATCAAGGAAAATATTTAAATTTCAACAATTGAGAGAAATGCCCCTGGGATTGTATTCCTGGAAGTTGCAGGATCCTGTTGTCGAAAATTTTTTATTAAAAAAAACTATCATAATTTTTTTATATAGTCATCGCTTTATTAGATAATAGATTTTTCCATGATTAAATTAAACATTTTTTATTTAAAATATACTAGAATTTCTTAACAGTTATTTAACCACGGAAAGTCTGTCATTAAATAAAGCGAAGATTACTAACGGAAAATTATGTTGTAGATTTTGTGATTAAAAAAAACGCTGGCCGTTGAAATCCAAACATTGCAGAATTGGAATCCAGAAGTGTCATCAAGTTTGTATTCCTCGAAAAGTAAGATCATGTTTTCCATTAACAACAAAATTCCCACAAAAAGTTTTTCCTTCTGATATTTATTTATTTATTTTCCCAAGTTATTTTCATAGAACACGGTTTTAATTATAGTTGCATTCAAGTCCGGCTTTAAAGGGGAGAAAGGACAAGGTACTAAACGCTAAAGGACTGAAAATATGCAAAATATTTGGTTAAAATCTAAAAGATATCTTTCAAAGAAGCTATGGAAAAAATACAGCCCAGGCCACCGTGGCTACTAAAGCTTTCCCTGGGTGCACGTTTTCTCTATCAAACGCAAGCAAAGAATGCAAAGATGCCAATTTGGTTTCCGATCCTGAAGTTGCTTCGATGAATCTTTAATTTCTTTGTTATAATAAAAAATACCTCTTTGTGCTGTCTGTCTGCTGACTGTTGATTATTCCCTAAATGAATTCTCGAAAATTATTACACTAGTCTGAATGCATGTGTACAACGAGAGAAAAAATACTGAAGCGGCTTAGGCACTTAGGGGCGCAAAGTTTTCCCTGGACGAGGGCGCACCGGCCCTCGGGCCGATGGGCCAGTCCGAGCCTGGATGAAAAGAACTGGTGCGATATAAGGTTATTTCAAAACTAAATGTATTACACATACATAAACTAAATACATATTCTCTGACACATTCATGAAATCATTTTCATTTGTAAATGCATAAAAGTTGCTGATTTGATTTTGAGCACTCAACTTCGAAACCTTTGAAAAGTAATGCAAGTTACCCTTTGCCTCAGATTATACATTCATGAGTTAATGGTATTGCTATTTAAACTTGAATTTTGCATTTTACTATGTATGAAATTATATCTTATTTAGACAATTTAGGAATAAACTGTAATGATAATGAGTTGAAATCATACACATCACTTTGAAATACACTGTATTATAATCATGCAGATAGATGCATATTTATATAAAGATTAAGAAAAAAAATATAATTACTGTTCTAATCCCACTTGATTGAACTGCAAATCTTTTTCAACAATATCAATGCAGAATAAAACAGTTTGGTCATTTGATGGCACAGGATACAAATTCATTTTGTCACTATCCAATATTCTCAGTAAAACCTTATCAGGCTGTAGCAACAAATAAAATAATCAAATTAAAATGAGAGATACAATTTTACTAATAATCAAGGATATAATAAAATAACTTATTAACTTAAAAGCCTTAAAAAAACAGTAAATCGACATAGAATTATAAATTGATGATTTTCAGATTTCTTTCCTTTACATGTACTATAAGACCTTCCTTTGGGCCAAATTTCGAAATTCTAGATCAAGAGGAAGTATCCTGTAGTTTTACTCTCAAAACCTATAGAATAATTTTTGTTGACTGAGAATCTTGAAATTTAGCATGAAGAAAGGTCTTATAGTACATGCAGAGAAAAAAATCTGAAAATCTTTAATTTATAATTCTATGTCGACTTATGTGAATTTTTTATAATCGTTAGCGCTGATTATAAAAATTCACGCATTTGTCATGCAATAAATCAATATAGAATTATAAATTAATAATTTTCAAAATTTAAGAGACTGTTCTGAGAGAGCACGTATGGCTTAAAAGTACATAACAGATCAAATTTATGCTTCTAGCCCTAACAATTCTAAAGAAATCATAATTTAGAAAAAAATATCAAAAGATTTTAGATAGATTTTGCACTTGTAAATGTCAATATATTTTAAAACCATTCTTAGTGAGCACATGCTTCTTAAAGATAACCACCATGTAAAAATTTATGTTCTAGATTCAACATATTCAAAGAAATTGTAATTTTAGAATGTTTTTCGCACTTCCATCCCTTTGAGGGCAGTCACACATAGATAAAAAGTAGCCCAGTTATAAGAAGAAAATGTCACCAGTATTATTCTGAAAGATTTTTTTCAATCCATTTAGTAGTTTTAAAGTAATAGTGATTTTAGAGAATTTTTACTCATTTCACTCTTTAAAATTTCTTATTTTAAGAAACTGTATTGTGCAAGCATTTACGTATTCAAATAACAGCCATGTCAAATTTAAAGTTTTTCACCTGAATAATAATAATAAAAAAAAAAACAGTAATTTAGAATGTCTTTAAAATATTTCAGTGAGCATTTTCAATCTTAAAGTAACCACCTTGCCAAATTTTAAGTTTCTAGCCCAAAAATATTACAAAAATTGCCATTTTAGAAAGTTTTTTATTCCTACACACTTGTAAATTTTGAATTCTTTTAAAATTGTTCCTTTAATATATATATATATATATATATATATATTTTTTTTTTTTTTTTTTTTTTTTTTTTTTTTTTTTTTTTTAACATTTAAAAAATAACCACCATGCCAAATATCAAGCTTCTAACTCCATCAGAATCACAAAAATTGCAATTTTAGAGCTTTTATTGCTCTTATACCCTTTTAAATTTTGAATTTTTTATAAACTGTTTTGTGTGAAACTTTTTAAACATAATAGTCATGTTAAATTTAAATTTTCTAATCCTAACAATACCAAATAAATTATAATTTAGAATATTTTTAGAATATTTTCTGCTTATTTCACCATTTTAAATTATGAGTTTTGTAGAAAGCATTTACATCTTAAAAGTAACTACCATGCCAAAATTTCAAGTTTTGAACATTTTTTATTCCTGCACCTTTTTAAAGTTAGATTTTTTAAAAAATTGTTTTGTGTGAGCAATTACATCTTAAAAGTAACAGCCATGTCAATTTTCAAGTCTCCAACTCTAACAATACTAAATAAATCATTGTTTCGAAATTTTCGGAATGTTTTCCACTTAAACCCTTTTAAATTTTGAGTATTTTTAGAAACCATTCTTAGCAAGCATTTACATTTTTAAAGTAACCAGCATGCGAAATCTCAAGCTTCTAGCATCAACAACATCACAGAAGTTGCAATTTTAGGACATTTCTTGCTCCTGCACTCACTTGGAGGTGGTGGTACCATCATAAAATATAGCCTAAGTAGAACTAGAGATGATCATCATCATTTTGCCACTTTTACTTTTTATATGGGTTGGTATCCAGAGATAGAGGTCTGCATAGGCCGAAATTTCCAGGCCCAGGCACGGTCTGCCTTGATACAAAATTTAAAAGTTTGGCAAGGGCCTTGCCCAGCCCATATAAAAAATATTTTGCCCTGACTCTGTAAAAGTTAAAAGTTAGGTCCAAGCCTGGCCCAATATAACAGCTAAAAGTTCAGCCCAAGAGCAGGGCTCCCAACAAATTTTAGTCCTCAAAAAGGGGGAAAGGGGACCATTTTTATTTAAAAAGGGAACTTTGGGGGACCATTTTTATTTAAAAAGGGGACTTCGGGGGACCATTTTTATTTAAAAAGGGGACTTCGAGGGGCCATTTTTTTTTTTTACTGTTCACAGTGAACATACTTTTATTGTTAGAAAGGAAGTATTATTTATTATTTGCGCTGTCGTAGAATTGACAACAATAGTTAAAAAGATCACCACAAAATACAAAATAAATCTTGTGTATATATATTTTTTAATTTTAACTTCTTGGCAATATTATTTGGGCATTTAAAATGTGATGTAATTTCTCCTATTTATTGCTTTTAATTAACACATATTAATGTTAATTAAAAAAAATTCTTTCTTTTTCAATATTCACATGTAAATACAATATTTGTGATGAAATTTTAAATATTTTCCTGCTTTTAAAACGTGATCATTGAATTCTTATTTTAAAGTTTTATTTCTCTTTTTAATAGTCACATGCAAATACATTTTTAGTTAAAAGGAAATAGTATTTTTTGTGCTGTTTTTACAATTGGCAACAATTTAAAATAATGACTTTTTCTAAATGTGAATAAAAATATCTATTGAAATGATGAAAATTTAAATAAAAAAATTTAAAAAAAAAAAAAAATTAGTCAAAACAAAAATAAAATAAATGCAGTCTGCACACCACAAGCTTGTAATGTATATCCTTAGAAAAAAGGATTAATTCCTATGCATAGTTTTTGCTCAGATATAAAACTTTTTAAACTGAATAATTCTGACCAACTTTAACACTGAAACCAACTTTAACATTGAATATCTCTTAAAATAATTCTTTGATTTAAAAGCTGTCTGCATCAGCAAGTTTATCAATCATTTCTGTATAATATGAGTACTACCAATGTTCATATTTTTTTATGCAACAGTTTTCTTAATATCAGCGAAGAAAAAACTCTAGTCACAAAAAATTTCATTAACTGCAGAAGCGGTAAGTTACTTTTTTTTTTTTTTTTAAGAACATAGAAATATATACTGAAGAGAGCATAAGAAAAAAAGAGCAAGAATACATTGTAATTATGTAATTAAGAGCTCCTTTAATAGATTGGATACTTCTCCATCAAAACTACATCTGTAATAATAAAGGTGAAAGTTTGTCAGTGTGATAGTGATTGTTGCACATAGAGCTACAAGATTTGGCAGGAGGTACCTGTTTGTCCAAATTAGTTTTTGGATTTTTTTTACTACATTTTTTTATAAGATTTTTATTTTTTAACCTAATGTAATAATCTTTTTTCCCTCTTTTCAATAAAGTTTATTCGAAATTTGTACAACACTAGGGGGCTCGGCCCCCTACGAGCTACGCTCGCCAACCCCCGTCCAGACACCGCAGACTCTAAATGCACGCTAATTTGATCGGCTTTAAAAAGATTCCGAAAGATTGAATTATAATTTAGAAAACAGTGGCGATCTCCCTATGAACGAATTTCTATTCATTTCTCTTTGATTGGGGTATTTTAACGCCAAATCCGCTGCGGTACTACTTGATTATCCTGTCGACCAATTTCGCCAAATTATATAAATCGCCAAACCACTCGCCAAATTATACAAATTGATATAATTTTTATTTTAAATAACGAAAGAACAAATAAATTCGTACAACATTAATAAAAACACAAATAAAACGTCGAAATAAAAATAACTTGATGACGTATACACGTGTAACAACATTTCAAAATAAGCTAATATAAAAGGAATTAAGTAAAGAGAGTCTTTGTCTCCTGGTATTTTTTAACAAAACGAAAAGAAAGTTCTTTTAAATGAGACATTTTAAATTAATTCTCAAAATATCAAATAAATGTCTAGCGCAATTTCTAAATTTAAACTTTTTTGCAATATTATTTTGTGTTCATTTTATGTAATAACTATAATGTGACGTAAATATGACGTAATTTCTCCTAAGACTTCTAACGCATGTTAATGAATTTATTATTTTACAATATCCTTTCTCTTTTAAAATTCATGTCTATACTTTTTATGACGTAATTTTTAATAAGTCCCTGCTTTTTATACGTCTAATTTGAAAGTTTTTTTCCTGTTTATAATAGTCACGTGTAAATATATTTTTTATTTGAAGCAAACATTATTGCTTGCGCTTTTTATACAGTTGGCAACAGTTTAAATTAGTACAATTTTCTGAAATCTGTAAAAAATATCTCTAAAAATGCTGAAAATTTGAATTTAAAATAGAAATAAAACCTCGAAAAATGAGTCAAAATAAAAAAATTAATGCAATCTGCACTCCGGCAAATTCTAACGCATAAAATGATCTAAAAATGATTACACTGCCATGTATAGTTTTTGCTGCTATAAAACTTTTTTAGTGGAACGATTTTGTCCAACTTTAGCATTAAATAACTCTTAAAATATTTCTTCGATTTGAAAACTGTCTGCATCAACGTGTTTATCAAACATTTCTGTATAAAACCACCGATTTTCATATTTTTGTATGCATTATTTTTCTTAATATTAACGAAGAAAGACCTCCGGTCACAAAAAATTTAAAACCGGCGGCGGCGGCGGTGACAGCGGTAGTTACTTTTTTTTAGAATAGAGAGATTTTTTAAATCTTTCATAAATTTTTAATGCGAACTTCAGCCTTTTTTTTTTTTTTTTTTTTTTTTTTTTTTTGATTCTGTGGCAATTTTTTGACATTCATAAAAGGAATTCAGTTTCACACTTTGTAAAATGCCCTAATGTAATAAATTTTGTCGTTTCGTTAGATTTCTATTTTTTACGAATTTTAGCTCCTTTCTTTTGTATGTATACATGCACATTCTGCAGTGACTTTTTCACATTAGTAAAATGAATCCAGTTCCAATGTTTTAGCCCAATATAGTACATGTTGTTCTCCTTATAAATCAGGTTTCAGAATCTGTGCAGCAATTTTTGAATTTTTATGTGATTTTTTTAATTCTTAAAAGGAATCTAGTTTCAATATTTTAGCCACGTTTAATAAATTTTGTCATCTTTTGAATAAAATTTGTTCGGAATTGGTACAGCATTTTTTGAATTTTTTTATGCAGGTTGAAGTTTTTTTTTTTTTTTTTGTGTGCATTTTGTGATAATTCTTTGACATTTGGTTTAAAAAACTGGTCATGTGAGTAACAGGTCTGGCTAAGACAAGCCTATCCTTAATAAATAGAAAGTGGGTAATAAAAAAGAAGTCTCCCCTACTACTTTTTGTTTTGTGGAGGATAAATAGAAGAATTCAGACAATTTCGCATTTACTTGTTTTCAAGAACATAAAAAAGGATTTTGTTTTTTTATGACGTAATAAGCAGGACCAGCACAATATTGCACAGGGCCCTGGCAAAGGAGGTAATGGGGCCTAACGTATACTGCAATACTGATCTAATAAAATTTACTTTTAAATTGTATACATCATAGAATAATATATGAGGTCATGAGTTTTAAAACTCACCTTAAACAGAAAATCAAATCAGGGGAAATCGCAACCTCTAACTGCATCTATTGGTTTTCATTGTAGATCAAGATTTTACAAGGGATGAAATACAAGATAAATCTACTTTTTTTGCAGACTGTTGTGTTTTTTCAATGCAAGTTTTTAAATAGAATAAATTTATAGAGAAAACTTGATATTTTAAACTTGTGATAGGTGAGTTTTGAAACTCATGTCCTCATATAATATAGATATCAAATGTACCAAAATACCACTAATTTCATATGTGATATGCATAATTATTTTTAATTTCAAAAAATCTTCTATACTTTAGAATACATTAAATATTTATTTTTTGCGTTCACAGTTACTTTCAGCAAATCTATAAATTCCCCGAAAATTATATCAACTTTGCCTGTAAGAAATAAAGTTAATACTCCCTTTTTTTATCATGAAGAAAAATTTAAAAACAAATGTAGATAAAAAATATACTGAGGAAACATTATTTTGAATTCTGTACGCTTGGGGTCCTGGGCAGTTGCTCCATTTGCCCGATGGTTGCACCGGACCTGGGTAATAGTATACATGCAAATTTTAGCTTTCTCTTTGATGAAAAGAATATCCTTAAGCCAAAGAAACATGCTATGATAATTTGGATGTCTGAAAAATAAATAATGAGAATAGAAGAAATATTTTAACTCTTGATTCAACAGGAAGTTTTCTGTAAGGGCTGTAAGTAAGTATGTAAGTAAGCATCTGTAAAGGCATCTTGTTTGAAAGAAATTTCATTCCAATAATTAAAAATATGCGAAAAGGCATTTTACTCTACCCATTTCCTTTTAAACGATTCACAGTTGTGAGCTTTAAATTCATTTTTCTTAGTTTGAATCTTCTATCTCCTCCTGATTCAATGCTTCTCCCATTCGAAATGTTTTATTTTTTTGGACAGCATATCAAGATCAGTCTTTGAAGACGGGTCAAGCAGTAGCTTAATACAGTAACTTTTATGTTCTATGATTTTTTTAATTTTTAGGATTTTAACAAGATTTCTTAAAGAATTTCTTAAAATTTGTCCATATTCCATGGTGATTTTTTAACATTCGTGAAAGAATTCCAGTTACAATGCTTTAGCCCACTGTAAAAAATTTTGTCCTCTATGATTTTTAAGCTTTTAGCGATTTTTAGTTTTTTTTTTTTTTTTGCGATGACTTTTTCAGTTACTGAAAGGGGACTAGGGGGACCAAAATGCATAAAAGGGAACTAAAGGGGACCTTTTTTCAGAAAGGGGACTTTGGGGGGAAAAGGGGGACCATTTGGGAGCCCTGCGAGACTGGCCCATTGCGGCCCGAGTGAATTTCTACAAAACATTGATTTTTTACGTTGATTTGGTTAAAAATTTGTCTCGTACAAGGAGTTCTGACTAAAAATATTTATCTTAACTTTTTTTTTCACGTTTATAATCTTCATTTTTATAGAATAACGCAGGCTGCAATATTTATTTTTTTTAATGAATCTCTATTCTTGTATGTAAATGTTTCAGTTATCACTAATATTGTTAATCCATATTCCATGTATTGAAGTGTTAAAAATCTGAAAAATGCTATACAGCAAAATCTTCTAAGATGGATTTGCATAAAAAATGTGTTATAGACCAGGCCATACCGAGACAGTAATTTTCATACGGGCTAGGTCAAAACTAGGACTCAAAATTTTGGGCTGTGAGATTAGGGATCAAACCAGTTCCGGCTCTGTGCAGAAAAAATAAGTTAGGGTCTGGCCAGAGCCTTCAGATAAAAGTATGGCCAGGGCCCAGCCCAGCCAAAAAAGAGTGGAGACCAGGCCCAGCCTGAGTGCCGTGAATGAAAATAGGCCTGAGCCTGGCCCATGCAGATCTCTGTCCAGAGATTATCCCCTCCAACCAATCAACCAAACAGTTCCTCTTTATAATACAGTCAAACTCAGTGAATACAAGAAGCAAGGGATATATTAAGGTCCTAATATTAACTGTTACTCATAATACCTGTAAAGACAATAAAAATCTTTAAAACATACACACATAAATAAACTAATTACTATTATTTTTTTCAATCATCGCAATGCTAAAATTAACCTATCATAAATTTTCCTGGAAAAACCTAGCTAACCCTGCAATAGTCACTGCAATTTTAGAGCTATTGATTTCACATAGTCTTTAAATTTTAACAGTGCAATAAGAAACATGAAAAGGCTGGCTAAATAAACCAGAGTACGGATTTAATGAAATAAATAAAGGTTTTTTTCTATGCTCTTTCCTTTACATGAGTCAGTTGTAAATTTTACAAAGGGGAGTTATTTAGAATGCCCTTATTTCTACATTTTTTCATCTTTTCCTTCACTCTGAACATTCCTTTGCCTTTTCTTGGGCAAAGGGAGGGAGGTTAAAATTCTGCTTGGTAAAACTAATGAATTAATATATTTTGACAGACAGTTTTAATGTAGAAATATGATTGCTAAGAGAAAACAGTGCTCAATAAGAAAGGGATTTCTTTTCGAACCCTACCCTACTTTTCGCCAAAAATCACATTGTAATGAACAGACATTTTGCAAATATTAGCTGTATCCTGTTTTTGTAGCCCATAAAAAACATGAAAATCATGTGTCTAAATTATGCACTATTCTTAACATACAAATTGCTCATTTTAGTCATACTCGTGTTTAACAAGTTTGACTGCATTAAAATAGATGAGTCAAATATTTAACTATTGCAGATAAAATACAATAAAAATGCATTTTTACCCTGGGTATATTACTTGAAATTTCTAAAAGACTAAAAATAACTGACATAAATTCTTTTTTCCATTCTTCATATTCCATTTCCAGTTGAATAGAGTTATTTTTTATGACAACACGTAGAGTCAGAAGTGGGAAATTATTTTCATAGGTTAATATATGTTTTCGTAATAAATCATTTCCAATCTGAAAATACAAAATAATTTAAAACCTTTAAGAATCAAAACCAATTTTTTATTAAAAAAAGCCACATTAAGGCCACAGAAAGATAAAACAAAGAACCATGACAAAATTTAAATATAGTTAAATATTTAAATATAGTTAAACAGTTAGCTTAGGAAAGTATAGAAGAATAAAAATAATTTTTGATTACTAACAGCATATTTATGAATTAACTTCATCCACTCATAGATAATTTTTACAATTAACTGTCTCAACATAGCTGACATCACCACACAAATAGATGTAAAATATCGTTCCACTTTTGATGATGAAACACTTGGTTTCTTTGATACAAGTAATGCCCAGTCTACATTTCTTAAATCAATTAAAACATGCACAGATTCATCAATCCATCTAAAAAGGAAAAGGCAATAAATAAAAATATTTTTTAAATAGGGTTTTCAATTAAAATATAGGGAAAAGAAAATAATGCAAAAGAAAGCAGTCAAAAACAGCATTTATATTTTATATACCAAGCATATAGAGTTTAACTTCTATTTAACACATCCCATGGTTCTTTGAAAAAGTTTATAATGGGCATTTAATCAGATATCATTCTGGAAGTAAAAAATTCATACATCATGGTTAGCTGTGTTTTAAGTATTGCATTTTAAAGGACTAATTTTTCTTGGTTTCTATATTTTGATTGCATGATAAGTTTTTTCATTTAAAGCAGTGTTTTCCAAATGCTAGGATATGACCCATTACTGATGTGTAAAAACAAGATGCTGGGCCATGTAAAAAAGCCCCGAAAGAATGATGTTTCATTTTTGGGTTATTGTTTTTCCATGAAAATAAAACATTAAATAAATATTTCTAGGATTATGGAGGTTAATCTGCAGCCTATTTACTTTTTTCCTCTGGAAAGTGGAAACTCCATAAAAGGGGAAAGAATAGTCACAGAATCTAGTTGAAATGGGCTTAAGAGACCACACTAGTCACCCGGAGAAACTTGAACGCTAGTACTAAGTCTATGGATGTGTTATTTTCAAATACCTCGCTTGAATTTAACATTTTTGAATGATTTTTTTTGCATAGGATAGCTCAGGACGATTTACAACTGGGCTAGTTTTTACCTTTTTCGATTTTGGTTTCAGATTTAAAAAAAAAAATTACTTTCTCTTTCAGAACCAGTTCTGAAATTGAGACTATCCTAATATAAAAAAAACGATAACCAAAATCGAAAATGTAAAAACTAGCCAGTTGTAGATCATCCTTAGCTGTCCTATGCAAAAAAAATCATTCAAAAATATTAAAACCAAAGTGAGAAATTTGAAAATGATGTCCCCATAGACTTAAAATTAGCGTTTTCTTTTCTTCCTGTGACTGAAGTGAGCTCCTAAAGCCACAATGGATTTGCTGGATCCAGAAATTGAATACGTAATTGAGCTGTTATGTAATTCACCAGTCAAGAAAATTTTCAACAGAATATCACTGATAGATTTTTGGTTATTTTATAAACAGCAGTCCCAGCTTTATCTGAAAAAAGCAATAAATTTTTAATGCAATTTGCGACAATTGTGAAGGAAGCTTTTCAACATTTATATTTCTCAAAATTAAATACAGAAACTGATTGGAAGTTGAGTTTGATTAAGGAATCAAATTAACAACTTTTTCTCCAAATTTGAACATAAAGAAAAAAAAACTTCACGTTAATTATTTTGTATCGTTGTTTTTATGTTTTTAGAAGAAAAAATAATTTTTTATTAAAATATTTTAATATTGTATGTGTATTCGCCTCCGCTTGCTAGCGGCGCCGGCAAGGCGATCATGTGATTGTTTTTTGTTTTTTTCTTTCGATCTGTTTTGAGAGTCAGACAGTTTGATGGGCACCGATTGAGAAGGATGTTCAAATCCGACGTGAAATAAATTTATTAATTTTGAGAAATGTGTTTTTTAATGGTGTCTTCTTCAGTTGGTCCGATCTCGCGCAGTAAGAGGAGAGATTAGTGCCTATGGATTTGTGTGTATAAAAATAAAAAGTTATATTGTGTTTCAAGGCTAAGTGAAAACTTTGAAAAAAAAAATTGTTAGTTAATGAAAGAATTGAGTTCGTTAAAAATAATCAACTGTGTTTTAATTGTCTTAATCATCATAAGGTTATTAAATGTTTTTCCACATTCAACTGCTCCATTTGTAAGAAACGACATCATACATATTTAGATGAAGGGCATATGCATGGCAGTGCGAAAGATACCAAATCTTACAAGCCAGCTGGAATATCGGGTGCAGCTTTAGATCCAAGATCAAATGTTTTTGTTCCGAAAGGAACATGTGGTGATAACTCATCAGCCGAGAGTAGAGAATCATTGTCTTTCACAGCCACAAATGTTAATGTTAACAAATCTCGTATGGTTTTGCTAAGTACAGCTGAAATAATGATCGCGGATAATTTTGGAATATTCCATGAAGCGTGTGCATTATTAGAGAATGGAAGTCAGTCATGCTTCATACCGAAACAGTGCGCTTACAGATTTAATTTGAAAAGGGATAAAATAAATCTTGTGGTTTCAGGTTTGAATAAATCATCATCAGTGATAAATTCAGTAGTGAAAACGAAAATTGCGAATCGTAGCAGAACTTTTGAAAAAGGAGTAGAGCTTTTAATAGTCTCGAATATAACAGATTACACACCCGCTAAGCAATTTAACATCGATATCACACTTTAGAGAATTTAACATTAGCAGATGAGAATTTCAATAGGCCAGGTGTTGTGGATATTTTGTCGGGCACACAACTATTTTATGAAATTTTAAAATCCGGTCAAATGAGGATCCCCGAGACAGATATAATTTTGCAAAATTCAGTATTTGGGTTTATTGCTACTGGGAGTGTTGCACTAGAAAATGAAGCTTCTGTTCATTGTGGGTTAATTATGGAAAATTTAGACATAACTTTGAAAAAATTTTGGGACATTGAAAATGTTGAGGAAGAAAGAGTGCAAAACGATGAGAGTTTAATATGCGAAGATCATTTTATGAAAACTCATTTCAGAAATGACGATGGGCGTTATGTCGTTAGAATGCCGTTAAAAGAAGATCCCCGTGTTTAGGAGAGTCAAAAGATATCGCCGTTAAAAGATTAAATTCTCTTTGGCGACGTTTGAGAAGAGAACCTGGGTATCTAAAACTATATAGGGAATTCTTAACTGAGTATGAAGATTTAAGTCATATGCAGGCAACTAACGAAAGTCCAAAATACATTATGCCTCATCATGGAGTTTATAGGCCGAACAAAAGTACAACTAAATCGCGCGTTGTTTTCAATGCTTCTCAAGCAACTTCATCTGGACAATCTCTTAATGATAAGTTGTATTCTGGTTTTTTGTTGCCCAGGATGATTTATTTTCAATTTTGTTGTGATTTAGGAAGCATACTGAAGTTTTTACCACGGACAAAAAAAAGATGTATAGGCAAATTTATATTAATCCCGATCAGTGCGATTTACAATGTATTTTATGAAAGGGTGGTGAGAATGAATTTATACACGTTTTTAAGTTGCTCACTGTTACCTACGGAACCAAATGTGCACCCTATTTGGCAACGCGAGTGCTTCAACAGCTATGTCACGATGAGAAGGAGAAGTGTATCCATTAGGTGCCGCTGCTGGCAAAGATTTTTATGTCGATGACATACTAAGCAGTACAAATGACATAGCTACTGCCATTGAATTGCAACGTCAGCTAATATCTTTATTAAATGCTGGTGGACTGAAACTTCACAAGTGGAGCTCTAACAACGAATTGCTATTAAAAAATCTTCCAACCAGCGAGAAAGAATACAACTTTGAGTCTCATGATTCAGAAACTGTTAAAACTCTCGGACCGCAGTTCAATCCTAGCAAGGACACATTTTGCTTTAAGGTCCAACCATTTGTGAGTTCGATAACTAAAAGAACTATCTTATCAGACATTGCACGGTTATTTGACCATTTAGGTCTTTTAGGTCCTGTGATAGTTACAGCAAAAATTTATCTGCAGAAGTTGTGGCTCCTTAAGCTTGACTGGGATGACGAAATTCCACTACAAGAAAGAAAAGCTTGGAATAGATTTCACAAAGAACTGACAGAGTTGAGACATTTGCAGATAAACCGTCATGTTTTATGGCCAAATGCGCAACATATAGATTTGATAGGATTCGGTGATGCTTCTAAAGATGCGTACGGTTGTGTTATATATCTTAGATCTATTTCTGAGACAGGCGAATCCAAGGTGTTACTCCTGTGTAGTAAATCGCGGGTGGCACCCCTCAAGAAGATTACTATTCCGAGATTAGAACTCTGCGCAGCAGAGTTGCTTTTGAAACTTACTGTTAAAGTACTGTCATCCTTAGACGTTCAAATCCGTGGAGTATATTTATACTCAGATTCGACAGTAGTCCTGGCATGGATTGCTTCACCACCTCAAACGCTTAAGGTTTTTGTCTCAAATCGTGTCGCCAAAATTCGAAATAGTACTAAAGACTTCACATGGCGTTATGTAAAAACTTCTGAAAATCCAGCAGACTTAATTTCACGTGGTGTTAGTCCAGCGAAAATTCTTGATCTTAAACTCTGGTGGGCTGGACCAGATTTTTTGCAGAATCAGGAAAATTATGACTTTGAGAAAGAACATTTATCTGTAACTGAAAGAGAGGAGTTCCAACAAGAACTCAGACAGAACTCTAATTTCCCAAATTACGAACTTGGGTTTTTCAATCAAATTTCAGACTTTGATTATATATTTAAGATCACAAATTCATATGTAAAATTAATCTGAATTATTAGTTTTATTTTCAGATTCATCTCTAATTCAAGATGTTATACCAAAGAAAAGGGACCTTTATCTCCAGCAGAATTAAAGAAAAGTAAATTGTTTTTAATAAAATATGTTCAAATTCAGGCATTTTCTAGGGAGATAAAGGCCTTGAGAGAGGAAGGAAGGATTAAGGAATTTAATGTAAGTAGTTTATGCCCTTTTATTGATAATGATGGTATAATAGGCATGGGCGGCCGATTAGTAAATGCTAACTTACAAAATGATGCTAAACATCCTATTTTACTTCCTACAAGCCACAAATTAACGGAAATGATTTTTTTGTATTTTCATTTAAAAAATTTTCATGTTGGGTCCCAAACTTTGTTGTATGCTGTTCGGCAAGAATATTGGCCTTTTGGGGGACGTGCTATTGCTAGAAAAACTGTACATAAATGCGTAACATGCTTTAAGGTGAACCCAAAAGAAATGAGTCAAATTATGGCACCTTTACCTGAGGAAGGAGTAACCATTAATCCACCTTTCGCCAATTCCGGCCTAGATTGATGTGGGCCTTTCTTAATAAGGTATAAGAACCAAAGGAAGGGTGTATATCAAAAAATTTATGTTTGTGTATTTGTTTGTTTTATGACTAAGGCAGTTCATTTTGAAATTATCACCGAGTTATCGGCAGAGGCCATGATTGCATGTTTAAAAAGATTTTTTGCACACAGAGGTTTGGCATCTCATCTTTTTTCTGATAATGGCACTAATTTTCGAGGTGCTGCTTCAGAAATAAAGGAATTATTTGCTTTATTTAAAAATGTGTATGTAACTGATTACCTGTCTTCTGAAGGTGTGTCATGGAGCTTTATCCCTCCACAGTCACATAATTTTGGGGGACTGTGGGAGGCGGGGGTAAAGTCTTTCAAACACCATTTTAAAAGAGTGGTAGGTGAGCATAAACTCACATTTGAGGAGTTTTTGACTGTAAGCAGTCAAATTGAAGCTATTTTAAACAGCCACCTCTGACACCACTGTTTTCCGATTCAAATGATTATAATGTTTTAACGCCAGGTCACTTTTTGATCGGTAGGCCACTTAACTCTTTACCTGAGATAGATATTTCATATGTAGAAACTAACAGACTTTCTAAATGGCAACTGCTAACAAAACTGGTTCAGACTATTTGGAAAAAATGGACCAGAGATTATTTGTGTAATTTACAGCAAAGATCCAAGTGGCATAGTATTAAGGGTGATATTAAACCAAACATGGTTGTATTGTTAAAGGAAGAAAACCTACCAGTATGTACTTGGGTAGTTGGTAGAACAGAAAGTGTCATTCGTGGAAATGACGGAAAAATCAGAGTTGTTAATGTAAAATCGCCTAAGGGCACTTATTAACGAAGTATTTCCAGTGTATGTATTTTACCTATTTCAGATAATGTTATGTAAACTTTTTAATTTTTGCTATTGTATGATTATAATTGAATTTCTTATTTCATTAGTATATGCAGAGTGTATATATATTGTGCTAATTATTGTACCTTGTATCCAGGGCTCGAAATGTACCGGAGCAAACCGGAACGATGTTCCAGTTCGTAAAATGTGACACATATTGTTCCGGTTCGTGAAAGTATGGAAAATATTGTTCCGGTTCGTGAAATTATTAAAAACTATTATTACAGTTTCATACATATATAGCTTACTATGCTCTTTGTAACTTTTTTTTTTTCTAATATTTAGAATCTTGAATGCATTTTTTTAAATTGGTTTTTCTACGGTTAAATATAAATCTGCTATGCAGTAAAGTCCCGATTATCCGAGTTAATATGGACCAAGCTCACCTCGGATAAGCAAAAAACTCGTATAAACCGGATTTCCACAAATAGTCACCAACTAAAGAGATGAAATAAAAATCTCCAATTAATTCATTGATTTTTATGGAGCTTGTAACATTTCTTTGATGTACATTTCCGTTACTTTTAAGTAAACCGGGGAATGAAATTGTTTACTTGAAAAAGCTCTTGATAATTTTTTGTTTGTTGAATGTCAATTTTGCTGCAGTTTTTTTTTCTTCTGCAGTATTACGCTACTGCATAGCTACAAATTTCTAAAAAAAATTTCTTACCTCTAACCTTTACCAGTAAATGTTGCCTAATTCAATTGCCGAAATCTAACAATTGTCAATGATTAAATATAACAAAAATTTTTACTCAATTTTAGAGGTAACAAAACCGCACAAATTGGCAGCTATGTGATTCTATTAGTGTCATGAAAATTGCAGGTGTAGCCTCTTCTTTCTGCTCGAAGTATTAAATTGTTTTTTTCAATCGAACTTATACCTTTGGAATGGATCATTTTCTTCTGATGGACCGATGGCTTTCATTATTATGAAACAGCCATTACAAATGAAGTGTTAGGTGAAGATGAAAGAGCAGTCCCAAAAAGTTAGAGCTCTGATGTTCTGGTCAGAATGGGGAAAAAATGGTCAGACGAAAGGCCCATTTCATCTTCACCTAACCTTCATTTATAATGGCTGTTTCACAATAATGGAAGCCATCAGTCCGTCAGAAGAAAATAACTCGGTTAAAGCGGAAACTCGGTTAAGCGGGACTCGAATAATCGAGACTTTACTGTACTTTTTAAAAAAAATAGTCGACAATAATTTTGAAATAGCGTTCCAGTTCGTGGATTTTTCCATTTCGAGCCCTGCTTGTATCTATTGTATATTTAATGTGAAAATGTAGTAAAATAGTACGTGTTTTAATTGAAACCTTTGGGTTTCAAGGCGGGGAGTGTATTCGCCTCCGCTTGCTAGCGGCGCCGGCAGGGCGATCATGTGATTGTTTTTTGTTTTTTTCTTTCGATCTGTTTTGAGAGTCAGACAGTTTGATGGGCACCGATTGAGAAGGATGTTGAAATCCGACGTGAAATAAATTTATTAATTTTGAGAAATGTGTTTTTTAATGGTGTCTTCTTCAGTATGTGACCTTTTGAATCTATTTTTATTTTGTCAATAGATTAATTTTACCTATAGATATTATTTTCCATAAAAGTAGGGAAGCAGGGGATGCGGGTAAAACATTTTAGAGCATTGAGAACGAGAGGTGTGATAGTGTACTGGGCCATGGGGGAAAAAAAAGTTTGGGAAATACTGTTTTAAAGAAAAAGGAAGCTTATTTTTTAAACTTTTATTTTTCAAAGTTAACAGCATCAATAATAATGTAATTTGTAGTTTGGCTTTGAAAACAGAATTTCGAAACTCTTGAAATACATTTATGAGAACACTTTCTAATAATTGCAGTCTACTTCAAATTATTTCAAATCTCTAATCATTTTTTCATAAGATGCATTTCTAGAAGTTAGCTAAAAGACGACCAGCTAAAAAGTGAAATAGATCAATGAATGCTCATAAATAGAAGATGCCAACAGTGTACCATGGTGATTGACAAAGAAAATTAAACAATTTTTTGAAATGGCTTTCTTGGTATGTTGAAAGTGCCTAGGACTTTGAAATTTTGGTCTAAAAAAATTCATGAAATGGAAAATCGTGCTTGTTATTTAGAAATGTTTCCTATGCTATTTTTGTTCAAAATCAAGGTTCCAGGGAAAATTTCGTAAAATAAAGATAATAGAAGTTTATTAAATTGAATTTCAACTGTAATAAAAATGGATAACCCTTATATTGCATAATAAAATTATCCATTTATTCTTAAAATGACTGACAAAAATTTGACATAATTCTTTTACATTAACTGGCTTTGTTTATTTATATTAATTATTACGAGCTTTGACCATTGTTATTAAAATTAAAAATGCACCAAATATTATGTATGTATTTGGTATTTGGCGTTTGGCCATACTACCAAATATTCGATTAGGCCAAATATCAAAATATTTAGCTTGCAAAGTATCAATATATTCGGTTTAAAAAATATATCTTTTAAATTTTTCTTAACTTCGATTTTTAATTGTCAATTAATATGTTCAGAATAATTAAATAGAATCATATTTAAGTAGAAAAGATTGGTTTTACTTTATTTATTTGCTGTATGGAAATTGATACTTTGGAAAATTAACTATCAGTGGAAACTATTCATATGAATTAATGATGTATAAATGAAGTTTCTGAATACTTCCCGGTAATAATCTGCTTCTTGCTTTTTCACAAGCAGGTTTTTATAAGTAAAATATAACAAACTTTCAGGGGTGATAATAGGCATCAAAATAAACAGTTTTTGTAAAGAAAACCAGGATCCCAATCCACTTATCAAAAATACAGTGTATCCCATTCCTAACCAAACTTGGATTTATGTTTGCAACTTTAACGATAACAAGTAATATAATTTTTTTTTTTACTTTCTTCTATCTTCAATAGAAGAAAGTATTGTAATCGAAATTTTTTTCGACTTCCTGTTTTCGACGGATTTACACGTTTCAGGGGTCAGAGATCCCCAAAAACATGTTTATAGAAAATGTCTGTCTGTCCGTGTGTCCTAGGGTGGAGCGAAATTTTTTTTTTCTTCAAATCAAAATTGGCCGGGGGGGGGGGGGGTAAAGGTGCTCTATCAGATCCTCATTCTGAATATAAAATATTTTTGAAAAATATTAATATTAAATACTGCCCCAAGGTCATTGAATATTGAGAAAAAACGTAAAAGATCGGTTTGATCGGTAGGCCACTTAACTCTTTACCTGAGATAGATATTTCATATGTAGAAACTAACAGACTTTCTAAATGGCAACTGCTAACAAAACTGGTTCAGACTATTTGGAAAAAATGGACCAGAGATTATTTGTGTAATTTACAGCAAAGATCCAAGTGGCATAGTATTAAGGGTGATATTAAACCAAACATGGTTGTATTGTTAAAGGAAGAAAACCTACCAGTATGTACTTGGGTAGTTGGTAGAACAGAAAGTGTCATTCGTGGAAATGACGGAAAAATCAGAGTTGTTAATGTAAAATCGCCTAAGGGCACTTATTAACGAAGTATTTCCAGTGTATGTATTTTACCTATTTCAGATAATGTTATGTAAACTTTTTAATTTTTGCTATTGTATGATTATAATTGAATTTCTTATTTCATTAGTATATGCAGAGTGTATATATATTGTGCTAATTATTGTACCTTGTATCCAGGGCTCGAAATGTACCGGAGCAAACCGGAACGATGTTCCAGTTCGTAAAATGTGACACATATTGTTCCGGTTCGTGAAAGTATGGAAAATATTGTTCCGGTTCGTGAAATTATTAAAAACTATTATTACAGTTTCATACATATATAGCTTACTATGCTCTTTGTAACTTTTTTTTTTTCTAATATTTAGAATCTTGAATGCATTTTTTTAAATTGGTTTTTCTACGGTTAAATATAAATCTGCTATGCAGTAAAGTCCCGATTATCCGAGTTAATATGGACCAAGCTCACCTCGGATAAGCAAAAAACTCGTATAAACCGGATTTCCACAAATAGTCACCAACTAAAGAGATGAAATAAAAATCTCCAATTAATTCATTGATTTTTATGGAGCTTGTAACATTTCTTTGATGTACATTTCCGTTACTTTTAAGTAAACCGGGGAATGAAATTGTTTACTTGAAAAAGCTCTTGATAATTTTTTGTTTGTTGAATGTCAATTTTGCTGCAGTTTTTTTTTCTTCTGCAGTATTACGCTACTGCATAGCTACAAATTTCTAAAAAAAATTTCTTACCTCTAACCTTTACCAGTAAATGTTGCCTAATTCAATTGCCGAAATCTAACAATTGTCAATGATTAAATATAACAAAAATTTTTACTCAATTTTAGAGGTAACAAAACCGCACAAATTGGCAGCTATGTGATTCTATTAGTGTCATGAAAATTGCAGGTGTAGCCTCTTCTTTCTGCTCGAAGTATTAAATTGTTTTTTTCAATCGAACTTATACCTTTGGAATGGATCATTTTCTTCTGATGGACCGATGGCTTTCATTATTATGAAACAGCCATTACAAATGAAGTGTTAGGTGAAGATGAAAGAGCAGTCCCAAAAAGTTAGAGCTCTGATGTTCTGGTCAGAATGGGGAAAAAATGGTCAGACGAAAGGCCCATTTCATCTTCACCTAACCTTCATTTATAATGGCTGTTTCACAATAATGGAAGCCATCAGTCCGTCAGAAGAAAATAACTCGGTTAAAGCGGAAACTCGGTTAAGCGGGACTCGAATAATCGAGACTTTACTGTACTTTTTAAAAAAAATAGTCGACAATAATTTTGAAATAGCGTTCCAGTTCGTGGATTTTTCCATTTCGAGCCCTGCTTGTATCTATTGTATATTTAATGTGAAAATGTAGTAAAATAGTACGTGTTTTAATTGAAACCTTTGGGTTTCAAGGCGGGGAGTGTATTCGCCTCCGCTTGCTAGCGGCGCCGGCAGGGCGATCATGTGATTGTTTTTTGTTTTTTTCTTTCGATCTGTTTTGAGAGTCAGACAGTTTGATGGGCACCGATTGAGAAGGATGTTGAAATCCGACGTGAAATAAATTTATTAATTTTGAGAAATGTGTTTTTTAATGGTGTCTTCTTCAGTATGTGACCTTTTGAATCTATTTTTATTTTGTCAATAGATTAATTTTACCTATAGATATTATTTTCCATAAAAGTAGGGAAGCAGGGGATGCGGGTAAAACATTTTAGAGCATTGAGAACGAGAGGTGTGATAGTGTACTGGGCCATGGGGGAAAAAAAAGTTTGGGAAATACTGTTTTAAAGAAAAAGGAAGCTTATTTTTTAAACTTTTATTTTTCAAAGTTAACAGCATCAATAATAATGTAATTTGTAGTTTGGCTTTGAAAACAGAATTTCGAAACTCTTGAAATACATTTATGAGAACACTTTCTAATAATTGCAGTCTACTTCAAATTATTTCAAATCTCTAATCATTTTTTCATAAGATGCATTTCTAGAAGTTAGCTAAAAGACGACCAGCTAAAAAGTGAAATAGATCAATGAATGCTCATAAATAGAAGATGCCAACAGTGTACCATGGTGATTGACAAAGAAAATTAAACAATTTTTTGAAATGGCTTTCTTGGTATGTTGAAAGTGCCTAGGACTTTGAAATTTTGGTCTAAAAAAATTCATGAAATGGAAAATCGTGCTTGTTATTTAGAAATGTTTCCTATGCTATTTTTGTTCAAAATCAAGGTTCCAGGGAAAATTTCGTAAAATAAAGATAATAGAAGTTTATTAAATTGAATTTCAACTGTAATAAAAATGGATAACCCTTATATTGCATAATAAAATTATCCATTTATTCTTAAAATGACTGACAAAAATTTGACATAATTCTTTTACATTAACTGGCTTTGTTTATTTATATTAATTATTACGAGCTTTGACCATTGTTATTAAAATTAAAAATGCACCAAATATTATGTATGTATTTGGTATTTGGCGTTTGGCCATACTACCAAATATTCGATTAGGCCAAATATCAAAATATTTAGCTTGCAAAGTATCAATATATTCGGTTTAAAAAATATATCTTTTAAATTTTTCTTAACTTCGATTTTTAATTGTCAATTAATATGTTCAGAATAATTAAATAGAATCATATTTAAGTAGAAAAGATTGGTTTTACTTTATTTATTTGCTGTATGGAAATTGATACTTTGGAAAATTAACTATCAGTGGAAACTATTCATATGAATTAATGATGTATAAATGAAGTTTCTGAATACTTCCCGGTAATAATCTGCTTCTTGCTTTTTCACAAGCAGGTTTTTATAAGTAAAATATAACAAACTTTCAGGGGTGATAATAGGCATCAAAATAAACAGTTTTTGTAAAGAAAACCAGGATCCCAATCCACTTATCAAAAATACAGTGTATCCCATTCCTAACCAAACTTGGATTTATGTTTGCAACTTTAACGATAACAAGTAATATAATTTTTTTTTTTACTTTCTTCTATCTTCAATAGAAGAAAGTATTGTAATCGAAATTTTTTTCGACTTCCTGTTTTCGACGGATTTACACGTTTCAGGGGTCAGAGATCCCCAAAAACATGTTTATAGAAAATGTCTGTCTGTCCGTGTGTCCTAGGGTGGAGCGAAATTTTTTTTTTCTTCAAATCAAAATTGGCCGGGGGGGGGGGGGGGGGTAAAGGTGCTCTATCAGATCCTCATTCTGAATATAAAATATTTTTGAAAAATATTAATATTAAATACTGCCCCAAGGTCATTGAATATTGAGAAAAAATGTAAAAGCGCTCGCCTGTGGAAAAAAAAATTCTTTTCCTAATCAAAATGGGGCAGTGTGGGAAAGTTGCTCTATCATATCCTCATTCTGAATAAAAAATATCTTTTAAAAATATTAATATTAAATACGGCCCCAAGGTCATTGAATATTGAGAAAAAACGTAAAAATTGCGCATTTTCCCATTTCTTTTCCCTCAAATATTCAAACTATTTTATAAACTTAATTTAAAAGGATGATCATCGAATTATTATTATAATTATTATATATTTATAGTAAAATTATGTAATATTTATATCAAATTCGCTATTATTATACTAACTCAACGACTATATTTTTTTAATATATATGAAATTTGGGCAATTGTAAATGTTTTACATATTTTACTTAACCTGTGTAAGAAAATATAATTTGAAATTATTCTTAAAGAACTATAGTAATAAGGTAAAAATAATTTACTGTTTTATTTATAAGCAGTGAAGTTACCATTTTATAGTAGTCCATACTGTTTTTTGGTTTCAAAAACTGGCATTTTTTTCCGAGACTCCAGACGTTTCAATGAATCCATGGCGTCTCAAAGGACCACAAACAGCAGAAGAAGCCTCCGTAACAAGTCTCACACATCTTTCAGTGGCTTGATTGTGTCAAGGGAATAGTTTAATCTTAGGTAAGATGTCTTCATCTATTGCCTTTGGATTTAGGATACACTTTGTAAGAATGTTATGATCTAAGAACTTAGTTAATGGTGGTTATGTCACGGTCACTTCAGCCTAATTTATGAAATCGATATAGTCTTTGGTCTCTCAGGTAACTTGATCGTTTGTTTTCGTGAAACTTTTATTATTCTGCATAGCATTATTATTCTCATTCATACCATATAAGTGTGGTACTGCGCAGAATAATAAAATCTCGAAAGTCAAAAAATTCTTTACATACGTGATCTCAGGTAACTTGAACGTACCTAAAGAATGTCTTCACTTTCAAGATTTTATTATTATGCGTAGTGCCAACACATTTACATACTATGTAAGAGCTTTGGCACTACACAGAACAATAAAATCTCGAAAGTCAAGAAATTCTTTACATACGGATAAATTTGGAAGCCAAAGTCTATATAGATTCTATAAATTGGGCTGAAGTGACTGTGATACAACCACCATTAACTAAGTTCTTAGACCATAATATTCTTACAAATTGTATCCTAAATCCAAAGGCAATAGATGAAGACATCTTACCTAAGATTAAACTATTCCCTTGTCACAATCAAGCCACTGAAAGATGTGTGAAACTTGTTACGGAGTCTTCTTCTGCTGTTTGTGGTCCTTTGAGACGCGTTGAGTTCATTAAAACTTGTCTGGAGTCTCGGAAAAAAAAGGCAGTTTTTAAAACCAAAAAACAGTATGAACTACTATAAAATGGTAACTTCGTTGCTTGTAAATTGCAATAGTAAATTATTTTTATCTTATTACTATAGTTCATTAAGAATAATTTCAAATTATATTTTTTACACAGGTTAAGTAAAAAATGTAAAACAATTACAATTACCCAAATTTCATATATTAAAAAAAGTATAGTCGTTGAGTAAGCATAATAAAAGCGAATTTGATATAAATATTACATAATTTTACTAAAAATTTATAATACAGTACAGGACCCATTATCCAGAATTCCAAAATCCGGAAGGACCCGAAATCCGGAAAATGTTTTTTGGAAAATTTCCTAAATTTGTAAATTTTTACTAAAATTTTGCAATTTTTCGAAAATTTTACAGATTTGCAATTTTTTTTTTGGTCTAATGTGTTGCAATGTGTAACCACTAAAATATGCTACATCAGTGATGGGGGAACACGGTTGCCCCCCCCCCCGAAATTAGAAAAAAATCATTTTTTTTGTCAAATTTTAGTTTAAAATTTATATTACGATTCGTTTTTTTAAAAAATCATCAGATATTTCACATCCTCTCTCTCTCACTTTGACAAAATATTATGCCTACACAATTGTGTTACTTGAATCAGGGGTCATTCTGAGTAAAAAAAAAAAAAAAAAAAAAAAAAAATTCTGAAATTCACAACAAATTTTTTTTTTAAGTTTACAGAAGAGGTGGGGAGGGCTCCTCTGCACTAATTATGAGTTTTTTCCTGGATCTTTTAATGAAATTCTCATTTGTACACGATCTGTTGGCGAAATTAAGAGGGTTTTTGTGATCCTTTGAACAAATATTTTTTGCTATCTTTTGACGAAATTTGCGGGGTTTTTTACCGAGATTTTGACAAAATTTGCGTTTTTTTCCCGTGACCCATTGACTAAATTTGCGTATTTTTCGCAATTTTTGGAAGAAATTTTTTTTTCGCTAACTTTTGACGAAATTTTCGGTTTTATTCGCGATCTTTTGACAAGTTTGCAGTTTTTTTCGCGATCTTATGACGAAATTTGCGGATTTTTTAGCGATCTTTTGACTAAATTGCGTGGGGCTTTTTCGATCCTTTGAAGAAATTTATGTTTTTTTGTGATTCTTTGACGAAATTTGCGTTTTTCCCGCGATTTTTTTGACGGAATTCGGGAGCACCCGAAATCCGGAAAATTCCAAAATCCGGAAAGCCTTCGGTCCCGAGGATTCCGGATAATAGGTCCTGTACTGTAACAACAATGATAATTCGATGATCATCCTTTTAAATTAAATTAATAAAATAGTTTGTATATTTGAGGAAAAAAATAGGAAAATGCACAACTTTTACGTTTTTTCTCAATATTCAATGACCTTGGGGCAGTATTTAATATTAATATTTTTCAAAGATATTTTTTATTCAGAATTGGGATATGATAGAGCAACTTTCCCACACCGCCTCATTTTGATTTGAAAAAAAAAAAATTATTTTCCATAGCCGAGCGCTTTTACGTTTTTTCTCAATATTCAATGACCTTGGGGCAGTATTTAATATTAATATTTTTCAAAGATATTTTATATTCAGAATGAGGATCTGATAGAGCAACTTTCCCACACCGGCCAATTTTGATTTGAAGAAATTTTTTTCTCCCCATAGGCGAGCGCTCCACCCTAGTGTGTCCATCTGTCTATCACCATTGTACGATCAAAAAGTGTATGAAGTTATGCATAGAATTGAACCAAATTTTTATTTTAAGTTTTTAGCTATGGCAAGCAGATCCTCCCTGAATTTGGAAAAAATTCGCCGGTAGGGGTTGCTGTAATAGCGATTTTTGTGCGATTTTGAATATTGTACCATCCAAAAGTGTATGAAGTTATGCATACAATTGAACCAAATTTTTATTTTAAGTATTTGGATATGGCAAGTAGGTCCTCCCTGAATTTGGAAAAAAATCGCCGGTAGGGGGCGCTGTAACAGTAATTTTTGTGCGATTTTGAATATTGTACCATCGAAAAGTGTATGAAGTTATACATAGAATAGAACCAAAAAAATTTTTTAAGTATTTGGCTATAGCAAGCAGTTCCTCCCTGAATTTGGAAAAAAATCGCCGGTAGGGGGCGCTGTAACAGTGACTTTTGTGCGATTTTGAATATTGTACCATCGAAAAGTGTATGAGGTTATACATAGAATAGAACCAAAACATTTTTTTAAGTATTTGGCTATAACAAGTAGGTCCTTCATGAATTTGGAAAAAATTCGCCAGTAGGGGGCGCTGTAATAGCAATTTTTGTGCAATTTTGAATAGTGTACCATCGAAAAGTGTATGAAGATGCATAGAATTGAACCACAAAAAATTTTTAACTTCTTGGTTATGACAAGCAGGTCCTTCCTTAATTTGGAAAAAATTCGCCAGTAGAGGGCGCTGTAATAGCGATTTTGAATATTGTACCATCCAAAAGTGTATGAAGTTATGCATCGAATTGAACCAAATTTTTGCTGTAAGTTTTGGGCTATGGCAAGCAGATCCTCCCGGAATTTGGAAAACATTCGCTGGAAGGAGGCGCTTTAATTGCGATGTCTGTACGATTTTTATTATTGTACCATCGAAAAGTGTATGAAGTTATGCATAGAATTGAACCAAATTTTTTGTGCATGTTTCTGGCTGTGGCAAGCAAGTTCTCCCTGAATTTGAAAAAAATCTGCCAGAAGGGGGCGCTGTAATAGCAATGTCTGTGCCATTTTCATTATTGTAACATCAAAAACTGTATAAAATTATGCATAGAATCGAACCAAATTTTTTGTGTATGTGTAAGGCTATGGTCGGTAGGTCCTCCCTGAACAAGAAAAAATTCTGCCAGAAGGGGGCGCTATAATTGCGATGTCTGCACCATTTTTATTATTGTACCATCAATAAATGTATGAAGTTATGCATAGAATTGAACCAAATATTTTGTGTATGTTTCTTGCTATGGCAAGCAAGTCCTCCCTGAATTTGAAAAAAAATCTGCCGGAAGGGGGGCACTAAAATAGCGATGTTTGTGCCATTTTCTTTATTGTACCATTGAAAAGTGTATAAAATTATGCATACTACTGAACCAAATTTTTTGTGCATAATTTTGGCTATGGCCAACAGGTCCTCCTTGAATTTGGAAATATTGCGTGGTAAAGGGGCTCTGTGATAGCGATTTTTGTATACTTTTCTTGATTTTTCGTAGTTCTATTTTCCATCGGTAGCTCGTGCAGCGGCAGGAACTCGCTTCCTGCTAATCCGGCTATTCGCAAACAGCTGATAACAACGGAATAAAGAAAAACTATTAATTTTAACAAATATCATGATATAGATTAACTCGTTTTTAGTCCGGTTAATTAACTGAAGCAGAAATTTAAGAAGAAAATGAAAGTTGGTATAGCATTGAACTAATAATATTGAAGTATTAACATGTGTAACTACTTTTTAAAATATTAATATGTATAAGATAGGAGAAAGTTTTGGGATTGGCACATCCAACTATTTTCAAGTCAATTCCTACTTAGGTCATCAAAGAAAAATTTAATATAATCCATTAAGCTAATATTAGTTTTTATTGCATTAAAATATCTGAATTTGCTGATTTTCTATAAGCAAGTAAACACTATTGGTTTACAATGGAAGTCTATGGGATTTTGGTGGAATATTCGAGGTATCGCCAAGTTGGCGTCACTTTTGGCGTATCATTTGGGTTGCAAAATTTGGCGATATATCTCCAAGTTGATGATAAACTTGGCGGTATTTGGCGACAGAACAGGGTCCCTCCAATGGTAACCCCCCTTATAGGTATGAAGATGCATTAAATGCTGTTCAATAACCAATGGCCACCCTTTTGTCTGTAGGGAAGAAAACGTGCAAAAAGACGTTCGTCTGACATTGTCCTTAGGAACACTCTGTCCTATGAAAATAATCGCAAATCCAAACACTGCTTTCTGGTACATTTAAGAACTTCCTTGCTGAATTAAGAAAGTTATTTTTACTGAGTTGTTACCATTTGAATTAGTTTATTTTTTACTGTAGTCCTTTTCCTGATAGATAAACTGACTGTGATATTTTTTTTTTTTAATTTCTCTTAAATTTTAAAATATTTGTGTTAAAATATAAGAAAATGTTACTCATATATTTTAATTCAGAGAAGGAGCCATGAAGTTTTAAGTTCTATTAATTAAAAAAGCTTGCAAAACTATCCTCGTCTTAAATTATTCAACGTGTAGATTTTTTTGTTGTGTGTGTGGGGAGGGGGGGGGCTGTGGAAAATTCACTTCTGAAAGCATCTTGCTCATCAAAATGGAAGTACAGTAAAGCAATGTTCATACTTTTCACATTTATACATCTTTTACATTTAAATGCTGTTTCAATGCAGTTCCAATTCATCCCAATGTATTTTAATGTTGTAATGCTTTGTTTATACGACACATAACGTCCGTTATAGGTCTTTTTTTTCATGACCATTTCTGCCATAATCGATTTTCTCAGAATTTTTTCTCCCTGCTTTGTTCTTTTTTCTTTTGTGCTAGCTATATTTGGGGAAAAATGAAAGGTAAGAAATATGTATGAATGTTACAGAGGTTCTTACATATTCGTGGAGCCTATGAAGAGGGGGGTGGGACAAAAATAATGAAAACTCCATACATAATGGAGTTTTAAGTCCATTAAGTCCTTAAGTCTCAAAGTAAATCAGAACGTCAGACGACAATTAAAAATTAGTTTAATTAAAATCTGTTTGTACGTTCGATAATGGATTTAAAAAAAAGAGTAATTCATGCTGTGCAACTGATATATGGTTTGATAATTTTCTTAATAAACTTTTATTTTTCAATTTTCAAAATGATTAGTTAATGATTTTTTTCAATGTTTTAACTTTTTGTTCAATATATTTTCAACCAAAAATAGTAGCAAAATTAAATTTGTATGATTACAGCAATATTATCATAATTACGGCATTTTTAAAGTAAAAAAAGATTTTATATCTTAGATGACTACAATTTCGATTGTATGTCTTTCTCAGCTAGACTTCGGTTTAGAACGGTCCCCTGGAAAACATATAATTGGCGCTTTACTGTAATTGTGTTATATAGGATTTAAAATTGTTTAAAAATTCAACTTTTTAATACCTTTACACATTAAAATATAGAAATATTCAGTATCCATCTGAACAATTAATATTCAGCCAAATATTTACTATTGGATTGGCTAAATATTCAGTATTGTTTTATCTGTGTGCTAAATATTCAGTATTCACCCAAAATTCCTATTTGGTGTATCCTAATTAAAATATGCAGATATTTAACACAAAATATTTAATACCATAAATAACATTTTTCAAGATATTTGAAGATTTTCAAAAGTCAAAATTGTACTTATTTCATTGCTATCACCATATTATTGTTATTTAAAAATTATCATTAAAAGCCCAGGCCAGTTCCTCTGACATAAAATAGAATAATCTGTTTCAATTTTGTATTTTGAAAAAAAGACAGTAGAAGCTTAATTTTTTGGTTTTTAATATGTCTTATTAGCAAAAATTTACAAAATGTATTTTCTGTTATCATTTAATAACCCTATTACTAGCAGGAATGACCGAGCTAAGCTCGGTCAAAATTAGCTTTCTGTTTATCTCGATATATTTTTCCCACTGAATCATTCTTGCTGTTTTAGATGCAATTAGCTAGACCGTAAAACATAGTGACCCAAAATAACTCAGTAATTGAATTTTTTCGAACATGCGACCTATCACAATGCTCTTCTCGAGCCTGAAAACGATGGAATACAAAATTTAGTGGAAATCATTAGTCGTTTTCTAGGTAAAATAAGCTTGATCCACGTTGATTCAAAAAACCACTAATCGAAATTCATCGACAGATGTGAGCTATTTCAATGGTCTTTTTGTACTGTGAAACGGTATATAAAAAAAAATTGCCAAAATTGTTTGAACCTTTTTGAGATGCCATTAGCTTGACCGAGACCCATTATCACCAAAATGACCTACTAATAGAATTTTCTTGAGCATGCGACACAGTCCAATGGTTTTATCTTGTCCAGAAACGGTGTAGTACAAAGTTTTGTCAAAATCGTTTAAGCCATTTTTTAGATACAATTAGCTGGACCCTGACACATTGTGACCCAAAATGACACACTAATCGAATTTTCTCGTACATGTGACTTAGCCCAATTCTCTTCTCATGCCCAGAAATGGTATACGTAATATAAAATTTGGTTAAAATGTTTTGAGCATGTTTTTAGATTCAATTAGCTTGACCCTGGCCCATTTTGACCCAAAATGACACACTAATTGAATTTTCTCGAGCATGTGACTTAGCCCAATGGTCCTCTCATGACCAGAAACGGCCGTATATTAAAAAATTTTGTCAAAATATCTTGAGCTGTTTTTTAGATATAATTAGCTTGACCATGACCCATAATGACCCACTAATCGAATTGTCTCGAATACGTGACCCATCCCAATGGTCTTTTCATGCCCGTAAATGATAGATTACAGAATTTCGTCAAATCGTAATGCCGTTATCTAGATAAACTTAGCTGGACCCACGGTGACCCACTAATCGAATTTTCTTGAACACGTTACCCATCCCAATGGTTTTTTTGTTGCCCGAAAATGGTTTGATACAAAATTTAGTCAAAATCGATTGTGCCGTTCTCTAGATATAATTAGCTTGACCCTGACCCATTATGACCCAAAATGACCCACTCAAATTTTCTCAAACACGAGACGAATCCAAATTGTCTTTTCGTGCCCGAAAACGGTAAGGTGCAAAATTTCGTCAAAATCGTTAGAGCCGTTATCTAGATAAACTTAGCTTGACCCACTGTGACCCAAAAATGACCCACTAATCGAATTTCCTTGAACATGTGACTTAGCTCAATGGTCTTCTCGTAATCCAAAACTGTAGAATATAGAGTTTAGTGAAAATCGTTAGAGTCGTTTTTTAGATAAAAATAGCTTGACCCACAGTGACCCAAAAATGACCCACTAATCGAATTTTCTTGGACACATGACCCATCCCAATGGTCTTTTCGTGCCCGAAAATGGTTAGATACAAAATTTAGTTAAAATTGATTGAGTCGTTCTTTAGATATAATTAGCTTGACCCTGACCCATTATGACCCAAAATGACCCACTAATCAAATTTTCTCGAACACGAGACGAATCCAAATATTCTTTTCGTGCCCGAAAACAGTAAGGTGCAAAATTTCGTCAAAATCGTTAGAGCCGTTATCTAGATAAACTTAGCTTGACCCACTGTGACCCAAAAATGACCCACTAATCGAATTTCCTTGAACATGTGACTTAGCCCAATAGTTTTCTCGTAATTCAAAACTGTAGAATATAGAGTTTAGTGAAAATCGTTAGAGCCATTTTTAGATAAAATTGGCTTGACCCATAGTGACTCGAAAATGACCCACTAATCAAAGTTTCTTGAACATGTGACCTAGCCCAATAGTTTCTTCGTGTCGAAAAACGGTTGGATGTGATATTTGGTCAAAATCGATTGAGATGTTTTTTTAGATATAATTAGCTTGACCTTTACCCATTACGACCCAAAATGACCAACTAATCAAATTTTCTTGAACACGTGACCTAGCCCAATGTTCTTACCATGCCCAAAAATGGTAAAATACAAAATTTCGTCAAAATCGATTGAGCCGTTCTCTAGATATAATTAGTTTGACCCCGACCCATTATGACCCAAAATGACCCACTAATCGAATTTTCTCGAACACGAGACCCATCTCAATGATCTTTTCGTGCCCGAAAATGGCTAGATACAAAATTTCATCAAAATCGATTGAGCCGTTCTCTAGATATAATTAACTTGACCCTGACCCATTATGACCCAAAATGACCCACTAATGGAATTTTCTCGAACACGAGACCCATCCCAATGGTCTTTTCGTGCCCGAAAACAGTAGGGTGCAAAATTTCGTAAAAATCGTTAAAGAACTTATATAGATAAACTTAGCTTGTCCCACGGTGACCCAAAAATGACCCACTAATCGAATTTTCTCGAACATGTGACTTAGCCCAATAGTTTTCTCGTAATCCAAAAATGTAGAATATAGAGTTTAGTGAAAATCGTTAGAGCTGTTTTTTAGATAAAATTGGCTTGACCCATAGTGACTCAAAAATGACCCACTAATCGAAGTTTCTCGAACATGTGACCTAGCCCAATAGTTTTTTCGTGTCGAAAAACGGTTGGATGTGAAATTTGGTCAAAATCGATTGAGCCGTTTTTTAGATATAATTAACTTGATCTTGACCCATTACGACCCAAAATGCCCACTAATCGAATTTTCTCGAACACGTGACCTAGCTCAATGGTCTTATTATGCCCGAAAATGGTAAAATACAAAATTTCGTCAAAATCGTTAGAGTTGTTTTTAAGATAAAATTTACATACACACACAATTTTTGCTCGCATTATAGTATAAGATATATATGTCTATACCGGGTGTCCTAAAAAGGGCTAACTGATTTTAAAATTCAATAACTCGCAAACGGTAACAGATATTAAAAAAAATTCTTGCAGGAGAGTTATATATAATGTCAGGAGTTTTTTTTTTACTGTGATTCTCCAATTTAGTTCGAATTACAAACAATAGATGGCACTGCAACTGCAAGCAATAGGCGCTAAATTCAAGCTGGATATTTTGGCCTTTCTCTTCTCCTATGCCAAAAAAAGAGATTTAAAATGTGTTGAGTGAGTCAAAAATCGGGCCTGTACTTAGCATATATTGCTCACAGTGCCATCTATTGTTTGTAATTTGAACTAAATTCGAAAATCACAGTAAAAAAACTCTTGACATCATACATAATGTTCCTGCAAGAATCTTTTAAATATCTGTCACCGTTTGCAAGTTATTGAATTTTAAAATCAGTCAGTCCTATTTAGGATACCCAGTACATGTCAATATATATTATCATGCTTGTCTGTAAAATATGTTTTGTTGAATATGAAAACGTTTAAAAAAAATTGATATCATCTGAAAAACGTACATTCGGGTTAGAGAAAACTGATTAATACATTATAAAAACTAATAGAAAATGTTTCCGAAAATCATTAGAAGCAAAAGACACTTTGTTTTTATAACTTCTTCTTTAAATCTCGAGAAATCTCTAAAAATCATATTTCAGAAAAAAAAAAAAAATCTTCTTCTTATTTAGAAATATATAACAAGAACAGTAAAATATGGATTCAAGGTACATTTCAAATTGAAATTTTAAATCACTACAAACATGATAAACTTACTCCTTATGAAGTACATTTTTTGCTTTTGTGCATTGATCTTTAACAGAAGCTTGGAATCCTTCAATGAAAGGAGGAAGTGGAGTGTTATCGAATTCACTTATTTTCAACAATTCAATATCCTGGTATCTATTCAAGATTTTAAATAATCATTAGAACTTAAAAATAATGAATTTCAAAGGATATTTATATATTAGACAGACTCTTACCAATTCTCTTCTTTCTTTCCTTTTTATTTTTTTACAATGTCACTATAATTCAACCTAAGAATATATATTGGTATACATAATATAATAATTGTACATTAATTTATGTGGGATACCAGGAGTCGATGCACATTTTTTTCGTTTAGGACTATTCTGTGAAAAATAACATTTTGTAATGAAAGATAGAATCTAGTTATTTAAATTCAAACAAAGCATTTATTAATAACTTCTTTAAGACTTTCTGGTAAACTTGTTTTGTTTGCAAATTACACATTTTAAAACCTAACAAAATAAAATAATTAATAACTAGAAAACAGGAATTCTGCTTTTTCAGAATTTAGTGTCGCCCCCGATAAAAAAAAATATATGTATATATAAATAGTATAAAACATATTTCAATTTAAAGACTTAAAGCACACACTTTTATTTTATGTCAAATGATGTCATTCGCATCCGCTTAAGAATTCCACATTTACGATCCACTCTTAAATATCTAGAGTAAAGCTTGCATAGAATGTCACTATCGCGAAATAGTACACCAATGCAGCAAAAAGATGCCGTTATTAAAGCAACTCGACAAAAAAACAGCTAACTAATCATTCATAGGCCTTCATTTGTTTGTAAATATAGTGTTGACTTTAAGCCACTTTAGCAGGGCGCAGCACCCGGCGGCCCTTTTTATTTCTTTTTTGCACCCGGTAGCTCTTTTAAACCCTTCTGATGCACCCGGCTGCCCTTTTTAACATTTCCTATTTGCCCCGTGGTAATTCAATCGATGCCGGGAAAATATCACAAATTCTAGGGACTCTAAACAAACCAGTTCAAAATATTTTTAGTGAATAAGGTACAAGTGTACCCTTTTTGAAAAAAATAGGCCCTTTTTTTAGAATAGTGTTCCCGTTTTGAAAAAATGTATCCTTTTTTAGAATTTTGTTCCCTTTTTTTGGAATAGTGTTCCCTTTTTTTAGAATAGTGTTCCCTTTTTGAAAAATTCCCGCCCGGCAGCCCTTTTTTTCTAGAGTCAACACTATTATAACAGTTCTATGTTTTAACAGAAATTATATGTTTATATTTTTTAAAAATAGAACGTATTTTAATTACATTTTCTTTCGGTTGTTATGAGAAAATGGCAACAAAAAGATATAATTGCTATTTTTCATGTTTTTCAACTATTTTCTCTTTACTTTCTACAGAAATGGAGTACTTGAGTTGCCAAAGTTAAACAAATGGTGCTAAAAACTACAAAAAAATTAATATTTGAGAAATAAATGGAGATAAAGTTTTCAAACAAATTGCATTTAAAAGTACTTTTTTTTCCCAATACGATGGTATGAAAATTGAAAATGTGCGATGCTTAGAAATTAAAACAATTGCTATAGAGCATTTAATCGTACAACGAAACATCTGCTTTGTTCATAGCAGGCTTCCGTAAGGTAACGTTATTTTTTGCAGACACAAAATACGCTAGGAGAAAGAAATAGCATACTGTACCGGTGGCTAAATAGCATGTTTTGATGGAATGGAATTTCGGGAAAGAGCCTATTTTTTTAAGAGGAATTTTGTGAAGAGGCCTGTTTTAGTAAAATAAAATTATTTTTAATTTTTTCTTCTGATACTGGGTAATTTCATGCCTATCTTTGTTTTTGTACATTTTATAATACTAAGAGGAGTGTTTTCACTCCTTGAAAAATACTCTAGCAATGCTTCTGAATTTGGGGATAAAAATTAGTGGAGTCAATGTAATATATATGTATCCTTTGCAAAATTACAATGATGCTTAATGTGGTGAATACTTCAGAATATAAAACTTATCATACTAAAAAGCATACTTTGTGGTCCAGAGTTCAATAATTTTCTTGATGCAGGGTCGTAATAAAAATATCTTCTTTTCAAGTTTTTTTCTGACTAAACTAGATTGCTTTTCCCATGGTACAGGTTGTTTTACACACCTACAAAATGACATTAATTATAAAAAATGCATAAATTAAAACACTTACTACATTTTACAAAATAATTTATTTGTTTATAAATTCATCACTGCTTCTAAATTTGAAATACCCAGACTTGTAGTTTACAGATTTGCTGATATATAAGCATGAAGGGGAAATTTGTGCTATTAAAATAAACGTGAAAGCGCTGCTTGGGAACATGCTAAACTTATATATGAACTAATTAACCCCTTAACTGCCGACAAAATCTTACGCGATCTTCAGTGCCTTACTTAAATCACATATTTCAAGAATTAAAGAAGGTATATATTAGTTTTCTGAAATAACAGTAAGAAAACGCACACATTATACTGTTATATATAATGGCCCAAGTGGTGAAAATTGTCTCGCTATAATTGAAATTCGCCATCTCCTTAATAGATGCATGTATTTTCTACTGCCGTATATATATATGTCCGAGGGCAGTTAAGAGGTTAAGACTTATGCTCGTGAGAAAAACCATTCACAGAAAATAGCATTTAAGAAATTATTTAAAAATGTGAAGAAATATTTTAAATTTTAATTTCCTCCAATGCAAATTTCTGAACAATTTTCTCTAAAAATAAATAAATAAAATGTAAGTTTGACAAGAAATTTAGACTATTTGCTTTCTAATAACAAAAGCAAAAACTTCTAATTACATATTTTTTAAATTCAATTTTAGCTATACTTAAAACGTTTTTCACAATGTCAATTTCTATCCTATGGGCACAACTTAAGTCAGTAAACATTTCAATACCTTCAGCAACCAGTCATAACTACAGTCAGCAACCATTTCAATAGGTTTGATCTCGCGTCACTGTGTCGATGGTAGATCACATGTACTGACATAATTAAAAATTGAAGATAATCATAAAAAAAGTCCAACACTTAATATAGATTTATTTATTATTTACAATAAATAATAATGCTATTACATAATGACTAAGTTATTGTTTTGATTACTTGATTGATTGATTGATTTGTATTGTTTTGATGTTTTGACTAAGTTATTGATTAGTTATTGTTTGTACCAACAAGTCAAGATCTACAATTTTTTTTTTCTTCCTTTTACCACCTGATTTTAACACAAGTGATAGGCAGGTCATTTAAAAAAGATGGTAGAGCTTTATTTGAAGAAAATTATCTGAAGATTAAAATTTCAGATCACAGTTTTTTTTTTCTTCTATTTTAATAGGTAAGCAGGCTGGATTGATATAATTCTGTGCAAAGAGAAAGTGGGCCTTGAGCTGTCAACCCCTGATTTAAGTCGTCTCAAATCTTTGAATAAAGAGATTTTAGAGAAGATCTATAAGATTAGAAGCACAGACAATTTTATTTAAAGTTGCATTCAACTAATTTGAGAAATAATAATAAAAAAAATTCATATTCTATTCAATTGAATCTAGTTATATAAAAAACATAAAACTTACATGTTTGGCCAGTATTTAGGAGGATGCTTGATTTTTAATCTTTTCCTTTCATTTTTGTCCAATAATATGTAGTTCACTGCAAAAATAAATGGATAAAATAAATAAGCAACAATATGGAAAAGAAAAAAACTCTTGTGAATAACTTAAGACATACATAATTTATAATTCATAGAAAATATAATTTTAATTAAACTATTTAATTACTTGGGAAGAGGTTTGTAATAACAATAAATACAAAAATGGTTTCTTTTTATTCCCTTGATGTTAATAAGATAAAAAAGGATATCAATTACATAACATCATGTGACTTTATTCCTACACAGCAGGGGTGGGAAAATGCATCATTTTACTCACCACTGGCAGGTGAATTTTCTGACAGGACGAGTTACTTTTTAGGTGGTCTTTGAAAACTGCAAACCATAGAGGTATGCCAAAAACGTTTTTTTATTTAGTAGTTAGCTATATTTTTCAACTTTCCTAATTACTGCGATGTAAACATGGTACAAAGTTCTAAACTTTTATCTCTTGTTTATATTTCTTAATTTTATAGAAAAAAAATATATGAAAATGCATTATAGTAATAGTAACCAACTATTTTTGAGTTGCGTAATTTTGTCATAAAAATTTTCAACTGTACGTTGCATTTTACTGGCTGGTGAAATAAATCCTTGGCTGGTAAGATTTTCTTGAAATTTCATATCCCTGCAACACAGTAAATTAAGATTTGTGATTATGGAAAGATAATAGAAAGGTTTGGGAAATATGAGATGTTTAAAGACAGAATGGTTTAAGTCAAATATTTTCTTAATTAATCAAACATGTGGATTTTCTGGATTTAAGCAACAAATATAACTAAAAGATATAACGTAATGTTATTTTTCCTATTTAATCGGCGTAAATTCTTTTGAGCAGCTGTAAATAAACCCTCGTGCAGAAACAAATGCAATTTTGAAGCTGTCAAACAATGTTACCTTTATCACTTTCTTTAAACATTTTCATTAAACACTTTCCAACAGTTGAAAAGTATCTATGAATTCAGTTTGTTTGTTTGCCATCTGATCTATCCATGCTCCAACTCTTTTAAATATACTCAGATTGCCATTAAATTTTTATATGATGTAGAATGTTCAGTATTGAAAATGAAGTGCATAGCATTTATAGTTCGTTTACAGGGACACACAAAATAATTCCATTACATTATGGTGTAAACAGAAAAAAATATTTGCAGTGCATTTTATTGATGATGTGATATTTCAAACATAATAAGATTGATATACATCATTGAGATGGTCTACAGCATGCTTTCTCAGGAATATACAATAAGTAGCATTTATAAGTTTACAGGGACACACACAAAAAAATTATATTGCATTAAGATCTACGAAAAAAAAAATCACTTGCAGTGCACTTTAATGATTTTATGATACTTCAAACATAATGAAATCACTGAAGTACACTACAACAGGTTTTCTATAAATTATCAAGAACATAGCACTTATTCATTTAGAACTCAGTTGCAGGACTGGACTAAGATCAACAATTCCTGGAAGTGAATTTTCCACTGTAATATGCATTTTAAAACTTATCTAATTTTGAGTGTGTTAGGTGATGTGTATAAATTCTATAAATCACATACAGGGTTACATGAAGAATTCATACACTTTACCGGTTATGGACAGCAATTGCTGAAAACAGTTTTTTGTTGAGTTATGAATTTTTTTAAGTTGTTTATTTAGATATCTCATCATTACAGGGAAAAAATGCAATTTCAAAATAATATTCTGTTAGTGTTGGAAAGTGCTTCATAATCTATGCATGATTTTTTGTTTTTGTTTAAAAGATTAGTTTCTCACAATTTTTCTCATTGCATCACAATTTTTTAGATAGTTTCATATTGGGCAATTAATGCATACATTTTTTTATGGCAGAGTCCATAATCGTAATCTTGAAAATACTTCATTTATTCCTGTGTGTCTGTTTTTTATCACTTTCTTAATATGTTGGTGATTTTTGGCTAATGCAGTATGCCAATGCATCAAAAACTCATGTACAGTTGTGGAAAAAAAAAAAAGTAAACACCCCTTACTAACTCCTCAACAAATTATCGTAGAAGAAAGTTACTGGTACTGAACAATTGGAAATAAAGTCTACTTTTAAATGATGTATATAAAATTTGCTTAGGGGACCATCTACTTATTAAAACAAACCATAACTTTGTTTTTTCAATAGCAGTACACAATTCTGACAGCATAAAGGAACTCTACACCCTTCAATTAGCCTAAAAACAAACTTTTATGCAATTCGTATCATAAGTTTCTGAGAAATTAATTATTTTAAAATGAGCGTATTTTAAGGGCTGTATCCAAATTGAAGTTCGGTACTCAATTGCTAACCGAGAGAGCTTCCTTCTTGATCAAGGCACCTTAAGTTCCACTCAAGCAGTCAATGAAGCCGGTTAGATTACAGGACAGCAGAAGAAATTTCAAAATATCTCCTCACTTCTATCATAGACGGCCCCTTAAACCATCATTTTGACGTTTTTAAAGCATAATTTGAAAACTACTTGGAAGAAAAATGAGAAATTTTGGATTTCCACAAAGCAGGATTTAATAAATCTAAATCCATCAAAGAAATTGTAGGTTGCAATTCATAATTTTTTCGAATATTAATTTCATAATTCATATCATAAAATTATAAAAATTGCAAATTGAGCGTATTTATGTTTGGATATATTAGAATTATTGCTACACAAAAAATTAGCACATTAGGAGCATAATTTCAGGAGATATAAATAAAACTTTGAAAATGTAATTTAACATTAGAAGCATTTAATTTTGAATGTTTATAATTCGAAAACTTATCATTCAAATGACTTGAAATTTGGTGTCTATGCATAGTTTGAACCAAAGATTTGAAATATCTCGTTAAAATTGGGTATTGCCATTGAAAAAAATGAAGTTTTGATTCGTTTTAATATGTAGATGGCCCCTAAGCAAATTTTATATACATCACTTAAAAGTAGACTGTATTTCCAATCGTTTGGTACCAGTAACTTTCGTTTACGATAATTTGTTGAGGAGTTAGTAGCAGGGTTGTGCAAAATTTTAATTAGATTGACGAATTACACAATCCAACTCATAGACTAACGATCAGTGATTATTTTAACCCTCCGAGCGTCTTGCAAAAGGGTAAAATTGTAATGTTGTTTTCTTTGCATTTTGTTTTAAATGCTAAGAAAATATGATTATTTCAACATTATAAAAAAAAACTCAATTACAAATATGAATGTAATCCTTGACAGTATTAATCATTCTTCAATGTATTTAAAACTCATTAAATCTATAGAATTATATTATCTTAAATATTGCTTGTATTGCTGTGAAACCTGGAGCTTAGTGAATGGAATATTACGCCCCAAACACTTAGAGGGTTAATGTAATCAATGCTTTGATTACGATTAAATCAATTCAATCCTACTCATAGACTAATGACCAATGATTATTTTGATGTAATTGCTTGTTTTTTTACGATTAAATCAATTCTCAACCTAAATAGTCAATCTAATTAATCAATCTAATGAAGGATTTAGGATTAAAAATTTCACATATTGTTCTGGCTTTGAGGTCTTTATTTTATCTTTTTTTCAAGCTTCTTCTGGTTTAATCACCCTTGATCGTTGCTAGGGTCCTGCATCGGGTCTTGTCTCGAACCGGGTTGTCTTTAAATATTTTGGATTTGGTTCGGTTTCGAGTAAGTTTTGATTCTTTCTGGTCAGACTCGATTTTTAAAAAAAAAGTTCTGAATATTTTTCGAATGAAGAAAACTATATATGAATACAATAAATGTATAAGTGCTAATTTTTATACAGAATCGATAAAATTGATGTCTACCGTATACATATACAGATAGATATAATCCTAATAAAACGATTTTATGACATGAATTTGTGAAAAGATTTTATAAACTACTGATTAAACGAATACATGTTAAATGCGGTGTTTGTGGAACGCTACTATAACGTAGTTTTAGTATTTTGTTCCAATCACTTACAGCAATTTTTTCTCCTGAAGAATGTGTATCTAGAGTATATGCGTAGGGGTTACAGCGCCGTCCAAAAGAATACGAATATATGTTGGCAAATCTTTAAGAGTTAGTTTTCTTTAATTTTTAAACAGGCAGCTTCTCCTGTGGGCGTTACTCTAGCATGTTTCCCTATATAATTGAAATCTTCGTATTTATATTATAAATGCATGTACTTAATAATGGTATTGTTTCTAATCGAAATATTTATATGCATAATGTCCCACAACTTTATTTTAATTCTTATATTCCGCGATAGAGGGTGATTTCTTTTTCTTCCTTGCTCTTTTTCCCTTTTCTACTTTTCTTTTTTTATTCACATTTGATATCATAAAATAGGCGGTGGCTGAAAAAAAAAAAAAAAATGACTACGTAATCCAGTTACAAGATATAAAATTATGATATGGGACTAGATTATAAACGATAGTTAAATGAATGACTCCTCTGCCTCAGCATAACTTATTACAGTATGAGCAGCAGAGTAAAATTTCTCATTTTGGCATTAATTTAACGTCAATGAGTTCCGAGATGAAATTGATACAAAGTTAAAGCTTAAAGAAAGTACTTTTAAAATATTTTGGTATGATCCTCCTCCCCCGCCATTCTAAATTTGATGACAGAAAATGACGTCATATAGTACAATTGAAACAAACTTTTTCATTGTATGTATTATCCTATAAGTTACTATGTAGCGTACAATAATTTTAAGGGCTGTATCCAAATTGAAGTTTGGTACTCAATTGCTAACCGAGAGAGCTTTCTTCTTGATCAAGGCACCTTAAGTTCCACTCAAGCAGTCAATGAAGCCGGTTAGATTACAGGACAGCAGAAGAAATTTGAAAATATCTCCTCACTTCTATCATAGACGGCCCCTTAAACCATCATTTTGAGCCTTTTATTCATCTACTCTAGTCCCACTCTTTTGCGGAAGCCAGAATGAAAAAAAAAAAAAAAATAATGTACATACTATGCAGTGTATTTCAAGATGAATTAATTATTTGGAAACAGAATATTAAGTGTACATTAAACAGTGTTGATCTGCCACGTGATATCCTAGTACAATATGAGCAAAACGGGGAGCTAAATCTTCGTTCAGAGTTACTAATATGTTATTCAGTTTCGGCATTTAATTTTGACTCGTTAACGATATTGATTAGTACAATACAAATACTTCAGGCTGCTTCTTTATATTTTGATACGGTATGAGTAGAACGGCTTGCCAATCCATCATTTTTACGACACTATCATGTTATCGAATTTCCGCAGGAAATTTTATGTTGTAAATATCGATTAGTATAATATAAATATTTTAATCTGCCTCACGACATATTTTGGTAGAATATGTGTATAACAGGGCACCAGTTCTTCATTTTGGATATATCGTACAATCGAGTTTCAATACGAAATTTCAAAGCATTGAATATGCATATTATTAGTGCTACAAATAATTCAGTTTGCTTTGCGATATTTTTTCTAAGATATGAGCAAAAAAAGAACATAACAAAAATTACCCTCAAATTTTTAGGTGGGGGTAGGAGGCTTAAATCAACTGTACCTATAGCTATCTTTCTCCCTTAGTATTGAAGAAAACAGAAGTAAATGGTGTTTTCTTGCATTAAAAACAAAAGATTTAAAAAATTGATTGTTAAAACATTAATTTGGCAACTATTTCATCTCAAAACTTGATGACAAAATACTACCATCAATTGACGAATTCGCTCCCCTTCTGCTCATATCATATGGAGATATCAGGTGGTAGACTGAAATATTTATTTTGTACTGGTCAAGTTATACAACATACTAAAGTTTCATACCGTAACTGCAAAATGTGATAGTGCCATCATAAAGAGGAATTGGCGTTTCTTGCCTCTTATATCATACCAAGATAAGCCGCACTCTCAGAAATGAATACTCAGATTTCACGAAATTTTCTTTGTTTTTGACGAAACGGTTTCCTGGGAAATGCTCCAAGCATACATTTCGTCAAATTGATGAAATTACTTTCTTCACTTGCTTGACGATATAAATTTCGTCAATACTTTCGTCAAAAGAGGGCTGGTGGTGCCATCTATCAAACAGTTTGGAAGCTCCAGTATTTATTGACAGAGGAAGAAAAAAATCACTTCCCGCTTTCCTCGGTGTGATTCGAACCCGCGACCTTTGGTGTGGGAGACCGTTTCTCTTCCAACCTCGCTACTGGAAACTTGCAAAGATGTGCTTTTAGATTGGTATAATGAATTCTGCTGTGTGTTTATACCTAAGATTGCAATTTTATAGGCGCTGCTATATTTTCTGAAAGTTTTAAGTAAGGCTAATTTATTGTTATGGTTTTCTCATGTCGATGAATAATTATAATATGACTTGATTAAATAATTTACTAGTGAAATTTTCTTTGATCAATGAATGATTAGAATATGGTCTGGTTAATTTGTTGCACACAAATAACGAATTGTGAAGTGCACATTGCGTGAGATTTTATCACTTTGAGTAGGTGGATAAGATTTTAACACTTTACTGTTTATAAAGAGGAGAGGAATCAATTATGTTTATATTTAATTTGATTAAAAACAGAATATACTTCTTAAAAAAAAACAGATATCCTGGAAGTTTGAAATTTTATTGACCAAATTTTCTTTTTGAATGGCTGTGAAGAACGCAGGAAAATTATTCTTTTCGAATTAAAACATAACGAACAACATATAAATAAATAAATAAGAAAAAGTAATAAGCATTCCTAAAAATTCTAACAGCTAAAAAAATAACTAATGAAGAAACAATAACTACCTATATTTCAGTATTTTCTGAAAAGCACTAAAAAAAGGTGTTTTAAAATAAATTACAGTAGACTCCCTTAAATCCGCGACCCTAAAATCCATGAACGCCTAAAATCTGAGTATTTTTTTCAGATGTAAACAATGAAATTTACAGTTAAGTTGCAGGAACAAAATTCAAGATGGCACCAAAATCAGCGGCTACCGCAATGTTTTTTTTACTAAATTTTTTATTAATCATTATCTTTTGGTTATTAAAGCTGATTTATTACTAAATAAATTTACATTACTTTTGATTTTGATATAAATTAGCATATTTATATGACGACGTATCGATCTTACGATCGCTGTACCACTAGATGGCAGCATAGGACTTTTGGAATCGAATTGAATAGATTTCATCAATAATAATTTAATATTTTTCTAAATTTTTATTTTACATAATTATTTTAATAATTACTTACGTTTAAACTAATAAATTATTTTAATATTTTGCTTATTTTAATGTTTCACTTTATTGTAAGCATTCATTATAATTTCCCTTGCTTAACTACCAGTCAAATTACAGTTTCAAAAATATAAACAAATCAATGACCAGAAATCTGCAAAATTCTAAAATCCGCACAACCTCTGGTCTCAAGCTGTGTGGATTTGAGGGAGTCTACTGTATTACAATACTAACATAAAGAAGCAAATATCTGCTTGCTAAAATTGTAGGATTTGAGGAGGTACAGCAACTGTTTTCTTAAAATGCATTGAGTCTGACCGTGATTGAGGCAAAACTTTCGTCAAATATTTGAGAGTTTACGTTTCATTAAAAGTCACATGATGTTGATAGGAAATAATCGTCAAAAACGACGAAATACAGCTCGAGGACTGCTGAATTGTCAAAAGTGAGAGTTTTACTTTTGAGAGTACGAGGCAGGCTAGTCATTATTTTATTTTGTCTTAATAATATTGTCCCACATTATATTTTTTTCTCGTAATTCTATGACCGAGTCACTTTTATTCACGTCACTCGCTCTATAACAGTTGGTATAATATATTGGTTATAATATTTTTTTTTTCGTTAGGAGTCACTACACTAGAAACATATAAAAAAGTTCAGATGAATCTTTTCTATTTTTAACTTGAAAACTACTGCCATTCGAAAAAACGCAAAAATACATTTTAATGAAAATTTCTTATATTTCCCGTTAAAAGGCGCTTTTTCTCCCTCAGCTTTTTATATTTCATCCATTGGAGGTAGTGGCACCGACATAAAGTATAGTCTATGATGGAGCAGGGACAATCACCATCGATTTGTGATTATCAAATGATTGATAATATGGCTCCTATTTGCCTAAAATAATTATAAAAAAACATATCAGTTTTATTAAAAGGCTTCACTTGTCCCTAACCCCCCCCCCCCCCCCTAAATAATTTAAACATATTGATTTTGGTTTATATGAATAATTTTGTGTGACTCTGTATAATATCCAATAAAGAAAATCATACAGTGACTCTTAAAAAGAATTTCGTACCAATGAAAGCGAATTTAAGAAAGAAAACAGGGCGGTCATATTTAATTTTCGTCTATGTAATTAATGATTAAATTAATCTTGATTGAATTCATGCAGATTGAAAGAATCATAAAAAAACTTTTTTAAGAGCAATTACTTTTTCAATTTCAATCATGATAAATTGAATTAGGAGTCAATTTCACATGATTGAATATTTAATCAACTAATCAATCGATTAATGCCAACCCTGGTTAGTAAAGGGTGTTTACTTTTTCTTTTTCTACGACTGTACACTGTTGTTCACCGTGTAGTATGGGTACCCTCCCTGCTCTCTGTATTAATGAAGCTGTTTGGCACTGCCAATATCTGTAATCTTTCGATACACATACTATGATTAAAAAGATCTTGCTTTGTAATACTCGACCATTTATTTGAATCTGCATCTTTATTTTCTACACTTTAGCAAGAATTTTAATTATTATTATTATTAATTGGAAAAGAATGGATCTTCATTGAAGTCAAATTTCATCAGCCAAGGAAAATCCTACACAAACCTCCGTTACAAACAGTATCACATTTGATATGCAGTGTTACAATTGGGAATATTGAAGATCATGTCACGTATGCATTATTGTGTTAAATCACATTGTTTGGTGACAAATTTTGTTTATCATGATTGGTAGAAGAGAGAGTAAACATATACTTAAAATATAAATTAAACATGGTATATTTTTATGTACGCAGTAAAAAAGTACAAACAGAAAATCAAATGTGTTTTATACTTTTTAAAGCAATTTCAAAAAATGTAAGCATAATATTTATGGTTTAGAAATAAATGAAAGATACTAACTAATACTCTGTTTCACAGCTGTATAATAATTCTCTTCAGCTTCTTTAAAAAGCTTCTCTGCTTCAGTGGGAAATAAAATCAAAAGATTTTTTTTAATATCCAATTTTCTACAGAGCTTTTTCAAAGTAAATTCAGGATCAGGAATATCATCTATATTTATCTCTTTATCAACATAATGCAGGTATCTCTAAAAAAAAAAAAAAAAAAAAAAAATAAGTGAATAAATTTAATAATCCTGTATTAATTAGATGCAAACTAGAACTTGAAAGTTGAACACAAATGAACTATTAAATTTATACAAAACTGAGCCAAAAAGTTATTTTTTGAAGCATAAACCCTAGTACCCAGATTACTATAAACATTGATTCTCTTCATACATATAAAAATAAATATCTGCCAAAATTGAACTGTAACCCCTACCCCTTCTACCCTCCCATCAGAATTCCCCATATCTGCTTGCTTATATATTTTACTGCCTTCACTCAAGCAATTTTCTTCTACTACCAAATAGAATGAAAAACTTTTGTTTGTCATTGTCTTGTGTATTGAACTTATAAAAAAAAAACTCTCTTTTACTTTTTTATTTAAACCCAGTAAACTTATATAATTATATAAATCATCAAAATCGTAAGTTGATAAACCATATTATCCATATTGTGTACTTTATCAATAAATTCATAACTATTTGTTACTATGAAGGAAGGGTTACCTTATTAAATATTTTCATTAGCATTTTATTGAAATCTACAAGATAAGAACCAAATCCCCATGTAACAGTTCTGAAAGAAATTGGATTCTTAAGGAATTTTGGATCTAAAACTAAATATGGAAATTCGCCTTTACATTTTTATACATTAATATGTATAAATAAAATGATAAAAAAAATTAATCATTTTCAAAATTAAATTCCCAACATCTTTTTCTACTTTTTGAAATCCAATAGTTAAATCTAATTTGCACCTGTTAAGTTAGTCTCCCAGTGCAACATTTATTACTTTCAGAATTCAAATTAAGAGGATCTTTAAGATTAAAATTTATGAAAAAGCGCAAGTTTGCTTCTTTGTGATCAGTGTAAAACCCAGATACAGCCGAACCCAATAAGATGACATTTGCTTGGATAACTTCTGGCCAATTGTAAAGAAAGCTCTTCCTTTATTGATAATTCTACTCTCTGTTAGGAATAATTCAAATTAAAACTTAAATAGCAAGACAACGAAAAACTCATGTTTTTTCTTGATGATGATGTGATAGTAAAATCATTGCCACTCACTCGGGTGTTTTTTGGACTATGGAACATTAACAGCATGCAAATTTTCATTTCAAATGGGCCTGGTTTTAAAAAGAGATCATATAACCTTCAAAGGAATAAAAAATCAAGTCTGGTTAAAAACTGTTTCCCATTCTTAGATCACAACTATACATCAATTAAACCAGATGACTGGGGAAAAAAATATACACACATATATAAAAGGATAAAGACACCCTTTTTAAAACTTAAATTTAAAATTATAATTAAAGTCCCAACTAATATTCTTTTTAACTTTAATTATGATGCTTAAGCTTGTTGCCCCTGGTAACTTTCTTTTCTAGCAATACATCTTATTACTTTCCGATTTCATTTTCGGTCAATCTTTAAGAGTGAAAGTGTCATCTCAGCGATTTTTACCAGAATTTGTGGTTAGGGCTGGATGCGTAAGCAAATCCCGGGAATTGTACAGGTTTTAACCACATGTCACTCAATAGCTCAACTTCCAATAAAATTAAAGTTCCTCCTATCAGAACAAGAATGTCCTTTGCTGGAAATAATTACACCATTTAAATAGTCGGGAGCAGCTATTTTACGTGGTTTTCACCCACTATGTCTTGGTAGCCAAAACTATGTCCCTTCACTGAGTGTTCTAAGAGGATCAAAAACAACCTAGCCAGGCCTGGTTTTTAGAGGAGTCATGTACATCAAAGGATAATAAAATTAGGTCCCCAGAACTTTCAGTCTCTTCTCTGAATCTCTCATCAACCACAACTACCTACTGTAATGGAAATTAAAACTCCTATTAAGTGTAGAGCTGGGAAGCAACGTGAGAAAGCAGCCTGCTGTCAAGTCTCTCTCTGACTGAATCACAACAAATGTTCATGGTCATACCGGATAAGAAACTTGGACGCCGGATTTCATTATATATATATATATATATATTAAACATTAAATTTTTTACATATTTATTTATTTGACTTTATTTATAACATTTTAGCTGCTGCAAGACCCACTGACAGTCACATGTTCTTTTTAGACATGACATAGTTGTACTGCTGACTGCCATTTAAAATCTTTTCTTCCTGGCTGAGTGTCAATTACATTGTTTATTTTATAAGTTCTGGGATTAGTTTGATTTAGAAACTATTACTCTGGGGAAAGTGTTGGCCTATTAGTAAAAAGCATATTTAATTGGTCAGTCAACAGATAACATACTAACCCTACAGTGGACTACTTTTGCCAATTGGCAACAAATTAAAATTTCTCTCCTTATCGTTTATTTACCATTGTCTCTTGACAATTTAATGCTTTCCATATTCATTTTGACCCTATATTTAGGGTCAGTTCATAAAAAAATATCATATGTGACAGTAGTTATTTATCAACCACAAATAAAAAGCAACTTTTGAAGCCTTTCATTTAGATAGCCACAGATAGATTTTTAACACAAATAAAAAATATTTAAATTTTCAGTAAGGTTTTTTACAACAAATATTGTATGCATAGGAATATACATTTATTTCCATTTGGCAACACTGTTCAACAACTGGAATCTTCAACATTGTTGAACTGAGTTCAAGTTTTGTTTACATTTTTAGTATTCTGTTCAATAAGTTTGTTGATTGTTTTATCTTGCTTTTTGCCTATTTTTTCATCCAAATATTTGTTCTGATAAAGCTTCATCATGTTATATCAGCCACATCACATTTATTTTAAAGCAAAGGTCCTAAAAAAATTATTTACAGAAGAAATATGGATTTAATTGTTAAGTGAAATAGGCATTTCTGACAATGACAGTGATGACAATCCAACTTTTGATTCAAGCCTTCTGTTCAAAAACGGTTCAGACACTTATGATGAGATGTGATTCACATGCAGATGAATCAGATAATGAAATTGACTAGAATGTTGATAAAAACATTGGAATAGTGAATTTTCCATCTGCATCAAAACAAAAGCAGCCAGGTAAACGTAAACAGAAAAAAAATTGCTCTGAAAGCTTCAAACTCTTCAACCAGATTCTTCTTCGATAAAGTTTTTTTTTAGAGATATTTCTCTGTTTGACAGTGTTTTATCATTAAAAACAGCATATGAATTATTTTTTGTACTTTTCCTCCCAGGACTTTTCAAGCATATCTCTGAAAGCCTGCATAATGCTCTAAAACATACTGAGAAGCCATTCAATATATGCTCAACAAATATAAAAAACTATCTAAGAATATGTATCTTGATTAGCGTGGTAAACTTTAAAAACATAAGATTGTTTGGGAACCCGGTCATTAGTGCATCACTGGTTAGTCACGCAGTGACCTTGAATACATTTGTATACAACAATTTTTCCATATGAACGATAATACATTGTGTATTGGGGAATATAAGTTATTAAAGCTGAGACCAATAGCCAGTACCCTGGAAGAAAATTCTTATCCGTTCCCAAGGACGAATCACTCTCTGTTGATGAGGAAATATGTGCGACAAAGACTTGTCACCATATGAAGCAGAAAAAAACCCACATAAATGTGGTTTTATTTATTTAATTTTTAACAGGAGTATTTGGGTTTGCATACAATTCTTATATTAATTGTAAAGAAAAAACACATCCATTCTGCCAAATGGACATAACTTGGAGATTAGCAGTTGAGTCAATGCTAGACTAACTCATCTAGCTGTTGAACATGTAAATCATAAACTGTATTTTGATAACTATTATACATCAATGAACCTAATGACTCATTTAACATCAAAAGTAATTTCAAACCTTGGAATAATAATAAGAGACAGAATACCATGCCGAAAAATGCCACAAAACAATTAATAAAAGAAAAGACCAGAGAAGTACTATAGAATATGCTGAATGCATAGTGTTGCCATTTGGCAACCATTTAAAAGCATCCAAATTACTAAAAAATGTAAGAGTGATAATTTTTTCAGGATTTTTCTTTTAATTTATGCCCATTAAGAAATCAAATATACTTTTTTAATGGAAAAATAAAAAATCATGTACTAGAGGGTTAAGCTTGCTTTCTTATTTGTCTACTGCAAATGCAAGAAATCTTGCAAAACAATTGCTTGTTGAGAATTACATATTCTCCTTACTAAGCAAATAAATTTGTGCAGTTAAATTATGTATATTGTCTCCATAAGATATTCAATAATAAACCATGGTATACATATAACATTGCAATTAACATTTTTTTTATTTTAAAACAATTCCATAAATCTCAAATCAAATTGGGTACAGATTTTGCATAGCTTACATTCCAGTTTAAAGTCCTTTACAAGAAAGTACTTAAAAGAATAATTTAGTTTAGTTGATAAACAAAAAGAACTGTTTTTTTGTTTGTTCACATGATGCAATCTAAAACTTTCCAGAATGAATTTAGCCACAGATCAAATAAACCTATCAAGAACCAGAAATCCTATTTAATAAAATATAACTTATTTCTTTGTGGTACATTTTTCACTTCACTTACTAATTAAAAGTTTACAGATTATGCATGCTTAATATGTTAATAATGTGCAAGAACTCTTGAATCACAGAACAAATATTCCCAAAGTTAAGAATGTTAGTAAGAGTACTTTTAAACATCTAGTTCAATATTTTGAAGCCAAATATTTAATTTTAATTAATTTTACTTATTTTTTTAGATTGACCCTGAAATTACATTAATGACCTACCGAAGACAAACACAATCAATTTTGAAGATGGGATGGTGGATTTTACGGCATAGTAAATTGAAAACAAAGGACTTTTAGAAATTGTTAAAAATTCAATCAAAAGCAGAACACAGTAGATTCGATTATTTAGGATATTGTTTAATTGTGATAAAATATCAAGAACAAAACGAATTAATGTTTATAAATTTACTTCTGATAATTGCGGCAGCCACTTTATCAGGACAAATCATAGTAAATAATAGTAGTAGAACAATTAACGAGAATCTACTGCACTCGATAAAAATTACTTGACAACCAATATTTTAAACTAAAAATTACTCAATAACAAATACTTAAAATTAAAAACCACTTTAAAAGATATCTTTAAATTTAACTTAAAAAGACAAAACAAAAAAATAAATAAATAAATAAATAAAACAAACCTCAGTTTCTTCAGATGATAATTGTTTAGAAATTTTCTGACATTTTACTTTTCTCTGCATAGTTGGACTCACAGACCTTGAATTGAAAAGGAAATGTATTAAACTAAGAATACTTTACGAATGAATATAATACAAACACATTTTTTATTTATAATAAATTATCTAAGTTTAAGACTGTTTTAAGAACTAGCATTTTTTTGCATCAATTTTTAAACATTAATAAAAAAATGTTGATATTAATCTCTATCTTAAAATTATTTATTATTCATTTTATTCTCATCATAATAACATGGTATTTTGAAGCACATTCATGAATGAATTTTCATCGGTACCTACTAAAAGTTTCAATTATAAAAAAAAAAAAAAAAAAAAAAAAAAAATCCTCCTTCGATTAGAAAAATAAATTATCTTTGATAAAGGTTCATAATCATTTAATTATTGCACATAAGTATTAAACTGGCCAATAAGACTTGTAAAATCCTCAATTAAATATATCATTTTATGAAAGACATATAATAATCTTTTAAATTTAGTTTCCATTTAAAGTTTGTATCAATTAAAATTGTTTCACGATGGTAATTCAAAGTTAAGATGATAATTAAATATTATAATTATGGCAATAAGAAGCCATTAATTTGATTTTTGTACATGAAACACCAATAAATTTAGCAACTGTTTTTAAAACCCTGGGTTTCAGCACTCTATCTGCTCAACTTGTATTTTTCTATAGATAAAATAAATTGAGGTAAAGCATAAAGTGCAATTTTATTGATTAAAAATCACACAGAGATTATTTCTAGGACATTTTTTTGTTAAAATAACATCCCCGGCCTTCTAGTATAAATATGCAAAAACTTGAAATTAACCTAAAATTAATTTTGAATGTGGGTCCATAGGATATTTAAACATTTTACCAATGCTTTTATAAATTCAGATTTATGTTTGAATTCTACTTATGTATTCCTCTATAAGATAAAATTCAATTTACATAATCAATTTTCTGCCAATCCGGAACATGCTACCACCAAAAAAAAAAAAAAAATAATAATAATAATAATAATAATAATAATGGCATATTTAAAGGAGAAAATTTAACAATATTCAGAAAATTCAGACATTCCAAAGCAGACATGTTAAATAATAAACTAATTTCAGAAAGACGAATGATTCTGGTGGCGAAAATTATGTCTCTCTTAAAAGAAATGATAAAAATAAAATATTATTTTTATGATTGTATCATGACGGTAACATATATATGAAAGGATAAAACCCCCTTTTAAATTCAAAATTTCAAAAATTTAAATTAAAATCCGAAGTATCTTTCTTCTAACTTTAAATCTATGTCTAAAACCAGTTTCTCCCCTTGAAACTTTGTTTCCCAGCAATACATCTTATTACTTTTAGATATCATTTTCGGACGATCTTTAAGAGTAAAAATGTTGATGTTCGGAATATTCTCATTCAGTTGTGGTTAGCCGATTCCCGAGCCGGCCAAGCCCATGTCTTGCATCTGAGCCTGGACAATCAATCAAAAGCTAATCAACCAATTAAAGAAATGTTCCTCCCAATTTTACAACTGTGCCCTCTGCTGGAAAATATGTTAAACCCCAAGATATTAGCTAAAACCCGTGCCAAAAACGACAGAACTTGCAATTTTGAGAAGCCTGCAAAACCCATGTCAATGTAGGTCCTAAATCCATCAATGTAATGGGCTCGAGGGCCTCCGACCGGACTCACGATAGGATTGTACGATGGAGTGACAAAATACACTGCTCAAAACAATTAAAGGATATTGCAGTTTTAGGTGGATTTTGTACCTGGTAAACTGTTTAGTTGATTGATACATGGTCGACAGACATAGTAGGTTATATGAGAATAAATTACACATGTTTGGCAGAAAAAAATGCATTTTATTGCGCATTTGTGTACTAAAGGAAAAAAACACAATTTGTGCATATGAGAAAAAAAGAATAAGAAAAGGTGTTTTCTTCAAAGAAAATCATTTTCAGTAGGGTGTATGGTTTCCACGGGCAGCCAGCAACGTTGAACACCTTTGAGGCATGGACTCAATGAGGCTATTAATGACGAGTTGGGGTATTCTGCCCCACTCTTCCAGAAGAGCTCTTTCCAGTTCTTGGAGAGTTTGTGGGGGTTGTTGGCGGCCAGAAACTCGTCTTCCTAGAGCGTCCCAAACGTGCTCGATTGGATTCATGTCTGGAGAACACGCTGGCCATTCCATTCGAACGATTCCTTCCTCGAAAACGAAATCCTCCATCCACCAGGTTTGCCCGATGTGGCCTGCAGTTATCGTCCATTAAAATGAAATTATCTCCGATTGCTGCAGCGTAAAGGACTACAATAGGTCTGAGGATCTCATCCCTATATCGGCGACCAGTCAGAGCTCCATCTCGAATGATGTAGAGGTCAGTGCGCCCGTCAATGGAGATGCCACCATACACCAACACTCCTCCACCGCCAAATCTGACACTTTCGTGCACGAACGCAGGATTATTCCTACTGCCACGGTCCCTCCAGATGAAAATACGCCTATTATCCGGATGCACAGAAAAACGGGACTCGTCAGAAAACAGAATATTGCTCCATTCATTTCTCCTCCAGTTGACATGCTCGGTTGCCCACTCCCTGCGGTCGCGACGATGCCTTGATGTTAATCTAACACATATCATCGGTCGGCGAGCATACAGACCTACAGCATGGAGCCGGTTTCGGACAGTCTGAGTTGAAATCGTGGTGCCTGTAGCCGAACGAAGGTGTTGTTGGAGAAGAGTAGCGTTCATGGTTCGGTGTCTCCGAGCTGTTAACGCTAAATACCGATCTTCATTGGGCATTGTTGCCTGCCTACGACCTTGCCCTGGTCTTCGGCCTGCACATCCACTCTCCAAAAAACGGTTCCAGATCCTGGAAATGACACTTTGTGACACTCCAATGGCTTGCGCTACTTCGGCTTGAGTTTGGCCCCCTTCTAACCTACCAACAATTCTCAAAGCTTCTGAATCTGTCAAATGACTTCGCTGAGACATCGTACTCATCGAAACAAAGCAATCACTGAATGCCGATCATCCTTGTCTTCATTCTCTTTTATCCAGTTGAAAGTCAAATTTCATTCGCTGCCGCTGAAGCGACGTTTTTGACGTCAAACTCAAAATTTGCATACTCCACAGTTTGAAAACCAGAAAAATTTGCATTTGTGATTCTCTTCTTCTATTTTCGGCAAAAAAAATTTCGTTTATATCTTTATTTTATATAAAACTTTAAATATCCTTTAATTGTTTTGAGCAGTGTAAATGAGTTCGGTCCAACAAGAGGTTTCCGAGTCCAGTTATTCTCCAAATTATTATCTACAATTTCTGTCACCATCAAGATGTCCTTTTATATGAGAAACCGGCTGCACGGACACATGCCGGGAAGTGAACCGGCCGCGACTATCCTCTAGGCAAGTCCGGAACGCTCCCGATATTCGTTACATATATACTGACCTTTATTTCTATCTGTAAAAAGACTGAATCCCTTATAATGTATTTAAATAATTAGGCATGGAATAAAATGTTTCAAAAAATTACTTAATCATAATTATTCAATTTGTGAATAAATTTTGCATATATTTGTAATAAAAGGGATCTAACTTATATATATGCTAAATGTTTTCACAGCTGAAAACAACAAAATATTATTTTTTATTACCTGATAATCGCTTTGGCAACTAATCTAAGAAAATCAACCAAACTTTGAATACATTCATTTACTGTAAATTTGTATAATGCTTACATATAACATGACTTATGTCAGATGGTACAAAAAAAATTATAATAGATAGTATTAATATATAGTTCACACTGAAATTCTTTTATTTGTACTAATATATATGAAGTCTTTTTATATGCACAGTGTGACTGCAAAAATATAGCTTCAAAGTCATCTTTTCCCTCTTTTTTTTTACACTTTCAACTTACAGGAGAAAAAAAAATAGCTGGATGAATACTGTATTTTTCTTCCCTGAAGTTTTTATTTCTTTATTAGAGTTAGTATGAAGTCCTTTTTCAAAATCAAGGAATATTGCTTCTAAAATAAAACATTTAAATTTGTCTATCGCAGAAAAAGTGGACTTGATAAGAAAGTTAGAAAGGCTTTGTAAAATTGTTGTGTGCTGAGTATAAAGTCAGATCATCGACAGTTTATGTATTAAAAAACAGAACCTAAAAATATTGTAATTGTATACAAAAAGATGACGTCCTGAAGGGTTAAAGAGAAAAAGCACTCATGAAGAGAAAACTTTTACTGTTTATTACAATTTCTTTTGTAACATAGCGAATTTCAATTAAAGTATGTTTTTAATTATTTTTTTTAAATATTTATTTTTTTTTTTTATCACATAATTATCATTTGGTTATGAATTAAATTTTGACTACAAACACTATTAAGAATATCAGAAGTACTTTTGATAATTTTTCAGAAATCTGAAATTTTCAAAAATCTGGCTTAGCCTTGGTCCCGATGACGCTGAATTTTCGAAGTTGTACCCTAATATATTTTAATTTTACTGTAATGCTTAAAACATGTCTCAGGGGGATTCATGGGCATCAGTGAACAGGGCTTGAGGTCCTTAGAAGCAATTATAAATATGTATGTTACTGTAAAAGCCTGAAGTTTGGTAAATCCTTGATTTTACCAGTAAATGCAAGCATTTACCAAAGTAAGCTGGTAAAAAACACATACACACACAAAAAAAAAAAACCTTTAAACACTCCTATTTTGGACTTTTATTAAGTTATTTCAATAAATGTGAGAATTTACCAACTCTTTTCGGTAAAAGTCCAAAATGAAGGATGAACTTGTGCATTTATCTGCACACTCAGATTTCCTCTCGACTCTTATCTGTTTGTGCTAGTTACAGCCTATTTTGAAGCAAGTTGTGAGGAGCTAAGTTCGAGAATCAGTTTGTTTTTGGAATAATATGTTACCAAGGAAGGGCTTGAAGAGCAGCAAAGTAGATAAAGGTCAATCTCTAATAACTTCTAGATACTTAATCTCAAACAAAATCTATACTAATAAAAGAAAGTTTAGCTTTGTGTGTCTGTCTGTGTGCGTGTGTGTGTCTGCGAGGGTTAGCAAAATGTGCCAAACATAGGAGTCTGGAAATTTAGACGAGGATAGTCCAAAGACAGGTCCTGATGCACTTGGGGCTTTTTAATTTTTTAAGGGCCAGGCCCCTGTGCCCCTTTAAGTTTTTATGCCCCAAATTGTTAGTAATTTGCCTCCTTTTTATCTGTTCTTCTTCAGTTTTGGGGGACAATTCTCCATTCAGATATTCCTCATTTCTACATTCCAGTTAAGACCCTGCTCTGTGGGGTCCAGTACAGGGCTCTTTGAAGTTTTTGTACCCTACATTCTTAACACGTTGAGTGCCACGGTGATTGACACTGAAGCGCTGAAAAATTTACAATGTTTTAAGGATTTTTTAAGAAAGTATAATCCTGTAATAAATAAAAGGTAGGTAAATTTTAAATAACTTTTCAGTAATTACTGAAAACAACATATATTTTTTAAGTTTTATATCATATTTTAGACGTCAGTCATCAGTGAGTGACGCATTTTAAATGGAAAGTTCAGCGTCAGTCACCGGTGACTGATGTGGTGCTTAACGTGTTAATAAATTGCTTTCTTTTAATTTGATTTTCATTTTTAGAACCTTTTTCCATTTATTCTCCTGTTTCTACATTTCAGTTAAGACCCCGGGGCTCATAGGGCTCTGTCAAGGACACCTTTAATTTTTTTGAGCACCATGCATTTTTCACCACCTAATTTTCTCACCTTCTCAGAGCATGATTTCAAAGTTGAGTCTTGGACTCTTCTCCCCAGACCAACATCCACATATTTTTATTGGAGCCCCCTTTTAAGCATTTACCCAATTTTTTGTGTATTTCTTTAAAATATTATTTTAATGAATAATTCATACCCTTTTGTTAATCTTGACTAACTGAAGATCTAAAGTGCTAGACATTTTAACATGTTTTCCTATTAGGGCCCTGCTCTCAACTATCAATGGTCCCTTTTGGGACACATATTATAGCTCCTTTAAAAATGGTCCGATTCATTTTTTTTTTTTTTTCTAACAACTTCTTAAATCCCTCACAGCTACTACATGAAGAACAAAAATTTTCTCAGACTTCAGCTACTTGCAATTTTGAATATTAATCAACAACTTCGAGCCCTTTGTGCAGCTTCTTAAAAAATGTTCTGACTTGCTTGCAATTTTCTTTAACATAGTTTTAGCGTACTCTGACTATTTTTAAAACTACTAAAAAGTGTCTTTATACTTACTATATTACAATTAAGACACTGACTCTTGGGGCCAGATACAGGGTTCTCTGAAGATTTTACATCTAAACTGTTAAAAATTTCTTCCTTTTAATCTGATCTTCATTTTTGGGATCCTTTTTTCATTTAGTTATTCTTCAATTTCTGCACACCAGCTAAGACCCTGGGCCCCGTGAACTTTTTGTGCACCATACATTTTCACCCCCTAAATTTCTCACCTTCTCAGTGCATAATTTTAAATCACTCAATTCAGCTCACTCAACTTAGTTTTCGATTGTCTCCGGCAAGTGCGGAGCACTTCCAGTACATGCTACCTTAGGTAGTGGGGATCCAGGTCACAGGTCCATTCAGAAAGAGGTTTGTTGTGAACTGGACCAGGGCTGTGGAGTCGGTGGGAAAAATGGACGACTCTGACTCTTTCGCTCAAAAATGGGTCTGACTCCGACTCCGACGCTCTGCTAGTAAGATGAACGACTCAGACTCCGGAAAATTTAACATAGCCAACTCCAACTTTTTCGCTCAAAAATGAGCCTGATTCTGACTCTGACTCCGCAGCCATGCACTAAACGCTGTGGAAGGCAATGGGGTCACTGAAACTAGGTTCATTTAAAAGATTTTCAAAAGATATAAAATCACACGAATTTGAGTTTTGTTTACGGTTATGTCTCCGGGCAGATTAGCCAATGTTAGAATAAAAGACATATTTACCTAGTGTACAAAACACAGGTGGAAACAATTTTTTTAAACTGAAAACGCTAATAGATATTTCACATTTAATATATTTTTTGATTGACCACTAATAACACCAAAAAGTCTTTTTATAGTGTCTTTTAAAATGTGAATTAATAAAATTTTGAAATTTATTAAAATGATGTTTTCATAGCTGCATGCCAGAAGTTAATAGTTGAAAAAATCGTCAAAGCTTTTGCTACTCATAACAGCCCTTTTTATTCTGACAATTTCAGTGTTTAAGGTAGTTTGATTATATATATATTTTTAATTTGTGATTCATTTATATTATTTTACTTATATATTTATTGATGAAGTGTTAATTTCATTATGGTATATCAGTCAAAAACAAATGTTGAACTACTTATTATGTTATATTAATTTTCTGTAATCGAGTTGAATGTGATAATGATACATAAAAAAAAAAAAAATCATGTTTGAAAATTATTTCAAAACTATTAAATAATAAATTAAGATACAGTTTTCAAAAATTGTATTTGAATGTAAATTTTTTTCTCTTTTTGACAGTGTAAAAATTAAAATTATGTTATATTTAGAAATAATTAAAATTCTGCAAAAAAGGGAAATGGATTGCTTAACTTGTTGCTACTATCAGTATGATGGTAGCAGCTATGTATGGACATGTTTTTGATTTATAATAAACATTTAAACAAAAGCTACAATGACATTAAACTTAACTTTATGCAACGTATTCAACGTTATGCAACAACCTCATATTGACAGAGCAAAAACAGATTAAAAGTTAATAAAAGTCCTTCCGGCCAGTGCCGGGAGGAAGAGGTAGCTTTCATATTCCTTATTTTTAAAAAGCAAGCTTATATTATTCAAACACAACAAGATCAATTTAGTGGAAACCGATTACAGGCGATTCAATACTAATTTTTATCAATACTAAATCATTATGAATGAGAATTTTGCGAAATTAGTCAGCTTTATCAAAGCTGCTTTTATTTAAAGTAACTTATATTTGGTTGCCAAATTCGGCGATATCTTAAAATTCCTGCCATTTTAAGACAACATGGTGGATGAGGCTAACGAGTGAACTTGGTCAAGATCTTAGTAATTCCTGTGTACATGCTCTCTCACATCGGAATCGGTTGATATATACAAGTGCGTTCGCAGGCAAAAAATCAGATTTTTCAAAATGTCACCCACATGAGAAATTGAAAATGCTATATCTGAGCCATTTTTTAAGATAAAGATAAAACAAAAAATGCTCTGGAATCCTTATATCATGGTCAAATATTTAAGAAAGAAATCTTTTTCAGTTTCTAATTTTTTTGCACCTCACTTTAAAAATAATTTTTTATTTAATTTAATGGCCTCAATTTTGAAACAAGGTGGCTGATGAAGCTGGCCAGCAAACTTGGTCGAGACATTACGATATACTATCCACATGCCTTCTTACATCGAAATAGGTTAATAAATACACGTGTTATCACGTGACAAATATCAGATCGTTTCAAAATGTCAGCCATGCTAGAAATTCAAAGTGATATAATTCAACCATTTTTTAAGATATATACGAAACAAAAACTGCTCCGGAATCTTTGTATCAAGGTCAAACACATAAAAAAAATCTTTTTCGTTTTTCAATTTTTTGATAACTCATTTTAAACTTAAAAAAAAATTTCTTTTAAAATGGCAGCCCTTTTGAACAGGGTTGCCAGCTTTTTTTGGTTTTAACCACTTAAAAAAAGCCGGCTTTTATGTTTTAAAGTTGGTTTACAGTTAATTTGTTTTAAATTTGGATCAATTAATTTTTAATACACTTATAAATATTTTCTACTAAAAAAGTTATAGATTTCTATTAAATTTTGTCAAATAAATAAGTCTATAACTTCTAGAAGGCAAATGTGAAGGCATTATGTCCGAAATAATATATATATATATATATGTATATATATATATATATATAAACATTGAAAATAATATAAGTTAGGCTCCAAACTGGTATTTTGAAATTCTATATTACATAGCTCCACATACACTACACATTTTAAAGATTATATTTAATTAATGACAAATGTAGCACATCAAAATGGAAACATTCTTGTGTGTCCATATGAAGAGATTAAGTTATAAATGTTAAAAGAGAAATTAGAAAGAATATAATATTTGAGGAGAGTGGTACATAAATGTATAAAAAATAGAGCATTTAAACAAGAAGAAAAAATTCTCTAAATAAAATTTTGAAAAGCTTATTGTTAAGCATATTCATGCATATGCTGTTCGCAATGTTTTTAATAGTGAGAAACAGTGTTTTTATTAATATGACTATGCATAATTTTAAATGTTTACTAGAAATAAAATAAGACTTGTATATTAATAGCTATTAAAATTAAGTAATAAAAGATGTAACTAAGTAACCATTGTCCTCTTTAATTTCATAAAGCAGTAAACATGAAAAAATTGGCAGTTGGTATGGCCCTTTTAAAATTTAGCTGTGCAATTCTGACTACAAATCACTAGCAAATCCATCTAAGTTTTATTCCAGTATTAATGTCCTCATTATTGAGAAATTGGGTTACTTATTAAACTCTAAATCAATTAAATGTTATTAAAACTAATTAAAAACTCTTTAAAATGTGTAGCTTATAATTACAATGCTTCATTATATAAAAGCCAATTATGGCCAAAAAAGGCCAATTTTGGCCAAAAAAGCCGGTTAAAACCAATAAAAGCCACCGGCCTGGCTTTTTTTAATTTTAGCCAGCTTTTTTGCAACCCTGCTTTTGAAACAAGATGGCGAATGAAGCTGGCCAACAAACTCGATCGAGACATTGGTATGTACTATGTACACACCAAGTTACATCCAAATCGGTTCATAAATACGCTTGTTATCGCGTGACAAAAATCAGGTCGTTTCAAAATGTCAGCTAGAATAGAAATTCAAAATGCTATAACTCAGCCATTTTTTTAGATACAGATGAAACAAAAACTGTTCCGAAATCTTTGTATTAAGGTCAAACACATACAAAAAAAAAAAAAAAAAAATATTTTCCATTTTCCAATTTTTTGGTACCTCATTTTAAATTTTAAATTTAAAAAAAAATTTAAATGGCCGCCATTTTGAAACAAGATGGCGGATGAAGCTGGCTAACGAACTCGGTCGAGACATTGGTACGTATTATGTATAAACCAAGGTACATCCAAATCGATTCATAAATACGCCTGTTATTGCGTAACAAAAATCAGGTCGTTTCAAAATGTCAACCAAGCTAGAAATTCATAGTGCTATAACTCAGCCATTTTTTAAGATATAGACGAAACAAAAAATGCTCCGGAATCTTTGTATCAAGGTCAAACACATAAGAAAAAAATATTTTTTAATTTTTAATTACCACATTTCAAATTAAATTTTTTTTTTAAATTTTAAATGGCCGTCATTTTGAAACAAGATGGCAGATGAAGCTGGCCAACGAACTCGGTTGAGGCATTGGTATGCACTATGTATACACAAAGTTACATCCAAATCGGTTCATAAATATGAGAGTTACAGTGTGGCAAAGATCAGATATATATATATATATATATATATATGTATATATATATCAACTTTTGAACAGAGAGCATTTTTATGCATTTGATACTAAGTTTGATAAAATAAAAAAAAAGTTCTGTGCACAAAAAACCTGTTTACCTTATGTAAAGAAACTTTTTCGAAATCAAAGAAATCAGCACAGAAGAAATAAATAAATGTGAAGTGGTAAATAAGCTATCTATAGTTGAGAAACAAGACACGGAAAATGTAATTGTCAAAAAGTATACCATGAAGATCTATCTGAGCAATTCTGTCAATCTACTTTGTAATGTAAAATTCCACAAAAGTCAAACTTGCTCTAATAAATGAGTTAATTGTGGTTTGTTAATGTTTGAGAAAATTCTAAACAATAAATTCCATTTATTCCATGAACATTTTCATTTAATAAACTAGTTAAATGGAGTAAAATATAAAATGTTAAGTTCAACTTTGCATAAAGTTAAGTTTAATGTCATTGTAGCCTTTGTTTAAATTTTTATTATAAATCAAAAACATGTCCATGCATAGCTGCTACCATCATACTGATAGTAGCAACAAGTTAAGCAATCCATTTCCCCTTTTTTCACAATTGTAATTACTACTAAATATAACATAATTTTAATTTTTACACTGTCAAAAAGAGAAACAAATGTACATTCAAATACAATTTTTGAAAACTGTATCTTAATTTATTATTTAATAGTTTTGAAATAATTTTCAAACATGAATTGTTTTTAAATGTATATTTATCACATTCAACTCGATTACAGAAAATTAATATATCTGCACTTAAAACAAAATAAATAGTTCAACATTTGTTTTTGACTGATATACCATAATAAAATTAACACTTCATCAATAAATATATAAGTAAAATAATATAAATAAATCACAAATTAAAAAATATATATAATCAAACAACCTTAAACACTGAAATTGTCAGAATAAAAAAAAGCTGTTATAAGTAGCAAAAGTTTTGATGATTTTTTCAACTATTAACTTCTGGCATGCAGTTATGAAAGCATCATTTTAAAAAATTTCAAAATTTTATTAATTCACATTTTTCCTATAAAAAGACTTTTTGGTGTTATTAGTGGTCAATCAAAAAATATATTAAATGTGAAATATCTATTAGGATTTTCAATTAAAAGAAATCGTTTTCACCTATCTTTTGTACACTAGGTAAATATGTTCTGTAACGTGGGAAGCCCAGGTTGGATCCTCTGGTTAATAATAATAAATTAATGTAATTTAATGAAAAAAATTAGAGTATAATTTGAAATGAAATTGTTTTAATTTCACATAACACTCACATAATGATATAAAAATAATTAAATGTTATGTTGAATATACCAAATATCTGTGTAATTAGTTCATGATACATTTCATGAATCTTGTGCCAATCTCATAACTTACTTTGGACTTTTACTGAAAGGAGTTTGTAAATCAAAAACATGTCCATGCATAGCTGCTACCATCATACTGATAGTAGCATCAAGTTAAGCAATCCATTTCCCCTTTTTTCACAATTGTGAGAAATCAGAGAAAATCGAGAAAATCACATTTTACCAAAATGTTTTGGTAAAATCTGAAAATGGAAGTCTATTTCAATATTTTACTAAGTCACTTTGGTAAATGTTAGGATTTACCAGACTTTGGGTTTTTACAGTAAAATCTACATAAATACTTTAAAAATGGTGACTTAAAAATTAATTATGAAACTTTTTAAAAATATAACAAAATGCATACTCTCCCAAAGAAATCTCCACATCTTTCTCATCAGTTCCTTCACGATTTTTTTGTGATGGAGGTGTTAAGAAAATTATACTTGTGACAGGAAGAAGATAAATATGGAAATAACATTAACATATATAAAATAAAAAGTAATAAGAAGTAAAATAATATGATAAAACACAAATAAATAATTTAATAAGGAAAAAAAAAACATAAAATAAGTGCACAAGTAATATTGGCTAAATTTTTCTAAATGTTAAGCACACTAGAAAGAAAACTTACCCACATCAAATTTTGAAATTAAGAAAAATAGAGAAATTCTAACAGTTAACTTTTCTCTCACACAAATAACCACTTAAAGGCATAACAACAGTTGGAAAATCTTATGAAAAACAGCTGCTACTGACATACTTTTTTTTCAAAAACTACTGAAGAGGTTTCAATAATTTATGTTACATTTTTTTCACCTATTATAATTGAGTATATTTACATTCTTTTATCTCTCGGGAAAATCAATTCCCTTTTAACACTTTGAGGTCTAAGCCCAAGTGTCACTCAGGTTGCTGTTTTCAGAGAAGCGAACTATACCTGAGAGTTTCTTGGGGTCAACTTTTAACTCTCGCTATAAAAGTACCTACTATATACGTCCATGGTCTTTTCAGATGTTACGTAGAAAGCTTTTATTTTAAGGGGGAAAAAAGGTGGCAGAACTCAACAGAAGTAAGTATATGAAAATATCTAAAATCAGAGCTTAATTCGAACTTATTGTGAACCTTGTGGTGTTGCTCTTTGTGCTTTGAAATGTACCACACAAAAGTAAATTTTACTGAATAATGTTTATATAAAAATAAAAGGAATTTTTTCACACATAACACAATTATATAATTAGTTTTTATAATACTTATTAATGCTAAAATACCAGTAGTAAAATAAGAATTTAATTAAAAGAGAATGACTATATATATATATATATCTGAGATTTATTCTACAATTCAAGAAAATTGCTATACAATCTGATTTTTAATTCCTTAATTTCAAACAGTTGTTTATCATTAAACATATAACCAAATTTCATAAAAGGATATTTCTTAACATAAATTTTGGAATGGTGCATGGTGGCATTTTGGGAGGTGGAAATTTGTATTTTACAGTGACTCTCGTATCTAAAGTTTTAGGGCCTCCACTAAAGTTTGCACCGATAACATTGCTTGGATAGTGATGATAATTTTCAGCTTCATGCAGAACAAATTTAGTATTCATATGTTTTGCAAATAGAGAAGGGTATTCACTTGATTCCACCTGAAAGTATAAAACATTGGAGCTAAATTAATAAGAGAAATTTAAAACTTAAAATTTATAATATTCATAGAAAATAAGAGAAAGTTGAATCATTCAATATAAATTTTTCTACTAAATAAAATATTTCCTTTGTTAACAACCAAGTTAAGTGAGAAAATATCCAAAGACAACTGCCAAAAAGATTTTGCAATACTGACATAATGGTGAATATTCATTTCATATTAGTCTCTACATGTGCTGGATCTGTAAATATTGGTTGCCAAAAGACAAAATTAGCCCACACACATCTACAAATAATGGAATCTTGGTGAATAAGTTTTTGATGGATGTGTAATATATTGTTTAGGGATGCACCAAATACCCAGTTTCTGCAGGATATACCGTCTATTCTGCTGAATATTTTAATATCCGGTTGGTGGATAGTGACCCATTTTTAGGTAGATTTCGTAAGAAATACTACCTATTGCAGTCGTTACCATGGTGCGACTTTTGAAAAATTCCTTCATAACTTTTCATTATAGGACCCCAGGAACCCAAAACCACCCCCACCTAAAAAGTTTATATATATATATATACATATATATATATATATACATATATATATATATGTATGTATGTACTAAATTTTGCCCGCATGATAAAAGTCGCAATTATGCACGGATCGTCTTCAAACTCGCCAACAACTTTGAGATGGTTAATATCTCGGCGGGGATTGAAAATGGGCAAAATCAGCCCAAGGGAATGGAAATGGGGAGGGCTCAAAATTTTGAATACAGTCTTAACATGATTCTGATAAAACCAGCTCTTACACAACAATGACAGGAAAAAATAAATATTTTTCGTTATAGCAGTTGCCAACAATAAAAAAAAAAAAGCAATAAAATTCCCACCACAACAATTGCTTTCCTATTGCAAGATTTCACGTGAAAAATTAAATTAAATAAATAGTTTGACGAATTGAAAACAAATTGAATATTACGTCATAAGTTTTCTAGAGCAAGATTTCCGCTTGAAAATGCAAAATGAAATAAATATCAAAAACTGTTGTAAGTTTTCGTAAAAACTCAAACAAATTTTACTTCACCCTTTCTTATCATATAAATAAAAACGTATTATTAAAAGGGATATAATAAGGGACGTAATACAAAAGGGAGAAAATCATTAATTTGATTAAAAATTATAAGTGTAAAGGTCATTCACAGGTTAGTTGTACTTTGGTTGATAAAGCGTGCGAGAGGGGGGAGGTTAGTAGATTTAAAAGGTTATCGTTTCCATATATAAAGGGCACGAAGGGCACTACCTCCTCGGGCCTATATCCCTAGAGTAGATAATCGGCCGTCAAAAATCAACCAACCATATATAAAGGGTAATTTTGAGAGACTTAAAAGTAAATTAATGACGTTTAAGTTAGAATTAGTTGCTAAACCACCTCCTAAATTGAAACATCTTCTGTACAGACCTTTTGATCTGGTTGCACAGGATGATCTCGCAGGGGGTATATGAAATTCCATATGAGAATGAAGGGGGGGATATTAATTATTATATTGGTATGACAGGTAGGAAGTTTGGGATAAGGAGGAGAGAGCATGAATCTGATATAAAATTTGGTAGGGATAAGACTGCGTTAACAAGGCTGTTTTTAAAAAGGGGGGGTTAATATTTGTTTCAGGGATAGTAGATTAATGTTCGTTTCGAGTTTATACCGCAAGTCAATCATCCATGAATCTATTGAGATATATTCTAGGAGGGATACTGTGTGTAATGATTCTTTTTCCTTTGATATTCCAATTTTATGGTTGGAATTCCTTAATAAATACTTAAAGAGTGAGTCTTTTAGAGGGAGCCGCGGTAGCGTAGGCTATTTGAGATCATAGAGGGCGCAGTATTTGCATTTTTTATGTTTTTTGGTTTTTAGATTATTTTTTTGGTACCCAGTGTCATTCATTTCTATTGATTATGTGTGTGTTATGAATACGGTTTTTACTATTGAACCGAAACATGTCAACGTATTTTTATTTGTGAACACCTATTTAAGTAAAATAAATGTATGTTTTTATTTATATGAAATAAATAGTTTGCCGAATTAAAAAAAAAATATATTGCGTCATATTGGAAATATAATGGACCTCAGCAGGTGAATATGTAACGCCATGTGAGTTTGAAGAAACATATTAAAACATGATAAAATCCCGACTATGGAAATATTAACATATTTTAACACTTTGAGGTTTTCTGAATTTGCTTTAGCCATTTTTAAACCTATTCCATATACATGCGCGTGTGTATTCGTGTATATTAGAATTTTCACAAAATGTTTAGCTCCCTAGAGCTCATTCTTAGTGAAGGAACTGGGTTTATCTCTAATCTTGATTTAAGTTTTGCTGGTGAATTTAGTACTTAACTTCGAAATCTACCTCCGCCTGTAGGCCCGAGTCGGCAGGGATTTTTTAAATTAGATTTTAAACATTATGAACAGTGCAAATTGAATTTTCTCCTTACCAACTTTATCTTATTAAAAGCAATGCTAACAAAAAGTAGTACTAAATTATAGAGTTTATGTTTAAACTATGACAACTAAATATTTATAATTAAATTTATCAAAGGTAAGTTATGCTTATGGGAACATTAAACGCTCAGTATTGTCAGGCTGTTAATCTGTTACATTTTTTATCCCAGATATTTCCTTCTTCTGAGAATAAACATTCACTCCTCTGGTAGTCTCTTTTTCTTCTGCTTTCAACATTGTAAAGTAAAAATGATTTTATTGAATCTTTTTTCACTATTTTGTTTATGGATGGCAGACTAGCTGTGTTAAAATAATACTGATTATGGAAAGAATTGTACCACTTTCTTGAAAAGTTCCCTTTCTCCTTTGTTCTACAAACCAAGATACTTTACAATGATGAGCTTCTCTGTTTAAATTCTATTAGAAGACATTAGTAAGTAATAAGTAATTAGTAAGTAAAAGTAAGTAATAATATGTATGTCGGAAAAGAAAAAGCTACTTCAATAGGATGTTTAGTAATTAATGTTTAGTAAATAAATTAGATTTATTAGTAAGAAAAACAAAGAAATGAATATTTATCTTTTTATGCACAATGACACTGAATAAAAGAAAAACAAGAATGACAAATCATGCACCCGGCATAGATTATGTAAAAACTTTCCAACACATTCAGAATACTGTAACAAAACTTCACAGTTCATTAAAGTGAAAGATGATGTCTCAATAAACAAGTTGATAAGCGCATAATGCATTTGAAAACCTAATTTCTGCTATTAACATCAATAGAAAAAATTACTTTTTTTTTTTTTTTTTTTGCAGCGTTGTAGATGATCCATAGGCTTGTATGTATATGACATAGTATGCTTAGTTAAATTAAACGAATAGCAGATTTGAAATATTCCATTCAGCAATTTCTGTGAATAAACGGAAATGTTCTTCGAAATTTTTGTGCATTCCTGTATATGATCCGTATAATTTAAACACAGCAAGTAATATTTTTCATAAAATAGTTCAATTTAAAAAAGTGGACCAAAAGTGAAAACGCACTTCCAGCAATTACTATTCATAGGCTTCAATAGTTCAATTATTGTTCTGTAATAAAATTCTTTTGTGTATCCCTCTAAATGAGCAATAAATTCTATGCACACCATATTCTACAGTAAGTTCTATGTAGTACACCTCCATAACACATATAAAGTACAGTATGTTTAAAATACTTTAATATCATTAATATACACCACAAACTATTTTTCCACGCAGACCATAATGTAGCAGAATTCTTTTGAGTGTCTCTGTAAATGAACCATAAATTCTACACATTTCATATTCAATATCGAACATGCCATAGTGATCCAATAATATCTATGAACTTCAAAGTGATTGGACTATATTTACGAGAGTTAGAGCATGGGCAGACAGATGCACAGACAAACCCAATTCATAAACACTTTTCAACTTTGCTGGAAAGTGTTAAAAACTACTATGTATATTAAAATAGGCAAAAAACAAAAAATGATTACATTTCAATATTTAATTGCTACAAAGTATTTGTTTTTAAGTAAATTTAACTTAATAAATGAATTTAAATCTATTAATATTTGAATGACAAAAAATTGTAATTTAAAGTTTTCTCCTTTAAGCAAGTATAAAATATATATTACAATTGAAATTAAAAATGAGAAAGTATTTGGCTGGATACCAAATATACAGTAAAATTTTATACTGGATATTCAGTATCTGGCAAAAATCCACATCTGGTGCATCCCCAATACTGTTATTCTGGAATTAGTACCTTGTTATAATTTAGATGATCCAGATTTAGTTCTCAATCTAGATTTGAACTTTATTTTAATATTTCTGAAATCAAAAATTAGCAATGAATGATAAAATAAGCATACATCTAACAGTGATAACTCATAACAACAAGTTCCTGCTAAGATCTAACAGAAGCCATTCTTAAAGTAAAACAGTTATTGCACACAATCCTTTCCCAGACTTATGCACAGTGTAAGCTATATCAGTGTGGTCCAGTTGGGGCCTTTGATGACTCTTTCTGTGGTCTGTGCCAGTACTCACAAGTAGTCAATAACATTATGTTACAAAAATAATGATAATAAATAAAGCTGATTAATAAATAAATATTACATTTGTTTATCAGTGTTTAATAATCATTAGGTGATGGATAATAAATAATACATTACATTCAAGATTAAAGAGACGAGTTCAGTAAAAATTAGAAAAAATGTTCCTCATCTCTATTAATATCATTTTGAAGATACAAAGGGAAATGAAAGCACCCACTGAAAGATTTTTCTCTCGTCTTCGTCCACTATTTCTTTCATCTCCAAGAAAATGAAACAAAATTTTACCATTTGATGTATGATACTTATGATAAAACTAGGATGCCATGTTTCAAAGTTTAATTTGATTTCTGTACATGACTACAGGTCTGTCAAGTTAGTTACAGCATTGCAAAGTGTAAATATGAGTTTAAGTACTTCAAGCAAGAAAAAGAAAGTTGAATATGAGAAACAATAATTCAAGGAATAATGGTAAAAAGATTTTTGTTTATGGAGTTTGGAGGCATGCTACGGTGCCTTGAGTTTGCAAATGGCATCACAAATGAAAGAATACAGTATTCACTATCATCGTGAAAAGGAAGATATAAAGAAATATCAAAGTATTAATGGTGAAACAAAGTTTAATTTGATCAGTGAATTGAAATGTATGGCACAAAGCCCCCCCCCCTTCCCTTTCCTCCCAAAAAACTTCTTATAAACGATATACATGCATAAATTTTTCATGCGTCTTACAAGGTGTGCAAATTAATAGCAAAAAACGAATGCTATTTAGATCCACTAAAGTAAAGTATCAGGGTTTGCAAAAAACTTGATTTTTTTTTTTAACTAAAAAAACTGGTTTATTTGGTTTAAATCAGGTTTTTTTCGCTTAAACTATTCTTTTTTAAAATATCTTTTCCTTTTACATGTATATACATATTTATTGATAAAAATAAACATTGTTGGATATATAAGTAATATAACTTCATTTAAAAATAATTTACGTATAACACGCATCACTAATTCGAGAATATATATTTCTATTTCAAGCATATACTGCTGTATAACACGCATTAAGTTTTCCCAACACAAACAGACCAGAAGTACTAGCCTTTTCCGACTTCAGATAATGTGTCTTTTTATTGCGAGATGCAAACACTTAGTTTGGGATATGTTGAGATCCCATAGAACAGACAAAATTAAAAAAAGAATAAATGAATCTAATACAGATTTGGCAGTAACTCCAGGTTGACTTCATTAGTTAAACAATTATATGTTTCCATACACAAAAATTTCAAAGAAAGTTGAGGTTGGCAGTGGAAAAACATTTACGAAAGGAGGAAATATGTGACATATGTCATTGACACAAATGTGTGGCTGGATTATAACATCATGGAATGAAATCAAACCGGGAATAATTGTTAAGTCATTTTAAAAATATGGAATATCAAATGGACTTGACACTACCGAGGGTGACAATTTATGGCTAGATGAAATCACAGTGGGGATAAAATACATGAAAGCAACGGTGGGGAAGAAGACGACACTACCGAGAATTTAAACGAGGACAAGTACAACGAACTTTTCAGGTTATCTGATAAGATAGATTAAGTCTGTTGCAATATATATATATATTGTAAGTTTCTTTGTTTATATTGACATATAAATGCATTTAAATATACCTCTAAAAATTTGGAATGTTTTCTTCTTATTGATTTTACATCAACCATTTTACATTTGGTGTATAACACGCACATGGAAAAATGAAGAGATTTTTTAGAGTTAAAAGTGAATGTTCTACGCCAAGATATACGGTAAATTAAATAATTGCAGTCAGTTATGTAGAAAATTGAAATATTTCAAATTTAAACATTATTAGTAAAGTAAAAGCTATGTCCTGTGTTCCAAGAATAAAATGCTCTATATAGTGAAACATTGATACCTTGAAAATCTTACCAAACAATCTTTTGATTACCGTAATTTCGGGTAGATAAGCCGCCCCGGCGTATACGCCGCTGCGTCCGAAAATGGTAAAAAAAATCTGAAATTCCATCGTATACGCCGCACCGGCGTATAAGCCGCACTTATTGAAAGTTGTGTATGTACTACTATAGACGCCATATTGAAGATTTTCGTGCATTTTTTAAAACTATTTTACAAATTAGAATTTTAAATTTAATTCAAATAATGAAAATAAATAAATAAATAACTTTTGGTTTGTGAATTTATCCAATTGCATCGCACATTTCAGCCTTGGATCGGCAATTAGAAGTATATTTTATGGAATTCTTAATATAAAACATAACGCTAGTATTACAAATAACACTATTTTTTATTCGAATCCATCAATTAAATAACACAACGTAAAATTCCGAAAATAAGTAATGATAAATAATCATTTTGACAACATGAACTATTGGCAAAAGTTGGGAGAGACGTATAAAGAGATTTTTTTTTTTTAAATCTCTTCACTACTAACTGTAAACATTAATGTCTATTAACAGAAATTAATTGGTACTCGATTTGATATATTCTGTAAATATTTAAAATAAAATGTTCTAAGAAAGTTTTAAAATAAACAAGAATTAAATACATGCTTTCATTATTGAAAATAAAAAATACAACATTCGCAAATGCGCACACTTGAAGAAAACAAGAGAATCTACTTTCTTTTCTATTAAAACACCGCGATTATGCAAAACTGAGCATAAAAAGGATTCCTTAAATGTGTCAGCGACTTCACTTTGCGTAAGTGCAGTAAAAAGAAATTATTGAGCTGCAAGCAAACAGAAAAAATAATTTAAAAGAAAAAAAAAAAAAAACGAAAAGCAAAACCCATTTTTTCTGCTATTTAAAAAAAAAAAAAAAAAAAAAAAAAAAAAAAAAAAAAAAAAAAAAAAATCTACATTATTAATTGCCCGATTTTGTTCAAATTTTCAGCAAGTTGCAATAACAGTAAATTAAGCTGTGTAACAAAATTTTATTAAAATATAATAAGTTATTAGAAAATTACAGCACTCCCCAAAACCCCTAGTTTATAAAAAAGAAAAGAGCCATCTGCAGTTTGTTTATTCAACTCTGCGGTGGAGTGGGAAGTTGAACAGTATCTTAGGTTGAACGTTATCAGAATGAGATCATAATCTTTGAGTAATACGTTTCGTTATGCAGAAAGAAACCATGCATAGATTTTTTTTTCTTTTTTAATGAAATAAAAAAGAACTTCCCGATATTTTTTTAAATGATTGTTATTTCTAATCCGTGAAGCATTTTTAATATTGTTTTTCAGATTTTCACTCTATAATATTACATGATCTGATTTTTTTTTTTTCTTGAAAAAATCGTTATTACTTCGTATACGCCGCACCGGCAGATAAGCCGCAAAAGGTAAAATTTAACTTTTAAACACGTATAAGCCGCGGCTTATCTACCCGAAATTACGGTACTATTACTAATAAATAAATATATGATGTAGTTTCATGAATATAATATACTTTCCCATGGCTATTCAAAAAAATTTCTTTGAAATACTTGATATCTGGGATGTCTGACTTTTCTGTTAGAACACTAAACATGAGCAATCATTATCTTTTACAGAAAATAAAGATTTTTATAAGGAATTCTTAGAATGATATGACATTTAGCAGTTGAGCCTTTACATCTTTCAAGAAGTATTGTGTATTGTCATTTGACACGTCTCTTCTAAAACTGCCAGGTTTTAAAAAAAAAAAAAAAAAAAAAAAATGACAGTAAAATAAGCAGAAACACCTATTTACTAGCTTTTTAGACAACTGAAAATATTGATCTTAAAATGAACAGTAGTTTTACAAAAGTTGTCATCCAATAAAACAGTTAAACAGTTGCTAGGCTTTTTTTCTAAGATATGTTATAATACACATTGCTTTTAAATAACTAAACTAAAAATTAATAGTATATCTTTGTAGGCATTTTTTATGAGACTTTTATTTCTTACGAGACATAACCTTGATTTCCCTTCCATTTTCTTGTTAAATCCAAAGTAGTAGGTTTGATTATATTACAGAGAATTTAAATATATTTTGTTACATATTTTAGTTCAAAGTAAACAGGTGCGTATTCAGTAGGATTTGAATTAAAAAATTTAAAATGAGACACTGACCCTTCCCCCCCTTCCTCCACCTTTTTTTAAACTGTCTAATTTTCTTGTGGAATTTTGATTATAGGACCAACACCAATAATCTCTACCTTGACAGTATTTTTTTTTTTTTTAATGAAAACTAGTTTGATGGATATTTAATATTTTTTTTCTTGAGCTAATCATTACTTCACAACTATAAATAAATTCATCTGCAAGACATCTCCAATATGGTTAAATTTTTATACAGGGTGTCCGAAAAGTCTGGAAACGGTTGAATAACTCGAGAAATACAAAGCAGATTGAAAAACGAAAATATACATATTAAATATTTTTTTTAAAGCTACTCAGTGATACCAAATTTGACCCTCGCAACCGACCCCCCGGGGGTCAGAGGGTGTCCAACTTTGAAATCTTGAATGGTAACCCCCATTTTTTATTGTAAATTCGGATTCTACGGACAAAAATACGTAACTTTTGTATTTAACATTTTTTTCTAATATTCGTTGATCACGGTGTAATCGAGCAAATAAAACAGATACATATTTTGGTTTTCCCAACCAGGTTTTGACATCTTGAAATCTGATCGGACAGAACTTTCATCGTCAAAGTAGCCGTCTTTTGCGGGAATAATGTTTCTCGAAAACCATCAGTGGTGGTTGTTTCGATGACGCTTTATATGCTTTTTCCATAAAAATCAATAGAAATACATTAAATTAGTACTGTATTTGCCTATTTTTTTATCCAGTCAATCATTTCAAAATAATAACCTGCGTATTTTGATTTTTTTAATGTGTAAATATACACCTTCCCCTCGACCTTCCCTCCCGGACAGAAAAAGGATAATCTTTATTATTTGGGGGCGGAGTGTGCAGATTTTCTACGTTTTGATGGCTTCTGCTGTTTTTTTTATTTTAAATATCATCTAATTCAGGAGTCTGATGCTGGTGTACAGATTTTTAAAATTATTACTATAGAACAAAATATAGGACAAAATATTTAAAAAAAAAAAAGATATAAAAACTTTTTATGCTGACTGAGCAAAGGATGGGGAAGTAGCGTAAATTTTAGTGGGTGTGGAGTTATATATTTTGATGATTGATTAGTTACTGTAATTCCAAAATATCAAGTCGGGCAGACACTGCTTCAGTAATTCTTATAAACGTAATAATTTATTGCAATTTAAAATATTTTTCAATTTAACATTTTTTTCATAATTTTAAAATTAATAATTTTAAACAATTGAAAATTTTTGATTCTTTAAACTTTTTCATTTAAAATATAATTAAACTCTTTAAGCTCTCTTGATTATTTCTGGGGAAGACAACGCTTTAATTTTCATAGGGGAAGGATGATGTAGAAAATTGTTTAATTATTTATAAATTATTACAATAAAATATCAAATGTGACAAAATACAGGGTGTCCGAAAAGTTTGGAAACGGTCAAATAACTCAAGAAATTCATATAAGATTGGAAAAAAAAAATATATATATATATATGTGTGTGTGTTAAATATTTTTTTTAAAGCTATCCCGTGTTTCCAAAGTTGACACCCCACCCTGACCACCTGGGTATCAGAGGCGTTCCAACTTCAAGATTGTAAATGATAATCCCATTTTTTATTTCAGATTCGGATTCTACGCGGAAAAATGCGCAACTTTTGCTTTTAAGATTTTTTTTCGAATCTTTGTAGATGACAGTGTAATCCAGCAAAATGTGTCATATACATATTTTGTTTTCTCAACCATGTTTTGCAATCATGAAATGTGATGGGCCAAAGTTTTTGTTGCCAAAGTGGGTCGCCTTAGCTGGAATTGTAATCGTCAAAAACTATCAATGGAGGTTGTTTCGATGGCAAAAGTGCTTTATATGCTTTTGCCATGCAAATTAACAGAAATATATTGAATTAGATTTCTATTTGTGTTTTTATTTTATCCATTCAGTCCATTCTAATCAATTAACCTGCGTTTTGTTTTAATACTTTAATGTGTAAACATGCCCCTCCTCTTCCGAACAGAAAAAAAAAAGATAATCTTCATTCTTTGGTAGAGGTAGGCGTGGATATTCGGCATTTCGATGGTTTCTGCTGTTTTTTTTTATATACTCTAAATCGTGGTCAGGGGGTGGGTGTATGGGATTTTTTTACTATTACTATAGAGTAACATATAGGACAAAATAAAAAGAAGTACATATAATTTTTTTTGTGTGCGGGCGGAGCAAAGAATGGGGAAGTAGTGTAAAATTCAGTTGGTGGTCGAATTGGAGATTTAGATCATTGATTAGTTACTGCAATCAGAAAATAACAATTAGGGCAAAAATATTTTCCATAATTCTAATAAATGTAATAATTGTTTGTAAATTAATATATTTTTTCAATTTAACATTTTTTTTCATAAATTTAAACAATAGAAAAATTTTGATATTTGAAAATTTTTAATTTAAAAAATAATTTAAGTCTTTAACTCTGTCGGGATTTGTGAGGTACACATATTCATCATCAAAAGGTGCATGTGGAATTTGTTTTGGGCACCATTAATAAATGAATAATACTATTTAATTTTTTAATTAAAGGATTTTTTGGTATTTCACAAGTAAAGGGGACAGTTGAAAAAACAAGGTGTATTCCAAATAAAATTTGTGTATGCGATGCGGTCTCGAAAGGGTTAAAGTGTAACGATTATTTACTCGGGTAGACAACGTGTTAATTTTCATAGCAGAAGGATAATGTAAAAAATTGTTTGTTTATTATTACAATAAAATAACTTATGTGACAAAAAATATAATCTAAAACATAATTGGCAGAACAAATTAAAAACAGATCAGTTTATTTTCTTCATTTTTTAAGCCGTAGAAGGGGCATTTATTAATATATTTCATTCAGTTAATTCTACGTTCTTAAAGTTTTATAACAAATAAGTTAAACCAATTGAACAATTAAAAAAAATCAAACAATATAATACATAAAACCCATTAAAAACTTAGATTCTGTTAAAAAGAAATCTAAATAAATTTAAAGCTTTTTTCCTTTTTAAGTTGCAATTATTTGTATTGCAGATTTTGTATTATGCTTATGATGAGTATGTACAAAATGATAAGGCACATGTAAAATACAAAAAAACATTTTAAAAAGTCTAAGATTTATTTTGATTTAATTTGAAGGAAAATTTTAGGGATTTTTAGGGTATTTAAATTATCATATTGTTAAAATTTTGTTTTTATTTTTTAATGTTCATTTGGTTTAACCCTTACCGGCGCGGAGTAATTCTGTTTATAAACTGATGAAATGATAGACTGACATCAGAATTTATAAACGAGTTTATTGGAAAATACAAACTTTCTTATTTTCGAGTACGTTATAAATGGAAAATTTTAATTAAATATTCTGGATGCTAGTAAAATAAAAATTATGTGTCCTTTTTTAAGGACACTGTCCGCAAAAGCTCTAACTTATTTATTACAAAACTTTAACATTAAACATCGAAGTAACTGAATGAAATATATGAATAAATTTCCCTTCTCGGGATTAAAAATGTAGGAAAAAACTGATTTGTTTTTAATTTGTTCTGCAAATAACGTTTTTTTTTTAATATATTTTTTCACATTTGTTATATTATTGTAATAATTAATAAATAATTAAACACTTTTCTACATTATCCTTCAACCATGAAAATTAAAACGTCTTCTCCCCCAGGAAACAATCAACAGTGCTTAAAGAGTTAAATTATATTTTAAATTCAAAAGTTTAAAAGATCAAAAATTTTCAATTATTTAAAATTATTGGGTCGTTCGGAAAGTCGTGTCCATTTGGAAAAATCAATTCATGCCAGAAAATTCTATCATTTAATAATTAGACATTGATTCCTATATCTAATGTCTAATAATAACCGGGCAGGATTTTCCGGTGCAAATTGGTTTTCCTAAACGGACACGACTTTCCGAACAACCCAAATAATAAATTTAAAATTAGGAAAAAAAATTAAAATGGAAAAATATATTAATTTACAAAAAAAGTATTACATTTATTAGAATTTTTTAATGTTTTCTGCCCTACTTGCTAGTCAGTAGTTACAGTAACTAATCCATCATCAAAACCTATAATCCCACCCTCCTCCACCTGAAATTTACGCTACTTCAAATCCTTTGATCAGCCAGCACTAAAAGATTTTATATGTTTGTTTGCTTTTTTTTTTTGCTCCTTTATGTTATTCTATAGTGATAATTTAAAAAAAACGTATACACTCCCATCCGGCCCCGAATTTGATTTTTTTTACAGCAGAAGACATCGAAACACAGAATATCAACACACTCTGCCCCCAAATAATGAATACTATCACTTTTCTGTTCGGGAGACGAGGTGCTTATTTACTCGTTAAAATATCAAAATATGCAGTTTATTATTTAAAAATGATCGACTTGATAAAAAGACATGCAAATAGAAAACTAATTTAATATATTTCTATTAATTTTTATGTAAAAAGCATATAAAGCGCCATGAAAACAATCTCCACTGATGGTTTTTGAGAAACACTATTTCCGCAAAAGACGGCAACTTTGACGTTAAAAGTTCTGGCCAATCAGATTTCAAGATGTCAAAACCTGGTTGGGAAAACCAAAATATGTATCTGTTTTATTTGCTCGATTACACCGTGATCAACGAATATTAGAAAAAAAATGTTAAATACAAAAGTTACGTATTTTTGTCTGTAGAATCCAAATCTTCAATAAAAATTGAGGGTTATCATTCAAGATTTCAAAGTTGGACACCCTCTGACCCCCCAGGGGGTCGGTTGCGAGGGTCAAATTTGGTATCACTGAGTAGCTTTTTAAAAAGTATTTAACATGTATATTTTCGTTTTTCAATCTGCTTTGTATTTCTCGAGTTATTCGACCGTTTCCAGACTTTTCGGACACCCTGTATAATATATTTTATATAATAATAATCTGAGGTTGTTAAAGAATTTTTTCTATTTAAATACTTCTTGTGATTTTGTTTGTTGTGTGATAACTCCGAATTAACATTTTTGGCCATTAGATTCAGCGAGTAATGAAAAAAATAGATTGGTAATATTGAAATGCTATAACTATCATATAATTTTTCAGTGCCCTCTTGATTCGACCTCATATCTTCAGTTTCCTTTTTATTTTTAAAGGATAATCTCCCCAATCAAGAAAAATTTCTTTTACAGCTTGACTAAAATCTTAAACGTCATTTTATGTTATTAATTGGTGTAAATAATCTGCATTTTCTCAAATGAAAATATTGTATGCTAAATATTGAATATTTTTAATCTATTTTATCTTTGCTAAATTCACCTGCTTTAAGTTTTCTCTTTAGAGCCAAATATGTTCATCAACGCATGTCATTTTCATTCTACATGCATACAAATATGACCTACACTCAGTATGTCTCATGTTGACCGCTGAAACACTGTTAAAAGTAAGAATTATTTATATCCAATAATTTAAAACACTTAAATTATGAAGAAAAAGAAAGGGAAAATATTATATTAGATTTGTTCTAAAAAATCAACGGGTTTTTTTTAGATAAAAACCAGTTGGTTTAAACCGTACCAACTCTGAATTATACAGTGTATAATTAAATGTTAAAGCTGTTTGGTGATGATAAAATGGTCAGGAACTTCAAAACAATTTTTCTTTCCTACCAGGCTATTTCTAGAAAAATTATGAAAATAAGTTGGCAATTTCAGAAGCAGCTATGCGAAGAAATTGAGAAATGTGTATACTTTTCATTTCAATCATGTTAAAGGATATTATTATTACACACGTACATGCCAAATATTAATTTTTGTAAAGACAGTTGATGATCAACTTTACATTAGGGAGCCATTTTTAGGTGCATTCGTAGTTATATAAATACATAGCACCTATAGTCGTCGTTCAGTCTGTCCGCATATAACAGAGCAAAAACTACCCAACCGAATGGTATGAAATTTTAAATATATGATTGTTGCAAAATTTTGTCGAGTCATTTCAAATTTTATGAAAATCGGATGTATAGTTTAATTACAGGGACAGTCAAAAGTTTTTCTTTACATTACGGCCAATGGGGAAAATTATTGCAAATGCATTTTAATGATGTTACAGCCTTTCGAATGGTCTGAAATTTTAAATATATCATTGTTGCAAAATTTCGTTGAGCCATTTCAAATTTTATAAAAATTGGATGTATAGTTTAATTACAGGGACAATCAAAAGTTTTTCTTTACATTACGGCCAATGGGAAAAATTATTGTAAGTGCATTTTAAAGATGTTACAGCCTTCCGAAAGGTCTGAAATTTTAAATATATAATTGTTGCAAAATTTTGTCGAGCCGTTTCAAATTTTATGAAAATCGGATGTATAGTTTAATTACAGGGACAGTCAAAAAATTTTCGTTTCATTACGGGGAATGGGAAAAAAATTATTGCAGTGCATTTTAATGATGTTACAGACTATGCACTTACGAAGTGTAAAAAAATATACATTTAGTACAATATGGGGTGCAAAAAATAATTATAAAACTAGCTATAGTACGAATGCACCTCATTTGCCACGTTTGACGAGCAATTTCCAACTTGTTTGATTTAGTGCCTCTCGCTACTAGTTAAAAAACCTCAGATATTCGTTATGATCTTGTACCTATAGTAGATAAGTATTTTTACAGTAGTATTAGTAATTTTTTTCAAATATTTTTACATAGTGACTGATGGCACAAAACGTAAGACTGAAAAAAAGATTTAGTAGATTTGCTATTTCTTCAGGGAAGCCCAACACATTTTAGTCTTCAAAAAAGGGGGAAAGGGGACCATTTTTATTTAAAAAGGAAACTTTCAGGCACCATTTTTATTTAAAAAAGGACTGAAAAGGTATCAACACTTTGTAACACTGTGTAGAACACTTTTCCAATTTTCCTAAATATGCAAGTAAATTTTTAAAAATTATCCCATAAAATATGTTACACATTAACAATCACAAATAATAGTAAATTTCTTAGAATTCAACATGGAGTAACAGTGATCAGTGGATAAAAAAAAGCACAGCATAATAGCGACCCATGGTGAGTATTAAAACTAAAAATTAGATTTATATATATATATATATTGTTAATTATTAACCTCAAACATAAAATTTAGTTTCTTTCTACATAACAGAAGCTAGGATATGGTACAATGTTCATTGGAAAAAAACTTGTATGGCAAAGTCCCTAGGGAAGTGATCAAAACCAATATTGAATCATCAGTTATTCATAATCATTTTACGTATCAAATTTGGTGAAATTCAATACCAAACCTGTCGAGATCTGGCTATCCATTAAAATTGCAACACAGTAACACCTGTTGGGTGAAATACACTAAAATGTAATCAGCACTAATTTATGTCAAGGATTAAGAAAATGTGAAGTTTGATGAAATTTGATCCCAACAATGCAAAGGCTGGAACAAACATTATTCGGGGAGTCGCCTTCTAGCTTTTGAAAAATTTCGCGAATTATGCTGAAGTTACTAAAACTAAACTTCATGCCTATAATATATATACATAAATTTCATACCAAGTCATCATGTAAATTGTGAAAAATGCAATATAGCAGTGCAGGGCCAAAACCAGGGGGGGAGGGAGGCAGAGAGGGCATGTGTCCCGGGCACCAGAACGAAGGGGTGCCAAATGCAGATTTTGTTTGTCGATTTTTCACACATCTATTTTTAGCACAGTATTGCTAAAATCATCCTGTCTGGAGTATGACAAAGCATTAAAGAATCTAAAGATGATATGGCATGAGGATCCAGTATAAACAGGATTTTTTTTTTTTATTCTTTTCGATTCCATTTTCAAGATTTTAATCAATCAATATTTGACAAAGCCAAGGGCAGATCCAACTCACCATTTAGAAGGGGGGGGGGGGGGGTCATGGATTTCGTTTTTTTTGGTGGGAGGGGATCACATCTCGTTATGAGAATTTTTTATATTGAAAGCTATTCCCAAATCTAAAGTAACTACTTTTCTGATACTTTCGCGAAGTCATTTTCATTCGGAAATACAAAAAATTTGCATTAATATTCATAACAATATAAAATTTACCGATTTTATTCAGATACCAAGAAATTAAAAAGTTTCCCATTTTCTTATAAAGGCAAAGATTCATTCAGAAAATGTTGTCAAAATTAACATTTTTAGCCAAGATTTACGAGTTGACAGCCACAGAAATGTCGTCGCAAGGGAACAATTGGCTGTCACTTCCAAAAATTCCATTTAAAAAGTCTAACAATTGTCAACAATTAAATGTGGCAAAATTTTGTAGTAAATTTTAGAGGTAACTAAACCATAAACATTGGCAGCTATGTGATTCTATTAGTGTCAGGAAAATTGCAGGTGTAGCCTCTTCTTTCTGCTCAAAGTATTAAATAGTTTTTTTCAATCGAACTTATACCATTGGAATGGATCATTTTCTTCTGATGGACCGATAGCTACCATTATTATGAAACAGCCATTATAAATGAAGTGTTAGGTGAAGATGAAAAAGAAGCCGTAAAAAGTTAGAACTCTGATTTTCTGGTCAGAATGGAGAAAAAAAATGGCCATAATTTTTTTTTTTTTTTTTTCAAAAAATTAAGAATGGCTCTGCATATTATATTTTTTATAGACATCTGAACAAACTCAACTTACAGTTTTAAGAGAAAGTACAAAATATTTGCCAGCTTACAGACCAGATTGAAGGATTTCAGAAAAAAAGTGACTTTTTTTTAGAAAAATCTAAAAATAAATAAATAAATAAAAAATAAATAAAAATCAGGTTAAAAATTCATTACATCTTGAGAGAAAATTAAAAGTGACTTGAATCACATGGATTACAATTTGTTGAATCAATTATTAAATTGGAAGACTTTGATGACCGGTTTTCTGACTTTAAAAGTTTTAATATTATATTTCAGTATTTCTAGAACCTATGCAGCCAAGATTGAGGATCAAGATACTAAATTTCATATGTAACATGGTGACATTCAAAATGATATTCGTCTATCTTCAAAAACTAATTTGCAATTTATTCTGGAAATTTGGACGTCTGACAGGCATCCCAAGTATTATAACTTTGGCTTGAAAGTGCCTTCCATGATTGGAAGCATCTACACATGTAATGTTCATTTCCACGAATGAAAAACTAAAATTTAAATTAAGGAATAAGTCTGACCAAGAAGCTTTTACATCCAATCTCTGAGTTGTGACAAAGCAGACATTCCTTCCTTTGTCATTTGGCTTATTACTCACATTGAACCAAAAGCAAACATTATTGAGGTAAAAAATATAAATGATGCATTATAAATATTAATAAATAAATATTGATAACAATAACAACTTTTAAAATGCATGCTAAGTTTGTTCTAATATTTGGCAACCATAAAAATAATAATAACAAAATCTGACCTGTGAGTGATAAAAAAAGTATAATATGGCCCTCAAGTTTAAAATAGTAGGGCCACATTGAGCTATATCATACCAGCAAACATTAATGGTATTTTTAAATAAATGTAGCAAGAGACAGGGTTGTATTTTAATCTCTTTGTCACACATACACACTCAAATAGCCTGTGGTCCTACATGGCCTAATTCCTTAGAGGACCCCTACTTGCAATTAGACAAGATGATAGTCTGGCTAATCCAAATACAGTAAACTCTGTCTAAGGCAGAATCGATCGAGACCAGAAAATTTTCCGTAGTAGACAATATTCCGCCTTAGACAAATTTTACTCTATCTCTATGGAATTGCAAGTACTTGAAAATCTTTCCGAGTAAGACAGATTTCCGTCTTACACAGAGTCTGCCTTATAGAGAGTTTACTGTATATGCAAATAAACAAAAGAAAGATTTTTAAAAACATAGTGAAGATAAAAGAAATGTGATAGAAAGCCAGATGCTCCAACAGAATAAGGAAAAAAATATACATATAAAAATGATTTTTTTTTTTTTTTTCAAACTCAAAACTAAAGTAGAAACTGAACTAAAAGTAATTTTTAGATGTGATAAGTTAACTCAAAAACAGAATTCTTGAACTAAAAACTATTTTAAAATATACTTTTACACTTAATTTAAGTAGAAAAAAATATTTTAAAACAAACCTCACAGTCTCCAGATGATAATTGCTTAGAAATTCTCTTACATTTTCTTTGCACAGTTCGATTTATAGGCCTTGAATTAAAAAAAGAAAAGAAAGTATTAGACTAAAAACACATTACAATGGACATGATATAGATGTATTTTATAATTTTATAATTATTATATTGTTTAAATTCAAATTTCTAAATATTCATATAAAGCTTATTGCAATTTTGCCAGATCTCAGTATAATTTTAACTCACAAAAAAACTAGTTTGTTTCATTGTTTGGTACTACTTAGTTATCCCGTCGACCAATTTCGCCAAATTATACAAATCGCCAAACCACTCGCCAAATTATACAAATTGACATAATTTTTATTTTAAATAACGAAAGAACAAATAAATTAGTATAATATTAATAAAAATACAAATAAAACGTGGAAATAAAAATCACTTGAAGACGTAAACACGTGTGACTTCCTTAAAGTCCAGTGATTGGGACATTTACAATCAACCATTATTGGTATTTAATCTTATAGTTTGGCGATAGATTTTTGGTTGACGGGATAACTAAGTAGTACCCATTGTTTAAACAGTTTATTTTTTTGACAACAGTCTGTTTAAAACTTTAAGAATATAAACTCAGTAAGACAACCAGTCTCTCAAAACATTTTAAGTTATCTATACTCCTATTATAAAGAGGAAAAAATTGTTTATTTGTAGGAGGTAAGCTCTGGAACTACCAAACCGATTCCAAAAGTAATGGTATCAAAATGATGGTGTTAGTCTAACTTAGAACATAGGCTATATCTTATGTCGGTGCCACTACCCCAAAGGGGGTGTACGAGCAAAAAACGTTCTAAAAATGCAATTTTAGCGTTACTGAAGGGCCTAGAAATATGAAATTTTGAATATTTGTTACTTATAAGATATAAATGATATCTAAGAACAGTTCTTAAACAATTCGAAATTTAAAAGGGATGAAATGCACAAAAAGCATTCTAAAAAACGTTCTAAATGGTGGTTTCTACACAATCTCAGGAAATACCAAACCGATTTAAAAAATATTGGTGTCAAAATGATGGTGACAACGCTTGCTCCAACATAGGCTATGTTTTATGTCGGTGCCACTACCTGAAAGGGGGTGCAGGAGCAAAAAACGTTCTAAAAATGCGATTTTAGCGTTACTGAAGGGCCTAGAAATATGAAATTTGAAATATTAGCTACTTATTAGATATAAAGGATTTCTAAGAACAGTTCTTAAACAATTCGAAATTTAAAAGGGGTGAAAATGCGCGAAAAGCGTTCTAAAAAACGTTCTAAATGGTGGTTTCTACACAATCTCAGGAAATACCAAACTGATTTAAAAAATAATGGTGTCAAAAGGACGGTGACAACCCTTGCTCAAACATAGGCTATGTTTTGTGTCGGTGACCTGAGAGGGGGTGCAGGAGCAAAAAACGTTCTAAAAATGCGATTTTTGCGTTACCGAAGGGCCTAGAAATATGAAATATTAGCTACTTATTAGATATAAAGGATTTCTAAGAACAGTTCTTAAACAATTCAAAATTTGAAAGGGGTGAAAATGCACGAAAAGCGTTCTAAAAAACGTTCTAAGGGTGTTTTCTACACAATCTCAGGAAATACCAAACCGATCTAAAAAATAATGCGTCAAAATGATGGTGACAACTCTTGCTCCAACATAGGCGATGTTTTATGTCGGTGCCACTACCCCAAAGGGGGTGCAGGAGAAAAACGTTCCAAATTGTGGTTTTTGCGTGACGGAAGGGCCTTGAATCGTGAAATTTAGAATGGTAGTTAGTTATAAGATATCAATGATCTCTAAGGACATTTCCTAAAAAAATCAAAATTTAAAAGGGGGGGTCAAAATGCACAAAAAGCGTTGTAAAAAACGTTCTAAATTGCAATTTCTATGTAGTCTCAGGAAATACTGAACCGATTTCAAATATAATGGTGCTAAAATGATGGTGACAGATCTTGCTCCAAGATAGGCTATATTTTATATCTGTTTCCACTACCCCAGAGGAGATGCAGGAGCAAAATGCTTGGAAAGCGTTCTAAAAACGTTCTAAATGCCGATTTGTCGGCAATATCTCTGGAAGAATGGATCTGATTTCAAACGTAATGGTAGGAAATTGATGCGGACAGCCTCTGCTCTAACATAGACGCTAATTTATGTACTATCACCAAGACGTTGCAGGAGCAAAAAAGCGTTCTAAATTTCGATTTTTGTGATCGGTAGGGGCTAGCAACTTAAAATTAGGCAAGGTACATATTTATTAGATATAAATGATCTTTAAGAACAGTTTCGAAAAAATTAGAAATTTAAAAAGGGGTGAAAATGCGCAAAAAGCGTCCTAAAAACGTTCTAAATTGCGATTTCTACTCAATCTAAGGAAATACCAAAGCTACTTCAAAAGTAATGGTTGCAAATCAATGGTGACATTCCCTGCTATAACATAGGTTATATTTTATGTTGCTGTCACTACCATCTGAGGGTTGCAAAAGCAAAACATGTTCTAATTTACGTTTTTTGCACAACAGAGGGGTCTAGCACTTTGAAGTATGGCATGGTATTTACTTACAAGATGCAACTGCTTTCTAAGAACAGTCGAAAGAAAATTCCAAATTAAAAAAATGAAGTGAGCGAAAAGCGTTATAAATTACAATTTTTAAGCAAACTTATAAATTACCGAACCGATTAAAAAAATAATGATGACAAATTTTGGTGATAGAACCTGCTCAAACATAAGCTATATTTTATGTTGCAGGAGCTAAGCTTATGTTGCAGGAGAGGGTTGCAGGAGCTAAAAACTTTCTAAATTGCGATTTCTGTGATACTGAAAATGGTAGTTACTTATAAAATATAAATGCCTTCGAAGGAACGTCAAAATAAATTCAAATTAAAAGGGGTGAAACGAAGGGGAGGTGCGAAAAGCATTCTAAAAAAGTTCTAAATTACGATTCTATGCAATTTCAGGGAATATAAACCGATTATAAAAGTAATAGTTGCGAATCAATGGTAACAGTCTCTGATCCTACACCCTACACAGTCTATATTTTATGCCAGTGATTCTACCACCTGGGGTTCACAGGAACAACAAACATTCTAAAAAAGGGCTTTAAAAGCTTTTTAAATTATGTTTCTGTGGAATATTAGGAAATAACAAAACAATTTCAAAATGAACGTTCGCAAATTAATGGTGACAGTTCCTGCTTCAACATAGCCCTTTATGTTGAGAGAGGTGGTAGGACTTGGAATTTGACATGATGGTTAATTTTAAGATGTAAGAAGATGGTTTCTAAAAAATTCAAAACTTCAAATGAATACTGAAATGAGCATATAATTTGAGCATAAAAGTTTCAAAATATTTTCTAAATTATCATTTATAGTTTTATTTCATTTTATTAATTTAAGTCTCATTTCTGCAAAATGCAGTGTAATAATGATGTTTAATCAAACTGTGTTTTAAATGGTAATTTTTGAATTATTCCTAAAAGTAATAAGTACCTTTTAATAAAAAAAAAAAAAATCTTTTAATAAAATAAAATATTACCTTTTAATAAAATAAAAATTTAGTTAGTACATTTTAATAAAAATTAGACATATAAATATCACTTGGCATATTTCAAATATTACGCGAGCAAAGCCGCGGGGTTTGCTAGTAACTAATAAAATTCAAAATTATATCTTAACTAAACCCTTGGCACAATTGATACATAAAATACATATGATACATATTAAAATCATTAATTAATAATTTCTAATTAAAGAAGTTTAATTGAAACACAAAAGAAATTAAACAAAAACACAATTTGAAGAACAAATAAAAAAAAAAAAAATTATTTCCTACATTGTTTAAGCCCAAGAAGGGACAGATATTAAGTTATTTCATTCAATTAGTTCTACATTTAATGTTAAATTTTTGTTACAAATTAGTTAAGCCAATTAAAGATTAAAAAATAAAAATAAAATTCACACAATATGATACTTAAAACACCCCAAAAAATTAGATTCCGTTCAAATGAAATCGAAATAAATCTTAGACAATTTTTTAAGTTTTGTATTTTGCATGCATCTTATCATTTTATGCACAATTCTCATAAACATAATACAAAATCTGCAATACAAATATTTTCAATTAAAAATGGAGGAAGTCTAAGATTTATTTCGATTTCATTTGAACGGAATCTAATTTTTTAGGGTGTTTTAACTATCATATTGTATGGATTTTATTTTTATTTTTTAATCTTCAATTGGCTTAACTAATTTGTAACAAAAATTTAACATTAAATGTAGAATTAATTGAATGAAATAACTTAATATCTGTCCCTTCTCGGGCTTAAACAATGTAGGAAATAAATTTTGTTTTTTTTAAATTTGTTCTTCAAATTGTGTTTTTATTTAATATGTCAAGTTTTTTAATAACTACGGCACTCAGACGAATGCATTTCAAAATTAATAGAGAGTATCATCATCAGGCTTTGATGTATGCAGTATTGCATCACATTGTGAGATGCAGTTTACCAATGTGTAATTCAAAATGTTTCACCATTGTAGTAATGCAGGTTGTGGTAGTTTGGACAAAAACTTCTAATCTAAACGAAAAAAATCTATAATCAAAACATAAAAAATTAACTTCACTTAAATTTAGATACCCTATTTCCCACTCAGGAACGCTATGAATGTACATGTAAATTGTGTTGAATCCTTACTGATAATATTTAGCAATATTGTAGCTGAGATACAGTAAAAAATAAAAAATAAAAGTTTTACTTAAATTTTTAAACCTTATTCTCTCCCAAGGCGTAGTGTTAACACATCAGAAAATTATTACCTAAGTTTAACTTGGGGTATAAATAGTTCTCATCTCGGGAAAAAAAAATACATTTTAAAATTTAAGTTATGTAATTCCCCACTAAGTTCGCTACTTGCGTAAAAATAGCTATCCATTAGAAACTTTTTACTAAAATATAAACTTGACCAAAGCAAAAACTTATTCTGAAAATATCTTTTTATTTACACTATGACGCCATATTCACCTTTTTAATTTTTGAATTAAAAAAAAAATAAAAAAATCCCTGCCGGCCCCGCCTACAGGCAGAGGTAGATTTCGAAGTTAAGTATACTAATTTCACCAACAAAAACTAAATCATTATTAGACATAAATCCACTTTAACAGTTTTTTCTGTCTGCTTTTGACGAGTTTTTCTTTCCTTTTTATAAAATAGCTGCTTTTATCAGAATCATGTTAAGGCGATATTAAAAAAATATTTTTCCATACTCAACAACTCGAAATTTTCTGGCACATTTTCAGATTAATTTTTAATATTTTCGTTTCTAACACAATCGCTTCGGGAAATTCTGTTCAAAATGCCCACTTTGACATCATTTCTTGAAATATATTCTGCCTCTATGAAAAAATCGATCATTACTGTACATTATATGGTTTCTGACATGAGAATCTAGCAATTGGATGGGTTTGAGAGCAAAAATGAACGTAAAAATGAGTAAGAAAATAGACAGTTTGGATTTGAATGCACCCATAATAAGATGATTTTTTTCTTCAACCGCTATGTACTTTTAATTTGTTTTTGCTTTAAGAATTGGCCCTATCAAAAACTTGTCTATAGAAATGTTAAAGACAATATTAAGAAGATATATGATAAATTCATGGAGATTTTATATCTTGTGAATTGACGGAGTTATGAAAATTTTTCTTCTTCAACCCCCCTTTTTTGTTTTCCATTTTTAATTTTTTTGCGGTACGAATTGGTCCTATCAAAAACTTGTGAATATAAAAGTTGTAGATAATATTAAGGAGATGTATAATAAAATTATTGGATCTGATATCTTGAGAATTGATGAAGTAAGGAATTTTTTTTCTCCCAAAAACCCTATTTTTTGCGCCCCTTGAGCCTATTTTAAATTTTATCAAAAATCTGTGATGCATGAATTTTTGGCGCTATTTTTAAAAGTAATAAAAACTTTAAACTGATTTGATATGTACAAAAATTAAGAAGTTATGGGTATTTTTCGGTTTTCACAAAACTGCTCCCTATTTCCATCCCCTTTGTCTGCTTTTGCCCATTAACGAACTTGACCGAGATTTTATGTATCAGTTTGGAATAGATTTGTGCAGAATTGCGGGAGTTATCGTGTCCAGAAGAAAGTGATAACATAATTGATTCGGGAAATTCCATTCAAAATGTCAACTTTGGCATAATTTTTTGAAATATATTCTGCCTCTATCAAAAAATCGATCATTGCGGTACATTATATAGTTTCTGAATAAGCGAATCTACCAATTAAATGCGTTTGAGAGCAAAAATGAATTTAAAAATGAGTTAGAAAATAGGCAGTTTGGATTTGAGTGCATCCTTAATGCAATGATTTTTCCAACACAATCCGCTTCGGGAAATTCGGTTCAAAATGCCCACTTTAACAGCATTTTTTAAAATATATTCTGTCTCTATCAAAAAATCGAACATTACAGTACATTATATAGTTTCTGAGTAAGAAAACGTTCCAATTGGAAGCCTTTGAGAGCAAAAATGAATCGTAAAATGAGTCAGAAAATACGCAGTTTGGATTTGAATACACCCTTACTTAGATGATTTTTTTCTTCAACCGCTATGTATTTTTAATTTGTTTTTGCTGTAAGAATTGGTCCTATCCAAAACTTGTCTATATAGATGTTGTAGACAATATTAAGAAGATATATGATAAATTCATGGGGATTTTATATCTTTTGAATTGACGGAGTTATGAATTTTTTACTTCTTCAAACCCCCTTTTTTTTTTAGTTTTTAATTTTTTTTTTTGCGGTACGAATTGGTCCTATCAAAAACTTGTGAATATAAAAGTTGTAGATAATATTAAGGAGATTTATAATAAAATTAATTGGAATTGATACCTTGAGAATTGACGAAGTTATGAATTTGTTTCTCCCCAAAACCCTATTTTTTGCGTCCCTTGAGCCCATTTTTAACTTTATCAAAAATCTGTGATACATAAAATTTTGGCCCTATTTTTAGAAGTAATAAAAACTTTAAACTGATTTGATATGTACAAAAATTAAGATGTTATGGGGGGTTTTCGGTTTTCACAAAACCCCTCCCTATTTCCATCCCCTCGGTCCAATTTTGCCCATTAACGAACTTGACCGAGATTTTATGTCCCTTGATTTTATGTATCAGATTGGAAGAGATTTGTGCAGAATTGCGGAAGTTATCGTGTCCAGAAGAAAGTGATAACACAATTGCTTCGGGAAATTCCGTTCAAAATGCCCACTTTGACATAATTTTTTGAAATATATTCTGCCTCTATCAAAAAATCGATCATTGTGGTACATTATATAGTTTCTGAATAAGCGAATCTACCAATTAAATACGTTTGAGAGCAAAAATGAATTTAAAAATGAGTCAGAAAAAAAGCAGTTTGGATTTAAGTGCATCCTTAATGCAATGATTTTTACAACACAATCCGCTTCGGGAAATTCGGTTCAAAATGCCCACTTTAACAGCATTTTTTAAAACATATTCTGCCTCTATCAAAAAATCGACCATTACGGTACATTATATAGTTTCTGAGTAAGAAAACGTACCAATTGGAAGCCTTTGAGAGCAAAAATGAATTGTAAAATGAGTCAGAAAATACGCAGTTTGGATTTGAATACACCCTTACTTAGATGATTTTTTTCTTCAACCGCTATGTATTTTTAATTTGTTTTTGCTGTAAGAATTGGTCCTATCCAAAACTTGTCTATATAGATGTTGTAGACAATATTAAGAAGATGTATGATAAATTCATGGGGATTTTATATCTTTTGAATTGAAGGAGTTATGGATTTTTTACTTCTTCAAACCCCCTTTTTGTTTTCGTTTTTAATTTTTTTTTTTTTTGCGGTACGAATTGGTCCTATGAAAAACTTGTGAATATAAAAGTTGTAGATAATATTAAGGAGATTTAAAATAAAATTAATTGGAATTGATATCTTGAAAATTGACGAAGTTATGAATTTTTTTCTCCCAAAAACCCTGTTTTTTGCGCCTCTTGAGCCATTTTTAACTTTATCAAATATCTGTGATACATAAATTTTTGGCCCTATTTTTAGAAGTAATAAAAACTTTAAACTGATTTGATATGTACAAAAATTAAGAAGTTATGGGTGGTTTTCGGTTTTCACAAAACCCCTCCCTATTTCCATCCCCTTGGTCCGATTTTGCCCATTAACGAACTTGACCGAGATTTTATGCCCTTTGATTTTATGTATCAGTTTGGAAGAGATTGATGCAGAATTACGAAAGTTATCATGTCCAGAAGAAAGTGATATATATATATATATATATATATATACACACATATATATATATATATCGATAGATAGATAGATAGATATATAGATAGATAGATAGATAGATAGATAGATATATAAAGTTTTTTACTGAGGGTGGTTTTGGGTTCTAGGAGTCATGATCGGTGTAGATCTGCAAAAATTTTTCAGAAATTCCAACATAGGAACGATCCCAATAAGTAGTATTTCATACGAAATCTACCTAATAAAACCTAGCTCAATTTAATATTTCACGTGAAAATCATTCAACTAAAAAGAAATAAATTATTATTACAGCTTTTGCAATTTGTGCAACAATAAAGTAAAAATGTTACATTTTCTATGAAAAGTGTCCGTTGATTTTCAATGAAAAAAGCGAAAATTGGAATTATTAAGAAAAATATTTGAATAATGTAAAAACAAATTGGCCCATGTTTCTCTCTGGGTTATAATTCACTTATATGCAAAGGCATTTTACCATTCGTTTTGATCCTGACGTCAGGCAAACGTTTTTACACTTTAAATTTATAATATAATTAGAATTAGTAAAGAATAAAAAATGAGTGGCATCAGGGACAAAAAGGTGGGAAGAAAAAATGAAAAAGTTATGATCTCCATAGGCTTTTCCATGTTAAATTAACATTGAGAAGTGACACTGGAAATAAATAAGCATTGCGCTGCTGCGCAATACTTAAATAATCAAAACCCATTTGAAAGCATTTTATACCTTTTACCTTGGCATTAAAACAGCCAAAATCATAATACACTATTGGGAATTTACTTAACTACAGAATAAATGGATTGATATATTTTCTACTGATAAATTTAACAGCTGTCTCTGAAAGCCTGGTTTTACCTTTCTAATTGCTTATTATATTGTGTTTTACTGTGAATAGCAGAAATTGTAACTTTACTGATACTTCACAAGATTCCACAGAGCAGTTAAAATAACATATTTTCATTTGTGTACACATTTGAGAATTTATTTTGTACTTTTATTAATATAAATAATAAACAGAAATTTTAATATAATTTTGAAATGATTTTGGTATAAAAATTAAACAGTAGAAGAATTAACCATTTAAGCATTGTACATATGTTTTTACATAATACAGTACAGGACCTATTATCTGGAACCCACGGGATCAAAGGCTTTCAGGACTTTAGGTCCCCCGAAATATTTCAAATACATAAAAATAACAAAATTTAAACAATCCCATGTAGAATATGAATAAAACTTATCTTTTGAATTTTTTTTAATTATTTAAGCAAAAATTCCTGCATTATTCAGTGATAACAATGAATAAATAAAAAAATAATATTACTTTATCTACAAGCTCTACCCTTTTTTTTCTTTGCAGTTAGATAATTTAGATAAAAAACTATGATCAATATTTTTAATAAATCTTATTTCTTAAAAAAATTTGGAACCTTCAGTGTTTCTTTCCCAGTGTTAACCTTAGTGTTTTATAAATTCGTTTTGAACTTTTACTTTTTCTCTCGATCACAATGTCAAAAAGAAAATCCCTTAGTGTTGTGGATAAAGTTGAATTGCTGAAGAATGTAGATAGTGGAATGCGCCAAAAAGACATTTCGGTTAAATTTGGTATTCCTGCAAGGACAGTGTCGACTAATATAAAAAATCGGAATGCCGTAATGCAATTCTATGAAAGTATTGAACCTAACAGAAAACGTTTGAAAACATGCAATTACAATACAGTAGATGAGGCCATTTTAAAATGGATAAAGAGCGTTCAAGACCAAAACTTGACGATCTCTGCTCCTCTCATAACAGAGAAGGCATTTGGATCTAATGAATTTCAAGCAAGTTCCGGGTGGTTGGGCAAATTTAAGAAAAGGCATGGCATCAAGGAAAATGTTATTTCCAGAGAAAGTAAAAGTGTATCTGAAGCAGCCTATGATGACTGGGAAAGCAATGATTTGAAAAAAATTCTAAAACATTATCAGCCCAATGATATTTTTAATGCTGATGAAATAGGACTCTTTTATAAGTGTTTACCCAACAAAACTCTAACTTTCAAAGATGATGATTGTCATGGAAGCAAGAACAGTAAGGATAGAATAACAGTGCTGGTAGGTGCTAACATGAGTGGCAAGAAAAATAATTTGATTATTGGTAGTAAGTAAAAGTAAGGACCCTGTAGTATTAAAAAATTTAGAGGTTCTGAAATTTTTGAGATTCTTTATTTTTGAGAGTTTGCATCTAATTATTTCATAGCTATTTTTTACCTTTAGTCTTCTATTAATTTACACTGTGTTAAACAAATCAGTAATCAGAACATCTGGGCCTTTTTTGTTAGTATAAAACAGTTTTATTATTCGAATTTCAATAGCTCTAACTTGTTTACTAAATTTAATTGTCAGTTGTGTAGATTTTTCTTCTATTCAGAATTCATTTTGAGATGATGAATTTGATTTTCTAAACTTGCACACTTCTACTGATGTATGATCAATAAAATGCTGTAAGATAAAGTCTAATTTTTCAAAAACATTCTTTGAGTTACTTGTGCACAAAATGAAATTTTTCTCACATAAATTGAGAAAACACCTGAAAAAATTATTTCTGTGTCAACTGAAAATCATTGTTAAGTAAAATCCTATGAAGCAAAGGAAACCTGTACATAAATATCAGGATAAAGATAATTATGAAGAATTATTAAGAACAACTTAAAAAAATATAATAAAATACATACTCTTCCAAAGATAAAAGCTTTAAATCTTTTTCATGACGAATTTTATACTGTAAAATAGCATCTTCACAAATTTTTTGTTATCAAGATGTTAAGAAAATTTTGTTTTGTGACATGAACTAAATAAATATGCAAATACTGATTCATAAAATACAAAATAATGCAACAAAGCACACATGAATTATTATCCAATAGGCAAAAAACCCCATAAAATATGTGTTGAAGTAATAATTGCTAAATTTTGTAACTCTCCTAATTCTTGTCCAAATAAATATTAACAAGAGACAAAAAAGTTGCCTACTGGGACTGGGCAATGTAGAAATTTCTTAAATCGATTATAATCCATCTAACATCGCAATTTAGTACTAAATCATGATTTATTACCGATTTTACCATTTAGAATAAGGAAGCATATTTTTTTTAATTTTAGTAACAAAATATTGTCTTTATGCCCCCCCCCACCCCCCCCCACACACACACTCGAGTATTATTTAGTATATTTAGCTTTTAATTTTTTAAATACCTTTGAAAAGAGATATATTTTACACATAAAAAAAACTTTTGAATGTCCCAAAACACCCGGGTTATTTTTTTTTTCATTTTTAAAATTAGTGACCTATTTTAATATCTTCAATAAACTAATTCCTTAAAAAATAATATAAAAGAAAAGGATTTTTCTTTTGTCTGACTTGTTATGGTCGCTACAATCTAAATTCCTTAAGGGAGGCGGGCGACTTCCCCTAGCCCACCCAAAAAGATAAAAATAATTTACAATATGGAAGCATTTAGATGAGCAAAGTTCAGCTAGTTTGTGTTCTAATAAACACACTGTTAGCATTTACAATACTTCTGGGTAAACCAGGCTTTCCGGCTATTATACCATAACAAAATTAAGATTTCTTAAAAAAATTTAACAAATATGCAATAAAACTGCGTAGTTAAAATAAAGTCTGCTGTGCTGCAACTATTGAAATAATACTAATAATTAATAAATTAATAATTTTTTTAAATAACACTTTGAAATTGTATCAAACACTCAACTGTATATAACACTTGTATTTTTATCATCCAGCCCCCCCCCCCCCCCCCCCCCGCTCCTTAAAAAAAAAAATTAAGAAATAAAAGTCTCAGTGTGTTTTAAATCTGCCAATAAAACTTGTAAGCAAAAGACTAAAGCTATTTTCATTCAAGGATAAGTTTTATAAATGCCTTTTACTGTTTTATTACCTTAATTTTTTTTATGTAAGTAGTTTTTACATTTTTGTAATACAAAGAAGAATCAAACATAGTTAATGCCTATTTTTAATAACTGTACAAAATGTTTTTTGCTCGAAAAAGATGTTACATTAAAAAATATTCAGACTAAAATTAGCCGCTCCCTTTTCAACTTATTTAAATGAATTTGACTAAATGACTTTAAATATATGCCTCTTCAAACTTTAGTTTTATCAGTCATATAAATGTTTATTTACTATTATTATTCAAATATTTTTAGTAATGTTTAATGTAATATTTTTTTTATCAATGTAATTTTGTTATTTTATGCAATATTTATTTATAGAACTAATTATTATAAAATTATAGACTATTATGTGTATTTACATAATATTTTGCAAATAACACAAACTATATAAAATGTTTAGAGAATGAAAAGCTCACATGTTAGCTTTATAGTTTATAATTTTAGTGTGTATAGATCTCTTCACAATCAGATTTTCATTTTTATTTAAATATAAATAAAAGTCTGAATGAAAAATTTAATAAAAATAAGTCTAAATGCAAAATATAAATAAATAATTTTTTATGCTAAAATAAATATTTAAAATAATATTCATGGTTATTTATTTAAATTTCATGCTTTCACATTAAATTATTTTGAAATACACATAAGACATTCTGCTGATATTGTAAACTTCTCCTGCCCCCCCCCCCCCTGTTTGTTTTGCTATCAGAAATCAATGAAAAATTTCGAAAGCGAAGGCGTGCTTACACTCATCTGACTGACTATCAATTATTCTTAAGTATAACACAACTAATTTTTTTAGTAAATAAATAAATAACAAACAATTCTAGGAATATTGAGCTAAATTTTAGACAGACATATATTAAAGTCACTACAATTAAACAGGCATTAACTATTTTTTCTTCTTTGTATTACAACTCTTAAAACTACATACACATCTGAAAAATTAAGATTTTTGGGAAACTGAAAAGCGTTCATAAAACTTATCTGTGAATAAAAATAGCAATTGATATTCTTTTTTGTTTATAAATTTTATGCAGTTTTTTATGAATTTAATGTTGGTAAATTGTACTTAATGTTTTACTGTATCAAACAAAAATAATCGTATCCTTCCAAGAAACGTCATTGGAGCTTTGAAAACTCCAAAGAATCTTTCGCAACCGTTTCAACCTTGTCCATTCTAGAGAACCTGTTTCTCTAGTTCATTCTAGTTGTGGGGGTGTGGGATTTCCAAAGCATGTTTTTCCTTTGTATGATCTTTGCATCTGTTCTTGACCGGATAGGGGGACCATAGTTGACGGGTTTACAGAAATTAATTTACGCTGAGAGAAGAATATCTCCATGGTTTAATTTTTTTTCAATGAATCAAGTGAATGACTTGCTACCGCTTGTTTACGTTTTACGCTAATGTATGCTTTTAACTCGATTTCTGAAATTGTTTTTTAACTGTGCAAATCATTCAAATTTTGTTAGTTTTGAATCTTTTACAGAAAATTATGTTGAACAGAAGGGATTTCAGGTAGAAAAGATTTGTATTTAAGCAGGTAAGTTTTCTCTTACACATCTGAAATCGAAATTAAGCCTATCGTGGCTCCATCTTATCAGAGATTGGCAAATCGATGGGTTCGCCCCAGATGTGTTACACTGCATTTTATTATATAGAGATTACAGAGTAATAGAGAATAAAGAATATGTATTAAAATATTACCCAAAAATATGAATAATGGATTTTTCATTAACAGAATGCATTAAAAAAAAAACTGAAATCTGATGAATTTGGATTTTAAATATGAAACTTTATTCTCTTTTTTAAAATATTTTATGCGGATCCGACCAAATCGGGGTACACGAAACAATGCAGGACTATATACTTTAAAATATTTTCATTAATTACAAAGTAATAGAAAATAAAAAATATATGTTAAGATGCTACTAAAACATGTAAAAATGAATTTTTCATCATAAGAATGCATAAAAATATAAACTGAAAGTCAATGAATTTTGATTTTAAATATAAAACTTTATTATTTTTTTAAAATCATATAAATACTGAATCAACTTCAGGAAAATCATCTTGAAACAATGCAGGATTATACTTTAAAATATTTTAATTAATTACAGAATAATAGAAAATAAAAAATACATATTAAAATATTACTCAAACATGTGAAAACTTAATTTTTCATCAAAAGATTGCATTAATATATAAACTGAAATTCGATGAATTTAGATTTTAAGAATTAAACTTTACTTTTTCTTTTCAACTTTCAACCATATAAGTTTTTAATTTCCAAAAAAATACACATTCCAATCTCATAAACTCTGAACCGCGTTTACAAAATAAATAAATAAATATCAATTTTTACTTAAATCGTTGTTGTTTTTTAAATCGCCTTTTTCTTAAATTGGACAGCATCGAGGCTTGGTGTTTCCTTAAATCAGATCCTGCTAAATTGATTTAACACCAGCTTGCCATGTTTTTCTTAAATCTGAAAGCATTGAGGCTTGCGATGTTTGCTTAAATTGGATCCTGCTAAATCGATTTAACACCAGCTCACCATGCAAGCGGTAGATACATCAAAGTAGATAAATCAGTTTTCCAATGTTAGCTCTGAATCGGTATTTTGTTTTAATTCAATTTAAAGCCAATGGCTAATTTGCGATTTAACACATTGGCTAAATTGCAGTTTAAGACAATGGCTAAATCGCGATTTGCAATGTTAGCTTAAATCAATTTAAGAACAATGTTAAATTGGATTTCTGAAGTAAGCTTTAAATTGATTTATGGCCCAGGCCTATTCCCCACATTAAATTTTTTAATAATAATAAAAAAATAAATAAAAGAAATTGCAAGAGTAACTAATTTGCTCTCTCTCACACAAATATTTAAATACAGTAAAACCTCCTTAAAGCGACCATGTTCTGTTCCAATAAAAATGGGTCGCTTTGAGAGGTGGTCTCTTAATGGAGGTCTTGTTTAAATCTAGATTTTAATTGATGAAAAAAGGTAACAATTAATGTTACTGAAATTTATTTTTCACATTTGGAAAAATTATAAAAATTTAGTATTGAAACAAAAGTTAATTACATAAGTTACTTGCTGCACAGTTTAAAAAAGGAATATATTGATGTTTGCTATCATTTTAGGGTTTTACCTTTCATAACTTTTATTTCCAAGTCCTTTCGAAGTTCAGCCAATAAATGGACTTTTTTTTGCATGGGAACAAATAATGACGATTTCATTCATTTATCTATTTCTTTGAGATTGAGAGTTTCCTAACAGAATAGGGCGGGGGAGTTTATTGACCCTCATTCTTAACTCATCATCAGAGTTCAATTCATTGCCTAAAAAGCCACAAAGGGGTTTAAACACTTAAAAGTTACCAGAGTAAAAAAAAATCTGAACTTAGTTTAGAAGTTTGATGAACAATGAGCCCTCCGGAATTATTTTTCTAATAAAACCTTCTTCAAGCGACAAGGAAAAAACGAAATTTGTTTCATTTTCTTGAAAGAAATGGGTCGCTTATAGAGGGAATTCAACTGGGATGGTCTCTGAATGGAGGTAAAATTAGTATTGAGCCTATGGGAATAAATTTCATTCCATGAAAAAATGGTCGTTCAGGGAGGTGGTCGCACAGGGAGGTTTGACTGTAATGCATTTATGTTGATTTTAAAATTTAATATAGCTGAACACAGATGGTTTAAACAATAAAGTGAAAAGTGAAATGTAGTAAACCAACGTTTAAAATGCACAAATAATGCGTGAAAAAGCAGCAAACAGCTGTTTCGAATCTACAGCGAGATTCTTCTTCAGTGCAAGAGAGGGAAAATAGGAACAGCGTGCTAGAAAAAGCAAGGCTGAGCAAAATGATAGACAGAGACGCGCTGCCTTATATACCCTATGCGGGTAGCAAAAGCGCCAGAAACAACCAATGAGAGAGAAGCAGTGGAAACGACTGGGTGGACAAGTAGCGACATCTACCGGAAAAGGAGAGAAAATGAAACCAAAAAAGAGGAAATTAAATTAATGCTTTCCAAATACTTGGAAAATCTGGAGTACTAGATAAGTCATTGACTAAAGAGTGAGAATTTTTAATGATGTGGTAAGCTTCCCAAAAATCAAGATCAAGGTTAGAAGAACATTTTTGGATAATGGTGGCTGAGGAAAAATCGAACCTATGTTGAGAAGACCAAGAATGTTGAGCAATAGAAGAACGTTTGAGCTCCTGATTTTTAACATAACCTTCATGCTCTTTTAAACGAAATCTAAGAGCACGTTTGGTCTGGCCAATATAAGAAAGGCCACATTGGCAAGAGATTTGGTAAATACCCCAGTTATCTAGGCGATCAATGGGGTGTTTGAGATTTGAAAAAGTGATTTTATTAACAGGAGAAAAAATAACATTAAAATCAAACCTTCTTAAGATTTTAGCAACTTGCTGACTGATTTTAGGAAAAAATGGTAACACAACTGAAGTATTAGAGTTGGAATTAGAATGCTTTTCAGAATGGACGGAGATTTCGTTTAAAAGAGCATGAAGGTTATGTTAAAAATCAGGAGCTCAAATGTTCTTCTATTGCTCAACATTCTTGGTCTTCTCAACATAGGTTCGATTTTTCCTCAGCCACCATTATCCAAAAATGTTCTTCTAACCTTGATCTTGATTTTTGGGAAGCTTACCACATCATTAAAAATTCTCACTCTTTAGTCAATGACTTATCTAGTACTCCAGATTTTCCAAGTATTTGGGAAGCATTAATTTAATTTCCTCTTTTTTGGTTTCATTTTCTCTCCTTTTCCGGTAGATGTCGCTACTTGTCCACCCAGTCGTTTCCACTGCTTCTCTCTCATTGGTTGTTTCTGGCGCTTTCGCTACCCGCATAGGGTATATAAGGCAGCGCGTCTCTGTCTATCATTTTGATCAGCCTTGCTTTTTCTAGCACGCTGTTCCTATTTTCCCCCTCTTGCACTGAAGAAGAATCTCGCTGTAGATTCGAAACAGCTGTTTGCTGCTTTTTCATGCATTATTTGTGCATTTTAAACGTTGGTTTACTACATTTCAATATTCCTGCACAAAGGCTTTAATTGCTATTTTAAAATAAAGTGAAAATTTTGCAGACTATTTTGAATATGAAAAAGTGCCAATAGAAGTGAAAACTTCAACAATTACATGTGTGTTTTTTTAATCGTCAGGAAATGTTTTATTGTGCAGGAAATACTTTTAAATGTAGTGTTTTTTTATCCATAATTATAAACTATTACTACCAAAATTATATTACAATTTTCATAGTAATATAATTTAACTATAAATTACATATAAATAAACATTAATAATTTGTAATATATATTATTATATTAAATTATATTATTAAATTATACATGTACATATAAATAAACAAATTTTCATACAAAAATTCTCGTATTGCATTTAAAGATTTATCCGGTGAAATATAAACGGCAACCATTACAATTCAATACTATTCAAATATTGAAATCCATACTCCAATTCAATACTATCCAAAAGTATTTTTATTAATGAATACAATACCACAATTATATTACGCTTGACGTGCTAGTGTCTATGTGCCAAAATGCTAGCATGTCGGTTACGTAACAGTGTCTCCAAATCAGTGGTTTTTCTCCATCTCAAAAAAAGCTCAACGCGCCTAAAGAAGTTTTGGAAAACTGATAATGTGTGTGTGTGTGTTCCTGTGTGAACGCCAGGAGAAAAAAGTGAGTTTTAGCTTCGTTCTTCTTTTGCGGATTGAGCTGAAGAGGGAAAAGTTCCTGTCATTCACCGCTTGGCACTAGTGTCTATGTGCCAAAATGCTAGCATGTCGGTTACGTAACAGTGTCTCCAAATCAGTGGTTTTCCTCCATCTCAAAAAAAGCTCAACGTGCCTAAAGAAGTTTTCACTTCAATAATAAGTTTCACACAAAACACAATTATGTAGTAAGTTTCCCTAATCTTTTTTATTCTAAAACATCAACAGAAAACTAACAACTTAATTAAATTTAACATAAAAGAGTTGACAATACAATGTGTAAATTGTTACTGTTCTTAATATTTTTTTTTTTTTTTTCGTTTTTAAACAATGCAGTTTATTACTAAAAACATAACTAAATTTTGTAAAAGGATATTTTTTAATGAAGGTGATATTTTGGAAAGTGGAAAGCTGGGTTTTCCAATGTCTCCTGTATCTAAGGCTTTAGAGCCTCCACTAAATGGCTGATGATGGTTTACAGTTTCACGCAGAGCAAATTTAGTATTATGCTTTGCAAGCCATGGAAGAAATTCGTTTGATTCTATCTGTAAAAATAAAAAATTGAAGTCAAATTAATATGAGGAATTTACAACTTTAAACTAAAATTAAAATACATAATATTTATGGGCAATAAAAAAGCTGAATTCATTCTATTTTTTTGTAAATTAAAATGTTTCTCTTAGGAAATATTAAAAAACTATAGATACAAACTGGAAATATTTAAAGACAATCAACATATACAGTAAATCTTCGATTATCCATCAGCCACAGAACTGTCACTGTGGTGAATAAGAAAATAGATGGATAACAGAAAATCTTTTATTCCCTCCCTCCTAGACACACACACACACATTACAACAACGACAATTGGCAATTTAGATTATGTTTTAATGCAGGATTTATAATAGCATGGCTCCAAATAAAGATTAGAGCACATATACATACACTCATGTTTGTGAAAATTGCAACACTATGATGGAATCATCAGAATTAAATGAAATTTAATACATAAACGACTAGTATTGATACAAACAGATGATTAGATTTTCAAAGCAAAAAAACAATATTAAGTGTTTGAAATCAGTATTTGGTGCAACCACCATGCACAGCAATAACTACTGCTATACAACGTGGCATGGAGTCAAACAGATTTTTAATGTCTGCATGGGGAAGAGCATTCTATATTCTCTGTTTATGCATACCAGCGTACCCAAAGTTCGTATGTAGAAGCTATAGGAGGAGGATAACGAGCAAAATGTCAAGCAACGAAATCTCCCACATGTTCAATGGGTGACAAATCTGGAAAATACGCAAGCCACGGAAGAAGCTGTATGTGTTCTGCTGACAAGAAGCCTTAAACATTCCTTGTAACATGTGGGCGAGCAATATCCTGTTGAAAGATAGCTCCAGGAATGCCATGAAGGAAAGGAACAACTTTAAGCTCCAACATTTCACAGATGTACCTGTTGCTGTTCAGATTACCCACAATTTGTAGCAGCTGCGATCATCCATGATGTGCAATCACATCCCAGATCATAACTCCCGATGTTTGTCCACTATGGCATTCAAAAATGCACTCCGGAAGGTAGCGTTCACCTGCATAGTATTTAACACAAATGCAGCCATGATGGTACCACAAATTCAAGCGAAATTCATCAGATAAAACAACTTGTTGCCAATCTGCATGCCAGTCTCTATGTTTATGAGCACATTGCAGCTGCAGGCGTAGATGGTTTTGCGGGAGGAAGATCCTGTATAAAGGAGGCAAGCAGTCCACGGTGCTATAGACGTCGATGAATTGACGATGGAGACAGTGATACACCTGTAGCAGTTGACCAACATGCTGCTAACTGTCTAGATGAAGATGTACGGTTCGCCAGTGCCATGCGGACCATGTGTCTATCAGCGTACGTTGACGCCATCATTCAGGGTCCACTCTCAGATTTCTGAGTTGTCTGATCTTCATCAGTCCACCATTTTCAAACTTGCATCACTCTGCTGCTATTATGCTGCACATGAGCTGCTATTACATGATAGGAAAATCCTTCTTCACGAAGCCGAGGATTTTCCCCTATTCAAACTCTGTCAGTTGTTGAAATGCTGTCCTCTTCTGTCGAAGAAGCATAGTTACGTCTCACCTAATGTTTACCATTAGCAAAAAACCATAGGCAATTCTCGACGTCTCGCTACAGTTTTCTATTTATACAGTTTCAGCAGCAGTCCAGAGGGTGCTGCTCAGCCCACGCATGCGTGGTGACTGAAATTGGAATCATTTGCATAACACACTATACTTTGATTTCTCTGAAATTTTCAGCTCAATCGCATCATTCCTTCATGGTATTGCAATTTTCACAAACATGAGTGTATAAATATATATATTATGAAAATTAAATTTCTGCACGTTATTAAATTTATTCCATAAAAATATCCTTTCTAAAATGATTCTATAATCCTAGTTTATCAAATTATTTCCTATCTTAAATATTTCATTCATTCCATTTACTTAAATTCATTTCTATTTAAAATGCACATTTTAATACAGTAGAAGATCTTTATAACGCAAACCTAAAAACGCAAGGTTGTGCGTTATATAGAATTTTGCGTTATATGGGTCACAGCATTAAATTCACCTTGTAAACATGGCCAAATATGTCTGAAACACATCAAAATACATTAGAATATCTTTATACTGCATTCTTGTTACCAAGAGTTATCCAAATTATAAGTTTTTGCATGATATAGGTCAGACATTGTTAAATTTACTTTATAAACATGATCCAAATATAACTGACACAACCATCCCTTATATTAGACATTTTCGAAAATGTTTATTGTAATAATAGCATTTTTTCAGTAAAAAGGTCTTAAGTTAGACGATAAAGTTGAACTAATGTATCAAATTTAGTCCCCTAGAGAGTAGCAATATTTTACAATGTGAAAATGCAGGTTCTTTTTAACTGCAAAAATCATTGTTTACATCTGAGAAGTTGTGCGTTATATGGAGAATTGCGTTATATAGAATTGCGTTATAAAGATCTTCTACTGTATTTTACTCCCTTTCAAAATGTATCCTAAAAAAAAAAAATTTCCCGTAATCATTTTCTATCAAGGGCATTTATTTCTCAATCTTATTAGGGTTTCGTTCATCTGACGAAACCCTAATAAAATTGTATTTTAAACAATTCTTTCTAAGTGAGTCCCTAATTAGGTTGCAGGCGCGAAATTTTGCGTACTTATAGATGGACACCTCAGATCAAACGACAAATCATAAATTTTCGAAAAAGTCGTACATTTAACCCTTTGGGCTCCCACATGTATATTTTAAACAGTTCTTTCTATGTGAGCCTCTAATTAAGTTGGAGGCATGAAATTTTGCATACTTATAGCTGAATACCTCACATCAAACGACAAACCATAAAATTTTGAAAAAGTCATACATTTAACCCTTTGGGCTCCCACATGTGTATTTTAAACAATTCTTTCTAAGTGAACCATAATTAGGTTGGAGGAGTAAAATTTTGCATACTTACAGCTGAATACCTCACAACAAATGACAAATCATAAAATTTTGAAAAAGTCGTACATTTAACCCTTTGAGCTCCCACATGTGTATTTTAAACAATTCTTTCTAAGTGAACCCTAATTAGGTTGGAGGAGTGAAAATTTCGCATACTTATAGATGAATACCTCAAATCAAACGACAAATCATAAAATTTTGAAAAAGTCGTACATTTAACCCTTTGGGCTCCCACATGTGTAATTTAAACAATTCTTTCTAAGTGACACCCTATTTAGGTTGGAGGTATGAAATTTTGCATACTTATAGCTGAACACCTCAGATCAAACGACAAATCATAAAATTCTGAAAAGGTCATACATTTAACCCTTTGAGCTCCCACATGTGCATTTTAAACAATTTTTTCTATGTGAGCCTCTAATTAGGTTGGAGGCGTGAAATTTTGCATGCTTATAGCTGAATACACCACATCAAACGACAAATCATAAAATTTTCAAAAAGTCATAAATTTAACCCTTTGGGCTCCAACATGTGTATTTTAAACAATTCTTTCTATGTGAACCTCTAATTAGGTTGGAGGCGTGAAATTTTGCATGCTTATAGCTGAATACCTCACATCAAACTACAAACTATAAAATTTTGAAAAAGTCGTACATTTAACCCTTTGGGCTCCCACATGTGTATTTTAAACAATTCTTTCAAAGTGAGCCCCTAATTAGGTTGGACGAGTGAAATTTTGCATACTTATAGCTGAATACATCTTATCAAACGATAAATCATAAAATTTTGAAAAAGTACATTTAATCCTTTGGGCTCCCACATGTGTATTTTAAACAATTCTTTCTAAGTGAACCCTAATTGGGTTGGAGGCATGAAATTTTGCATACTTATAGCTGAACACTTCACATCAAATGACAAACCATAAAATTTTGAAAAAGTCGTACATTTAACCCTTTGGGCTCCCACATGTGTATTTTAAACAATTCTTTCTAAGTGAGCCCCTAATTAGGTTGAAGGAGTGAAATTTTGCATATTTATAGCTGAGCACCTCACATCAAATGGCAAATCATAAAATTTTAAAAAAGTCGTACATTTAACCATTTGGGCTCCTACATGTGTATTTTAAACAATTCTTTCTAAGTGACACCCTATTCAGGTTGGAGGCGTGCGGAGGCGTTAGGTTGGAGGCATGGAGGCATACTTATAGCTGAACACCATCATGCGACAAATCATAAAAATTTGAAAAAGTCATACATTTAACCCTTTGGGCTCCCACATGCGTATTTTAAGCAATTCTTTCTAACTGAGCCCCTTATTAAATTGGAGATTTGAAATTTTGCATACTTATAGCAGAACACCTGAGGCCAGGCGACAAATCATAAAATCTTGAAAAAGTCTTACGTGTAACCCTTTGAGCTACCACATATGTCTTTTAATTCTATTAATAACTACATATGTTTTGTAACAATTCTTTCTAAGAGAGCCCCTAATTAAGTTGAAGACATGAATTTTTTGCATACGTATAGCTAAATACCTCAGACTACACGACAAATCATAAAATTTTGTTCTAACTTGTATATTTTAAGCACTTTTTCTAACTTCCACCCTTTTCACCTGGGGAGCACTTTTCCAACTTTTGCCGACACCCCTTTGACTATTCTTTCATAATATGCACCATAGCCTTACATATTTTAGTTCCACTTTTTACTGCTAGGGGCGCCTACTTATCTCGGGTGCTATGGGTCCAATCCCCTCGACTAATATATCTATGGATAGTATGTAAAACGGATTTTCGTTCGGATAAAGGTTTGTTTAGAATAGAGTGCACCCCTTTTTGCAAAATGTGGAACTAACAGATTTTTCAAAAGGATAAAGTATTTTGAAAGGAATATTAAACGAAACCCTCTGTGCAATCTGTGATCACACTTACCCACTTGTTTTATTAAAGTTATCTGTTTTGTACCATTTTCTTTTTACTTATTTTATTTCAAAAATCAATTTGCAAGCTTTTTTAACTAAATCATTTCATTTTCCTTCCGACCTTAAAATATAGTTAAAAGCAATTTTCAGCTGTGACTGGATAGCTTGCATATCTGCAATACGGGAAAAACTTTCCACACCTGCAATATAAAACATTGAACATGAGTACGGATTGCAGAATTTTCATGTTTTCCACTGTCTTTAAAATCTATGTAGGCTGTTAGTAAGAGAGTCCCTGGAATATAGATGATATGATAACACCTTTTGTAATGTATAGTGCATGCATGATGGCATCACTAGCTGTTAAATTTTAGTAGTGAAAGAGTCAATATATTTTGGAACTGTGGCAGATTAATTCTAATTAATTTCTCATTTACAATTTTTATATGTTTACAAAGTTATTTTTCAGTTTACAAACAATACTTGGAAACAAAGAATAATGGGAAAATGGCTCATAATACTGTAAAAACCAAAAGAAGCACCACAGCCCTTATGAGTAACAGTAGATCTTATTTTTCAGCATGGCCTATCTGATGGTTATATTTTGTAAATACAACCTTTGAATGATTGATTGGTTGATTAGTGGAGCACCAAATTTGATTGTTGGGAGTATAACTACGTTGAAGACAGTTTTAAACCCATGTAAGATGTAAATACTATGAGTATGTGCATGCATTTGGCGAAGGCAACATTGACCTTTTCTATACAACACGACCAAGTGACATAATTGAGAAAGTGATTATCTCATCAGATGTATCAGCACCTTTACGAGTAACAGTAGATCTTATTTTTCAGCATGGCCTATCTTATGGTTATATTTTGTAAATACAACCTTTGAATGATTGATTGGTTGATTAGTGGAGCACCAAATTTGATCATTGGGAGTATAACTACGTTGAAGACAGTTTTAAACCCATGTAAGATGTAAATATTATGAGTATGTGCATGCATTTGGCGAAGGCAACATTGAAATTTTCTATACAACATGACCAAGTGACATAATTGAAAAAATGATTATCTCATCAGATGTATCAGCACTATATCACAGGCTGATTCTTTTGCTAATATGCTAATTGTGCAGGGAGGGGGGGGGGGGGGGATTGCAGTTGTATGTGCTTAAATTTAATCTTATTATTTCATAAAAATACCACATTAACCCGTTTGCAATGGCATGTGTATTCAGAAGCATGCATTTGAGGATGGAGTGGGAAAATTTGATTTCACCTTCTAGGGCAAACGATTTTGTGAAGCTAAGCATAACTCTTGTAAAGTGTTTTTTAAAGTAGTTGGATGGGCCAATTCCTAAACTTTCGTCTAACTCGCATATCTTAATATTTCAAAAGTAGTTACAGATGTTAATACTGCAATATTAGTTCAATACAATACCAATTTTATTTTTCATCTTAAATTTCTGCTTCAGTCAAATAATTGGAGTAAAAACGAGTTAATCTCGATCATGATATTTAATAAAATCAATAGTTTTTCGTTATTCTGTTGCACATCAGCTGTTTGCGAATAGCTAGCTTAGAAGGACGCGAGTTTCCATTGCAGCACAAACTATCAGTGGACAATAGAACTACGAAAAATTGAGAAAATTACACAAAAATTGCTATTCCAGCAGAATCTTTTCAAATTCAAGGAGAAACTGCTGGCCATAGCCAAAAACATATACAAAAAATTTGGTTCAAATCTATGCATAACTTTATAAACTTTTCGATGGTACAAAAATGGCACAAAAATCACTATTACAGTGCCCCCTTCTGGCAGATTTTTTCAAATTCAGGGAGGACCTGCTTGTCATAGCCAAAAACATACACCAAAACTTTGGTTCAATTCCTATGCATAAGTTCATACACTTTTCGATGGTACAATAATGAAAATGACACAGACATCAATATTATAGTGCCCCCTTCTGGCAGGATATTTCCAAACTGAAGGAGAACCTGCTGGCCTTAACCAAAAACACACAAAAAATTTAGTTCAATTCTATGCATAACTTGAAACTTTTTTCGATGGTACAATAATGAAAATGGCACAAAAATCACTATTACAGCGCCCTCTTCTGGCAGAATTTTTTCAAATTGAGGGAGGATCAACTTGCCATAGCCAAAAACATGCACAAAAAATTTGGTCCAATTTTATGCATAACTTCATACACTTTCTGATGATACAATAATGAAATTGCACAAAAATCGCTATTACAGCAGCCCCTTCCAGCAAAATATTGCTACACTAGGACTTCCCTCAGAGGGATTAGTCTGAGCGATATTGCTGAGAACATAGATTTAATAATAACATGTGGAAGCAAAGAAAATGAGATGTTATCTTTAATTGTCCATATACTGCGATATATTGAAATGATAAAAATAAACGAATCGTAGAATTACAAAATCTTATATATAAATTCGTATACACTGTTTAAAAAAATGGGAAATCAAACCATTCAAGACAGCCATGCATGGATATAAAATTGAAAGTACGCAATATATTAAAAGTAAAATAGAAAATGAAACACTAAATTACTTATATCGGAATTTTAACTGTATAAAAGGATGTCAAGAACATAATCAGACGCTCCGCACCAATTTGAGTAATTTTAAATGACAAATATATGATGTTTAAAATGAATGGACTATACTTTATATGGTGTGTGCTCCCACGGAATAGTTAATATTATACAATATCTGTTTCCCACGGATGCAATGAGGTTGTCGATAACATTTAAGGAATTCTCTCCTCAAAATCTGATATAGTATCAAAGTACCGAATACATCAACAGTGGCATGCAATGCTTCGTTAGAGTGTGTTTTAGATATGCTCGATCGGAATTAAATGATGAGTGTATGCTGGCCACTACATACGCTGTATTATTTTGTTTTCAAACATATTCTGCACAAGTTGAGCTGTATTTAGTATGTATTAAATAAAAGAAATCGGCAATGATTACAACATAAAGTATGACACAAGATCTGAATATATCGTCTGCATAACTTTTGAGCTGTCAAAGTGTCGTTTGAAGTAATTTACAAATCCATACATATTTATTCAGCAAATCATGCAAGCTAACATATGCCAATATGAACCCGATTATGAAATTTCCCCCAGAATAAGTTAATATATGAAAAATCTACTAATGATAATTGAGAATATGACCTTATGATAAAATGTCTAGAAAAATGAATCGCATAAAAAATTCATATCACATTTAAAACGGCACTTCCCTCTGTTAGTGGCCTTGGCGAGAGAGAGAAAAGCCTAAAGAAAGAACACTTTAACAAGTACTTTCGGGCAACCTACTCACTGTTTCATAAAGGTCTTTATTCAATATTTACACAATTTATTTAATGCTAGGTGGGTATCTATCAGTTTTGATGGATTTAAATTGCATGTTTTGCGGAGGAAATGCAGCATTATGAAATATTTAAAGTTGCTGTTCCTAATAATTCCAAATTAATGGTAATTAAGATCGCTTTCCGTTAATTTCATCTTTTTAAATTTTAAATTTTTTAGAAACCATTCATAGAGACAACTGTATATTTTAAAACTAACCCGAAGCAAAATTTCAAGATTTTGGGCTCAGCAGTAACACAGAAATAGAAAATTTTCGAAAGTTTTATGTTTCTGCACTGTTTTATATAGCGACATTTTTAGAAATTGTTCTATTGCGAGAATTTACGTCATGATAAATATAGCCATGCCAATTTTCATGTTTATATTCCTAACAATTCCATGTACTTCGTTACTTAGATCATCTTTAGATCTTTTTCCGCTATGTTTAGTCTTTCGATTTTTTAGAATTCATTCTACAACGAGCATTTACATCTTATTAACTACTACCATGCCAAAGTTCTAGTTTCTAACCCCAACAGTATCCCAAAAATTTAAGTATTCCAAATAAATCATAGTTTAGAAACTTTCTAGAAATTTTTACGTTTATCCGTCAAATTGAACCTTTTAGATAGCGTTCATTACGAGTATTTACATCTTAAAAGTAACTACCGCACCAAATTTATAGTTTCTAACCCAATCAATATCGCAGAAATCGCAATTTTAGAACTTTTTTGCTCCTGCAGCGATGTAGGTTCTTGCACTGACATAAAATAGTCTTTTTTTTCGGAGCAGAGATGGCCACCAACATTTTGTTGGCTATGTAGTTTCAGAGATAACACCTCACAAACGTACAAGCATTAATAAAATTATACACTTTATAATATTATAACGGTTTATAATATTAGCATTAGATGTACAGATACAAAAGCCATTTATCTGTTACAAACTAAAGTGCCCGGCGTTGCCCAGAATTTGGAGGATGTTTTTTTTTTTGAAAAATCAATTTCAAAATTTAACATACAGCACAAAACAAACATTAAAAAATGCAGTCGAAATGTTGTATGAAGGAATCATATGAAAACGCTATATAAAAACGTATAAATGTATATAACAGACGCAAAAAAATACAGCTATAATTGAACTTATTTCAATTTATAATTGGAGCAATAATGTTATAATACGCCAATATTTCCCTAATCGGGTTTTTATCATGCTTCAATACATTTTTCATACTCATATGACGTTATACTATATCGACCACGTCCTTCATATTTCCAATATGACGTAATATTTTCTTCTTTCACGTGGAAACCTTGAAATAGAAAAGTTATGAAGTTATATTCACTTTCATTTAAATTCGTCAAACTATTTATTTCATTTTCATTTTTCACGTGAATATCTTGCAATAGAAAAGTTATGACGTAACATTCTCCTTTTTTTAAATTCGGAAAACTATTTATTTCTTTTTCATTTTTCAGGTGGAAATCTTGCAGTAGAAAATGAATTGTTTTAGTAATAATTTTAGTGTGTGTTTTTTAATTGTTGGCAACTGCTATAACGAAAAATGTTTAAATTTGATAAGAAATTGCTGTTAAATTGGTGGTTTTTTATTAATTAAAAATTAACTATAAATTATTTCGATTCCAGATTACTTTAGTTGCCTCGGCCATGTTTTAATACACATGTACGCATCTTTTCACAATTTTGGCTTCCAAATTGTGGATTTTTATAGAATTACAAACAGACAGACAAGTTTTCATTTTTATATATCTCTCTATTCTAAAAAAAGTAACTAACGCTGTCATCGCCGCCGCCGGTTTTGAATTTTTTGTGACCAGAGGTATTTCTTCGTTAATATTAAGAAAACTATTGCATACAAAAATATGAAAATCGGTGGTATTATAGCGAAATGTTTGATCAACACGCTGATGCATACAGTTTTCAAATCGAAGAATTATTTTAAGAGATATTTAATGCTAAAGTTTTACAAAATCGTTCCATTAAAAAAGTTTTATAGGAGAAAAAACTATACATGAGAATTTAATCATTTTTAGATCATTTTATTCAATAGAAGATCCCGGTGTGCAGGTTCCATTAATTTTTTTAATTTGACTCATTTTTTAAGGTTTTATTTCTATTTTAAATTCAAATATTCAGCATTTCGACAGATATTTTTTACATATTTTAGAAAATGGTATTAATTTAAACTGTTGCCAACTGAATAAACAGCGCAAAAAATAAAGTTTGTTTCAAATAAAAAAATTATTTACACGTTACTATTATAAACAGAAAAAAACCTTCAAATTAGAATTAAATAATTAGGTATAAAAAGCAGGCACTTATTGGAAATTACGCCATAAAAACTATATTTAAATGTGAATTTTAAAAGAGAAAGGATATTGTAAAATAAATTCATTAACATGCGTTAGAAGTCTGAAATAGAAGAAATTACGTCATATTACACTTATTACGCAAAATGAACAAAAAATAGTATTGCAAAACAGTTTAAATTTAAAAATTGCGCGAGACAAAATATTAGAGGTTAAATATTAGATTTTTTCAAAATTTTATTATTTGTCGTTTGATGTGATGTGTTCAGCTATAAGTATGCAAAATTTCATGTCTCCAACTTAATTAGGAGCTGAGTTAGAAAAATTGTTTAAGATACACAAGTTAGAGCCCAGAGGGTTAAATATTAGACTTTTTCAAAATTTTATTATTTGTCGTTTGATGGGAAATGTTCAGCTATAAGTATGCAAAATTTCATGTCTCCAACTTAATTAAGGGCTGAGTTAGAAAAATTGCTTAAAATACACAAGTTAGAGCACAGAGGATTAAATATTAGACTTTTTCAAAAATTTACTATTTGTCGTTTGATGTGAGGTGTTCAGCTATAAGTATGCAAAATTTCATGTCTCCAACTTAATTAGGGGCTGAGTTAGAAAAATTGCTTAAAATACACAAGTTAGAGCCCAGAGGGTTAAATAATAGTCTTTATCAAAATTTGATTATTTGTCGTTTGATGTGAGGTGTTCAGCTATAAGTATGCAAAATTTCACATCTCCAACTTAATTAGGGGCTGAGTTAGAAAAATTGTTTAAAATACATAAGTTAGAGCCCAGAGGGTTAAATATTAGACCTTTTTCAAAATTTTATTATTTGTCGTTTGATGTGAGTTGTTCAGCTATAAGTAAGCAAAATTTCATGTCCCCAACTTAATTAGGGGCTGAGTTAGAAAAATTGCTTAAAATACAGAAGTTAGAGACTGGAGGGTTAAATATGACTTTTTCAAAATTTTATGATTTATCATTTTATCGCAAGGGTTCAGCTATAAGTATGCAAACTTTCAAGTCTTCAACTTAGTTAGGGGATGAGTTAGAAAAATTGCTTAAAATACATAAGTTAGAGCCCAGAGGGTTAAATATTAGACCTTTTTCAAAATTTTATTGTTTGTGGTTTTGTATTCAGCTATCAGTATGCAAAATTTCCTGTCTCCAACTTAATTATGGGCTGAGTTAGAAAATTGTTTAAAATACACAAGTTAAAGCCCAGAGGGTTAAATATTAGACCTTTTTCAAAATTTTATTATTTGTCGTTTGATGTGATGTGTTCAGCTATAAGTATGCAAAATTTCATGTCTCTAACTTAATTAGGGGCTGAGTTAGAAAAATTCCTTAAAATACACAAGTTAGAGCCCAGAGGGTTAAATATTAGACTTTTTCAAAATATTATTATTTGTCGTTTGATGTGTGGGGTTCAGCTATAAGTATGCAAATTTTCAAGTCTCCGACATATATAGTTTCTGAGAACGGGCTCTGTGACAGACGGACAGACAGACAAAGGAGTGAGACAGGTAGGGTTTCGTTAGACGAACGAAACTCTAAAAAACATGCTGCGGATGACTGTAACAACATCCTAAAATTACATTACCATTAGCGATCTACCAACCCCGAATTTAGTTTATATTCGTTTCATTCGTACTTATTCTTTTGTGCGGCCCTGTAAAATAACTATCAATTATAATATACAGTAAAGCCTCTGAATAGCGGACACCTCGAGAATGCTGAATTTGTCCTCTATTTGGAGGTGTCCGCTACTGAGAGTAAAAAATGTACGGTTATTTAAGGGCTGGTAATCGAAAAAAATGCCCGCTAAATAGAGGTGTCCACTAATCGGGTGTTTCCGTTATGGAGGTTTTACTGCATAATAATATCATCCTTTACAAGAAAATTGCATGCTGTATGATAGACTGACAGACATCCACAGAAAGATAACCTTCCGGAGCAATAAACACTCATGTCTTTTGTTTTAATCATCCACAATTGTATCTCATACAACAGGTCAGATTTTATACAACAGGCTAAAAACGGTCACCGTGGTACGGAGTACTGTATTATTATTTGTTTGCCGAGCAAAACTGGTTGCCACGGGTTGTTGCAAGGTTTGTGATCACATGGTTGAAACTGATCTATTCAATATCACTGTGTACGTATTTTTTTTATTTGCTCCATGTGTTTAAACCAGTTGTCTACGAAAACATCCACCGGTGAAAGTGACGCACACCAAATTTCTGTGACGTATGCAGATAAATTGTGCTTTTTTATCAGTTTTTGTAATGTAATTTTTAAACGGTTTGGAACTTATTTTTCATAGTAGGTGCATTCAGTAGGTGGCCCTCATAGGTACCTTCTGGTGCAATCAGAAACGAAATCCGACAAATATTTTTTGAGTTATGCTTGACGAAAGGTTTTTATTAGGCTTTGTTTTTAGTAGGACATGGCGTTAATATCCATCGTAGCTGTAATGTGTCCGGACAGTAATATTTCGCTGAGTATTAGCCTTCGCTTCGCTCAGACAATTAGAGGAAGACCTGCTGGCTATAGCCAAAAACATACACAAAAAATTTGCTTCAATTCTATGCATTGCATAACTTCATACACTTTTCCATGGTACAATGGCGACACAGACATTTTGTATAAACATGTTTTTTGGGATCTCTGATCCTCTAAAACGTGTAAATCTGTTAAAAAAAAATTTGATTAGTATAATACTTTCTTCTATTGAAGATAGAAGAAAGTAAAAGTTATAAAAGATTCATTTTCACATGTAACCTTTTGAAATACACATTCCTGAAATAAATTATTATATATATTCATGCAAAAAATTGAGGTATTTTCTCGGATATTTTAATATAAAAATAATTTTTTAAATATATATAGTGCATATTTTAACAATGTTTTTAGGATAAAGAATATTATAATATAATTAGAAAACACTTATGTGCCTTTATTTTAGCAACATATGAAACATTTTACTCAAATAAAGAATAATTTTGTTTAAAAAAAAATAATAGTTTTGTTTCTAAATAATTTTTAACACATTCCATAAACAAAATAAGTGTTTTAAAAAAGCTGATTTATTCACAAATAAAAATAATTAAATAAAACTTGCAAGCAACTTGTGCATGCTACTTTTTAATACTTATTACACACTCTTACCAAAAAAAAAAAAAAAAAAAGTTTGAAAATGATTAATTTAATTAAAAATACTTTTGAAAATTGAAAAATTACATGTAAATACATAATCAATCTTAAAACATCTATCAAATAAAAAGTATTGAATAATAATAAAATAGAATTATACTTTAAAATATACATTTCTGAAATAATGTTAATGTAAAAATATTTTTGAAAATTAAAAAAAAAAAAAAAAAAAAAAGTATATATAGTAACGTACAATAAAACAAAATATCAAATAAAGAGTATTTGATAATAATGAGTAAACTTGAATGATAACTTAAAATATAGAAATCCTACACAATTACTTTATTTAGTAAAAGTAATAATAGCAAATAAGGATAATCTGTTTGGCAATCCTCAGGGAAGTGAAAGATGCTAGCACTATTGTATTTATTACAGTACTATAATGATACATGAGAAAGAATACACAGCAATAGTCAGTACAAAACCACTATTTTCTTACAGAAATATTTTCCTAATTTAATCAGAAAGTTTCTGCAATGAAATAAAGTTAAAAATTCTGTAAGAAATTAAGGTCCACTCAGGCTGCAGTTGGACCACACTCATGTATTATATCAAGAGCTGTTAGCATAAAGTGATAACTGTAGATAAAAAAAAGTTCCAACTTTTTACAGTAGAAAATTCACTTTGGTGTAATTTGAGTTGATGTGAAAAAAAATTATATGTACAAAATGACATTTTACTGTTTTTTTTTTTTTTTTTTTTTTTTTTTAAGAAAAGATTTATTATAGCTATGAAATTTTATGCTTTTTAGAAGTTAAATAAACATTTTGAAACATAAATTTTACTTAATAAATTAAATTAAATAAGTACCACATTGAAAAAAGAAACATTTATTAAATAAATTTTCTGGTTTAGAACAAGTTTATTTCACATGTAAAAAAGAGTAAAAGTAGAATTTGACCAATAAAAGTGCTTCATGCAAATTTTATGTTGCTGAAAACTTTTTGTTCTTAATTTTCAAAATATCATGACAAGCCACTTAAACATCCTCAGTGGGACAGTAAAGACCTCTAATATAAAATAAACTACAACTATCCCATGATACATTATACCTTATTAAATAAATTATAAAAATTAAAACATACAACCTTATTTTTCCTACTATCGCTCTTTCCTGTAGGTTTTTCCTCGGCCTCAGAAATATTACTTGGCTTTGATCTAAAAAGACCCTTTTTTCTAGCTGGTTCATTCATTATTAACACTGATGGCATCCACTAACTTCTCATCAAATCATCACCTAAAAAAAAAGCAAAAACATTTTACTTTGAAAAATATTAAAAGCACTTTTAGGAATTAAAAACAGAAAAAAGTATATTTAAATAAATGCATGTAGGATTATGTTGAGTACATTACCACAACAAGGATTACGTTGAAATAGAAGGCTAAACACTAATAGACCAAGAGCTGGCTGCACAGGCAATCACCTCATTGAGTTCATGGATGAAATTCTAGGATTAGTTAAATCTTGATTCGCATATTAAAAGGCAATCGGTCAGACAAGTCATATCTTGGTGGAAAACACTTGAAAACCTGATTTTAGTGGCTAACCTATAGGTTTAGCATTGTGTTTTCCTGCTCCCAGTCGTCCATGTTTTCATACCTTTGGGTGCAAGAAAACATAATGGTAAACCTACGAGTCAACCACTAAAATTTGGTTTTCAGGTGTTTTCCACCAAGATATGACTTGGCAGACCGATTGCGTTTTAATATGTGAATCTAGATTTAACTAATCCTAGAATTTCAGCTGTGAACTTGATGAGGTGTTTGTCTGTGCTGCTGGCTCCCGGTCTATAACGTTTATTGACAAAATTAAATATACAGACAGCAGTTAAACAGATTTTAAATAGATGATCATTAAGGAATCATAACAGCATTTTGTCTATTCGATTAAAATACATCTCTACAAGTTTCTTATGCCTTACGTAGAAGAAAACAACTTTCACCTTCAGCTAAAATCTATAGAAGTAATAATTTTCCATTGTGCATTTTCTTCATGTGTACGTCATGGATTGACAATCATACTTGCATGCAGCTTGCACCTGTTACTACTTTATTCATTGAGTTAGTACTAAATGTAATTGTTGATCTTCAATCATTTCCACATACATATGTATTTGCATTTTTAGGTACGTTTGTAATTATATAAATACGTAGCACTTTAGTCATCATTCAGTCCGTCTGTCTGTCCATCCGCATATAACAGCACAAAAACTACAAAACCGAATCATTTGAAATTTTAAATATATAATTGTTGCATAATTTTGTTGAGTCATTTCAAATTTTATGAAAATCGGATGTATAGTTTAATGACAGGGACAATCAAAAGTTTTCCGTTACATTACGGCCAATGGAAAAAAATTATTGCAAGTGCCTTTTAATGATGTTACAGCCTTCCGAATGGTCTAAAATTTTAAATATATAATTGTTGCAAAATTCTGTCGAGTCTTTTCAAATTTTATGAAAATTGGATGTATAGCTTAATTACAGGAACAGTCAAAAGTTTTCCATTACACTACGGCCAATGGGAAAAAATTATTTCAAGTGCATTTTAATGATGTTATAGCCTTTCGAACAGAATGAAATTGATAGGCACTTATGAAGTGCACTAAAATATACATTCAGTACAATATGTGGTGCAAAAAATATTTATAAAACTAGTTATAGTACGAACGCACCTCATTTGCCACGTTTGACGAGCAATTTCTAACTTGTTATATTATTCTGTCATTCTCTGAAAAATGGAAAATTTAGGGCCAAAAAGTGACAGCCAAAAGTGTTTCACAACTATCAAGATAGCAGTAAATAAGCCTTTGTAATTATCAAGTTGGTACCATATTAATTTATTTAAATAAAAATCTAAATGTCTGTTATGCTATTCCCCAGTATTTTTTATTCACCAATGATGAATACTACATAATCTTTTGATTAATTATATATATTCAGACTACAAATCAAAAAAATTGTATCTCTGATTTATCTTACACTAAAGTTGCAAAAGATCAATTCAAGCCAAATAAATATTTTAGCATAAGCAGCTTTCTCCCTTTTTCAATCTCCTCCTTTAATTTTAAACAGAAACATATATATTTCTTTTGAAAAATATGCTATACAAAAGAACAAAAAGCAGAATTAAATTCAATGTTTTTTCCTGGTACTCGGCACTTTTTTCTTTTCCATCAGTTTTTTCTACTTTGTACGAAATCCTGTTTTAAATTATTACTTTCAAAACTCACCCAAAGTGATAGCCAGGAATTTTTTTATTAAATTACAAAAGACCTGTACATGCAAAGGTAAACAGGGCAATTTCTCTGGGCTCCTACTTCTAAGGGGTTTTTTAATCTCAAAAACATTACTGCCAAAGTTACTTCATAAGTATTTTTTCTTTAAATAGGTACAAATTGAGGTTGTAAAAAATTTAATTTCATGAAGATCCTCAAGTAAATCTTCCCCCATGGCACCAACTGAGTTTAGTCTGGCTTGAAAATGACTTATTATTCATTTTTTTTTTTTTTCATACGTTTGCATATCAATTTCAGGAATGCCTTTCAGAACGTTTAAGGAGAAGGGGGGGGGGGGCACTTTTTTTTTTATCTTGTTTGCACAGCTGAGAAGCAATTGGTTCAGTTTTATTTTAATTTTCACATACTATATATTTTAAAAATTAGCCAAAGTACTCATTAGAGGTAGATGTGTTACAATCACTTAGAGAATTGTTGTAATAGCAAAACCTTAGACAACATTATTGATAAATTATTAATTTCTGTGTTTGGTGAGTGTATTGAATTATAATGTTTCTACTTTAATCAAATCCAACAAACAACTTTAGCTTTTGCACACTTTCTGATTTTTTTTTTCTTTTTTGAGTAAGACTTGTGATGGGTGATGCATTTTGAAATATCAAGAAAGAAAACTTTTGTGTGTGTGTGTGTGGGGGGGGGGGGGGGTAATGATGCTATTATACAAGAAATTAATCATTTCAACAACCATTTTAATGTTAACAAAATAGAAAGAAGTTTGTTTAACTTTTGTTTTCTCATGAAAAATATCTTTCAATCAACAGAACATGTGGAAATGATTAATAGGCTAGGATGACCAAATATCCTCGAAGTTCAAGGGCGTTCTCAAATTTGCAGACTAAGTTCCACATCTTCCACAGTTATTAATATAAGACCCTTATTACATTACATAAAGAAAGTGATAAAATTAGGTGGGACAAAAATAATTAAAGAATAAAAAGTTATAAACTTTAAAGATATAACAACTTAAAAAAAGTTCTGTTATAAAATTTGAACATCCTATTGTAGGGAGAGAAGAGGGAAGGGGTGCTGCAAAGTTGTGAACTAACGATGACCATCACGAAAACTCATGCCTCACCACTGTTAATAAGTGATATTTTTGTGTTTACATCTGAATAGAACAGAAACTTGACAGAAATTGTTAACATCTTCTCAACAAATGCTATTTTGACTCAGCAACAAATAATGAAAGACAATGAAGAAAATTAACAGAAAAAGAAAAAAATGACGAAACTCTAACAAAAAAAAAAAATTATAATAATAACAAAAAATTAATTGAAGATCACCCATAGTCAGTAAAGCACTAAATTTTTATCTAAATCTGATGCAAAATTGCCATCAATAAAAATTCAATTTTCCAAATATTGAAAATAATACCTTTTTCGTGCAGTTTAAAGGATTAACAAAATTAGCAATAAATTACATAAGCAAAAATACCAGTCTTTTACTTTTAAACAAACTTGTCTTTTTTTAGACTTCAGATTAGAAGCAATTACTCTTTGCAAGTAGCCTGAAATTGGAAAAAAAAAAAAAGTTTTTCTCTTGAATTGCATTGTTACTGTAACAGAGAATTAACAAAATGTTTTCTGATGATTCTTTGTTACAGGGTCCTTGAAAAGATAGAGAAATGATCTTGGCAAAGGGAAGATTTTCACACATAAGTTTTCTGGAAAGGTTTCATACATCACACAAGCAATTTTTTCAATATTTATGCATTTTATTTAAATATAAAGGAGTCATTTATGTATTTTTATATAGAAGCAGAAGTAATTTATCTAATGTATGCAATTCAAAGATTTTTTTTTTTTTTTAAAGATACATAAAGAAGCATAATAGTCCATCAGGTTTCGTTTGTTTATCATAGTTCTTTAAATCGTTTTGCAACAAATATAATTTTTTGGAGTCCAAATTGCGCGAAGCTTTTTAAAAAAACGCCAAAACCCCTGTAAAAAAGAAGCACGTGTGTTCCTTTCTATATAAAATTTTTAATGATTTACTCAAAAATAATTGAATATTTTTCCCTTCATCCAAGTTATTGTTACAAAGAACACAGAAGGTAAAAGTTTTAAACACTATTGTAAATCAAAAAACAATGTATAGCGAAAATTAATTACTTAAAACTCAATAAAAGTAATCTTTATGCAGTTCCGAATTCAAATAGAGAAGTAAATAAACATTTTAACGTGAAATTAGTTGAGAAAAAAACTTTTCCCGCGGAAACAAATATTTGTTGCCATGACAACAACATTGAAAGTGAAAGTAAAAGTAATAATCTTTACACGATTTTTGTTTATTACACGAATTATAATTATAAACAAGAAATATTTACGAAATAAATAAATTTCAGCATATGATCCGGAATCACTGCTACAAAATTCTTAGATATTAATTTCAGGTCATTCAAAATGAATGACTCATTCAAGATTTTTAATGTTATGTGAATCAACTCATTTATATGAATCATAAATCGAAATAATAAACAATCATGTCAAAGTTTGTTCAAAAGACCTTACATTCTTTAAATACCGTTTTAAATAATTCTGGAATATTTTACAGTGAAAAAGACAAGTTATTAAGCACTAGAAGATTAAGTCTTTTAACATTTCAAGAAACTATTAAAAATTCAGAAAATAAACAAGTATGCTTCATTTAAGAGAATGTTATTTATATATTATGTATAACTACGGCTCTTCATGGCGACCTAACATATATTCATTAGGTTCCAGCAAAAAAACAAAAAAAAACAGCTTACTAAATGCAATTCGTAAAATCAATGCTCAAATGTTTTGGCATATTTTTAGTTATGTTCTGAACAATAATAACTAAAATGAGCAATTCCAATTCATTTGATTTTGCAGTTATATATATTTTAAATCACGATTACTTCCAATTTCATTGAAGGAAAGTATCTATCTTTGATATGCTAACTAATGGGAAAAGTTGCATTAGCGTCTATCGATCGTACAAGTGGATAATTATCTCAAATGGAATTAAATTTATTGCATTCGCATATTTGTATTGATATTGACTGTGAAATATTACTTAAATGGATGTAGTTTAAGTTAAGTTTTATTTTTTATTGTATACTAATATTTGTTTTTTATTTTAAGCATATATTAGTATTGATTTAATAAAATAGTGTAATTTGCAAGTGTTATAATTTTTAAATGATCATTTTTACACAACAATCTTAAATTTTTTTAAGTGCTTCATTTGGTGCCAACTGTTACACTTGGTGGCGCCGATATTGATATAACGGAAAAATGCCAAACTTTTTTTTTTTTTTTTTTTTTGTATTGTGATTCAGCAAAAAATTTTAAGTCTTGTTGATTTTAAATAGAATTTGTGTGTTTGGATCCAAATCTGCACAAGATTCTGCCATGCAGTGCTTTTATTGACAGTTTCAATTTATGATTTCAATAATTACTGATTCTTAGTTATATAGAAGTATAAATTGAAAAGGTTCCCAGTTACTGTAATTGCTATAGTGACAGTTTACAAGCTAGAAGCTCAGAGGACACAGTTGTAAAACCCCTATGACAGTCGCTAAGTAAAGATGAAAATAAGCACTTGCCAGTCGCCACTTGGCAAATAAATGTGAAAAACTGGCGATTAAAAATATGGAAAGTACTGGCCAAATGTAGGATTTTCCAAAAGGGATTTCGTCACAGAATCATAGAAAAAAAACCCACCCGAATTTCGTCAAAAGATCACGAAAAAACGCACATTTCATCAAAAGATTAGGAAAAAAAACGTAAATTTCGTTGAAGGATCGCGAAAAAGCCCAAATATCGTCAATAGATTGCAAAAAATCGTGAAAAAAAAAGACGGTACTTTTCGGTTAGCCGGGCGCCAGTGTTTTATATACATATTTATATACATACATATATGTAAATATACACATATATTCACATATATATATGTGTGTATATATACAATATTTCTTGCTATGTGCCCAGCCCATTTCCATTTTAGCCGTTTAATTCTTTCAATGATGTCAAAAACTTTCGTCTGACTTCTTATCCAGGTTATTCTTTTTCTGTCTCTTCTAGTTATACCTAGCATACATCTTTCCATACTTCTCTGTGTTGTTTGTAATCTTTGTACCATCCGTTTTGTTAGCGTCCATGTTTCTGCTCCATAAGTTAGGACAGGCAAAACACATTGGTTAAATACCTTTCTTTTCAAACACAGGGGCATGCTACTCTTCAGAATAATATTGTTCTTTCCAAAAGCACTCCATCCATTTCTTATTCTTCTATTGATTTCATTCATGATACTATTATCAGATGATATTTCTTGCCCAAGGTACACATAACTTTGCACTTCTTTAATTTCAGTGTTGTTGTAGACGATTTTCTTTTTTGATGCAAATGAATTGAACATCACCTTAGTCTTTTCCAAGTTTATTTTTAATCCCACATTAATGCTAGCTTCTGCCAAATCTTTTAGCATATTTTCCAATTCTTCAGGACTGTTACTGAAAATTAAAATGTCGTCAGCGAATCGGAGATGACTTAAATATTCCCCATTTATTCTAATCCCTTTGTTTTCCCAATCCAGCTTCTTGAAAATATTTTCTAAGACAGCAGTAAAAAGCTTAGGCGAAATGGTGTCTCCTTGTCTTACCCCTCTTCCAAGCTTGATCTTTGCTTTTCCTTTGTCCAAGCGGATGGTTGCTGTTGCTTTCTTGTAAATCTTCTTTATAATATTGATGTAAGGTTTGTCTATACCAATGTCCTCCAGAGATTCTACTACTGCTGATGTGTAGACCGAATCAAATGCTTTTTCATAATAGATGGAGCACAAACACCCTACAGTGGTATCCCAGAGATGTAAAACGGCCAAGAAGACGACCTCAAGTAAGATGGAGTGATGAAATCAGAAAAGTAGCCGGTGTAAATTGGATGACTAAAGCACTAGACAGGAAACATTGGAAAAATTTGGGGGAGACCTACATCCAGCAGTGGATTGAAAACAGTTGATGATGATGATGATGATGATGATATACAATATTTGTATATGTAAATATATTATATTTACATATATGTATGTATATAAATATGTATATAAAACACTGGCGCCCGGCTAACCGAAAAGTACCAAAAAGACTTTTGTCAAAAGATCGCGATAAAAACACATATCGTCAAAGGAAAAACCTAAACTCCGTCAATAGATCGCGAATTTCATCAAAGAACCGCAAAAGAAATCTTACAAAAGCATGGGTGATTAATCCACCGGGCTCATATGGTAACGAAAACAAATAACTGACATCTGAATAAAGATGGCTAACATTAAAACTAAACTATTTATTTAAACTTAAACATTGTAAAATATGAACAGACTACCCCTGCAACCTGCAAAGGTGAAAAATGCATAACTCAAAACATCGTGCAACACACAAGAGAAATACAAGCATAAGAGCGAGCAGATCAGCTCTGCAGAAGTATTTATCAGTGCTTAATACAGTTTTACACATGCACAGTCCCAGCCTCCAGTCAGGAAAGGCACATGGCGGTGACGCAATACATACATACTGAAAATACACTTCCTATTACCGGAAGTTACGTCTATAAATAGAAGGAGCAAAAAGCATGTGCGTTTGTTTACTTTAAAAGAGATTGCGCATCGGCAATAGAAAGATCGTGATCGATGTGCTTAACTGAAAAACAAACTATACATCACAGTGACGCGAGACCTAAGAAAGAAAATAGATAAAAGATGAACCTTCACAACAAGAAAAACGCGAATTTCATTAATGAATTGCGAAAAAAACGAGACTTTGTCAAAAGATTAAAAAAAAAAAATACCGCACATTTATTCAAAGGATCGCGGAAAAACCCGAATTTCGTCAAAGGATCACTAAGAAACCCAAATTTCATCAAAGGATCGCAGAAAAAACGCAAATATGGTGGATGAATCGCGGAAAAAACATCAATATAGTCAAAGAATTGCAAAAACGAGTGTGAATTTCATCAAAGAATTGCGAAAAAAGTGCGAAATTTGTCAAAACATGCGGAAAAAATGCGCATTTCGTCAAAGGAACGCGGAAGAAACGCAAACATCGGCAATAGATCACTGAAAAACACGAATTTCGTTAATGAAAAAAACACATAATTAGTGCCAGGAGACACCCCCCCCCTCCAATTCAGAAAATTTGTTGTAAATTTCAGATTTTTTTTTATATATATATATACCTAAGCATAGTGGGACTTATATAATTATCTATATAAGCATGTTGCATATAACTTTGCTGTTAACTTAATTTAAAATAGATTGGAAATTAGTATCTCAAGTTTATTCAAAACAATATGAATTAAAATATTTTTATTTAGTACATAAATTACTTGTTTACTCTAAACTCATATATTTTTTAATTAAATAATCAGTGACATAAATATACTTACTGGCTACTAAAAAAATTGTTCCTACTAGCCAGTAACTGGCTACTAAAAAAAACTAACCTACCGGCCAGTGGCCACTAAGCAAAATTCCTTATTTTCATTGAAGAAGACACCATTAAAAAACAAATTTCTCAAAATTAATAAATTTATTTCACGGTGGATTTGAACATCCTTCTCAATCGGTGCCCATCAAACTGTCTGACTCTCAAAACAGATCGAGAGAAAAAAAAACAATCACATGATCGCCCTGCCGGTGCCGCTAGCAAGCGGAGGCGATTACACTCCCCACCTTGAAACCCAAAGGTTTCAATTAAAACACGTACTATTTTACTACATTTTCACATTAAATATACAATAGATACAAAGGTACAATAACTAGCACAATATATATACACTCTGCATATACTAATGAAATAAGAAATTCAATTATAATCATACAATAGCAAAAATTAAAAAGTTTACATAACATTATCTGAAATAGGTAAAATGCGTACACTGGAAATACTTCGTTTATAAGTGCCTTTAGGCGTTTTTACATTAACAACTCTGATTTTTCTGTCATTTCCACGAATGACACTTTCTATTCTACCAATTACCCAAGTACATACTGGTAGGTTTTCTTCCTTTAGCAATACAACCATGTTTGGTTTAATATCACCTTTAATACTATGCCCCTTGGATCACTGCTGCAAATTACACAAATAATCTCTGGTCCATTTTTTCCAAATAGTTTGAACCAGTTTTGTTAGCAGTTGCCATTTAGAAAGTCTATTAGTTTCTACATATGAAATGTCTATCTCAGATAAAGTGTTAAGTGGCCTACCGGTCAAAAAGTGACCAGGAGTTAAAACATTATAATCATTTGGATCGGAGGCTAAGATGTGTTATTATCCCACCCTCCGTGATGTTGAGTATTTGGCGATTTTTATCGCTCTGGCAACCCCGGCGTTTGGCGTCTAGTAACTTATTATGGCAACCCCCTTTTTTACGACGCGAGAGCGTGAACGTTCATTTCACTGCCGGGTGTCATTGCTGACGGTTGCTTGACTCTTGTACCAGATACTCTTTGATATCGTGTTCTATAGCTGTCTTTTTATTTTTATGTTAAATTTATTGGATGTATTTCATTGACTATAGTTTCTGTAGGCCGTTTAAACGCTCTTGCTGAAGTAATTAAGAAATATGAGGAAATTTTGACATGAAAGGGAGGTTTGTTTATAGCGTGTCAATGCGTATTAAGCCTATTTTGGAAAATGACTGCGGTGTTATATTTTGTGCTGTAGGTTTCAAGAAAGCAGATGTCTGTTAAGGTATGTTGATAATTTTATGTATATTTTGTTGCTTTAAGAGTTTTTTACATTTTGAGATTGCTACAAAACGAGAACTACTGAATTTTGAGAATGCTATATCGTGAAAAATGCTGAATTCGGCGATGTTTTTTTTCGGTAAATGAGCGCGAAGCGCTCATACAACTATTGCTGATTGCCACTTTAGCGAGTTTCGTTTTTTAGGTATATTTTGCTGTTTTAAGAGTTTTTTACATTTTGAGATTGCTACAAGACGAGAACTGCTGAATTTTGAGAATGCTATATCGCGAGAAATGCTGAATTCGGCGATGTTTTTTTTCCGTTAAATGTGCGCGAAGCGCTCACACAAGGATTACTGATTGCCAGTTTAGCGAATTTTGTTTATTTACATTTTTATTTTCGTTGAGCCAAACATGCATATAAACGGGTGCTTGGCGACATTTACTACTTGGCGGAAAAGGGGTTTTCTCGCCAAAAAAAATCTAAGATGGCGGAGGGTGGGATAATAACACATCTGTTCCGGATCAGATGACAGTGGTGTCAGAGGTCGGCTGTTTAAAATAGCTTCAGTTTCACTGCTTACAGTCAAAAACTCCTCAAATGTGAGTTTATGCTCACCTACCACTCTTTTAAAATAGTGTTTGAAAGACTTTATCCCCGCCTCCCACAGTCCCCCAAAATTAGGTGACTGTGGAGGGATAAAGCTCCATGACACACCTTCAGAAGACAGGTAATCAGTTACATACACATTTTTAAATAAAGCAAATAATTCCTTTATTTCTGAAGCAGCACCTCGAAAATTAGTGCCATTATCAGAAAAAAGATGAGATGCCAAACCTCTGCGTCCAAAAAATCTTTTTAAACATGCAATCATGGCCTCTGCCGATAACTTAGTGATAATTTCAAAATGAACTGCCTTAGTCATAAAACAAACAAATACACAAACATAAATTTTTTGATATACACCTTTCCTTTGGTTCTTATACCTTATTAAGAAAGGCCCACAACAATCTAGGCCTGAATTGGAGAAAGGAGGATTAATGGTTACTCTTTCCTTAGGTAAAGGTGCCATAATTTGACTCATTTCTTTTGGGTTCGCCTTAAAGCATATTACACAATTATGAACAGTTTTTCTAGCAATAGCACGTCCCCTCCAAAGGCCAATATTCTTGCCGAACGGCATACAACAAAGTTTGGCGCCCAACATGAAAATTTTTTAAATGAAAATACAAAAAAATCATTTCCGTGAATTTGTGGCTCTTAGGAAGTAAAATAGGATGTTTAACATCAATTTGTAAGTTAGCATTAACTAATCGGCCACTCACGCGTATTATACCATCATCATCAATAAAAGGGCATTAAACTACTTACATTAAATTCCTTAATCCTTCCTTTCTCTCTCAAGGCCTTTATCTCCCTAGAAAATGCCTGAATTTGAACATATTTTATTAAAAACAATTTACTTTTCTTTAATTCTGCTGGAGATAAAGGTCCCTTTTCCCTGGTATAACATCTTGAATTAGAGATGAATCTGAAAATAAAACTAATAATTCAGGTTAATTTTACATATGAATTAGTGATCTTAAATATATAATCAAAGTCTGAAATTTCATTGAAGCACCCAAGTTCGTAATTTTGGAAATTACAGTTCTGTCTAAGTTCTTGTTGGAACTCCTCTGTTTCAGTTACAGATAAATGTTCTTTCTCAAAGTCATAATTTTCCTTATTCTGCGAAAAGTCTGGTCCAGCCCACCAGAGTTTAAGATCAAGAATTTTCGTTGGACTAACACCACGTGAAATTAAGTCTGCAGGATTTTCAGAAGTTTTTACATAATGCCATGTGAAGTCTTTAGTACTATTTTAAATTTTGGTGACACAATTTGAGACAAAAACCTTAAGCGTTTGAGGTGGTGAGGCAATCCATGCCAGGACTACTGTCGAATCTGAGTATAAATATACTCCACGAATTTGAACGTCCAAGGATGACAGTACTTTAACAGTAAGTTTCGAAAGCAACTCTGCTGCGCAGAGTTCTAATCTCGGAATAGTAATCTTCTTGAGGGGTGCCACCCGCGATTTGCTACACAGGAGTGACACCTTGGATTCGCCTGTCTCAGAAATAGATCTAAGATATATAACACAACTGTACGCATCTTTAGAAGCATCACCGAATCTGATCAAATCTATATATTGTGCATTTGGCCATAAAACATGACGGTTTATCTGCAAATGTCTCAACTCTGTCAGTTCTTCGCGAAATTTATTCCAAGCTTTTCTTTCTTGTAGTGGAATTTCGTCATCCCAGTCAAGCTTAAGGAGCCACAACTTCTGCAGATAAATTTTTGCTGTAACTATCACAGGACCTAAAAGGTCAAATAACCGTGCAATGTCTGATAAGATAGTTCTTTTAGTTATCGAACTCACAAATGGTTGGACCTTAAAGCAAAATGTGTCCTTGCTAGGATTGAACTGCAGTCCGAGAGTTTTAACAGTTTCTGAATCATGAGACTCAAAGTTGTATTCTTTCTCTCTGGTTGGAAGATTTTTTAATAGCAATTCGTTGTTAGAGCTCCACTTGTGAAGTTTCAGCCCACCAGCATTTAATAAAGATATTAGCTGACGTTGCAATTCAATGGCAGTAGCTATGTCATTTGTACCGCTTAGTATGTCATCGACATAAAAATCTTTGCCAGCAGCGGCACCTAATAGATACTTCTCCTTCTCATCGTGACATAGCTGTTGAAGCACTCGCGTTGCCAAATAGGGTGCACATTTGGTTCCGTAGGTAACAGCGAGCAATTTAAAAACGCATATAAATTCATTCTCATCACCCTTCCATAAAATACATTGTAAATCGCACTGATCGGGACTAATATAAATTTGCCTATACATCTTTTTTATGTCCGCAGTAAAAACTACAGTATGCTTCCTAAATTGCAACAAAATTGAAAATAAATCATACTGGACAACAAAACCAGAATACAACTTATCATTAAGAGATTGTCCAGATGACGTTGCTTGAGAAGCATTGAAAATAACGCGTAATTTAGTTATACTATTGTTCGGCCTATAACCTCCATGATGAGGCATAATGTATTTTGGACTTTTGTTAGTTGCCAGCATATGACCTAAATCTTCATATTCAGTTAAGAATTCCCTATATAATTTTAGATACTCAGGTTCTCTTCTCAAACGTCGCCAAAGAGAATTCTGTCTTTTAATGGCGATATCCTTTGACTCTCCTAAACACTTCTTTTTTTAACGACATAACGCCCATCGTCATTTCTGAAATGAGTTTTCATAAAATGATCTTCGCATATTAAACTCTCATCGTTTTGCACTCTTTCTTCCCCAACATTTTCAATCTCCCAAAATTTTTTCAAAGTTATGTCTAAATTTTCCATAATTAACCCACAATGAACAGAAGCTTCGTTTTCTAGTGCAACACTCCCAGTAGCAATAAACCCAAATACTGAATTTTGCAAAATTATATATTATATCTGTCTCGGGAATATTAATCGAATATTGATCTGTCTCGATGATTTATTCAAACCTGAAACCACAAGATTTATTTTTTCCTTTTTCAAATTTAATCTGTCAGCGTACTGTTTCGATATGAAGCATGACTGACTTCCATTGTCTAATAATGCACGCGCTTCATGGAATATTCCAAAATTATCCGCGATCATTATTTTAGCTGCGCTCAGTAAAACCATATGAGATTTGTTAACATTAACATTTGTGGCTGTGAAAGACAACAATTCTCTACTCTCGGCTGATGAGTTATCACCACATGCTCCTTTCAGAACAAAAACATTTGATCTTGGATCTAAAGCTGCACCCGACATTCCAATTGGCTTGTAAGAATTGGTATCTTTTGCACTGCCATGCATACGCCCTTCATCTACTTTTTTATCAATATGTAAATATGTATGATGCCGTTTCGTACAAATGGAACAGTTGAATTTGGAAGAACAATTAATAACCTTATGATGATTAAGACAATTAAAACACAGTTGATTATTTTTAACGAACTCAATTCTTTCATTAACTAACATTTTTTTGAAAATAGGGCACAAATCAAGATTATGATTCCCATTAGACTTGCAAAGAAGACATTTTGGAATTTTAACTTTCGACATAAACACTTTAGAATTGTTTTGTGGACTGTATATATTACGATATTTCTGCGAATTGTTTCCAAACTGCGGACGTGAAAACGCATTATTTTCGGTTTTACATTTATTCTTAGATGATACATAAATATCACAATATCTAGATAATTCTTGCGGTAAATACCAAGACAACTTGCTTTACATCTATATGAATTTGAAGTTCACGATCTAACGAGCTAAATATCTTGTCTGAAATCATTAATTCACACAACCCTTAAAGTCATTCACCTTTCTTAATTGACAGTAATAATCAAATGTTGCAGTTAATCGCGACGCGAATTGAACATAACTTTCGTTTTGAAATTTTTGCGCCCTTCGAAAATTGTTTAACACTTCCTGCGGAGTGGATTGAAATTCCTTCAACACAATTTCTTTAAGTTTATCCTATTTACTTAGGTCATCCTCACTCAAATATACCATTAAATTAGTGGCCTTTTAGCCTAAGATATTTAAAAGAATTTCTCCTCTAAACTCCTCCAGAACATTCTTTGTTTTAAACGCTCTTTCCAGTGATTGAAAAAAGAGATTATACGATTCTGCATGCGAAGGTACTGGAATAGTTAGTGTTTTAACACTTTTTAACAAATTTTCTAAAATACAATTTGATACCTCTGAATCACTTTTTACTACTGCGTCACTGAAATTATGCGATATTTCTTTCTGAATATTAGTAAGTTCCAATTGTTTTTCTAACTGCGCAAGTTTAATTTTTTCCAATTCTAACGCCGAATCTCTTTCTAATCTCTCGCACTCAGCTTTCTTTTCGCTGTCTTTTTCCTTCTGAGTCACAGATTCAACAACCGTTTCCACAAGGTCATAATTAGTTTTATAAATTTCACTCGTTTCAATTACTTCTTTTAGCGACACTATGGTCTGCCTTACGGGTAACATAAGCTCAAATTCTTCTATAACCTCGATTAAATCATTCTTCTTTAATTTTGATAACAACATTTTGTTTGAAAAGAGAAACCCAAGTAATTACAATAAATTAAAATCAAACTCAAAACATTTAAATTAAAAATCGAAACTAAACTCAACTAATTTATAAATATTACACTCGGAATCAACTCATAACGTTAACTATCAAATCGAAACAAACACGAAAAAGTTATCTTAAAATCGAAACGAAATACAAGAAATTATAACAACTCTATTAAATTAACTAAAAGCGTACTCACCATTACCATGGAACCGCCCGCCACCAGACTCTTATTTTTTATTAAAATTGCTCGTTTAACTGAAGAATTCTTTCACATCAATATTTTTCGATTGTAATCGAAATCACATTTTTTTTTTTTTTTTTTCACAATAGTTTCACAGAAAGCCACAAGCTACATTTAATCAAACTCTTTTGAAGAACATTTTTTTTTTTTTCAAAGTTTTCACTGAGCCTAGAAACACAATATAACTTTTTATTTTTATACACACAAATCCATAGGCACTAATCTCTCCTCTTACTGCGCGAGATCGCACCAACTGAAGAAGACACCATTAAAAAACACATTTCTCAAAATTAATAAATTTATTTCACGGTGGATTTGAACATCTTTCTCAATCGGTGCCCATCAAACTGTCTGACTCTCAAAACAGATCGAGAGAAAAAAAAACAAAACAATCACATGATCACCCTGCCGGCACTGCTAGCAAGCGGAGGCGAATAAATTCATCTTTATCGTTAAGATTGTCATATTAGTGATTAGGTACTGAAAGTTAATATGAGCCAGCCAAGGTAGTAGGACTCTCCATTGATAATATTCATAAGCTTAAGTATGCCTGCTAAAATGATGCATTGTTTGAGTTAAATATAGAGTGATACTTCAGCTAATGTATGTCTCTGCTCATGAAGATGTTTTTGTTTTTCTGACTCGGGTAGTGAATATGGATTCAGCCAATGATTGGTTTATTATATTCATGACTGAAGTAATGTAGTCTCATTTACATTTTAATTAAACAAAAAATCATGTTTTGGTTAATGAAATTTTTGGCTAACAGATGTAATTCTGGAATGAATTGTTTTTGTTAGTCAATTTATCGCTGCAATTCCATTTCTTCTGAAAATTGGCCCAAGCAGTAAACACTTTTGTTCTATTGTACCATAGACTTCCAATAAGAGCTTCTCAATCTGGAGCTCATATGCAATCCATTAGAAGGAGGGTTGTAATTTTGACCAGTCAAAATTAATGTAATTTTAACAGGGTTCATACAGAATCTTTGGAAATTTCTCAGAAATAAAAAAGTTTCTAAGGAGTGCTTAAAACTCCTCAAATAAGCAAAATACTCCATAGAAACTCCTTAAATTATCATAGAGCAAAATTTAGGATTAATCCATGATTTAATTGAAGTATATAAGAGTAGAAAGTGGAGACTTGCACAATGTCACTGGCTGTAAATTTATCTTTCAGTACTACTTGATTATCCCATCGAACGATTTCGCCAAATTATACAGATTGCCAAACTATTCGCCAAATTATACAAATTGACATAATTTTTATTTTAAATAATGAAAGAACAAATAAATTGGTAAAGTATTAGTAAAAATACAAGTCAAATGCCGAATCAAAATTCACTTGATTACATAACAAACACGTAAACGTTTTTAGGGTCAATTGAATGTGACATTTACAATCATCCATTATTGGCATTTAAACTTATAGTTTGCCAACAGTTTTTTGGTCGATGGGATAATCAAGTAGTACCTTTTATCTTTCTTAGGGGGACAGTTTACCTTTTTAGCAATTTTTAAATTAAAATCGTTATTCTTAAGATTTGGAAAACTTAGAAGAAAAACAATGATTATATGAGTAAATTTCATGTCTTTATTTTTTATATATTTGACATTATAAACACAAACAAAAGCATTTCCATTAATTATACTTTAAAATTTATCCCTAGAGTTTGTTTTATTATCATGTTCCTCAGAAATGTTTCATTCTCTTCTCCATTAGATGTCGTTTTGATATGGAAACATTCTTAGATTGTATCGTTCGATCTGTTCTTATGAGAAATAATCTCTTTTTTTCATTACCTATTCAAGAACTATTTCAATCTGTGCTTTTGTTCTAAAATTACAGTTATTGTACATTCAATGTGTGTCATTACCAAGTTCCTTATTGCTGCAGTACATATTCAATAATTTAACTTTGCAGAATCAATTATAAAGAAGGTTTAGGACTGCTTTCTGAATAAGTACCTCATAAGCTTTCATTTGTTATAGTTTAGCTCTAAAGTAGGCTTAATGTTAAAAATGTTATACTGTGGTCATTAACAAGGTGAATTTGATTTATAATTTCAGGGATATAGCAATAACAATTATAGAAATTTTAAAGAAGTCATTGCTGTTCCTTACCAAAATTTCCCATTATTTTAATATCTGGTGAAATTTGAGTTAAAAATCAGGAATTGAAATAATAGAATTTAACTATTTTTCCAAAGCCAAAATTTTCCTTTATCTGAGAATGACCCATTATATGACCACTGGTCAGTCGCAGCATAAAATTGTTGACTGGCAATTTTGTATTCAAATTTATGAAATCAGTAAGCATTAGTGCATCATAAATGCTGTGTAATATTAGCACTAACTATTAGGTTTTAAGAGAATAAAATCTGTTTTTCTCTCCAAATGATGCATTGAAAATTGAGGTAGGTGAGCATGTTATACAAGGGCATGACATACTTGAAAAAATAGGCTAAGTTTATACACTCTTCAAAAATTTTTTAAGCTCCTTGGATTTTTTTTTATCTCAAGTCTGTATGAGCCCTGGTTTAAACAGGACCTTGGTCAACTTTGCTTCCAACCATCTAAAACTGGTCAAAAAAAAAAAAAATTAATCACCAAAAAGGGGTTGAAATTCAATTAAATAACCTACATAAATTGGTCAAACTTTATATTTATGTCAAATTAAGTTATATATAAGAGAGAGTGGAGTAGAATGGGACAGTAGATTTTTCTTCTAACATATCATTCTAAACATTTCGCTTATCACACATTCGATGAAGCAACTTAAATTTTTATTTTTTCCTGTGTAGAGAGGCACTAATGAAAGCATGCATTTAACTATCCAGCTGACTCTCATTAATGCTAATTTGATAGCTATAAGAGAGAATTATTGATATCAAAACAAATTAAATTATTTTACTTGATAGGATATTACAGTTTTATAGTATTGATTCAGCAACTATGTATAGTTTTTACTGTGTATTGATTTGTCTTGTTAACAAATTTATTTTTTATTGTGTATGAAAGCAGGATGAAGAAGAGTTCATTACCAAGTCTCTTAACAGAATAGAAAAAAGGTTATCTGAACCAGATGTATCTTGTGTAAGTATTAGAGAAATTTGTAAGCTGTTCTGTTTCAATTTAAAAAAGCGTTCTACTGTCAATCTTCACATTTTACCTCCGATTTAGTAATTTATTAACTTTAAAAACAATTAAAAATAAAAAGTACATATATACTGTTGATAATTATTCACTCATTATTAAATTCTTTTGAAGCTTTGTGACATTCTCCTTTTTGTTGATGTCACCCACTTTGTATAGGACTTATGCTTAATGGATTATGAAAGAAGCTTTTTTCTCCCATTTTTTAAAAAAAAATTTCCACTTTATTCCCATCAGTGATTTCAAGAGTAATTATTATAAAGACAAATGTTCAGGGGTTGTGGAAATACAAATTTTACTTGCCACTGGTGAGTGGATTTTTTCGAAAGACTAGGTTATAGATGATATGGCAAAAACTTTTTTTTTTCACTAGTTAGCTAAATTTTGCAGCTTTCCAAATTACTGCAATGTAAACTTAATACTAAGTTCTATTCTTTATTAAACTTTCTTCTATTGTATATATTTCTTAATTTCATACAGAAAAAATATAAGAAAATTCATTGAATTAATAGTAATCAACTATTTTTGCAGTCGCGTAGATTTTGCCCTTACAATTTTCAACTCTGCGTTGCATTTTGCTGGCTGGTAAGATTTTCTGAAAATTTCCCACCCCTGCAAATGTCCCATGAAAGAGGCTAACCAAATGGGTGTCAAGTACTATGGTTGTAATGAAAAAATATCGTATTACATTTTTTAAAAATTTATTTATTTTTGAGAAACCAATTTTATTATTCAGTTCAGATGTAGGGACACAATTGGACTTCTTTATTTTTGTATCAATTCTGTATGTATTTTAATATGTAATTCTCATTAATATGAACGAACTCATGCTTTTTCATGAAGAAAGTATAAATTTCTGAAAAAAAATCAACATATTGCTGATATCATGTGTAACCACAATCTTTTTACCAAATATATTTATGTATTAATCAAGCTTTTCTGGTCATTAACTCTGGCTAAACCTGAAATAAAACTTCCTCACTTTATGGTTATGCTGTGAATTAGTAGAGTACCTTTATGAGGCGAGTTTCATTAAGTAATTTAGAAAAAATATATCTCATCTTTATTATGCATATTTAATTATACATTATTATTTATTTACTTGACATTTACTTTTAATGTTCTAATCATTTTTTAAATTATCTAATTTTTTATTATTTTAGTTTATTACTTTGCTTAATTATTTTAACATTTTACTATATTGTAAGTATTCATTATAATCTCGATTTCATTATTACATTTAAATTAGTGTTTAAAAAATGTAAACAAGGCAATGAAATCTGCAAAATTCTAAAATCTGCGCAACCTCTGATCCCAAGCTGTGTGAATTTGAGAGAGTCTACTGTATCGATTTTTTTTATAGATACTATAAGTTACAATATCAAATCTAAAACAGTTAAAATCATTATATATTTTTAAAAAATCATGATTTTTTTTTTTTTTTTTTTTTTTTTTTTTTTCTAAGGCTGAAATTGAAGAAATGGTCAAAATATGTATGGTATGTGAAGCGATGGATTATAAAGCTGAATTTATCTATGTACATTCTTTGAAACTTGCACAGAAAGGTAACTTCCAGCAAAAACATACAGGTAAGATAATTTTATCTCTTTTAACCCCCATTGAGATTTCTTTTTATGCATTATTTCTGTATCTCTCTCTCTCTCTATATATATATATATATAAAAGTAACTAATGCTGCTGCTGTTGTAATTGAATTTATTTGGACATATTTACTTTCTTAGATTATACTACAAAAACTGTTGCATAAAAAATAAATAAAATAAACATGAAAACTGGCAGTTTTATAGAGAAATATATGATAAACAGGCAAAATTAAATTGGTCAAAATAGTTCAGTTAAATAAGTTTTATAGGATTAAAAACTATACATAACAATTTAACCATCTTTTGCTGACATATTTGACTAGATTGTGGTGTGCAGTGTCCATCCATTTTTTAAATTTGTCTAACTTTCTAAGTTTTTTTTGTTTTATACAAAATTTCATTATCTGAATATTTTAATTCATAGTTTGAAATAGTGGTTTTTTACAAAAAGCTTAAATAATATTTACAGACACTTTTGAATTAAAAAATATATTTACACATAAGTACTTAAAAAAGAAAGAAAACTTTAAAATAGTCATATTATATGCAAAAAGCATTTAATTGGAAAAATTACATCATATTTGAAACAATACATTTAAATCGATTTTCTTATAGCATCATTATAAATGTCCAGGAGGCAGCAACATTTTTTATTTAACCCTTTTATACAAGCTGTTTTTTATTTGTGTAATTGATTTTACTTAATTAATCAGGAATTCAAAACAGTTGTTATGGCAGCAGCGATTGCGACCTTGAGAACAAAAAAAATTCCTTGTCAAAGGGAAATTAATGACAGTCTGATTATAGTAGATCTTCAGTTGTTGTGATAGTATCATTCTATCTTCCATAATTGGGTAATCTTTTTTAAAACAGAGCAAATTAGCATGTTTTTAGAGCTTGCAAGGGAGAGGGTGGGGGAGATTGCAACTCATAGAAGCCATTGCTTCTAGTTGTTAAAGAAGAAAGGAATATTCTTATTAATATAGTTTCTATCCCCCCCCCCCCAAAAAAAATAAATAAATAAATAAAAAATAAGTAAAATCTTCCACTGTTAAGTTTGTGGAATTTCTCTGCCTGTCTATATATCCATGTATGTAATTTTCAGTTTTGTTTCTCTCTTTTTTTTTTTTTTAATACTGTGAAAAATTAAATCCAAGCTAGATCCTACATTTTAGAAAATTTAGCCATGCTTTAATAATTGAAACAGATTTCTTTAAATCAGTATTTTTCAACCTTTATCATCTCATGGCACAGTTGAACTTTCATAGCTCACTTAAATCTTGATCATCAGTTTATCATGGAAGACAGTAGTATTCCGAGTGACGCAGCCTCAAGCCTAAAATCGTATCGTATCGTATCGTTAAAATCGTATCGTATCATAGAATTCGTAGATGGCGGAACTCATATATACAGCTAACTCGACATCAAAGAAAACGCGAAAAGCCGCCTTTTAATAACTCAGCAGATATATGTCTTATTGTTCTGAATTTTCTAGAATAGTCTTATATCTGCAGTCTAATCGTATACTGAAATTTTTACATTTCTACATGCAGTATATTTTGAGATCTAAATAGCCATTTTTAAAGTGAAAACGTTGGTATGATATCGAGGAAGTTCCTAATTTGAAAATCTTGAAAACGGTTCTAAAGATTATTTTTAAATTGATACATAATATAAATGTGATTAAGGCGAGGTGAATAACACTTTTCTTTTTTCTGGGAAAACTCTCGTTCGTTAAATAATTCGATTTTTTTTTTGTCTCGAAAATGACACGGGCGATTTTTTAAAAATCAAATAAATATGTTTCAGATGAACCAAATAACAATTTACTTGTTTCCAGCAAGACTCTTGTTCGTTTTATAATGCGCATGAAAAATCGGACTATATTTCTTCGCCATTCTATGGAAATTTCACCGAAAATGCATGACACTGTATTCATACACATGCTTTCTTTTTAACCACTTTTGTGGAGAAAAATTTTGTCTTCCCGCTGGCTGAGTGGCTAAGGGCCATCGTTTACTGATCTTAAGATAGGCAGTTCGATACTCTTTGGTACGTGTTTTCACATGTGAATGTGTTTTTTTTTTTTTTTAAGTCTGCTAGTTGACCATTATTCTCAGTTCCTTTGTAATTTTTTTAATTGCTATTAAGTTAAATAAAATTACAATTATAATGACGCCAATTTGATGATGATTATTTCTTGGCAATTTTTCAACAATAAAAATATTATCATAAATTTTATAAATATATTTAATTTCAATCACTTTACAAAAAATATACATTAATAATTATTATTTGAATATAAATCACATGATCAGAAACGTAAAAAAAAATTCATTTCAGCTCTTCTTTTTATAATATCATTTTTTATTATTATGACGGTCAATCAATATATAATCACTGACATCCATAATATTATTATAATTATTATTTTCCTTGCATAAAAACTATTGTGATGTAATAATTCTTTTATAATAAATAATTTAGTTGAAATGTTTTATTTATAAATATCAATGGAGTTTGATAACCCCGAGACAATTGTTTTTATTTAACTTTGCAATATTTACAGTTTACATAATAAGCATATCAGAATTCTGGTGTCGCCATCTTTTGACGCAATTGCGTAGTATTATAGAGAAATGTTTGATAAAAACGTTGAAGTAGACAGTTTTTAAATCAAAGAATTATTTTAAGAGATATTTAATGTTAAATCTGGATAAAATTGTCTCATTAAAAAAGTCTCATAGGAAAAAAAAAATATACATGGGAATTTAATCATTTTCATTCAATTTAATCATTCAATAGAAACTCGAAGTTTGCAGAGTGCATTTATTATTTTTAACTTGCCTAATTTTTTGACGGTTTATTTCAATTTTAAATTAAAATTTTCAGAATTTCCAGAGATATTTTTTACATATTTTAGAAAAGGTTATTTTAAATTGTTGCCAATTGTTAAAACAGCACAAAGAATAATATATCCTTTAAATTAAAAATTTATTCACACGTGACTATTATAAACAGAAAAAAATCCTTTTAAATTAGAATTAAATGATAACGTGTTAAAAGCAGGAAAATATTAAACATTATGTCATAAAAATTGTTTTTACACATGCTTACTTAAAATGAAAGAAAATTATAAAATAATCAATTATTTTCAAATTAGAATTAAATGATTACGCATTAAAAGAAGGAAAACATTGAAAATTACGTCATAAAAATTATATTTACTAGTGAATATTAAAAGAAAAAGAAAATTTTTAAATAATAAATTCATTGATATGTGTTAAAAGTCGTAAATGGAGGAAATTACGTCATATTGGCCAAAGTGACCAAAACAGTTTGCAAAACATATTGCAAAACAGTTTAAATTAAAAAATATATTTATATGAGAGATTTATTTCAAATTTCGAGATGATATTTTTAACTATATTTGCCAATTTTAAGGTAGCGCAAATAATAATATTATCTTTCTAATAATAAAAATATTTTCAGTTGAATGTTACAAAGAGAAAGGAAAGTTTGGTGAAAATTATGTTAGATTTAAAACGTTACATTTAAAATCTCTTATTTAAAATCATTTTCTTATAGCGTTGTTAAAAAATACCATAAAGCAAAGACTCTGTTGACTTAGTTCCTTTTATATTTGGTAATTTTCAAATGTTAACTAACCTTATTTAATCAAGCACGGAAACAGCAACTAACATCAGCTGATTCGGTTTTGAAATCCCTCAGTAAAAGGGAAACCCGTTTACAGTAAGATCGCCATTGATTTTTTAATTATACAGAGCAGCCTCGATTATCCGAGCTAATTGGGACTGTTAGTAAATCGGAATCGGAAATCTCGGTTAATAGAAACTGTGTGTAAAAACTCGCCGTGCTTGCGAATTTAACATCTCTTTTAAAAAAATATATAGAACGTTTTTTAAATAATAAAAATAAATATATGTAAAGTTCTGTTTCACAGCTTAACAAATTTAAAAAGAAAATCAACTACCAGTAGTAAATTTTAAAATGCAAATTGAAAAATTTACGAAAGTTCACACAGCCATTGGAAACAAAGCATTGTTCGCTATTGACTTCTCAGGGTCCAATGTTTCTTTGGAGTTGAGTGCTTTTGGGGGCAGAAGGGCCTGTATAGCACAGACAGTGAGCTAAAGAGTGTGGTTATTTTTAAGGCTCATTCAAAAGGAAAAAAAAAATCAGTCTTTGTTATCGGCTCGGTTAACAGAAACCTCGATTAATCGAAGCTCGGTTAATCCAGGTTCTACTATAATTCAATCTTCCGTAATCTTTTTAAAGCAGATCAAATTAATGGACTTTAGCACAAAGTCACATAGCTGATAACTGCCATGCTTGTTGGCCACCTTTTTTTCAAAAAGTTTCCTTCACCTTATTCAATTAATGAGATATCTCCGATAAAATAAGTCACATTTTCCCGTTCTAAAATACTGGTATCCAAAAATCGTAGCATGTAACTGACACTACAAGTACTCATGGTATGGAATTAGACTATTTTAAGTCTGATTTTTATTATAGACTATATAAAATTATTAAAAATATATATTATGATAGGAACTAGCGGGCTTCGTCCGCTATTTACGTTACGGATATAAAAATCATGTTTTTTTTTTAGGGAAAAAGAAATAAAAACCTATTTGACGATAGGTTTATAAAGACACATTTTGTATTTGTTATATTTCCGGGGATGAGGAGGGGGGGGGACTATTTTGATTAAATATCGCAATTAGTCTACATGGCAGATATAATTATGATAGACACTAGCGGGCTTCACCCCTCTATGGCGCCTTATGGGTCCAGCTTCCATAACTCAGAAACTACCTTTCGGACATCAATGCAACAGATTCCAAACGTTATAATTAACTTAATAATCACCCTATATAGCATTAAAGTAAATTTATGAGTACTGCATACTATTTTTTTATCATAATTTCTGAAGAGAAAAAAGTATTTCGGTTCCATTCTTAGGTACTGGTCTGAAAAATTTTGAAAAAGGGGGGAAGGAGGGGACATGAGACTGCTGTTTGTCAAACAACACAACGGGGTCTGGCTTATTCAACTTGGTTTTTGATGACTTCAATTGGAAGGTGGTTTGTTTAAAAGAGTGCGTTCCCTGCCCTATGAAAATTGGAACTATTGGTGCACCATCTATGTAAGGATTTAATAATTATAAATTAACATTTTGGATTTATTAATTTAAGGATAAAGTGTTTTTAAAGGAATATCAAATGAAACCCTCTGTGCGATCTGCGATTATACTTACCCAGTTGTTTTTATATACAAACTGCTATAAGGAAAATTGTAATAAAATAGTAAAAATTAAATCTGCATTAAATTCCATAAGTATCTTTTTTTTAATCATTTTATCACTAACCTCAAAAAAGTAATGATATCAATGCAAAAACCCTTGACGGGTTAAAAGTTTCTGACGCAGCACTTTATCTTATGCTCTAAGAATTTTAAATATGGAACTTAAAAATACTGATATCAAATTTTGAGTGACGTTATGCTATTTCTTAAAAAATATATTTGTATTTATTTCATCATTTTATTTTTTTTTATCTATAATCGCATGTGCAAAAGTTATGTTCAACATGAAAAGCTGCATAAAATTTTATTCGCTGTTGCTTTATCATTTACATCTCTCATAAATTCAAAATATGAGTTTTAAAAGATATGATATAAAATTTAAGTGACACCTTGATGTGACTTTAAAAGGTTTGTTTTAAAATTCAATTTAAATTATTTTTGACTTGGTTAAAATATTTTTTTACATCTACACAATACTTTTAATTTTCCAATTCACTGTTAAATATATCACTTTCATTGAATCTATACTATGCATTGAAATGTATTTATTTCAATAAATTGATTTATCTTTTGTGTCACGCTATTCAAAATTTGAGTAAGATTTATGTAAATGGTTTCTTTGCGTCATTGTGTCCAAACTACATGAAATGTATGAAAAAGGATAGTTTGATGCAAATAAACCATTTACATAAATCTTACTCACAATTTTGAATAGCGTGACACAAAAGATAAATCAATTTACTGAAATAAATACATTTCAATGCATAGTATAGATTCAATGAAAGTGATATATTTAACAGTGAATTGGAAAATTAAAAGTATTGTGTAGATGTAAAAAAATATTTTAACCAAGTCAAAAATAATTTAAATTGAATTTTAAAACAAACCTTTTAAAGTCACATCAAGGCGTCACTTAAATTTTATATCATATCTTTTAAAACTCATATTTTGAATTTATGAGAGATGTAAATGATAAAGCAACAGCGAATAAAATTTTATGCAGCTTTTCATGTTGAACATAACTTTTGCACATGCGATTATAGATAAAAAAAAATAAAATGATGAAATAAATACAAATATATTTTTTAAGAAATAGCATAACGTCACTCAAAATTTGATATCAGTATTTTTAAGTTCCATATTTAAAATTCTTAGAGCATAAGAAGTGCTGCGTCAGAAACTTTTAACCCGTCAAGGGTTTTTGCATTGATATATATATACAGTAAACTCTCGACTATCCAGCTCGCAACTATTCGGCCCTCCGTACTATCCAGCTCGTGACTGTTCGGCCCTCCGTACTATCCGGCCTATTAAAAAAAATGAGGAATGTTGCAAGCGGCCAAGGCAGGCAGGTTCTCAACCAGGTGAGTGCCAAAAGTATGGGAAGAAATTCCAAACATAGTAATTGTAAGGTTTTGGAACATACTTTTGGATCAAAAAGGTAAACATAAACCCGTGTGGGAAACTGCAATAGGAGATGAGAATGATAAACTTCTTCTGTGGCTGAAAAATACACCGAGCTCTGACGATGTCAATGCAGAAGACATCACAGAATGGATGTCAAACAGCAAAATTAATAAACTAATTGAAAACGATAATGTAGAAGTGTTGTCAGAGGTAGAAATATCAGAAGAAAAAGATGAAAAGGATTGCAGGAAAAATCTCATCCCACATTCGCAAGGGTTCGAGACGATTGAGGTAGCCCTGCAGTACATTAGTCAACAAGAATCTATGCCATTTGATATTATCTACTTGCGTAAATGGAGGGACATTGCGTCGCGGAAGGGGGCTAACAGGGAGAAGCAGTCCTCTATTAAGGACTTTTTTAAAAACTAAAAATTGTAAGTTTTGACTCTCTTACGTTATGCATAACTTTTCATATTTGTTCAATCATTTATTAATAAACAGTAAAATAAGATTTACTCATTTTTTTACGAATTAGGATTAGGTTTTATGTTAATGTTTTGTTTCTTTTGAAACTGTATGTACTGTATATATAAGATTTATCTTAATATGTGTAACATGTGTTTTTAATATCATGGCGTGGGGAGGGCACGAAATTAGTAAATATTTGTAGAACTCCGGCTTTTCCATTATCCAGTCTACCCTTTCGCCACATTAGGCCGGAAAGTCGGAGTTTACCGTAATGTATATATATTATATATACGACAAATAATATACCTTTTTGATATATTTATTAACACAGACAAAATGCACCAACATGACATAATTATAAAACAAGATAATTCTACCCTATATATATAAAATCCTAATGAAACGACTGAAATGAAACGATTCTGTGAAATGACTGATTAATCAACTGATTATGTTTCATGGCGATTTCTCCTAAAATATGGAATACTTCCATATGAAATTAACACCAGAAATCCGTATTTATCCGCAGATTTCAAAACTGGTATTAGAATTTTTAAATTCGACTTAGTTTTTGAGATATTATATATTTTTTTAATTTTAAATACTTTTCTCTAATCATGGCAACTCAAATTCTAATCATAACAGATATCTTTTTTCATACTTTAGAAAAGGTTATTATTTTAAACTAAATTAGCGACCAGTTTGGCCTCCCTTAAATGTATGCTAAGAAATGTATCATGTTACTTTTATTCATAATTCAATTTACTTGAACAATCTTTCGCCAAATCGAAAGATTCTGATAGAGAAATCGAGAACTAGGTATTTATGTTAGCGGGACGCATGTGATAAATCGGCAAACATTTTTCCCGTCGCATTTTTTTGTATTTCATTAATTTCATTTAAAATATATAATCCTTTCATTCATTTTATTTAAAATACAAAACTTTCATTTAAAACTGAAACTTTTAAAATTGATGGCTTTCACTTCTTTCTTTCTTTCTTTCTGTTTTTTTTTTTTTAAACAAAACGAAAAGAAAAATATTAGGCACAGATGTCATATACGCACTGGGGTACCTAATTGGCGCCAAAATGGCATTATTTTGATTGACTTGGTAACCCGGCTATTGTTGTTTATTTAATAATAAATGTTTCTTTTCTTTTCTTTTTTAAAAGTATATAAATTGTTTTGTTCTATAGTTATTAATTTTTTTTGTGGTTATTTTCTTTTAAAATAATTTAAAAATACGGTACTACTTAGTTATTCCGTCGACCAATTTCGTCAAATTATACAAATTGATGTAATTTTTATTTTAAATAACGAAAGAACAAATAAAATAGTATAACATTAATAAATATACAAATAAAACATTGAAATAAAAATCACTTGATGACGTAAACACGTGTAACTTGTTTAAAATCAAGTGAATGTGAAATTTACGATCAACCATTATTGGCCTTTAATGTTATAGTTTGGTGATAGATTTTTGGTCGACGGGATAACTAAGTAGTACCAAAAAATACATGTGTAACTGGTATTCGAAAACGAGGTTTTAGCAAAATTTTCAGAAAACAAAAATCACGCCAAACCCGGTGCGTATATGACATCTGGCCAAATATTAAATAATGCAACAAACCATGACATTTAATTTCAACTTCAAAGCAATGTTTTAATTTATCACGCAAAAAATAAAAAAAAATGTTAACTGGCAAGTTGAAAAAAAGCTGTTGGCGAGATTTGCACCTGGCTAGCCTAACATTACCAAGAATTCTTTGCGACCATGGGAACTTTTATGTAGTTTTATTCGAAAAAAAATTTTGATTTTTTAATCAAAATGCAAAACTTTTGGCACAGATGTCATATACGGCCCCATATTGGCGCGATTTTTTTTCTGATGCCAATGTTATATATGCAACGGGTATTTAATTGGCACCAAAGTATCGTTATTTTGTTTGATGTGGTAAGCCGGATGTTGTTGTTTATGCTGTTGATGTTTTCCCCAAATTGGTGTCGGAAAAAAAATCGCGCCAATATGGGGCCGTATATGATATCTGTGCCAAACTTTCATATGAAAAGCGAAGGGATCAGACAGTATTTATTTATGGCAGTTACATGACTTGGACTATATACATAGGACTATATACATCTATTATAACATAGATGAAATGATGGCAATAGAATAATATTTGGCGACTTATCACCTGCGCCTGGCTAACATTAAAGCACCAAAATGGCACCTGGAATATAAAAAGCGAAGTGGTCTGCCCGGAACTGTTGATGATAGTCACATAACGTAGGCTATTGTTATAAAAATTGTTTTAAAATACCGGGAGAAAAAGATTCTGTACACTTAATTCATTTTATTTTAGCTTCTTTTCAAATGTTTAACTGATCCTCTTTAATCAAACACGAAAGCAAGCATTGGATGTCTTAACAGCAACTGATTCGGCCTTAAATTTTTGTAATCAAAGGGAATTGAATGGAAACCCATTTACAGGGAGATCTGCACAGCTTGTTTCAGTATAATTCAGTCATCTCTAATATTTTTAAAACTGATCAGGTTAGCATGTTTTTAGATTCTGTGGTGTCTGAACGGGGGGTTGGTGAGCGTAGCTTGCAGGGGGCTGAGCCCCCTAGTTATTATAATGAAATGGTACTAATTAATTTTTTAAATATTATTTTTATTATTTTTTTATTTTTATTACATTTTAATGCAATTGCTGGATATAAATTCTTAAAAGAATATCTCCTTAAAATAAACTTCCCAGTATGTAAGTTTTTCTTCCAGGTCTTTAATTTTGATTGAAGAAATAGACATATTATTGAATTTGTATATTTCATCCAAATGGTAAAAAGTTGCTTCATTGACAATTTGTACAAAATAATGTTTGGAATATTATGAAATATTTTTTGTAAAATCGATTAGTTATTCAGAGCAAATTTATATGTGTATAGCGACATTAGAATGTAGTTTTTAATAGAGTATTGGTGTCATTGGTGAAGCCTTGCACAGTACTTGAAACCAAAATCTTGAATGAAATAAACAATCAGTGGGAATGGTCTGAGAATTCTTGGAACACATGTGTATGTTAATGTTTTTTTAAGTTTTTAAAATGAACTTTTTAATAATGATATCAAATACAATACCATCAATACTCAACATTTTTTATGCTTTTCGGATATCATATTTATTATTTTTTATGCATACTAGGGGGCTCTGCCCCCTACGAGCTACGCTCGTCAACCCCCGTTCAGACACCGCAGACTCTAACAGCACGCTAATTTGACCGCCTTTAAAAAGATTTCGGAAGATTGAATTATAATTTGAATCTGACAATTATAATCTGACGTAATTTTCACCAAACTTTTCTTTCTCTTTTTAATATTCACGTCAAAATACTTTTGTTAGAAGAAATATTATGATCATCTTAAAATGTCAAGTAAATGTCTCGCGCAATTTTTAAATTAAAACTGTTTTGCAATATTATTTTTTGTTCATTTTACGTAATAAGTGTAATATGACGTAAATTCTCCTATTTAGGACTTCTAACGCATGCTACTGAATTTATTATTTTACAATATTCTTTCTCATTTAAAATTCACGTGTAACTATAGTTTTTATGACGTAATTTTCAATGAGTTCCTGCTTTTTATATATTTTGTTTATAATAGTCACGTGTAAAATAAATTTTTAATTTGAAGCAAACATTATTGGTTGCGCTTTTTATACAGTTGGCAACAGTTTAAATTAATACAATTTTCTAAAATTTGTAAAAAATATCTCTCGAAATGCTGAAAATTTGAAATTAAAATAGAAATAAAACCTCGAAAAATTATTCAAATTAAAAAACTAACTGCAATCTGCACACCGGGAAATTCTGACGCATAAAATGATCTAAAAATGATTAAATTCCTATGTACAGTTTTTGCTCCTATAAAACTTTTTTAATGGAACGATTTTGTCCAACTTTGGCATTAAATATCTCTTAAAATAATTCTTCGATTTGAAAACTGGCTGCATCAGCGTGTTTATCAAACATTTTTCTATAATACTACCGATTTTCATATTTTTGTATGCAACAGTTTTTTTAATATTAACGAAGAAAGACCTCCGGTCACAAAAAATTCAAAACCGGCGGCGGCGGTGACAGCGGTAGTTACTTCTTTTTAGAATAGAGAGATATAAAATGCACAATGGATAAGGTAACATTCAGAAGATTTTTTAACAGGTTCTTGACTACGAGAGACCTGTTTGGGTTCGAACTTGGCTCAAGACCTGTACGTAAACTGGCAAAATAAAAACAAAGTTTCAAACAGGCCAGACAAGATTGGTACACTATAAAAAAATAAAAAAAATTAACGGACCAGGTTGAGCCAATAATAATAAAAAAAATTAGAGGCCTGCCAATTCAATCAAAATATTAAATGGTCCAATTATTCTGATATAAGAAACTTAAAAGGTCCAGACTAAGCTCTATGTTCAGTGTAAAGCTCTGCATTGGACTTGTCCTGAGTTGAGCCCAGTTGGTTTGTTGCATTAGATGTCTGCACGGGCCAAAATTTCCCGGCTCAGCCTGGCCCGATACTAAAATTAAAAGTTGACCTGTCCGGGTATAACAGCTAAAAGTTCGGCCTGAGACTGGCCCGGCCCAGAAAAAAGTTAAAATCTCAGCCCAGCCCGAGTGAATTTCTACAAAGCTTTGATTTTTACGTTATCATTTGGTTAAAATTTGTCTTGTACATGGAGCTCTGACCAAAAATATTTATCTTAACTTTTTTTTTCATGTTTATAATCTTCATTTTTATGGAAGTGCCACAGGCTGCGATATTTATTTTTTTAATGAACCTCTATTTCTTGTATGTAAATGTTTCAGTTATTATTAATATCGTTAACCCGTAGTTTATGTATTGAAGTGTTAAAAATCTGAAAAATGCTATACAGTAAAATCTTCTAAGACGGAATTGCATAGAAAAGAAAAATGCATTATATACAAGTTCCCTTCTTACCAAGGGTAAATGTATTATGCATTCTTTTCTTTCATATTAGTATTATTAATTTTGCATGGATCAATACGTTTTTCAGTTTAAAACAGGATTCCGTCATAGGCATGTTCTTTTTCACACGTTTTACTATATTTTAATTTAGCTATAATTTAATAAACGTAGAAATCTACTATTCTTTAAGAAGAATAAATTTTAATGTTTAATTGTAGAACAATGGCAGTTAAAAAATATATTCATTTTTTGCAAAAAATTTTTGGGCCAGGCCTAATTTTACTGACCTTTGAATGGACCAGGCCAAGCCGAGACAATGATTTTCATACAGGCTGGGTCAAAACTAGGACTGAAAATTTTAGGCCATGAAGACTGGGAATGAAACCAGTCCCAACTCTACAGAAAAAATGAGTTAGACCTGGTCCAATCCTTCAGGAAAAAAGTAAGGCCTGAACCTGGCCCAGCTTGTAAAGAGTAGTCGCCCGGCCCGACTTGGCTCAAGTGCCGTGAATGAAAATAGCCACAGGCCGGGCTCAGGCTTCAGGCTGGCCCATCCAGAACTCTGTGCTGCATCATGACTGAAACCAGGCTTAATTTTTTCTGCAGACTTGATCCAGGACGCTCTCAAGCTTACACTTTTTTTCTGCATATTCCGGCCAGGTCATGTATGAAGAACCGACCAGTGAGTAGCATATGGGATCTAGCTCCTGAACTTAATTCTTTCTGAGTTGAGTTGGGCAGGCAATTTTTTGTAAAAATTATAGTGGTGATGTATTTTTGTTAATGGAATCTTTGAAAATATATTTAATAAATTACAGAGGAATATTTTAAATAATTTACTTTTTTTATTTTACAACTTCAAAAATTATGATGTTATAACCATTTTTTTTTCCTAATATTTTGACTGAGTAATTTTGGTTCTAATATTATTTAAGGCTTTCCTCAGTGAAGACCTAAGTATAGTTCCTACACAATGAAATATTCAGTAGAGTTAAGGGAGGGGGGGGGGGGATTGCATAAAATAGAAATATTTTTAAATTTGCAGATGTTTGTGATTTTTTTTTAAGGAAATGATTGTATTGGATAAAAATGCTATTATTTAATATTTTGATATTTATGTTAAAAAATGATAAATTCTAAATTTCACAGGATTTATGCTGGTAAAAAATAACTTGGGATTTCCAAAACCTAATGAAATTTTTAAGTGGATATTCAAAAGGGGTATTATTTTTAAATCTTATACAAATCTCATGAATTTGTGCTCTAGAATGGTTAAATATCTGCCTGTTAAATATCAAGATTTTTTTTATATATTAATTTTTTGTTAATCATGTTTGGTTTTTGTATTAATTTATATGCATTTGTTTAGGGTATTTGGCTGCTGAATTTTTTCTTCATCCTCAGCACGAATTAGTAATTTTATTAATAAACACTATTCAAAAGGTAAATATTATTTGACTTTTAATTTTCAAAATGTATAATCGTTTAACCCTTTATGTACTGAATTATGATGATGTGATATTATGATTTATGAAAATTTTATCTTCTAAAGCATTTTTCGTGAATTGCTTAAACTACATTAGAAGATTTACATAATCATTTAATAAATTTTAGAAGGATTGAAGGATTAATTAAATTTGAATTTATAGGGATTTTGTGCAATGTGCAATATATATAACCCCAATCAAATCTTTTATTTTAAATATTTTTCTTAGTGATTTGTAGAATTAGGAAATATACAAATATAATGTTCTTACAATAGAAACATAGAAATATTTCCGAATTAAAAAATCCCCCCCCCCCCCCCCCCCCAAACGCCAAGAAAGCCGAAGAGATGCAAAGGCAAAAGAAATCATCCTTTAAAATATATTTTTGTTTTGTGTAACCGATAATGCTTTTGGAACAAGATAAAGTAATGTATATATAACTCATTCTAAACTGTATTACATCTAATCGATGTATTAAATGAATTTTATAACAAGTTATTTTAATGGTATTTACAAGTACCATCAGTAGATAAAGGGTTAATGAATTTATTTAATGCTGCTCTAAACAATATAAATTCAGGAAACAACATTATTAAAATTTAAAACATATTTCAAATACACATAGTAATTTTGTAATATATATATGATGTAACTGCTGTTCTCTTGAGCAAGGTAGATGCATTGGCCACTTAACAGTCTCTGTCATCAGGCATATACAACAAAGTATTATTATTTTTTTTTTAATCAAAATCAACTTTACCCATGGTTTTTTGTATGCATGCTGAAACTTTTAGCAAAAAATCATATCTCCTAAATTATACAATGTATTGTTACATCGCCCTTTCAATTTTCACTTTCAATTTCAGAAATAATCACAAAATTAAATAATTAAAGAAATTTTTTTTATCACTAAAAAAGCCCTAAATTGAGAAAAATTAGACTTTTAAGTGAATGCTTGAGATAGTGATAGATGTATGCATGTAAGAAATATATATTTATTAAAAATAGTTATATTTCTTTATTATCTATATAATTAATACATGCTCAGTGAAGAAAATAAAGTACAGTAAAACCTGTTATTTCAAGGTGTCTTCTAGTCATTGGGAAAAATATACAAATAAATTCTTTTGTGGGGCTTGAAAAGTGTTTGCTAAATAGAGATTGCTGCTTTTCAGGAATGTCCATTATTGAGGTTTTACTGTACTAATTTTTCTAATTGAACATAATTTTTTCTGAAATTGTTTAGGTTTTATATTATTCTTATACTTTGGTACTTTTTCAGTATAGAGGCCTTGGCAAAAGAAGTAAATTTTGTAACATATTCACTGTTTCATATGCACAAACATTTTTTTTTTTCAATAGTTATACAATATATTTAATATAAAGAAGCCATTTATCTATTTTTATATGCAAACAGAAGAAAATTGTATATATAATCAATAACAATAATATATATATACATATGAACAAGCCTAAAAGTTCGTTAGGTTTGTCTTCATAGCTTTTTATATCTTTTGGCAACAAATCTTACTTTCTGAAACTCAAACTGCACTAAGCTTTTTAAAAGTGCCAAGGCTACTGTAGAGGAGAAGTATCTGTATTTCTTTATAACATTCTTTAACTTTTTAACATTCTTTATAACATTATTTTATTATTGAAGTGTTTTATGATGACCGAATTAGAGATGCAACGAATATTCGGCCTGTCTGCCGAATATTCGGCTTCGGCCGAATATCAAGTCCATTATTCGGCCTTGGCCGAATAATACTGTAATAAATGTTTTTATATTTACACAGTGTAACTTTTTAATTTGACAATTTATATTCATCATGTATAATGAAATTTTTATTTGAAATTAACTAACACTTTTTTTCCCCCATTAACTTTCATACCCTGAATGGGTTTTATCTACCCATTTTTAAATAAGAGGCTAATTTAGGAATCATGTTAAAAAAAAAAAAAAAATTATGCTGTATCAGTAAGTACAAAAAGTACCTGCTTGTAATAAGCTAACATAAATCTGTTAAATTTAAAATTAATCTATTCAAAATTGTTTTAATACAGCTGTACAAGCAAATTCAATTTTTTTATTTTAATATCATAATGGGAAGTTTAACATTTATACCTTGTTAGTTGTTACATAAAAAAATATTTCTTTCAATAATATTTTGAATTATACATATAAAGAACTCTAGTGCTATCTGCTAACAGCAAAGAAAAAAAAAATAATGATAAAAATGTTTTTGTTAATTGTGAGCTTTATAAAGTCTACAATGATTTCTTTCCACCATTTTAGAGGATATTCCTTTCATCCTTTCTATCAGTGGTTTTTCTTTAGATATTAAGATTTCTTATTTTTTTTATTTTATTTCATCTGAAAGTTGAAACTTGTTTCCTAGTACTTTTCAAATTTTGTCATTATTTTAAAATGTAACAACAACACACATAATATTTATTAAAATGCAACTAGACAATACCTAATGAGGAACTTTTGCTAAGATTTTTTTTTTTGGGGGGGCGGGGGGGGGGGGGGGGGGGAAGCTGAATTATATTATTGAGGCAATTTTTAGGCTGAACATAGCCGAATATTTTTTCAGAGTAAAATAATACTTTAAAAAATTAAAAATTTGTATATAAATATTTTTTTTAAAGAAAACAATACATTTTAATTGTAAAATATACAAGAATTGTGCATATAGTGCATACTATATTTTGTTTTTAGGCAAAAATAAGTTCATTATTCGGCGGTCGAATATTCGGCTGTAACTTGGCCGAATATTCGGCATTCGGTTATTCGGCCAACTACTATTCGTTGCATCACTAGACCGAATTTGATTCTTACTCTTAGTTACAGTACTACTGAGTTTCCGTGGGAAAATGTGTAAGCTAAATTAAGCAAAAAATTTCCTTATAACTATGAAATTTTCTAAAAAAGTTAATTTTGAACTAATTAGTAAAAAAAAAATAAAGAAATAAATAAAATAAAGAAACTTATGTAGTTGCTATTTTAATTGTGAATGATAATTTTTTTTATAAAGTTCAATAAACATTGTTGAATATTAACATGAAATAAAAATCACAAAATTACTGAATGGTGTATATAAAATAAGAAGTTCTTTATGTTTCCAATAATTTAACACCTTAACCAATCGTAAGAAAGAAAATAGGATGTGGTATCATATATCTGATAAAAACAGAATAAAATTTAAAACAATTTAACAGTGGAGAATGCAATGGCGCCATCTACCAGAAGAAAGCAGAATAAAAGAAGAATCGAATGAACAGTATGGCATGCAGTGGCGACATCCATTATAAAATTAAGAAACTAAATGCAGAACAAAAGAATAGAATAAAAAAAGACAAACATTGCTAGAAGCCTAAATAGTACTGCATTGTCTAATGTTAAAAATATCAGATGAAAAAAAATATATATATATATGTATACAGTAGAGCGCTGATTATCTAAACAAGTCAGGACTGACCCTAGTTTGGATTAGCAAAAGTTCAAATAAATGGGCAGACAGTTTAAGGGATGTTCCTGACTATACTAAAACTTTTGCGCTTTATTCAGGCTTAGGACTGGTAGCACCAGTTAGTGCTAGTGTATTTTAAAACTGGTTTTTTTTTTTTTTTTTTTTTTTAAATACTTTTCTATCATTTGAAATTTTCTTTTTCTCTTTTTATAATTTTCTGAACTCCAAAGATTATAATTTAAGCAAAAAAGCTTTTGATTGTTGCTTGCTTCAAAGAAGATGTTCTTTCCAATGCTGCCATATCTCGAATTCTTCTTAAGTACGTTAGTTGAATAAGATCAGAGTTCTTCTGCCGTTCGAGCCATTTTATAGCTATTTCCAAACATTCAAAGGCTTCGTTATGTGATGGACCTGGGTCATGTTCAGAGCATTTCATTTCTTCAATTTCTTTTTCATCTTAAATCTTATGCACAATCTCATCATCATTACATCATCATCATTCATCATCACATTTCATCATCATCATTCGTTTTTGAGAGAAATAGGCTGTTCAGATAAATGGAAGTTCGGTTAAAAAAATTTTTTTTGAGAGAAATAGGCTGTTCGGATAATTGGAAGTTCAGTTAATTGGAGTTTTGATAATCGGCGCTCTACTGTATATATATATATATAGCTGCATAGGATTATTTTAAGACGTACATCCAAAGTTTAGGGATGATAAATGAGATGTTATCATTACATACTTCATTTCGTCTAACCATAATTTCAATGGGTTATCTTTCTGCAAGCCATCAATAGCATTATTACATGGAATTACTATTTTGGCTTTACTAAAGTCTATGTTACTGTCAGGGTTGTTGAAATAAAATCTAGCTAGAGCTGTTGTCTGATGATATTGTGAAATACTTCTTTTATATTCTTTCAAATGTTCTACAAATTTTCTTTTCGTAACTCGGATGTAAGCGTGACTATGTACGTGTACCCGGCCACTGCTGGCCACAACACGGTGCCCTCCAAAAGGACCGCCACGGCACCCTCTGCAAGGGGGTCCCACAAGACCGGGCCAGTCATTCTGACCGTGCACCGATGTGTCTCATAAGTAGGGCATCCCAAGCAAGATTGTCCCGCTTTAGTCTCCTCTGGAGCATTGCACAAATCGGAGAACCATGGACCAACACTCTCGTTGGTCAAAAATGGCCCCCCGAACTCTCCACTACCAAAGTCCGAATGCTGACTAAGCAACCCGGCTCAATATAACTCTAAAGAGGGGTCAGAACAGGTTCGACCCGATGCAGAGCCACCGTCACATCATCGAATCCTAATCGCGGGACACTTCATAGGAAGAGCCCGTGCTCGGAAACTAATGAGGGGGACTCCACACCGGCTTACTATATTGCGTGCCAAAACTGAGAAACTCCTATAAAGGTTATCTCTGCGATTTCAGCCCGTGGAACTCCGATGTAAAACTTTCTGGTTCTATGTTTCAAAATAATAGGTATTTCATAAACTCCGACACATTCGTGCCCAGGTGTTGGATTCAGATTACAATGTAATAAATTAGTAAGGTAGGGAGGTGAAATAGCATTAAGTTAAATGTTAAATCCATGAATAATTTTCCTTAATTTTTCAAAAATGACAGGAACATATCTGAACCAACAATATGTTGGATTCTGCTAGTCATTAGGCAGAATGTGAGCGGGTAGACAATGTTGCTCGTAAATGATATTATAAATGCATTTAATCAGAAAAACCATGATCCATGACAATCTGCTTTATAAAATTAAGCTCTTGCTGTAATTGCATGCCAGAACATATTAAAAAGGCCCTTTGTATGAAAGATTTAAATGTTTCAATGTGGTAATGAAAAGGCAAGTTCTTATAATTGAAATATGAATAGTTGAAAGCATTGTTGATATCCCCGTAAAAATAATGCAAAGCACATAATTTTGTTATTTTTTAACACCTGATTTTATGTGATCCAAAATAGTCCTGTTGTATGTTTTGCATTATTTTTATGGTAATATCAACAAAGTTTATTGTACTTTGTTTATTTGTCACTAGTTCTTGGTGGTTTTTAGTACTAGTTTTTGTTTATGTTAATCTAAAATATAGTTAGAAATAAAAACTGAATTATTATATTATCAATAAATAAACAATCTGATTTAAGGTAGGCTCTAGCCTAATCTAAAGAGCATGTTTTTTTTCTTGGCTGACTGTACATCTGAGCTATTCTAAATGTCACAATCGATCAGTTAAATTCTTATTTTTATTTTATTAATATTTATCCATTATTCATTCTGTGTTTTTATTTATTTGTCTGTTCTTTTAATAAATAATTAAAGTTCCCTTTTAATTTTGAAGGATTTGAGTAGCTCTAATGCAATGGAAGTGATTCTTGCACTAACTGTTGTGTGCCACTTAATCAATAGTGAAACAGTCCATAATGTACTGCATCTTGTGGAAAGCAAGCTTCAACATCCAATGCAAGTAATCTTTTTAAGAACATTTAATCTTTCTCTAAATTAAGAAGAAAAAAAAATTGGAAAAACCATAATACTGTTGCTTTGTATTAAAGTATTTTAGAATATCTTTCATTTATCTTTCAAGCGATCATCTGTAAAAAGCATTATTAAAAAATGGTATAACCTAAAGTTTGTTTAAATGCATTAGTATGTAATAAGAGGCAAAATATAATAATAAACTTCTTAACTTAAATACCTAAATAATTTTTTACATGAAATTTTAAATAATTTTTAAATGAAATTTTAAATTATTTAGTAAAATAAAAGTACTTTTTTGGTTATGCATATGTATACAATGACCATCAAAGTTTAGGTTTATAACCAGTTTTATGTGTCTAACTTACATATTAATTAAAATAAAAAATTAAAATTTTCATGAACTGTTTGCTAAAAATTATTTATTTATTTATTTCATTACTTAAAAGTACAATTTTTAATTGTACTTTTCCTCCTTCTCCTAATGTAAAGGCAAGTAGTCTGTTTTCTTTTGATTTAATTTTAAAGATGCCTGAAATTTTATTCATTTATTTATTTTTAAATGTGTATCTTCGTCAATTTTATTGAAATTTATTGTTAATCATTTACTACTTTTTAAAAGTTTGTGATAATTAGGTAATCTTTCAGCGAGCAGTGTGTGTAGTGAAGTTATAAATTGTATTAAAGAGTTGGTCAATTCTATTAAAGAATGTACAAAAAAGGAAGAAAATTTCACCACACACAAAAATAACTTATTTTTTGTGTTTTATTTAAGGGAAAGGAAGCTTTTGATGTGTAGATTTTAAAATGCACTTTTTTTTTTCTTTTTAAGATAGTAAAAAATTAAATGTTTAACTTTGATGATCTGCCATCGATTAAAGAATTTGATGATATGCTATTGGTCAAAGTTTTAAGCCTGGTCCATGTTGTGTTTGTTTCACAGCAACAGGATTGTTATTTTCATTTTCCATTAGAGGTTTTGACTGGAGATTATATTACATTTTGTTTTTAGATAGAACTTTCAGAATTAATACTTTGGTCATTTTTTTCAATCTTTCTCTGCTTTAGGTATACTAAATTTCAAATTATTCTTCAGTTAAATAGTGGACAAGCCAGTGTTATTTATTATCGTTTTTAGTCAGAAACAATTCATATAATATGAAGTTAATGTTATGCCTAGCAGCCTAGCGAATCTCCAAACATTCAAGGGAAGTTTCCCATACAATTTTATATGAGGATACCTATTTTTCAAGTTATTTACAGTACAAACTGTCTAAACCCATAATCCCTCAAATAAATTTGCCTGAAATAAGATTTCTCTAACTTTTTCCATTAAAGTGCAATTATACTATTCTGCAATCTCATCCATCTGTGGCGAGTAAATGTCCATTGTTCATTTTCTCATGCATAATCCTTTTTGCTTTTAAGGAATTCTCAAATTGATTAGACCAAAATTCTGCACTAAAGTCCAAATAAAGTCTTTATTATGTGGCCATTCTGTTTCTCAGTTAGAGCTTTATAATGCTTAAAAATATTCAAATGCTTGACTTTTATGTTTGAGAATGTACACATATGAATATGTAGAAAAATCATCAACTAGACTAGGGGAAAATGTAGCCTCACCTGAAAAGGTTCAGGGGTTCACCTCCAAATGTCGAGGTGCAATAACTGCAAATTTCTATGAATTTTAATATCATTAACAGCACAATGAGATTCCTTAGTTTCGTACTCTTTGCCAGTTCACAAACTTCATATGATCTCATTTCACCAGACAAATTTTTAAGTCTTGTTATGAAGTTTGATGTAGAAAGTCTTAGTACATTTCTTACATTGAAGTGGCCAAAACTCTTATGCCAGAGTGCTAAATCATTAGAACAATTATCTGAACGTAAGCACAAGATTAATTTACCATATATTTAGCAGTAATATAATAAGTAATTAAAGGAACTCTTAAAAATGTAGAATTATCAGGATTAAAAATAACAGCATTACATTTTTCAAATTTTACTTTAAAAATTTCTTCAGTTAATGCACATTCAAGATTTCATACCATATCAGGAACATAATAGGCTTTCTTTAAGGGTGTATTCCGATCTAAACTGCTTATTTTCTGATTCATTTTTAAATCCATTTTTGATCTCAAACTCATCAAACTGGGAAATTCCCTTATTTAGAAACTACATAATGTGCCGTGCTTCTCAATTTTTTGATAAATGCAGAAAATACTGTATTAAACGCTGTCAAAGTCGGCGTTTTGAACCGAATTTTTCGAAGCGGGCGATCTGGGAATGAAAAAAATGGTCATACTGAGAAAATAATTGTTTAAAAATCAAATTCTAATTAATTGAGCTGAAAATGAAATCACACGGCATGTTAAACATGTCTTCAAAAATCACCCCCAGCAAGTTTCATCTTTTTACTTTTAAAAATGAGTCTGAAAATGTCTCAGAAAATTTTGAGCTGTTGAGGGCGGAAAAACATTTTTTCGAATACACCCTTAAAACGAAATTTTTAGTTACAATACCTAAATTGACTATCAAGTTAATGTCCCTCTGTATCACATATGTCAGTAGTTCTCTTAGCAATCACAGCTTGAGCTTGACTTCTTAGTTCTTTAAAATTGTGAAAATGGGTGTCAAAATTGAAATGGTTAGTAGAAGCAGAATCCAAAATAAATTCAAGGCCATATCCATCTGTTAAGAAGACAGATGTGAAGGAAACTTGATGGGGCAGTCTGAAACTTCTTGAGCTCAATCTGTATGTGGGTTTAAGTTTAAATTCAGTTTGCTTTCTAATTCTAGATCTATTTTTATAGTTCTTAATTAAGTGACCAACTTGACCCCATTCAAAGCATTTTTGGATTTCTAGTTGAACTCCTGAATTTAAAGCCAGTAACATAATGGGAGGGGGCTTGACTGCTTTTAATAGCATAGATTCAGGCTTGGCACATTGAAACTGTAAGTAAAAATAAAAGTGAAAGTTATTGCATTGAAAAACTGCTGCTGAATCCCCTACCAGAAGCTCAGTCGGCCCGGTGGCCTATGAGACTAAATACGATCGTATTGGCACTAAATAAGATCTGCAAAAGTCATCAGTTTAACCCTTAAATGCCTGGTGTTGCTTTTCGGCAACATACCCAAATTAGGGTTTAAAATATTATTAGAATAACATTGAAGCTATAATGCCTGATGTTGCCAATAAAATACATTCTGAAAATATTATTAAATCGATTTTCAACTTGTAGATGGCAACACTTGTGCTGTTTAATTATGAAGATATATTTCTTTTTTCAATTGTTGCTACATGTTCTTTTTGTTTTGTTTGGAAGCTTGCGAAATACCCTACTTTGTTCTGCAGTGAGCAAGTAAAATTTATTTCTTATTATAGTTCCTAAAATTCTTGTGTGTATAACATTATAGAATTTTATGAAGAAAAATTATTTTTTCAATTAAAGACCATTGTTGCCGATTAGTAACAAACAGTTTTTTAGTCGTAAACCATACTTAAAACAAAATGATTTTTTAAAATATTTTTCCCGTGATTTATTTAAAAAATGAAAGTCTAAAAACATTATTACAATGATTTTTGAAAAATCAGGCATTTAAGGGTTAAGGAGAATGGTGGTAGAGTGAAGTGTGCATGGAGACTTTGGCCTCTGGGATGATTGGGCATCCAGTAAGGGATTCGACAGAAGTTTTTCAGTGCATATGAATGTTTAATCCTATTATCTCCAGAAGATACACTTTTCTTGCTTCTGATTGTTTGTTTTTTTTATCTAAATTCTACTGAAACAAGAAAAATGCACAAATTTCTTTTTTATTCAACTTTGCAAGAGAAATTCATTTGAATGGCTTAGTGCACATCATGGAATCCTGTTATGATTTTGCTTTGTATTTACAAGAAATTATGAAATATAATCATCCAGCCAAACACTAGATCTCTGCAATCCTATCACCTCTTTATAATTTTGTAAATTTTACTGAAGAATGATTTTGTTACTGTTTGTTTCAACTGCGATAATCCACTTTGCTTCCTCAACGAATTATTGCTCTTAGACAAGGTTGCAAAAAAGCCGGCTAAAATTTAAAAAAGCCATGCCAGTGGCTTTTATTGGTTTTAACTGGCTTTTTTTGGCCAAAATTGGCCTTTTTTGGCTAAAATTGGCTTTTATACAATGAAGCATTTTAATTATAAATGACACATTTTATGTGTTTTTTTAATTAGTTTTAAAGACATTTAATTGAGGTAGAAATCAATATAACCCAATTTTTCAATAATGAAGACATTAATATTGGAATAAAAGGCCATACCAATTTTTTTCTGTGGTTTACACTGACCTTAACATCTTTTTTTTTTTTTTTCATTTTTACTGCTTTATATAATTAAAAAGGACAATGGTTGCTTAGTTATATATTTTATTAACTAATTTTAACAGATATTAATATGCAAGTCTTATTTTATTTCTCATAAACATTTATTTAAATTCACACAAAGTCATTTAATAAAAACATAGTTTCTCTCTGTTAAAACAGTATTATGAATAACATATGCATTAATTTATGCATGAATATGTACTATTTTAAGTAGCAACTACCTTTTTAAAATTCTAATTCAACAAGGTTTATTTGGAGAATTTTTTTTTTTTTTTTTTTTTTTTTTGTTCTCTTTATTTTATGCACTTAAACGTACTAAAATTTCTTCAAATGTTATGTCCTTCCTAATTTCTTTTTCAACATTGTTCATTAGTGTTGACTCTAGAAAAAAAGGGCCGCCGGGCATTTTTAAAAATTCTAAAAAAGGGGTAAATTTTTTTCAAAAAAAGGAACACTATTCTAAAAAAAGGGGACTTTTTTTTTTTCAAAATGGACACACTTGTACCTTGTTCACAAAAAATACTTTGAACAGGTGTATTTAGAGTCCCTCGAATTTGCGATATTTTCCTGGGATCAATTGAACTGCCACAATGCGCATAGGAACTTTTAAAAAGGGCAGCCGGGCACATTGGAAGGATTTAAAAGAGCCGCCGGGTGCAAAAAAGAAATAAAAAGGGTTGCCGGGTGCCGTGCCCTGCTAAAGCGGCTTAGGGTCAATACTATTCATTCTACGATTTTAATCTGTCTGTATGGACATTATCTGAAATAAATTTCATAACAGCTTATTAGTAGAAAAACTTTTTACATATATCATTTTTATAAGTTATCAGAATGTCAATTGCTTATCACTGGGTGTTCTCAAGTATTATATAAGATAACTCCAGTTATTAAATACATATATGCTATTTAGTTTTAATCAATTTTAAAAGTAAATATCAGTATGTAAGAATTTTCTATTTTGATATGTGACATTTCTTATTCTTTCATATAATCTTTAAAATGTGTGGTATGTGTAGAGCTATAATAAAGAATTCCAAACCAATATTTTAGAGTCTGATGTATTCTTCTGAATATTTATAATTTTTTTTTCTGATATAATGCCTTCACAGTTGCATTCTAGCAGTTATAAGGACTTATTTATTTGACAGAATTTAATAGAAGTTTATATTTTTTTAGTAGAAAATATTTATAAGTGTATTAAAAATAAATTAATCCAAATTTTATATGAATTATCTATAAACTACCTTTTTGAAAAATAAAAGCCAGCTTTTTTAAAGTGGTTAAAACCAAAAAAAGCCATCCGGCTTTTTTTGGCATGGCTAAAAGCCGGCAACCCTGCGTCTTAGATCTGTCTGTAAACTTATTTTCTTCCATGAGAAACCTTTACTAAAGGGCTTCATAATTCACCTTGATAATCCAGGTGTGCAATTTTAATATGTAAGATTCTCCATAAAGTATTCTGAACTTGTTATAATGTAAAGACTATAATGAACTCGATAAACTTTTGCAATATTTCTATCTAATTGTTTAATCACAGATGACTTCATAATTTTTAAAATCTGCAATCTTTTATTGGAGGGTCCATGAGTGTATATCATAAATACTTTATTAAGTTCTCAATTTGTAAAATGTTCAAGTGTATCCTGCTGGTCGCTCATCTGTTGTGTTAAATGAAATTATCTAAATAAAAGTGTATGGGCATTTACCCTGGAATACTTCATTTTATTTATAACTCATCACCGTAAGGGTGACTTATCTTTTCTTTATTTATTAATGCATACTCAAATGAAAACTGACACGTAAAAAATGTGTTTAATGAAATTTAATTTCATAGTAACTTTGGAATTTAACCTTTAATACATAAATTCAGTAAATCATGAAATAACTGATAAGTAAAAATCTTCATCAGAGAATAATTAAATTTCAATATAAACTATTTGAAATAGATTATATAATTTTATCTTTGCTATGATTTTATTTAATCAATTTACGATCATTAATTCCTTTTTGGCCTATATTGATGTGCCTGAGTGATATTTTTGAGATTTGTTTATAAAATTTGATTTTTGTTTATTTAAATTCTTAGCCGATCTCAGATCTACCACACCGACATATCAATATATTATTAAATATCAGATATTTTCTCTCATGTATTATACTACACTCTCCCCCACCACCCCTCCCACACACACATATATACACCAAAGGAAGAGAAGAGAGAAAGTGGAAGAAATCCTGTCTTCTACCTGGATGAACCTGATACAGTGTTGCTTTTAAAAAATGAAAGAATATATTAACTGTATATCTCTAGATAATTACAAGCTGTAGTGGAACCTCAATTGTTTGGGGCAGTAATGGTGGATATTGGTCCGGATAATCAAAGAGAGAATATCACTAAAAATACACACCTACTGAATATTTCTTATTTCAGATTTTTTTTTTTTTTTTTTATCACATTGGTAGCTAACCAAATAATTAATAAAACCAGAGATAATCAGAATTCCATTGTAATCTGAAATTGATAGATCATTTAATTGATATGAAAAGTATTTATTTCATTTTGTATAATTTAATGTAAGCACAAAAGGAGAAGTTCATAAAAATAATATAAACAATATTAAAAATTTAACTGTATCCCTCTTATATACCATCTTAATTTGATTCAATTCAAATGATTTTATAATATGGCAAAAATAATATCAAGTAAGTTTTACATGTTTTTCTCAGTAATTTGACTGATATAAGTAGTTGATTGTTTTTCTTATTAATTTATATGATCAGCCGCTGCTACTGTGAAAAATTGGTATTTTTATCTTTAATACAGTAGAACCTCGATTATCCGAAGTAATTAGGACCGACCCTCTTTCGGAAAATCGAAATTTTCAGATAATCGAGAATACTTCAATTTCAAGATTAAGGAAATATATATGCGCTATTTCTTATTATGGTAACAAGTGCTTAATAAAAATAAAACAATGGCAAAATAGAAACAAGAATAAATTACCTGAGCTTTAATTTTGAAATTAAGTACCTTTTACATATTTCACAAGGGGTTGAAACAATGTTTTGCTTGGCGCAGTTTCGATTGCCTTTGCTTTGAAGCTCTGTCACGAAGTTTTTAAATATTATTAGTTTGCCAATATCATAGTCTTTCTGCTGCTCCAGCCTAGGCAAACCTTTTGCAAAACATTCAAAAGCTTAAGAATCGCTAATTTTTTCGTTTTCTTCATTCATTCCACTCCGCAGCTTATGGGAGCTCAAGTTAAATTCAAAGGAATTCTAAGAAAGGAGATCAAAAATATTTATATGTACTCGGGGTTCGGAAAAGATCACTTGCACATAAGGAATATGATATTTAAAAAAAAATAAAGAAAAAATTAAAAGTGGATTTCGGTTAATCGAGAGTTTCGGTTAAAAGAGTTTTGGATAAAAGAGGTTCTACTGTAATTATAAATACTAGAAAAATTAAGATTATTTTTTTTAAGCAGAAAAAAATCTATGAAAATGAAATAACTTGAAGATTTTTTAATTTATTTTCTTTTTAGCCTTGTGTTGTTGAACACAGCTCATGATTCTAATTTCAAATGTAAAACACATTTTTGCATTTCTTATACATGTATATACTTTTTCAGGCCATCTGTTCGTAAATGTGCTGTTTTAACTTTATCTCACTGTCTGCAATTGATTGATTCTGAAAGTGCCTATTTGATGGCTTTTCCAAAATTAGAAAAGTGTTTGAGTGATCCAGAATTAGAAGTTGTATCAGTTGTTATTCCTACATTGCATAAAGTAATAAAGGTAAGTCTTCTTTCATATATTCTTATCTTACTTTACTTATTTGAATCTTTACTTAGATTGAGATGTTGACAGAAATTATAATTTAATGTTAGAATTTGATGCATAAGTAAAAACTCATGTTTTTTACATTTAATCAAGTATTTCTATCTTTCATATGCCTACATTTCATGCTTGAAAAAAAAACAACTTTGATTTACAGAAAAATTCCATGCATTTTTATGACACCTGCATTATTACAACATAATGTCAGTTATGCATTATACAATGCAATATCCCACAAATTTAAAGCAATATTATATAATGTATTCTTTCCAGAGTTATTCTCAGTGATATGTTTAGCCTTAAGCATTATAGGCTGAATCTTATGAGACGAAATAAAATGTTTCAATTTTGAAAATTCTTCTAAACCAGATTCAAAAATAACATGAATATTTATTTGTTTAAGTTTTATGTTCAATTTGCTGACAACAAAAAGTTAACATTTAAAATAGTTTTTTAATGGAATGTTTTTTTTGAGTAAGGCTTTTCTACTGGGCCATTGGGGGCCAGTCAAGAATATTTTAGTGGCCTGCCATGTCATTTTGAATATTGAAAAATCAAAATGTCTTGCAAAATCAAAAATGGTCTAGAAAGCAAAGAAAAAACGTTCTGCATAAATAATTTTCCTTTGTACAACATAAATGCTAGCGAAGTTTTTTTTGCACCTCTTGTGCTAAAGTCTAAAACTTTAAGCAACCTAACCTGCATAACAGTACCAATTTATGCTAATGACATACATATATGCTATATCTATATTCAGGGATATGTTTAGGAAAATTTTAGGTCCTTTAAAGGATCCTTCACAAAATAATTTATCTTAAAACAGGACCCTTCACAAAAAATTTTATTCCTAAACAGGACCCTTCACAAAATAATTTATCTTAAAACACGACCTTTCACAAAAATTTTTATTCCTAAACAGGACCCCTCACAAAACATTTTATCCCAAAACAGGGCGCTTCACAAAATTATTTGTCTCTTAAACAGACCTTTCACAGAATTTTTCCACCTTCAAATGGAACTTTTCACAAATTTAGTCATTTAAAAATAAAATCATGGCTTGTAAGTAACACAGTTGAACTCACCAAACAGCATATTACTTCGCTTTTTATATATGAAGGATAGAACATGAAGACATCGATAATTTAAAATTCACAAAATTATGACTAGAATTTTCACAAAAATAAGAAAAACTTCACAATTTCACAAAAACAGGACCCTGTGAGAAAAGTCTGGACAGACCCCTGATATTGTACTGAAGACAATGTTACAGTGTCTTTTACTTTCTTGAATGCTACTTTATGAATGGCTATTATTAGTCTTAATATTAGTAGTAAGGATACCTTAGGTATCTTATTTAATAGTAGTACTACTAATAATAAATTAACTAATTGTATAGAATTGCAAATGAAAAAATAAGTATGTAAATATAAATTTTAAAAAGTTATTTTTGTGATCAAAGAGAAAATGGAAATTCTGCACTTTATGAACAAAATTTTAATTATAATCAGAGAAAAAATATAATTTCATTGTAAAATATCAATGAAAGTAGAAAAAATATTAAAAATGGAATAATACATACTGAATTGGGGAATAGAAGTATGTATATAAATAAAGAAATAAATAAATCTTAGTTTATTTTAGTTATTTCTTTTTAGAAATTTTTTTGTAAGTGGCCTAAATTAAATATACAGTAGACTCCCTCAAATCCGTACAGCTTGGGACCAGAAGTTGTGCGGATTTTAGAATTTTGTGGATTTCTGGTCATTGATTTGTTTACATTTTTGAAACATTAATTTGATTGGTAATTAAGCAAGGGAAATTATAATGAATGCTTACAATAAAGTGAAACATTAAAATAAGTAAAATATTAAAATAATTTATTAGTTTAAAAGTAAGTAATTATTAAAATAATTATGTAAAATAAAAATTTAGAAAAATGTTAAATTATTATTACCGATGAAATCGATTCAATTAGATTCCAAAAGTTCTATGCTGTCATCTAGTGGTAAAGCGATTGTAAGATCGATACGTTATTATTCGTTCTTAGCACTTATAACTTTAGTAACTTTTTAGTAAGTTATTTCATTGTTATTTAGAGTCTTGGATGCTTTTCTTATACTGCTTTGTATGTTTAGAAATAAATTTGTCTATAATTTAAAAAAAAAATTTCCGTGAATAATAATTTTAAAATAGCGTTCCGGTTTGTGGGTTTTTCCATTTCGAACCCTGGAATTTTTTATATAGATATGCTAAGTTATATCAAAATCAAAAGTAACGTAAATTTATTTAGTAATAAATCAGCTGTAATAGCCAAAAGAGAATGATTAACAAAAAATTTAGTAAAAAAAAACATTGCAGTAGTCGCTGATTTCAGCACCATCTTGAATTTTGTTCCTGCAACCTAACTGCAGATTTCATTGTTTACATCTGAAAAAATATGCGGATTTAAGGAAGTCTACTGTATTAACAAATTTTGAAAAAGAAATCTAAGATAATATTTATTTACATTAGCAACTTGTTTTTATCAACTCTTTTATTTCTAAAAATTATATTTTCTATTCATTAAATTGTCTTTTGCTATCAAATGTTTCAGCTGCTCTGGTTTCTCCATACTGTGTCTCTGAAAAGCTTGGATAAAACATCAGTATGCTTCACCTGCATATATTAAAATTTGAAGTGAATGTTGCTAAGTAACAATTGTAAACTATGTTCTTCATTAAACTTGTATGTAAATTCTTCAATTCTGACTCTGCTAGACCTGTGATATGTCACTAGGGTTGCAGAGAGGAGATTAAAGTTGATACAAATTACTATCAAGGTCCAGATGTCTTAAAGAGTTTGGCACAGAGCTTGTCTTTTAAGTAAAATATCGAAAAAGTAGACTCAGTTACTTTTTTATGTAAAATTTTCAAGTTAAAATAACTAACAAGTAAGAAAAATAAAAAGTCAGAACTTCAATTGTATACGTTTTACATGTTAGTGTTATTATGCAGCACTAAAAAAAGCAATTAAAATAAAATTTTCCATCGATTAACAAAGTATCTTCTGGCAATCCTGCAATTGTAGTGCCTAAGCTGGCAAAATATCAGAAACCTCAGTCTCACATAATGCCACATTCATTATTATTTTTTTTTTTTTTATATTAATATAGTGATGTTTGAATTATAAGGAAATCATTATTAGAGTTCACAGACTTTCTGTGCAGCCCTGTATCCCATTAGGATTTCTGAGAAAACAACCATTATTGTACTGATTTGAGAAGTAATAATTGTTCAAAATCCCTAACAAACATGAATACAGTAGAACCTTTTTTATCTGAAACGCTGGGTTAACCGAAATCGATTTTTAAAGCTTTTTCTTTACTATTACATTCCTTGTGTGCAAAATCTATTTTGAAAGCTTTTTTTTTTTTTTCTTTTAACTATCATATTTCTTGTGTCCTTTCCGAACTATGAGTACATATAAATATTTTTAATCCTCTTTCTTAGCATTCCTTTGAATTTAGCTTGAGCTCCCGTAAGCTGTTGAGTGGAACAAAGAAAACAAACAAATTAGGAATTCTGAAGCTTTTTAATGTTTTGCAAAAGGTATGGCATGGCTAGAGCAGCAGAAAAACTGTGATACTGGTGAACTAATAATATTAAAAAACTCCGTGATTGAGCTTCAAAGCAAAGGCAATCAAAACTGCAACAAACAAAATATTTTTTCAAACCCTTGTGATATATGTAAAAGGTACTTGATTTCAAAAGTAAAATTCGGGTAGTTTATTCTTGTTTCTATTTTGCTATTGCTATATTTTTATTAAGCACTTGTTACCATAATAAGAAGTATTGCATATATTTCTCCTTAATCTTAAAATTAAAGTATTCTCGATTATCTGAAGATTTCAATTTTCTGAAAGATGGTCGGTCCCAATTACTTCAAATAATAGAGGTTCTACTGTATTTCTTAATGCAGTTGCAGTACACATTCTTTGTTTTGGGCATTTTAGGACTTCATCTCAAGCCTTTAAAAGAACAAACTGTGTTGAAAATATCAGCAAAATATTTTTCCATGATATGTTTTATTGATTTATTATTTAAGATGATAAAGATAACTTTTTCATGCTTTCAATTTTATCTAACATTGTAAATTAATATAACAATCCTTAATTATCTGTTAATTTCAAAATTATTTCTCGTAAAAAATGATATGTGTTAGAAAAATTTGGGTGGCATATTTAAATTTAGGAATGTCAGATCTATATAATTCACATATTTATTTTGCAGGGAGATAAAATTTTTAATTGTTTCCCAACTAGTATTACTTATCTTGTTTTGTTTCTCTTTCATTTGTTTAACTGGTGTATTTATTTTGTTATGTAATTTTGAGTTGTTGATGTATGAAATTATTTTCTGATTCATATTTTTGAAATTCATATACTATACTGAATCTTTTTTTACAAAAATGTTTAATTTGTTATTGTGCGAGAATAATTTTTTAATTTATGTTTGTGTGCAACATTCAATTACAAACTACTGCTAATTTTTGGTTTTACAAAATTAAATATGGGATTAAATATTGTATTGTTTTCAGTCATATTTTTTACTTATTCAAAAGAATATATTTTGGAACTTTCGGTACTTCTGCACTTTTTCTTCAATTATTTTTGGTAAACAAAATCTGCCTGCAAATACCATGATTTAATGCTAATAATTGATAAGTGTGATGCTACATTCACTGTTATCAGTTGTGGCAGTAGTGCATGTCACATGCAATGTGCGTACTCTATTGTTATTCATTTTGAAGAAAAACTTAAGTTTTTGTAAATGAAGGAGATAATTTTTTCCCCTAAATTTTGAATAAATATATAGCTTTAGTATTTTATGCCTACAGAACAACATGTGGTAAAGTGCTTTCATAAATGTGGGATTCTTGCATTAAAAAAAAGTATGCATTAATATGCACAATATGAGACTTTATCTAAATACAGATAAACAGTGGCAATGCAAATATTTATTTAAAAAAGAAATGTGATTCGATGGTTTCAAATTATAACAGCTATATGGTTTGTTTACAGATAGTGAAAAAAAATAAGCATCAACTGAATGGGGAGTAGGGGTATTGGATTTGATCTACAAAACCAAATGGCTTTATGCAAACAGTTATCTGAAACTTTTATAAATTGTCTTAATTAAAATCAGTAGGGGTTACATGAAGCCAAAGAAAGATTTTATAAGTATGTTTTGGCATCGCATCTGCAGCAGCAGAAACATAGTATTAATTAATCTGCAGTGTGGCAGAGGGTGCTGTCGATTATTTATAATACTTGCAGAATAATTTAACAACTTTTAAAAAATTGCTAAAATGCACTTTGTTTTTAGATTTATTATATTTGTATTTCACATTTCCTTTCCAAATGCAAATTTTGCTTATTCCTATGGGTTACTATTATTTCTTATGACAGTATGCTTGTTTCAGCATTGTTGGATTGCAGATAATTTTGGGTTGCTGCAGATTGACACAGAAAATTCTACTACTGAGATCATGTCTATTCATTACTTTATGAAGACAACATTTTCCACACTTTGTTTTCCTTGTATGATATAACAGGGGATAAGCATTTAAAAATACACTGAAAGTGATATTAATTTTTTGACTTGGAGTACATTTCACCTTCAGCAGACCTGTGTTGCCAGATTTTCTTATTTCTACTGTTACTTAAAATGTATAAATGTTTCTTGTTTCTCATAATATGTTGTTTCATACAGTCAACTTTTATTATTTGTATTTTGATTTCTTTAAAATTCGTATTTATTATATTTGTTTTCTTTTTATTTAACTTCGGTTTTGTTTTATATTTAGACATAAATCAGAATAGAATTTTTTTTACAACTTTGCAAAAACTTCTAGGATGCCCTTCTTGGTGCTTTCACTTTACAGTGGCCTTGGCATAAATTTGGGAATTTTTGCAATTTCTAGTAATTCATTGTCTGTTTCATTCACACAAACAATTTGTTCAATACTTACACCATCTAATGTTTCAGATGTTCTATTTTAAATATTTTTTTATTTCAATTGTAGTATTAATTTTTACTTTCTTCTATCTTTACAAGAAGAAAGTATTGGATTTGTGAAAATTTTCGACTTTCAGTTTTCGACGGATTTACATGTTTTAGGGGTCAGAGATTCCAAAAAACATGTTTTTACAAAATTTCTGTCTGTGAGTCTGTCTGTATGTGACACAAATTTTGTGGGCGCTGTATCTTAAGAACTAATGCACAAAATTTAATAAAAATTTATATTCTGTTATTCCCTGATATAAATTGGTGCTGATTAGTTTTTGGTGTAAATAGCTCAACAGGTGGTGCTGCTATACACCATTTTTCACGATTTTCTCAATAGCTCAATCTCCAGAACTAACGAACGGATTTTCATCAAACTTCAGATTCAGTTAGTCCTTGACATGAATTGACGTTTTATATATTTTGGCATAAATCGCTCAACAGATGGCACTGCTATGCAGCATTTTTCGCTATTTCCGCAATAGCTCATTCTCCAGAACTACTGCATGGATTTTCATCAAACTTCAGATTCAGTTACTCCTTGAGATGAATTAATGTTTTATACATTTTGGTGTAAATCGCTGAAGAGGTGGCGCTTCTATGCTGCATTTTTTACGATTTTCACAATACTTCTGTCTCAAAAACTAATGCTTGGATTTTCAACAAATTTCAGATTCAGATATACCTTGATATGAATTAGTTCTTTTTAAGTTTTGGTGCAAATCGCTCAACAGGTGGCGCTGCTATGCTGCATTTTTCAGAATTCTAACTATAGCTCTATCTCAAGAACTAATGTACGAATTTTCATCAAACTTCAGATTCAGGTATACCTTGATATCAATTAGTGCTGTTTACACGATTTATATAGGAGAAAGTTTTGTGATGGCCACAACTTGCTAGTTGAACTTGTGATTGGTGCAGCATGTTCATTTCCAAACTTTGTGCCCCCCCCTCCCCAGAAAAAAAAAATCAAGCAAGTACACCATTTAATGTATTCATTTATGTTCAATTTATCTAATATATACATCTAGGATATAAAAGAGGTCAACAGGAAAATGCACAGGTGCCATGTTTTCTTTTGTTTGTAAACAATAGGCTTTTTCTATTATTAAATTTGCCAATTTTAATTAATAATACAGAGTATTTATAAAGGTACAAATTTTATTACAGTTGCTAAATGGAGATTTCTCCTACATATTAGATAGTTTACTGAATCTCCATGAACAAATTTTAATGAGGAGGATACCTCACTCAATGATTTATTCAGATATCCCTGCCCCTTGGCTGCAGATCGAAATCTTAAAATTAATCAAGCGTCTTTGCACTACCACAGAGTAAGTAATACAGAGCAACCACAGAGTAAGTTGCTTTTGTTTTTCTTTTCATTATTTTATCTGTATAATTTGTAAGGAGGTTTTTATAAATATATTTTCATGCTTTCTGTTTTTATGTTGCATTTTCATAGAAATTCAAAAAAGTTATCTCCTGTTTTAAAGAAAACGTTGTCTCAAACTGGATCTTTTCATGCTGTAGCTCAAGGTATTTTATGTCTATTTGTCTCATTTTGTTTTGTTTAGAGAAATATAGTTGGTTTTCATAACTCATATTTCATTGAATTTTTAGTATGCATTGGCTGGTGTACGTCCTTTCTTTTGGACCATATAGTGTACTTGTAATTTTCTTTAACAATATTACAAATTAGCCAGTATTATTTAAATCTCTATAACTCAAAATATTACTCCGAAAATTTATTTATTTTTTATTTTGCCTTTCAGTAGCTTGTAACTTCAAATATCCTTAAAAAAGTGTTTATTGAAAATTTTAATAACTTTCAAGCTTTATATTACCCTATAAAGCATTTATATTATATTTATATGTATGTATAATATCATATCCCATTTTGCTCGATGAATATTTCAAATGTATTTATGCTTTACCATCAATGACTACAAACTTCAAATAAAATGCTACATATTGATTTATAAATACTACATGGACACTGAATTATAGATGTTATTGTTTTAAAAAAGTAAAACATAATTGTTAAGCACACAGACAACCATTTGCTTTCTTTTTGTACTAAAAGCCATATTTAAATAATATTTTAGACCTAGTGAAACTAAATGTACTTTTATGCAATTGTAATGTCAGGTGAATAAATATGATCTTATTAAGAAAAGAAAAATGTAGTTAAGCATAATGTCTTATTTTTATGAAAAAGATGTTTGATCATTGCTCTTGCCTGTTTCATTAAGCCTGAAAAGCCATTAAAAAGTCTGAACAAGGCCTTTACTTTGCACTTTGATTTGCTTTGATTAAAGGGTATAAAATGAAATTTTAAAAATAATGTTTATACTTGTTAAATCATTTATATTTTGTTTTTCTTAGAAATATCTTATTGTTATTTGAATTTATATTTTAGCAATCGTATATCAAGTCCTTGAAACAATTGCAGCTATTGAAGCAGATTCTGAGCTTTTAGAAATTGCAATATCATCTGTTTCCATGCTTTTGAAAGCTAGAGATGTCAACATGAAGTTTATGGGTATGTCTTTTAAAAATATTTAGAATGTATATTGTAGCTATTATAGCTCTGACCAGCGAAAAAATAAAAATTCTCTTTCAAGTTAAACAACTATGTGGTGACATCCAAATTGCACCATCATATAACATTTTTATGAGAGAAAATATTGCACTAATAATAAATATTGAATCACTGAATAAATATTGAATCACTGAGTGATTGATATATTTATTTAAAATGTTAGATTAAAATAAAAACAAAAAATGCATTTTCTGTATCTTAATTTAAAAACCAGTGAAGTCCATCATGAAAATCTGTTTTCTTTCATTTATGTAATATTCTTTTCTTCTGTATAATTTCTTGCAATTCCATAATTTCATGTAATCAACAGCTCAAATAAATCAGTTGTGTACAAGAAATTTTATTTAAAAAAATTTTTGTATTTTCTGTACTACGTATAAATAAATTACATTTAATTAATTAAAATTTATGAATCTAAATGATCTGTGAATTATACACTAAAAATTGTGATAATCCAGTTAAATATTTGTATTCCATTTGCTACTGTATATCCATATTTTTATTCATATATTATTAATGTATTATTGTTAAGGTATTATTTTTACAAATTAACCACTAATATTTTAACCCTTTATCTACTGACGGTACTTATAACCATTAAAACAACTTGTTATAAAATTCATTTAATACATTGATCAGTTGTAATATGGCTTAGAATGAGTTATAGATACATTACTTTATCTTGTTCCAAAAGCATTATTGGTTACACAAAACAAAAATATTTTTAAAGGGATGATTTCTTTTGCATTTGCATCTTTTCAGGTGTTGGGTGGGGGGATTTTCAATTGGGAAATATTTCTATTGTAAGAACATTATGTTTGTACATTTGCTAATTCTACAAAATACTAAGAAAAATATTTAAAAGATTTGAGTGGGGTTATAAATATTGCACAAAATCCCTATTAATGCAAATTTAGTTAATCCTTCAATCCTAAAAACCTTCTAAAATTTATTAAATGATTATGTAAATCTTCTAATGTAGTTTAAACAATTCACGAAAAATGCTTTAGAAGATAAAATTTTCATAATTCAGTACATAAAGGGTTAATAAGAATTAAACTAGTTAAATTTTAAAAGCAATGTTCCCTTAAAAGAAATGGTATGCTGTAGAATAATTGAAAAAAAAAAAAAAAAAAACAGTTGAGAGAATGTAGAGAACTGAGACAGTAACAATTTTGTTCAAGTTTTGATATTTTATTATTATTGACATGACATTTATAATTAACAACATTAACCACTAATATTAACTAATCTGCATAGCTTGGTTCCAAGTATTTTGTGAATTTGACACTTTTTGCCAATTACAGGTCATGACTATTTAATGTTTGTTTACAATTTTTTTAGTTTATATTTTTAATAGTTTTAAATTATTAATGCTTAAAAGTAAACCAATTACCGTATATACTCGTGTATAAGTCACCCCTCCCCCCACTCCAATTATTAAGTAAAATTTTGAAAAAAATTGAATTTTCGGTGTAAGTCGAACCACCTTTTTCTTTTTTAAAAAAGTTTCTAATCAGACTTTTTTTTTTTAAATTCATCGTTTTAAAACTGTATAACTATGTAAAACCGAAGAAGCTTAAATTATTTAAAAACCTATTTACATCATTTTAATGATGCTTAAAAAGGAAAAATTCTTTTGAAAATATGTTCAAGCCTTATTTACAAGGGTAAACAACTTCTTAGACTGCTAAAATATAGTACTTCTTTGTACTGTAGGACTTTTGGGAGAAATATCTAGAAGCATTCTCAAGTTGAACTCTTTTTTTTAAAAGGGGATTAAATTGTTGAGAGCAATGCCCCTGTATTGAAGGAAATTCTATTCCAAAAGAAAATGGGTGCAGAACAATTACAGGGACATTATTTTTAAGCTTTTTTTTTTTTTTTTTTTTGTCAATCACAGGGAAATGACCATTGTCCGCTTTTATCTTTGTCTCCAATGTAGACCCATGTGTGATTACTTAAAAGAATTGCCCATTCGCTGATTATGTGCATTTTTTTTTTTTTTACTAACTCATGTATAAGTCAACCCCCCATTTTCAACTCCCAAATTTTGTCTAAAATTCTTCAACTTATACACAAATATATATGATACACAGTTCTGTTTTATTTCTTTTAAAAAGCAAATTATTTTATTTTATACAACAATTATCCCGAAAATTTTCAGAATGAAAATAACTACAAACATTTGTATTGATATTTGATACTATTAGTGTTTAAAGCATGGATTTTAAACAACATTTGTTTAATGCAAATAAAAGAAAAATGTTACATTGTATGCAAATTGGATCTTCAATGTTTTATCCTTGTAGTTAATTTTATTACTAAGGAAAAGAAAGATTGTTTAATGTGCTTATATAAATATAATAATATTTTTAAAATGTATTACTAGGATAAAAAAGTTCAGAGCAGGGTGTCTATCAACCTGGAAAACCCAGAGAAATTTTCTTGGACTAGAAAAGGTCAGGGGAAAGTCATGGAAATTTACCATTTTTGGGGAAAAGTCAGAGAAATTTGAAATTTATGAGAAAAAATCAGCGAAATTTTAAACTTCTGAAAAAAAAAATCATTTTTTTTTCTGATTACAAAACTAAGGATTTGAAATTACAGTGCCAGGAAATCTAACTTTGCCCTTGATTAGTACTGTATAGAGTATTTCAACCTCTCATGCAATTTCTTTCATCTACACCCTTTCAGTTCTTTCTTGCCACTCTGAGATTTTCAATACCAGCTTCACCCTCACCGAATCTTTGTACAGTTATTTTGGATTACTTTGGTGATTCAGTTTGCCTATTTATCTTTGTTTGGGAAATTAATTGTATATGTTTAATTCTTAAATTTGGGTAATTACAGAGCAGCTATACTACTTACAAAGAAAAGGGTGTTTTTTGTATTAAAACATCTTGAAGCATTTTGTAACTGACATGATAAAGAATTACATCCTGAATGGACAAGATAGATGGAACCTGTTGCTAAAAGTTTATCTGAAAAATATTTAGCATGTTAAAAAAGATTTTCATTAAAATATATAGAAGCGTCAAGCAATTATTTTACAGCTTTAAAGACTTATTGTATGTAACATCACAAAATCTTGATACCAATTTTTTTTTTTTTTTTGTTATTGGTATGGAAAACCTAAGAAAGTCAGAGATATTTGTAGCTGAGCTGTACTAGATAACCTAATACAAAATATAAATGTTTTATATCTTTTAATCTTGCTTTATGTAACTCATCAAAAGTTTGATATTTGGAAATTTTGTGTTATCGGTATGGAAAAGTCAGGGAAATTTGTGGATGAGTTGGAATGCACACCCTGTCAGAGACTGGTTTTCCTAACAGATATGATTCATGTACCATTAATAATTAGCCACCTTCAAAGTACTGCCCTTTTGCAGTTGTGCATTTCTGCCAGTGAGAACCCTTTTTGGAAACCTTCCTGGAAGACGATGCATGAGATGGTCTTCATTGTGACTATTGCAGCTTCCTCAATTTTAGATGCACTCTTGAAACCATGTCCTTTGGAGAACCTTCTCTGGACACATTGCTGTGTCACTGTGCATCCGTTGTAACCTGTGCAATGTTTCTGTTGGCAATTTTTCCAAAGGCTAGCAGAAATTTATTTTTGCATGTCATTCTTGAAATGTCATTTTTATATTCAATGAATCCAAATGACTACAATTCACTGTCGGGAGTTGTGGTTTGCAGTACAGACATTCTTCTTCCTCACCATATCTCAAGTCATATGTGCCTTTAATATTATGGTAAAAGAGTCATTACATGTCAATTCAACCAGACCTTGTAACTCGACCCCCAGGGATTTGGATGAAACTCGGTGTATATACTAATTCTATCATGATATGAATACATCAGAAATTTTTCCTTCCTAGACCTCATAGTTTGTGAGATATGGGGGGTCCAATTTTTGGATTTTTCTCAAATCGCACATTTCTTAGTCTGTATTTTTAGACTGCAGTTCCATTTTCAAAAAATTGTTTCTCTGGATCTAAAATGTGAATCATCTTAAAAGTACCACCGTAGTACATAAAAAGATGCAGATTTTAATAAAAAAATATTTAAAAAATTAATTTTAAATATTTAGGGTCAAAAACTTAAACCAAAGTTGAAAGTTATGTTTATTTTTCCAAATTTTTGTGACTTTACGAAAAAGGCTCTACACAAAAAGGCAAATAAAATTTTCAATTTCTTTTTGTTTTAAATAAAAGTTAACCCTTTGGGCTTTCTATTTATGAAATAAAAAAGATGTCTTTCGCATGGCTTATGCAAAAATTTTGACTTATTTTGGGATGCTGTACCTATCAAGAGACAGAAATCTTTAACTTTGCTTACGGTACCTAAATAATTGCTGCACATTTTAAATTTAAATTTATTAATCAATTTGATTTATTTTCTAAAATGAAACCTTAAAATCAGACTGATTTATTTATTTTTATAACAGTAGAAAATTTGTATAGTATTGGTACTTATCATACATTATCTGAAATTGTGTTGTTCTCAATCTTGTCACATAAATGTACATCTAACATTGGATTCAGTGGTATAGTATTTCTATATATATTTTCACAATGGTAGTATCTAAAGAATATGCACAATATTTAATGAAGGGGGGGGGGGGGATATTGAAATCATTGATTTTTTTCTCATTTTACTCAGAAAAAGCAAAAGCAAAAAATTTACTTTGTAAATAAAATAAAAGAAGCACTTATATTAAATAAATTCATCAAGTCATAAGAACCACAGTAATTATTTAGGTACCACAGTTTAAATTAGACATATTAGAGATTTTTTTTTTCTTGAATGGTGCAATTTCCTAAAACAGGGCAAAATTTTACATAAGCTAGGAGAAAGACTTCATTTTTATTAAAATTGAAATAATCATTAATTAAATCTAATACATTAATTAAAATTGCTTATAAATATTTTTTAAATTTAGATCGTTGTAATTTTTTTATGTAACAAATAAAGAATTTGTTAAATTATATGCAAATTTTTAAAGCTAAAAAATCAGATTAAACATTATATTTAAAAGATTGAAATTCAAAAATATAATTGAGCTAAATATAAATATAGAAATAAATGACATACTTTGCAGTATCACTTAAACTTATTTTTCAACATTCTTTCTTTGTGCAATTTAAAATTTATATTTATTATGCATAAGCAACTTTGAGAACCTTCTAATATATATATCAATTTTCCTATCTTACTGCAACTCCAAACTTAATAACCTAACAAGATATCAGTATATTAGGAAGATCTTTGTGATTTAGAATCTAAAATGTCTTTGTATTTCAAAATCGGTGGCTATCCCTCCTCCTTCCTCCTCCTCCAGAAAAAAAATGTTAAATATCTTAAGGAAAAATTCTCTTCATTTTGGTAAAGGTTTATGAAAATTTGTTATTTTTATATTGCCAGAGCACCCATCACTAAAGTCAAAGGCTTCCTTTACATCAGGGAATATCTATTTTACAATTGCTATCACTTCCTTCTGTGTTAAACATACAAGAGTGACATCATGTTGCATATCATAAGATAAAATGTGTATATTGCTTGCTGATAATCTAATATTGAGAGATTGAGTGTACATAACAGTTGAATCAAGAGTGCGGCTTCTTTGGTCCAATGGTAACTTTAAACCTTACCTTGAATAAAAAAAGTAAAATTTTTGCTGAAATCTAACAAAACTGTAGCTTTTTAAGGGCCAAAGTTTGGTTTAGTATCTTTTAAGATATTAAATTTCATTATAAAAGAGTGGAATAACATTTTCCAAATATTTTACTTAGCTTGTCACAAATTTATTTAAAGGAACAGTGCTGCTAATACTGGATTGAATACCAAGAATTATAATCCTCAAATTTTTTGGAAATTCCTGTTTAAAAAGATAATACAACTCATGTAGATATACATAATATCAATCGCTTTTGTGCATAATACATTCTTAGCAATGCTAACTACATTTTCTTAACAGCCATGATTCTTCAATATTCATTACAATTATAAAACTTTTCAATTAGTTCAATTGTTTCTCAGAAGTTGTCATGACGGTCTTGCAGCATAATTAGTTACTTCAAATTCATCTATTATTTTCTTTTGCAGCACAAGGAAAAATAGATCACCCTTCTATTATGAGAAACAGCAGACTAATAATAATTTGATTAAGAGATTCGAAAACACCTGCCTTTACTAAAAAAAATTATCCTGCCTTTGTCAGAATTTGTTTATACAAGGCAGATGTAGAAATATGTTTCATCCTGTAGAAATGAACTAGGCTTTGTTAAATATAAGGTATTTAAACTATAAAAAACATATTTAAAATGATTAAAATTATCCAAGATAATAAGTTAAAAAAAAAGAAGTTAAATACAAATAAAGTATTTTAATTCAAACAGACATACACACACAGAAAAAAACGTATTGAAAATATGATTGGTAAAAAGTCATTATTGCATTTTCTTATTCTATACCACAAAAGATTTTTTGTTTACAGTTATATAGTAAAAAATAAAATTAAGGATTGTTTAAATTAAAAAAAAATACTTGTAATAAAAGAAAATATATGAATGAATAAATAATTAAAACATTAGGAACATGCACAATATTTAATGGAGGGAGGATAGACTGCAGTCACAGACTTTTCCTCCCTTTTTACTCAGAAGAAAAAAAAGCAGAGCAAAAACTTTACTTTGCAAAATAAAGGAAGAAAGAAACATTGAATAATATATTCAACAAGTCATGGCAATCACAGTAGTTATTTAGGAACCACAGCTAAAATTAGGCAGATTTTTTTTTTTTCTTTATTGGTGCAATTTCTCAAAACAGGGCAAAATTTGCATAAGTCATGAGAAAGACATCATTTTTATTTCATAACTAGAAAGCCCAAAGTGTAAATTGTTATTTAAAACGAAAAGAAATTGGAAATTTACAACAATCTAAATTTTTAAAATATTTATAAGCAATTTTAATTAATGTATTAGATTTAATTAATGATTATTTCAATTTTAATAAAAATGAAGTCTTTCTCCTAGCTTATGTAAAATTTTGCCCTGTTTTAGGAAACTGCACCATTCAAGAAAAAAAAAAAAATCTCTTATATGTCTAATTTAAACTGTGGTACCTAAATAATTTCTGTGGTTCTTATGACTTGTTGAATTTATTTAATATAAGTGCTTCTTTTATTTTATTTACAAAGTAAAGTTTTTGCTTTTGTTTTTTCTGAGTAAAATGAGAAAAAAATCAATGATTTCAATATCCCCCCCCCCCCACACCCCCTTCATTAAATATTGTACATATTCTTTACATACTACCATTGTGAAAGTATATATAGAAATACTATATCACTGAATCCAATGATAGATGTACATTTATGTGACAAACATATGCAATAAGTTTGAGAACAACACAATTTCAGATAACGTGTGATAAGTACCAATACTATACAAATTTTCTACTGTTATAAAAATAAATAAATCAGTCTGATTTTAAGGTTTCATTTTAGAAAATAAATCAAATTGATTAATAAATTTAAATTTAAAATGTGCAGCAATTATTTAGGTATCGTAAGCAAAGTTAAAGTTTTCTGTCTCTTGATAGATACAGCATCCCAAAATAAGTCAAAATTTTTGCATAAGCCATGCGAAAGACATCATTTTTATTTCATAAATAGAAAGCCCAAAGAGTTAACTTTTATTTAAAACAAAGAGAAATTGGAAATTTTATTTGCCTTTTTGTGTAGAGCCTTTTTCGTAAAGTCACAAAAATTTGGAATAATAAACAACTTTCAACTTTGGTTTAAGTTTTTGACCCTAAATATTTAAAATTAATTTTTTAAATATTTTTTTAATAAAATCTGCATCTTTTTATGTACTTACGGTGGTATTTTAAAGATGATTCGCATTTTAGATCCAGAGAAACAATTTTTTAAAAATGGAACTGCAGTCTAAAAATACAGACTCGGAAATGTGCAATTTGAGAAAAATCCAAAAATTGGACCCCCCATATCTCACAAACTATGAAGTCTAGGAAGGAAAAATTTCTGATGTATTCATATCATGATAGAATTAGTATATACACCGAGTTTCATCCAAATCCCTGGGGGTCGGGTTACAAACCTTAAAAAATTTGGTTGAATTGACATGGAATGACCCAAAATGGATGTTATCCTCTTCAATACTCAACAGCTATTGTTATTCATTAAGTGTTGATTTCTCTTACAATCAAGGTTGGCAAGGTTTTGGGCACAATGGTAAAAACCACGGTAAAATCCATGGTTTAAACCGTACTGTCTAAAACTTTCCAAAACTATATTTTGTAGTAAAATTGTATTTATCAGAACAATGCTAAAAGTTTAAAAAATTGGCAAAAAGATTACAATACAAAAATACCAATTTAGTATTAACAACCTAATTACCCTACGTTATACTACCTAACAATTTAGTAGTAACAACCTAATTGCCCTACGTAACAAAGTAATTACATTAAAAATATATTAAATTTAATTATGTATCATAATTTTAATGTTATTCATTCAAATAATAGTAGTTAATAGAAGTACTAACGATTTTTGTGAAGAATACATTCTGATTCTGTTACTGAAAGTCCTGAGAATTGTTACTGGAAATAATTGATAAATAGAGTTCAGGTTCAGCATACTGATTAAACCAGCTTACTGCTGGCAACTATGTATATGTGTATGTTAAGAAATAAATAAAAATAATTGATTTGGTTTGATTATGAGATATTTAGATTTTGACTATTATTATAACACTATATTATATGACTATTATAATAACAACACTATTTAACTCTTAAGAAATAGAATGTTCACTAGAATTAGATTAAATTCATAATAAAAATACATATTTTAAAAAATAACTTCTAGATTTTAAATTAAATATTTGTGTTTTCTTTCATTATCCTATAATCTAGAAAAGATAATTTACAATGAAACATTATTTAAAAGAAATTTCTTAGTAACATTTTCTTGCACAAAAATTGAAACAAAAGCAAATCTCCCCTCCCTATACTACATGTGTGGTATTATAAAGAATTTCTTATTATTATAACTCAATTTTAACAGAAACAGAACTTTTTATGTTACACAGATATTAGAAAAATTTGAACTTTTTTTCATTTACCAAAGAATTAAATGGACTGTTAGTAAAATATATTGTGAGATATTTATATTTATTCATATGTTTAATAAGTGTGCCGTGGTTACATGTTGAATGTTGCTTTTTTTTAAGGTTTTGGACGTTTTAGTACAGTTTTGGACACTTTAGTACAGTTTTGGACAGTAAAACCCACATGTCCTGTCCAAAACTAGTTTTGGGCATCCAAAATCCCAACCCTGCTTACAATACTTTTATGAAAATATCTTTTCATTTTTTTTACATTAAAGAAAAAAAAGTTAGATGAAAAATGCTGGTGAATAAATTATCTATAAATCTATTTAAATATGGTTTCAAAGTCTTTATAAAATGTGAACACATACTGGATTCAACATGCTTGGATTTTCTTTTAATACTTTACTATAAATATTTATGTGATATAGATATTACAGCATAGCATGCTTATGCAGTGAACGCTGTGTAAATTTAACCTGTTTGTAATGGAATCCTGCCTTAGAAAATTTCATGATTCCCAATTAAAATAACATATGAGACTTTGTAAGACAAACAAAGTCTTTATAAAAAGTGAACACATACTGGATTCAACATGTTTGGATTTTCTTTTAATATTTTACTATAAATATTTATGTGATATAGATATTACAGCACAGCATGCTTATGCTTATGCACCGAAACCTGTGTAAATTTAACCTGTTTGTAATGGAATCCTGCCTTAAACAGAAAATTTCATGATTCCTAATGAAAATAACACATAAGACTTTGTAAGAAAAACAGTGTTCTCACTAAGACTGAAATCTATGTAAATGGAATTTCTTTTTATTCCTTTGCAATTTTGTTTTAACATAGCAGATTACAAGGGTGTATCACTTAAGGTATTACTTTGAGGGATTAACCTCCCCCTTCCCCACAATAATAATAAACCAAAAGCTGGGCTTATTACTCCTGGATACTCTACTGGCAGGTTTGACTAATGCATTAGTGGTAAATATTCTCAGTTGTTTTAACTAAAAATTTCAGTTGTGCTCTGATCATAAAGTTGAAAGAATTTCATAATGGGTTTGTTTAAATAAGACTTTGGATCATATTTCACTGTAAAGGTTTTTATTTATGAACTATTTACTGAAGATTATTTCTCTGTCTATCATATTCCGTGCTACAGTTTATATTTTTGTATTTTAAGGTCTCCAGGCATTGATCCTTATTGTGAAGAAAGCTAAGCCTAATATTACTGCAGCCCAGCAAGACATAATCATTGATTGCCTGAAACTTCCAGATGAATCATTGCAGTTAAAGGTGGGAAACTGTTTTTTACTTTTGTTACTTTTTTATATTCAAAATAGGTACATCCCCAAAGATTTCCATCAAAACTTTATGGATATTTAAAAAAAAAAATTATACTTGGTTACATCTAGTGTCATTTTCTTAACAAAAAAAGCACAAGTAATCAAGAAATAGCTATCTGCATTAAAGGGCATTAGGAATTCTTATTGAATTCATATTTTGAATGTGAATCACATTATTAATACTGTGAGTGATCGGTTAATGAACTTAATCCATTCCAAAACAATGTTCACTAATTGATCATAGATTTTGTATTGATTTGTATGGAAAATCTGTTGATTTGTTCTTAAAAGCTAATTGCCATGTATAAAAAATAATATAAATATTCCCTTTATAATAAGATTAATATACGCTCTTATTTAATATGGATAGACCGTATTTTGATAGCTTTGACTGTGTCATGGCATATTTAAAAAAATAAATGACATATTCTTTGTAAAAACTTTTAGAATTGCATTCATTGTCTACGGCATTAAATCATATCAGTTTGTCCATGGCCAAACTCGATTCCCCTTATACCATAACGAAAATTCAAAATCCGTTTGTTTTCGGGGAATCAGTTTCCCTCCAGAGAATTGTAGGGGACGCTTTTACCTACTGTGTCTAATGAAGAATTTGCCTTGCATGCTTGTGTTTTCTTAGGTATAACTTAACTAAAATTGCGATTTTTGATCTTTATAGTAAAAACCGGCTCAGTGTTGTATTCCATACTGCACTTACAATTCACTAAAAAATGACAGACATTTATTTTCATGAATTTTCTTTAAATTCAGAGAACAAATTGCTGAAAGAAAAAAAAAAAAAGACTTGTTGACTCTTTAAATAATGAAACATGAAGAAAAAAAAAATTGTTTATTTATTATTATTATTAGTCCACCCCCCCCCCCCCCCATATTTCATAATCAGCACCTACAATATTTAAATTTACTGAAAATTTTTCACAATGTACATCTATCGATATTTTTCTAACTTAAGAATTGTGTAAATATCCATGTTTTTTTTTTTTTAAGAAAAGAAAAATATCAATATGATTTGAATGCCGTTTATTGGCAAAAAGACCTGCTTATTACTTTCTTCTATCTTTGCAAGAAGAAAGTATTGGATTCATGAAAATTTTCGAATTCCGGTTTTCGACGGAATTACACGTTTTAGGGGTCGGAGATCCCGAAAAACATGTTTTTACAAAATGTCTGGTTGTCTGTCCGTCTGTGTGTGACACAAATTTTGTGGGCGCTCTATCTCAAGAACATGGAATTCAATAAAAATTTATATTCAGTTAGTCCCTGATATAAATTGGTGCTGATTAGTTTTTGGTACAAATCGCTCAGCAGGTGGCGCTGCTGTGCTGCATTTTTTACAATTTCCGTAACGGCTCTATCTCAAGAACTAATGCTCGGATTTTTATGAAATTTCAGATTTAGTTAGTCCTTGATATGAGTTGATATTTACTACTTTTTGGTTTAAATCTCTATACAGGTGGCACTGCTATACAGCATTTTTCCCGATTTCCGTAATGGCGCTATCTCAAGAACTAATGCGTGGATATTCATCAAACTTCAGATTCAGTTAGTCCTTGATATGAGTTGATATTTACTACTTTTTGGTGTAAATTGCCCAACAGGTGGTGCTGCTATACAGCATTTTTTGCGATTTCCTCAATGGCTCTATCTCAAGAACTAATGCGTGGATTTTCATCAAACTTCAGAGTCAGTTAGTCCTTGATATGCGTTGGCGCTGAGTACGTTTTCGTGTAAATTGCCCTACAGGTGGCGCTGCTCTGCTGCATTTTCCTGATTCCCGCAATAGTTTTATCTCAAGAAGTAATGCACGGATTTTAATCAAACTTCAGACTTAGTTACCAAGTTGACTTAAGCTGTTGCTTATTAGGTTTTGGTATATGTCGCCCAACAGGTGGCGCTGCTATGTAGAATTCTTTACAATTTCCGCCATAGCTGTACTCAAAAACTAATGTACGGATTTTCACTAAACTTCAGATTCAGTTAGAAGTTTGTTGCTGATAAGATTTTGGTGTAAATCCTCTAACCGGCTGCATTTTTCAGGAAGTGTTAACATATATGAGATAAAAGAAAGTTTTGGGATTGCCACATCCGACTAGGTTCTTTTTTGATGTTATGAAACATATATATATATTTTTTTTATTGTACACGATTATTATTATACGATGTATATATTATATGTATTATTAATATACGATTTGTTTTCCATGTTATAGTAGCATGTTATTTAATATATTTTTAGTTGCTTGTACTTACAGCATTGTATTTACTTATTTTATCTCCAAATCCTTCAGTTTTCCTGTTTGCGGTATATAAAATGCCGAGGCAAAATATACTTATATTATCTATACCTTTTATAACGCATATACAGAGACATTTTTCTTATTTATATGTATGAAAGTAACACTAAATAAGCATTATTTACAGTAGAGAAATTCCTGTAGGTTCTCTAATTTACAGTAGGTATTTGCGTCATCTGGCGGCAGCTGTAGTCATTTAATGATTCCGAAACTAAGGGGTGATTATGAAGACCATATAAGGCAGGGGAAGAATCAAGTTTGGCCGTGGTACCTGCCAACTGCTACGAAAAAATCATAGTTGCTATGATTTGGACCTATAAACTACGACGCTATGAAAATCGGTCTTAAACTACGATTTTTTGCAAAAAACACGCATTTTTTGTTTCAAGTTGTGATTTTTATCACGCGCAGCATATTTTTCAGGAGTGAGTGATTCTGTTCCAAAATTTCAAAGTATTCATTTCCGAAAGTTTTTAAAAAAGTCCGAAAGTTAGTCCAAAAATTCGGACATTTAAAAAATATTCATGGGAAAAAAAAAAAAAAATCTGGGCTGCAAAACAAACTTCTTAACATAAAGCCCTCTTCATGTATATGAACCACGAGTGAATCGGGTTTCTCTAAATATTTATAAAGGAATTCCCTTAAAAACGGGGGTGCCTATGATATTAAATGCAAATTTCGTCAAATGATCAGTAAGAGAATGCAAATTTCATTGAAAGATCTGAAAGAAAATGCATATTTCACCGAAAGATCGCAGAAGGAAAACACTAATTTCGTCAAAGGATCCTTCTAAAAAAACAAAAACAAAATTCGTCAAAGGATCGCGGTAAAAAATGTGATTTCGTCAAAAGTTCGTGGTAAAAAGTGCAGATTTCAACAAAGAATCGTGATAGGAAAATATGAATTAGGATTGTGAGGAAAAAAATTGTGAATAGCCTGAAATGATCGCGTGAAAAAAATCTCCGAATTTCGTCAAAATTTATTGCACTGGGCTAAAAAATTGGAACCAGGCTCCTTTTACAAATGTCAAAAGAAAAACGATTCTAAACGAGAAGAAACTAAAAATCGTATACAAATTTTCAGAGGAAAAAATTTACTATATTGAAAGACTGAAACCGTATTCCTTTTACGAATGTTAAAAGATGTCTGCGAAATGCGAAAAACCAACCAAACAACCTCCAGATTAATTTAAATTTTGTGTGCTACGATTTCTCATTTTCAAAGGTTGGCAGGTCTGTTTGTCACTTTGACCTTTCAAAAACTCATTAGTTCTCTAAAAGATCGTGTTTACTGCTGGGCCCGATGCAGCTCAAGTGGAGCCTAGAACCTGTTAATAATTTGTGAACTAAATGTCAATTAAAATAATTAATTTGCAATTGAAAATATTTCTTCAAAAAGGAACACAACATATAAAAATTAATGTTTCTGATCTGTTCATTCTAATTTAGGGGCCCTAAAATGTAGGGCACAAACCCTGGTATCCAGTGAATTAATTAGGCCATACGTATGCAACTGTTAAAATATTCTCTAAGTCGACAATAGATGCAATTAAATACAGCTCAGAAAATCTGAAGCACAGCATAGCTTCTTCTTGGCTTTGTTTTGTGAGATGTTTGTTATCTGAACATAAAAATCTCCTGCCTAAGTGTTTGTTAACCGATCTGTTCGTAAACCGAACAGTTTTTTTTTTTTTCTGATCATCTACTCTATATGAAAATTATTTAGTCTAAAACTACTATGTGATGGTCATTTTATGAAATATTTTATCTAAGAAAAATGGTTTTTAATTATTTTTATTCTATAAATGATATTTTAATTAACAAATGTTTAAATAATATTTATATATATATATTTTTTTTTTTTACTTTTTTTTTTTAATTTTAGAAGGCAAATCATGTAGCTTTATTTTCTGCATAAGTTTTGATTACATATTTGGTACATTTTGTACAGTTTTTGATAAAAGCATGATATTTTAGAAACTTTTATTTGAAATGAAATTTTCCATGATTAATTATTACCAAATCGATGTTCTGTAGAATGACATCCCTAATAATCTAATGGACTGCCTTTTTTTTTTTTTTTTTCTTTTCTTCGCAAGAATTAGATGATTTGTAAAATTATGCCCAATATTAATATATTAATGACTGATATGTAAGTCTATTCTAATCAGATATTATCTTATCAGATAATTCATATAAGTCTATTATCTCAATTTAAATTTTGATTTAAATTATCAAAGCATGTTAAAATATTTAAAACTTATTTTAAATTCACCATTAAAGAAATTGGAATGTTTTTAATATACAATACAATATATATATATATATATATATATATCTTTCTGACTACGATAAAGCATTGCAAAACAATTTCAAAAATAAATACTAAAGGACTAGAAGATTCTTATTTTGACCATTTAATTTTATTTCTTTTGAAAATATACAGTGGTTTTGTTTTGCTATTGAGTTTGAAGACCTTTACAGCTGCTTTGCCACACCTTCTGAATTATGGAATATCAGAAGTAGTAGCATCATCTTTCTCTTCAATGCACCAAAATGCAGTGCCTGGTATTATTCTAGCTCCAGTGCAAGTATTTCTCTTCAACTACAGAAAATATTCCTTATTTACTGCTTCAACTATTTCTTCATCTGTAAAACACTGCTGATCATTGTTTGGATCAAACCAGGCTTTATATTATCATCTATTAATGTTCCAGGAAGATTTTTGAACATGTCAAAAAACTATTATGTATCTAGAGATGCAAGTGAAATTATATCATTTAAAGACTCAGTATTTTTTTCAATATTTTATTAAGTCGTCATCTGAATTTACTATCATTTGAAGAGTCAATTTTTTCCTACTGACTCGACATCTGGCCACAATTTATGCCAATATCTGACTAATGTTTGCTTCTCAATTTCATCCAATGCAGAAACTGCTCAGCAGCCAACTTTCTTCATATCTGCAAATTTTAAATGTTGAACAATTTCTTGCTTACTATGTAGTCTGTCAATTAAAAAGTGTAAAAATTATTTTCTGTAATGTCTCTTAATGTTCTCGATATTCCCCTGATCTATTGGTTGAATCAAGGAAGATATATTCGGAGGAAAGAAAATTTCTCTGATCCCATCTTTGTCCAGTTCATTTTCTGCTGAGTATGATACAGCATTATTTATGATTAAATTGATGGCATTTTGAGGAAGGTATTTTCTCTTTTAAAAGATCTTTACTTCTGAACTAAATTCTTTTAAAAAACAGGTTTGTAATTATTCAAAAATTCCTTTAGAACTTCTGTTAACCAAAATTGCTACAATCCTATGCTTTTTGGACAATCAGAGTTCTAGTGTATAAATTCACACACATTGTTGGAATGCTCTGTGCACATTAATTAATCAACAAGAGAAATTACAAAAATGAGCATTTAAATCCAACATGCAGAGAGAGTTGAAATTAAGAGATTATTGAACATTTATGTCGTGATATATTCGTATAGTAGTGCACCACAATTCTGGGTTCTTGTGTGCAATTTAAATTGATATGTGCTATTGTATCAATTAAAATTACGTAGTTTAAATTTAATCGCGTTGTGTGTTTTCGATGCACAAGAACCTTATGAATTGCACAGAGATTACAGGTGACCCGAAGAGATTATATTTCAAATTGTAGAATGGCCCTAATTTATAACCTACTCTGTGAAGAAAGAAGAAAAAATAATAATTCCGAAAATGGTAATAGAATAATTAAATGCAAAGCATAAATAGAAGAGAAACTTTTTTTTTTTAACTTAAATAAAAAATTTATTTACACACACATTTCATATTTCATAAGAATTCAAAATTTAGAAGAATTTCAAATATTTTATCTTAGGTGAAAATCCTGAATTTTCATGATTAAAATTGAATACACATCTTGAATATATAATACTTGAGTAATTATAAAGAGTGACTTATTACAAATAAAAATGATTTATTATAGAAATGACTCACTATAAAAATAAATTGTTGCCATTCCCACTCTTCCACTGAAATATGTGATTGCAATTTTACTTCCTCAATGGAACTATTAAGAACATTCGTACCTTAATAAAGCTTGTTTCCATCGTCAGTTCCGACATTTTTTTAAAATCACCACCGTTGTTCACTCATCAATCATGGGGATATACTTTCTTTATAACATTATTCCATGGTCTCTCACATGACTCCATATTGAAATTATTTGTCGCAATTCAGGCATCCGAGAGTTAAAGAAAACTTTAGGCTTCTCCCTTGAAGGAATGGTATTAGACTCATCAAGAGCGCATCTCCTTCCTCTTAAGATGCTATGTTTTCATCATCTCAGTATTTTTTTTCACTCCTCATCCTTCGAGCAGCAAAAAGCAAGAAGAGAAAAAAATCCTTTTTTCTTTGGAAAGTCAGGGGGCAAAGGTTCCGTGTTCCCTGACCAATAGAAATTGTCTTCCCTCTTTTTTTCATTGGATATGTGTTCAGCATATCTTATGGGGTACACATAATTTTGTCGAAATTTGCATAGCCACTCCTTTTAATTTCAGTGGAAGAGATATGGTTTATTTTTGTTTTTATTATTGTTAAAGTTACTGTAAATTTTTTTGATTATTTTATGTATTGTAATAATCCAGTTTATACTTGATTAAGCATTGTATGTATTTAAAAGATGGAGTTTGTTTGTTGGAGTTGAACAATCCATCACACATTTTTTTTTTGTTGTTGCTATTTCATTAGTCATTCGGTGAATATATAAAAACATTACTATGAAATTAAAAAGTCAATAATGCTTTTCAATGAATTTTATGTACAATAATCATATTTAAAATCTACTTTCTTCACTTTTATTTATATAATCAACTCATGAAATTTAAGAAGTTTTGTTGTTTTGTTTAGACTTTAGAATTGATGTATCATCTTGCTAATACAGCAAATGTTCAAGCAATTTCCAAGAAAATGATTGAATTTTTAGATCAAATCAAAGGAGATAATAAGAAAAAAGACCTAATAGACAAAATTCTTCATTTAGCTGAAGTGTATCCTTTCGTTGTAGTTTATTACAGTGGAAATTTAATTATACAGTGTGTCTGTAAAGTCATGGTGCACTTTTGATTGGTCACGGGAAAGCAACAAAGTAGGTTAGAAATATGAAATCTTCTCCAAATAAAAAAAAACTATCCAAGTTTCGTAGTATGATGTGCAAGGGTGTGTGCATGCAGGTGATGATGCAACACCATGAACTGTGCAGCAGTAGATTAGCCCACGCCCATGTCAGTCGAGATGTGGATGGTACAGAGGAAAATTCAGTGTGTTTTGTGACTTGCTAAATTCAAAACATGTTATGTGAAGCAATATGTGTACTTTGAATGTATCACTGACATTCAGCATTTAAAACAGAGAATCACAGACATTATTCACCCTGTTACACCAGACGTCCTTAACTGTGTGTGGTAAGAACTTGAATATCATTTAGATGTGTGTAGGGCAACAAATGGAGGCCACATTCTACTGCACTGAGCAGGTATGAAACAGGTATGAGCGTTTTTGTTTCTATTTTGTGAAGATTTCACATTTCCAGCTTGTTTTGCTGATTTCCTGTGACTGATGTGTGGTGCACCATGACTTTACGGACACACTGTAGTTTTGTCTATTTCTATTATTGTTATTCCTTTAGTACAACAGATTACTGGTGCACATTTTTCTGTAAGCTTTTAATTATCTCTAAAATACAGTTACATTTGTCTTCCATGTCCATATATTTTTAATCTGATTGTATAATTCATCTCATGTATGGGTATATCCAGGGCTTAATTTGCACCAGAGCCCAGCTCCAGTACTTATCTGTTTTTAGTAAATATTTAAATATTGGTCTTAATTCACCAGAGCTCATAAATAGAGGGTTACAGAGCCCAGTACATTTGCATTTCTGAAAAACCTAAGTCTAAATTACCCTTTCCTTTCCTTCCCTTAAGCCTTTCCGTTCTTTCTTATCAAAACACTTATATGTGACATAATGTGTCGCACACGTAGGAGATAGAGATGAAATGGTCTCAATTTTGATATCAGTTTTTGGGCTTGGATTGGTTCAAGCTCAATCTGTCTTACATTCAAAATTTTATTTATTCATGTATAGAAAAAAAACTTTTCCTCCTTTACAATTACGTATTATATTCTATTTCAAATCATTTTAATGCTATTTCGATCAGAATGAAAGGAAATCGGAAATCACGCTTTTCTATTGTAGTGATATTTGCAAATTTATGGCATTGATGACGGTGTCATGCGGAAAATGGCACTACTGAAGAGTGAAGAGACTGAACAATGAATTTGCTTTCAATTCGAGTTTCTTTTGTGTCAGTAGGATAATTTTTAATTGGCTGGTTTGTTTTATTTTTTATTTAGACATCTAACCTGAAAAAAATATTTTATGTTTTTAGCCAACAAGCATCAGCTTGAGTTTTTGCTTCTTTGTGGCTTTTTGTCTTCTATTAAGTATGAGTATAAAAATCACATTAGTGATTTATCTGTCTATTTTGTGTCAAGTCCTTCCCATGCTAAGGCTCTGCTCTGCACCTTTACGAAGTCACTTTCATTTGTAAGTAGATATAAATAACATGTATTGTTATTCTGATAGAAAGCAATTGAGCAGTGTTTCCCCTTTTTCTATAAAAGCCTTGAATCTTTCCGATAACGGTGTCAAATTTTTAATAGGGACTCACTACAAAAGATTGTTATGCGGAAGGAATCGATTATAGTTTAAGATATGCACCTTTTATAGGAAATAGAAAAACATTTTTCTTCAGCATATAAATGTTAATTTCTGTAAATTTCTTTCATTTTTCCATAAAAAATGCATAGCTGTTCCTTTTTTGTGTTAACTCTATTTCCGAATCATAATCCTTACCTTTTATCACAGAATTTTACAATTAACATTAAAATTAGGCAAAGATTACTGTTTGGAAGGAGTAATAACTAGAAAGTGGAATACTTGACAGCTAATGGTATGCTGATAGATATCTTAAAAATTTTTATTTTGCTAAAGAAAAAAAATGCTTTAAATTTTGCAAATAATGTATGAAATATAAATATGAAGATTAGAGTGACAGGGGAGGGGGGAACGGTACAGTTGTTAGTACAGGCAGTACCACAGAATATTAGGGCTCTGGTACTTCTTTTGTTAGAAATTAAGTCCTGGGTATATCGGGATCAAAGATTTTTTTTTTTAATTGTTTTTTGTGTTTTTTTTGGTAGGGAGTGAGGCAGAATGGCATGTATTAGTTTAAATTCTTTTTAATTATTATATGTATATGTACATATATATATTTTTCTAACTTATGCTTTTAATTCAAAAACTTTCACATCCTGAATAAAACCTATAATCATTCCATTTAAAAAAGATAAAGAATAGCAGTAGGCTAAATGTTTATGATAAATAAAAGAATAAGATAGAAGAATGGATTTAATTAGGTGAAGGCTATATTTTGGCTATGGTGCCAAAGCGGGAATGACCTTCTGGTAAGGACTTCTTAAAGGAAAGTACCTGAATGCTCAATTAAGATGCAAGATAAACATTGAAACTTTATGCAGGCATTCCATTTGCCTTACGTAGATTTGAATCAGCAATTCTGATGCCAAACTTAGCACTGTTTGCATTGTTTGAAAGTAATACAATGTATTATTTTATCTTTTTGCATAAATGAAATGTATATATTTTTTAAAAATAATCTTTTTAAAAGTTCTCAACATAGTTAAAAAGTGTTTATGATTTCAGTTTGTCAGGCAGTGCTCTAACTCACATAAATATGCTTGGATTATTTTGAGCTTGATATATGTTATTGAGGTTTACCATAGGACATTCTCTATTGAAAATGGAGTGTGTAGAATTCATAGTCTGTTTACAGGTATACTCTAAAGAATTGCATTACATTATAATCTATGGAGAAAAATCATCTGCAGTGTATTTTAAGAAAGTTATACTATAAAAAGAGATCTAAAAGAAGAGATCAAAAGATACATTTGGCCTTTGGCGGACTATCATTTACAGTGTATTTTAAAAGTATTACACTATTTCAAACAAATGAAATTGATGTGTATTTCTTGAGTCTATTACAAGTCACTTGCAGTAGAACATGGAGTGCTTAGAATTTATTATTCTGTTACAGTACTGTCTATGTGTGCTAATCACTGGCAGCACATTTTCAGATGTGGTATTCCTTTTTAAGCGTAAACAAATTTTAATACATTACATGGTGTGTATAATTTTATTTTATGTAAGCAAAAAAAATCAGAAGCATTATTGTCTATGTCTATGAGCATGAATTGCTTAGAGGTGTTTTTAAATTATAATGAGCTGCTCTAAATATTTCAAGTTACTGTCGATAGGCTTTGAATGATGAAAATAAGTTTCAAGTGTTATGTATTTTAGAGCTAAATTAAATTTTAGCACACTATGTGGAATGTATGCTAGTCTGTAGTTCATATACAGGGCTGGTTAAAACAATTAGAATATCTTATCAACAGTGGGAGCATTCTGTAAGTATTAGAAAACATTTCATAATCTATCTGTGACACTTGATATTTCTTTTTCGTTTTAAAAAGGTTTTTATTATAGCAAGTATGTTTTGTTTGCAATCTGTGAAGCTAAAATGTTAATAACAATGTTATTCAAATTCTCAATTCAATTAATCACTGAAAGTTAGCAAGCTGCAATGAAATCAAATCCCCTCATTAATATCTATCAGTATATATCTAAATTTTGAATGAAGTAGAAAACTAAAAATTTAGAAATAAACCAAAAAAATTATGCTTCAAAAGTGCAAATGACTGTGGAATAGGATTTTTAAAAGACTAATTGATAAGAATAATTATTATAAATTAACCCAAATGTAGCCACACTAACAAAATAACAAAGAAAACAATTCACATTGTTTATAGAATTTAATTCTGTGGCAAGATTAAAAATATGGTAACTTTTGATTGAAATGGTGGAAGTTGCTATTATAAACTTGTTGTATAAAAGAACATGAATCATCAAAATTGCATAAAATTTTGGCTAGGTGCAAAAAGTTTTAAAATATGATTAAGACTTACTTGCTTTAGCATAAATTCAGTGCTGTATTACATTTGATTTTTAATGTATTTTTATTCTTATATGTAGTAGTGTTTTCTGTTTTGTGTCAGAGTGTCAATTGAAATTGAAATCCAATATAGGACATTATTTCTTTAGTTCTATGGTGTTGTTTAATTAATTTATTAATTGTTGTTATTAAGTGTAATATTTTGTTGTATACTTTTGCATCCTTTTTACATTAGTTAATAGTCAGAATAAAAAGTCAATTTAAAGACTCATTCAACATTTTTATTTGTTATTATTTAGTTCTAGGTTTTTAAATTTTGGTATTTTGCATTATATATAAATTCATTCTTTTCTCTTTTTTTTTTAAAGGTTTTAGGGGCGATTTACATAGTTATTATATATACATAAACTATAAGTAATTGTAAGAATGTGTAAAAATGTATGTATTTTAAATATGACAATAACTAAATGTTGAAGTTAAAATGCAGTAATACCTCGACTTACGCCAGCAATTCATTCCAAGACTAGCAATGTAAGTCGAAAACGATGTAAGTCCAGATTCATTTAGATAAGCAAAAAGGATAAGTAATAAAAATGTTCCAAAATCTAGTGAACATATTCTATTGTAATTAGGGATTATGTTACATACATTTAACGTTAGCGAAAAAATGTGTAGCTCAAGAATTGCAATTCAAGAATTTGGAATAAATCAATGAGCTGTTAACTTGGTATTTATTGTTTTTCTAGCTGCCCCGTTCGAGATTTTGAGGATGTGACAAAATCTTGCAATGAAGTTTGAACCAACAAATTTTTCTTTCTTTCTCTTAGAGGCTCTTTGTAAGAGCAGAGTGAATTTTCTAAGCTTTCTCTAGTGACTTTTTTATTTGTTTGTCACTATCATGTGACTGTTGCAGGAATGTTTCCCTTCATAAAACCAAAAGTTTTCAAAAAAGTTCAAAGTGTTTCTTAAGGAAATTTTTTTTCTAGGCCAGACGACGTAAATCAAAGGGATGTAAGTCGAGGTACTGCTGTATACCATATATTCTAGCATATAATGTGCATTTTTGCTACAAGAAAAGTGACACAAATTTTCAGGTGCATGTTATATATGGTTACAAATTTGTAATATTAAAAAGGAAGAATAACAGATGGTCATAAGACTTCAAACTCTTACTTAAAAAACATGCTATATATTTACAAACTATTGCTTACGTTTACAAGCGTTGTTTGGTAATAAATTACATAAAAATGCTGACTATTGTGCTTTAATGGTCTTTAATATTATTTTTGATACAAATCTCATGATTATTTCTTTGGAAATAAGGAGGTTGCACTTTATATGTCTAAAACACCCAAAATTTTAAAAATGTATCTGAAAAATTTAAGTGTGCATTATATACTGGATGTATGTTATTTATTAAGTGACAAGAGTTGCTTATTACTTTCAATGGATAGGGGAAAAAAGGCGTGTCTTTTATGATAAAAGCAACCCAATCTAAGGAAAAAAAGTTGTTAGTGTATTGATTGATGTGGATTAGGATTATAGAGTATTCCTCATTAGTCAGTATTTACTTTCATTTGTTGATAAAAGTATTATTATATCTATTATATTCATTTAAAGTTGTGTATATGTACATACATAAGACATGTATAAATATATAAGATGGATGAAAATGTATCCATATAAGCATGCATGAAAGAATAAAAAAATAAACCTTATTTAAAAAGCAAAAATTTAAATTAAAATTCCCATTTTTTTTTTTTTTTTTTTCCAGCTTTAAATCTAAAACTTAAAACCCCTTTTGCTCTTTTTGTTTCTCGGCACAGCATTTATTAATGCTTTCAATTATTCAATGCATAAATAAAACCTGTCAAGAAGGCACTTTTTTATAATCTTGGTTTTCCACATCACAGAAATAATTTTATGAAACATACAGGGAAAAAAATATTGCATTTTGGGTTAATAGACATGAGAATGATATAATTAGTCACTGTTAGTTATAAAATGTTAGTTAATGCTTTATTTATTATTTTTTTATGCAGCCTTAACATTCAGTTATAAAAATTTTCACGAATGGTATATATCAGTAATATTATCTGTGATACAGAAAGTGAATCATCTTGTGACATCAGCTGAAATATATAAAATTTTAGATGTTATAATGCAAGGTAAATCTCATTTTACACATTTTATTTAATTTGAATTTATAAAACTATATTTAGTCTAACAAATTTATGTTTCATTTTGTAGATGAAGAATTGAAACAGCTAACTAAGCAGACTTTGATTAAATGTTTTTCTGAAAAGGATTGTGTTGCATCATCTTTGATTAAAATATATGTTTCTGTATGTATATGTTTTTATTTTCTTGGGTTTTCATTCTTAAAAAAATGTTAGATGTATGTAACATTACCGAGTAGCAAATTTATTTAATCACTAAAATTTATATATTATAACTCAAAATATAAAATAATTTATTTAAGGCACAAAAATATTAATGGCAGCTTTGAGGCTGATATTGTGAAACTAAATACTTGATGTTCAATTTAATATTTATCTAGCATAATCAAAGCTCTGCACTTTTGGTGATATTTAGACAGTGTCTTTATTTATTTATAATGTTGTCAATAGCAATATAATTTAATTAAATAAAGTATTAAGCAATCCAACTTATCAATAAACTGAGCATTTTCCCTTTCAATTTTGGCTGTATCTTAAACATTTCTTGCATTTTGCTAGAGATTCTGATATTCCAGCAGTATAATATTTTTTTTTTTATGTAAGCATTTTTTTTTTTTACAAGGTTAAATCAATTTGTTTGTGGTAAACAATTACGGTATCCAATTTGCATTGCATTGCATCTCATTTGTAACATTTGCAAGTTAGAAAAAATAACTGTATGCTCCTGGTTGCTATCTATAGTAATGGTGCCCAACCTGTGAGATGTGGCTTTCTTGGGAGGCACAAACCAATGACATTTTTTTCAATGCTTACATGTTTTGTGGGGAAAGAGAATTTGGGACATAAAGTAAAATGCCTCATTATAATTACACAATTTAAAGGATTTTTAAATATATTTATTTAGTATAAGATTAGGATTCTGATTTTCTTCTCTTTATTCTAGATATCATCAGAAATTGCTGATTTTCACATAATTCTTCCATATTTAGAAAGAGTTGAAGAGGATTCTTTATCTTGGATTCTCGTCTCTTTAATGGAATCAATTTTAAAGCATAAAAGTGTGACTCCTGAATGCATAGAAGCTCTTAAGAAGTTAGAAGATAAAGTTAAATATTCTTATTCTGTAAGTAATAAAGTGTTACATTTCTTCATGAAATTACAAATTCATAGTGTGTGATTTTAGTAATTTGCCTAAAAGTTGCTAGGTTCATTACTTTTGTTCTTATTTCTGTTTTGTTTTCAATTACCAAAAAAATCAAGCAAATATGTTAAATATTAGATTAATCATAATACTGTGTGTAATGTCACGACAACCGATAAAGGCACCAGAATTTTTATATGAAAAGTTTATTAAACACAAAATCCTATATTTACAGTATTTACACTTGCCGTGAACTATATACACTTTTACTACAATCTATCAACAACAGTACTTCTACTAAACTACGCATATCCCTTCTAAAACTAAACCAATATTAACTCGGATGCATTCCCGCATCCTACAAATCTCCGAAAACCACCACTACTGCCAGTCTCTTCTCTTCACTTCCATTCATTTACCTTTGGGAAGACAGTCTCTTCACTTCACTTTACTTAAGAAAAAGGTAAAAAAAAAGGTTGATTGCATGACACTATGGAAAAAAGCTTCTTGAGTTTAAATCTTTTACTTTTGAAACATTATGAAAAACGTGCAGTACTGAGGGGGAAAACTGATCACCCCTACTAATTGTATAAAAAAGGTATAGATACCAATTGACTACTGCTAAATCTCCTAATTAATATTATGCATAAATTTTGCTTCAGTGATTGTCTATCTATGAAGAGTCATGCCAACTTTCACTTTTCAAATAGTAACAATCTCTTTTGATACTTTACGCAAGCTCCTTTGGTCACAAGGGTCACACTGGAAAGTATATAATTTATGCACTTTCATTAAATCTTCATAGAGTTAGGAGGACGATGCTAAGGTATATCTATGTGACGAACTCAGTGTTCATGAAGACCCCTTCGAAACTCCTTAGAAATGAAAAGGTTTCCAAGGAGTATTTAGAACTACTTAAATAAACAAGATGTTCCTTAAAAACTTCTTAAATTATCTCAAAGCAAAATTTAGCGTTGTTCAATGATCTGATCCAGAGTTGATAAAGGGTAGAGAAGGAAGACTTGTATCTTATAACACGATAAATAACACTCCTTGTATAATAATCTTTCTTAAGTATGCATGGCACAGAAGAGGTTAAAGGTAGTAAAATAAAAATCCTCTGTTTAAAAAAAGATTAATTCAAGCATTAAATTGTGCTGTTATTCAGGCAGGGGAAGGAGGGGTGGGGGAGAAGTTTAGTGTATTTCTTTGTTTTCCTGCGTGGTTTTTTTCCCCCCTTTAAACTTTATTTTTTAAATCCTGGTCATGTGATAAATGATGAGTATTTAAGGACTGACTAACCTCTTTATATATGACCATTGTTCACTGCATAAAATAATTGGCTGGCAATTTCGTACTCAAATTTGTGAAACCATTAAGCAATACATTGTGAATTCTTTGTAATTTTAGCATTATTGAATTTTAATATAATAAAATCTTTAAATGAGGCATTAAAAATGAGAGAGAGCGGTACATATGAAAACATAGGTTGAGTCCTTTAAAATTTGATTCCTTAGAATTATTCTAGACTCCTTGGATTTTTTTCTTCTCAAGTCTGTATGAGCCCCGCAAACTTTAATTTATATCTTTCTGAAAAATCTTCCAATTGAGCATCATATCAAACATAATTTATGTGTGGCATTTAATAATAAATATTATTTTCAATTGATTGCTGCCTATATATGTATATATATATATATATATACACACTGGGTGATCAGTTTAAAAGAGTACCTGTTGGTTTTTCTTACTACCCTTAAATTTGATGGGCATGGCAACTATTCTAACACTAAAGTATAATTATTTGAACTTTGTTTAAGTGTGGGAGATAATTTTCAACACTGTTGGACTGTTTCAACTTTATTTGTGAGGTAAAACAGAAATGGAGACGCACAATGTTACTTAATCCTGTGATAATTTTAGTTTTGAAAAACATAATTTAATTCAAATTTTTTACATTATCATTCCTTACAGCAAATGTTGAAAATGTTCACCACCATTTTGAATGTAAACATGAACATGTCGAACTAAGTTTTTCGACACACTTCACAATATTGTTGGTGTTATTGATGAGATTTCTTCAGCTATAATTTTTTTAATTCATCGGTGTTTTCAGGATTTCTTTGGAAAACCCTGTCTTTGAGATAACCCCCACATAAAAAAGTCTAACGAGGTGAGGTCTGGTGACCTTGGTGACCAGCGGCCTATTGAAATTAAACAGTCATCAAAGAATTCCTTAAGCGCTTCCATTGTTAGGTTTGATGTGTGTGAAGGGATTTTCAAAAAAAAAAAAAAAAACATTGAAAGAAGAAGATGATTTACTCATCATTTATGCAGAATTGGATTAAAAATTACTAATGATGTTCACGCGAATTTATGTTTAAAAAATTAGTTTTCGCATTTAGAAAGTGAAAAAAAAAAACGATATCTGCACATTAAATATATACATATTAAATAAGTAATGATGTGGATAATACAAAAAACAAATAGGTACTCTTTTAAATTGATAACCCTGCATATAGGAGTATATATGATTATTTTCAGCAGAATGAGTGGGTATAAACTTTTTTTTACAGAACTGTACTTTGATCATTACAATTAATCATAATTCAAATTTCATATTTTTTTTTAAATACATTATTCACTATGAACAGAAAGTTGTGTCATAATCTCATGTAATGAAAATATTTTAGCTGAAGTTCATGTACTTATTTGTTTATTGTAGTTTAAAAGAAAGAGTAAAAAATTAAAACAAATAATAAGTAGGTTTTTTTATGTGATATCATTGATTTTTGGAGTTCATGAAGAAAAAGCATACTTGGGATATTTAAATTGTATTTACCATTCTTTAAGTTTATACTCTCCTGCTTTATTTTGATTTTGTTTTATGTATCCTAGTATTCCAAAATTGATTTGATTAATTACTTTTTTATTTTTTCTTCTTCAGTCAGAGATTCTTCTCAGTCAGATACTACAGACCATTGATAATATATCTGACATACCCAAGATGGATGTTCATGAAAAAGTAAATATTTTTGTAATTTACAGTTAGTTTGAGAAATCTAGCTCGGGGGGGGGGGGGTGTAAAATATTATGCATGATATACTAATTCAGTTTTTATTTCCTGTGCACTTTATTCTATGTTTAACAGACTTCTGGCAGGAGGTTATGCAATTATGTATCCAATATGTATTTCTGTTGTATGCCCATGTATAACTTTCAAATGGGTGCTTGAATTTTGATGAGAAATGGAAAAGCATATTTTTAATTTAAGAAAATGTTAAAAATTCATAAAATTGAAAGTATCATAGCCCAGTAGTTATGATGGTATAAAAATGGAATTTTTGCTGCTTTATTTTTTAGAACATAAATGAATTTTTAATAAAATAATTATATTGATGTAAATTGATTTGCATATAATACAACATCATTTGAAATAGTTTTGCAATCTGAACTATATCTCTACATCTAATGGTTTAGGAATTAGTTATTAATCAACAATAAGAAATTATACTATATATATATATCATAATATAAGCTATTTTTTGTCAGATTTTTTATAGTATTATTATATATATAGATGTACGTTGCATACTTTTTCATTGATTTTTTTTAACGATTTAAAAATGTGGCTAGATTAATTAGTGGGATTTTTGTTTTTATTTGATGGATGCTTCATTTCAAACAGTTCCGTTATACAGTATACTCGTTCAAATCTGCACATCTTGAAACCAAGAATTGTGCGGAGTTTAGAATTTTTTGGATTTCTGGTCACTGTTTTATTACATTTTTTAAACAATAATTTGAATGTAGGTAAGCATTGAAAATTATAATGAATGCTTACAATAAAATAAATTATTAAAATAATTAAGTAAAATATTAAAATAATTTAATAATTAATTAATTAATAATTACATAAAGTAATTATGTAAAATAATAAAAAAAATAGCTTAAAAAGCAGAATTAAACTTTTTTATGATCTCTACTTTTTGGATTATTGTCAAACTAATGTGTTTTCTTTTCCTGTCTTTTTTCATTAGAATTAGAATCAGCTAGATTGGGTATAATTACGTACAAAATCACGAAAAAAAAATTGTTACAGATTAAAACTTTCAGCGAAACTACCCTAACTGGAAAGGACTGTGTAATTGTAACAAGAATAAAAATCAAGTCCTCCAAACAGTATTCTTTGTGTTTCATTTTATGGGGTTGCTTTCGGCTACTGTACTACACTTGGAAACAGCATCTGGTGGAGAGATTCCTTATATATATGCTTAAACGATGTGGTGTAATTATTGTGACATTGACAGCACAAAATTTATTATATGTGAATGGCAACATTTTTAAGCTTTTGTTTTCATTTGAATTAGATATTCTGTAACTTGCTAGTGTGAAATTCTAGTTTATTAAAGCTTTACCTTAAACTACAAAATGTTATTAGCTTTTAACTCTCATCACAACAAATAGACTTGTCATATTTGATCATTTTGACATTGAAGTTAATACAATAGGTGTTTTAGTGAAATCTTGGTTTTTGAAGTGCTTGAATGTTTTTTTATATAATAATAAGGCTGCCATTTGCTGCTAAAAGTAACTAATTTCAGCATCAAGTGACTGAGGCTATTATTTTAGCCCAAAACCTTTCATTAATGACTATTTTTTGGGGGGAAAAGACTTTTTTCCAATTCCAGTTGCTATTTTTGTATAAAACAGATTTTTCTTTAATCCCAGATCTGTCAACTTTCTTTAAGTCATTTGATTATTGTTTTTGTGGCAAATAAACATTTTTTTTAAAATAAGCTTGTAGTTATTTATTTGGCTACTACATTTTCTATTATAGGCTACTAATGCAGCTATTTTCAATGATATTAGGCAGTGGCTAAAACATTCAGTAAATAATTATAAGTTAACTGTATTTAGTTTGTATTGATTGGTGCTTCTATTTTATCTTCTTTTTAACTTTCATAATTTTTTGTAGGTAGATCCTTCATTATCGTGCTTGGATAGCTATGTACTGGACTTTTTGAATAATTCAAATAGTTTATATGAGCCACCTAGTCTTCGTCTATCAAATGACAGAAGTATGTAAACCATGTTTCATAGTAGTACTGTTTTTTTCCCCCTTTTTTTCATTAATCTAAAATAATTCATACATTAAAAGTACATTTACTTAACAGATTTCAAAATTAGTTTATATTTTATAAGTATGAAAAATTTTCACATGTACGTGAAATCCAAGTTTTTGAATGCTTTTCTTATTGTTTTTGAGGTCAATGCAAAACCATTGAGGAATTGTGATCTAATAACTTATGCTATACATATATGTATGCATGTTGATATTATGTTAATTTAGTATTCATGTGGAATTGATATTTTCTGTCCGTCTTTCATTTGCATGCTTGGTTTTAGAAATTCTTTCAGAATTTGCATTTGAGTTATGAAATATTTGTTTTTCTTTTCATTTAGTATAATGGTTCACTCATTAATTATACCATAATTATATTTATGTTATAAGTTGTCATACTTTCCTTCCTTGTTGATATCCTTCCCCTCTCCCCTCCTGTTATGATGTTAAAATTTTTGTAACTGTTAATTTAGAGCTAATGTTATATAAAAAAAATTGGACTGGCTTCACTCGACTTTCCGAACACTTTACGGAATAGGTTAATTCCATCGCAACTGACATAACATTTGATGATCCTTTATTGTTTTCTAAACTGTGTAGAAAATTTACTAAAAAATCCAGGGCAAATTTTTATTGTTTAAAATATTTCATATTAAGGACTTAATATCCAAATAACTATCTCTATTTTAGCCCAGAAAATTGCATTTCAAAATTTTGTAACTGATATAAAATAGACAAACATTTTCTGCCTTCATTGGAGTGTAAAAATTATCATCACTATCCACTTAAAAAAAAGTGATTTTATATTCTTAACAACACTTTTTAATTAATTTTGGAACAGTAAAAAAGAAGAAATGACCTTTACTTATGCAACTGAAGTAACTTTTATTGTGTATAAAAAAATCACATTTTTCAATCATACCCTTAAATTAAAGATACTATTAATTTTATTTTCTCCCAAAAAATGAGACTTTTCTGTAAAATTGCCCAATACTATGCGCTTAAATATGTAATAATATGAAAAAATATAAAAACTTTGATCTTTATTTTATAAGAATGAAATGTACTTTATGGTCTAAAGAAAACTTGCATTTTCATTCATAAAGCTGAAAATAAATACGTATCTTCCAATGAATTTTAATTTCACTTGTACTGAATTTGAAATTGAATTTACATTTTCATGGCTAATGGGAATTTTTTCAGAAATAGCTATATCACAATTTTCCTTTCACAACATGCAATACATAAATTTCTATGTGCTTTTATCAGATTAAAAAAATTTTATTGTAACTTCTTTTATTTATTTATTTATTTATTTATTTTATTTGAGAAGAATAGGTTTTACTAGATTAAATCATATTAAGATGAAACATAATTGCTGTATTGACATAACATAAATGTGAGTAATAAAAATAGTTTTTTGAATAACTGAGTTACAAGAGAAAAGGTTCATCAACTATTGTCGCAGAATGATTGAAAAATGGCTTGATATTGAACCTGTCTGCCAATTTGCTTGGCCCCACCAGTGGCCGAGAGGTTCTGCTCTCGAAACTGGTAGACAGGAGGTGCTGGGTTCGAACCCAATCGTGCCCGTTGGCCCAATCTTTCGGAGTTTTCCGTGGTTTTCTTTGAATCTTGGATTTCCTTGTGTAAATACGGGTTAAGCTCCCTTAGAAAGATTCCCTTCCCCCTTAGAGTCTTTATCCCTTGTGTTGATAATTGGCCGGCATAAACGCAACCAGCCAATTTGCTTGAAAATGTATATAGTTCTTGAAACAATGGCTTGTAACATTGTCACCAAATGGGAGCTCAATCAAAAGCATAAGTTAGTGCTATTGTATTCACTCCATACATATTGAGATTATTATGAAAACACAAAAAACGGCCTTTGGGGACCTGAAAACATAAACAAAAATACCAACATACCTACATACATACATATGGAATCATTTTTTAAACATTTAAAATGGATTTAGGAAACCTCAAAATGTAAAGATATACCAATATTGTGATAATCGAGTTTTTATCATCATTACAATGTCTTCCTTCCTCTATATGTGCTCAGAAAGTCCAGAAAAAAAAAAAAAAATGTTGCACACAATCTATTACCTATAGAGTAGATATAAATGCCATAAAACCATAAAGGTCGTCTGTCTTCCATGGTTTTACTTTACGCTGTTGTAATTCAAAGAAAACAGGAAAAATATTAATTGTTTTCATATTTTAGATTTGATTTCACAAAGTGTTAATCTAAGTCTTTCTCCATGTCACTGTATCACATAATATGGACCCTCTTCCCTCTTCTTGAAGTGTGGTGTAATTAATGGGTGACTCCAAATAATATAATATTTTGTGAAGTTATTTATTTAAAGTGTAATAACTACATTTTATAAAGAGTTAGAAAACCACAAATAGAATGATAAATTTTGGTAACAAACAGTTAGTTTATTGCCCTCAATGTTAAGGAGACATTTTAAATGCTCATTTAAAGCAGTGGTTCCCACTGGTGGGTCGCACACAATCAAGGTTTGTCACAAAAATATATCTTTTATTTCATCTGTTTAAAAAAATACAACAATTTCAACAGCAAATGCCATTTCAAGGAAAAGTCCTTAATTTCCTTCTGGTTGAATGTACGAGCAGTACATCCAGAAATATCTAAATCAGTTTTGAGGTCCTTGATAGGGTTCAAAATTACATACTTGTGTGAACATGCTATTTCTACTTCTACTACAGTTACATGCTTACAGTACATGCTATTTCTACCACAGTTGCTGTTTTTGAAAAACAGGTACAGAAAAAAGTGCATGTAAAAAGTGACTTAAGGTTAAAATTAACAAGTTTTAACCCTGCTATGAATGCGCTCATCAATAAACACCAGTGCTAGAAATCTCACTGATTATAAAATTATGTTTTGATAATAATTAAATGTATTTTTTATTATCTTTGTAGTTTGTGTGTTGTTTCAATTATGATTCCACTTATACACATTGGGAGTACCATTTCTTTTTTTTTATTATTGATAGTGTATCCTTCCTTCATATGAAAATTTACCTTTTTCGTAGGGTACAATAACCTATAGCTTATAGAGGTCATATAACATTTTCTAAACTCAGTCGCGAAATTTTTTTTTACTTAAAGGTGGGTCACATACCAATAAAGGGAACCGCTGATTTAAAGGAAGAAGCACATATGCAGATCTGTGAAAGAGCAGTTTTAGCCTTTTCTCTACAAATCTGTGCATTGGCATATTTCTCTAACTGCCTCTGAGTGCCAGGTCTCAGATCAGTATCAAACCTATTACATTTATCTGTTTGTTGTTGATGTGGTTTTCTTCAATCAGATTTTTGTTTTTTGATTTGTATGTTTTTTTTTATTCTTTGTTTTTATATCTATATTTATCGTAGTTGAAATATGTTTGTGTAACTTTTTTTTTTCAGTCTGAGTTTTTATTAATAATGAGAAAGGCTCAGTTTATGATAATATTTTTTTTTCATTGTAGTTTCAACCAAATATTTTTAATTATTAAGAAAATGGTGATTTTAAAACTTGGGATTTTTAATTTTAAAGTTTTCTATTTGAAGTCTAAAGAAATTATTATAGTAAATATAAGTAAGAGAAAGGAAAGGCATTATTGGCTAATTTATATGATCGATATACACTGGCCTCCAGAAGTTAAGGTACTACCGGTTTTTTGTGACTAATTTGCAAATGAATGAATGTAGAAGCAACAAATTTGGAGTAAATGTGCACTAAACAGTTATTTATTGTATGCAACATAGAAATTGACATAAGTTAAATGCAAAAATGATTTACAACAAAAAAGCACTCTTGGTGGAAAAGTCTATTCTTGGAAAAAACAGCACATTACGGTATTATGTGGTAAAATGTCATAGAAATATTATAAAACTGCTTTCTAATAAGGAATGTGTCCACCCCTGACTTGAATACATTGGTAGCATTGACTTTCCATGCTGTCAATTAAGTTGTTGGACACTGAAATGTGAAGCGAGGACCAGACGCGGCATAAGCCTTGTTCCAGCTCATCTAATGACCTTGGAGGAGGACTTAAAGAAGCAACTTGTGTGCCAAGATAGTCTCAAAGATGTTCTATCGGATTCAGGTCTGGAGAGTGAGTTGGCCATTCCATTCTCTCAAAACCGTGATCTTAAGATAGTCCTCACCAAGCACAGCTCGGTGAGGTCGTGCATTATCATCCATCAGAATGTAATTGTTACCAATAGCACTGGCATATTGGCTGACATATGGATCAAGGATTCTCATCCCTATATCTCACACCAGTTAGAGTTCCTCCATGAAACACATGCAGGCCAGTGTGACCCACAAGTGAGATCTTTGCCCAAACCATGATTCCTCCACCTCTGTACGTGTGTGTTTCAACAGTGTTGGATTGATAGTATCTGGTACATTGTTTCCTCCAGATCATCAGATGCCCTGAATCGTTCTCCAGTGTCACTCTGGACTTGTTTGTGAAGAGTACAGAAACCCATTGCTGTCTGGTCCAGGAAACATGTTCTATGTTGTACCTTAACTTTTGGAGGCCAGTGTAGTTTGGAAAAAAATGTTTTTAAATTTTTAACATACTTTTGACAATTTTAGATATAAAACATTAAGCATTTCAAATGCTAAAATGAAATTAAAATTTTAATCTTTTAGTAAATTGTTTTATTTTTAATTTTAATGATAAGGAAATTTAACTCAAAAAAAAATAATTTATGCTGTTAATTACAACTTAATTACTGAAAATGATTGCAATATAATTGTTTTATTAATCCAGAACAATAATAATTATTTTAAAAGTAGTAAATATAAATCTAAAGATTAATTTGATTACATATTTAATACATATAATTTGGTGAATTCATTCCTTTAAAATAAATATTCTAAGGTGCATATAATTTTTTTTTTTTTTTGGGGGGGGGGGGGCGCATAATATTTTCAAAAAGGCACTGAATTTAGATATGATAATCTAAGACTACTTTGCCTCATTTTAAAAGCTTACTGAACAAAACTTCTGTAAGGCAGAGTAAATTTCCAAAACAACATTTGAAAATGATGTTGATCTATTTTGAGACAGTTTTTTAACATTTCATTACCATAGAACTTATCATAATTATATTTTTAATTTTTATTAGTTTTCTAAGATGCAAATGTTTCTAAAAGGCAATTTCATGCAAAGTAAGCCATAAGAGCAGATTTTCCACCTCATAATATATTAATTATTTTAAAGTTAAACAATATCTTAGTGAAATATAACACTACTTAAAATTTAACATGTAAGCACAGCAGCTAACGTGAATGAAGCTTGGCAAAGACTTTCATAATATTTGGCCTTGCTTTTCATATAATTTTTGTTGCATCTGGGAAAACTAAACTAATAGTTGGTAGTTCAACTTCTTTTTAATTGATTTTTTACCACTTTTTAGATGATATGAAATTACTTCAGTTTTGCTCAAAACATTACTTACAAACTAGTATAATGATTAATAATCTGTTAATTTGGATTTTGTAAATATATTTTAAGTAATATCTATGCATAAATAAATGTTTTTTTCTATGCTTAAATGAATAATGTTTACCGTGTAATTAAATTGTTTCTATTAACAAAATATAACTTTTTGCTGAGAAAATTTTTAGCAAGACACCATGCAGCAAATGCATTTAACAAACGGTATCAAAAGTTGCAAGCAAGCTTTGAATCTTTTTTTAAGAGTGGTACAAACTAACCCTGGATTATGGTAGTTTGAGATTGAAAAACATCGACATTACTTTGAGTTATTCTCCTTAAAATAACTACCATTTTAAACAGGCTTTCTTTTTAATACTGTCAATAGATATAAATTTTCTTGCTAAAGTAATACATTTATTAATTTATGTTATTTGCTTACTTTTAGCTACACCAGATTTTATCAGCAACAGTTTTTCTGTTGTTAGTACAGGAGAAACCAGTTCACAGAATTATAGTAGTAGTTTCATTTTGAAATCTCCTTCTTACAGTACTTTTAGTTCACCAAGCATATCATTTCAGAGCCTGTAAGTACTGTAGGGAGTCTTTTTATTTTTTGTTATTGCTTGTTTCAGTATATGGTATTCAGTAAAAGTTTATTATTTTTTACCTTTATTGAATGTTTCCAAAGCTATCTTTCTTTTTGTTTTTCCAGAGAAAATAAAAAATAGCATATAATTGAATCAATCTTACCTATTGAAAATAAGGAGCAATTAATGCTTGTTTTGCATACCTTAAAATTACAATGTTATCATAGGCGCTTTAATAAAATTAATTATTTTATTAAAACCTTTAATATATTGTGCCTTTCTTGTTTTGTATTTCTACATAACCTAATTTTTTATTTTGTTGATAAAATAATATTCCCATTTTTGAAGAGATTTTGTTAGAGCAGCTGAATATTCTTTGCAAACATAATGTGAAAATTCAGTTTACAGAAAGTTTTGAAATTACATTTTTTTTCTTGCATACATAATTTTAATTTATTTATCTCAAAAAATGTATTATTTATACATGAAATGTGTAGTCTATCCTCCCAGTTTTTATAAATAGCATATTAAAAGTTTTAAGGTACGTGTCAGGAATGTAGTTTCAAGTGGGTTGTTGTATTTTTTTTCCTTTATTTCCCCACCAATTCCTTTGAACTCCACTTTGTTTTCTAAACTTTTGTTTTTTGTTATTTGTTTGACTAGAAAGTCCAAATATTGTATTAATGAGAAAAATGTTTTATTAATTTAAATTTAGTGTGATGTTGCAATTAAACTACCCATGAAAAAAAAAAAAAATGTGCTAGCCCTAAATTTTTATCAAAACTTTGAAAACAATTTTTTAAATGAATAAAATCTCCTGCAATGTATCAAATATAGTATACATAACTTGTATAGTTGCATTTATCTGTCCATCATTTTAATACCATTGTTACTCTTTAGCAAAATTTAATATTTGTTTTTGCTTTTTAGTCATATTAAAACCCATTAAATAATGAAAGAAAAATGAAAAGTCCATTGAATTTTCTTCTCATAGAAGATTTATAAGTATTATGGGTTATTCCACATTTTCAACAAACATGGTTTACCACACCATTTGTGATTTTTCCCATACTTTGTATTGGGAAACTTATTATATAGAAAGCAAGTTAAAATACATTTACAAACCATTTATATCCTAAAATCCTTTTTAATTACAGGGAGCCAAAGCTGCAATTTTGCATGTTTTTACAATATTCAAAGATTTATTATTACTTAAATCTGGCATATTTTTTTAACTAAATTGCAAACAAGAAAATGTGAAATTTGCAAAACTTTTTGCATTGGAAATTGTATTAATCTGTATTAAAAAATAAAAAAAGCTCTAAAAATATTGAATTTTTTTTTTTTTGTCTTTATATATATATATATAATCTGCATGCGGTTTCAACCCCTTTCACATAAAAATACTTTCATGACAAAAAAAATTTCTGAAGAGTTTTTAACTTCTTTTCTGTATAACTTTACACACACAAAGCATTTTTTTTTTTTTTAACTCCGTGGAATGGAACCCTCTAATGAGTGGACACTAATGAAAATAAACTTTGTCAGACTATTGTATACATTTCTGATTTCTGTCTGTGATCCAACAACCTATGCATTTTTCTTAATGCCAAAAAATGTCTTAAAGCCTTTTAGGTAGCTTTCATTACAAAAAGTAAAAAGCTACCTATTGCAGCTATCCAGAGGAAAGTACTTCCGAAAAATTTTGGTATATTTTCACCGATCATGACCCCCAGACCCCAAAACCACCCTTCATTCAAATGTGACTTATATATACAGGTTGTATCTGAAATGCTTCAACAAACTTAGAGGAATGATAGTACTCATGAAGATGAACAAAAATACAATGGAACATGGGGTCGCAAATGACGTTTAAAGGATGAAAATTGAGAAAATGCATCTGGAAATGGACAAACTTAGACAAGAAACACTCCAGAAAATTAATTATTGCACAGAATAGGTACAACACAGCTTGTGATATCCAGAGAAAACAAATATTTTACAACAATTGTTCAAAGTGTCAACCGCGGACATTATTACACAGAGTACATCTACGGAGGAACGACTGGCAGACACGCTCGAAGACTTCGGGAGTCCTGCATACGTGGATTCCTGTTCACAGATTTATTTGGCTTTCTTCCAAGCTTTTGTTATCTCTTTCTGACCGGATATGCACAAAGTGAAAGGATAACCAGCTTCTAGCCAGTTCTGCAGAAAAGCAGCATGTGAGATTTCAATATTTTTATTAGTTTTGCGATTTTCACCCTTTAAACGTCATTTGCGACCCCATGTTCCATTGTATTTTTTGTTCGTCTTGATGAGTACTATTATCCCCCTGAGTTTGTTGGAACATTTCAGATGCACCCTGTATACATATATATCCATATATATATATCTGATTTTTGTCACACGATATCTCACATACTTATTAATCGCTTTGCACGAGATTAATTGTATGCATAGTACATACCAATGTCTCAACCAAGTTCGTTAGCCAGCTTCCTCCACCATCTTGTTTCAAAATGGTGGCAATTTAAATTTTTTTTTAATTTTTAAAAAGCAGTGCGAATAAATTAAAAACTGAAAAATATTTTTTTTTCTTAAGAGTTTGACCTTAGACCTTAATACAAGGATTCCAGAGCATATTTTGTTTCGTCTTTATCTTTAAAAATGGCTGAGATATAGCAGTTTGAATTTCTAGGGTGGCTGACATTTTGAAAGAATCTGTTATTTGTCGCTCTGTAACTCTCATATTTATAAACTGATTTGGATGAGATTGATTGTATGCATAGTACATACCAATGTCTACAAATATTATCTTATCGGGTTCACCGCATTGTAGTTTCTTAAAATATGAGTAAAATTAGCTTTGAGTAAAACTTGCAAAATTTTAAAACCAAGATGTATGAAGCTACCTCTTCCTCCTGGCACATTCCGAAAGGACTTTTTAATTACAGGAGGCCAAAATTGCAATTTTACATGTTTTTACAAAATTCAAAGGTTTCTTATTTATTAAATCTTGCGTAATTTTTTAACTAAGTTGTAAACAACAACAACAACAAAAAAAAAAAAAATCTGAAATCTGCAGAACTTTTTGCAGTAGAAATTGTATTAATCTGTACTAAAAAATAAAAAAAGCTTTTAAAATATTGAATCAAGATGTCAGTTTTTGAAAAAATATATCTCATGAAGGGAAAGAGATAAGGGTGTAGTTTTTTTATATCTGCATGCAGTTTCGACCCCGTTTCACATGAAAATACTTTTATCACAGAAATTTTTTCTAAAATAGTTCTTAACTTTTCTATATAACTTTCCACACACAAAACATGGAAAAATTAAAACTGGTAAATGGAAAAAAAAAATTAACTCAATGGAATGAAACCCTCTAATGAGTGGACCCTAATGAAAACAAACTTTGCCAGACTATTGTATACATTTTTGTCTATGATCCAATAAACTATGCATTTTTCTTAATGCCAAGAAATGTCTTAAAAGCCTTTATAATTACAGGGGGCCAAAATTGCAATTTTGCATGTTTTTACAAAATTCAAAGATTTCTTATTTATTAAATCTTGTAAACAAAAAAATCTGAAATCTGCAGAACTTTTTGCAGTAGAAATTGTATTAATCTGTATTAAAAAATAAAAAAAGCTTTTAAAATATTGAATCAAGATGTCAGTTTTTGAAAAAAATGTATCTCATGAAAAGAAAGAGATAACAATGTAGTTTTTTATATCTGCATGCAGTTTGACCCCCTTTCACATAAAAATACTTTTATGACAGAAATTTTTTCTTAAGAGTTTTTATCTTCTTTTCTGTATAAGTTTCTACGCACAAAGCATAGAAAAATTAAAAATGGTAAAAAAGCAAAAATAAATAAATGATTTTTTTTTATTATTATTTTGTTGAATGAAACCCTCTAATAGTACTATAATAGAGCCCTCTAAAGTGTCATTATAAAAAATATCTGCAACCAAAATCGAAAAAGTAAAAAAGGAGGCGATGTAGAGATGCACCTCAGCTATCCAATGCAAAAAAAATTATTTAAAAATGTCAAAATGCAAACGAGATATTAGCAAATAACCTCCCCATAGGTTTAGCTTTAGCTCGCGTCTTTGCCTGATGGGAACAGCAGTCTTAATGCCAAGAAATGCTGTCAAGAAAATAAAACTGGGGACACAAAAAAGTATCCATCTGATTCTATATTTTCTTAAATTTCCTGCTATTTGCATTTTCATTTTTTAGAAATGTTCTAAAGCTCAGACAGCTGAAAATCAAACCAAGTTATGGTTAATTATAAGTGTTCAGTTTTCTATATTTTTAGAAACATATCTGCATCAAATTATTTAAAATTAGTTTTTAACATCTTAAAATGTTTTTGTTTTTTTTACATATTCTATTATATCTAGCATATTTTCATTATATATTCTGGTCTAATGCGTAGAGACAACTTATTTAACATTTATACTCAATATTTTGTCAGCTACATAATACGGCAGCTATGGAAGACTTCTATTATCTTCAGAAGTCTTCAGTTGGATGGCTTCCACTATTTTTAGAAAGTTTTTGGAAAAAAAAATGTTTTTGAAGTTTACTTTAAATGATTCTATCCAAAGTACAATTAAAGTATGACCCCTTTATATACTATTATTTCTGTTTTTGTGCAATATTGACCTTTTTAAAAAATAATAATATTTTTAAGAATGGCATTTTATTTAACCACCATAGTTCTAATATAATTAAGAATATACAGTAGGAGCTTGATTTTACGAACTCGAGCGGACTCATATAATATGTTCATAAAATCGAAAGTTTGTAAATGGGAATAACATTAGTTCAATGGGATGCTTGTCTGGACCATTACATCAGTTCATAAAAACGAAGAATTCGTAAAAAAGAGGTTCGTAAATTCGAACGTCCACTGTATATATGTAAAAAAAATCTTATTTGAGACTTAAATAAATTTAATTTTTATTTTTATTCTGTCTGATGATGCAAGGATTGTAATTCTGCAGTATCTCTAATTACTAAATGCATAATCGGTGACATAAATGATCAAATTTGATGCCTGCCTTCAAAATCCAGTAAAAATATCATTAAGGTTGTGATTTTTTTACTTTAAAAAAATCTAAATTGTATTTTTAAAACATCAATTTAAGATATTCTTAGTCCTCACCTGGAGCGCCCCCCCCCCCCTTCCACATTAAGTTTCTTGTATATAAGTTTGTTTTGTAGAATAAAAGGCTCTTTGTATGACATTCTTTTATTATAATATATTAAATTTTTCTGCTTAACTTCTTGGATGTGCATTTTTTATGTATAAAAAGTAGTATAATTTAGATAACTGGCATTTTTTATTTGTCAGATCAAGTGAAGTTGATGCAGCATCACCTCCTGTAAGAAAAAAGGCTGTTTGGACTAAAGAAGGCCGTTCAAAAGCAAACCCATCATCTGTTGAAGAGTCTAAAGAGGTTTGTTTATTTTCTGTATTTATAATCCCGGATAAAAAAAAAAAAATCGTATATATTTGTTAAACATTTTTTAGATATTTTTCATTTTAATTAAAAATATTTTATATGCAGTAATATTATTTTACATTTTTAGATTGCATTTTGACAATTTTAGATTAAAAAGTTATACAATACAAACATTAAAATTTATTTCAGTAGAGTCCTGATTATCTGAGTCCCACTTAACCGAGTTTCCACTTTAACCGAGCTATTTTTTTCTAATGGGCCATTATTATGAAACAGCCATTATAAATGAAGTGTTAGGTGAAGATGAAAGAGCAGTCATAAAAAGTTAGAACTCTGATTTTCTGGTCAGAATGGGGGGAAAAAATGGCCATAATTTTTTTTTTTTTTTCAAATTTAAAAAGATCTTAAATAAAATTGTTTTTTAATTATTTTTTTTTGTTTAATTTCTTAATTAACATTACTTCATTGATTCTCTGGATAATTCAAATTCGCAATATTACCCTTAACTGTAAACCATATATTTTGATTTTTTTTTTAAATAAACTTTATTATGTTTAAAATATTACTTACTATCTAAGAGGAGCTATTATCAGACATGAGCAATCTAATAAAGGGCAAAACTAGAGCTTTTCATTTTTCGTATATCACCAAATTATAAGAGTGAATGCCAATAATGGATGATCATAAATGTCACATTCACTTGACATTAAACACATTACATATGTTTGTTACATCATCAAGTGATTTTTAATTTTGATGTTTAATTTGTATTTGCATGAATGTTTTACTAATTTATTTGCTCTTTTGTTATTTAAAATAAAAATTATGTCAATAAACAATTGTCTTGTGATAGTAATAGAGAAAAAAAAGTGTAATAGTGTTTTAACTGATGTCACAAATATTTATCCATCAGCCGAAAGTTCTAAATAAAATAAACTATTTAGGAACAAATTTTGATTTTGTTTTTCATCTTCTTCAAGCTTATATCTAATGTTTACATACATTTTACAGTTATATCCATCTTTGTTTTTTGACTAAATAGCATTAAGTTCCTTACAGTCTTCCATTGTCATTGATATTTAATATGCCTCTTAATAAATTCGATTATTACATTTAAAATACTTACATTTTGTTTAACAAATGCAATGTCTGAAAAATATCTCTTTGTTTATGGTTAAATTTAATAATTCTGCATTTAAATACGTAAATTGTTCTTAGTATTCCTTTGTTTGAATTCATCTGAATAAATCAAATTTTATACTAGGTATGTCTCTATGTCATCATTAAAGTAACCGTATTCTTTTGTGATTTTTTAAAAATTTTAATTCATTATTTTTTCTAACTTAAAATTTTAGAATGGCATCATTCATCCATTTGTATACTTTGGCGATTTGTAAAATTTGGTGAAATTGCTCGACGGTATAATCAAGTAGTACCCATCTTTCTTTTACCTTTTTCTTCAAAGAATCTGCATTACACAATTAAAATTGCTGTTCCTTTTCTTTTAGAAATTTTTTATATAAACCCTAAGAGACATTTTGCTGCTGTATATTACACTTTATGTTGTAAATACCAAAGTGAGTCATATAATAATTATAATGGGAAATTCTAGTATCCAATAGTCTGTTAATATTGTTTTTATTTCAAGCAACTTTCTTTTATCATTGTAGAAAACAAAAGAGATTTATTTTTATTTATTTATTTCAGAAAACAAATGAAGATGAACTACATCAACTTTTTGCTGGTGTGGAATAAAATATGTGTTATATCTTCATCAAATTCAACGAATTAAATTTTAATATTGTTATTTAAAACTCTTGTTAACTATGTAATAAATTTTTATTGTTAATTTTTGTACCTTCTGTGAATTGTTTTTTATTTTCAATGCAGTTAAGTCCTTTTAATCTCAAATTAAATTAGATGATTAATTAGTAATATTTTCAATGTACACAATTTTTCTTCAAATAGTTACAATTTCTTACATTGTTTTGATTAAATATTAAAACAGTTTTTTTCCCCCTCGAATGTGTAACCCAAATACTCTACTCAACTCATTGTGGTCAATTTGAATGTTATTTAAAAACTAAAAAATAAATAAAGTAAGAAAAGTTTCATATTTTAACATTTTTTTAAACTTTCACTTTTCTTATTTGTATTAAATTACAAATGAACATTAAAAAATATATAAAAATAAGATTTTTGTAAAATTTCATTTGTGGAATAATTGCTTTTTAAAAAATATTCAAAATATTATCAAAAATATTCAAAATTTTGAGAGATGTACCCATTGTTAATTATCACACAGCTCGAGATAAAAGTACGCCATATTTTGTACAGTTTTATTGTACTTATTTTAATCAATATTGACTTTAAATTGGCAAATTTTTTTAAAAGTTATGTCAAAACAAGTGTGCCAGGCATCATTCAAGAATGATTATCCAACACATATGGTGAGAGAGTTGTCAAAAATCTCAAAATTTATGTGATGTAGTTATTGGAGGACCTCAAATATATTGATCATAATTCTTTGTTTTTTCTAATTTAAATTTCTAGGGTTACAGTATTTTGAAGTTCTACAAGTATAAATTTTGTGTTATGCAGCCATATTTCAAAATAATTAAAATTTATGACTAAAGAACTGTGATAAAATGAAGGATTATGTTAAAAGACAGTTATCTTGAACCATTTTCAACTAAAAACATTTTGTGGTCCATTTCAATCATTTCAGTTTAATTAAACTGAAAGATAATGTTATATTCTATTTTACAAAAATTGAAAAACACAGCACATCACATTTGTACTTAATATTGCAGACATTTTTGTTACACTTTTTGGGATACTTTTAACACTTGGTTAATTTTACACCTTTCTGATATTTTCATAAGCAGTACTTAATAAATTGTTCTTGCAATAAATTGTTCGTGCTTCTTGTTGAGCTTACATAAAATTTTATTTTTTAATAGGATGAAATTAAAAAACTGAAGTTTTTTTAAAAAATAAAATATGTAATTCACAGAAAATTGTAGCATCTTAGCCATATTTAATAGAAGAAAACTGAATTTGCAAATCTCTACCTCCTAAGCGAAGAAATCTGTAATTTGCAATAAATTTTTCTCCTAAATTATATGGCATTGTATTCATGGAATAAATGTAACAAAATAGAGAGTGAGCTTTCCATTGTATGTAGTGTAGGCGTGGATTTGTTCTTTGAACACATTCGCAACTGGGAACGGGAATTTTCTTTTCGGGCTGTGCATATATAACATTATCACTTTAGGGGGGGGGGGGGGTGTCTTTTGATATTGTTATCATTTTTGATTCAACCAATTTTTTTTATATCAATATTTATCAATATATATATTTTTTATATCAATGTCTGTTTTTCATGTTTTTACTCTGTTACCTATTTTTATAAAAATACAACATTATTATTAAAACCATTAAGTGATACAAAACCATCTCATTCCTACATATAGAATATCCCAACGTTTGCCCTCCTATTCTTCTGTATATATATAATTCACAGTTAAAGAAACTAAGTTCAAAATGATATGTTTACTAGTCAAAAATGACGAGCGGATCAGGGAAGTAATGACTCCACAGACTATTAAAAAGCAGAAAACCAACGTTTAAAATTGCACAAATAATACATGAAAAGCAGCAAACAGTTGTTTCGAATTTACTAGTGAGATTCTTCTTCAGTGTGAGATAGGGAAAAGGAACAGCATGCTAGAAAAAGCAAGTCTGTGTCTTGTTGCACAAAGGCTTTATTTGCTATTTTTATCCACAGACTGTGTATGCATCGTATGATGTCAGTACACGGTTCAGATATAGCGTCGGATGATGTCAGTACTCAGTTCAGATCTAGCATCATTCTGATTAGCTTATCCAATTTCGACAATAATGACTTTTAATGTCTATGAAGCAGTTAATGACTGCATTACATAACCCATATTTTGGATACACAGAAATTGACTATAACACAATTTAACTATGATTCTGAATAATTAAAAAAAAAACTTACATAAATAATTTACATTAATTTATGAAATATTTTCTTTAATTTCTACAAAAACAACAACTCAAATTTTGTGCAAACCATAAATGAATTTGACTAAATCGTTGTATTGAAATTTCTAAAGCAACTGACATGCACAAATTCGTCAATAACTTGGGTTTTAAGTTTGTTAGTAATTTGTTTCAATTAATTTTTTTTATGTCTTAAATAAATATTGAAAAATAAATACCTTCCTCCTATTTAAAATTTCCCTCTAGTGAGATCAAACCGAAGATCACAGGCTTAGAGGCAAACGACATTGCACTACGCTAAAAAGTACTCGCTCTGAAACAGCTTATAACGAAATTTTACTTAATCCCCACTTGCAAGACATTGAAAACTAGTATGGTCTTCATCATTCAACGCATGCGCAATGTGTGGAGTCATTAATACCCTGATCCTTGCTCTCCAAAAGATATCGGATTTGAAGAAACGGTTTCTAGTATACAAGTGATCAGGTTGATGTGGTAGGTGATATTTGGAAAAATTCTTCAATCCTGATCTATTCTTCCAACCATTTATAGACAACTTATTCCACCTTTCTTCATTTATATGGAATTTGAATATTCTGAATCCATTCTTTAACAGGTTAGAACAATTTTCTGCCAAACAACCTTCCATTTTTAACTATTTGTAACTCTATAATCATTTAAACAATTCTCGCCTCATAGTCATCAATGGGCAACAAATGATAAGTGGGAAATAACATGCTTGATGAGTCAGCCTGTATTAAAGGAGCCCCACATGAAATGATCACTGTGAGAAAAATGTAGTGGATTGATGCATGTATTTGTTTGTAAAGAGGCCTTTTCCTTGCGAAGATTGGCTGTGACAAACTTACTGGTGATGAAGTAAGGCCAAGTCAGATTGATCACTATGAAGATAATCAAAGTGATCAATCTCATGTGATGTTCAGGGACAACTTCAATCATGTGAAAACACCTGCACACTAATACTAATCCTATGATATTGATATCTCAATTTCTACATACTGTGATTGCTATAGAAACTCAGGGCTTTGTAATCTGACAATGTTTTTCTCCATTCTGTTTCAACACTCATAGACTTTTATAATTTTCTAGTTATCTTTTTCAACTCTCCTGCTTATTAGTCAAATATTCTGCCAATATTTTAATATGCTTTTTATTAAGGGTCATTTATTAATTTTGTTACTCTTCAAGAGGAGGGGTGGGGGGAATAACATATTGTGATGTCATATCTAAAATAAGAAAACAATTGCTAAGGTATTATTTGCAAGAAGCATAAAATTCATTTTATAAAATATGTATTTTTATTCAGGAAGTATCAGATATGTTTTACTTTTTCTTTGAACTGCAACAGCTTGAAGTAAAGGCACACAAAATTTTAAGACTTTAATAAAATTTATACCAGCAGGTAATAGATAATATATACTATATATATATTTATATATATGTATATTAGCATAAAGTTAGCTTTAAATTAAAATTTGCAAAAACATGACATCACAACAGGTGGGGGGGGGGGGGGGGGGGGGAGGGAGTATCACTCAAATGTGGCAATCTGAAAAAAAAAATATGTTAGTTAATGAATGTTTTTTTATACAAATGTGGATATCGCTGAATATATTAAAAGCATATGCTGTAACTTTATTTCAGAAACAGGGGATATACGGAACTTCTTAAAAAAATCCAGAAGGCATACGACGTATACCTCCGTATACCCTCCACTACATCCCTGGATAGTAAATCATACAATCATTTTTATAACTAATATAGAGTTATAATTTTAATTTCTTGCAATATTTTAAAAAACTTTTAGAAAAAATAGACATACCAATCAATTGCCATGTTCTAATCATATTAAATTACGATAATTGTGTTTGATTTTTTTGAAGTAGGGGAATAACCAGTGCATTTAAAAATAGATCAGTGAAATCTTTGAATGTGCTTTCCTCCTTCTATGATTTCTTTTAAAGAAGTAGCAGTGAACTGATTTCTAAAAATTTAATTGCTTTAAAATACTATTAAGCTAACAACATCCTTTCATAACTGCCAAACCTTATGTTTTTTTTTGTTGTTGTTTTTTTTCCCTGACAATTCAACATATCAGGAAAAAAAACAAAAAGTTAAAAAAATAATAAAATGTGTCTTGTTTTCATCTGGTATTTAAATCTTATTTGATTTCATCAAGTACAATTTTTCGTTCAACATGTGTTTATTTTATTTTAAAAAAAAAATGTGTTATTGCGAACTTTCGTATGGCAGGTGAATATCCCAACCAGAGTCCTGCATTGGGTCGTGTAAGCCACTTTTTTGGCCACAATTTAATTTTACCCACGTCTGATCCGATCCGACTCACAATTTTTTATTTTCTTTGCAAGTTCAGTTGACTTTAAATGTTTCAGAATCAGGTCACTTTTGGGTTAGGTTTGACTCTTTCAGGTGGGATGACTGATTTTTTCAAAGGAAAGTCCTGAATATTTTTCGAATGAAACAAGCTACATATTTAAACATTGAAAAGTATACATGTGTTCGTTTTTATTATACAAAAAGATTAAATTGATATTAGAGATATAATTGTAGACCGTTTTTCCACAACAGAATTAAAATATGGAATCATTTTCTTTCACGTCTTGTTTTGGGTTGACGAAATTTATTTGATGAGCAGAAATTATTTATTTAAACAGAAATTTCGGGTTTGGGTTGACGGTCAAGTACATCCCAACCTGTGCAGGACTCTACTGAATTAAATTAAGTTCTGGGTCAGTCCATTCCAAATCACCCAGGTGCTTGTGCTCGACATTTTTAATTTTCCTAATCTTTTAAACAAGTTTTCTTCATAGTTTTCTGAGTTTAAAAAACATGATTAAAGTTTTTTTTGATCGTATGGTTTTTTTTTTTTGGAGGTGGCAATTTTTAAACGAGCTACGCAGCCCTTTTTGGGTGGAAAACATGTTTTACGGAAAATACTGTAACTGCTTTATTTTTCTACCTATCAAGATTAATCAAATACCCAAATGAATAGAATAAAATTGTTGACATTTTATGTAATTATAAAATTTTCATTAGACTTAAGGATCTAGGCCAAAAACATGCTTAAAAACCAGAGAAATAAAAGATCAAACACTACATTTAACTGCCATTATTTTTATGAAGAAGATCAGACTCACCTTAAATATTTTTTTCTTACACAGATCTCTCATAGGACTACTTATTTTTACAAATTTCAATCCTGAAAACCTTTTTTTTTTGGGGGGGGGGGGGAGCACAGCTTATAAAAAACTGTGTTAAGTCTGTTTTTGACAATTTTCCCTAATTAATATCTCAAAAGGGACTGACTAAAAAATTCTGAAAACGTAGGATAATAAACATCTTTGTAATCTAAAGTTAAATTGAAAATTTTATGATTTAGCCTTAACTCAAAATATTACTACTCAAAATACAAATTGACAACAATAATACTAACTCAAAATACAGAAGTCTACTAATCTTTAAAATGAAACACAAAATCAGCTGTACATATTTATTAAGTAAAACTTACATTGAATAAGTTGAATAAAATACTTAATAAGTTTAACTAGTAAATTTCTTAAGAAATTTTTCATGTGCGTATAGGCAATAGAAAGAATTTCTTAAGGGTAGTTAAAAGTCAAATTTGTGCAAAAATCGTTTTTTTTTTTTAATATTATGAATACTTTATTTTTGCCCTTTTGAGTGATATATTACTATGAGAAGTTAAATTTTTTTTTAGCATTTCACTTTGTTTACATACATGAACTTTAAACTCTATTTATTCAAAATATTGTTTTTTGAACTTTGATGTACCTTTTTATAGAAACTACTTCATATTATTGTCTGTATTTTT